>JASCIT010000002.1:1250000-2500000 GCA_036711955.1 Digitonthophagus gazella | reverse complement strand
ATTCAAAATTAATGATGATCTTTTGTGTCTTATGAATACAAAATCTGTTTAAAAAAAAAGTTCTTTAATAAAATCTTAATAAAAGGGAATTGAGTGGTTATAAAAGGGAAAAGGATCGTTATGGCGTTACGCTTCCTTAATTCTAATTCCTCATTAGGTATTCACAAAGAAGCTGGTGGATGATCGATTTAAAGCCCTCCTCTTTTCTTTCTATTGGGGTTAAGAAGGACGAAGCGATCGGTTTAATTAATGTCGAGGACCTTCCCTACCTTAGTCTTGAAGCGAGAAAGGAAAAGGGAGCTCTTAAGACCTTGAAAGTGAAATTTAGAACTTTGACCTTTCTCTAGAATTTTTTAAAACTTTAACTTCTAAAACATCGATGTCTTTAGGATTTTTTTTAATTTTTTTGATAAGGCTTAGAACAAAACTACCCTTTTTAGATGAAAATAAAATGTTTTTATTTTAATTTGGCCAAAGAATCATTTCTTAGTTCCTATAAATAATTTTTTTATGATTTTTTAAAGTTTACTAAAATTTCAATTTTAGGTTCTAAAACATCGACGTCTTTAGAAATTTTTTCAATTTTTTTGGTAAAACTTGGAATAAACCTACCTATTCTAGATGAAAATAGAATGTTTTAGTTTTAATTTGGTGAAAGAATCATTTCTTAGCTCCTATAAATAAAGCTTTTATGATTTTTTAAAATTTACCAATACTCTTAGGTTAAGTCAAAAAAATCCATGTTTTTAGGAATTTTTTAATTTTTTGGGTAAAACTTAGAAAAAATCTATCTTTTTTAAATGAAAATAGAATGTTTTAGTTTTAATTTGGTGAAAGAATCACTTCATAGGTCCTACAAATAAGGCTTTTATGATTTTTTTAAATTTATCCATTTTCTTAGATTTTAGGTTAAGTCCAAAAATGGATGTTTTTAGAATTTTTTTTAATTTTTTTGGTAAAACTTAGAACAAATCTGTCTTTTTTAGATGAAAATAGAATGTTTTAGTTTTAATTTGGTGAAGGAATCATTTCTTAGCTCCTATAAATAAAGCTTCTATGATTTTTTAAAATTTATCAATATTCTTAAATTTTAGGTTAGGACCAAAAATCGAAGTTTTTAGAATTTTTTTTAATTTTTTTGGGTAAAATTTAGAACAAATCTACCTTTGTTAGGTGAAAATAGAATGTTTTAGTTATAATTTGATGAAGGTTTTACTCCATAATTACTACAAATAAGGCTTCTGTGATTTTTTGAAATTTACCAATATTCTTAGATTTTAGGTTAAGTCAAAAAATCCATATTTTTAGGAATTTTTTTAATTTTTTGGGTAAAATTTAGAAAAAATCTGCCTTTTTTAGGTGAAAATAGAATGTTTTAGTTATAATTTGATGAAGGTTTTACTCCATAATTACTACAAATAAGGCTTCTGTGATTTTTTGAAATTTACCAATATTCTTAGATTTTAGGTTAAGTCAAAAAATCCATGTTTTTAGGAATTTTTTTAATTTTTGGGTAAAATTTAGAAAAAATCTGTCTTTTTTAGATGAAAATAGAATGTTTTAGTTATAATTTGATGAAGGTTTCACTCCATAATTACTACAAATAAGGCTTCTGTGATTTTTTGAAATTTACCAATATTCTTAGATTTTATGTTAGGTCCAAAAATCGTTGTTTTTAGGATTTTTTTTTTAATTTTTTGGGTAAAACGTAGAAAAAATCTACCTTTTTTATATGAAAATAGAATATTTTAGTTTTAATTTGGTGAAGGAATCATTTCTTAGCTCCTATAAATAAAGCTTCTATGATTTTTTAAAATTTACCAATACTCTTAAATTTTAGGTTAAGTCAAAAAAATCCATGTTTTTAGGAATTTTTTTAATTTTTTGGGTAAAACTTAGAAAAAATCTGTCTTTTTTAGATGAAAATAGAATGTTTTAGTTTTAATTTGGTGAAGGAATCATTTCTTAGCTCCTATAAATAAAGCTTCTATGATTTTTTAAAATTTACCAATACTCTTAGATTTTAGGTTAAGTCAAAAAATCCATGTTTTTAGGAATTTTTTTAATTTTTTGGATAAAACTTAGAAAAAATCTGGTTCTTTTAGATGAAAATAGAATATTTTAGTTTTAATTTGGTGAAGGAGTCATTTCTTAGCTCCTATAAATAAAGCTTCTATGATTTTTTAAAATTTACCAATACTCTTAGATTTTAGGTTAAGTCAAAAAATCCATGTTTTTGGGAATTTTTTTAATTTTTTGGGTAAAACTTAGAAAAAATCTGTCTTTTTTAGATGAAAATAGAATGTTTTAATTTTAATTTAGTGAAGGAGTTATTTCTTAGTTTTTATAAATAAAGCTTCTATGATTTTTTAAAGTTTATCGAAAATTCCCAGATTTTTAGATTAGTTCCAAAAATCAATTTCTTTAAAAAATTTATTAATTTTTTTGGTAAAACTTAGAATAAATCTATCTGTTTTGGATAAAAATAGAATGTTTTAATTTTAATTTAGAGCAGGAATTATTTCTTACTTCCTATAAATAAAGCTTCTATGATTTTTTAAAATTTACCAAAATTCTCAGATTTTTAGGTTAGTTCTAAAAATCAATTTCATTAAAATTTTTTTTAATTTTTTTGGTAAAACTTAGAATAAATCTATCTGTTTTTGAGGAAAATAGACTGTTTTAACTTTAATTTAGTGAAGGAATTATTTCAAAATTCCTATAAATAAACGTACTATGATTTTTTTTAATTTACCAAAATTCAAAAATTTTAGGTTAGGTCTAAAAATCGATATCTTTAAAAAAATTTTTAATTTTTTTTGGTAAAACTTAGAATAAATCCATCTGTTTCTGATGAAAATAGAATGTTTTAATTTTAATTTAGTGAAGGAATTATTTCTTAGTGTCTATAAATAAAGCTTTTATGATTTTTTTAATTTACCAAAATTCTTAGATTTTTAAGTTAGGTAAAATCCATATTTAAAATTTTTTTTTAATTTTTTTGGTAAAACTTAGAATAAGTCTATCTGTTTTTGATGAAAATAGAATGTTTTAACTTTAATTTAGTGAAGAAATCATTTCAAAATTCCTATAAATAAACGTACTATGATTTTTTTTAATTTACCAAAATTCAAAAATTTTAGGTTAGTTCCAAAAATCAACTTCTTTAAAATTTTTTTTAAATTTTTTTGGTAAAACTTAGAATAAATCTATCTGTTTTTTATGAAAATAGAATGTTTTAAATTTAATTTAATGAAGGAATTATTTCTTAGTGGCCATAAATAAAACTTCTATGATTTTTTAAAATTTACCAAAATTCTTAGATTTTTAGGTTAGTTCCAAAAATCGATATTTAAAAAAAAATTTTTAATTTTTTTGGTAAAACTTAAAATAAATCTATCTGTTTTTGATGAAAATAGAATGTTTTAGTTTTAATTTAGTAAAGGAATTATTTCTTACTTCCTATAAATAAAGCTTGTATGATTTTTTAAAATTTACCAAAATTCTTAGATTTTTAGGTTAGGTAAAATCCATATTTAAAATTTTTTTTTTAATTCTTTTGGTAAAACTTGGAATAAATCTACCTTTTTTAGATGAAAATAGAATGTTTTAAATTTAATTTGGTGTAAAAGACATTTTTTAAAGTAAACTTAGTAATTCATAAATCTATATCTAAACTCTATTTATAATTCGATAATTTGTTTTCGTATTCATTCTATTACGGTACCAATTTAATCTTATCGTTGACAATCGCGCGCATTAGATCTGACTAACACCGACCATATTTCAAATTTATTACTCCTTGTATCCCCCTAACGTCCGAGCTTTCACCGGGTGAGAGAATTATTGAATCCTCTTGAGTAACACAAAAATTCTTGACGTGTTGCCAAGCACTTACGGCACCGACGGGACCAACAACCACCTCTCTAGTAAAATTAGAGACATTACGCGAATTTACGTTCGAGACGTCAGAAGAATTTCCTTTGAATTGATTCTCGATCGATTTTATCGCCGCCGGCGTTTCTTTTTAAAAATTTTTACTTCATCTCTCGATCTCGATTCCGTTATAGAAGCGGTACACACGTGGTATCTCTCGGGATCTCTATAGCTTTCTACCGGATGATCGATGGTGTCGGTCGCGTGCACGTTTCCATTCTGAAATAACTGTTTCTAGTCGCGAGTTAGAACGAGAAGAACGACGGCGGTCGGCGTCGCGACGACCGACAGGTGTCCGAATCGTTTCAATTCGAAACTGACGGAATAATAGTGATCGAGATAAAAATGTTATGATCAGATGCAGATTAATGGAGTCCAATTAATTCTAACAAAATTACGTAATCCAACGTGAAAGCTTGATTGACGTTGAAGTGACGAACGTCGTCGCGACGCGCCGCGGGGATTTCTTTGTGTTAATGAAATGCAAATTGTTGATCCATAAATTAAATGAAATTGAATGTATCAATAGAAAGAAAAAGATGATGAGATGAAAACTAGTTATTAATTTAAATTATCTTAAATGGATCTTAAATGAATCTTAAAGATTTTGTAGAACATGACTATTAAAAAAGACTTAAAAAATAAAAAATTTGACGCTTTAACAAAAAATTTTTTTTAATTTTTTTAATAATAAATAGAATAAATTTGATATTTATTATAAAAAATAGAGACTTTAAGCTTTAATTCAATACAAAAATCTTTGCTTTATTCCTATAAATAAACTCTAGGTGATTTTTTGAAGTTGGTTAAAAATTTCGAGGTTATGTCAAAATTCTTTGGTCTTTTTAAAATTTTTTTTTTTAATTTTTTGGTGAGAATTAGAATAAATTTGATTTTTATGATCGAAAATATAATCTTTAGGGTTTAATTGAACGTAAAAATCATATCTTTATTGCTATAAATAAAGTCTGGGCGATTTTTTAAAGTTGGTTAAAAATTTCGAGGTTATGTCAAAATTTTTTGGTCTTTTTAATTTTTTTTTTAAATTTTTTGGTGATAATTAGAATAAATTTGAATTTTCTCTCCGAAAATAGAATCTTTAGGATTCAATTTAAAGTAAAAATTATTTCTTTATTCCTATAAGTAAAGTCTGGGCGATTTTTTAAAGTTGGTTAAAAATTTCGAGGTTATGTCAAAATTCTTTGGTCTTTTAAAATTTTTTTTTTAATTTTTTGGTGACAATTAGAATAAATTTGACTTTTCTCATCGAAAATAGAATCTTTAGGATTCAATTTAAAGTAAAAATTATTTCTTTATTCCTATAAATAAAGTCTCGGCGATTTTTTAAAGTTGGTTAAAAATTTCGAGGTTATGTCAAAATTCTTTGGTCTTTTAAAATTTTTTTTTTAACTTTTTGGTGACAATTAGAATAAATTTGATTTTTATGATCGAAAATATAATCTTTAGGGTTTAATTGAACGTAAAAATCATATCTTTATTGCTATAAATAAAGTCTGGGCGATTTTTTAAAATTGATGAAATTTTTTAAAAAAGTTGGCTTAAGCTGTCAAAAATTTTTATACAACTTTAAGAATTTTTTAAATTTTTTTGGTAATAAATAGAATAAATTTGATACTTATTATAAAAAATAGAGACTTTAAGCTTTAATTCAATACAAAAATCTTTGCTTTATTCCTATAAATAAAGTTCAGGTGATTTTTTAAAGTTGGTTAAAAATTTCGAGATTATGTCAAAATTCCTTGGTCTTTTTAAATTTTTTTTTTTAATTTTTTGGTGAGAATTAGAATAAATTTGATTTTTATGATCGAAAATATAATCTTTAGGGTTTAATTGAACGTAAAAATCATATCTTTATTGCTATAAATAAAGTCTGGGCGATTTTTTAAAGTTGGTTAAAAATTTCGAGGTTATGTCAAAATTTTTTGGTCTTTTTAATTTTTTTTTTTAATTTTTTGGTGATAATTAGAATAAATTTGAATTTTCTCTCCGAAAATAGAATCTTTAGGATTCAATTTAAAGTAAAAATTATTTCTTTATTCCTATAAGTAAAGTCTGGGCGATTTTTTAAAGTTGGTTAAAAATTTCGAGGTTATGTCAAAATTCTTTGGTCTTTTAAAATTTTTTTTTTAATTTTTTGGTGACAATTAGAATAAATTTGACTTTTCTCATCGAAAATAGAATCTTTAGGATTCAATTTAAAGTAAAAATTATTTCTTTATTCCTATAAATAAAGTCTGGGCGATTTTTTAAAGTTGGTTAAAAATTTCGAGGTTATGTCAAAATTCTTTGGTCTTTTAAAATTTTTTTTTTAATTTTTTGGTGACAATTAGAATAAATTTGACTTTTCTCATCGAAAATAGAATCTTTAGGATTCAATTTAAAGTAAAAATTATTTCTTTATTCCTATAAATAAAGTCTGGGCGATTTTTTAAAGTTGGTTAAAAATTTCGAGGTTATGTCAAAATTCCTTGGTCTTTTTAAAATTTTTTTTTTTTTAATTTTTGGTGACAATTAGAATAAATTTGACTTTTCTCTTCGAAAATAGAATCTTTAGGATTCAGTTTAAAGTAAAAATTATTTCTTTATTCCTATAAATAAAGTCTGGGCGATTTTTTAAAGTTGGTCAAAAATTTCGAGGTTATGTCAAAATACATGGGTCTTTTCAAAAATTGTTTTTAATTTTTTGGTAAGATTTAGAACAAATTTGATTTTTATAGTCGATAACTGAATGTTTAAGAAATAATTTGATGTAGAAAGCATTTTTCAATACCGATAATTAAGCTCTGGACGAGTATTTAAAGTTCCTCAAAAATTTTCGAGGTTATGTCAAAATTCATTGGTTTTTTCAAAAATTTTTTTTAATTTTTTGTGACAACTAGAATAAATTTGACTTTTATAATCGATAACTGAATGTTTTGGAAATAAGTTAACCTAGGAAGAATTTTTCAAATTCTATAAATAGAGTCTCAGCGATTTTTTACAGTTGGTCAAAATTTTCAAGGTTATGTCAAAAAAAAAAATTCATTGGTTTTTTCAAAATTTCTTTAAAATTTTTTAGTAAGATTTAGAACAAATTTGATTTTTATAGTCGATAATTGAATGTTTAAGAAATAATTTGATGTAGAAAGCACTTTTCAATTCCGATAATTAAGCTCTGGACGAGTATTTAAAGTTCCTCAAAAATTTTCGAGGTTATGTCAAAATTCATTGGTTTTTTTTAAAATTTTTTTTAATTTTTTGGTGACAACTAGAAAAAATTGGACTTTTATAATTGATAACTGAATGTTTTAGAAATAATATAACCTAGAAAGAATTTTTCAATTTCTATAAATAAAGTCTGGGCGATTTTTTAAAGTTAGTCAAAAATTTCGAGGATATATCAAAATTCATAGGTCTTTTCAAAAATTTTTTTTAATTTTTTGGTGAGATTTAGAACAAATTTGATTTTTATAATCGATAACTAAATGTTTAAGAAATAATCTAACATAGAAATCATTTTTCAATTCCTATAAATAAATTCTACGCGATTTTTTAAAGTTCCCCAAAAATTTTCAAAGTTATGTCAAAATTCCTTAATCTTTTCAAAAATTTTTTTTTAATTTTTTGGTGACAACTAGAACAAATTTGACTTTTATAATTGATAACTGAATGTTTTAGAAATAATATAACCTAGAAAGAATTTTTCAATTCTTATAAATAAAGTCTGGACGATTTTTTAAAGTTAGTCAAAAATTTCGAAGTTATGTCAAAATTCATAGGTCTTTTCAAAAATTTTTTTTAATTTTTTGGTTAGATTTAGAACAAATTTGATTTTTATAATCGATAACTAAATGTTTAAGAAATAATTTAATGTAAAAATCATTTTTCAATTCCGATAATTAAGCTCTGGACGAGTATTTAAAGTTCCTCAAAAATTTTCGAGGTTATGTCAAAATTCATTGGTCTTTTTAAAAATTTTTTTTAATTTTTTGGTGACAACTAGGAAAAATTTGATTTTTATAATCGATAACTGAATGTTTTGGAAATAATTTAACCTAGGAAGAATTTTTCAAATCCCATAAATAAAGTCTCAGCGATTTTTTAAAGTTGGTCAAAAATTTCAAGGTTATGTCAAAAAAAAATTCATTGGTTTTTTCAAAATTTTTTTTAAATTTGTTAATAACAATTAGAACAAATTTGACTTTTATAATCGATAACTGAATGTTTAAGGTATAATTTAACATAGAAATCATTTTTCAATTCCTATAAATAAATTCTAGGCGATTTTTTAAAGTTCTTCAAAAATTTTCAAGGTTATGTCAAAATTTATTGATTTTTTCAAAAAAAATTTTTAATTTTTTTGTAACAATTCGAACAAATTTGACTTAAAAAATTAAAAATAAAATCTTTAAATTTTAATTTAACATAGTAATCATTTCTTAATTTTCATAAATAAACCCCCTACAATTTTTCTAAAATTAGAACTTAACAATTCCAAAAAACTTATTTATTTATGTTTACCTATTAAAATTAAGGATGTTCATAATTTTTTCACTTAATTATATACAAAAGAGAAAGTTCAAAGTATCTATTTAAAGATGAACGGAACTTAATTAAGTAAAAGTTTCGCAGGAGGAAGTATTTTTACCACTTAATAAACGAAATCTGTATTCAACTCCGAAAGAAGCCACAAGTAATTGTCAAGAGGATCATTCTGCGTGCGGTGGTTGCTTCAAGATTTTTTGCAAGTCACGTGTCGGTCGTAAGTGTACGCTTTGGTATTTCATGGGAGCGAACTTGACTCAAAACGTAGAGGTCTTTCATTATAAGAAACGATCGGCACGTTTAACGTAATTTTAATAGTACTTTTAACAGTAATTTTAATAGTACTTTTAATAGTATCAATTAAGATTTAAAATTAGTACTTAAAGAACAAGAAGTTTTATTAAAATGTCCATAAAAGGAATCATAAATGGAAGTTATACATTACACAAATTAGTTTTTGGTGAATTTAGATGTCATTTAATGGATGAAATGGTACAGTTAAACTTGTGTAAGAGGAAACTTGTACAATTTAGTTGGAAATATGTGGTTTTAGTGGGACCTTTTGTTACGAATTGCGGCTCTAATCGAATTACCTGCACCACTAGAATCAATGGGGTGCAAATTTGTCTGACAATGGGTTTTCCCCGAACGCTAATTACTCTCGTGAGGTCGTATCAATCAGTTGTCCGGTGATAATTAAATTCGGGGTTGCCTCACATTTCAAAATTACGTTTTAGTGGGGTTTCAATTAGTAGTTTGAGTTTCAGTTTTAATTTTTAATGCTTAAATATGTTAATTAAAGACATGAGGTTACATTTTCTCTTCTGGGGGAAAAACTAAAAATCGTAGAAAAATTTCTTTTGGTAGAAATAAAGATTAAATATTAATCTAAATCCATATAAAATTTCAAGTCTCAATAATGATTAGTTTTTTAGATATGAATTTTTAAAAATTAACATTTTTTTAATCAATGTGTAAATTAAGTTAGGTTAGGATTTCTTATCTATGGAAAAAACTAAAAGTCGTAGAAAATTTATTTTTGGTAAAAATAAAGATTAAGTATTAATCTAAATCCTGATAATATTTCAACTCTTAAGAAAAATTAGTTTTTGAATTATGAATTTTTAAAAAATGACAAATTTTAATCGACATTAGGTTACTTTTTCTCTTCTGGGGGAAAAACTAAAAATCGTAGAAAAATTTTGTTTGGTGGAAATAAAGATTAAATATTAATCTAAATCCATATAAAATTTCAAATCTCAATAACAATTAGTTTTTAAGATATGAATTTTTAAAAATTAACTTTTTTTAATCAATGTGTAAATTAAGTTAGGTTAGAATTTCTTATCTATGGAAAAAACTAAAAGTCGTAGAAAATTTATTTTTGGTAAAAATAAAGATTAAATATAAATCTAAATCCTGATAATATTTCAACTCTCAAGAAAAATTAGTTTTTGACTTATGAATTTTTTAAAAATTGACAAATTTTAATCGACATTAGGTTACATTTTTTCTTCTAAGAGAAAAACTAAAAATCGTAGAAAAATTTCTTTAGGTAAAAATAAAGATTAAATATTAATTTAAATCCATATAAAATTTTAAGTTTCAATAATGAATAGTTTTTAAGATATGAATTTTTAAAAAATATCATTTTTTTAATCAACATGTCAATTAAGTTAGGTTAGGATTTCTTACCTATGGAAAAAACTAAAAGTCGTAGAAAATTTATTTTTGGCAAAAATAAAGATTAAGTATTAATCTAAATCCTGATAAAATTTCAACCCTTAAGAAAAATTTGTTTTTGACTTATGAATTTTTTTAAAAATTGACAAGTTTTAATCGACATTAGGTTACATTTTCTCTTTTGGGAGAAAAACTAAAAATCATAGAAAAATTTCTTTTGGTAGAAATAAAGATTAAATATTAATCTAAATCCATATAAAATTTCAAGTCTCAATAATAATTAATTTTTTTGATATAAATTTTTAAAGATTAATATTTTTTTAATCGACTTGTAAATTAAGTTAGGTTAGGTTTTCTTACCTATGGAAAAAACTAAAAGTCGTAGAAAATTTATTTTTGGTAAAAATAAAGATTAAGTATAAATCTAAATCCTGATAAAATTTCAACTCTCAAGAAAAATTAGTTTTTGATTTATGAATTTTTTAAAAATTGACAAATTTTAATCGACATTAGGTTACATTTTTTCCTCTGCGGGAAAAACTAAAAATCGTAGAAAAATTTCTTTTGGCAAAAATAAAGATTAAATATAAATCTAAATCCTGATAATATTTCAACTCTCAAGAGAATTTAATTTTTGACTTATGAATTTTTAAAAATTGACAAATTTTAATTGACATTAGGTTACATTTTCTCTTCTGGGGGAAAAACTAAAAATCGTAGAAAAATTTCTTTTGGTAAAAATAAAGATTAAATATTAATCTAAATCCTCATAAAATTTTAAGTCTCAATAATGAATAGTTTTTAAGATCTGAATTTTTAAAAATTATCATTTTTTTAATCAACATGTCAATTAAGTTAGGTTAGAGTTTCTTATCTATGGAAAAAAGTAAAAATCGTAGAAAATTTCTTTTTGGTAGAAATAAAGATTAAATATTAGTCTAAATCCTCATAAAATTTTAAGTCTCAATAATGATTAGTTTTTTAGATATGAATTTTTAAAAATTAATATTTTTTTAATCAACATGTAAATTAGGTTAGGTTAGGATTTCTTATCTATAGAAAAAACTAAAAGTCGTAGAAAATTTATTTTTGGTAAAAATAAAGATTAAATATTAATCTAAATCCTGATAATATTTCAACTCTTAAGAAAAATTAGTTTTCGACTTATGAATCTTTAAAAATGGACAAATTTTAATCAACATTAGGTTACATTTTCTCTTCTGGGGGAAAAACTAAAAATCGTAGAAAAATTTCTTTTGGTAGAAATAAAGATTAAATATTAATCTAAATCCGTATAAAGTTTTAAGTCTCAATAAAGATTAGTTTTTTAGATATGAATTTTTAAAAATTAACATTTTTTTAATCAAAATGTAAATTAAGTTAGGTTAGGTTTTCTTACCTATGGAAAAAACTAAAAGTCATAGAAAATTCATATTAAGCAAAAATAAAGATTAAGTTTGAATCTAAATCCTCATAAAATTTTAAGTCTCAACAACAATTAGTTTTTGAAATATTAGTTGAGATATGATAAATAATAATTTAGAAAAATTTTAGACCAAGTTTGTAAAATCGTACAAAACGAAGAAGAGGTATTTTAAATTGTGTAAATACGGCTTCTTCAAAGGCGATCTTTATACGGTTGTAAACCGCGTAAAGAATCCGTAAAAAAGGTATTTAAACGTGTAGCTTTGATAATCGCTTAAGGAGTCGCCGAAGAGTTTCCCTTATCTTGCGGAAGGCATGCGGCTAACCACCGAACGTCTGACGGTAAAAACGGACGTTTTCTAAATAGGAAAGTGTCGTGGACGATGCGTTTAATTCCGAGAACGGACGGTAACAAGCGTAAGACGCGTTGGGGAGATTTTCTCGGGGAATCGTTCAGATAGACGAAAGTGGTTGTGTCTGGATTGGGAGGAATAAAAAAGATTTTCGCTCGACGTACGGCTGATGACGCTATAACCGTTAGCCAGATCATCGTCAAGACGTAACGAGATCTTGACTTACGCGTCCGACGACCAGTAATCCTCGAACCCTTGAATCCTTAAGGGAAATGACCCCACCGTCTCTCAATGAAAAAATATAAAAATAAAATAAAAAAAAATATAAGAAAAAAAATAAATAAAAAAAATAAATAAAAAAAATATAAGAAAAAAATAAAAAAAATATAAGAAAAAAAAAATCTTTTTAACCACTTCGGTACTGACGTCGACTATAGTCGACGGCCACAGACGACCCCACTCAGCCGAACGTCGACTATAGTCGACGACAATAGATGACCCCACATATGTATGCCGGCTGTGGGAAACGTTTCGCGGCCGATAGGCGCCGTACCGAAGTGGTTAAGAAGTAAATGAGTAAAAATAAAAATTTTAGGAAACAACTTACAGGATATTTTGGTTTGGCGATAAATTAAATGAACCAACCGATGTGAATTATTTCCGCTCAGCGGTTTAGATAGCGATCTTGATTTACGCAGCGACTTTCCTCCCGCACACAAATCTTATATTTTTGGGCCTCGGTTTAGATACGTCAGGGAAAAATAAAATGTTTTGCTGCGTACCGCACCGGGAACCGGGAAGATAACCGGGGAGACTAATGGGATGTTTGTATGAAATGTAAAAAGTGCCTCTTAAGATTGATTGCCTCTTTATTAGATTGCGTGGGCGCCCAAATTACGTCCCGAGGTCTACGGCGAGGATACGACTCATGCATTATTTAAAAACGGGGGACCATTCGATACAAGGAAAATCCTACATCTTATGATATATAATAATACCCCATAAAGAAAAAAATACGAGTTAAAAAAATTTTAACCAACTTTAAAAATTCATATAGACTTTAATTATACAAATTAATGAAGAAAAATTAAAGAAAGTTGTACTAAAGCATTTATTTTTTATTATCATCGATTTTTTTCTAATTATTAGGAAAAAAAAATTTTAAAAATCTCAAAAACAGAAGGAATTTTTATCAAACATAACCTAAAAATTTTTGGTTAATTAAAAAAAAATCGTGTAGAAGTTATTTGTGAAAACTGATTAAAGAAAAATTAAACTAAGATAGATTAAAATATCTATTTCTTATTAAAATTAACAAATTTGCTCTAATTGTTATCAAAAAATTTAAAAAAATTCACAAAAATACCGAAAAATTTCGATCGAATTAGAAATTTTTAACAAACTTTAAAAAATCACACAGAAATTATTTATAAAAATTTTAAAAAGAAAAATAAAATTAAGATAAATTAAAATATCTATTTTTTATTAAAATTGACAGATTTATTCTAATTGTTACCAAAAAAATTAAAAAAATTCTCAAAGACGGGAACAATTTTAGTTGAATCTAACCTTAAAATCTTTGGTCAATTAAAAAAAATCCTGTAAAAGCTATTTGTAAAAACTCAATAAAGAAAAATGAAACTAAGATAGATTAAAATATCTATTTTTTATTAAAATTAACAGTTTTGCTCTAATTCTTACCAAATAATTAAAAAAAATTCACAAAAATACCGAAAAATTTCGATCGAATTAGAAATTTTTAACCAACTTTAAAAAGTCACACAAAAATTATTTATGAAAATTTTAAAAAGAAAAATAAAATTAAGATAGATTAAAATATCTATTTTTTATTAAAATTAACAAATTTGCTCTAATTGTTATCAAAAAATTTAAAGAAATTCACAAAAATACCGAAAAATTTCGATCGAATTAGAAATTTTTAACCAACTTTAAAAAATCATACAGAAATTATTTATAAAAATTTTAAAAAGAAAAATAAAATTAAGATAGATTAAAATATCTATTTTTTATTAAAATTGACAGATTTGTTCTAATTGTTACCAAAAAAATTAAAAAAATTCACAAAAATACCGAAAAATTTCGATCGAATTAGAAATTTTTAACCAACTTTAAAAAATCATACAGAAATTATTTATAAAAATTTTAAAAAGAAAAATAAAATTAAGATAGATTAAAATATCTAGTTTTTATTAAAATTGACAAACTTGCTCTAATTGTTATCAAAAAATTTAAAAAAATTCACAAAAATACCGAAAAATTTCGATCGAATTAGAAATTTTTAACCAACTTTAAAAAATCATACAGAAATTATTTATGAAAATTTTAAAAAGAAAAATGAAATTAAGATAGATTAAAATATCTATTTTTTATTAAAATTGACAGATTTATTCTAATTGTTACCAAAAAAATTTAAAAAATCTCAAAAGCGGGAACAATTTTAGTCGAATCTAACCTTAAAATTTTTGGTCAGTTAAAAAAAATCCTGTAAAAGTTATTTGTAAAAACTCAATAAAGAAAAATGAAACTAAGATAGATTAAAATATCTATTTTTTATTAGAATTAACAAATTTGCTCTAATTGTTATCAAAAAATTTTAAAAAATTCACAAAAATACCGAAAAATTTCGATCGAATTAGAAATTTTTAACAAACTTTAAAAAATCACACAGAAATTATTTATAAAAATTTTAAAAAGAAAAATGAAATTAAGATAGATTAAAATATCTATTTTTTATTAAAATTGACAGATTTATTCTAATTGTTACCAAAAAAATTAAAAAAATTCTCAAAGACGGGAACAATTTTAGTCGAACATAACCTTAGAATTTTTGGTCAATTAAAAAAAATCCTGTAAAAGCTATTTGTAAAAATTCAATAAAGAAAAATGAAACTAAGATAGATTAAAATATCTATTTTTTATTAAAATTAACAAATTTGCTCTAATTGTTATCAAAAAATTTAAAAAAATTCACAAAAATACCGAAAAATTTCGATCGAATTAGAAATTTTTAACCAACTTTAAAAAATCACACAGAAATTATTTATGAAAATTTTAAAAAGAAAAATAAAATTAAGATAGATTAAAATATCTATTTTTTATTAAAATTGATAGATTTATTCTAATTGTTACCAAAAAAATTAAAAAAATTCTCAAAGACGGGAACAATTTTAGTCGAATCTAACCTTAAAATTTTTGGTCAGTTAAAAAAAATCCTGTAAAAGCTATTTGTGAAAATTGATTAAAGAAAAATCAAACTAAGATAGATTAAAATATCTAGTTTTTATTAAAATTAACAAATTTGCTCTAATTGTTATCAAAAAATTTAAAAAAATTCACAAAAATACCGAAAAATTTCGATCGAATTAAAAATTTTTGACAAACTTTAAAAAATCGTACAGAAGTTATTTATGGGAATAAAAGAATAAAAATTGAAACAAAGATGTACTAAAATATGTACTTCCCATTAAAATCGTTAAATTTGCTCCGATGCTTACTAAAAAAATAAAAAAAAAATTCTCAAACTCAGCCAACAATTTTGATTGAATTAGAAATTTTGAACCAACTTTAAAAAATCGTACAGAAGTTATTTATGGGAATAAAAGAATGAAAATTGAAACAAAGATGTACTAAAATATCTACTTCCCATTAAAATCGTTAAATTTGCTCCGATACTTACCAAAAAAATAAAAAAAAAATTCTCAAACTCAGCCAACAATTTTGATCGAATTAGAAATTTTGAACCAACTTTAAAAAATCGTACAGAAGTTATTTATGGGAATAAAAGAATGAAAATTGAAACAAGTATCCACTAAAGTATTTCTTGTAAAAATAAGCACCAATCTTATGAAATGAATTCCCACGAAATGAAGAGGACGATTTCTTTATCGGCGGCGCGAAGTAAAAGTAGCCCCATAAAGGGATTCCTTCAATGGCTTCCGTATAAGCTAAAATTGAAACCGCCATTATGTGTGGCGGCGTGACGAAGAGGTTCGCGAAAGAAAACTCGCCAATTCAATTCTGACATGACCAAGTAATGGATCACGTACCGATGTCATATTCGCATCACGTTTCCTCTACGGAATGCCAGTGACTGTAAATTCAAATTTCCTTAAAAAGACACGTATGTACGAAATTCACACCAAATAAATCAACAAAATCAACAAAATCACAATAATAACAAAATGTAATAATCATTTTATTGAAAATTTTACCGAGATGTTATCAAAATATTATCCGAACTAAAAATTCTAACCTCACTTAATTTACAAGTCAATAAAAATTGGACAAATTTTAAAAATTCATATCTCAAAAAGTAATTGTTGTTTAGACTTGAAATTTTATATGGATTTAGATTAGTATTTAATCTTTATTTTTACCAAAAATAAATTTTCTATGACTTTTAGTTTTTTCCACAGAGAAGAAATTCTAACCTAACTTAATTTACATGTCGATTAAAAAATGTTAATTTTTAAAAAATCATATCTAAAAAACTAATTGTTATTGAGACTTAAAATTTTATATGGATTTAGATTAATATTTAATCTTTATTTCCACCAAAGGAAATTTTTCTACGATTTTTAGTTTTTCCCTCAGAAGAGAAAATGTAACCTAATGTCGATTAAAATTTGACAATTTTTAAAAATTCATAAGTCAAAAACTAATTTTTCTTGAGGGTTGAAATATTACCAGGATTTAGATTAATATTTAATCTTTATTTCTACCAAAAATAAATTTTCTATGTTTTTTAGTTTTTTCCATAGGTAAGAAAACCTAACCTAACTTAATTTACATTTTGATTTAAAAAAAATCAATTTTTAAAAATTCATATCTAAAAAACTAATCATTATTGAGACTTAAAATTTTATATGGATTTAGATTAATACTTAATCTTTATTTCCACCAAAGGAAAATTTTCTACGATTTTTAGTTTTTCCCTCAGAAGAAAAAATGTAACCTAATGTCGATTAAAAGTAGTCATTTTTCAAAAATTCATAAATCAAAAACTGATTTTTCTTGAGAGTTGAAATATTATCAAGATTTAGATTTATACTTAATCTTTATTTTTACCAAAAATGAATTTTCTACGACTTTTAGTTTTTTCCATAGGTAAGAAAACCTAACCTAACTTAATTTACATTTTGATTAAAAAAATGATAATTTTTAAAAATTCATATCTAAAAAACTAATCATTATTGAAACTTAAAATTTTATATGGATTTAGATTAATATTTAATCTTTATTTCCACCAAAGGAAATTTTTCTACGATTTTTAGTTTTTCCCTCAAAAGAGAAAATGTAACCTAATGTCGATTAAAATTTGACAATTTTTAAAAATTCATAAGTCAAAAACTAATTTTTCTTGAGGGTTGAAATATTACCAGGATTTAGATTAATATTTAATCTTTATTTTTACCAAAAATAAATTTTCTACGACTTTTAGTTTTTTCCATAGGTAAGAAATCCTAACCTAACTTAATTTACTTCTCGGTTAAAAAATTATGAATTTTTAAAAATTCATATTTAAAAAACTAATCATTATTGAGACTTAAAATTTTATATGGATTTAGATTAATATTTAATCTTTATTTCCACCAAAAAAATTTTTTCTAGGATTTTTAGTTTTTCCCTCAGAAGAGAAAATGTAACCTAATGTCCATTAAAATTAGTCAATTTTTAAAAATTCATATCTCAAAAAGTAATTATTATTAAAACATAAAATTTTATAAAGATTTAGATTAATATTTAATTTTTATTTTTACCAAAAAATTAACTTTCTACTTTTACAGAATTAAAAATACCTCTTCTTCGTTTCAAGGTGGTCAAAACCGATGATATAACCTATAATCAAACTAGAAGCAATTTTAATTTTAATTTTAATTTTCTTTTTTTTTTTTTTTTGATAATTAATCTCGATTATATGTTACATAACTTTTAAGTTTAGACCACACAACCACACATTGTCACTATAATTATAGGTTCTCAACCAATCCAAAATTCATTAATCATTGGTGAGAGTTAATTATAACGATCTATTTATTATCTCGAGTAAACAAAGTTTTCTTCGAATGTAAAAAAGGGAAACTTTAGGACTTTTCCGATCGATCCCCTAAGAATTATTAATATTTCCTTTTGTCTTTTCGAAGTTTCCGGAGGAGTTTTTTACGATTATCGTAGTTGAATTGTTTACCAGTTGGGGGGAAGAAAATTCATAGGTACCCCCTTGATTTAGATCATCTAGACATTCTAGACGGACACTTTGAGATATTAGTAAACAAAAAGGTCCTTGTTTTTACTACGAAAAACCGTCATTAATCCCCAGTGTCATATAATAAGTAGAAGGAAGTCCCTTGGCCTTTTCTTCCGGGGAAGGCCATAAATCTCCTTGAGCATTGTGTTATATCGGGTTTTTTTTATTTTTTTTTACCATCTGAATTTATAAAACCACAAAAGTGTTTGTTCGTGTCGAAAAGATCGTTAGATTTTTTGAAAATTAACTTAACTATCATTAAAAAAAATTTAAACAACCAAAAAATTTTGATCGAACCTAACTTAAAAAATTGTTGATTTTTAAAAAATCGTCCAGACTTTATTTTTAAAGATAAAAAGTTGATTTTTGTTTTAAATGAAAGTTAAAACATTTTAATTTAATCTAAAAAAGATAGATTTTTTCTAATTTTTATCAAAAAAATTAAAAAAAAATTTAAAGTTGGTAAAAATTATTGACACTTTAACCTCACTTTTTTTAAAAAATCAATCAACTTTAAAAAATCACCCAGACTTTATTTTTTTAGGTAGAAAGATGATTTTTGTTTTAAATGAAAGTTAAAATATTTTAATTTAATCTAAAAAAGATAGATTTTTTCTAATTTTTATCAAAAAAATTAAAAAAAATTTTAAAGTTGGAAAAAATTTTTGACACTAACCTAACTTTTTTTAAAAAAATCAATCAACTTTAAAAAATCACCCAGACTTTATTTTTTTAGATAGAAAGATGATTTTTGTTTTAAATGAAAACTAAAACATTTTAATTTAATCTAAAAAAGATAGATTTTTTCTCAGCTTTATCAAAAAAATTAAAAAAAAATTTAAAGTTGGGCAAAATTTTTAACACTAACCTAACTTTTTTTAAAAATTCAATCAACTTTAAAAAATCACCCAGACTTTATTTTTTTTAGATAGAAAGATGATTTTTGTTTTAAATGAGAACTAAAACATTCTATTTTAATTTAAAAAGAATAGATTTTTTCTAATTTTTATCAAAAAAATTTAAAAAAATTCTTAAAGTTGGTAAAAATTTTTGACACTTTAACCTAACTTTTTTTTAAAAATTCAATCAACTTTAAAAAATCACCCAGACTTTATTTTTTTAGATAGAAAGATGACTTTTTTTTTAAATGAAAGCTAAAACGTTTTAATTTAATCCAAAGAAGATAGATTTTTTCTAAGTTTTATCAAAAAAATTAAAAAAATTTTTAAAGTTGGTAAAAATTTTTGACACTTTAACCTAACTTTTTTTAAAAAACCAATCAACTTTAAAAAATCACCCAGACTTTATTTTTTTAGATAGAAAGATGATTTTTGTTTTAAATGAAAGTTAAAACATTCTAATTTAATCTAAAAAAGATAGATTTTTTCTAATTTTTATCAAAACAATTAAAAAAAAATTTTAAAGTTGGTAAAAATTTTTGACACTAACCTAACTTTTTTTTAAAAATCAATCAATTTTAGAAAATCACCCAGATTTTATTTTTTTAGATAGAAAGATGATTTTCGTTTTAAATGAAAGCTAAAATATTTTATTTTAATCTAGAAAAGATAGATTTTTTCTAATTTTTATCAAAAAAATTAAAAAAATTTTTAAAATAAGTGAAAATTTTGACGCTAACCTAACTTTTATTAAAAATCCAATCAACTTTAAAAAATCGTCCAGACTTTATTTTTTAAGATAAAAAGATGATTTTTGTTCTAAATGAAAGTTAAAACATTTTAATTTAATCTAAAAATGATAGATTTTTTCTAAGTTTTATCAAAAAAATTTAAAAAATTTTTAAAGTTGGAAAAAATTTTTGACACTAACCTAACTTTTCTTAAAAATTCAATCAACTTTAAAAAACCACCCAGACTTTATTTTTTTAAATAGAAAGATGATTTTTGTTTTAAATGAAAGTTAAAACATTCTAATTTAATCTAAAAAGGATAGATTTTTTCTAAGTTTTATCAAAAAAATTAAAAACAATTTTAAAGTTGGTAAAAATTTTTGACACTTTAACCTAACTTTTTTTTTAAAAATTCGATCAACTTTAAAATATCACCCAGATTTTATTTTTAAAGATAGAAAGATGATTTTTGTTTTAAATGAAAATTAAAACATTTTAATTTAATCTAAAAAAGATAGATTTTTTCTAATTTTTATCAAAAAAATTTAAAAAAATTTTAAAGTTGGTAAAAATTTTTCACACTTTAACCTCACTTTTTCTAAAAATTCGATCAACTTTAAAAAATCACCCAGACTTTATTTTTAAAGATAGAAAGATAATTTTTATTTTAAATGAAAATTAAAACATTTTAATTTAATCTAAAAAAGATAGATTTTTTATAATTTTTATCAAAAAAATTAAAAAAAATTTTAAAATAAGTGAAAATTTTTGATACTAACCTAACTTTTCTTAAAAATTCAATCAACTTTAAAAAATCGTCCAGACTTTATTTTTAAAGATAGAAAGATGATTTTTGTTCTAAATGAAAGTTAAAACATTCTAATTTAATCCAAAGAAGATAGATTTTTTTTAAGTTTTATAAAAAAAATTAAAAAAAATTTTAAAGTTGGTAAAAATTTTTGACACTAACCTAACTTTTTAAAAATCAATCAATTTTTAAAAAATCGTACAGACTTTATTTTTAAAGATAAAAAGTTGATTTTCATTTTAAATGAAACCTAAAACATTCTAATTTCATCCAAAGAAGATAGATTTTTTCTAAGTTTTATAAAAAAAATTAAAAAAATTTTTTAAGTTGGGGAAAATTTTTGACACTAACCTAACTTTTTTTAAAAATTCAACCAACTTTAAAAAATCACCCAGACTTTATTTCTAAAGATAAAAAGATGATTTTTATTTTAAATGAAACCTAAAACATTCTAATTTAATCCAAAGAAGATAGATTTTTTCAAAGTTTTATAAAAAAAATTAAAAAAAATTTTTAAGTTGGAAAAAATTTTTGACACTAACCTAACTTTTTTTAAAAAATCAATCAACTTTAAAAAATCACCCAGACTTTATTTTTTTAGATAGAAAGATGATTTTTGTTTTAAATGAAAATTAAAGCATTTTAATTTAATCTAAAAAAGATAGATTTTTCGTAGTTTTTATCAAAAAAATTAAAAAAATTTTTAAAGTTGGAAAAAGTTTTTGACATTAACCTAACTTTTTTTAAAAATTCGATCAATTTTAAAAAATCACCCAGACTTTATTTTTAAAGATAGAACGATGATTTTTGTTTTAAATGAAACCTAAAACATTCTAATTTAATCCAAAGAAGATAGATTTTTTCTAAGTTTTATCAAAAAAATTAAAAAAATTTTTAAAGTTGGTAAAAATTTTTGACACTTTAACCTAACTTTTTTTTTAAAATTCGATCAACTTTAAAAAATCGTCCAGACTTTATTTTTTAAGATAGAAAGATGATTCTTGTTTTAAATGAAACCTAAAACATTCTAATTTAATCTAAAAAAGATAGATTTTTTCTAATTTTTATCAAAAAAATTAAAAAAATTTTAAGGTTGGAAAAAATTTTTGAC
Source organism: Digitonthophagus gazella (assembly GCA_036711955.1). Taxonomy (NCBI): domain Eukaryota; kingdom Metazoa; phylum Arthropoda; class Insecta; order Coleoptera; family Scarabaeidae; genus Digitonthophagus; species Digitonthophagus gazella. Next base: position 2,478,241 of record JASCIT010000002.1, on the reverse strand, counting down.
ACTAACCTAACTTTTTAAAAATCAATCAATTTTTAAAAAATCACCCAGACTTTATTTTTAAAGATAGAAAGATGATTTTTGTTTTAAATGAAAATTAAAACATTTTAGCTTAATCCAAAAAAGATAGATTTTTTCTAATTTTTATCAAAAAAATTAAAAAAATTTTTAAAGTTGGTAAAAATTTTTGACACTAACCTAACTTTTTTAAAAATTTCATCAATTTTAAAAAATCGTCCAGACTTTATTTTTAAAGATAGAAAGATGATTTTTATTTTAAATGAAACCTAAAACATTCTAATTTAATCCAAAGAAGATAGATTTTTTCTAAGTTTTATCAAAAAAATTAAAAAAATTTTTATAATTGGTAAAAATTTTTGACACTTTAACCTCACTTTTTTTAAAAAATCAATCAACTTTAAAAAATCACCCAGACTTTATTTTTAAAGATAAAAAGATTATTTTTGTTTTAAATGAATGTTAAAACATTCTAATTTAATCTAAAAAAGTTAGATTTTTTCTAATTTGTATCAAAAAAATTAAAAAAATTTTTAAAATTGGTAAAAATTTTTGACACTTTAACCTCACTTTTTCTAAAAATTCGATCAACTTTAAAAAATCACCCAGACTTTATTTTTAAAGATAAAAAGATGATTTTTGTGTTAAATTAAAACTTAAAGATTCACTTATCGATTATAAAGTGTCACATATCGATTTTTTTTTACCATCTGAAATTATAAAACCACAAAGATGTTTGTTCGTATGGACGAGGTCGTTCCTTTTTGAAAACAAACCGATACCATCTTCATTGAACGTCAGGAAATCAATTAGCGCACGTGAACATGTGGGGTATATAAGATATTTGTCTAATTGCTAACGAACGCCTTGTAAAGAAAGAACTATGCCTCTCATCTAGCTTAGATATGCTTGCTAGCTGTAATGAGCGTCAATTAAAATAGCTAAGGTTACATTCTAAAAGCATCAATGTTAAGTTTATCTATAGAAGGATGGTTCATTATGATTAATTAGTTTGATGATGGGAAGCCTTTTTTTAAAGTACGATTCCTTTAAACTTGTCTAAAATTTTTTGTGTTAAAAATTAAAATTAAATCGGCTTCTTATTAAAATTATTCAATTTAAATTATTTATTATTAGGTCACCGTTTTTCACACCTACCATAAAAGGATTTAATCAATTGTGAGAAAATTTCTTGCAATCGAATTGTTGTCACTTTTGGATACGGATCAATTAACCTCGATCGAGCAAAACATCTCATTTCAATCTTGATCCAAATTCTTTAGTAATTTCGCTCCGATTCCAACAAACCAGCCGTCTTTCTGTCGCGATTTCTTGACTCTCGTATAAGTTTCACAACCATCGGAAGGCGTGGCTTCATTTAAATAAACCCCGAGCTGAACGAAATCCATTAAAATTCAACCTCCTAATGGTTACGGACGTCGCAAACTCTTTTTTTTTTAATTGAAAACTCCCATAATGAAGTAATAAAGAAGTTACTCGTTACTTAACTCTATTTCTCAATAACGTTGAATTGATTTTAGAAAAGTTGTTTACGTTTTAAAGGCGAACAAATCGACGAACGAATCGTAAACATTTCGAATACGAATTAAAGTTGCACGTCTCCATAAAAAAATTACGTTTTCTCGCTGACACCGAGATTTTCACTGATAAAGTCATACGATTTTGAAGCAGTACAAGTGCAGCGAAGGCGACCAAAAGTTTTCTACGTAATGGATGTTGGCTGGATTGCCACACAACTTCCACACTATATCTTTACCCTTTTCGTCTCGGTCTCATTCTATTTTCCCCACTTCTATCCGAAAACTTTCTGTAAACGTTTGTTACACTCAGTTTTCAAGACCTCCAAAGAACATCCAAAGAACCTCCAAAGTAATGGGGTTAATTGTCCATTAAATAAGTAATTTTAAAGTTAAACTTTCAATTATTTCAAAAAAATTAATTTATCAACTTTAAAAATAAAAAATTTTAACTTACTTTAAAAATTTTTTTAATTTTTTTGATAAAAATTAGAAAAAATCCTTCTGTTTTGGATTAAATTAGAATGTTTTAGCTTTTATTTAAAACAAAAATCATCTTTCTATCTTTAAAAATAAAGTCTGGGTGAATTTTTGAAGTTGATTGAATTTTTAAAAAAAAGTTAGGTTAAAGTGTAAAAAATTTTTACCATCTTTAAAAATTCTTTTAATTTTTTTGATAAAAATTAGAAAAAATCCATCGTTTTTAGATTAAATTAGAATGTTTTAGCTTTCATTTAAAACAAAAATCATTGTCCTATCTTTAAAAATAAAGTCAGGGCGATTTTTTAAAATTGATGGAATTTTTAAAAAAATTAGGTTAACGTCAAAAATTTTTACCAACTTTAAACATTTTTTTAAATTTTTTTGATAAAAATTAGAAAAAATCTATCTTTTTTTGATTAAATTAGAATGTTTTAATTTTCATTTAAAACAAAAATCATCTTTCAGTCTTTAAAAATAAAGTCAGGGTGATTTTTTAAAGTTGATCGAATTTTTTAAAAAAAGTTAGGTTAAAGTGTCAAAAATTTTTACCACCTTTAAAAATTTTTTAATTTTTTTGATAAAAATTAGAAAAAATCTATATTTTTTGGATTAAATTAGAATGTTTTAATTTTCATTTAAAACCAAAATCAACTTTCTATCTTTAAAAATAAAGTCTGGGCGATTTTTTTTAAATTGTGGAATTTTTAAAAAAGTGAGGTTAGTGTCAAAAATTTTTACTAACTTTAATTTTTTTTTTATTTTTCTAATAAAAGTTAGAAAAAATCTACTTTTTTTAGATTAAAATAAAATGTTTTAGTTTTCATTTAAAACAAAAATCATCCTTCTATCTTTAAAAATAAAGTCTGGGCGAATTTTTTTAAATTGTGGAATTTTTAAAAAAGTGAGGTTAGTGTCAAAAATTTTTACTAACTTTAAATTTTTTTTAAATTTTTTTGATAAAAATTAGAAAAAATCTATCTTTTTTAGATTAAATTAGGATGTTTTAACTTTCATTTTAAATAAAAATCATCTTTTTATCTTTAAAAATAAAGTCAGGGCGATTTTTTAAAGTTGATCGAATTTAAAAAAAAAAGTTAGGTTAAAGTGTCAAAAATTTTCACCAACTTCAAAAATTTTTTCAATTTTTTTGATAAAAATTAGAAAAAATCCATCTGTTTTGGATTAAAATAGAATATTTTGGTTTTCATATAAAACAAAAATCATCTTTCTATCTTTAAAAATAAAATCTGGGTGATTTTTTTTAAATTGGTGAAGCTTTTAAAAAATGTTAGGTTAGTGTCAAAAACTTTTACCAACTTTGAATTTTGTTTTAATTTTTTTGGTAAAAATTAGGACAAATCCATCTTTTTTAGATTAAAATAGAATGTTTTAGCTTTCATATAAAATAAAAATCATCTTTCTATCCTTAAAAGTAAAGTCTGGGCGATTTTTTAAAGTTGATCGAATTTAAAAAAAAAAAGTTAGGTTAAAGTGTCAAAAATTTTTACCAACTTAAAATTTTTTTTTTAATTTTTTTGATAAAAATGAGAAAAAATCTATCTTTTTTAGATTAAATTACAATATTTTAACTTTATTTTAAAATAAAAATCATCTTTCTATCTTTAAAAATAAAGTCTGGGCGATTTTTTTTTAAATTGTGGAATTTTTAAAAAATCTTAGGTTAGAGTCAAATATTTTTACCAACTTTAAAAATTTTTTAAATTTTTTGGTAAAAATTAGAAAAAATCTATCCTTTTTGGATTAAATTAGAATGTTTTAGTTTTCATTTAAAATAAGAATTATCTTTCTATCTTTAAAAATAAAGTCTGGGCGATTTTTCTTTAAATTGTGGAATTTTTAAAAAAGTGAGGTTAGTGTCAAAAATTTTTACTAACTTTAAATTTTTTTTAAATTTTTCTAATAAAAGTTAGAAAAAATCTACTTTTTTTAGATTAAAATAAAATGTTTTAGCATTCATTTAAAACAAAAATCATCTTTTTATCTTTAAAAATAAAGTCTGGGCGATTTTTTTTAAATTGGTGAAATTTTTAAAAAATGTTAGGTTAGTGTCAAAAATTTTTACCAACTTTGAATTTTTTTTTAATTTTTTCGGTAAAAATTAGGACAAATCTATCTTTTTGAGATTAAAATAGAATGTTTTAGCTTTCATTTAGAAAAAAAATCACTTTTCTATCTTTAAAAATAAAGTCTGGGCGATTTTTTTTAAATTATGGAATTTTTAAAAAATGTTAGGTTAGTGTCAAAAATTTTTACCAACTTTGAATTTTTTTTAAATTTTTTTGGTAAAAATTAGGACAAATCTATCTTTTTGAGATTAAAATAGAATATTTTAGCTTTCATTTAGAAAAAAAATCACCTTTCTATCTTTAAAAATAAAGTCTGGGCGATTTTTTTTTAATTATGGAATTTTTAAAAAATGTTAGGTTAGTGTCAAAAATGTTTACCAACTTTAAATTCTCTTTTAATTTTTTTGATAAAAAATAGAAAAAATCCATCTTTTCTGGATTAAATTAGAATGTTTTAGCTTTCATTTAAAACAAAAATCATCGTTCTATCTTTAAAAATAAAGTCTGGGCGATTTTTTAAAGTTGATCGAATTAAAAAAAAAGTTAGGTTAAAGTGTCAAAAATTTTTACCAACTTTAAAATTTTTTTTAATTTTTTTGATAAAAATTAGAAAAAATCCATCTTTTTTAGATTAAATTAGAATGTTTTAGCTTTCATATAAAACAAAAATCATTGTCCTATCTTTAAAAATAAAGTCTGGGCGATTTTTTTTAAATTGGTGAAATTTTTAAAAAAATGTTAGGTTAGTGTCAAAAGTTTTTACCAACTTTGAATTTTTTAAAAATTTTTTTGATAAAAATTAGAAAAAATCCATCTTTTTTAGATTAAAATAGGATGTTTTAGTTTTCATTTAAAATAAAAATCATCTTTTTATCTTTAAAAATAAAGCCTGGGCGATTTTTTAAAGTTGATCGAATTTTTAGAAAAAATGAGGTTAAAGTGTCAAAAAATTTTACCAACTTTAAAAATTTTTTCAATTTTTTTGATAAAAATTAGAAAAAATCTATCTATTTTAGATTAAATTAGAATGTTTTGATTTTCATATAAAACAAAAATCATCTTTCTATCTTTAAAAATAAAATCTGGGCGATTTTTTTTTAAATTGGTGAAATTTTTAAAAAAGTGAGGTTAGTGTCAAAAACTTTTACTAACTTTAAAATTTTTTTTTAATTTTTTTGATAAAAATTAGAACAAATCTATCTTTTTTAGATTAAAATAGAATGTTTTAGTTTTCATTTTAAATAAAAATCATCTTTCTATCTTTAAATATAAAGTCTGGACGATTTTTTTTTAAATTTGATGGAATTTTAAGAAAAGTTAAGATGTCAAAAATTTTCACCAACTTCAAAATTTTTTTTAATTTTTTTAATAAAAGTTAGAAAAAATCTATCTTTTTTAGATTAAAATAGAATATTTTAACTTTCATATAAAATAAAAATCATCTTTCTATCTTTAAAAATAAAGTCTGGGCGATTTTTTAAAAAAAGTTAGGTTAAAGTGTCAAAAATTTTTACCAACTTTAAATTTTTTTTTAATTTTTTTGATAAAAAATAGAAAAAATCTACTTTTTTGAGATTAAAATAGAATGTTTTAGTTTTCATTTAGAAAAAAAATCACCTTTCTATCTTTAAAAATAAAGTCTGGACAATTTTTTTAAAATTGTGGAATTTTAAAAAAAATGAGGTTAGTATCAAAAATGTTTACTTATTTTAAATTTTTTTAAATTTTTTTGATAAAAAATAGAAAAAATCCATATTTTTGAGATCAAATTAGAATGTTTTAGTTTTCATTTAAAATAAAAATCATATTCCTATCTTTAAAAATAAAGTCTGGACAATTTTTTTAAAATTGTGGAATTTTTAGAAAAAGTGAGGTTAAAGTGTCAAAAATTTTTACCAACTTTAAAAATTTTTTTAATTTTTTTGATAAAAATTAGAAAAAATGTATCTTTTTTAGATTAAAATGGAATGTCTTAGCTTTCATATAAAATAAAAATCATCTTTCTATTTTGAAAAATAAAGTCTGGGCAATTTTTTTTAAATTATGGAATTTTTAAAAAAGTGAGGTTAGTGTCAAAAATTTTTAATAAATTTAAAAATTTTTTTAATTTTTTTGATAAAAATTAGAAAAAATCCATCTTTTTTAGATTAAATTAGAATGTTTTAGTTTTCATTTAAAATAAAAATCATCTTCCTATCTTTAAACATAAAGTCTGGACGATTTTTTTTTAATTTGATGAAATTTTAAGAAATGTTAAAATGTCAAAAATTTTCACCAACTTTAAAATTTTTTTTTAATTTTTTCATAAAAATGAGAAAAAATCCATCTTTTCTGGATTAAATTAGAACGTTTTAGTTTTCATTTAAAACAAAAATCATCCTTCTATCTTTAAAAATAAAGTCTGGGCGATTTTTTTTTAAATTGGTGAAATTTTTAAAAAATGTTAGGTTAGTGTCAAAAATTTTTACCAACTTTAAAATTTTTTTTAATTTTTTTGATAAAAATTAGAAAAAATCCATCTTTTTTAGATTAAAATAGAATGTTTTAGTTTTCATTTAAAACAAAAATCATCTTTCTATCTTTAAAAATAAAGTCTGGTCGATTTTTTTTTAATTATGGAATTTTTAAAAAAGTGAGGTTAGTGTCAAAAACTTTTACTAACTTTAAAATTTTTTTTTAATTTCTTTGATAAAAATTAGAAAAAATCTATCTTTTTTGGATTAAAATAGAATGTTTTAGTTTTCATTTAGAACAAAAATTATTGTCCTATCTTTAAAAATAAAGTCTGGACGATTTTTTTAAAGTTGGTGAAATTTTTAAAAAATGTTAGGTTAGGTCAAAAATTTTTACCAACTTTGAATTTTTTTTAATTTTTTTGATAAAACTTAGAAAAAATCTATCGTTCTTAGATTAAAATAGAATGTTTTAGTTTTCATTTAAAATAAGAATCATCTTTTTATCTTTAAAAATAAAATCTGGGCGATTTTTTTTTAAATTGATGGAATTTTAAAAAAAGTTAGAATGTCAAAAATTTTTACCAACTTTAAAATTTTTTTTAATTTTTTTTATAAAAACTAGAAAAAATCTATCTTTTTTGGATTAAATTAGAATATTTTAGTTTTCATTTTAAATAAAAATCACCTTTCTATCTTTAAAAATAAAATCTGGACGATTTTTTTAAATTGATGGAATTTTTTTAAAAACAAATTAGGTAAAATTTTTTACTAACTTAATTTTTTTTCTTTAATTTGATTGTTAGTATAGATTTCTATTATAGATAAATATATGTTAAAAGAAGTGTTGACATCGTAATTCGTTTTCCCTGACGTTTAATTAAGAAATCCAGGATACAAAGTCCTTTTATATTGTCTCTGTGTTGTATCACCAGCACTTCACTTAATTACACTTGGTGGACGTTGCAAATCCCGGTTTTATAAAACTTCCGGTTTATGTACCGAAGATAAACTTTCCTCCACGGAGATAAAAAACTTTTTTCATCTTTTTAGTTTTCAAATTGGGGGAAAAATTTTTAAATCTTTGTGGATATATATTTTCAATTTTTTATGGTATTTGAAATATAAAATAAATTCCAACTGTCAGATTCCAACTGTTAAAATTGAATTTGTGGAATTTTCGAACAATGGATATTTTCATGCTTTTGTATTGATTTTGCATATTGAATAAAAGAAATTTTAAGCTGGTATTTTAGAAGGGGGATACGAAAAAGTCCATTTTACGAAGGGAGAAACATTTTCCTTTCTAGAATTAATCCGAAAATTGCTGGAAAGGACGATTTGAACCCTTTTTTTTATTTTTTATTTTTTCCCGTCCATTTAAGTCAACGATCATTCGGGAGCAACGCTAATTTGCGTCGAGCGTGACTGTTGCACGCCACTGTTATTGGATTTAGTGGAACTCTATTATTCTTGCATCTGCGTTCCCAGTTCATCCTCCCAAAAAAAAAGCTCGCAAAAACTAATTTAGAACCGTTTCCGAATTACCATTCGAAATTCTTATATTCACCGGGGGATCGATAACTAGATAAGCTAAACAAAGATAGGTGAAATTAATTCAATATTTTTAATTAAAATTCTATTATAATTGAAAAAAAAAAAATAATAATAATAATACGAGTTTGGGATAAAATTAACTATTCATGGAAATGACACGAATCTTTTCTCTTGGGAGGTTTTCCGAGTAAAAAGGTTTCTAGTCGAAGCTGATAGTGTCAAAGAGGAAATCCAATTCTTGTCTAGGGATGATTGCGGTCTTTAACCTAGTTGAAAGGATCGAAAATGGTCTGTTCTCTTCCAACAAGGAGTCAAACAATGGAGTTAACATCATCTTAGATTAGTTTAAAGTAATCATGAGTTTTTTTATATTTTTTAAAGTCGAAATAAATCTGATTAAAATATTTCATATATGAAATTTGTTAATAAATTAATAAAAATTAGAATGTATAAGAAGTTTAAGTACTAAGATTTGTTGTCAAAAAAATTTAAAAAAATCGAATGTAACTTTATTTAATGATCGGTGACCTTTAAGTATAAAAATAAGAAAAAATGGTCGGAAAATCGAATTTTCTCGTTCTCCACCTTAATTAAATTCTTACTCATTCCGAGTAAGAACCACTTTTCTTTCCACCGTCCAAAAATTACCCCGTCAACATCTGTGCGTCTGTTTGCCGAAAGCAAAAGTTAAATTAGATTTTCATTTCAAGTCAACTCGCAATGTCCCTTCCATAAAACCTTACTTTTTTTTACTTTTATAAACACTCGACTTTGTTTTCAATTAAATTTACTAAAACATAGATTATGAAAATAAAATCAGAGTAAATTTACGTGGGATTTTATAAAACCTTTACAAATTACCTTCAAATCGCTACAAGCTTGTAAATCATCGTTTAACCAGCCGAGTCGCTTTCAAAGGAACATTCAAACAAGAGCCGGGATTTTATTTATTTTCCCGTCGAAACACCCACAGCAATTTGGCACAGAGTCTCGGAGGAAAAGTCGTCGTTGCTAAATGACGGACGAGGTATGTAGTTCGTGGCCGCAGTTTTGTTTACGGTGTAATGACCCTCGCTTCGGTTTGAAATGTAGTCGAAAATACGCTATTAAAACGGAAGCGCCTTGCGAGTCTGTTTTTCATTAAACCAGCCGTCGTCGAGTCGTTCAAACTAATCTAATAACGACCGAAGGACGTTAAATGCGAACGACAAGAGTAACAAGGAAAATGCATTAAGAGGATTACGATTATTAATATTAAAATTACATTAATATGTTAAAACGTTACAAAATGTTTTACAAGAATTTGCACTTACGATATTTAAGAAAAAAAATTCTTAAAAAAACTAATCCCAAAGGATCTCAAGGTCAATACATAAAAGGGAAAGCTTTCCTATCCTTTAACAAAGGTCTAATTACGTCTCTTTTGAATTCAAGCTCCGTCCTTGAATTCAAGTTCAAGTTTCCCTTTCGTTTGGACACTTGTTCACCCCTTTGATATCTCTAACATACGCCTCTCACGTCATAAACAAGTTTAGCTCGGGAGGAAACTAAATCTCGTTTTTCTCCGTCCAACCGGAAAATCCGGGAAAGGGACGTCTACAAATTGGCTAGCTCAAAGGAAAATGCCGTAGGCCTAGTGAAATACCATCTGTGGGATTAATTCGAACCAACAAGGGTGAACATAAACGAATTCCCAATTCAGCCTAACCCACCTAACCTAAACCCACGTCTTCTTAATTAATGATATTTCTTTTAATTTATATCTAAAATTGAATGAACATTGATTTTATATTCGAATGTAAAGGATATAAACTTTTTTTGATTTATTGGTTTAAGGTTTTAAAATTTCTTAGATTTGATCAAATTTTTTATCTACTTCGAAAATTTTTATAAATTCTTTAGTAATAATTTGAACAAATTTGATGATTGTAATGAAAAATAAACATTTTAATCTATCTCTCTTTAAAGTATTTTAAATTAATTTTTATAAATAAACTTAGTACGATTTTTCAAAGTTGGTATAAAATTTTAAGGTGAAGTTCGATAAAAAAATCTTGTCTTTTTGAAAATTTTTTGTAAATTTTTTGGTAACAATTAGAATAAATTTGATTAGTTTATTTCAAAATAGATATTTTAATCTAACATCTCTAAAATATCTCCTTTTAAAATGTTCATAAACAAATCTTGTAGGATTTTTTTAAAATTGGTCAAAATTTTCTTGATTGCGGTAAAATTTTTGCGTTTTTGGAAATTTTTATAAATTCTTTTAAAACAATTTGAAAAAATTTGATCATTTTAATTAAAAGTAGACATTTTAATCTACTTTTTCTAAAAGTTCTTTCAAAAAAAGGATTAAAAATAAATCCTGTACGATTTTTTAAAATTGGTTAAAAAATCTAAGGTTAGGTTTGGTCAAAAATTCTCGTATTTTTTAGAATTTTTTTAAATTTTTGGGTAACAATTAGAATAAATTTGATAAATTTATTTCAAAATAGATATTTTAATCTAACGTTTTTAAAAGACTTCATATTATAATTTTCATAAATAAATCCTGTATGATTTTTTAAATTTGGTCAAAAATTTCTTAACTTCGGCGAAATTTGTTATGTTTTTGGAAATTTTTATAAATTCTTTTAAAATAATTTGAACTAATTTGGTGATTTTAGTTAAAAATAGACATTTTAATCTATCTTTCCTTTAAGTTCTTTTAAAAAAAGAATTAAAAATAAATCCTGTACGATTTTTTAAATTTAGTAAAAAATCTAAGGTTGTTTGGTAAAAAATTCTTGTGCTTTTGAAAATTTTTTTTTAATTTTTGGGTAACAATTAGAGTAAATTTGATAAGTTTATTTCAAAATAGATATTTTAATCCAACGTTTTTAAAAGATTTCATATTATAAATAAATCCTATACGATTTTTTAAAGTTGATCAAAAATTTCTTAATTTCGGTCAAATTTTTTATGTTTTTTGGAAATTTTTATAAATTTTTTAGTAATAATTTGAATAAATTTGATCATTTTAATTGAAAGTAGACATTTTAATCTACCTTTTCTTAAAGTTCTTTCAAAAAAAAAAAATTGAAAATAAATCCTGTACGATTTTTTAAAATTGATTAAAAAATCTAAGGTTAGGTTTGGTCAAAAATTCTCCTATTTTTTAGAATTTTTTTTAAATTTTTGGGTAACAATTAGAATAAATTTGATAAATTTATTTCAAAATAGATATTTTAATCCAACGTTTTTAAAAGACTTCATATTATAATTTTCATAAATAAATCCTGTATGATTTTTTAAATTTGGTCAAAAATTTCTTAACTTCGGCGAAATTTGTTATGTTTTTGGAAATTTTTATAAATTCTTTTAAAATAATTTGAACTAATTTGGTCATTTTAGTTAAAAATAGACATTTAAATCTATCTTTCCTTTAAGTTCTTTCAAAAAAAGTTTAAAAATAAATCCTGTACAATTTCTTAAATTTGGTTAAAAAATCTAAGGTTAAATTTGGTCAAAAATTCTTGTACCTTTGAAATTTTTTTTTAATTCTTGGGTGCCAATTAGAATAAATGTGATAAGTATTTTTCAAAATAGATATTTTAATCTAACGTCTCTAAAATATCTCCTTTTAACATTTTCATAAACAAATCTTGTAGGATTTTTTTTAAATTGGTCAAAAATTTCTTGATTCCGGTAAAAATTTTTATGTTTTTGAAAATTTTTATAAATTCTTTTAAAATAATTTCAACAAATTTGGTCATTTTAGTTAAAAGTAGACATTTTAATCTATCTTTCGTTAAAGTTCTTTTAAAAAAAGAATTGAAAATAAATTCTGTACGATTTTTTAAAATTGGTTAAAAAATCTAAGGTTAAATTTGGTCAAAAAATCTGGCTTTTTTGAGAATTTTTATAATTTTTTTGGTAATAATTAGAATAAATGTGATAAGTTTTTTTCAAAATAGATACTTTAATCTAACATCTCTAAAATATCTCCTTTCAAAATTTTCATAAATAAATCTTGTAGGATTTTTTTAAAATTGGTCCAAAATTTCTTGATTCCGGTAAAAATTTTTAAATTTTTTACGTTTTTGGAAATTTTTATAAATTCTTTTAAAACAATTTGAAAAAATTTGATAGTTTTAATTAAAAGTAGACATTTTAATCTACCTTTTCTTAAAGTTCTTTCAAAAAAAGTTTAAAAATAAATCCTGTACAATTTTTTAAATTTGGTTAAAAAATCTAAGGTTAAGTTTGGTCAAAAATTCCTGTACCTTTGAAAATTTTTTTTAATTTTTGAGTAACAATTAGAATAAATGTGATAAGTTTTTTTCAAAATAGATATTTTAATCTAACATCTCTAAAAATCTCTTTTCAAAATTTTCATAAATAAATCTTGTAGGATTTTTTTAAAATTGGTCAAAAATTTCTTGATTTCGATCATTTTTTTATGTTTTTGGAAATGTTTATAAATTCTTTTAAAATAATTTGAACAAATTTGCTCATTTTAGTTAAAAATAGACATTTTGATCTATCTTTTCTTAAGGTTCTTTCAAAAAAAGAATTAAAAATAAATCCTGTACGATTTTTTAAAATTGGTTAAAAAATCTAAGGTTAGGTGTGGTCAAAAATTCTCCTATTTTTTAGAATTTTTTTAAATTTTTGGGTAACAATTAGAATAAATTTGGTAAATTTATTTCAAAATAGATATTTTAATCCAACGTTTTTAAAAGACTTCATATTATAATTTTCATAAATAAATCCTGTATGATTTTTTAAATTTGGTCAAAAATTTCTTAACTTCGGCGAAATTTGTTGTTTTTGGAAATTTTTATAAATTCTTTTAAAATAATTTGAACTAATTTGGTCATTTTAGTTAAAAATAGACATCTAAATCTATCTGTCCTTTAAGTTCTTTTAAAAAAAGAATTAAAAATAAATCCTGTACGATTTTTTAAATTTAGTGAAAAATCTAAGGTTGTTTGGTAAAAAATTTTTGTGCTTTTGAAAATTTTTTTAAATTTTTGGGTAACAATTAGAATAAATTTGGTAAATTTATTTCAAAATAGATATTTTAATCTAACGTTTCTAAAAGATTTCATATTATAATTTTTATAAATAAATCCTGTATGATTTTTTAAAGTTGGTCAAAAATTTCTTAATTTCGGTCAAATTTTTTATGTTTTTTGGAAATTTTTATAAATTTTTTAGTAATAATTTGAACAAATTTGATAGTTTTAGTTAAAAATAGACATTTTAATCTCTCTTTCCTTTAAGTTCTTTCAAAAAAAGAATTGAAAAAAAATCCTGTAGGATTTTTTAAATTTAGTGAAAAATCTAAGGTTGTTTGGTAAAAAATTCTTGTACTTTTGAAAATTTTTTTAAATTTTTGGGTAACAATTAGAATAAATTTGGTAAATTTATTTCAAAATAGATATTTTAATCTAACGTTTCTAAAAGATTTCATATTATAATTTTTATAAATAAATCCTGTATGATTTTTTAAAGTTGGTCAAAAATTTCTTAATTTCGGTCAAATTTTTTATGTTTTTTGGAAATTTTTATAAATTTTTTAGTAATAATTTGAAGAAATTTGATAGTTTTAGTTAAAAATAGACATTTTAATCTATCTTTCCTTTAAGTTCTTTCAAAAAAAGAATTGAAAAAAAATCCTGTAGGATTTTTTAAATTTAGTGAAAAATCTAAGGTTGTTTGGTAAAAAATTTTTGTGCTTTTGAAATTTTTTTTTTAATTCTTGGGTAACAATTAGAATAAATTTGATTAGTTTATTTCAAAATAGATATTTTAATCTAACATCTCTAAAATATCTCTTTTCAAAATTTTCATAAATAAATCTTGTAGGATTTTTTTAAATTGGTTAAAAATTTCTTGATTTTGTTAAAATATTTTATGTTTTTGGAAATTTTTATAAATTCTTTAGTAATAATTTGAACAAATTTGATAGTTTTAGTTAAAAATAGACATTTTAATCTCTCTTTCTTTAAAGTTCTTTCAAAAAAACTTTAAAAATAAATCCTGTACGATTTTTTAAAATTGGTTAAAAAATCTAAAGTTAAATTTGGTCAAAAATTCTCATATTTTTTAGAATTTTTTAAAATTTTTGGGTAACAATTAGAATAAATTTGGTAAATTTATTTCAAAATAGATATTTTAATCTAACGTTTTTAAAAGACTTCATATTATAATTTTCATAAATAAATCCTGTATGATTTTTTAAAGTTGGTCAAAAATTTCTTAATTTCGGTCAAATTTTTTATGTTTTTTGGAAATTTTTATAAATTTTTTAATAATAATTTGAAGAAATTTGATAGTTTTAATTAAAAATAGACATTTTAATCTCTCTTTCTTTGAAGTTCTTTTAAAAAAAGAATTAAAAATAAATCCTGTACGATTTTTTAAATTTAGTGAAAAATCTAAGGTTGTTTGGTAAAAACTTTTTGTGCTTTTGAAAATTTTTTTAAATTTTTGGGTAACAATTAGAATAAATTTGATAAATTTATTTCAAAATAGATATCTTAATCTAACGTTTTTAAAAGATTTCATATTATAATTTTCATAAATAAATCCTGTACGATTTTTTAAAGTTAATCAAAAATTTCTTAATTTCGGTCAAATTTTTTATGTTTTTTGGAAATTTTTATAAATTTTTTAGTAATAATTTGAACAAATTTGATAGTTTTAATTAAAAATAGACGTTTTAAACTATCCTTCCTTAAAGTTCTTTCAAAAAAAGAATGGAAAATAAAACCTGTACGATTTTTTAAAATTGGTTAAAAAATCTAAGGTTAGATTTGGTCAAAAAATCTGGCTTTTTTGAGAATTTTTATAATTTTTTTGATAACAATTAGAATAAATGTCATAAGTTTTTTTCAAAATAGATATTTTAATCTAACTTCTCTAAAATATCTCATTTTATAATTTTCATAAATAAATCTTGTACGATTTTTTAAAATTGGTTAAAAATTTCTTGATTTTGTTAAAATATTTTATGTTTTTGGAAATTTTTATAAATTCTTTAGTAATAATTTGATCAAATTTGATAGTTTTAGTTAAAAGTAGACATTTTAATCTATCTTTCTTTAAAATTCTTTCAAAAAAAGTTTAAAAATAAATCCTGTACGATTTTTTAAAATTGGTTAAAAAATCTAAGGTTAAGTTTGGTCAAAAATTCTTGTACCTTTGAATTTTTTTTAAATTCTTGGGTGCCAATTAGAATAAATGTGATAAGTTTTTTCAAAATAGATATTTTAATCTAACATCTCTAAAATATCTCTTTTCAAGATTTTCATAAATAAATCTTGTACGATTTTTTTAAAATTGGCAAAAAATTTCTTGATTCCGGTAAAAATGTTTATGGTTTTGGAAATTTTTATAAATTCTTTTAGAATAATTTGAACTAATTTGGTCATTTTAGTTAAAAATAGACATTTTAATCTATCTTTTCTTAAAGCTCTTCCAAAAAAAGAATTGAAAATAAATCTTGTACGATTTTTTAAAATTGGTTAAAAATCTAAGGTTAGATTTGGTCAAAAATTCTTGTACTTTTGAAAATTTTTTTTAATTTTTGAGTAACAATTAGAATAAATTTGATGACTTTTTTTCAAAACAGATATTTTAATCTAACATCTCTAAAAATCTCCTTTGAAAATTTTCATTTACAAATCTTGTAGGATTTTTTTAAAATTGGTCAAAATTTTCTTGATTTCGATAAATTTTTTTATGTTTTTGGAAATTTTTATAAATTCTTTTAAAACAATTTGAAAAAATTTGATCATTTTAATTAAAAGTAGACATTTTAATCTACCTTTTCTTAAAGTTCTTTCAAAAAAAGAATTGAAAATAAATCCTGTACGATTTTTTTAAATTGGTTAAAAAATCTAAGGTTAAATTTGGTCAAAAAATCTGGCTTTTTTGAGAATTTTTATAATTTTTTTGGTAACAATTAGAATAAATGTGATAAGTTTTTTTCAAAATAGATATTTTAATCTAACGTCTCTAAAATATCTCCTTTTAAAATTTTCATAAACAAATCTTGTAGGATTTTTTTAAAATTGGTCAAAAATTTCTTGATTTCGATAATTTTTTTTATGTTTTTGGAAATTTTTATAAATTCTTTTAAAACAATTTGAAAAAATTTGATCATTTTAATTAAAAGTAGACATTTTAATCTACCTTTTCTTAAAGTTCTTTCAAAAAAAGAATTGAAAATAAATTCTGTACGATTTTTTAAAATTGGTTAAAAAATCTAAGGTTAGGTTTGGTCAAAAATTCTCATATTTTTTAGAATTTTTTTTAAATTTTTGGGTAACAATTAGAATAAATTTGATAAATTTATTTCAAAATAGATATTTTAATCTAACGTTTTTAAAAGATTTCATGTTATAATTTTCATAAATAAATCCTGTACGATTTTTTAAAATTGGTCAAAAATTTCTTAATTTCGGTCAAATTTTTTATGTTTTTTGGAAATTTTTATAAATTTTTTAGTAATAATTTGAACAAATTTGATCATTTTATTCAAAAATAGACATTTTAATTTATCTTTCCTTTAAGTCTTTTCAAAAAAAGAATTGAAAATAAATTGTATATGATTTTTTAAAATTGGTTAAAAATTTTAAGGTTAGGTTCGGTAAAAAAATCCTTGTTTTTGGGAATTTTTAAGGTAAAGAATTTAAAAAAAGCATTTTTTTGAATTTTTTTTGATTTTTTTTTAATTTTTTTTTTTTTTTTGATTACTTTTTTTCTTATTTTTATACTTGAAAGGTCACTGATCACCGAATAAGCAGCAAAGATTGTCGCCGGAGGCAATTTCAGCATAACAAGGGTCTTTGGTATAAATCACGCCAACGCCAAGTTGAAGTCGCATCTTTTTTCTAGCGATTTTTTTAGCGATTTTTTTAGCGACTTTTTTTTTCTTTAGCGACCACCCTCGTCTCAAGACGATTTCTTACGTCTAGCCGTTTCTTCGCGTCTCGCAAACCGAATAATCAAATTAGTCTCTGGAGACAATCCGACCCCAAACAACCTTAAAACTCTACAACTTCTCATTATCCTCAACGATTTTTCTCTTTTATTATCCTTGTTTCCTATTATTGTCCTTATTTATTCCTAAATCTAAGTATTTATAAAATTTCAAGTCTTAACAATTAGTTTTAGAGATATGAATTTTTTAAAATATACGAATTTTTTAAAATTGACAAATTTTAATCGACTTTAGGTTAGATTTTCTCCTCTGAGAGAAAAACTAAAAGTCGTAGAAAAATTTCTTTTGGTAGAAATAAAGATTAAATATTAATCTAAATCCATATAAAATTTTAAGTCTCAATTACAATTAGTTTTTTAGATATGAATTTTTAAAAATTAACATTTTTTTAAACGACTTGTAAATTAAGTTAGGTTAGGTTTTCCTATCTATGGAAAAAACTAAAAATCGTAGAAAATTCATCTTTGGCAAAAATAAAGATTAAGTTTTAATCTAAATCCTTATAAAATTTCAAGTCTTAAAAACAATTAGTTTTTTAGATACGAATTTTTTAAATTTGAGAAATTTTAATCGACATTAGGTTACATTTTCTTCTCTGAGAGAAAAACTAAAAGTCGTAGGAAATTCATCTTTGGTAAAAATAAAGATTAAGTTTCAATTTAAATCGACATAAAATTTCAAGTCTTAATAACAATTAATTTTTTAGATATGAATTTTTAAAAAATGGATCACTTTTAATCTACATGTAAATTAAGTTAGGTTAGAATTTCTGCTCTATAGAAAAAACTAAAAATCGTAGAAAATTCATCTTTGGCAAAAATAAAGATTAAGTTTTAATCTAAATCCTTATGAAATTTCAAGTCTTTAAAAGGATTAGTTTTTTAGAAATGAATTTTTAAAACTTGACAAATTTTAATCGACATTAGGTTACATTTTCTCTTCTGAGAGAAAAACTAAAAATCGTAGGAAATTCATCTTTGGTAAAAATAAAGACTAAGTTTCAATTTAAATCGATATAAAATTTCAAGTCTTAATAACAATTAGTTTTTTAGATATGAATTTTTAAAAAATTGATAATTTTTAATCTACATGTAAATTAAGTTAGGTTAGAATTTCTGCTCTATAGAAAAAACTAAAAATCGTAGAAACTTACTCTTTGGTAAAAATAAAAATTAAGTTTTAATCTAAATCCTTATAAAATTTCAAGTCTTTAAAAGGATTAGTTTTTTAGATATGAATTTTTAAAATTTGACAAATTTTAATCGACATTAGGTTACATTTTCTTTTCTGAGGGAAAAACTAAAAATCGTAGAAAAATTTCTTTTGGCATAAATAAAGATTAAATATTAATCTAAATCCATATAAAATTTTAAGTCTCAATAACAATTAGTTTTTTAGATATGAATTTTTAAAAATTAATATTTTTTAATCGACTTGTAAATTAAGTTAGGTTAGGATTTCTTCTCTATAGAAAAAACTAAAAATCGTAGAAAATTGCTCTTTGGCAAAAATGAAGATTAAGTTTTAATCTAAATCCTTATAAAATTTTAAGTCTTTAAAAGGATTAGTTTTTTAGATATGAATTTTTAAAACTTGACAAATTTTAATCGACATTGGGTTACATTTTCTTTTCTGAGAGAAAAACCAAAAATTGTAGAAAAATTTCTTTTGGTAGAAATAAAGAGTAAATATTAATCTAAATCGACAAAAAATTTCAAGTCTCAACAACAATTAATTTTTTAGATATGAATTTTTAAAAATTAACATTTTTTAATCGACATGTAAATTAAGTTAGGTTAGAATTTCTGCTCTATAAAAAAAACTAAAAATCGTAGAAAATTCCCCTTTGGCAAAAATAAAGATTAAGTTTTAATCTAAATCCTTATAAAATTTCAAGTCTTTAAAAGGATTAGTTTTTTAGATATGAATTTTTAAAATTTGACAAATTTTAATCGACATTAGGTTACATTTTCTCTTCTGAGGGAAAAACTAAAAATCGTAGAAAATTTTCTTTTGGTATAAATAAAGATTAAATATTAATCTAAATCCATATAAAATTTTAAGTCTCAATAACAATTAGTTTTTTAGATATGAATTTTTAAAAAATTGATAATTTTTAATCTATGTATAAATTAAGTTAGGTTAGAATTTCTGCTCTATAGAAAAAACTAAAAATCGTAGAAATTTCACCTTTGGTAAAAATAAAGATTAAGTTTCAATTTAAATCGTCATAAAATTTCAACTCTCAAAGACAATTACTTTTTGAGATATGAATTTTTTAAAATTGACAAATTTTAATAAAAATGTTCATCAAGTTAGGTTAGAATTTTCTTTCTGGGGGAAAAACTAAAACTCATAGGAAATTCATTTTTGGTAAAAATAAAGATTAATTTTCATTCTAAATCACATCGTTATTTCCACTCCAAAACTAATCTCCACCCCAAAGGAATTTCCTTGATTGACAACCAAACAACCCAAACAACCCAAATTAGTATCATCTAAGCGACAGCGGTAGCAAGCGATAAATACGCGTCGACGGCGGTCTAAATAGTTTCAGCACTTCGCTTGAACCTCTCGGACAGTGATAGGAGATCTGAAGTCCGGCCAAACGTTGCTGGAGATGAGAAAAGATGCGTTTCCGGTCGAAGACCCGCATAATATTGCACGCGACCCGTTACACCACAACCTCGATATGGTTAAGAACGTTAAAAGAGGGACTTCGCGACCGCGAACGGAGGCTAATTATTTATAATTGGATTGCGATCACCTCGGGAAAACATTTTAATTAAACTGACGAACCGTAATGTGACTTTTTTTTAAAACGTTGTAAGCACAAAAACGAGTTGTGCGAGTTGATGAAATTTTCAGGACCGGACCGTACAGTTATAATAAGTGAGGAGTGAGGACAAGATAAGCTTTAACAAGATAAAAAGAAGGTTATTATTATTGTTATTTCCAAAAATCTTTATTATTTTTTTTTATTTTTTAATTTTTTTGGAAAGGAACACGTACTACTTTTTTTTATTTGTTTTTATTTATTTCTTTTCCTAATAAGAGGTTATTAAAATAAAAAGAGGTTGTTTTACGTGTTTATAATCAAGCGTATTAAATGTACATTCTTATTACCTAATTTATTTTTAAAAAGTAACCTTCGTTTGTGCCACAGTTTACAATGTAGAATACCAAGTTCGACGTAAACGCTATCATAACTGTGCCATCGGTGTACGCGAACGAAATACCTCGATTTTTCCACAAGGATGACAGGGCGATAAGCGTAAAACAGAACGACAAACTAGTTCTTTATTAGTGTTACTGTTATTTTCAAGGATATGACGTGGTTGTATCGTAAAAGCCAAAAATTAATTTAAAACTTTGTGTCTTTATTAGGTAACACGTATAAATTTTGCTACCACTATAAAAACTCCTTGGTAATAAATGGAGCAAACAATTTTAAAAATTTCAACGATTTTATTCTTTATAATCTTTTTCCTGTTGTAAAATTTTAATGTAATCCAAAGAAAATTTCGTTTTTAGATCGTAGCTTAATTTTTAGATTGTTCAAAAATCTTAATTAAGGACTTTAAGTTACATTTTTCCTTCTGGGGGAAAAACTAAAAGTCGTAGAAAATTTCTCTTTGGTAAAAATAAAGATTAAACATTAGTTTAAATCCTTATAAAATTTCAAGTCTTTAAAAGGATTAGTTTTTTAGATATGAATTTTTAAAACTTGACAAATTTTAATTGACATTAGGTTAGATTTTCTCTTCTGAGAAAAAAAACTAAAAGTCGTAGGAAATTCATCTTTGGTAAAAATAAAGATAAGGTTTCAATCTAAATCCGGATAAAATTTCAAGTCTCAGCAACAATTAGTTTTTTAGATGTGAATTTTTAAAAATTAACATTTTTTTAATCGAAGTGTAAATGAAGTTAGGTTAGAATTTCTTACTTCTAGGAAAAACTAAAAGTCGTAGAAAATTTCTCTTTGGTAAAAATAAAGATTAAACATTAGTTTAAATCCTTATAAAATTTCAAGTCTTTAAAAGGATTAGTTTTTTAGATATGAATTTTTAAAACTTGACAAATTTTAATCGACATTAGGTTAGATTTTCTCTTCTGAGAAAAAAAACTAAAAGTCGTAGGAAATTCATCTTTGGTAAAAATAAAGATAAGGTTTCAATCTAAATTCTGGTAAAATTTCAAGTCTCAGCAACAATTAGTTTTTTAGATGTGAATTTTTAAAAATTAACATTTTTTTTAATCGAAGTGTAAATAAAGTTAGGTTAGAATTTCTTACTTCTAGAAAAAACTAAAAGTCGTAGAAAATTTCTCTTTGGTAAAAATAAAGATTAAACATTAGTTTAAATCCTTATAAAATTTCAAGTCTTTAAAAGGATTAGTTTTTTAGATATGAATTTTTAAAACTTGACAAATTTTAATCGACATTAGGTTAGATTTTCTCTTCTGAGAAAAAAACTAAAAGTCGTAGGAAATTCATCTTTGGTAAAAATAAAGATAAGGTTTCAATCTAAATTCTTGTAAAATTTCAAGTCTCAGCAAGAATTAGTTTTTTAGATGTGAATTTTTAAAAACTAACATTTTTTTTAATCGAAGTGTAAATAAAGTTAGGTTAGAATTTCTTACTTCTAGGAAAAACTAAAAGTCGTAGAAAATTTCTCTTTGGTAAAAATAAAGATTAAACATTAGTTTAAATCCTTATAAAATTTCAAGTCTTTAAAAGGATTAGTTTTTTAGATATGAATTTTTAAAACTTGACAAATTTTAATTGACATTAGGTTAGATTTTCTCTTCTGAGAAAAAAAACTAAAAGTCGTAGGAAATTCATCTTTGGTAAAAATAAAGATAAGGTTTCAATCTAAATCCGGATAAAATTTCAAGTCTCAGCAACAATTAGTTTTTTAGATGTGAATTTTTTAAAATTAACATTTTTTTTAATCGAAGTGTAAATAAAGTTAGGTTAGAATTTCTTACTTCTAGGAAAAACTAAAAGTCGTAGAAAATTTCTCTTTGGTAACAATAAAGATTAAACATTAGTTTAAATCCTTATAAAATTTCAAGTCTTTAAAAGGATTAGTTTTTTAGATATGAATTTTTAAAACTTGACAAATTTTAATTGACATTAGGTTAGATTTTCTCTTCTGAGAAAAAAAAACTAAAAGTCGTAGGAAATTCATCTTTGATAAAAATAAAGATAAGGTTTCAATCTAAATTCTTGTAAAATTTCAAGTCTCAGCAACAATTAGTTTTTTAGATGTGAATTTTAAAAAATTAACATTTTTTTAATCGAAGTGTAAATGAAGTTAGGTTAGAATTTTTTACTTCTAGAAAAAACTAAAAGTCGTAGAAAATTTCTCTTTGGTAACAATAAAGATTAAACATTAGTTTAAATCCTTATAAAATTTCAAGTCTTTAAAAGGATTAGTTTTTTAGATATGAATTTTTAAAACTTGACAAATTTTAATCGACATTAGGTTAGATTTTCTCTTCTGAGAAAAAAAACTAAAAGTCGTAGGAAATTCATCTTTGGTAAAAATAAAGATAAGGTTTCAATCTAAATTCTGGTAAAATTTCAAGTCTCAGCAACAATTAGTTTTTTAGATGTGAATTTTTAAAAATTAACATTTTTTTTAATCGAAGTGTAAATAAAGTTAGGTTAGAATTTCTTACTTCTAGAAAAAACTAAAAGTCGTAGAAAATTTCTCTTTGGTAAAAATAAAGATTAAACATTAGTTTAAATCCTTATAAAATTTCAAGTCTTTAAAAGGATTAGTTTTTTAGATATGAATTTTTAAAACTTGACAAATTTTAATTGACATTAGGTTAGATTTTCTCTTCTGAGAAAAAAAACTAAAAGTCGTAGGAAATTCATCTTTGGTAAAAATAAAGATAAGGTTTCAATCTAAATTCTTGTAAAATTTCAAGTCTCAGTAACAATTAGTTTTTTAGATGTGAATTTTTAAAAATTAACATTTTTTTAATCGAAGTGTAAATGAAGTTAGGTTAGAATTTTTTACTTCTAGAAAAAACTAAAAGTCGTAGAAAATTTCTCTTTGGTAAAAATAAAGATTAAACATTAGTTTAAATCCTTATAAAATTTCAAGTCTCAATAATAAGTAGTTTTTTAGATATAAATTTTTTTAAATAAATTGACATGTAAAAAAAGTTAGGTTAGAATTTCTCTTCTGAGAAAAAAACTAAAAGTCGTAGGAAATTCATCTTTGGTAAAAATAAAGATAAGGTTTCAATCTAAATCCGGATAAAATTTCAAGTCTCAGCAACAATTAGTTTTTTAGATGTGAATTTTTAAAAATTAACATTTTTTTAATCGAAGTTTAAATGAAGTTAGGTTAGAATTTCTTATTTCTAGAAAAAACTAAAAGTCGTAGAAAATTTCTCTTTGGTAAAAATAAAAATTAAACATTAGTTTAAATCCTCATAAAATTTCAAGTCTCAACAACAATTAGTTTTTGATATATGATTTTTTTAAAATTACCATGTTTCGATCAACATATAAATTAAAAATTTCTTTTCTGGTGAAAAAAACTAAAAGTCAACATTAAATCAAAATTATAGTGCTTTAAAGTAATCCATTTAGAACCAATTTAAACTGGCAAATGCAAGCATACATTTTCATGTGGCTTTATTTAATGGCTCGATGCCAAAACACTCTTTATAACGTATTCGAAACGTGTTTCTAAACCTAAACAAATATTCTATTTCTCGAAATCTACATTTTTTTAACGAGGGTTTTTATGTAAGTAAATAAAATTATACTAGAGATAATTTAAATTAAATTCTTGGAAGAAAATTTGGCTTATTTAAGGACACGGTTGGAACAGCTGGCGGAAGCATGCCAATCTTGGAATTCATTACAGGATAGTGAAACTAAGTCGGTCCAAGTGCCATTCCAAGGTGCTGTAACGGTCGGTTGCGTTTACGCGAAATTTAAGCTTAATATCCACCGGAGACGTCCGAATGTCGCTTCTAAGAAATTAAGATTAAACGAAAACACCCCGCACGTGAAGAACATTTCTGTTTCTTGTTTTGTCTACGAGTTATCTTATTAGAGTGGGTGTTAGAGTCTCGTTTACGAAAATAGATAGATGGGAATCCTTCTCACCTACTCGCTCGTTTAGTTTTAGTAATTGAGCGTGTCAAAAGTATTAAATGTATGAGTAAGAGAATATAAATATATATTTTTATGCAATTAATAAAATTTATTAATTAAACCAACTGATAAATCAAATTTGTAACTCTTCATTATTGATGGAAACGCATCTAATGTAAATACACTTGAAAAAGAGTAAAGAAGGTGATAGTCCCAATGTAGCAAATCTCATAGAAGAACAAAAATAAGAAAAATTAGTCGTTACTATTCAAGAAAATTTAAAAACTATCAGAAGAATTGAAGCAGGAGAGACACTTAAAAATGTTGCATGAGATTATGGAGTCAGGTAAGGTAAGGTGAGGTAACGGTTGGAGATTGAAAGAGAAATCGTACTAAAATAGAAGATTGGTGTATAAAAAAAGCCTCTTCGTCTTCAAAAAAAAAGGTTCAATTTTACAAAAGAAAGCAATAATGATTAGTAGGCAATTCCCAGAAACACATACGTTTATCACCAGTTTAGGAAAAAACGGTACGGTGTACGTCAACTGACCATATGTGGAGAAAAACTTTCTGCTGATGTGTCATCAATTGAAAAATTTAAGCAGGACTTTAAAAAGCAAATCAAAGATAGTTTCTATACGTACGATCAAATTTATAACTGTGATGAAACTGGTTTGAATTATAAAATACTTCCATAAAAAAAAACTGGCATCTCGACAGGAAAAATCAACTGTTGGGCACAAACCAAGTAAAGATTAACCGCAATGGCATGTTGCAATGCATCTAGCAAGCACAAACTCTCATTGATAGTGATTGGCAAATCAGCACGTCCAAGAGCTTTAAAAGACATCTCACCCACAGCTCTACTATTTTATTACAAAAATCAGAAAAGCGCTTGGATGGATAATATTTACTAACTGATTTAAAGAAGAGTTCGTGCCATCTGTGACTAAATTTTTGAAGAGATTCTACTTATTAAAGCAATTTTATTAATGAACAATCTTCTCACCCTGGAGAAGAACTTCATATAGTATTGTTGTAAAATTTTTACCTCCAAATGTAACCAAATGCAAACAATGGATCAAGGTGTTAAACATTAAAAAAAAATTATACACGTTTATATCTTGAACATGAATTACAATACACTGAAAAAGAAGAGGATATTATCAATGGAATAAAAAAGATTACACTGAAAAATGTTATTTACTGGGTAAGCCAAACTTGGAATTCCATACGTAATTCCACTGTTAAAAAATCTTGGTCAAAAATTATTAATATTGAGAACTATGACAGTGAAGATGATATTCTATTAAATGAATTGGCTTTGAAATGAAGAAGCCGGGGAGAAATGTCCTCTTCAAATTTTGAAACTGAGACACAAGAAAAATGAGTGTTGAAGAACTAACAAATACCTTTCAGGAAACCCAAAAATCAGATGACGACGAAGCGATGGATGAACAGCCTCTCACTAAGATCTCCCATCAAGGTTTTGCTTCTTCTTAACAGATGGAGAAACATAGCAGCAAGAAAAAGAAGATGCAATATGAAACAGCAGCGCATAGACAACTATTTCAATGTTATATATAATAAAGTTGTAACTTTTTAAACGTTTTAGTAAAAAATTTTAGTCACCTTTATGAATTTTTTGGGTAATAATTAGAACAAAATTGACTTTTTTATTACAAAATAGAATATTTTAGCTTTCAATTAATACAAATTTCATTTCTTAATTAAAAAAAATAAAGTCTCCACAATTTTTTTAATTTGGTAAAAATTTTTAAAAGTTAGGTTAACAAAAATTTTAATCATCTTTAAGAATTTTTTTAATTTTTTGGGTAATAATTAGAACAAAATTGACTTTTTTATTACAAAATAGAATATTTTAGCTTTCAATTAATACAAATTTCATTTCTTAATTAAAAAAAATAAAGTCTCCACAATTTTTTTAATTTGGTAAAAATTTTTAAAAGTTAGGTTAACAAAAATTTTAATCATCTTTAAGAATTTTTTTAATTTTTTGGGTAATAATTAGAACAAAATTGACTTTTTTATTACAAAATAGAATATTTTAGCTTTCAATTTATACAAATTTCATTTCTTAATTAAAAAAAAATAAAGTATCCACGATTTTTTAAAATTGGTCAAAATTTTCATCACCAAATTTGACGATTTTAGCAAATTTTATATAAAATTTTACAATTTTAATCCAAATAAAGTTATTTTTCAATGAAAATTGACAACTTTTGTGGAGATCTGGTAAAATTTCAGACGAAATTCGATGACTTTAGGAAATTTTAAATGAAATTAGACAAAATTCAATCATTTTAGGCAATTTTATACAAAATTTGGCGAAACTTTAGAAGAAATTTGACAATTTTAAGAAATTTTAGATGAAATTTCACAATTTTAATCTAAATAAAGTTATTTTTCAATGAAATTCAACAATTTTAGACGAAATTTAGTGACATTTCAAACGAAATTCAACGAATTTTGAAAATTTTTGTCAAAATTTCACAATTTCATCAAAAATTTGATGAAATTTTGTGAAATTTTAAATAAAATTTGATAACTTTAGAAAATTTTATATGAAATTAAACGATTTTAGATGAAATTTCACAATTTTAAAATAAATAAAGTTATTTTTCATTGAAATTCGACAAATTTAGACAAAATTTCGTGAATTTTCAAACGAAATTGGACGAATTTTGAAAATTTTGGTCGAAATTCCAAAATTTCAAGCTAAATTAAGTTATTTTTTAATGGAATTCGAAAAAATTTAGGTGAAATTAAACGAAATTCAACAATTTTAGATAATTTTACACCAAATTTCGTGAAATTTTGGGAAAAAAATCGGATTTTAGAAAATTTTAGATGAAATTGCACAATTTCAAGATAAATAAAGTTTTTTTCAATGAAATTCGACAATTTTAAACGAAATTCAACAATTTTAAGAAATTTGAGATAAAATTTCACAATTTTTAGCTAAATTAAGTTATTTTTCAATTAAATTCGACAAATTTAGGGGAAATTTCGTGAAATTTTAGACGAAATTCGACGAATTTTGAAAATTTTGGTTTAAATTTCATAATTTCAAGCTAAATTAAGTTTTGTTTTAATGAAATTGGAAAAAAATTGATGATTTTTTAAGTTTTTGGGGGAATTTTTAAAACCTTTGACAATTTCGGTGTAATTTTTAGTATTTTTCTAAGTTTTTGGTAGAATAAAAAAAAATTCAGTAAGTTTTGGGTGTTTTTGTTAAATATTTTAATAGCTTTGGTGGAACTTTTGCGAATTTTATTCATTTCTGGTGGAATTTAAAAAAAAATCAATGTTTTTTGGAAAAATTCTTATGAATTTAGTAATTTTTTGGTGGAATTTTTACAAATTGTATTAATTTTTGGTGGAATTTTTAAAGAATTCAGTATGCTTATGGTGGAATTATCAAAAATTTTGATAACATTGGTGGAATTTTTGCAAATTTTATTCATTTCTGGTGGAATAAAAAAAATCAATATTTTCGGAACAATTCCTATGAATTTAGTAAATTTTTGGTGGAATTTTTACAAATTGTATTAATTTTTGGTGGATTTTTTAAAAAATTCAGTATGCTTTTGGTGGAATTATTAAAAATTCTGATAACATTGGTGGAATTTTTGCGAATTTTATTCATTTCTGGTGGAATAAAAAAAATCAGTGTTTTTGGAAAAATTCTTATGAATTTAGTAAATTTTTGGTGGAATTTTTACAAATTGTATTAATTTTTGGTGGAATTTTTAAAAAATTCAGTATGCTTTGGTGCAATTATCAAAAATTTTGATAACATTGGTGGAATTTTTGCGAATTTTATTCATTTCTAGTAGAATATAAAAAAATCAGTGTTTTTGGAAAAATTCTTATGAATATAGTAAATTTTTAGTGGAATTTTTACAAATTGTATTAATTTTTGTTGGAATTTTTAAAAAATTTAGACGAAATTTAGTGACATTTCAAACGAAATTCAACGAATTTTGAAAATTTTTGTCAAAATTTCACAATTTCAAGCTAAATTAAGTTGTCTTTCAATGAAATTCGAAAAAGTTTAGGTGAAATTAAACGAAATTCAACAATTTTAGATAATTTTACACCAAATTTCGTGAAATTTTGGAAAAAACCAGATTTTAGAAAATTTTAGATGAAATTGCACAATTTTAAGATAAATAAAGTTTTTTTCAATGAAATTCGACAATTTTAAACGAAGTTTCGTGAAATTTCAAACGAAATTCAACAATTTTAAGAAATTTGAGATAAAATTTCACAATTTTTAGTTAAATTAAGTTATTTCTCAATTAAATTCGACAAATTTAAGCGAAATTTCGTGAAATTTTAGACGACATTCGACGAATTTTGAAAATTTTGATTTAAATTTCATAATTTCAAACTAAGTTAAGTTTTATTTTAATAAAATTGAAAAAAAAATTGATGAAATTTTGTGAAATTTTAAATAAAATTTGATAACTTTAGAAAATTTTATATGAAATTAAACGATTTTAGATGAAATTTCACAATTTTAAAATAAATAAAGTTATTTTTCATTGAAATTCGACAAATTTAGACAAAATTTCGTGAATTTTCAAACGAAATTGGACGAATTTTGAAAATTTTGGTCGAAATTCCAAAACTTCAAGCTAAATTAAGTTATTTTTTAATGGAATTCGAAAAAATTTAGGTGAAATTAAACGAAATTCAACAATTTTAGATAATTTTACACCAAATTTCGTGAAATAAATCGGATTTTAGAAAATTTTAGATGAAATTGCACAATTTCAAGATAAATAAAGTTTTTTTCAATGAAATTCGACAATTTTAAACGAAATTTCGTGAAATTTCAAACGAAATTCAACAATTTTAAGAAATTTGAGATAAAATTTCACAATTTTTAGCTAAATTAAGTTATTTTTCAATTAAATTCGACAAATTTAGGGGAAATTTCGTGAAATTTTAGACGAAATTCGACGAATTTTGAAAATTTTGGTTTAAATTTCATAATTTCAAGCTAAATTAAGTTTTGTTTTAATGAAATTGGAAAAAAATTTAATGAAATTTGGTGAAATTTTAATTAAAATTTGATAACTAGAAAATTTTAGATGAAATTCAACGATTTTAGATGAAACTTCACAATTTTAAGATAAATAAAGTTATTTTTCATTAAAATTCGACAAATTTAGGCGAAATTTTGTGAATTTTCAAACGAAATTGGACGAACTTTGAAAATTTTGGTCGAATTTTCAGAATTTCAAGCTAAATTAAGTTATTTTTTAATGGAATTCGAAAAAATTTTGATGAAATTAAACGAAATTCTACAATTTTGCACCAAATTTCGTGAAATTTTTTAAAAAAATCGATGATTTTAAAAGATTTTTAAATGAAATATTACAATTTTAGACTAAATTAAGTCATTTTTTAACAATTTTAATATAAATTAAGTTACATTAACTTTAATTCTTAAATAATTTTCTATTTTTTAATCCTTTTTTAGGTTATAAAAAATTTTAGTCAACTTTATGAATTTTTTAAATTTTTTTTGTAACAATTAGAACACAATTGACTTTTTTATTACAAAATAGAATATTTTAGCTTTCAATTAATACAAATTTCATTTCTTAATTAAAAAAAATGTCTCCACGATTTTTTTAATTTGGTAAAAATTTTTAAAAGTTAGGTTATAAAAATGTTTAGTCAACTTTATGATTTTTTTTTAATTTTTTGGGTAATAATTAGAACAAAATTCACTTTTTTATTACAAAATAGAATATTTTAGTTTTCAATTTATACAAATTTCATTTCTTAATTAAAAAAATGTCTCCACGATTTTTTTAATTTGGTAAAAATTTTTAAAAGTTAGGTTATAAAAATTTTTAGTCAACTTTATGATTTTTTTTAATTTTTTGGGTAATAATTAGAATAAAATTGACTTTTTTATTATAAAATAGAATATTTTAGCTTTCAACTAGTTTTATAATATTACACATACATATTTACATGTTAAAAACGTTAACAAATTAAAGTACATTTGAGTTTATTTTTTCAAGAAATTAAAAATAAATCCGTATTATCCGAGTTTTCAATTATCCGAGGTGGGTGTCTCCCTATGTTACCTCGGATAATCAGGGTTCTACTGTATCTAGAAATCTTGTTAAAATAATATTCCATCTCGGATAGAACAACCACATGTTGTACATACGTGTTATCAAAGACAAAAAGAGGCAGAGATATTAATCAAATTAGGGTTTTCCCCTGAGGTTCGTCTGTGTGTCGGTGTCATTCACATTTTGTACCTTAATCAAGGATGGAGTCGGGGGTTTCATCTGCAGTTTGCAAAAATTCTCCAATTTATGAACCTTCGAACTTTCCGGCCCGTTACGTTGAACTGGTAATATCTTTGTTTACGTTTCGAAGACTTTCCCGGACTTATCGATCGTTGAAAGAAGTTCCAAACCATCCCTTTTTAGTAATAACCCCTTTCTTTTTTTTGTATTCTTTACAATTAATTAGTTAATTTTAAAAAATTCATATCTAAAAAAGTAATTGTTGTTTACACTTGAAATTTTATGGGGATTTAGATTAAAACTTAATCTTTATTTTTACCAAAAATAAATTTTCTACGACTTTTAGTTTTTTCCTCAGAAGAGAAAATGTAACTTAATGTCAAATAAAATTAAATTTTAAAAAAATCATATCTAAAAAAGTAATTATTTTTGAGGCTTAAAATTTTATGAGGATTTAGATTGAAACTTAATCTTTATTTTTACCAAAAATAAATTTGCTACGACTTTTAGTTTTTCCCTCAGAAGAGAAAATGTAACTTAATGTCAAATAAAATTAAATTTTTAAAAAATCATATCTAAAAAAGTAATTATTTTTGAGGCTTAAAATTTTATGAGGATTTAGATTGAAACTTTATTTTTACAAAAAATAAATTTTCTACGACTTTTAGTTTTTTCCTCAGAAGAGAAAATGTAACTTAATGTCAAATAAAATTAAATTTTTAAAAATTCATATCTAAAAAAGTAATTATTTTTGAGGCTTAAAATTTTATAAGGATTTAGATTGAAACTTAATCTTTGTTTTTACCAAAAATAAATTTTCTACGACTTTTAGTTTTTCCCTCAGAAGAGAAAATGTAACTTAATGTCAAATAAAATTAAATTTTTAAAAATTCATATCTAAAAAAGTAATTATTTTTGAGACTTAAAATTTTATGAGGATTTAGATTGAAACTTAATCTTTATTTTTACCAAAAATAAATTTTCTACGACTTTTAGTTTTTTCCTCAGAAGAGAAAATGTAACTTAATGTCAAATAAAATTAAATTTTTAAAAAATCATATTTAAAAAAGTAATTATTTTTGAGACTTAAAATTTTATGAGGATTTAGATTGAAACTTAATCTTTATTTTTACCAAAAATAAATTTTCTACGACTTTTAGTTTTTTCCTCAGAAGAGAAAATGTAACTTAATGTCAAATAAAATTAAATTTTTAAAAAATCATATCTAAAAAAGTAATTATTTTTGAGACTTAAAATTTTATGAGGATTTAGATTGAAACTTAATCTTTATTTTTACCAAAAATAAATTTTCTACGACTTTTAGTTTTTTCCTCAGAAGAGAAAATGTGACTTAATGTCAAATAAAATTAAATTTTTAAAAAATCATATCTAAAAAAGTAATTATTTTTGAGACTTAAAATTTTATGAGGATTTAGATTGAAACTTAATCTTTATTTTTACCAAAAATAAATTTGCTACGACTTTTAGTTTTTTCCTCAGAAGAGAAAATGTTACTTAATGTCAAATAAAATTAAATTTTTAAAAATTCATATCTAAAAAAGTAATTATTTTTGAGACTTAAAATTTTATGAGGATTTAGATTAAAACTTAATCTTTATTTTTACCAAAAATAAATTTTCTACGACTTTTAGTTTTTCCCTCAGAAGAGAAAATATAATTTAGTATCTTCAATCGACTTTAATTGATTTCAAATTGCATTAAAATTTAACTTTTTTTAGTTAAAACTTCATCATAAATAATTTTTATTTATCTTTTTTATTTTTAAGTGTCAAAAGTAAAAAATTTAAAGAGAAATTACACCAATTATAAAATCAATTTTACACGTACTCCGTAATTCACAAACCGGCGACTATAAATCCAACGCGACACGACACAACAGCATGTTACGAATCCTCGGCGACAAGTAACGTCACGCTTTTGCCCAAAATTTATTTATAATGCTTCCGTAATTAAAATTCTTTCGCGAGCGAGGCGCCCATCGTATTTTTTCTCAAGCGAGGGCGTTTATCGTCCAATAAACTCATAGATAGACGAAAAAAGAGATTTTTTGCACAATTTATTTCCTTCACTAAATATAAACGGTGTGTTTCATCGCTGATGGTATTATTTTTAAAAGGAGAGAATCGGTTTGATTGTGAGATTAATGATTTAAAAAAAAATCTTTTTGTTAATTAGTACGAATTAGTAAATTTATTTTCAACCTAAATTTTCGAAATCAGAACGAGAATATTCGTCCTCGTCTTTTAAAACCAACACAATGTAAACGATCCCGCCAAGAAAAATATTCATTAAAAGCTAATAATTCTCGTGAATTTATTTACTCAAATGGGGAAAACATTCATCTTCTGACATTCATCCGGTTGCTGTTGGAAAACTTTTTGAAAACAAAAAGTTTTTTACCCAAACCTAAAATCCTTTATTAATCGACGTTAAACATTTTCTCTTCTGAGTAAAAAACTAAAAGTTGTATAAAATTTATTTTTGGTAAAAATAAAGATTAAGTTTCAATGTAAATCCTGATAAAATTTTAAGTCTTAGAAACAATTAGTTTTTTAGATATGAATTTTTAAATATTAAATATTAAAATTTATAATTTTATATTGCAAGATGATTTAGTAGTAATAACTTCTTCAATTACGACTCAATTTATGTAACTTTATGCAACGTCGATGCTAAACGATAAATAATAATCTGTCAATCTTCCAGTCTTGCTTTTATAAATAAAGCCTTGAAACGTACTTACAGAGGAACTCTTAAAAGTCGTAAAAGTAACTGTCAGCTTATGTAACACGGGAGAATTCTTATCTGAGCGGAAAAAAATGTTGACACGACCAACAGACGGTGAGAGAAGCGCATCAGCAAACTTTACCATCAGATAAGGTCCTTTAGCTTTACATGAAGGTGTTCGAGAGGAGTTTTTTCATCCTGACGTCAATCGATTTCCACTTGATTAATTAATAATTGAGTTGAGAAGGAAGAATGTTATAAAATATTAGTCAATTTTTTAACCAAATTTAAAAAAATCTCATTGAGTAACATTAAAAAATCGCTATGCGTTTATTTATGAAAATTGAAGAAAGAAAATTTAGATAATAATAAATTAAAATATCTATTTTTTATTAAACTAGTTTAGTTTTATTTTTAGTATTTTTCTAAAAAAATTTATTGTTTTCGGTGGAATTGATCATCATTTTGATAACTTTGGTGGAAGCTTTATGAATTTACTAAGTTCTTGGTGGAATTTTCAAAAAAATTGGTAAATTTTTGGTGGAATTCTTACAAATTTTGTAAGTTTTTTCGTGGAATTTTTAAAAAATTCATTATTTTTGGTAGAATTATTAAAAATTTTAGTAACTTTGGTGGAATTTTTATGAATTTACTAAGTTTTTGATGAAATTTTCAAGGTTTTAGTTAATTTTTAATGAAATTGTTTCTAATTTGATTGATTTTTGGTTGAATTTTAAAAGAATTTGGACATTTTGGTGGAATTTTTAAAAAATTTGGTAAGTTTTTGGTAGAATTGTTAAAAATGTTGACAATTTCGGTGTAATTTTTAGGATTTTTGTAAGTTTTTGGTGGAATAAAAAAATTCAGTAAGTTTTGGGTGTAGTTGTTAAATACTTTAATAGCTTTGGTGGAATTTTTGCGAATTTTATTCATTTCTGGTGGAATTTTAAAAAAATTCAGTGTTTTTGGAAAAATTCTTATGAATTTAGTACATTTTTGGTGGAATTTTTACAAATTGTATTAATTTTTGGTGGAATTTTTAAAAAATTCAGTATGCTTTTGGTGGAATTATCAAAAATTTTGATAACATTGGTGGAATTTTTGCGAATTTTATTCATTTCTGGTGGAATTAAAAAAAAATTCAGTGTTTTGGTAAAATTCTTATGAATTTAGTAAGTTTTTGGTGGAATTTTTAAAAAATTCAGTATGCTTTTGGTGGAATTATCAAAAATTTTGATAACATTGGTGGAATTTTTGCGAATTTTATTCATTTCTGGTGGAATTTAAAAAAATCAGTGTTTTTGGAAAAATACTTATGAATTTAGTAAATTTTTGGTGGAATTTTTAAAAAATTCAGTATGCTTTTGGTGGAATTATCAAAAATTTTGATAACATTGATGGAATTTTTGCGAACTTTATTCATTTCTGGTGGAATTTAAACAAAATTCAGTGTTTTTGGTAAAATTCTTATGAATTTAGTAAGTTTTTGGTGGAATCTTTAAAAAATTCAGTATGCTTTTGGTGGAATTATCAAAAATCTTGATAACATTGGTGAAATTTTTGCGAATTTTATTCATTTCTGGTGGAATATAAAAAATCAGTGTTTTTGGAAAAATTCTTATGAATTTAGTAAATTTTTGGTGGAATTTTTACAAATTGTATTAATTTTTGGTGGAATTTTTAAAAAATTCAATATGCTTTTGGTGGAATTATCAAAAATTTTGATAACATTGATGGAATTTTTGCGAATTTTATTCATTTCTGGTGGAATATAAAAAAATCAGTGTTTTTGGAAAAATTCTTATGAATTTAGTAATTTTTTGGTGGAATTTTTACAAATTGTATTAATTTTTGGTGGAATCTTTAAAAAATTCAGTTTGCTTTTGGTGGAATTATCAAAAATTTTGATAACATTGGTGGAATTTTTGCGAATTTTATTCATTTCTGGTGGAAATAAAAAAAATCAGTGTTTTTGGAAAAATTCTTATGAATTTAGTAAATTTTTGGTGGAATTTTTACAAATTGTTTTAATTTTTGGTAGAATTTTTAAAAAATTCAATATGCTTTTGGTGGAATTATCAAAAATTTTGATAACATTGGTGGAATTTTTGCGAATTTTATTCATTTCTGGTAGAATTTAAAAAAAATCAGTGTTTTTGGAAAAATTCTTATGAATTTAGTAAATTTTTGGTGGAATTTTTACAAATTGTATTAATTTTTGGTGGAATTTTTAAAAAATTCAGTATGCTTTTGGTGGAATTATCAAAAATTTTGATAACATTGGTGGAATTTTTTGCGAATTTTATTCATTTCTGGTGGAATAAAAAAAAATCAGTGTTTTTGGAAAAATTCTTATGAATTTAGTAATTTTTTGGTGGAATTTTTACAAATTGTATTAATTTTTGGTGGAATTTTTAAAAAATTCAGTATGCCTTTGGTGGAATTATCAAAAATTTTGATAACATTGGTGGAATTTTTGTGAATTTTATTCATTTCTGGTGTAATAAAAAAATCAGTGTTTTTGGAAAAATTCTTATGAATTTAGTAAATTTTTGGTGGAATTTTTACAAATTGTATTAATTTTTGGTGGAATCTTTAAAAAATTCAGTATGCTTTTGGTGGAATTATCAAAAATTTTGATAACATTGGTGGAATTTTTGCGAATTTTATTCATTTCTGGTGGAATAAAAAAAAATTAGTGTTTTTGGAAAAATTCTTATGAATTTAGTAAATTTTTGGTGGAATTTTTACAAATTGTATTAATTTTTGGTGGAATTTTTAAAAAATTCAATATGCTTTTGGTGGCATTATCAAAAATTTTTATAACATTGGTGGAATTTTTTGTGAATTTTATTCATTTCTGGTGTAATAAAAAAATCAGTGTTTTTGGAAAAATTCTTATGAATTTAGTAAATTTTTGGTGGAATTTTTACAAATTGTATTAATTTTTGGTGGAATCTTTAAAAAATTCAGTATGCTTTTGGTGGAATTATCAAAAATTTTGATAACATTGGTGGAATTTTTACGAATTTTATTCATTTCTGGTGGAATAAAAAAAATCAGTGTTTTTGGAAAAATTCTTATGAATTTAGTAAATTTTTGCTGGAATTTTTACAAATTGTATTAATTTTTGGTGGAATTTTTAAAAAATTCGGTATGCTTTTGGTGGAATTATCAAAAATTTTGATAACATTGGTGGAATTTTTGCGAATTTTATTCATTTTTGATGGAATTTTTAAAAAATTCGGTGTTTTTTTATGGAATTTTTGCGAATTTAGTAAGTTTTTAGTGAAATTTTTTCAATTTTATTAATTTTTGGTGGAATCTTTATAAAATTCAGTATGTTTTTAATGGAATTGTTAAAAAAGTTGATTACTTTGGTGGAATTTTTATTAACTTTAATCATTTTTGGTGGAATTGTTAAAAATATTGGTAATTTTAGTAGAATTTTTATGAATTTGGTAATTTTTTGGTGGTTTTTTTTTTTAATCAGTAAGTTCTTGGTGGAATTATTCAACATTTTTGTAGCTTTGGTGGAAAATTGAAAAAATTTTGTACGTTTTTGGTGGAATTGTTAAAAATGTTACTAACTTTGGTGGAATTTTTACGAACATATATAAGTTTTACTAATTTTTACCAATTTTATTGATTTTGGGGGTAATTTTTAAAAAATTCATTATGTTTTTAGTGGAATTGTCTCCAAATTTAGTAAGTTTTGGTGAAATTATATTCGATTTAACTAATTTTTGTGGAATTTTTATTATTACTTGTTTATTTTTGTGGAATTTTTAAGAATCTAATCAATTCTTGACGAAATGAATCTTAATTTTAGTATATTTCTTAAAAATTCAGCAAGTTTTTGGTGGAATTGTTAAAAATTTTGATAGCTTTGGTGGAATTTTTACAAATTTTATAAGTTTTTTGTGGAATTATTAAGAATTTTAGTAATTTTGGTCGAATTTTTACAAATTTACTTAATTTTTTTAATTTTCAAGAATTTAATTAGTTTTTAGTGAAATTTATTCGAATTTTTGCTCTGCATAAATTAAATATTTGATAATTATTAATAAACCGATCGTTTTGACATTTCATGTGGCATTAGCGTGGTTAGAATAATAAAGAACGTTTATGAAAATTGAACCAACTGTTTTATCGCACCAAATCGAAAATGACGGAAAACGGGGACTTCGTTTAGGGCTTAAATCGGCCGTTTCGGGTCAAAAGGAGCCCCGATTCGCATATAACGTTGCGTTATAAAGCCGGTCAGAAGGTTAGCCGGAAGCAGAGTCGCGGCGCCGGAGGCTTTTTGGACAAAAAGTGCGTTCGAAAATTAACGAAAATGACAGGCGGACGATCGAGAATTTTAATTTCAATTAGGGCTATCGCAACGTCGTTCGATTTTCAGGGCCGTTTTTCCGAAATCGGTCACGGACCCTCCAAAATCGTCGGGGAGGTGAAGATAATGGTCGGCAGAATGACGTAAAACCATTGAATCGTCCGGAAAGCGATTTCCAAAAAAACTATTAAAAAAAGAGCTGGGCGCCTGCGGCGCCCTCTTTTAAAGGGGCGCTGTTTGTTTACTACTTCAATATATTATAATAACATTAACTTTGATAATTACCCCAAAGTTAAAATGATTAGATTTATTCCAACTGTTACCAAAAATTTAAAAAAAAAATTTAAAGACATCGATAATTTTTATATCTAACCTTAAAATTTTTGACCAAGTTTAAAAAATCGCTGTGAGTTTATTTATGAAAATTGAAGAAAGAAAATTTAGATAATAATAAATTAAAATATCTATTTTTTATTAAAATGATTAGATTTATTCTAAATATTACCAAAAAATTAAAAAAAAATGATAAAGACATTCATGATTTTTATACCTAACGTCAAATTTTTGACCACATTTAAAAAATCGCTCTGAGTTTATTTATGAAAATTAAGGAAAAGAAAATTTAAATAATAATAAATTAAAATATCTATTTTTAATTAAAATGATTAGATTTATTCCAATTGTTACCAAAAAATTTTAAAAAAATTACAAAGACATTGATGATTTTTATACCTAACCTTAAAATTTTTGACCAAATTTAAAAAATCGCTCTGAGTTTATTTATGAAAATTAAGGAAAAGAAAATTTAGATAATAATAAACTAAAATATCTATTTTTTATTAAATTCATCAGATTTATTCTAAATATTACCAAAAAATTTAAAAAAAATTACAAAGACATTGATGATTTTTATACCTAACCTTAAAATTTTTGACCAAGTTTAAAAAATCGCTCTGAATTTATTTATGAAAATTGAAGAAAGAAAATTTAGATAATAATAAATTAAAATGTCTATTTTTTATTAAAATGATTAGATTTATTCTAAATATTACCAAAAAATTAAAAAAAAATTACAAAGACATCGATGATTTTTATATCTAACCTTAAAATTTTTGACCAAGTTTAAAAAATCGCTTTGAGTTTATTTATGAAAATTAAAGAAAGAAAATTTAAATAATAATACATTAAAATATCTATTTTTTATTAAACTGATCAGATTTGTTCTAAATATTACCAAAAAATTAAAAAAAAATCATAAAGACATTCACGATTTTTATATCTAACGTCAAATTTTTAACCAAATTTAAAAAATCGCTCTGAGTTTATTTATAAAAATTTAAAAAAGAAAATTTAGATAATAATAAATTAAAATATCTATTTTTTATTAAATTCATTAGATTTATTCTAAATATTACCAAAAAATTAAAAAAAAATTACAAAGACATTGATGATTTTTATATCTAACTTTAAAATTTTTGACCAAATTTAAAAAATCGCTCTGAGTTTATTTATGAAAATTAAAGAAAGAAAATTTAAATAATAATAAATTAAAATGTCCATTTTTTATTAAATTCATCAGATTTATTCTAAATATTACCAAAAAATTTAAAAAAAATTACAAAGACATTGATGATTTTTATACCTAACCTTAAAATTTTTGACCAAGTTTAAAAAATCGCTCTGAAATTATTTATGAAAATTGAAGAAAGAAAATTTAAATAATAATAAATTAAAATGTCTATTTTTTATTAAATTCATCAGATTTATTCTAAATATTACCAAAAAATTAAAAAAAAATTACAAAGACATTGATGATTTTTATACCTAACCTTAAAATTTTTGACCAAGTTTAAAAAATCGCTGTGAGTTTATTTATGAAAATTGAAAAAAGAAAATTTAGATAATAATACATTAAAATATCTATTTTCTATTAAACTGATCAGATTTATTCTAAATATTATCAAAAAATTTAAAAAAAAATCATAAAGACATTCATGATTTTTATACCTAGCGGTAAATTTTTGACCAAGTTTAAAAAATCGCTCTGAGGTTATTTATGAAAATTGAAGAAAGAAAATTTAAATAATAATAAATTAAAATGTCTATTTTTTATTAGAACGATTAGATTTATTCTAATTGTTACCAAAAAAATTAAAAAAAATCGCAAAGATATCGATAATTTTTTACCTAACCTGAAATTTTTTGACAAACTTTATATTATTGAGATTTGAAAATGTATGAGGATTTAGATTAATACTTCATCATTATTTTTACCAAAAATAAATTTTCTTCGACTTTTAGTTTTTTCTATAGAAGAGAAATTCTAACCTAACTTAATTTACACGTCGATTAAAATTGATCAATTTTTAAAAATTCATATCTAAGAAACTAATTATTGTTGAGACTTGAAATTTTTTGTGGATTTAGATTAATATTTAATCTTTATTTCTACCAAAAGAAATTTTTCTACAATTTTTGGTTTTTCTCTCAGAAGAGAAAATGTAACCTAATGTCGATCAAAATTTTTCAAATTTTAAAAATTCATATCTAAAAAACTAATCGTTTTTGAGGCTTGAAATTTTATAAAGATTTAGGTTAAAACTTAATCTTTATTTTTGCCAAAGATGAATTTCCTACGACTTTTAGTTTTTTCCTCAGATGAGAAAATATAACTCAATGTCCTTAATAGAACTTTTTAAATATTCTAAAAATTAGGTTACGTTCTAAAAGCGGAATAAAAATAAACTGATATACATCTTCCTTAATAAATCAAACGTATCTCCCTAGAAATATTGTGACCTTTTCGGTTGAGAAGGGAAATTGCGTTTGACTTTAACCGAGCGCATTTCTCCCGCGTCAAAATGTTATACGACCCAACTTTGTTTCAATTTCGCGGCGCCAAATAGAATCCCACGATTCCACCGTTGCGTCGTCCGCTCGAAAAATGACCGTTCGTTTTAACGTCGACATTTGTAAACACTCAGAACAAACCAACTTTATACTCACTTCTACGTATTTACGAGAAATTCGAACGTAAAATGATTTGAAGGAAGTTCCCTCTAGGAACAATAGCTTTGCATATTGTTTGCCTATCTAACAATAAGCTAACATCGTAAAATAGTTTAAAGATGCGATCGTAAATAAGAATCAATTTCAAGAATGGATCTTTTAAGGTTGTTGGAGTTGTTGGATAAAAGGTAATTTTATTGTGGGTACTTAAGAGAGGGGCAGATGTTGAGTTGGCGTAATTTTACGTAAAGTGATCTGTTATCGAAGTGATTAATCTTGAAACGACAACGTCCTGTATCACCATTACGTCGGATTGTTGAAAAGACGACTGGTTTTAAACCGGAAAAGCTCGGGTAATATACAAGGGGTTTTCTCGTTCCGGTTCAAAAATTACTACAATCAACGTTTATCTCTAATCTTTCTTTTTGTTACTTTAATGAACCTAGTTTATTTTTTTAATGAACCCATTTTATTTTTTTTTAATGAACTCATTTTATTTTCTAATGAATTCATTTTATTTTCTAATGAATTCGTTTTATTTTCTAATGAACTCATTTTATTTTTTTAATGAACTCATTTTATTTTCTAATGAACAAAGTTTATTTTTCTAATGAATTAATATTATCTTTTAACGAACTAATTTTATTCTTTAATGAACTCGTTTTATATTTTAATGAGGAAATTTGAGTATTAGAGGTAATAAATCAATGCAGGAATAAAAAGAAGTCATCGACATTTTCCACCAAAAAAATTTTTTTTTAATTTTTTTGACAACACTTGGAATAAAACGATCTTTTTTAATTAAAACTAGAATGTTTTAAGTTTCATTTAGAAAAAAAATCAAATCAAAATCTTTAAAA
Organism: Digitonthophagus gazella; assembly: GCA_036711955.1. Classification (NCBI taxonomy): domain Eukaryota; kingdom Metazoa; phylum Arthropoda; class Insecta; order Coleoptera; family Scarabaeidae; genus Digitonthophagus; species Digitonthophagus gazella. The sequence continues at coordinate 2,436,729 of JASCIT010000002.1, read as the reverse complement.
ATGAATGTTTGATGAATTTTTAAAAAAACGGTTAATTTTCTAACCTAAAAAAATTTTTACCTACTTTGAAAATTTTTTTAATTTTTTTGACAACACTTGGAATAAAACGATCTTTTTTAATTAAAACTAGAATGTTTTAGGTTTCATTTAGAAAAAAAATCAAATCAAAATCTTAAAAAATGAATTTTTGATGAATTTTTTAAAAAACGGTTAATTTTCTAACCTAAAAAAATTTTTTTCCAACTTTGAAAATTTTTTTAAATTTTTTTGACAACACTTGGGATAAAACATCCTTTATTAATTGAAATTAGAATGTTTTAAGTTTCATTTAGAAAAAAAATCAGATCAAAATTTTTAAAAATGAATTTTTCATGAATTTTTTAAAAAATGGCTAATTTTCTAACCTAAAAAAATTTTTTATCAATTTTGAAATTTTTTTTAATTTTTTTGACAACACTTGTAATAAAACGGTCTTTTTTAATTAAAATTAGAATGATTTAAGTTTCATTTAGAAAAAAAATCAAATCAAAATGGTTAAAAATGAATTTTTGATGAATTTTTTAAAAAATTGTTAATTTTCTAACCTAAAAAAATTTTTACCAATTTTGAAATTTTTTTTAATTTTTTTGACAACACTTGGAATAAAATGGTCTTTTTTAATTAAAACTAGAATGTTTTAAGTTTCATTTAGAAAAAAAATCAAATCAAAATCTTTAAAAATGAATTTTTCATGAATTTTTTAAAAAATGGTTAATTTTCTAGCCTAAAAAATTTTTTACCAACTTTGAAATTTTTTTAATTTTTTTGACAACACTTGGAATAAAACGGTCTCTTTTAATTAAAATTAGAATGTTTTAAGTTTCATTTAGAAAAAAAATCAAATTAAAATGGTTAAAAATGAATTTTTGATGGATTTTTTAAAAAATTGTTAATTTTCTAACCTAAAAAAATTTTTACCAACTTTGAAATTTTTTTAAATTTTTTTGACAACACTTGGAATAAGACGGTCTTTTTTAATTAAAACTAGAATGTTTTGGGTTTCATTTAGAAAAAAAATCAAATCAAAATGGTTAAAAATGAATTTTTGATGAATTTTTTAAAAAACGGTTAATTTTCTAACCTAAAAAAATTTTTACCAACTTTGAAAATTTTTTTAATTTTTTTGATAACACGGAATAAAACGATCTTTTTTAATTAAAATTAGAATGATTTAAGTTTCATTTAGAAAAAAAATCAAATCAAAATGGTTAAAAATGAATTTTTGATGAATTTTTTAAAAAATTGTTAATTTTGTAACCTAAAAAATTTTTTACCAACTTTGAAAATTTTTTTAATTTTTTTGACAACACTTGGAATAAAACGGTCTTTTTTAATTAAAATTAGAATGTTTTAAGTTTCATTTAGAAAAAAAATCAAATTAAAATGGTTAAAAATGAATTTTTGATGAATTTTTTAAAAAATGGTTAATTTTCTAACCTAAAAAAATTTTTACCAACTTTGAAAATTTTTTTAATTTTTTTGACAACACTTGGAATAAAACGATCTTTTTTAATTAAAACTAGAATATTTCAGGTTTCATTTAGAAAAAAAATTAAATCAAAATCTTTAAAAATGAATTTTTGATGAATTTTTTAAAAAACGGTTAATTTTCTAACCTAAAAAAATTTTTACCAACTTTGAAAATTTTTTTAATTTTTTTGACAACACTTGAAATAAAACGATCTTTTTTAATTAAAACTAGAATGTTTTAGGTTTCATTTAGGAAAAAAAATCAAATCAAAATGGTTAAAAATGAATTTTTAATGAATTTTTAAAGTTTTGTCTTAAGTTAAAAAAGTGTCAAAAATTTTTACCAACTTTGAAAATTTTTTTAATTTTTTTGACAACACTTAGAACAAAACGATCTTTTTTAATTAAAACTAGAATGTTTTAAGTTTCATTTAGAAAAAAAATCAAATCAAAATTTTTAAAAATGAATTTTTGATGAATTTTTTAAAAAATTGTTAATTTTCTAACCTAAAAAAATTTTTTTCCAATTTTGAAAATTTTTTAAATTTTTTTGACAACACTTGGAATAAAACGGTCTTTTTTAATTAAAACTAGAATGTTTTAAGTTTCATTTAGAAAAAAAATCAAATTAAAATGGTTAAAAATGAATTTTTGATGAATTTTTTAAAAAATGGTTAATTTTCTAACCTAAAAAAATTTTTTACCAATTTTGAAAAATTTTTTAATTTTTTTGACAACACTTGGAATAAAACGGTCTTTTTTAATTAAAATTAGAATGTTTTAGGTTTCATTTAGAAAAAAAATCAAATTAAAATGGTTAAAAATGAATTTTTGATGAATTTTTTTAAAAATGGTTAATTTTCTAACCTAAAAAATTTTTTTACCAACTTTGAAAATTTTTTTAATTTTTTTGACAACACTTGGAATAAAACGATCTTTTTTAATTAAAACTAGAATGTTTTAGGTTTCATTTAGAAAAAAAAATCAAATCAAAATGGTTAAAAATGAATTTTTGATGAATTTTTTAAAAAATTGTTAATTTTCTAACCTAAAAAATTTTTTACCAACTTTGAAATTTTTTTTAATTTTTTTTACAACACTTGGAATAAAACGGTCTTTTTTAGTTAAAAGTAGAATGTTTTAAGTTTCATTTAGAAAAAAAATCAAATTAAAATGGTTAAAAATGAATTTTTGATGAATTTTTTAAAAAATGGTTAATTTTGTAACCTAAAAAAATTTTTACCAACTTTGAAAATTTTTTTAATTTTTTTGATAACACTTGGAATAAAACGGTCTTTTTTAATTAAAACTAGAATGTTTTAAGTTTAATTTAAAATAAAAATCATTTCTTAATTTTTAAAAATAAACTTTGGGCGATTTTTTTAAACCAATAACTTAAGAAGATCGATGAATCCCGTTTATTTCTTCACCTTTCAACGATCGAATTAGGTTTGTAATTACGGTAAAAGTAATGTTTTACAACTAACCGTTAGATATCACATTTACTAAACAAATAAATCTTTTTTCGCGAACGTTCTCGGCGTAAACATTCACCGAAATCAAAATACACGACCCGCGGACGTACCTATAAACCGTATTTATCGTCGACTGGGAATCGTGCTTGGAATTGGCAACTGTCGATGCGAGCAAAAGTAGGACGCAGTTTTCCCGGTTACACCTCACTATAGCTGGGAATCCCACCGTTTGATAAGCTGAAGTCGTAGCTGTTCAGCGAAATTTTTCCACTTCTTATCCACCTCATGTTTGAATTGTCTCCATTCAAAAGTTACCACACTATTTTTAGTCTAAGTTTTTTTTTTTACTTTTTACTTTTTACTTTTTACTTTCCATTACCTAATCTCAGATTAGGTATTAGGTATTACAATCACCCTTGATGTAATCAACCTATTCATAAAAAAAAAAACTCTTATGTAAACTTTTTATTACCAAAATAACAATCATCATTGTAAAATCACGTTCTATGATTATACAATCCAAATGTGGCTTTTGCATATTTTGATTTGAATACAATGGTTAATGATTCTTTGAGATATTGCTTAATAGATACGCAATCAAAAACACTTTTTGATTTAATTGGTATTTTAAGTTGACAAACAATTATTCGTGTAAACTTTCATCAAAATCTGTGAATAAGAGGTCATAAAAAACGTCAATTAAAAACATTAAGTTAGATTTTCTCTTCTGAGACAAAAACTAAAAATCGTAGAAAATTTATCTTTGGTACAAATAAAGACTAAGTTTCAATCTAAATCCTCATAAAATTTCCAGTCTCAACAATGATTATTTTTTTAGATATGAATTTTTAAAAATTAATCTAAATCCTCGTCATTGATAAAATTTTTTTCAAAAAAAATTTATTATTAGTTTCAAATAAACAAATTGAATGATAAACTCCAACATTTAAACAATTTATGTTATCTCATAAATTTAACCCATGGGAATGTAATTAGACACAAACATAGATATTCCAATTAATCCTGTTACATATTGATGTGTCAGTACAACCACACATCATGAATCTCCAACATTTAAATGAAAACAAAGCACCTAATAAATCAAAAACACCATAATAAATAATTTTCTAAAATAAATAGATTAATTATGAAACTTTAAACGTACAAAATCCGACTTGAAACGCAATTAATTTAATCTCAACTTATAAATTTAACCTTGACTTGTTCGAGGGACGTATTAAATTACAAAACGGGATCTGCGTTCATTTATACTTGTATAAGACAAGGGTTAAGGTCTCCATTTGTTAACACCACGTCAGAATTCGACGTCTTCCTCGTTTCGTTTCGTTTCGTTTCGCATAAATATGCATTACTCGTAGTGTGGGTTGGAATATTTGCTTCCATTGTATTTGCCTAATGCAATAATTCGATTGTTGGCGAAATACGTATTTTCACCATGACTGTCTTATTTTGATTTTGTAATCATGTCTTAAAACCAGGCGTGGTGAAAGAAAAATATTCTTTCGTAACTGATTTTTTTAATTTTTTTTTTATCCTCGTTTGAATTCAATCCGTATTTCTCTTTGGGGGGGAGAAAAATATGATTTCAATTACGAACATTAAGATACACTTTTTCTTCTGGGGGAAAAACTAAAAGTCGTAGAAAATTTATCTTTGGTAAAAATAAACATTAAGTTTCAATCTAAATCCCTATAAAATTTTAAGTCTGAAAAATAATTAGTTTTTTAGATGTGAATTTTTAAAAATTGACTAATTTTAATCGACTTTAAGTCACATTTACTAAATTTTTGACAGTTTTTAACCCAACTTTTTAATAATTTTAATAAAATTTGAAAAATCATAGAAACTTTATTTTTTAGAATTGAGAGATGCTTTCTATACTAAGTGATAGCTGAAAGATTCTATTTTATGCTAAATTAGGCAGATTTACTCTAATTATTATCAAAAAAATTAAAAAAATTCCCAAAGTTGACTTAATTTTTGACAGTTCTTAACCTAACTTTTTAGCAATTTTAATAAAATTTGAAAAATCATACAAACTTTATTTTTTAGAATTGAGAGATGCTTTCTATACTAAGTGATAGCTGAAAGATTCTATTTTATGCTAAATTAGGCAGATTTACTCTAAGTATTATCAAAAAAATTAGAAAAAATTCCCAAAATTGACTTAATTTTTGACAGTTCTTAACCTAACTTTTTAGCAATTTTAATAAAATTTGAAAAATCATAGAAACTTTATTTTTTAGAATTGAGAGATGCTTTCTATACTAAGTGATAGCTGAAAGATTCTATTTTATGCTAAATTAGGCAGAATTACTCTAATTATTATCAAAAAAATTAAAAAAATTCCCAAAGTTGACTTAATTTTTGACAGTTCTTAACCTAACTTTTTAGCAATTTTAATAAAATTTGAAAAATCATAGAAACTTTATTTTTTAGAATTGAGAGATGCTTTCTATACTAAGTGATAGCTGAAAGATTCTATTTTATGCTAAATTAGGCAGATTTACTCTAAGTATTATCAAAAAAATTAGAAAAAATTCCCAAAATTGACTTAATTTTTGACAGTTCTTAACCTAACTTTTTAGCAATTTTAATAAAATTTGAAAAATCATAGAAACTTTATTTTTTAGAATTGAGAGATGCTTTCTGTACTAAGTGATAGCTGAAAGATTCTATTTTATGCTAAATTAGGCAGATTTACTCTAATTATTATCAAAAAAATTTAAAAAATTCCCAAAGTTGACTTAATTTTTGACAGTTCTTAACCTAACTTTTTAGCAATTTTAATAAAATTTGAAAAATCATAGAAACTTTATTTTTTAGAATTGAGAGATGCTCTCTATACTAAATGATAGCTAAAAGATTCTATTTTATGCTAAATTAGGCAGATTTACTCTAATTATTATCAAAAAAATTAAAAAAATTCCCAAAGTTGACTTAATTTTTGACAGTTCTTAACTTCACTTTTTAGCAATTTTAATAAAATTTGAAAAATCATAGAAACTTTATTTTTTAGAATTGAGAGATGCTTTCTGTACTAAGTGATAGCTGAAAGATTCTATTTTATGCTAAATTAGGCAGATTTACTCTAATTATTATCAAAAAAATTAAAAAAAATCCCAAAATTGACTTAATTTTTTACAGTTCTTAACCTAACTTTTTAACAATTTTAATAAAATTTGAAAAATCATAGAAACTTTATTTTTTAGAATTGAGAGATGCTCTCTATACTAAATGATAGCTGAAAGATTCTATTTTATGCTAAATTAGGCAGATTTACTCTAATTATTATCAAAAAAATTTAAAAAATTCCCAAAGTTGACTTAATTTTTGACAGTTCTTAACCTAACTTTTTAGCAATTTTAATAAAATTTGAAAAATCATAGAAACTTTATTTTTTAGAATTGAGAGATGCTTTCTATACTAAGTGATAGCTGAAAGATTCTATTTTATACTAAATTAGGCAGATTTACTCTAATTATTATCAAAAAAATTAAAAAAATTCCCAAAGTTGACTTAATTTTTGACAGTTCTTAACTTCACTTTTTAACAATTTTAATAAAATTTGAAAAATCATAGAAACTTTATTTTTTAGAATTGAGAGATGCTTTCTATACTAAGTGATAGCTGAAAGATTCTATTTTATACTAAATTAGGCAGATTTACTCTAATTATTATCAAAAAAATTAAAAAAATTCCCAAAGTTGACTTAATTTTTGACAGTTCTTAACTTCACTTTTTAGCAATTTTAATAAAATTTGAAAAATCATAGAAAGTTTATTTTTTAGAATTGAGAGATGCTCTCTATACTAAATGATAGCTGAAAGATTCTATTTTATGCTAAATTAGGCAGATTTACTCTAATTATTATCAAAAAAATTAAAAAAATTCCCAAAGTTGACTTAATTTTTGACAGTTCTTAACTTCACTTTTTAGCAATTTTAATAAAATTTGAAAAATCATACAAACTTTATTTTTTAGAATTGAGAGATGCTTTCTATACTAAGTGATAGCTGAAAGATTCTATTTTATGCTAAATTAGGCAGATTTACTCTAATTATTATCAAAAAAATTAAAAAAATTCCCAAAGTTGACTCAATTTTTGACAGTTCTTAGATTCACTTTTTAGCAATTTTAATAAAATTTGAAAAATCATAGAAACTTTATTTTTTAGAATTGAGAGATGCTTTCTATACTAAGTGATAGCTGAAAGATTCTATTTTATGCTAAATTAGGCAGATTTACTCTAATTATTATCAAAAAAATTAAAAAAATTCCCAAAGTTGACTTAATTTTTGACAGTTCTTAACTTCACTTTTTAGCAATTTTAATAAAATTTGAAAAATCATAGAAACTTTATTTTTTAGAATTGAAAGATGCTTTCTATACTAAATGATAGCTGAAAGATTCTATTTTATGCTAAATTAGGCAGATTTACTCTAATTATTATCAAAAAAATTAAAAAAATTCCAAAAGTTGACTTAATTTTTTACAGTTCTTAACCTAACTTTTTAGCAATTTTAATAAAATTTGAAAAATCATAGAAACTTTATTTTTTAGAATTGGGAGATGCTCTCTATACTAAATGATAGCTGAAAGATTCTATTTTATGTTAAATTAGGCAGATTTACTCTAATTATTATCAAAAAAATTAAAAAAAATCCCAAAATTGACTTAATTTTTTACAGTTCTTAACCTAACTTTTTAACAATTTTAATAAAATTTGAAAAATCATACAAACTTTATTTTTTAGAATTGAGGGATGCTTTCTATACTAAATGGTAGCTGAAAGATTCTATTTTATGTTAAATTAGGCAGATTTACTCTAATTATTATCAAAAAAATTAAAAAAATTCCCAAAGTTGACTTAATTTTTGACAGTTCTTAACCTAACTTTTTAGCAATTTTAATAAAATTTGAAAAATCACAGAAACTTTATTTTTTAGAATTGAGAGATGCTTTCTATACTAAGTGATAGCTGAAAGATTCTATTTTATGCTAAATTAGGCAGATTTACTCTAATTATTATCAAAAAAATTAAAAAAATTCCCAAAGTTGACTTAATTTTTGACAGTTCTTAACTTCACTTTTTAGCAATTTTAATAAAATTTGAAAAATCATACAAACTTTATTTTTTAGAATTGAGAGATGCTTTCTATACTAAGTGATAGCTGAAAGATTCTATTTTATGCTAAATTAGGCAGATTTACTCTAATTATTATCAAAAAAATTAAAAAAATTCCCAAAGTTGACTTAATTTTTGACAGTTCTTAACTTCACTTTTTAGCAATTTTAATAAAATTTGAAAAATCATAGAAACTTTATTTTTTAGAATTGAGAGATGCTTTCTATACTAAGTGATAGCTGAAAGATTCTATTTTATGCTAAATTAGGCAGATTTACTCTAATTATTATCAAAAAAATTAAAAAAAATCCCAAAGTTGACTTAATTTTTGACAGTTCTTAACTTCACTTTTTAGCAATTTTAATAAAATTTGAAAAATCATAGAAACTTTATTTTTTAGAATTGAGAGATGCTTTCTATACTAAGTGATAGCTGAAAGATTCTATTTTATGCTAAATTAGGCAGATTTACTCTAATTATTATCAAAAAAATTAAAAAAAATCCCAAAGTTGACTTAATTTTTGACAGTTCTTAACTTCACTTTTTAGCAATTTTAATAAAATTTGAAAAATCATAGAAACTTTATTTTTTAGAATTGAGAGATGCTTTCTATACTAAGTGATAGCTGAAAGATTCTATTTTATGCTAAATTAGGCAGATTTACTCTAATTATTATCAAAAAAATTAAAAAAATTCCCAAAGTTGACTTAATTTTTGACAGTTCTTAACTTCACTTTTTAGCAATTTTAATAAAATTTGAAAAATCATAGAAACTTTATTTTTTAGAATTGAGAGATGCTTTCTATACTAAGTGATAGCTGAAAGATTCTATTTTATGCTAAATTAGGCAGATTTACTCTAATTATTATCAAAAAAATTAAAAAAAATCCCAAAGTTGACTTAATTTTTGACAGTTCTTAACTTCACTTTTTAGCAATTTTAATAAAATTTGAAAAATCATAGAAACTTTATTTTTTAGAATTGAGAGATGCTTTCTATACTAAGTGATAGCTGAAAGATTCTATTTTATGCTAAATTAGGCAGATTTACTCTAATTATTATCAAAAAAATTAAAAAAATTCCCAAAGTTGACTTAATTTTTGACAGTTCTTAACTTCACTTTTTAGCAATTTTAATAAAATTTGAAAAATCATAGAAACTTTATTTTTTAGAATTGAGAGATGCTTTCTATACTAAGTGATAGCTGAAAGATTCTATTTTATGCTAAATTAGGCAGATTTACTCTAATTATTATCAAAAAAATTAAAAAAATCCCCAAAATTGACTTAATTTTTGACAGTTCTTAACTTCACTTTTTAGCAATTTTAATAAAATTTGAAAAATCATAGAAACTTTATTTTTTAGAATTGAGAGATGCTTTCTATACTAAGTGATAGCTGAAAGATTCTATTTTATGCTAAATTAGGCAGATTTACTCTAATTATTATCAAAAAAATTAAAAAAATTCCCAAAGTTGACTTAATTTTTGACAGTTCTTAACTTCACTTTTTAGCAATTTTAATAAAATTTGAAAAATCATAGAAACTTTATTTTTTAGAATTGAGAGATGCTTTCTATACTAAGTGATAGCTGAAAGATTCTATTTTATGCTAAATTAGGCAGATTTACTCTAATTATTATCAAAAAAATTAAAAAAAATCCCAAAGTTGACTTAATTTTTGACAGTTCTTAACTTCACTTTTTAGCAATTTTAATAAAATTTGAAAAATCATAGAAACTTTATTTTTTAGAATTGAGAGATGCTTTCTATACTAAGTGATAGCTGAAAGATTCTATTTTATGCTAAATTAGGCAGATTTACTCTAATTATTATCAAAAAAATTAAAAAAATTCCCAAAGTTGACTTAATTTTTGACAGTTCTTAACTTCACTTTTTAGCAATTTTAATAAAATTTGAAAAATCATAGAAACTTTATTTTTTAGAATTGAGAGATGCTTTCTATACTAAGTGATAGCTGAAAGATTCTATTTTATGCTAAATTAGGCAGATTTACTCTAATTATTATCAAAAAAATTAAAAAAATCCCCAAAATTGACTTAATTTTTTACAGTTCTTAACTTCACTTTTTAGCAATTTTAATAAAATTTGAAAAATCATAGAAACTTTATTTTTTAGAATTGAGAGATGCTTTCTATACTAAGTGATAGCTGAAAGATTCTATTTTATGCTAAATTAGGCAGATTTACTCTAATTATTATCAAAAAAATTTAAAAAAATCCCAAAGTTGACTTAATTTTTGACAGTTCTTAACTTCACTTTTTAGCAATTTTAATAAAATTTGAAAAATCATAGAAACTTTATTTTTTAGAATTGAGAGATGCTTTCTATACTAAGTGATAGCTGAAAGATTCTATTTTATGCTAAATTAGGCAGATTTACTCTAATTATTATCAAAAAAATTAAAAAAAATCCCAAAGTTGACTTAATTTTTGACAGTTCTTAACTTCACTTTTTAGCAATTTTAATAAAATTTGAAAAATCATAGAAACTTTATTTTTTAGAATTGAGAGATGCTTTCTATACTAAGTGATAGCTGAAAGATTCTATTTTATGCTAAATTAGGCAGATTTACTCTAATTATTATCAAAAAAATTAAAAAAATTCCCAAAGTTGACTTAATTTTTGACAGTTCTTAACTTCACTTTTTAGCAATTTTAATAAAATTTGAAAAATCATAGAAACTTTATTTTTTAGAATTGAGAGATGCTTTCTATACTAAGTGATAGCTGAAAGATTCTATTTTATGCTAAATTAGGCAGATTTACTCTAATTATTATCAAAAAAATTAAAAAAAATCCCAAAGTTGACTTAATTTTTGACAGTTCTTAACTTCACTTTTTAGCAATTTTAATAAAATTTGAAAAATCATAGAAACTTTATTTTTTAGAATTGAGAGATGCTTTCTATACTAAGTGATAGCTGAAAGATTCTATTTTATGCTAAATTAGGCAGATTTACTCTAATTATTATCAAAAAAATTAAAAAAATTCCCAAAGTTGACTTAATTTTTGACAGTTCTTAACCTAACTTTTTAGCAATTTTAATAAAATTTGAAAAATCATAGAAACTTTATTTTTTAGAATTGAGAGATGCTCTCTATACTAAATGATAGCTGAAAGATTCTATTTTATGCTAAATTAGGCAGATTTACTCTAATTATTATCAAAAAAATTAAAAAAATTCCCAAAGTTGACTTAATTTTTGACAGTTCTTAACTTCACTTTTTAGCAATTTTAATAAAATTTGAAAAATCATAGAAACTTTATTTTTTAGAATTGAGAGATGCTTTCTATACTAAGTGATAGCTGAAAGATTCTATTTTATGCTAAATTAGGCAGATTTACTCTAATTATTATCAAAAAAATTAAAAAAATTCCCAAAATTGATTTAATTTTTTACAGTTCTTAACTTCACTTTTTAGCAATTTTAATAAAATTTGAAAAATCATAGAAACTTTATTTTTTAGAATTGAGAGATGCTTTCTATACTAAGTGATAGCTGAAAGATTCTATTTTATGCTAAATTAGGCAGATTTACTCTAATTATTATCAAAAAAATTAAAAAAATTCCCAAAATTGACTTAATTTTTTACAGTTCTTAACCTAACTTTTTAACAATTTTAATAAAATTTGAAAAATCGTACGAGCTTTATTTTTTAGAATTGAGAAAAACTAAAAACTTTTCTCTTCTTAGAGAAAAATTAAAAGTCGTAGAAAATTTACCTTTGGGGAAAATAAACAATATTTTAATCTAAATTTTATTAAAATTTCAAATCTGAACAACAACTAATTTTTTAGATATGATTTTTTTTTAATTGATAAATTTTAATCGCCATGTAAATTAACTTAGGTTAGAATTTCTTTTCTATATTTTGGAGTTAAGTTTTTTTTTTTGATACTTTAATAGTCGACTTTAATTATAACCTTAAAAGTTTACATCCTAGTCATATTTTATTTTAAAATCATATCGATTTACATTTCAAGTACATCATGAAACGGGAAGAGCTTCCCCATCGGAAAAGCTTTCCGGAAGTGCTTCAGAACGATGCTTTGATTATTAGAGAGGCAACCACTTTAAGTTTACTCGATGAGGTAATAAAGTTTTAGTAATTTCATGAGTTGTTGATTGATCTTTGAACTTTACTCTATCAGGGTATTTGGTATTTAATTACAACTAGATTTTATACCAGCTATTTTTTTTTATTCAATTTGTATCGATTTTTTTTTAAGCCATGTGGTTTTTTTTATCATGTTTTTTAATCTATTTAATCGTTGATGTGTGAAATTTAAACTGGACTTTGTGAGTTAATGAGATAATTATAAATAAAATTGGATGAAAATATACCAATTAATTTTTCTTTTTTTTAAGTTTTAAACTTTGATTTTGATTTAAGAGATTAAATCCAACTTAATAATCCACCTCAATAGTTAATTTTGATATCTACTCCTAAATAAGGTTTCGTTTTGTGCGTTTATGCGTTATTAACTTATTACAAACCCGGGAAATCAATGCTCATTTGTACGGGTTTAAACAGGTTATTACTCGAGGACTTGTTCCCACTAAATTCCATATTGATATTAAACCCGCTTCGCTTGCAACACCAAGTTTAATCCTCTTAAGTATTCTATTTACAGTAATCGTATTGTGTTAGTTTCAAAGCGATGAAATTGTCGTCGGAATCAACGAACGATTTTTCGCTTGAAAAGCGAAAATTTTTTTTTTTCCGATTGAAATCGCGTTTTAATATTTGAAGTTGAAAAGTCACATCTGGTCGAAATGAGAAAATGAGTGAGTTTTCGAAGGGAGGTTAAAATGAAAATCGTTCGTAAAAATTCTTTTAATTTAAAAAATCCTGACCTTCTGTAAGGTTGCTGACCTTCTATCCTTTTCGTATTTTCGTATAGATCTCTACACGGTTCGTCGCCGAATTTGAATCAAACCCGGATGATATACCCAAAGCTTCTACCCTCGATATCGAAACGTATTTCCTCTAATACCTTCCTGCCCCTTCCTGACAAAAGACTCAATGAACCGTATAAAACCCTAAATCCTTTTTTTTTTGAATATCGTATATAATGTATTCGAAACCGTAAATGTATAAAAAAACCCAACCTCAAAGCATAAAAAAGAAATTCTAACCTAATTTAATTTACGATTAAGATTGTCGATTAAACTTTATCAATTTTTTAAAAATTCATATCTAAAAAACTAATTCTTATTGAGACTTGAAATTTTAATAAAATTTAGATTGAAAGTTAATCTTTATTTGTACCAAAGATGAATTTTCTACGGCTTTTAGTTTTTTCCTCATCAGAGAAAATGTGACCTATTAATAAATCATTTTCACCTAACCTTAAATGTCATTATTTTATATTTAATTTTTTTTCTAAAAAACTTTAATAACCGAAGATGATTTTTCTAGAAGATCTCAAAATAGATATTTTAATCTTTAAATTAAAACATAAATCATTTCTTAACTCTTATAAACAAAGTCAGAGTGAATTTTTAAAATTTGACAATTTTTCACCTAACCTTAAATGTGATCCCTTTACAATTAATTTTTTTTCTAAAAAAACTTTAATAACCTAAAATGATTTTTCTATAATATCTCAAAATAGATATTTTAATCTTTAAATTAAAACATAAATCATTCTCTCTCTCTTATAAATAAAGTCAGAATGAATTTTTAAATTTTTTTAACATTTTTAAAATTTAAAAACATTTTTTCACCTAACCTTAAATGTCATTACTTTACATTTAATTTTTTTTTCTAAAAAACTTTAATAATCTAAGACGATTTTTCTAAAAGATCTTAAAATAGACATTTTAATCTTTAAATTAAAACATAAATCATTTCTTAACTCTTATTAATAAAGTCAGAATGAATTTTTAAAATTTTTTAACATTTTTAAAATTTAAAAACATTTTTTCACCTAACCTTAAATGTCATCACTTTACATTTAATTTTTTTTCTAAAAAACTTTAATAACCTAAGACGATTTTTTTAAAAGATCTTAAAATAGACATTTTAATCTTTAAATTAAAACATAAATCATTTCTTAACTCTTATAAATAAAGTCAGAGTGAATTTTTAAAATTTGACAATTTTTCACCTAACCTTAAATGTCATCACTTCACAATTAATTTTTTTTCTAAAAATTTTTAATAACCTAAAACGATTTTTGTAAAAGATCTTAAAATAAACATTTTAATCTTTAATTTAAGACATAAATCATTTCTTAACTCTTATAAATAAAGCCAGAGTGATTTTTTAAAATTTTACCAATTTTCACCTAACCTTAAATGTCATCATTTTACATTTAATTTTTTTTCTAAAAAACTTTAATAACCGAAGATGATTATTCTAGAAGATCTTAAAATAAACATTTTAATCTTTAATTTAAGACATAAATCATTTCTTAACTCTTATAAATAAAGCCAGACTGAATTTTTAAAATTTGATAATTTTTCACCTAACCTTAAATGTCATCCCTTTACATTTAATTTTTTTTCTAAAAAACTTTAATAACCTAAGATGATTTTTCTATAATATCTCAAAATAGATATTTTAATCTTTAAATTAAAACATAAATCATTTCTTAACTCTTATAAACAAAGTCAGAGTGAATTTTTAAAATTTGACAATTTTTCACCTAACCTTAAATGTCATCACTTTACATTTAATTTTTTTTCTAAAAAACTTTAATAACCTAATTTAAGACATAAATCATTTCTTAACTCTTAGAAATAAAGTCAGAATGAATTTTTAAAATTTTTTAACATTTTTAAAATTTAAAAACATTTTTTCACCTAACCTTAAATGTCATCACTTTACATTTAATTTTTTTTCTAAAAAACTTTAATAACCTAAGACGATTTTTTTAAAAGATCTTAAAATAGACATTTTAATCTTTAAATTAAAACATAAATCATTTCTTAACTCTTATAAATAAAGTCAGAGTGAATTTTTGAAATTTGATAATTTTTTACCTAACCTTAAATATCATCACTTTACATTTAATTTTTTTTCTAAAAAATTTTAATAACCTAAGATGATTTTTCTATAATATCTCAAAATAGATATTTTAATTTTTAACTTAAAACATAAATCATTTCTTAACTCTTATTAATAAAGTCAGAATGAATTTTTAAAATTTTTTAACATTTTTAAAATTTTTTAACATTTTTAAAATTTAAAAACATTTTTTCACCTAACCTTAAATGTCATCACTTTACATTTAATTTTTTTTCTAAAAAACTTTAATAATCTAAGATGATTTTTCTATAATATCTCAAAATAGATATTTTAATCTTTAATTTAAGACATAAATCATTTCTTAACTCTTATTAATAAAGTTAGAGTGAATTTTTAAAGTTTGATATTTTTTTACCTAACCTTAAATATCATCACTTTACATTTAATTTTTTTTCTAAGAAACTTTAATAACCTAAGATGATTTTTTTAGAAGAGCATAAAATAGATATTTTAATCTTTAATTTAAGACATAATGCCACGATCAGGGCAAAGTCCCAAAAGGGGGTCATTGTATATTGCGGAATTAGCACAAACGCCTTATCGAACGAGTATAAGAAGGCAGGGAATTCAATGCTAGGGACGACTTCTTGGTTTCTGGTCATCAACCCACCGTCAGGTCGTTTGAAGAGGTTCCAGGTGCTAACTCCGCCTTGTGGTACAATAAAAGCAGTGAACGTGAAGTGGTGTATTACTCGTACGTCCCTCTTCCCCTGCGAGTGTTAGTGCAGCTCCAAGGAAAGCCCCAACAGGAAAATAAGTATACCTCTTGCTTATTTAACATTGTAACTAGAAATAAGTTACTAGTTACAAATAACTAAAAACTCGTGCCATTTTGATGGAAGCGCCAAAAAAACTTTGAATTGGAAAAACCATTAGAGGACATCTTGGAAGAAGTTAAGAGTTTGAATAGACTGGATAATCAAACCATTGTGACACAGATTCAAAATGGGGTGATATATGCGTTATATACGGTAGTTGTCTTGGGTCTTATCATCTTCCTTGTAATTAAAATATTAAGTTGGAAGCGAAGTAAAGACACTTTGAGGAACGGACCGAAAGAAAACATGTTCGTCCTAGCGGATGGTCAAGCATGTCGGATACGATATGCAGAATAAAATTAAATCGCTCATTTCAAAAACCACATAAGTCAAAAAAGTTAAATTTTCAGTAGCACTAAAGAACCGTTTAACATAACAGGTATGCCTTGCATGAACAAAACCGTGAATGCAAATTGAACTATTTATGAGACTACCACAAATGTAATGTAACACGGTATAATGAATTGTTCGATTTTTGCAAAAACCGTATTTTTCTTTGTATGGCTTACGTAGTTTTTGCACGGACTGTTTTTCCCATGTCTAAATGCTGGCATTAGAGGAAAATAATTACAAGAGACTCAACACAAAAGTTTTATTGCAGTTTGAAAAAAGTATTACACGACTAACGAAGCAAATTTATGGTACATAATCGTGTTCATTGTCACTTTCGATGGCATTTTTTTCCTCTTCTGTAGTTGGCCATTGAAAAATTCTTTTATAGAAAGACATATGTTTGGAAATAATACTACTTTGTATCTGTTTGATATTTTCTGTCTTTTTGGGGTTTATAGGAACAGAATCAATTGGATACGCACATTCTGTTGGTAGTTATCCGAAAACAGTATTAATTCCTTAATTTGATCTGTTAGAAAATTGTCCATGTGCATGGGTTGTTTGCCATGCTTTCATGGAAGACGTAAAATACGGATTTATTAGTTTTCAAATTATTTATACCAAAACAGTTCATTCATAATTGGCGGAGACAAAATATTTCCTGAATTTGTAGGTGTGGCAGGGGTAAATTTTGGGTGCTACAAATTTCTTTCACAGCAGCGATTTTATTGTGAAATTTTTTGGCCCGTTTTTTATGAATTGCTAGTTCAACTTCGACTGCTTTTTTTGCATTAAAAGCTAAGGTGAGATTTTTTAGTTTTACTGATAATTCTTCACATACAATGCATGTGTCTATTTGGGGTCTTCCAAATCTTAGTGAAAATGTTGTCTTGTAGTAGTTTGCATAAAAAGCGTAAGTAACCTTATAATTTGGATATCTCTTCTTAAAAACAACGTGCATGGTTTTAACGTCTAATCGAGCGTATAAATATTCTATTTCTTTGCCTGAATAGTGTGTACGTTTTCGAGGAAAATCAAGAATGTGGTCATGGTGATGGCTTTTAAAACTTCTGGAGGTGTAGTGTTTGCTTTTTCATGTTGCCCTCGTTTATCGCGCGGTATAAGCGGTTGCTGAAGTAAGTCGGTAAGGCGTCTTACTCGATTTTCAGTGATGCCATATACAGAAGTAAAGGCCTTCTTGCATACCATTTCTTTCTTGTTTGGAGTAACTACTTAATACATAAAAGAATATAGTCTTGCCGCTGCTCCTTCTTTGCGAAATCTATGTGCTTTTACTGGTCTTTTTTTTTTGGTAATGCTTCACGAGACTTGTGTAATTTTTGCACAAACGGTGTGAATATCCCCAAAGAAACGATTCCTCGCAAAAACTCCATTTTGTAAAATTTTGACTTATGTGGTTTTTGAAATGAGCGATTCAATTGTACCCTCCATCTCGCCACACGCTGTGTAGTTTTACAGATAGTTTAGGATTTTTGGGGTAAGCGAACTGTCTTTACCAGCTAGGATAAGGGGATAGGAGACTTTAGAATAAAAATTTAATTAGTGGTAAGAAAATATATACCTTTACTTCCGAGTATTATTTCTGTTATATGTACGCCGCCAACAGAGGGATCTGGACACTACTTGTCTGAGGTTTCATTACGAGCTGGTGGTGCAAAATGGACGACCAAGATCTAACAACATCCTTTCAACAACACGGCTTCTGTACAACTAAGAAGCAATAGGCCGAAATGAGCATTACGAGTGAGGGGTCCTAAACCCATAGAAGTTGCACAATGTACGACCACCTGAGCAATCAACATCATCATTGAGAAGGTGCTCAACGAGAGAAATCCAATTGAGAAAGCCAAGCGTAAAGGAGGAGAGGGAAAGATTGAAGATTTCACACCCCCCCCTCCAAGTCAACAAACAGTCCTCAAATCCAAGAAGTTAGCCTGATGTCGCGCCGGCCTGGAGAAGAGCAATAAATTTTGCCCACTACAGAAATGTGCTCCAAGCAGTAAACCGGAAGTTAGCGATAGGAGTAACTGCGGTATATAGCACAGTGCCGGCAGTTAGCGTGGAGGTGGTGGCGGGAATGCCGCTTATAGATTTATTGGTGGAAGAAAGAACAACCATTTACAAAACAGGCAGAGCCGGAAGAACGGAGGCAAGGAGGAGGCTCCTCCAAAATTGGCAGGAGAGATTGGAGCTGTACGACGGATGGGTGTCCACGTTTATAAAGCGGCCCACACACGTAACGATTTCTTTCCAAATGCAGGTTGGACAGAAAATCGTAGAAATTGCAGTACTGTCGTTTTCTCTACACACGGTTCAAACACATCGGACTACAGTAGTTAAGATTATTGCAGTAGTAGTCTCGATGAGTGTAAACTGCACATACATCCTTACACAAACCCTCTCTACACACGTATCAACTTGCTTCCAAACACGACCGTTGATACGATATTTTATGGCAGTGCCCAACTGCAAACGATTCGATCACTGCGTACTACGAAGCATACGATTTGCCTACACACGCTACAATTTATCCTTACTGCAGCAGTTTCGACTAATGTCGCACTGCGTGCAGTACGAGAATTCGTTACGTGTGTGGGCCGTTTTAAGGACATAAGACTCTGGATGGGCAGAAGATGGGTGACGTAGACCACTGGATGTTCCAGTGCATCACTGGGCATGGGATTTTTGGACAGTACCTTAAGACGATCAAAAAGCAGGAGACGGCTGCGTGCTGGTTTTGCGAGGTGGAGGAGCTCGACGCAAACCATACATTATTCGAATGTGTGGGACATGCTGAGGAAAGAATGAGGTGTGAGAGGAGTTGTGGTGAGAAAATGATGAGAGAAAGTATACACGCTGTACTGCTGAAAGACGAGGATGGATGGAGGGCGGTGGCCGACATGATGAAGAACATAATGGTGAAGAAGCAGAGTGAGGAGAGAAGACGGGAAAACCTCCAAAGAGGCGAAGTGGAAGAAGAACAGCGGGGAGTACGGAGACGTCTAGTGGAGCAGAGGGGTAGAGCCGGAAGGAAACGTTGAGAGGCAGAAGAAAGAAAGGAGGGAAGGGAGAGGAGTAAGAGAACCCCTGAAGAATGCCCTGCGGTGATTCCGGGGAAGACGAGGAAGACGAGGAAAGGGGTTTTTAGTGAGTCGGTACCCTAAGAAGGGATCCAATCCCATACTACCCGGCCGCCCAACATCCTAGGCCGGGTGTCTGTCTAGCAGATTTTCCCCGACCTCGTAAAAAAAAGAAGTCAAAGCTAGTCAAAGCTAGTAGATCTCCTTCAGACAGTAACAAACAGAATCATAGTGGCTTCAGGGATAAGTGTACTCTCCACTCATTCGCCCCATCAACCGCCAACCCAAGACAATAAAAAATCATCCTCACCAGCAAATCCCATCAGGTAGTGTCGAACCTTCGAAGGGCGTGTCGATATGTATAAGGCCGATTTTGGATGAGTCTAGAAAATACGTCGCATGATAAATCCATCTATAGAGTATGGATCTGATGATAGATCTGTATAGAGAAGTAATTACTATACTTCATTTAATAACTAGGAGGAGTGATTTGAATTTTGCGCGCTAAAATAGTGAACTATTATTGGTCGTTCCGCAGTCAAGTTTACAAAGATGAAAAATTTGGTTTTTGTCTTTTATTGTTTTTGACGTTTGAGGTTAGGTGCTTTACTTAATTTGTCAACTTGTTTCTCGCTTTTTCGTTGTGCTCAAATGGTTGCGATCAAAAAATATTAAGTTCGAAGATGGTATGGTACGATGTCATCTGTTGGATGTAATACCTCAACACAAGGAACGTTTTTTGGATAAATTTGGAACAATGTACCTATAGATTAACGGCCATAGAGATATTTGGTATGTTCTAGAACACTACGCTCAAACGTTTGGTGTTTTGTTGGTTACATAAATGTGACTGGTTTTAAGTTTAGAATTCAAATTTGCCGTTAAAGGTGTTTAGTGTATTTTTTAGTTACTTTTTCCTATGTAAATGGGGTTTTGAGATTCACTTCTCCTAGTTATTAAATGAAGTATAGAATAAAATTATCGCTCCTATATGTTCTAGACTGAGCACAATGAACGTCTCATCTATCCATCTATCTATATCATTCACCTGAGTGTACCATTAACCGGTTTACCAGCAAGTTTCAACCTGGGATTTTCTCAGATAAATCAACAGGAAGATAGACAATTCTCTAGACGGATCCATAAACAGATCCGTACTCTACAAACAGATCTTTCACGATTGTGAATGGTCTAGAATCGGCCTTATTTATCTATTTACCATCATAAAACTTTTTTAAGAGTGTTATATTGCCATATCGTAAGTTCGAACTTTAGACCAGTAATAACCAGTAATATATTTGAAACGTATACCAAATTTCAAGATTTTGTTAAATTATCTTATCGAACAAATTTACAAAGAGACAACAAACCGATAGACAAAACGATATATAAGACAGACAAAACGAGAAACAAAGGGACAAACAAGGAAATAGACAAAACGACTCCCTCTCTAATCATGAAAGCATACACTAAACCTCATCCAATATAAAAATAATCCCTTCCTATTGTAACTTCTAGAATTGAAACACTTTATAAAATCGATACATCGATACAATATTAAAGCAAAACAAGAGGAGGAATCGGACCGTTTCGATTTGGATACAATATTTCGACAGCACACCCGGAGCTTTGACGATTTATGAATCCGGATTCGTATAAATGTTTACACACCATTCCACCGGAACGGCGCCAAGCCTCTAATTGCATGCGGACGCAGATGGCGCTTCATTTGCGAGGACGCTGTCGATGGGGGTGGTTGAATTCAAGGGGGTTGCTGAACAAGCACTTGCTAAACGATCCGAATAAGGCGTCATGTGTGACCTTTCAACTCGAGTGTTTACTTTTTAGATTAGATTCCGTTAGAAATTAGTTTTGCAAATAAAAATATTAGTATTTATATGCTTTAAAACGTCAATTAAAAACATTAAGGTACTTTTTCTCCTCCGAGGGTAAAACTAAAAGTCGGAGAAAATTCATCTTTGGTAAAAAAACAGATTAAATTTTAATCTAAATCCTTATAAAATTTCAAGTCTCAATAATAATTACTTTTTTAGATATGAATTTTTAAAAATTGACTAATTTTAATCGACATTAGGTAACATTTTCTCTTCTCAGAAAAAAACTAAAAGTCGGAGAAAATTCATCTTTGGTAAAAATAAAAATTAGATATTAATCTAAATCCTCGTAAAATTTCAAGTCTTAAAAACAATTAGTTTTTGAGATATGATTTTTTAAAAATTGTTTTAATCGACATGTAAATTAGGTTAGAATTTCTCAAGTCTAAAAATTTGAAATTTTCATAAAAATTTGAAATTTTTGCAACCAACAATAAATAGAATGGAATTACTGACATAGTTAATTGTGAGTAATTGTAACAAGGTTATTCGTTATCCTTCCGCGTCCCCGTAAAAAGCCTTCCGCGTAAGATCTTCGGTCGGTTCGCTTTACGTGTCCTTTTACGGAATCGGTGGGGACAAGGCGAAAGCGGTTTCAGTAGAAACTCTATCCGGCAACACGGCTTAATTATTGCAGAGCGAGGATAATGAATCCCGGATGGATTGATGTGTATGTTTTGTTAATGGAGTTCGCCTTTCGGGGCAGCTGTCAATGTCGCCTATTCTTCGGTTCGGTTCGGTTCGAGAGACACCCAACTTCCCGGCTAATTTATGAGTTGTGGAATTTACGCGAATGTAAACGCTTATTTAACAGGACAGTTTAAGTCGCCGTCAATTAAATGTAATTGATTTAACCTGGCGCGGATATGCAAATAGGCTTCGGCGTCGATTTAACGTTCAATTCGCAAAATCGGAAAGCCCTGTTAACTCTACCCACTATAAGCCGAATTTATTTGTTTGTTAATGGACTCGCAACATGCGGTTTACATTCATAACGAGTAAACCGTAAAATAATTTTAAAAAAGTAAAATAATTGTAAAATAATTTTTTGAGATTTTTTAATCGCTTAATTAAATTTCTTTTCAGTACAAAAACAATAACGGTTGAGTTACTTATTAATAACATGTCATACAGAATATTGTCTCTTTGGGTGATGTTGAGTGGAGTGCATACCGTGTGTGGCAAACAAAGGTGTTTATCAAGTGCTTTCATGGAGAAATGGAAGGGGTTGAGAGAAAGAGACCCGTTTACGATAACAAAGGGAAGTAGAGGCATTCAACTGCCAGCTTGTTCGTGAAATCGACCCGTAAACGCATGTCAATTTATCAGTCGAACCGTAAACAGATATCGTGTATAATCAATAAAGATGAAAATTAAATTTTACACAAAAATACTAACCTAAAAAAAACACCTTATAGGTTTTTATTTCAAAAAATTTTATTTACAGGTGAAATTATAAAATTTTATCCATTTAGCAAACAATAAAAACGTGTAAAATAGGCTTTAAGGTTTTTTAAATCATAAATCAGAAATATTTGTTAAAGGATACAGACTTTTTTTTCACTCTGCATGATTTTTTTAAACTAGACAAAAAAATTTTAAAGTTAGGTTCACCAAAATTTATTGACATTTTTAACTAAAAAATTTTTTTAATTTTTTTGGTAAGAATTATAGCAGATTCGACTTTTCTAATTTAAAATAGAATCTTTTCAGTTTCATTTAAAGAAAAAATCATATTTTAATCGTCATAAATAAGCTCTGTGCGATTTTTTGAAGTTGATCAAAAAATTCGAGGTTATGTCAAAATTCATGGTGTTTTCAAATTTTTTTTTTATTTTTTTGGTAACAATTAGAACAAATTTGATTTTTATAGTCGATAACAAAATCTTTAAGAAATAGTTTGATGTAGAAAGCATTTTTCAATTCTGGTAATTAAGCTCTGGACGAATGTTTAAAATACCTCAAAATTTTTCAAGGTTATGTCAAAAATCATTGCCGTTTTAAAAAATTTTTTTTAATTTTTTGGTGACAACTATAATAAATTTGATTTTTATAGTCGATAACAGAATCTTTAAGAAATAGTTTGATGTAGAAAGCATTTTTCAATTCCGATAATTAAACTCTGGACGAGTATTTAAAGTTCTTCAAAAATTTTCGAGATTATATCAAAATTCATTGCTGTTTTAAAATTTTTTTTTAATTTTTTGGTGAGAACTAGAATAAATTTGACTTTTATAGTCGATGACAGAATCTTTAAGAAATAGTTTAATGTAGAAAGTATTTTTCAATTCTGGTAATTAAGCTCTGGACGAGTATTTAAAATTCCTCAAAAATTTTCGAGGTTATGTCAAAAATCATTGACGTTTTAAAATTTTTTTTTTAATTTTTTGGTGACAACTAGAATAAATTTGATTTTTATAGTCGATGACAGAATCTTTAAGAAATAGTTTGATGTAGAAAGCATTTTTCAATTCTGGTAATTAAGCTCTGGGCGAGTATTTAAAGTTCTTCAAAAATTTTCGAGGTTATATCAAAATTCATTGCTGTTTTCAATTTTTTTTTATAAATTTTTGGTGACAACTACAATAAATTTGACTTTCATAGTCGATAACAGAATCTTTAAGAGATAGTTTGATGTAGAAAGCATTTTTCAATTCCGATAATTAAACTCTGGACGAGTATTTAAAATTCCTCAAAAATTTTCGAGGTTATGTCAAAAATCATTGCTGTTTTCAAATTTTTTTTTAATTTTTGGTGACAACTAGAATAAATTTGACTTTTATAGTCGATAACAGAATCTTTAAGAGATAGTTTGATGTAGAAAGCATTTTTCAATTCTGGTAATTAAGCTCTGGAGGAATGTTTAAAATTCCTCAAAAATTTTCGAGGTTATGTCGAAAATCATTGCCGTTTTAAAAATTTTTTTTTAATTTTTTGGTGACAACTAGAATAAATTTGACTTTTATAGTCGATAACAGAATCTTTAAGAGATAGTTTGATGTAGAAAGCATTTTTCAATTCCGATAATTAAACTCTGGACGAGTATTTAAAGTTCTTCAAAAATTTTCGAGATTATATCAAAATTCATTGCTGTTTTAAAATTTTTTTTTAATTTTTTGGTGAGAACTAGAGCAAATTTGACTTTCATAGTCGATAGCAGAATCTTTAAGAGATAGTTTGATGTAGAAAGCATTTTTCAATTCTGGTAATTAAGCTCTGGAGGAATGTTTAAAATTCCTCAAAAATTTTCGAGGTTATGTCGAAAATCATTGGCGTTTTAAAATTTTTTTTTTAATTTTTTGGTGAGAACTAGAATAAATTTGACTTTTATAGTCGATGACAGAATCTTTAAGAGATAGTTTGATGTAGAAAGCATTTTTCAATTCTGATAATTAAGCTCTGGACGAATGTTTAAAATTCCTCAAAAATTTTCGAGGTTATGTCAAAAATCATTGGTGTTTTAAAAAATTTTTTTTAATTTTTTGGTGACAACTAGAATAAATTTGACTTTCATAGTCGATAACAGAATCTTTAAGAGATAGTTTGATGTAGAAAGCATTTTTCAATTCTGATAATTAAGCTCTGGAGGAATGTTTAAAATTCCTCAAAAATTTTCGAGGTTATATCGAAAATCATTGCCGTTTTAAAAAAAATTTTTTTTTTTGTGACAACTAGAACAAATTTGACTTTTATAGTCGATAACAGAATCTTTAAGAAATAGTTTGATGTAGAAAGCATTTTTCAATTCTGGTAATTAAGCTCTAAACGAATGTTTAAAATTCCTCAAAATTTTTCAAGGTTATGTCAAAAATCATTGGCGTTTTAAAATTTTTTTTTTAATTTTTTGGTAACATTTATAACAAATCTGTCTTTTTTTAATTAAAATATAATCTTTTAAGTTCTATTTAAAGTAAAAATCATTTCTCAATATCTAAAAATAAAATCTAGACGATTTTTTTTAATTGATCAATTTTTTTTTTTATTTATGTTAAGGGTCCAAAACTTTTACGACCACAACTGTACTTCCTGTTTAAAATTGTCTCTTTGAACGATAGTTACAAAAATGGTAGTTCGAATAAAGCTTCCAAAGCTCATAAAGACGAAAGATAAGCTATGATAAAGCGACGACAAGAGTTTTCCCAAGCGATCTAATCGTGGATTTATGAATACTCGAGAAGTGCTCTACTCTAGCGTATATCATAAATGTTATCGCGAAAACGTATCTGGAAGTATGTCAGGTTGTTCGTTTTTGTTGGAAGTATCGAAACCAATCGATAAGTCGAGTAAATAGCTTTCGTGGATTATGATAAATAAATGATAATTTTATTTAAGGAAAATCTATATACTGATTAGTTAAAAAAAAATACAAGATTAGAAACAAAAATTTGAGTATTAATAAATATAATAAATACAAATAAATATAGTTAAAAATACTTTCTAAAGGATGTTTTTAATATCAATTAATTTGATATTAAAAAGGTATGAAATTTTAATCATTTTGATGAATAAAGACCGGTTTACACGATATATTTTTGATGTTAAGTATACTTTTTTTAAAATTTTATGATCGAAATTGTAATTATTTTTAATTTTGTACAAAGATATAAGGAAAATACGTATAATTGGTTTAAAAAAATGATGTTATTGTCCTAAAGATTACCCAAAAGTATCAAATATCTGGTCCACTGGGGGCGTTTAACACAATTTCGCGTACAAAAATAAACGGAAATCGTCGAAACGATGCGACATTGACGGCCATAAAGAGGCGTCGCGACTCATTTGGCGCTGGTCGTCCCGAAAATATCTTTATGAAGAGCACGATCCGGCCATGAAAGCGTCCGTTACTACCTTGTCAAATCCAATTTTTCGATCGTTAAAACGAATTTCCCAGAAATAACCCCGAGTTGCTTCTTACGCCGAGAGGACTTCTTCAAAAAGTCGCCTACAAAACGCGTATATTGTCGTAAAGTGGTCGAACGGCGTAAACTTTCGCTCCGAGTTACTGTAAATAAAATCGGTGAGCTTTTGATCTTTTTGATCTTCGCGTGCTTGTTCCAAGCGACATTGAACGCTCGATTTAAATCTCCGAACCGTTTTATGCAGTGTAGAATGGTTTTGTTATGAACCGTAATAAAGTTTTACCAATATTTACAATTTTACTCGCGTGGGTTAGTTACTTAGTTACATTGTTTCGGAAATTTTGAAATTTTATTTTTAACCGAATGGTAGAGAAACAAGGGTCTTTAAAAACACGTTTATACTTAAAAACTTTAAATTGTTTTTTGCTAAAAATAAATTTTCTTTTGAGTAAGTTTTAAAATTTAAAAAATCCTACTGAGCTTATTTTTAAAGATTGAGAAATGATTCTTTTGTTAAATTAAAGCTTAAGTATTCTATTTTTGATTATAAAAGACAGATTTATTCTAATTAGCACCAAAAAAATTAAAAAAATTCTTAAAGTTGATAAAATTTTTTTGACAGTTTAACCTAACTTTTTTAAAAAATTCGATCAAATTTAAAAAATCCCATTGAGCTTATTTTTAAATATTAAGAGATGATTCTTTTGTTAAATTAAAGCTTAAATATTGTATTTTTGATTATAAAAGACAGATTTATTCTAATTAGCACCAAAAAAATTAAAAAAATTCTTAAAGTTGGTAAAATTTTTTTGACAGTTTAATCTAACTTTTTTAAAAAATTCGATCAACTTTAAAAAATCCTACTGAGCTTATTTTTAAAGATTAAGAGATGATTCTTTTGTTAAATTAAAGCTTAAATATTCTATTTTTGATTATAAAAGACAGATTTATTCTAATTAGCACCAAAAAGATTAAAAAAATTCTTAAAGTTGGTAACATTTTTTTTGACGGTTTAACCTAACTTTTTAAAAAAATTCGATCAACTTTAAAAAATCCTACTGAGCTTATTTTTAAAGATTGAGAAATGATTCTTTTGTTAAATTAAAGCTTAAGTATTCTATTTTTGATTATAAAAGACAGATTTATTCTAATTACCACCAAAAAAATTAAAAAAATTCTTAAAGTTGGTAAAAATTTTTTGACAGTTTAACCTAACTTTTTTAAAAAATTCGATCAACTTTAAAAAATTCGATCAACTTTAAAAAATCCTACTGAGCTTATGTTTAAAGATTGAGAAATGATTTTTTGTTAAATTAAAGCATAAATATTGTATTTTTGATTATAAAAGACAGATTTATTCTAATTACCACCAAAAAAATTAAAAAAATTCTTAAAGTTGGTAAAAATTTTTTTGACAGTTAACTAACCCAACTTTTCAAAAAATCTTGCCAATTTAAAAAAAAATCTCCTGACTTTATTTTTAAATATAGAGAAGTGATTTTTTCTTTAAATTAAACCCAAATAATTCTATTTTAGTTTCGAAAAGTCAGATTTTTCCTAAATTTTACCAAAAAAATTAAAAAAATTCTTAAACTTGGATAAAAATTTTTTACAGTTTAACCTAACTTTTTTAAAAAAATTCGATCATCTTTAAAAAATCGTACAGAGTTTATTTATAGAGATTAAGGAATGATTTTTGTTTTAAATTGAACCTAAAAGATTCTATTTTGGTTTAAAAAAGACACAATTATTGTAATTGATACCAAAAAAATTAAAAAAATTCTTAAAGTTGAATAAAATTTTTTGACAGTTAACTAACCTAACTTTTCAAAAAATCTTACCAATTAAAAAAAAATCCTCCTGACTTTATTTTTAAATAAAGAGAAATGATTTTTTCTTTAAATTAAACCCAAATGATTCTATTTTAATTTAACAAAGTCAAATTTTTCCTAAATTTTATCAAAAAAATTAAAAAAATTCTTAAAGTTGGATAAAATTTTTTGACAGTTAACTAACCCAACTTTTCAAAAAATCTTACCAATTAAAAAAAATCCTCCTGACTTTATTTTTAAATATAGAGAAGTGATTATTTCTTTAAATTGAACCCAAATGATTCTATTTTAGTTTTAAAAAGTCAAATTTTTGCTAAATTTTACCAAAAAAATTTTAAAAATTCTTAAAGTTGGATAAAATTTTTTGACAGTTAACTAACCTAACTTTATAAAAAATTCGATCAATTTTAAAAAATCATACAGAGCTTATTTTTAAAGATTAAGAAATAATTTTTGTGTCAAATTAAAGCTTAAAGATTCTATTTTCGAATATAAAAGAAAAATTTATTCTAATTATTACCAAAAAAATTAAAAAAATTTTTAAATAAAACCATACAATTTTAATCTCACAATTTTTTTTTTAGTAACTTTAAAAAATCACCCAGGGATTATTTATAAGAACTAAAACGTGATTTTTACGTTAAATTAAAGCTTAAAGATTGTATTTTTGATTGTAAAAGATAAATCTATTTTAATTATCACCAAAAATTAAAATTTTTTTTTTTTTTTTAAATTGACAATGAAATTTTTTTATTCCTATTTCCTTCATTTGATGTTAGTTAAAACTTTGACAGTCTATTACAACTTTGTAAGCGTTTATGTTTACGATATAGAGCGACCGTTCCACAAATCCTTTGATGGTCCAATCAAATTACGGTTTGGAAAGTCTGGACATCGCGTGGAAGCACTAAGGGTGTTGCATCTACTTTACATACGTAGGTGGGGCGAAGTCTACAGGGTTCAGTTTCCAGGAGGAACTTGGTCCCGCATACATAACGGCCGAGAGGGTCCCCTATATAATTATCCGATGCAAATTGAGTCCGGCTTTTGATTAAGCAGTTTGTTAAACTGAGAAAGCACCTTGTTTGCTTTAGATTTTACCCTCTTTGCATATAGTACTAATCTTCAAACTCATCCCTAACTTTTTCCAAACGAGATGTTATCGTTACCTTATGAATTAGTCATTATAATGACTTATAATGAATATATCGCGTGTGAAGTTAATATAATGGATGATAATCGAGGAGGAAATGAAATAGTGTTTAAAAGGGAAAAAGCTTGGTTGGTATTTGAAAATTTCTCTATTTACTCTGACAATGAGACTTGAATGTGATGAATGCAACTATAAATCGTCTGTTAAAGTCTTTGAGTTAGTAAACCATATTTGGAAGTTGATCTATAAGTCACACCACAACCCTAAAAGATTTCTCAATACTATTAGTATCTAAATAGGACGAGTCTTTTTATCTCTTTAGATACAACCAGATTCTCACGTATTTCGCACAAAACGATCAATGATTCTTTTAAAGGTGTCATCGTATAAGGTAAAAAGACCTTTAAAAACATCTATCTTTTGAAAGATCTTTGAAAAGATCTATCTTTAAAAAGATATATCTTTAAAAAGATCTATTCTTCGACTACGTAAACTGTCATCGGTTTTGTATGAATTTACGATTTTCTTATTTGATCCTCCCCCTAATTGTCATCGCGCGACTACGTCGAAATACCGGACGTAAAGTGGAACGTTGAAGTATTTGTAGCTGAAGTGGCGATTAACGACGGGTGCCTCGTAAAATTTGGACGTTTCACAGACTGCCGGAGAACGCTTGACAGCACAAACACGTAGCACACTCGTGTGCCCAATAATTCCGAGTCGCTTGTTAACCCAAACCGTTTTATGTACCGGGAGTTTATTTAAACAAAAAGTTAATCCAATCACCTAATTGGATATCTAAATGACCTCCTCATTAATTTTCAGTCAGATTTATTTAAGTGGCGTTTAATCTAAAGTTCCGTTATAATCCCAACACAACTCAAATTGACTCCATAAGATATTCTAACCTAACTTTATTTAAATGTCAATTAAAATTTTTAAAAGTTCATATCTAAAAAAGTAATTATTTTTAAGACTTGAAATTTTATTAGGGTTTAGATTATAATTTAATCTTTATTTTTACCAAAAAGGAATTGTCTACGACTTAGTTTAGTCTACAGAATGGAAGACACCATAAATTTATTCAATTTTAAAGAACAAAATATGCTCTTAATTTATGGCGAGGTATATAAAAACGATGCTGCTGTTTGAAAATATGAAACATTTCCAACCAGGAGGATACCAAATTGGAAAACGTTTAAAGCCATTGAAAGACGTCTTAGGGAAACTGGCACATTACAAAACGACAAAACGCTGATCGACAAAGATTTCAAACTGCTAACGTTAAAAAAGGGATATTTAATGCTGTTCTATCTCCTACTATTAGCACCAGAAAATTATCACATTTCAATGTTTTATCTGCATATGGTGAACATTGCGCGAGCAACAATTGTATCCATATCGCGTTAGGTGTGTGCAACATTTTTTACCAGAAGATTTTAACAAGCGCATAAATTTCTGCCAGTGGTTGATTCGACAATGCAGAGATCCTAACTTCCTAAGCTGCCTGCTAGTTATCGAATCTTGCTTTACCAGAAATTGAATTACTAATGTTCAAAACACTCATACTTAAACATAGGAAAAATAATCACTATTTTTTTTTTTAACAAAATTTGTTAGCCTTTTCTGGCAGCTAAATCTCTTATTCTTTTTAATAAAAGAAGTTGCATTGGGCAACTCTCCTCTTGTTGCTCATACCAAGCCAAAGCCGTTTCAAATGCTACAAACGCTGCTTCATATGTTGGTCCATTGTTGTTCTCTTCTAAGTCATCTTCTTCATCTTCACTAAGAGGTTGATCTTCATCTTGTACAGATGAAAGTATTTGATCCTCACTTAAAATTTGAAATCCAAGATCGTTATCACTCTGTAGACATATTTCTGCATCAGTTCGCTCACATTTCCAAGGACTTCGAAGTTTGCCATTTAATTCTAGTGTTTTCTCACACAATAAAGGTCGATTCTCACTTGCGCTACACTCAGCCGCGCGACGCGACACGACACTGCGATGCAAAATGTCGCTAGGTAATTATATCACTGGTTTAAATGGAAACATTCTCATTTACGCTACACTACAACTTAAGGTGCTTTGTCAATCACGCGACTGCAGCGACGATCGTCGCGCGGCTCTGGCGATTTTGCGTCAGCCACTCTTTTAACCCTCATCCGGATTTTGTGTCAAATTGACACAATTTTCAAAGTTAATTGTTAATTTTTTTGTTATTTACGGTCGAATCCAATAGATATTTTGGCTCAGTGAAATAGCCAATAGTCAATAAAATATAAGAAACTAAAGAAAGAGCCTTATTTTCAACTATTCAAATGCATTCAGTCAACCAATCATAAGAAGAAAAGGCATACAATTATTACCTGGCATTGTGTCAATTTGATACACCAAGTCCGGATTTGGTTCTAGAAACGAAGTCCGGATGAGGGTTAAATTAAATTATATGGATACGTGGATGGATATATGGACAATCCGAAAGAGAAAAAACCGAAGGCGACTATTGTCGCACAATTGACACTTAATAAGGCGACTGTAGAAGCGCTAGAAAAGTCACGAATCTGCAGCCGCGCGACGATCGCCGCTGCAGTCGCGTGATTGACAACGCACCTTTACGATACTGCGCTTTGTCGCGCGACAACGTTGGTAATGTTCCGTGAGCGTTGTTTTAGGTTTTGTCGCGCTGCGTAGTCTAGTATTTTGATTTTTATTTTGATAGTGTGTCTATGGTGATTTGAAAAATTAGTATTATAGATGAGTCATCTATATATACGTCATCTAAGATGACGTAGTAGTATTTTTTTAATGTGATAAAAGAGAAGATGTAGAATTTAGTGACCAGCATAAAGACGAAGGCAACGAGTTCAATGAGCATGTTACTGAAGAGATACAATTTCCTTTTAGTGAATAAGAAGCTCAACCTAGCATGTCACTTTACACTGAATCCAGTGTAATTCAGAAAAAGAAAGAAAAAAAGAAAGATGCCTAAAAAACAAGAAGACATGGAGTGCACCATACCTAGTCTTTCTAGATGAAAAAAGATCTAAATTTCTAGATGTAAAAACTTAAAAGAATAGAGTGTGATGCAAAACTCGAACAGAAAGATCCTTTACAAGAACTTTTTAAGTGTATGAATAGAACTGTCAGCACTTTCGCACCTTTGTGGCAAACAGAAGTTAAGCGTAGAGTTTTTTTACACTTGCTATCAACAAATAATGATGTCTTATCGGGTGTTCATTTAAATTCGTGCTCAAGTGTGCTTTGAAATTTTGTTAGACGAAGGTAGAGAGAAAAATGTATGTCGCATTATTAGTGCACACTAATCAATTAAATTTCAAAATTGACAAACGTCAAATCTGGTCACACTACACTGAACGGTTTCTATTGGCAATTTATCGATAATGTTTTTCATTTTTGACAAACCACTTGATGGTAAGTCTTACATTTAAGCTGCTTCAAAAGTCGATGAAGTTTGGGAATATTTACTGCATAATTTTCTTCATTACTTGAACATCCCTATGAAATTTTGGACGACTCAACGATCTGGCAACGTCGCTCGCTACGCTCTCTCTGGATGGAGCATTGCTATTGTATTCTGCCGGTTTGTTTTGTAACAAGGATGAATGCCGCCATCTTGCTGATTTTGTGTTTACAAACACCGTAGATTTATTTACAAACATTAATTTGATAACTTGGGACTTGGTAAGGTAATGAAATAACAAACTTTTAATCGTGAAATCAAGTATTTTCGATATTTGAAAATGCAAATTTAGAATAAGACTTCATAGATTACGTTTGAAAACTCAGATCATAAACATAAACACTCAACTGTTTACAAACATGAGGATAGGAGGGCGCTTTGTTTACTGTTTATGTGTATTACAAAACAAACCGGCTCATGCTCCATCCAGAGAGAGCGTAGCGAGCGACGTTGCCAGATCGTTGGGACGACTGATCACTGAAAAGATTAGAATTTAGGTAGGTTTTAGCCAAAAACAAGTTGTTAGCTAATTTCCTTTCATTTTATGTCTTGTTATTTATAACCTATCGAACATTTCAGTGTTATGACATTGCTTCAATTAAGTTTTATTGGACATACGCCAAAATGCAGGCAAACTTCATAGCTCACTTGAGCACGAATTTAAATGAACACCCGATATCATTTACACTGGCTTCGTTCTCAACATTGAAACCAATTTTTCATAATTCACATCCAGCTCAAACATCCTCGCAAATACTAATATAACATCCACTGGAACTACTGCGTGTTATAAATAATTGTATTCTTTACTTTTTTTTCTACCTTTTTTTCTTTAATTTTCCATATTCGTAACACATAGGTAACATGAACACGTTATCATCAATAGTTGATGAAGAGCTAAATATTTTTAGGAACAAAATACTTTTCACTCGATAGCGAACAAATTAATTTCAACTGTGATCATTCGAAAAAGTGTAGTATCGCGCGACTCCTTGTCCTGTATATCAGAATACCTATTGACGTTACGACATTTTGCATCACTGCGTCGCGTCGTGTCGCTCAGTTGAGTGTAGCGCACAACGATCTGGCAACGTCGCTCGCTACGCTCTCTCTGGATGGAGCATGAGCCGGTTTGTTTTGTAATACACATAAACAGTAAACAAAGCGCCCTCCTATCCTCATGTTTGTAAACAGTTGAGTGTTTATGGTTATGATCTGAGTTTTCAAACATAGCCTATGAAGTCTTTTTCTAAATTTGCTTTTTCAAATATCGAAAATCCTTGATTTCACGATTAAAAGTTTTTTATTTCATTACGTTTCTAAGCCCCAAGTTATCAAATTAATGTTTGTCAATACACCTACGATGTTTGTAAACACAAAATCAGCAAGATGGCGGCATTCATCCTTGTTACAAAACAAACCGGCAGAATACAATAGCAATGCTCCATCCAGAGAGAGCGTAGCGAGCGACGTTGCCAGATCGTTGGTAGCGCAAATGAGAATCGACCTTAAAGGTCCGAAAATAAGATCACCCTTGCTTCTCCGCTGCATAAACCATAAATAGGTCGCTTCTTCCAATTTTTCATTTTTAGGTTTTTTCATAACTTTTCTCTTTTTGCCCCCGTCTTGATTATCGCACTTTAACACAAAATTCAAAATCAATTATTTTTTATTTTTTATGTCTGTAATTGTAGCCTTTCCGACATCAAACGGCTTGTTTTGAACTGGAACACACGTCCTTGCGACAGAAAAATCGTACCTAACCATCTTATGCTTGCTTCAGAAAACTGACCTTCCCAGTCCTCACCATGTCCAACCCCACAACATCCAATTTTACTTGGTTCGGATAATTGACGTTCGGATAATCGACGTTCTACTGTACCTTACTTGAATTTTTTGCAAAATAATCTGTATGAGCTTCTAGAAGATACTCCGATTGCCAAAAGGCAAGGGATGTGGTTTATGCATAATGGTGCCCCTGCTCACTTTTCTTATATTGCCACCGATTATTTAAACACAGCATATGAAGCGTATAAATGCAAATCCAGACATTTGACGTTCGAATAGTTTTGAGTAAAGCACGAAAAATCTCTCATTGTCGTTAAAGTCACTCAATCAACTTGGTATTTTAACCAAAAGTAGATAATACATCGACGCGTCTTTATGTGCTTTAAAGCGCAAGTCAGGCTTATAGTAAAAAAGTTATTTTGATTTAAAAAATGAGAATGTCTTGTTTTGCATCTAAGGGTTGGATATCTGCTTCGTGAATTGCAAAGTTCTAGATTTGGCGTTTCTATAAAAAAACTAGCAGTCTCTGCACTAATAAAATTTGAAATTGCGATAAAAGAGATTTTAAAGAAGCTGATTTTATTGAAAAAAAAAGTACAAAATTGGTTTCTTAGGTACAAATTTAAATTCTTAAGTCAGAATCAGATTCATTATCAGAAAACACTAGTGTGTCATTCACATCCCCCTAAGTTTCCGAAGTATTGGCTAAGTATTTTGAAAAACTCCAAACGTTCATCATTTTCCCATTCTGCACCATAATGTTTGACTAGCAAAGAGGAAATGCTTCTCATCTTCTCAGGTTTAAGCCTTCTGCCTTAAACCTCTGCCTCTTTGTCTTGGCTTTTTCACGCTTGCACTCTTGCTTATTTGCTATTCTCTTTCGCCCTTTGCCACGAGGACTTGGTTCAATGGTAATGTTGTTGAAGGTAATCAAAACTCCGTAATACGTTCGTTACCACGCTCTCGTTTAAACTAATCATGCAGAAGCGAGCAAAACTAACAGCTACTTCAATGTCACGGCTATCACGTGAGGTAATGCGAGATCTGGATAGGTTCAAACACAAACGTCTGCTTTTCCACCTAAGTACTTGGCGCAAATGTCTGCTTTTACATTTAAAACGGAATTTATTATTGCAATAACTCGCTTAAATGTATTGTTAAGCTCCTGGGAGCCACAAAAATTGATTTCTTGCTAAATTTACAATACAGATCCGTGTCTAACTAATTTTTGAAGAAAATGTCGAATGTCTGCTTTTGCATTTATACGCTTCATATGGTAACCGATGGGTTGGCCGAAACGGACATGTTTCCACCACGATTTAATCTAACGTCGTTAAATTATTTTGTGTGGGGCTGGATGAAGTTTATGGTTTATTCTACGTCTATTGCCACGAAAAAGCTAAGAAATCGCATCGAAGAAGCAGCAGTTATGAGGGGTTGTCCCGATACTATAAGCAGTGCTTAATCATGGATTCGTCGTGCTGAATGCTGCATTCAACAAAACGGAGGGCACTTTGAACCATTGCTCTGAATGTCTTATTGTTAAATAAATTAACTTTTCAATATCTCGATAAAAAATTAATTTGAGACTTATATTTATATAAACTTTCTTGTTTATTTCGTGCTGGAGAACATATCCCTGAAATTGTACAATTTTGAAACATCCTGTATAATCTGAATCTCTCTCTTAGTCCATCTGGATATATTTTCAGGTGGTCAAGAAAAAAAATTTGTAACTCATTTAAAATAGACGCCTCCCTTTTGATGTTAGAATTTTTGAAAGTTAAATTATTACTTTAGTATCCATAATTATGTCAACTTTTACTCGTAAACACATCCGAGATAGAAGTTACCAAGTTATTTACTAATATAATAATTTATGTATTTGTTAACGTCCGGGTCGAAAATACCGATTATTTCTGGCGCGAAAGTGGTTGGTTGGGAAAGTTCGCGTTTAGTTAGCGCCACCGTTATAAAATCGTGGATTTTACGCGACTATTTTGTTATGGACCGTGGGAGGTAGTTATTTTCGGATAAACCGTAAACTGAGAACCCGTCAAAAACGACCCATCGTAACCGTAAAATCCATACGGTGGTTACTTCATTTTGCTTTTTGGGAAGTCACACTTTGTTACAAATCACAAAAGCGAAGTGTACATAAAAGGGTTTCATCGACATTTCTCTTATTTTTTTTTTAATTTTTCGGTGATAATTCGAATAAATATGAAATAACTTTTTAATTATATACAATAAAATTGTAACTTCTAAATGTTTCTACGAAGTTTTTCAACAACTGAAATATCTCTCGATGAAGAGAGAAGATTTGAAAAATCGAGGATTTAGTTATCCCTGAATCGGGTTTCTACAAACTTTGTCAATCTCTAAAATGTCTCTCGACAAGGTTTGTTAACCCTTAAAATGTCTCTCGATGAATTTTGCCCACCCCTGAAATCAGTTTGAAAAATCGAGGGTTTATTTATCATTTAATCGGGTTTCTACGAAGTTTGTCAACCTTTGAAATGTCTTTCGACGAGGTTTACCCACCCTTGAAGTTCATTTGAAAAATCAAGGGTTTACTTATTCTTGAATCGGAGTTTTCCGAAGTTTGCCAACCTCTGAAATGTCTTTCGACGAGTTTTGCCCACCTTTTAAGTTAGTTTAAAAAGTCGAGGGTTTACGTATCGTCGCCGGGCGTGCAATACCTCTAATGTGAATAATTATAAATTTTACAGGAGCACGAAAAAACCATATAATTGAAGGAGATTCGGAAAAATATCATAAAAAATTGTATTGACGCTGATTTATATACATTTTGAATGTAACAGACCGACAGATTCAGAGATCGACTTGCTTTCTTTTAGCCATCCCTTCAAGCAGTCTTCACCCAAACTTAAAGTATGTAAAAACATCTTTTGACAAACTTTGAGTCTTTCTCCATTTCGCTTCGTAAGAAAATAGTCATGACCTTCATTTTTATTGAAATCATCATCCTTATTTTTTATGTCTTTTCTTCGTCTGCGATTTGGTCTGGTGACAACGAGATTTCGGACAAATAGTTTTTTTTTT
The DNA here is from genome assembly GCA_036711955.1 of Digitonthophagus gazella. Taxonomy (NCBI): domain Eukaryota; kingdom Metazoa; phylum Arthropoda; class Insecta; order Coleoptera; family Scarabaeidae; genus Digitonthophagus; species Digitonthophagus gazella. The sequence continues at coordinate 2,399,210 of JASCIT010000002.1, read as the reverse complement.
TTTTTTTCATTCCAAGTATCTGGCTTCTGTTCTGTGTCTGCTTCTTGTCTGTCCTCATCGGTAAGTGAAGCGCACAAAAAAGATTTTTTTGTTATTTTTTCTATTCCTATTGTCTTATTGTATTGTGATTGCATCCTGCTTTTAGATGTCTAGCTTCCCTTGGAGTACGTGTTATATGTTTTTCTTTATTTCTTCTGTAACCTTCATAAGCTTTAGCTCGAACTCTTTTTAATTTTGTTTCTAGCTTGTATCCTCGCTTCAAATGTGTCGTTTAAAATGATTTCGCCTTCCGCATTGCTACTTTTTCAAAATCAGAATCGTTTTCTGCATTTTGTTTTGTTTATATTTTTTACCCATCTCTGTACCTCCTCTAGAATCAGAATAAGGATCTTCCTGTTTTTGTTCTTCTTCGCCCTCTACTGCCTCTTTGACGTTCTCGAATTTTTCACCGACTTCATTCTCTGTTTCTTAGTTGTTTTCTATGATACAAGGATCTTTGACAGATCCAAAATCAGTATCTCTTCCTGCGTTCTCCATCTCCTCTGGAACGTGAATGAGCACAAAATGTGGACTTCTTCGTAATTCTTCGAATTCTTCAAGTCCGATGCTCTTTGGATTTTCACCCAGACCAAAAGTTGAATGCCAATCTGCAGTTTTTACCTCGATTTGATTTTTTTGTGTCATTCGTGTGCAGGTATCCATCATTATTACCTGGCTTCTCTACGTAAATAATGCCATTACACGTTTCTATTGAATTGAATTTAGAGGTTAGGAAATACAACCGATGTGCATTCAGTCTTACGAAAATATAAATCCAATGTACTAAAGAACGCACATCGGAGGTATTGAACGCCTGGTAAATAACACCAATGTTGCTTAATTGCGCGTTGGGTATATTTCTGTCATAGTATTTGGGCATGCGTCACATTGGCGATTGAAAAAATTGTTTTGAATACCATGTTAGTGGACTGCGGAACATTAGAGATATAGCCAGAAGATCCGGCAATCTCCAATGCGTCTTTTAGTGTCAAAACCTAGATTTAGGAAGGTATGTCACATTGGAGGTATTGCACGTCCGGCGACGATATCCTTGAATTGGATTTCTATGGTTGGCTAAATCCCTAAAATATATCTCGACAAGTTTTGCCAACCTTCAAAATATATTTCAACGAGGTTTGCCCACCCTTAAAGTCCGTTTGAAAAATCGAAGGTTTACTTATCCTTGAATCGAGTTTATCAATCCCTAAAATGTCTCTCTATGAGATTTGTCCATCCCTAAAGCCCGTTTGAAAAATTGAGAGTTTACTTATCCTTGAATCAGGTTTTTACAAAGTTTGCAAACCTTTGAAATGTCTCTCGACGAAGTTTTCCCACCCCTGAAGCCCGTTTGAGAAATACAGGGTTTACTTATCCTTGAATTTGGTTGCTAGAAAGTTTGACAACCCCTGAAATGTCCCTCAATAAAATTTATCAACCCCTGAAATGTCCCTCAATAAAATTTATCAACCCCTAAAATCTCTCTCGAAGAGGTTTGCCCACCCCTGAAATCCCATTTTTCCTTTTCTGAGTTTGTCCATCCCTAATACTCGAGTATTAAACTACGTCTTTATCAATGAAATTTTAGCTAGTTATATACAAAAATATAATAAAAAAGTTGTAAAAATAATAAAGTTGTAACTTTTAAACGTCAAATTTAATCTAACCAAAAGAGTATTCCCCTTAGAAAGTAGCCTAAGAACTCAAAAAATTTTACTAACTTTAAAAATTTTTTTGACAACACTTAGATCAAATCGGTCTTTTTTGATTAAAACTAGAATGTTTCAAGCTTCATTTAGAAAAAGAATCAAATCAAAATCTTTAAAAATGAATTTTTGGCAAATTTTTAGAGTTGATGGTTTTTTTTAAGGTAGGTTAAGTGTCAAAATTTTTTTTACCAACTTTGAAATTTTTTTAAATTTTTTTCACAACATTTAGAATAAATCGATCTCTTTTGATTAAAACTAAAATGTTTTAAGTTTCATATAGAGAAAGAATAAAATCAAAATCTTTAAAAATGAATTTTTGGCGAATTTTTAAAGTTGATCGATTTTTTTAAAGTTAGGTTAGAACTGTCATAAATTTTTATCAACTTTGAAAATTTTTTTAATTTTTTTGAAAACATTTAGAATAAAACAGTCTTTTTTAATGAAAACTAGAATGTTTTAAGTTTCATTTAGAAAAAGAATCAAATCAAAATCTTTAAAAATGAATTTTTGGCGAATTTTTAAAGTTGATCGATTTTTTTAAAGTTAGGTTAGAACTGTCATAAATTTTTATCAACTTTGAAAATTTTTTTAATTTTTTTGAAAACATTTAGAATAAAACAGTCTTTTTTAATGAAAACTAGAATGTTTTAAGTTTCATTTAGAAAAAGAATCAAATCAAAATCTTTAAAAATGAATTTTTGGCGAATTTTTAAAATTGATCGATTTTTTTAAAGTTAGGTTAGAACTGTCATAAATTTTTATCAACTTTGAAAATTTCTTTAATTTTTTTAAAAACATTTAGAATAAAACAGTCTTTTTTAATGAAAACTAGAATGTTTTAAGTTTCATTTAGAAAAAGAATCAAATCAAAATCTTTAAAAATGAATTTTTGGCGAATTTTTAAAGTTGATCGATTTTTTTAAAGTTAGGTTAGAACTGTCATAAATTTTTATCAACTTTGAAAATTTTTTTAATTTTTTTAAAAACATTTAGAATAAAACAGTCTTTTTTAATGAAAATTAGAATGTTTTAAGTTTCATTTAGAAAAAGAATCAAATCAAAATCTTTAAAAATGAATTTTTGGCGAATTTTTAAAGTTGATCGATTTTTTTAAAGTTAGGTTAGAACTGTCATAAATTTTTATCAACTTTGAAAATTTTTTTAATTTTTTTGACAACACTTGGAATAAAACGATCTTTTTTAATTAAAACTAGAATGTTTTGGGTTTCATTTAGAAAAAAAATCAAATCAAAATCTTTAAAAATGAATTTTTGATGAATTTTTTAAAAAACGGTTAATTTTCTAACCTAAAAAAATTTTTACCAACTTTGAAAATTTTTTTAATTTTTTTGAAAACATTTAGAATAAAACAGTCTTTTTTAATGAAAACTAGAATGTTTTAAGTTTCATTTAGAAAAAGAATCAAATCAAAATCTTTAAAAATGAATTTTTGGCGAATTTTTAAACTTGATCGGTTTTTTTTAAAGTTAGGTTAGTTAACTATCAAAAATTGATTTAAAAACTTTCGACTGATCTTTATAAAAACTTATTAATTTAAAAATTACATAATTTAATAAACATTACTTAATCAAAATCATCCTCAAATTTTACATAATCACTAATTGAAGTGAAATGACAAGTCACAAACACATTAAACTCCAATCATTTCATAAGACTTACATCCCGTCGTTTCTAATTTGAAACCGTAATAATTGAAACGATCCGTTCGTCGGTATAAATCCATTTTAAATTAACGACCCAGTTATTAGATTATACGACTCAATCGAAGATCATTTTCACCTCTTTGAAACGCCGCCGGATAAGTTCTCGTTTATCGATTAAATGAGACTGTAATCACGTTCGATTGAAGGCACCATATGGTTTCACCTACTCGCATTTGAATATGATAAGCTATAAAATCTGGAATTTACGACCGGACGATGTTCGACACGATACGATCTGTCTATGTGGCTTGTGTATGCATTACATTATTGCTCATGTACAGTATACGTTATGTTAAGCAAGCTGTTTCAAATCAATTAAGTTTCAAATCGATTAAAGTTTCGTATAGATTAGAGTTTCATATCAATTTAGGTTTTGTATCAATTTGGGTTTCATATCAATTTGGGTTTTGTATCGATTAAGGTTTCAAATCTAATGAAGTTTAAAAAGTTAGGTTAGTTAAGTGTTAACATTTTTTACCAACTTTAAGAATTTTTTTAATTTTTTTGGTAAAATTTAGAACAAATCCGCCTTTTTTAAACTAAAATAGAATCTTTTCGGTTCAATTTAAACAAAAAATAATTTCTTAATATCTAAAAATAAAGTCTGGACGATTTTTTTAAAGTTGATGAAATTTTTAAAAAAGTTAGGTTAAGCTGTCAAAAATTTTTATCCAACTTTAAGAATTTTTTTAATTTTTTTGGTAAAATTTAGAACAAATCGGCCTTTTTTAAACTAAAATAGAATCTTTTCTGTTCAATTTAAACAACAAATAATTTCTTAATATCTAAAAATAAAGTCTGGACGATTTTTTTAAATTGATGAAATTTTTAAAAAAGTTGGGTTAAGCTGTCAAAAATTTTTATCCAACTTTAAGAATTTTTTTAATTTTTTTGGTAAAATTTAGAATAAATCTGCCTTTTTTAAACTAAAATAGAATCTTTTCGGTTCAATTTAAACAAAAAATAATTTCTTAATATCTAAAAATAAAGTCTGGACGATTTTTTTAAATTGATGAAATTTTTAAAAAAGTTAGGTTAAGCTGTCAAAAATTTTTATCCAACTTTAAGAATTTTTTTAATTTTTTTGGTAAAATTTAGAACAAATCGGCCTTTTTTAAACTAAAATAGAATCTTTTCGGTTCAATTTAAAGAAAAAATCATTTCTTTATATTTAAAAATAAAGTCAGGGCGATTTTTTTAAATTGATGAAATTTTTAAAAAAGTTAGGTTAAGCTGTCAAAAATTTTTATCCAACTTTAAGAATTTTTTAAATTTTTTTGGTAAAATTTAGAATAAATCTGCCTTTTTAAAACTAAAATAGAATAATTTTGGTTCATTTTAAAGAAAAAATCATTTCTTTATATTTAAAAATAAAGTCAGGACGATTTTTTAAAATTGATGAAATTTTTAAAAAAGTTAGGTTAAGTTGTCAAAAATTATTACCCAACTTTAAGAATTTTTTTATTTTTTTTGAAAAAATTTAGAACAAATTCGCCTTTTTTAAACTAAAATAGAATCTTTTCGGTTCAATTTAAACAAAAAATAATTTCTTAATATCTAAAAATAAAGTCAGGGCGATTTTTTTAAATTGATGAAATTTTTAAAAAAGTTGGGTTAAGCTGTCAAAAATTTTTATCCAACTTTAAGAATTTTTTTAATTTTTTTGGTAAAATTTAGAATAAATCTGCCTTTTTAAAACTAAAATAGAATAATTTTGGTTCATTTTAAAGAAAAAATCATTTCTTTAAATCTAAAAATAAAGTCTGGACGATTTTTTTAAATTGATGAAATTTTTAAAAAAGTTAGGTTAAGCTGTCAAAAATTTTTATCCAACTTTAAGAATTTTTTTAATTTTTTTGGTAAAATTTAGAATAAATCTGCCTTTTTAAAACTAAAATAGAATCTTTTCGGTTCAATTTAAAGAAAAAATCATTTCTTAATATCTAAAAATAAAGTCAGGACGATTTTTTTAAATTGATGAAATTTTTAAAAAAGTTAGGTTAAGTTGTCAAAAATTTTTATCCAACTTTAAGAATTTTTTTAATTTTTTTGGTAAAATTTATAACAAATCTGTCTTTTTTAAACTAAAATAGAATAATTTTGGTTCATTTTAAAGAAAAAATCATTTCTTTATTTTTAAAAATAAAGTTAAGACGATTTTTTTAAATTGATGAAATTTTTAAAAAAGTTAGGTTAAGCTGTCAAAAATTTTTATCCAACTTTAAGAATTTTTTTAATTTTTTTGGTAAAATTTAGAATAAATCTGCCTTTTTTAAACTAAAATAGAATCTTTTCGGTTCAATTTAAATAACAAATAATTTCTTTATATTCAAAAATAAAGTCAGGATGATTTTTTAAAGTTGATGAAATTTTTAAAAAAGTTAGGTTAAGTTGTCAAAAATTTTTATCCAACTTTAAAAATTTTTTTAATTTTTTTGGTAAAATTTAGAACAAATCCGCCTTTTTTAAACTAAAATAGAATCTTTTCGGTTCAATTTAAACAAAAAATAATTTCTTAATATCTAAAAATAAAGTCTGGACGATTTTTTTAAATTGATGAAATTTTTAAAAAAGTTAGGTTAAGCTGTCAAAAATTTTTATCCAACTTTAAGAATTTTTTTAATTTTTTTGGTAAAATTTAGAATAAATCTGCCTTTTTAAAACTAAAATAGAATAATTTTGGTTCATTTTAAAGAAAAAGTCATTTCTTTATATTCAAAAATAAAGTCAGGACGATTTTTTTAAATTGATGAAATTTTTAAAAAAGTTAGGTTAAGCTGTCAAAAATTTTTATCCAACTTTAAGAATTTTTTTAATTTTTTTGGTAAAATTTAGAATAAATCTGCCTTTTTAAAACTAAAATAGAATAATTTTGGTTCATTTTAAAGGAAAAGTCATTTCTTTATATTCAAAAATAAAGTCAGGACGATTTTTTTAAATTGATGAAATTTTTAAAAAAGTTGGGTTAAGCTGTCAAAAATTTTTATCCAACTTTAAGAATTTTTTAAATTTTTTTGGTAAAATTTAGAATAAATCTGCCTTTTTAAAACTAAAATAGAATAATTTTGGTTCATTTTAAAGAAAAAATCAATTCTTTATATTCAAAAATAAAGTCAGGATGATTTTTTAAAATTGATGAAATTTTTAAAAAAGTTAGGTTAAGCTGTCAAAAATTTTTATCCAACTTTAAAAATTTTTTTAATTTTTTTGGTAAAATTTAGAACAAATCCGCCTTTTTTAAACTAAAATAGAATCTTTTCGGTTCAATTTAAACAAAAAATAATTTCTTAATATCTAAAAATAAAGTCAGGACGATTTTTTAAAATTGATGAAATTTTTAAAAAAGTTGGGTTAAGCTGTCAAAAAATTTTTATCCAACTTTAAGAATTTTTTTAATTTTTTTTGGTAAAATTTAGAACAAATCTGCCTTTTTAAGACTAAAATTGAATAATTTTGGTTCAATTTAAAGAAAAAATCATTTCTTTATATTTAAAAATAAAATCAGGACGATTTTTTTAAATTGATGAAATTTTTAAAAAAGTTAGGTTAAGCTGTCAAAAATTTTTATCCAACTTTAAAAATTTTTTTAATTTTTTTGGTAAAATTTAGAACAAATCTGTCTTTTTTAAACTAAAATAGAATAATTTTGGTTCATTTTAAAGAAAAAATCATTTCTTTATTTTTAAAAATAAAGTTAAGACGGTTTTTTTAAATTTGATGAAATTTTTAAAAAAAGTTAGGTTAAAAAAATTTTATGCAATTTTAAGATTTTTTTTAATTTTTTTGGTAAGAATTACAACAAATTTGATTTTCTTAATTCAAAATAGAATCTTTTAAGTTTAATTTAGCGTAAAAATCATTTCTTAATTCCTATAAATAAAGTCGTAATAATTATAACGCCTTATCCGACACAAAATCACGCTAACACAAATATCAATCAAATATCGAGAAAATATCGCAGGTCCAAGCCAGCTCAGTGAAGAAGGGTTGGTTCGATTTATAAGGCGCCACGTCGCACAGTGGTTCAGATCAGCATATTTTCGGAAAAACATCTGTAACTTTTAGTACGAAAGGTATATCCGGACAATATTTTATATGTAGTTTTTAAACCACAATGCGAAGATTTAGATCAACTTTTGAACCAAATTTCTCAACCGGAAGTGGTACTTTACCTGAACCCTAAGCCAATTTTTTACCTATAAACTGGTATTTTAAATAGAAATAGACGCATGGATCGTTATATAAGTCATAGTAATAATAAAAAATACTCAGATATTAAATGTTAATTGAATCGTGTAACCGGAAGTGATAGTTTACCTAAATATATACCTCTTTTTTCGTACAAGATGTGTAGTTTAAATTGGAATAATTGCATAAAATGTTTTTATAACGCTAAAGTAACATTTTTAATTGTTACGCTTGCTTATATTAATTCATAAGCAATCGCTTAACGTCCTCGTGCATTTCTAAGTGCTTCTTTTTTAAAGTAATTCGCACAGTAGCAATGAAAGGATCGGATGATACCAGCAACATAATAAATACCAAATGGGGTATTATCTCGTATCGTTTTTCGTCTTGTTTCTCGTTCTTCGTTACGTTATCTTATTAATAAATAACATCTGATGTGTTTTGTGTTTTGAACAAAAAATGTTTCTCTCTTTGCACACTCTATTCAATGCTACCCTATGTTAATTCGAAACGAACACTCTCACTTGTATTCAATGTAGCACGAGTACCTCAAGTAGAATTAAAATATGTAATAAAAAGTACCACGTTCCATTTAAAAAAATAAATTTCCGGTCTGAATAACCTATTTCCGGTCAGAACCGGAAGTTGAAAATATCATCAACGGATAGAGTATACACTATTTGGTAATCAAAATTTTTTGGATTTTTCGAAAAAAACATTTCTCTTGATTTTGAAAGGGGTGGACGGGCGTTCTTATACACCCGGTATATTATATATTTAATATTTTTAAATTAAAACCAACCTTTTTGATTGCATAGACAATATAAAATTACTTGAATCACCATTATAGATATTCGGTAATTTAATCAGAATTGAAAACCCCGAATAGTTAAAATTCTGACAAAAAATAAAAATTTCCTAATTAAAAGCAAAAGCGCAGATATGCGCAGCCAAATTTTTCTGGAATGTGTTAAGTATGAATTATTTCACATGTATATATAAAGAGTTGCTTGGCGGCAGTTGGCGCAAACAAGTTCTAATCTAAAAACTGCATAAAATCAATTATTTTTTTAAGCATCTTTACCTATCAATGTAACATAGAAGAATAAGTAATTTTTTTTGCTGAATCCGTTATCATTTACTCAAATATATATATTTTTTAAATAACTACCAACAAATTTTTATAATATCAGACTGATGCGATAATATTATGGATTCTTATGAGCTATTACAACGATCAGATTAACTATACGTAAAATGTACAAATTTAAACATTTTTTACAGGTAAACCATCGTGGTAAGAGACGTGGCATTAGTTGATTCTATATCTTAGAAGTTCTAAAAATTGATTTATAGACTTTTTTTTTGTTAATACTGAAAGTCAAAAAATTGGATTTTTTCCGCTCATTGACCACTGTGCGTCGCACAGTGGGGCGAAATGCTTAAATTGCGGACATCGTCATATAACTTTCTTCTTGTCAATAGAACAACCACAAAATTGAGTGCAAATGAGTAAAATAGATATATAAATAAGTATATAAAAGAAGTGAGCATTTACTATTAAAGAAACTAACATTTTATTTGCTTTTAATAAAAAGGAAATCCAATTTGATGCAGAAGCGGGTTCAATTCCCAAATAGGACATAACTTTTTTTAGAAATAATATTAATTATAACAGATTTTTTAGCGTTAATTAACTAACAAACGACCCTGTATTACCAGAAATAAGTGCAAGAACATTGTAACAACCTATACCTACATGTGGTTATTGACCTCAGCACGCAGATATTTAATAAAAATATTTTATGACTTATAAATGTTATATATTTAGAATTGCATTATCGATATCTACAAGTTTAATATAATAATACATTTTACACGTCTTCAGAAATATCTTGTGTAAATCTTCTTTCTCTTGCTAAATTTGGTCATCCAAAGAATTATAGGCTTCAACGAAATTAATAATTTGTTAAAAATATCAACATTTTTCCATAATTATTTTCATTACACAAGAAAAATGGTTTTAAATGATGATTTTCTGTAATTTATTATCCTAATATAAACTGGTTTTACATGACAGATAGGGTATAATTTGACATATTTTATTTTTAAATGCAATTTTCATGAAAAGAGGGATGAAGGTGGACGGACAATAAGGGTTTTTAGAAACTAGAGCCTGTTGGCAACCGTTTGATGTATTGCATAGCTTGGACAGTTTTGGACAAAAAATGTTTTGACCGTTTAAAGTATGTGATCTCTATTATATAAATGTCATTAGTTTTAACGCGTATATTAAGAATATACAAACAACTTTACAAGATGATAATAATTATAATATGAGGTTTGAAACCTACTCCTCATGTTATAAAAATTTCAATTACTCCCTTCGTTTAGTTTTGATGGAAGAACGTTTTAAAGCAATACATGTCGAATCAACGAAACTTCATTAATTTTGAAAATGTCGAATTTGAAAAATATTTTCTATAGGAAATTTGATAAAAATTAATGTTTCAAATGCATTTATAAATAGACTCAAGTATCTAGAATATAAAAAAATGCCGAAAGTATAAATTTTCTAAAACTTAATTTTTATACGAATGTCCGATTTTAGAGCATTTCGCCTCACTGTGCGTCGGTTCTTCCTGCGACAATTTCACTAACCGCGAAGTGACGATCTTATTAAGAGGTTGACATAAACAATCAATACTCACAACAAACATACAAGTATATGAACAAAGAATAAGCAAACAGCTGTGATTGGTTGCAAAAAAAAAAGAAAATTTATTATAAAGATAGCAACCCAAAATATTGAAAATTAAAATATAGTAAAGAAATTTTATAATATACAACATAAATTTAATTCGGCGATAAGAGCTTTACCGGTTTTGGGTAAACGTAGATAAAAAAAAAGGTAAACTCGTAAATAGTAAAAAAAGTAATTGAACCTAAATGATAACCGCTCCGTACGACCAAGCTTGACCTAAAGCGCTTTTCCCCAAAATCAAAATCATACGAATCAAAACTAAAGGTACGATTCCGAAGGCAACGTCAGACTGCAAACCGCAACTGCAGACTGCAGACCGCAGCAACAGACCGCAAGCAGCCTGCACTGCTTACATGCGTTTTCCATATAAACGTTCGGAACAAGGCGTCACTGCCGTTTGCCTTTGTTTTTAATAGAAACCGCAGACCGCACCACCGCTCACAAACCAGTAGTGCTGCCGACTGCAGGGTGAAGTGCAATACGCAAAAATGAGTTTTACTGATGTAGAAGAGGAAAAATTGATAAATAGTGTGGCCAAATGTACAATACTCTATGATGCTTTCTGGACGGTGTGCCTCAGCACAGATCCGGAAGATCAAATATTCCGGCGTCACCACCACACACAACAGAAAATCGAGAAAATACACAGATTGGTGAACAAAATAACGAAGAAGTTGCTGAGAGCGAACGTTCAGAAGGCCAAGATGATAGCATGAAGGACTCTGAAATGCAGAAAATAGATGTCGAAATAGAAAGTAACAAACCAGGCGGTAAGTGTCGTAGACGTTCTACCAATGAAGATAAGATAATAAAATTATGGAAAGAAAGAGATGAAAAAAGGCAGAACCTGTTGAAATCAATCGTAAGAAAGGATGATGACATTGAACTATTTTGCCGGCATATTGGCGAGGTTTTGAGAGGGTTGCCACCCCTTTATAAAGCAAAAGCCAAGAAAGACCTCAACATTGTTTTGTCGGATTATGAGATACTGGCAGCGAAGAGCGGTACTGGTTCAACATCTGCAGAACTTAGTAATGTTGACATTATTATCAACAAAAAGCTCTTCGACTGAGCCGCAATATATCGTACTTAATGTAAATCCACCAAATTCTCCATCGACATATATTATAACGCTTACGGATCAGGAGCTAGCAATATTGGACACCAAGTCAACGTGTCTTCAGTACATCAGGACGTAAATGAGTCTAACGATAGCATTGTATATCAATAAACTAATAAAGTTCAATTTACCTCAAAGTTAAGAATAATTTTTCCTCAGCAATTATTGCATTCCGAAGAACATGTGGTTTGATTTCGTCATAGATTAAACTCACAATCAGTACAAAATTAAACTGTTTTTTATTTAAACGACAGTAGCTTTTGAAAGTTTTATCATCGCTTAGTAAATGATTTTTTATCAAAACTGAATAGCTTCCTTTTTCTGGTCTATTTTTAAATAAACGTTTTGTGAGCCGCCTCTTCTTCACAGCGTATAACAGCAAACAATCATCCTCATCTTCTTCATCCCACAAACATCTTAAAATCGTTTTGGTAGTGTTTAACTCCATGTTCTGTAAAGTCCAACTGACAACTGCAAAGTCCAATTTGTTGCTACGTTTAACAATAACCTGACTGCAGGCGACAGCAACAATGCGGTTGTTGCTCGCAGTCTGCAGTTATAGCGTGTTGCTGCGGTTACCTTTGGAATCGTACCTTAAACCCAAAATATAGCAAAATCCTTTACAAAAATCTCAAAAAATCCTAATTTACCTAATTATTATTAACTAATTAACTAAAATTTCCTAACTATTACCTAAATTAATTAATCACCTAAATTTATTATTTATTAAATTACCCACTATTCTCTAAAATTCAAATTCAATCGGTTATTTAAATGTGAAGTGCAGACAAATACACTTTTATGAAATGGCAGTCGCAAAAGGTAAGTTTAATTAATTAAATTCATTAAAATGTTTTCCAATAATGTCGAGTTATTTTCAACAGGATAAAGTAACACGAATAGATCTGAACTTTTTGCTGTCCAGGATCGTTGACCTTGATGGATGACTTTGACGTAGTTGTCCTTAGGATCAAATTTGAAATTGCGTAGCAGGACGTCGTTTCCTCAGTGATTTCCCTCAACACTGGTAAATTTATGAATTCTTCAGGAGGTTTCAAATCTGGTTACTGTTTAATTCCTTAGTTCTTTATTGTAGGCTAAAATGGACGCCCACAGCGTGTTTCAATGAGGATAATTTCTATTTACCGTAAGGTAAAGCAAATTTAAAAGGAGACAAGGAAAAAGGCCTACATAGAAAATGAAAAAGAAGATATCAGAAGATACATAAGACGAATAAAATAAAACGTACCTCAAGATGATATGAGACCTTGCACCAAACAGAAGATAATTTCTCTAACGAGTCAATTTCTCTAACGAGAAATTAATTAACAGAAGAAAAATCTTAACATCGATGATTATCCCACAATCAGCGGATTACTTTCTCCGACCCAAACCAAAATGATTTCCAACCAAAATGTCGGTTTTGAAAATTCCATCAACGATGCGTACTCTGCGAGAGTTGGTGCGAGAAGAGAGCGAATTCGAGGCCGACGCCAATATGCCTCCCCAAACTAGTTTTTCGAGAAAAAGAACTAACAAGGAGACCACAAGATGTATTCACCGATTTTTATCAAAGTGGTATCAATCGATAGGTATTCATACACAATACAAATCTGTAAAATATTAGGGCGCACTATTCAGCGATTCGGGAATAAATCCAAAGTTATTAATAAATTGCGTTTCGAGGCTCAATAACTTGTTAGCCACTCCCGCTCCCCCTCCAAGCGCCGCCCACGGATGAGGTGGCTTGCTTCTATTTCCAGTGAATTTCCAGTCGCGCATGTTTTTTAACATAACATTCAAAATTTAGTACTTTTGAAATTAAAATTAATCGATATAAGTAATACCAAATAATATACAGATCTGGAAATTTTATTTGAATGTATAGAAAAATATCATAATATGTTCAAATATAAATGTATTTATTGTAAACGTTGCAAAAAGAGCTTAATAAATTATTTTATATTATTTACGTACGTTAGTCTATTTTTATTAACAGATAACCTGTTAGATGGTAAGGAAAAAATAATTAATATTTATTTGTATTTTTTATGCATTAACCAAAAGTATAACTTTTTAAATGTTAACTAAAAATTAATGAGAAATATTCTATTAAAAATAATATAAAAAAGTACTAAACGAAAAGGAGCAGAAATTGAAAATCAAGGTTGTAAAACGTGTGGTAATTTTTTTAAATGTAAAAAAATATACCCAAAACATTATAAAAAAAGTGAAATATTAAATTAAAATTACGAGAGAGTAAGCGGTAAATTGCGAGATTCGAACTAGCACAGTGCGCGACTGGAAATTCACTGGAAATAGAAGCATGCCACCTCATCCGTGGGCGACGCTTGGAGGGGGAGCGGGAGTGGCTAACAAGTTATTGGGCCTCGAAACGCAATTTATTAATAACTTTAATAAGGATTTATTCCCGAATCGCTGAATAGTGCGCCCTAATATTTTACAGATTTGTATTGTGTATGAATACCTATCGACTGATACCACTTTGATCAAAATCGGTGAATACAACATCTTGTGGTCTCCTTGTAAGATATACAGACCTCAAACAAATAAAATCCCTAACAAAATAAGAGATGACTTTAAATAACCCGAAAATAAATGTAGATGACAAACAAAATCAACCAAATCGCCCAACTAATAACTACCGGAAATCCAAAATTAACAAATTTTAAAATTCGCCTGTAACATGATTTTTCAAAAAGTTAGGTTTTTAAAACCAAAAAATTTTAAATAGATTTAAAATCGATTAAATGTTTCATATCATTTTTATGAAATCGATAATCTAAAAAACCGATTCAAAGTAACGGATCGTAAATATTGTCACCGTTTCGCCTTCGAGGAGAGATTCCCGATAATAATAATTGTAAATTTTAAGGGGCAATTATTTTCGAAGGTGAAACACCACCTCTCTTTTGATGGGACCGACTCTCCTGCTTAAATTTACGATACGAAATCGGTAATTACGGCAATCTTTCGAGAGAGGATCGCCCCTTATTTAACGGCTTTCGATTCCGGGCCGTTATTTTTTTCGTTTATTTACTGTCCCTTCGCGCAATCACAATCGGAAGAATTAAGCGCATTAAAAACGTCAGAGATTCGCGAATGAAATTTATTTATTCCGTTACGGTTTCTTTCAGTTGAAACATCTTGCGGTTATTACTTTAAAGATACTACCTTTACCTTTAAAGATACTACTTTTAAAGGTACTACCTTTAAAGGTACGATAAAATTAAAGAAGTAATTTCAAAAGAAAAAAAAAACTTAATTATTTTAAGATGTAAAAACAATTAAGTATAATTGGATTTAAATAAGTACTTAATTAAATAATATATGATTAATAGATTTGATGTATTTACTGTATTTACAGTTATACAAATTTATCTTGATATGAAATGTATTTATGTTAAAGTATACATTAAATTCAGTTACGAATCTTAAATCTAAATAATGCATTTTAGTGGATTTATTAGCGAGAGAATACAGATTTGTATTTCGGCGAGGTTGCTATTATAAATTGGATTTTACGTAAGTAAGCTCTTTGGAATTGTTGGAATGACAAGGATATATTCGTTATTTTGATGTAAGCAATATATTACGGGTAAATGAGGTTATGACTTGTTTTATTTTTGGTACAACTATGTCTTGAGATAGGTATTTAATCTTTATTAATTATTTTTTTCACGTATCATCACCTTGAAGCATTCTCCATTAAAATGGAATAAATTTTTTTTAAGAACCCAATATTTAAGGTGGTCTTAAAAAAACTTTTAAGAACTTTTCGATTTTAATAATCAAAAATAGAATCTTTAAGAATTAACTAGATAAAATTTCATTTTTCAGAAAATTTTCAGAGAAGGAAAAATGGGATTTCAGGGGTGGGCAAACCTCTTCGAGGGAGATTTTAGGGGTTGACAAACTTTGTTGAGGGACATTTCAGGGGTTGTCAAACTTTCTAGCAACCAAATTCAAGGATAAGTAAACCCTCTATTTCTCAAACGGGCTTCAGGAGTGGGAAAACTTCGTCGAGAGACATTTCAAAGATTTGCAAACTTCGTAGAAACCTGATTCAAGGATAAATAAACTCTCAATTTTTCAAACGGACTTCAGGGATGGACAAATCTCATCGAGAGAGATTTTAGGGGTTGATAAACTTTGATGAGGGACATTTCAGGGGTTGTCAAACTTTCTAGCAACCAAATTCAAGGATAAGTAAACCCTCTATTTCTCAAACGGGCTTCAGGAGTGGGAAAACTTCGTCGAGAGACATTTCAAAGATTTGCAAACTTCGTAGAAACCTGATTTAAGGATAAGTAAACTCTCAATTTTTCAAACGGGCTTCAGGGATGGACAAATCTCATCGAGAGAGATTTTAGGGGTTGATAAACTTTGATGAGGGACATTTCAGGGGTTGCCAAACTTTCTAGTAACCAAATTCAAGGATAAGTAAAGCCTATATTTCTCAAACGGGCTTCAGGGGTGGGAAAACTTCGTCGAGAGACATTTCAAAGATTCGCAAACTTCGTAGAAACCTGATTCAAGGATAAGTAAACTTTGAATTTTTCAAACGAGCTTCAGGGATGAACAAATCTCATCGAGAGAGATTTTAGGGGTTGATAAACTTTGATGAGGGACATTTCAGGGGTTGCCAAACTTTCTAACAACCAAATTCAAGGATAAGTAAAGCCTATATTTCTCAAACGGGCTTCAGGGGTGGGAAAACTTCGTCGAGAGACATTTCAAAGATTTGCAAACTTCGTAGAAACCTGATTCAAGGATAAGTGAACTCTCAATTTTTCAAACGAACTTCAAGAGTGGGCAAACCTCATCGAGAGACATTTTAAGGATTGCCAAACTCGATTCAAAGATAAGTAAACCTTCGATTTTTCAAACGGACTTTAAGGGTGGGCAAACCTCGTCGAAATACATTTTGATGGTTGGAAAAACTTGTCGTGAGATATTTTAGGGATTTGGCAAACCATAGAAACCCGATTCAAGGATGTCTAAACCCTCGACTTTTTAAACTAACTTGAAAGGTGGGCAAAACTCGTCGAAAGACATTTCAGGGGTTGGAAAACTTCGAAAAACTCCGATTCAAGAATAAATAAACCCCCGATTTTTCAAACGAACTTCAAGAGTGGGCAAACCTCATCGAGAGACATTTTAAGGATTGCCAAACTCGATTCAAAGATAAGTAAACCTTCGATTTTTCAAACGGACTTTAAGGGTGGGCAAACCTCGTCGAAATACATTTTGATGGTTGGAAAAACTTGTCGAGAGATATTTTAGGGATTTGGCAAACCACAGAAACCCGATTCAAGGATGTCTAAACCCTCGACTTTTTAAACTAACTTGAACGGTGGGCAAAACTCGTCGAAAGACATTTCAGGGGTTGGCAAACTTCGAAAAACTCCGATTCAAGAATAAGTAAACCCTTGATTTTTCAAACGAATTTCAAGAGTGGGCAAACCTCTTCGAGAGACATTTTAAAGATTGCCAAACTCGATTCAAAGATAAGTAAACCTACGATTTTTCAAACGGACTTCAAAGGGTGGGCAAACCTCGTCGAAATACATTTTGATGGTTGGAAAAACTTGTCGAGAGATATTTTAGGGATTTGGCAAACCATAGAAACCCGATTCAAGGATGTGTAAACTCTCGACTTTTTAAACTAACTTGAAAGGTTGGCAAAACTCGTCGAAAGACATTTCAGGGGTTGGCAAACTTCGAAAAACTCCGATTCAAGAATAAATAAACCCTCGATTTTTCAAACGAACTTCAAGAGTGGGCAAACCTCATCGAGAGACATTTTAAGGATTGCCAAACTCGATTCAAAGATAAGTAAACCTTCGATTTTTCAAACGGACTTTAAGGGTGGGCAAACCTCGTCGAAATACATTTTGATGGTTGGAAAAACTTGTCGAGAGATATTTTAGGGATTTGGCAAACCATAGAAACCCGATTCAAGGATGTGTAAACCCTCGACTTTTTAAACTAACTTGAAAGGTTGGCAAAACTCGTCGAAAGACATTTCAAGGGTTGGCAAACTTCGAAAAACTCCGATTCAAGAATAAGTAAACCCTCGATTTTTCAAACGAACTTCAAGAGTGGGCAAACCTCATCGAGAGACATTTTAAGGATTGCCAAACTCGATTCAAGGATAAGTAAACCTTCGATTTTTCAAACGGACTTTAAGGGTGGGCAAACCTCGTCGAAATACATTTTGATGGTTGGAAAAACTTGTCGAGAGATATTTTAGGGATTTGGCAAACCATAGAAACCCGATTCAAGGATGTCTAAACCCTCGACTTTTTAAACTAACTTGAAAGGTTCGCAAAACTCGTCGAAAGACATTTCAGGGGTTGGCAAACTTCGCAAAACTCCGATTCAAGAATAAATAAACCCTCGATTTTTCAAACGAACTTCAAGAGTGGGCAAACCTCATCGAGAGACATTTTAAGGATTGCCAAACTCGATTCAAAGATAAGTAAACCTTCGATTTTTCAAACGGACTTTAAGGGTGGGCAAACCTCGTCGAAATACATTTTGATGGTTGGAAAAACTTGTCGAGAGATATTTTAGGGATTTGGCAAACCACAGAAACCCGATTCAAGGATGTCTAAACCCTCGACTTTTTAAACTAACTTGAAAGGTGGGCAAAACTCGTCGAAAGACATTTCAGGGGTTGGCAAACTTCGAAAAACTCCGATTCAAAAATAAGTAAACCCTTGATTTTTCAAACGAACTTCAAGAGTGGGCAAACCTCATCGAGAGACATTTTAAAGATTGCCAAACTCGATTCAAAGATAAGTAAACCTTCGATTTTTCAAACGGACTTTAAGGGTGGGCAAACCTCGTCGAAATACATTTTGATGGTTGGAAAAACGTGTCAAGAGATATTTTAGGGATTTGGCAAACCATAGAAACCCGATTCAAGGATGTCTAAACTCTCGACTTTTTAAACTAACTTGAAAGGTTCGCAAAACTCGTCGAAAGACATTTCAGGGGTTGGCAAACTTCGCAAAACTCCGATTCAAGAATAAATAAACCCTCGATTTTTCAAACGAACTTCAAGGGTGGGCAAACCTCATCGAGAGACATTTTAAGGATTGCCAAACTCGATTCAAAGATAAGTAAACCTTCGATTTTTCAAACTGACTTCAGGGGTGGGCAAAATTCGTCGAGAGATATTTTAAGGGTTAGCAAACCTGTTCGAGAGACATTTTAGAAATTGACAAACTTCATAGAAACCAGATTCAAAGATAACTAAACCCTCGATTTTTCAAATAGATTTTAAGGGTGGGCAAACTTCATCGAGAGACATTTAAGGGGTTGACAAACTTCGTAGAAACATTTAGAAGTTACAACTTTATTATCTGGGCGGTTTTTTAAAGTTAGTAAAAAAAATTAAGGTTATATCAAAATTTTTTAATCTTTTCAAATTTTTTTTTTTTATTTTTTGGTGATAATTAAAACAAATTTGATTTTTTAAATCCTAAATATAATCTTTTAGGTTCAATTTAATGTAAAAATTATCCCTTAATCTCTATAAATAAACTCTATGCGATTTTTTAAAGTTGTTAATTGTAAATCTTGATATTGTAATAAATTCATTTTGTGTATCAAACTATATAGTTAAATAATAGGTGGATATCTTTAGAAATCATTAATATTAGATTAACTAGAAGACCAATAACTGTTGCTGAACGCCAGATGTCTTTTAACAAGCCGGTTAATTGTGAATTTCACACTCGGTACAATGTATAAGATATCCTCGTTCATTACTTTCAACTCTCAACTCTCAACCATTCGTCCAGCGTTAATATTTCAACACATTAATTTCAAGCAATGAACAGAAATGGTAACGTGATTAATTTCACGCCGGAGGCAAACGGTTCTAAACGCGCCCCGTTTGATTAGAAGCGCCTTTAAGACAGGTTCGAGCCGGTTTGACGTCGGCGTCGACTCGTACTTCTTGAATGATCTAATACTTATCCACTTTCCAAACTTAATTGATACCTGGAGCGATAAAATCGTTCCCCCGATTAATTGTAATTCCGGTCTCGTCCGCGACCAAAAGCGTCCAACTTCTAATCAGTACAAATCAATGCAAATCCGACGACCGACGAGGTTAACAGAAATCTCGCCTTCGAAGTCTTCGATCGCGCGAACGATCGAACGCAAGGTTTAGAGCACAATGCGACGGACGTTTAAGGAGTCCGGTCGAGGTATTGACCTTCTTTGGTTAGTCGCAGAATCCCGAAACGGCAGAAAAGAAAGCCCAACGAGACGCGTGCCGACCTTTCTCTTTGCACGCGATTTATATCATCGCGCGTTTCGGAATCTTTGTTCGTTATAAATCGCCACGAGGGAAAAATGTCGACTCACCTGGTTACAGTTTACACTCAATGTAATGTGTGTAAAGTCAAGTTGGGTAAACACTAACTATACCACACGATTATGTAATTGTATATTTGAAATTTTGATAAATGTGTTACTAATCGACGCAAACCCGCCCCTTGTTGACTCACCACGAATCGGCATTCACATGCGGAATAAAATGATTGTAATCTTGGAAACAATCTACTAATATTTATTCATTAATATCACTTTAATCAAAATTAATGAATACAAAATCGTATGTTTTCTTTGTGAAATCAAATAAATATTTTATAAATATCTAAGTTTATAAATCTAAAGTCTTTTTTACACTTTACATTTTACATTTTAAATTTTAAATTTTCTATTTTCTAAGTGAAGTTATCGACCGACTAACAAAAAGACAAGTTATGCATGAACTTGCATAACTTGAGATTTACGATGTCGACGGTTCGTAAACGTTACGGAATCATAAATTTTCGGCTAGCGAGGCGGTTTGCGCCAAGTGTGCGAACGCCCTAAGACCGGTGTATCTGCGTGAACGTGTTGTACGTCTTGTAGAAGGTCAATCTGTGCTCTCGTGCATCTAGGTCAACGAAATTGGTGAGCAATCGGTTTTTATACGAGTGCGGCAAAGGTCGTTAACAAAATCTCAGGTAGTAATTACTTAAAAAAAAAATTACCAGTTTGATTTTTTAAAAACAGTCAACAGAAGACTAATCAACAGAAGATTGTTTTAAAAACAGTCAACAGAAGATTGTTTTTAAAAACAGTCAACAAAACTTTAATTAAAAACCAGAAGAAGTCTGTTCAAAAATAATGAGTTATATTACTACCAAAATAATTAGAAAATTTTAAGAGATTCTTGAAGTAACTTTATTTCAAGCTTATAAATTAATTTTAAACCCAATTTAGTTCAAAATTTTAAGATGTTATTGAAGTATCTTTATTTTAAACTCATTTTTAGGATTAAATAAAACCCAAATAAAAATAAAATCAGGGTAAAAACCTACTAATTTAACTTTAAAAAAATGCTCCTTTATATAATCAGAATTTTCAGAAAAATCATCCAAAGTTGATTGAAGATTTTGTTAAAAATTTTAATAAAAATTTATTTTTTCCAGATTTGTCTTTATTTCAAACTAATAGCCTTTGAAAACTATTTGAAAATTTTCCAATTAACCTAAAACTTGACTTTGAAATTTTTAATTTTATTTGAGATTTTAGTTTAAATTTTAAGATATTCTTAAAGTAACTTTATTTCAAGCTTATAAATTAATTTTAAACCCAATTTAGTTCAAAATCTTAAGATGTTATTGAAGTATCTTTATTTTAAACTCACTTTTAGGATTAAATAAAACCCAAATAAAAATAAAATCAGGGTCGAAACCTACTAATTTAACTTTAAAAAAATGCTCCTTTATATAATCAGAATTTTCAAAAAAATCATCCAAAGTTGATGGAAGATTTTGTTAAAAATTTTAATAAAAATTTATTTTTTTCAGATTTGTCTTTATTTCAAACTAATAGTCTTTGAAAACTATAAGAAAATTTTCCAATTAACCTAAAACTTGACCTTTTTTTAAATTAAATCGTTAAAATAAAAAAAAATTGACTCCACTTAAAATTTGTTTATGAAATCGGTTTATAAAAAAAATTGTTAAAATAAAAAATGAAATAAATGATAATAAATGATAATAATAAATACGACAACCAACCTTTTCGTGTCATTCGCAGTAGGGGAAGACCCGGATTTAAAAGCACCACTAAGTATTGACATCAATCACAACGGAAGGAACATTTCGAGGCGCTTCTTCAAGAATGAAAAATGCGCATCGTTCGGTTCCGGAACGTCTTGAAATATGAACCCGAACGAAGCGCATTTATCGGTCGATTCGAGTTTAAATCGCGCAGATATGCAAAAAAGCTCAATTCGGGCTTCGGGCAATTACCGAAACTGCACGCCCTCCTTTCTTCTTTCAAGACAACGTCCATGGTAAAAAAAAATAAAAAATTGTAGAAAGTCCATTTTTAGTAAAAATAAAAATAAAGTATTAATCTAAATCCTTATAAAATTTCAAGTCTCAACAACACAGTTTGTCAAAAAATTTCAAGTTAGGTAAAAAAAAACATCAATGTCTTTGTGAATTTTTTTAAATTTTTTGGTAATATTTAGAATAAATCTAATCGTTTTAATAAAAAATAGATATTTTAATTTATCACTTTCTAAATTTTCTTTCTTTAATTTTCATAAATAAACTCAGAGGGATTTTTCAAAGTTGGTGAAAAAATTTGAGGTTAGAAAACCATCCATGTCTTTGTAAATTTTTTTAATTTTTTTTGGTAATACTAGTTTAGTTTTATATTTAGTATTTTTCTAAAAAAAATTATTGTTTTTGGTTGAATTGATCAACATTTTGGTAACTTTGGTGGAAGCTTTACGAATTTACTAAGTTTTTGGTGGAATTAAAAAAAAAAATTGGTAAATTTTTGGTGGAATTTTTACAAATTTTGTAAGTTTTTTGGTGGAATTTTTTAAAAATTCATCATTTTTGGTAGAATTATTAAAAATTTTAGTAGTTTTGGTGGAATTTTTATGAATTTACTAAGTGTTTGATGGAATTTTCAAGGTTTTAGTTAATTTTTAATGAAATTGTTTCTAATTTGATTGATTTTTGGTGGAATTTTAAAAGAATTTGGACATTTTGGTGGAATTTTTTAAAAATTTGGTAAGTTTTTGGTAGAATTGTTAAAAATGTTGACAATTTCGGTGTAATTTTTAGGATTTTTCTAAGTTTTTGGTGGAATAAAAAAAAATTCAGTAAGTTTTGGGTGTAGTTGGTAAATATTTTAATAGCCTTGGTGGAATTTTTGTAAATTTTATTCATTTCTGGTGGAATTAAAAAAAAATCAGTGTTTTTTGTAAAATTCTTATGAATTTAATAAATTTTTGGTAGAATTTCAAAAAAATTCAGTATGTTTTTGATGGAATTATCAAAAATTTTGATAACATTGATGAAATTTTTGTGAATTTTATTCATTTCTGGTGGAATAAAAAAAATCAGTGTTTTTGGTAAAATTCTTATGAATTTAGTAAGTTTTTGGTGGAATTTTTGCAAATTGTATTAATTTTTGGTGGAATTTTTAAAAAATTCAGTGTTTTTTTATGGAATTTTTACGAATTTAGTAAGTTTTTAGTAAAATTTTTCCAATTTTGTTAATTTTTGGTGGAATCTTTATAAAATTCAGTATGTTTTTGGTGGAATTATAAAAAATTTTGATAACTTTGGTGGAATTTTTGGAAATTTTATTCATTTTTGATGGAACAAAAAAAAATCAGTGTTTTTGATAAAATTCTTATGAATTTAGTAAGTTTTTGGTGGAATTTTTAAAAATTGTATTAATTTTTGGTGGAATTTTTAGAAATTTAGTAAGTTTTTGGTGGAATTTTTGCGAATTTTATTCATTTTTGATTGAATTTTTAAAAAATTCAGTGTTTTTTTATGGAATTTTTACGAATTTAGTAAGTTTTTAGTGAAATTTTTCCAATTTTATTAATTTTTGGTGGAATTTTTATAAAATTCAGTATGTTTTTGATGGAATTGTTAAAAAAGTTGATAACTTTGGTGGAATTTTTATTAACTTTAATCATTTTTGGTGGAATTGTTAAAAATATTGGTAATTTTAGTAGAATTTTTATGAATTTGGTAAGTTTTTGGTGGTATTTTTTAAAAATCAGTAAGTTTTTAGTGGAATTATTCAACATTTTTGTAGCTTTGGTGGAAAATTGAAAAAAATTAGAACGTTTTTGATGGAATTATTAAAAATGTTGGTAACTTTGGTGGAATTTTTACGAATATGGTAAGTTTTTCGTGGAATTTTTACCAATTTTATTAATTTTGGGTGGAATTTTAAAAAAATTCACCAAGTTTTAAATAGAATTGTCTCCAAATTTAATAATTTTTGGTGAAATTATATTCAATTTAACTAACTTTTGTGGAATTTTTATTATTACTTTTTTATTTTTGTGAAATTTTTAAGAATCTAATCAATTCTTAACGAAATTAATCTTAATTTTAGTATATTTTTTTAAAATTCAGCAAGTTTTTGGTGGAATTGTTAAAAATTTTGATAGCTTTGGTGGAATTTTTACAAATTTTATAAGTTTTTGGTGGAATTATTCAACATTTTTGTAGTTTTGGTGGAAAATTGAAAAAATTTAGTACGTTTTTGGTGGAATTGTTAAAAATATTGGTAACTTTGGTGGAATTTTTACGAATATAGTAAGTTTTTTTATTTTTACCAATTTTATTGATTTTGGGTGGAATTTTTAAAAAATTCACTAAGTTTTTAGTACAATTGTCTCCAAATTTAATAATTTTTGGTGAAATTATATTCAATTTAACTAACTTTTGTGGAATTTTTATCGTTACTTTTTTATTTTTGTGAAATTTTGAAGAATCTAATCAATTCTTGACGAAAGTAATCTTAATTTTAGTATATTTTTTTTTTAATTCAGTTTTTGTTGGAATTGTTAAAAATTGCTTTGGTGGAATTTTTACAAATTTTATAAGTTTTTGGTGGAATTATTAAAAATTTTAGTAACTTTGAATTTTTACAAATTTACTTAAATTTTTGGTGATATTTTCAAGAATTTAATTAGTTTTTAGTGAAATTTATTCGAATTTTTGCTCTGTATAAATTAAATATTTGATGATTATTAACCCTCCGTGTGTACACTGGGTCTTTGAAGGAACAGTCAAAATTTCCGTTTTTCTGACTTTTCAGACTATTCAGACGATTGTTTCATTTTTATTGACAACAGTTATAAACTTTTGAATTTGGTAACTGCTCGGCCATGTAGTAGATGCTTCAACAAGTAACTCAGCATTTTTCTAGAATTTTTGAAAGCCTAGAAAACTTTGAAAACATGCCTGTTCCCTAAAAGACCCACTATACACACCGTGTCTCAAAAAATATAGTATACACACGTCGGATTAATTTTATACAATTTGTCGAAATTCAATAAAATCTGTCAAAAATTCATCCGGATTTGTCAAAAATTCGTCATAGTTCGCGTTAATTTCATAAAATTATTCTTCTAAATGTATCAAAAATTCATCTTGAATTATTGAAAATCCTCACAATTATGTCTTAATTTGTAAACATTCTCTTAAAGAGTCTTAATTAAAACTTCTGTTAATTTTATAAAATTCGGCAAAATTCGATGAAAATTTGTCATTAGTTTTATACCATTCGTCTAAATTAGTTAGTAAATTATCCAAATTTGTTTAAAATTCGTCATAATATTCAAAACTCAATGTATTAGAACAAATTCGTTAAGAATTAATAACCAGTCAATTAATTTTCACGATTTTAATTTGTTCATTTGGCAACATTTCACAAAATGTGACAATCCATTAGATTTTAACGATCTATTAACTGTCAATTCGTTAATAAGAGTTTTGTACCATCATTAATTAGAAATTGTTGGAACTTCGAATATTTTTTTAGTGTGTAAGATGTTTCAGATAATTGTCACTTGATGTAACAAAATTTCCAAATTTATACAACACTTTGCCCGTTATTACTATCAAAGATTTTATAAAAGATTTTTTATGAAATATCTTTGTCAAAGCAATTTTGCAGTGTAATTGACTATATGCAATTTTAAAACAAATTTATTTAATGAGATATCTTTTATCAAAGTTGGTTGTATTATACCATATTTGATAAAAACATTGGGGCAGTTTGATAAATGATGTAAAGTAAGCTCACGAGGACATCAACTGCTACTATAGTCTTAATTACCGAATATGAAAGTCGGTTTTTCTTTAAATAAAAGGAGCAACTTTTGATACAATCAACTGAAAGCTCGTATTATCCATTCTTAAGTAGTTTTTGTATGCAAGTAGACGTATCTCCAATTCTAAGTTTCTTTGATAGGTTTTAATGTATACACAGAACATCATGTCCCAACACTCATGGTTTAACCCACACACGTCTTGATTGTTTTTTCCTCAATTTTTCATTTTTTAATATTATACAAATTGTCAAATTTGAACTAATTGAAGTCACACAAACATAAAATTATTGTTCATTCATTTCAAGTAAAAATATGACGACAACTCATATAAAATGTTTTATGTAATGTAATACCAGTTGTCAAATTATAATATATTAATTATAATTTAGAATAAATCTAATCGTTTTAATAAAAAATAGATATTTTAATTTATTATTATCTAAATTTTCTTTCTTTAATTTTTATAAATAAACTCGGATGAATTTTTTAAATTCCGTAAAAAATTTTAAGGTGAATTTTAAGGTTACAATGAAACTAATTCATCAGCTTATTTGAGTATAAATAGCGTGGATATGCAAAAAAGCTCCGGGCAATTACCGAAACTGTCCTCCTTTCTTTTTTTCGGGACAATATCGATGGTATTACCGAGTATACGAACTCGGCAGATTTTAATTGCCTATTATCCGAGCTCGGCTGTCGAGACAATTGCGCAGGAAACGATTTTAAAATTGAGGCACACCGGCTTTTATGTAACCGTTTCTCGGACGAGAGACCTCTCTCGAGGTGCCCTCGCGAGGGCCCTTTCACGCACTTTCAGAAACGAGAAACTCGGAGATACTCGAAGAAAAAAAAACTCGTCGCCTTTTTTCTCTTTAAAAATTTATTACCGTACCGAGCCGTTACGGGAGCTTTTATGTTTTCCTTTCGTTCGTGCCAAAACGATTATAATTTATAATTTGATTTATAAAATTATAATTTTATAAGTCAAATTATAAACATCATTAAAAAAAATTGGTCATTAAAAAAAATTAAGATTTAAAGTAAACTTTTAAAGATTGAGACAAACTTAAACTTACAATTGTTAGTTCAAAGTTACTTCAAACTTACTTCAAACTTGTTAGCAAAAAAATTTTTTGATAGATTAATTAATCTCTTCATCTAAACGAAATCACAATAAAATAAATATTATCGAACCGTAAGGAAGTAACTCAACTCGTTAATATTTACTTTCCACGTAAACAATTCCCCAAAAATATTTGAAAAATAGACATAATCTATTAACTGATAACAATTCTATTATAACGTGACGTAAATTCAAATATAACCTTGAGTTTTTAAATAGATATAGTTTCCAAAATTCAACTAATGTTTACAGACGTTATACACTATATGCATAAGTCATAAATAAATTATCTTTAAATTTCATATTTCAAACCTAGAAAAAAAAATTTAAAACTTTAAAAATTCATTACGACTTTATTTTTGAAAACTAAGAAAAGATTTTTATACAAAAGACGGATTAAAATGTCTATTTTTAAATAATAGATAAAAATCGAGATGTTAGATAATAAAAATTTTGAGTTTTAGAATATTTTTTTAACCTCTACAAAATTTGACATTTCTAACCTAGACGAAAAATTTGCAAACTCTAAAAATTCATTACGACTTTATTCTTGAAAACTAAGAAAAGATTTTTATACAAAAGACGGATTAAAATGTCCATTTTTAAGTAATAGATAAAAATCTAGATGTTAGATAATAAAAATTTTGAGTTTTAGAATATTTTTTTAACCTCTACAAAATTTGACATTTCTAACCTAGACGAAAAATTTGCAAACTCTAAAAATTCATTACGACTTTATTCTTGAAAACTAAGAAAAAATTTTTATACCAAAGACGGATTAAAATGTCTATTTTTATATAATAGATAAAAATCTAGATGTTGGATAATAAAAATTTTGAGTTTTAGAATATTTTTTTAACCTCTACAAAATTTGACATTTCTAACCTAGACGAAAAATTTGCAAACTCTAAAAATTCATTACGACTTTATTCTTGAAAACTAATAAAAGATTTTTATAACAAAGACGGATTAAAATGTCTATTTTTAAATAATAGATAAAAATCGAGATGTTGGATAATAAAAATTTTGAGTTTTAGAATGTTTTTTTAACCTCTACAAAATTTGACATTTCTAACCTAGACGAAAAATTTGCAAACTCTAAAAATTCATTACGACTTTATTCTTGAAAACTAAGAAAAGATTTTTATACCAAAGACGGATTAAAATGTCTATTTTTAAATAATAGATAAAAATCGAGATGTTAAATAATAAAAATTTTGAGTTTTAGAATGTTTTTTTGACCTCTACAAAATTTGACATTTCTAACCTAGACGAAAAATTTGCAAACTCTAAAAATTCATTACGACTTTATTCTTGAAAACTAAGAAAAGATTTTTATACCAAAGACGGATTAAAATGTCTATTTTTAAATAATAGATAAAAATCTAGATGTTGGATAATAAAAATTTTGAGTTTTAGAATATTTTTTTAACCTCTACAAAATTTGACATTTCTAACCTAGACGAAAAATTTGCAAACTCTAAAAATTCATTACGACTTTATTTTTGAAAACTAAGAAAAGATTTTTATACCAAAGACGGATTAAAATGTCTATTTTTAAATAATAGATAAAAATCTAGATGTTGGATAATAAAAATTTTGAGTTTTAGAATATTTTTTTAACCTCTACAAAATTTGACATTTCTAACCTAGACGAAAAATTTGCAAACTCTAAAAATTCATTACGACTTTATTCTTGAAAACTAAGAAAAGATTTTTATACCAAAGACGGATTAAAATGTCTATTTTTAAGTAATAGATAAAAATCTAGATGTTAGATAATAAAAATTTTGAGTTTTAGAATATTTTTTTAACCTCTACAAAATTTGACATTTCTAACCTAGACGAAAAATTTGCAAACTCTAAAAATTCATTACGACTTTATTTTTGAAAACTAAGAAAAGATTTTTATACCAAAGACGGATTAAAATGTCTATTTTTAAGTAATAGATAAAAATCGAGATGTTAGATAATAAAAATTTTGAGTTTTAGAATATTCTTTTAACCTCTACAAAATTTGACATTTCTAACCTAGACGAAAAATTTGCAAACTCTAAAAATTCATTACGACTTTATTTTTGAAAACTAAGAAAAGATTTTTATACAAAAGACGGATTAAAATGTCTATTTTTAAGTAATAGATAAAAATCGAGATGTTAGATAATAAAAATTTTGAGTTTTAGAATATTTTTTTAACCTCTACAAAATTTGACATTTCTAACCTAGACGAAAAATTTGCAAACTCTAAAAATTCATTACGACTTTATTCTTGAAAACTAAGAAAAGATTTTTATACCAAAGACGGATTAAAATGTCTATTTTTATATAATAGATAAAAATCTAGATGTTGGATAATAAAAATTTTGAGTTTTAGAATATTTTTTTAACCTCTACAAAATTTGACATTTCTAACCTAGACGAAAAATTTGCAAACTCTAAAAATTCATTACGACTTTATTTTTGAAAACTAAGAAAAGATTTTTATATCAAAGACGGATTAAAATGTCTATTTTTAAATAATAGATAAAAATCTAGATGTTGGATAATAAAAATTTTGAGTTTTAGAATATTTTTTTAACCTCTACAAAATTTGACATTTCTAACCTAGACGAAAAATTTGCAAACTCTAAAAATTCATTACGATTTTATTCTTGAAAACTAAGAAAAGATTTTTATACAAAAGACGGATTAAAATGTCTATTTTTAAATAATAGATAAAAATCGAGATGTTAGATAATAAAAATTTTGAGTTTTAGAATATTTTTTTAACCTCTACAAAATTTGACATTTCTAACCTAGACGAAAAATTTGCAAACTCTAAAAATTCATTACGACTTTATTTTTGTAAACTAAGAAAAGATTTTTATATCAAAGACGGATTAAAATGTCTATTTTTAAATAATAGATAAAAATCGAGATGTTAGATAATAAAAATTTTGAGTTTTAGAATATTTTTTTAACCTCTGCAAAATTTGACATTTCTAACCTAGATGAAAAATTTGCAAACTCTAAAAATTCATTACGACTTTATTTTTGTAAACTAAGAAAAGATTTTTATACCAAAGACGGATTAAAATGTCTATTTTTAAATAATAGATAAAAATCGAGATGTTAGATAATAAAAATTTTGAGTTTTGGAATATTTTTTTAACCTCTACAAAATTTGACATTTCTAACCTAGACGAAAAATTTGCAAACTCTAAAAATTCATTACGACTTTATTCTTGAAAACTAATAAAAGATTTTTATACCAAAGACGGATTAAAATGTCTATTTTTAAATAATAGATAAAAATCGAGATGTTAGATAATAAAAATTTTGAGTTTTGGAATATTTTTTTAACCTCTACAAAATTTGACATTTCTAACCTAGACGAAAAATTTGCAAACTCTAAAAATTCATTACGACTTTATTCTTGAAAACTAAGAAAAGATTTTTATACCAAAGACGGATTAAAATGTCTATTTTTAAATAATAGATAAAAATCGAGATGTTAGACAATAAAAATTTTGAGTTTTAGAATATTTTTTTAACCTCTACAAAATTTGACATTTCTAACCTAGACGAAAAATTTGCAAATTCTAAAAATTCATTACGACTTTATTCTTTAAAACTAAGAAAAGATTTTTATACCAAAGACGGATTAAAATGTCTATTTTTAAATAATAGATAAAAATCGAGATGTTGGATAATAAAAATTTTGAGTTTTAGAATATTTTTTTAACATCTATCTATCAAATTTAAACTCAAATGTATTTAACACTTAAAAAGCTTTTACAACTTTAACTATCTATAAATTAATCAATTATCTTTTTAAAGATGTACAAGCCTTTTGTTTATAACTTAATTTAATACGAAGATTAGCATATTTATTGGACGATTTTTGTCGTAAATCCAGCGCTTATTTACAATTCAAATAGATTGTCAACGTCGTTGTGGTCGAGGTGCGAAGCTTCTGCTTATTGGAAAAAAGGTCCGAAGAAATGCACGCGCCAAGTTGCTCTTTTACATTTTTTCGCGTTTGCTTATTAATCGGTCGAGAAGCCGACCGTAAATTTCGTACGACGACGCTTTTTACGACTGTCCGACAAATAAGTGTGCGTATTTCTTCCGGAGATATGCAAATTTGATTTTTGCGCGGGATGCAAGACGCGAAAATTGAGCTCGAAATTCGTATCGAAAAGCAAAATTCAATTTACGAACGATGAGTAAATGTATAAAGGTATATTCAAGATTTTTTTATAGGGTTATTTTTAAATTATTATGAATTAAGTAATATTAATAAAAACATTTTCATGTAAACTATTATGAAAGACTAGCTAAAATTTCATTGGTAAAGACGTAGTTTGACACTCGACTATCAGGGGTGGACAAACTTAGAAAAGGAAAAAATGAGATTTCAGGGGTGGGCAAACTTCTTCTAGGAAGATTTTAGGGGTTGACAAACTTTATTGAGGGACATTTCAAGGGTTGTCAAACTTTCTAGTAACCAAATTCAAGGATAAGTAAACCCTCTATTGTTCAAACGGACTTAAGGGGTGGGAAAACCTCGTTGAGAGACATTTCAAAGGTTTGCAAACTTCGTAGAAACCTGATTCAAGGATAAGTAAACTTTCAATTTTTCAAATGGGCTTCAGGGATGGACAAACCTCAACGAGAGACATTTTAGGGACTGACAAACTCGATTCAAGAATAAGTAAACCTTCGCTTTTTCAAACGGACTTTAAGGGTGGACAAACCCCGTCGAAATACATTTTGAAGATTGGCAAAACTTGTCGAGAGATATTTTAGGGATTTGGCAAACCATAGAAACCCGATTCAAGGATGTGTAAACCCTCGACTTTTTAAACTAACTTGAAAGGTGGGCAAAACTCGTCGAAAGACATTTCAGGAGTTGGCAAACTTTGGAAAACTCCGATTCAAGAATAAGTAAACCCTCGATTTTTCAAACGAATTTCAAGAGTGGGCAAACCTCATCGAGAGACATTTTAGGGATTGCTAAACTCGATTCAAAGATAAGTAAACCTTCGATTTTTCAAACGGACTTTAAGGGTGGGCAAACCCCGTCGAAATACATTTTGAAGGTTGGCAAAACTTGTCGAGAGATATTTTAGGGATTTGGCAAACCATAGAAACCCGATTCAAGGATGTGTAAACCCTCGACTTTTTAAACTAACTTGAAAGGTGGGCAAAACTCGTCGAAAGACATTTCAGGGGTTGGCAAACTTCGAAAAACTCCGATTCAAGAATAAGTAAACTTTCAATTTTTCAAATGGACTTCAGGGATGGACAAACCTCAACGAGAGACATTTTAGGGACTGACAAACTCGATTCAAAGATAAGTAAACCTTCGATTTTTCAAACGGACTTTAAGGGTGGACAAACCCCGTCGAAATACATTTTGAAGGTTGGCAAAACTTGTCGAGAGATATTTTAGGGATTTGGCAAACCATAGAAACCCGATTCAAGGACGTGTAAACCCTCGACTTTTTAAACTAACTTGAAAGGTGGGCAAAACTCGTCGAAAGACATTTCAGGGGTTGGCAAACTTCGAAAAACTCCGATTCAAGAATAAGTAAACCCTCGATTTTTCAAACGAATTTCAAGAGTGGGCAAACCTCATCGAGAGACATTTTAGGGATTGCCAAACTCGATTCAAAGATAAGTAAACCTTCGATTTTTCAAACGGACTTTAAGGGTGGGCAAACCCCGTCGAAATACATTTTGAAGATTGGCAAAACTTGTCGAGAGATATTTTAGGGATTTGGCAAACCATAGAAACCCGTTTCAAGGATGTGTAAACCCTCGACTTTTTAAACTAACTTGAAAGGTGGGCAAAACTCGTCGAAAGACATTTCAGGAGTTGGCAAACTTTGGAAAACTCCGATTCAAGAATAAGTAAACCCTCGATTTTTCAAACGAATTTCAAGAGTGGGCAAACCTCATCGAGAGACATTTTAGGGATTGCCAAACTCGATTCAAGAATAAGTAAACCTTCGATTTTTCAAACGGACGTTAAGGGTGGGCAAACCCCGTCGAAATACATTTTGAAGATTGGCAAAACTTGTCGAGAGATGTTTTAGGGATTTGGCAAACCATAGAAACCCGATTCAAGGATGTGTAAACCCTCGACTTTTTAAACTAACTTGAAAGGTGGGCAAAACTCGTCGAAAGACATTTCAGGGGTTGGCAAACTTCGGAAAACTCCGATTCAAGAATAAGTAAACCCTCGATTTTTCAAACGAATTTCAAGAGTGGGCAAACCTCAACGAGAGACATTTTAGGGACTGACAAACTCGATTCAAGAATAAGTGAACCTTCGATTTTTCAAACGGACTTTAAGGGTGGGCAAACCCCGTCGAAATACATTTTGAAGGTTGGCAAAACTTGTCGAGAGATATTTTAGGGATTTGGCAAACCATAGAAACCCGATTTAAGGATGTGTAAACCCTCGACTTTTTAAACTAACTTGAAAGGTGGGCAAAACTCGTCGAAAGACATTTCAGGGGTTGGCAAACTTCGGAAAACTCCGATTCAAGAATAAGTAAACCCGCGATTTTTCAAACGAACTTCAAGAGTGGGCAAACCTCATCGAGAGACATTTTAGGGATTGCTAAACTCGATTCAAAGATAAGTAAACCTTCGATTTTTCAAACGGACTTTAAGGGTGGGCAAACCCCGTCGAAATACATTTTGAAGATTGGCAAAACTTGTCGAGAAATATTTTATGGATTTGGCAAACCATAGAAACCCGATTCAAGGATGTGTAAACTCTCGACTTTTTAAACTAACTTTAAAGGTGGGCAAAACTCGTCGAAAGACATTTCAGGGGTTGGCAAACTTCGAAAAACTCCGATTCAAGAATAAGTAAACCCTCGACTTTTCAAACGAACTTCAAGAGTGGGCAAACCTCATCGAGGGACATTTTAGGGATTGCCAAACTCGATTCAAAGATAAGTAAACCTTCGATTTTTCAAACGGACTTTAAGGGTGGGCAAACCCCGTCGAAATACATTTTGAAGGTTGGCAAAACTTGTCGAGAGATATTTTAGGGATTTGGCAAACCATTGAAATCCGATTCAAGGATGTGTAAACCCTCGACTTTTTAAACTAACTTGAAAGATGGGCAAAACTCGTCGAAAGACATTTCAGGGGTTGGCAAACTTCGAAAAACTCCGATTCAAGAATAAGTAAACCCTCGACTTTTCAAACGAACTTCAAGAGTGGGCAAACCTCATCGAGAGACATTTTAGGGATTGCCAAACTCGATTCAAAGATAAGTAAACCTTCGATTTTTCAAACGGACTTTAAGGGTGGGCAAACCCCGTCGAAATACATTTTGAAGGTTGGCAAAACTTGTCGAGAGATATTTTAGGGATTTGGCAAACCATAGAAACCCGATTCAAGGATGTGTAAACCCTCGACTTTTTAAACTAACTTGAAAGGTGGGCAAAACTCGTCGAAAGACATTTCAGGGGTTGGCAAACTTCGGAAAATTCCGATTCAAGAATAAGTACACCCTCGATTTTTCAAACGAACTTCAAGAGTGGGCAAACCTCATCGAGAGACATTTTAGGAATTGCCAAACTCGATTCAAAGATAAGTAAACCTTCGATTTTTCAAACGGACTTTAAGGGTGGGCAAACCCCGTCGAAATACATTTTGAAGGTTGGCAAAACTTGTCGAGAGATATTTTAGGGATTTGGCAAACCATAAAAACCCGATTCAAGGATGTGTAAACCCTCGACTTTTTAAATTAACTTGAAAGGTGGGCAAAACTCGTCGAAAGACATTTCAGGGGTTGGCAAACTTCGGAAAACTCCGATTCAAGAATAAGTAAACCCTCGATTTTTCAAACGAACTTCAAGAGTGGGCAAACCTCATCGAGAGACATTTTAGGGATTGCCAAACTCGATTCAAGAATAAGTAAACCTTCGATTTTTCAAACGGACTTTAAGGGTGGGCAAACCCCGTCGAAATACATTTTGAAGATTGGCAAAACTTGTCGAGAGATATTTTAGGGATTTGGCAAACCATAGAAACCCGATTCAAGGATGTGTAAACCCTCGACTTTTTAAACTAACTTGAAAGGTGGGCAAAACTCGTCGAAAGACATTTCAGGGGTTGGCAAACTTCGGAAAACTCCGATTCAAGAATAAGTAAACCCTCGATTTTTCAAACGAATTTCAAGGGTGGGTAAACCTCGTCGAGAGACATTTCAGAGGTTGACAAACTTCGTAGAAACCCGATTAAAGGATAAATAAACCCTCGATTTTTCAAAGTAACTTTAGGGGTGGGCAAAACTCGTCGAGAGACATTTTAAGGGTTAGCAAACCTTGTCGAAAGGCATTTTAGAGATTGACAAACTTCGTAGAAACCCGATTCAAGGATAACTAAACCCTCGATTTTTCAAATAAACTTTAATGGTGGGCAAACTTCATCGAGAGACATTTCAGGGGTTGACAAACTTCGTAGAAACATTTAAAAGTTACAATTTCATTATATATAATTGTAAATTTTAAATAAAGAGGTCTACAATTATTTTAATTCTGATGCAAAACCATGTTGTATACATTTTATTACATATTTTCGGGTTGTAATTTATAAATGCATCCATCTCACCACTTCAAACTCAGATTATGCTTTTTGCTAAGAGAAGCAATTATTGTTTAAAATTTGATATCTATACTGGAAAGAACGAAGATTCCACAGAAGTGGGTCTAGGAAGGCGCATTGTAAAAGATCTGTGTAAAGGTTTAAAAAATAAAGGGCATCATGTGTACTTCGATAATTTCTTTACTTTACCCAAACTGATGGAAGATCTTTTTAGGAGAAACATATTTATGCATGTGGCACTGTAAACACTACTAGAAAACTAATGCTTAAATTTCGCCCACACAAAGAATTAAAAAAGGGAGATTTTGACTACTCTATTAGCAATAATAATGTCGCTGTCAAGTGGAAAGACAAGAGAAGTGTGTACTTATTGTCTAACTACCACCACCACGATGATGTATCAGAAATAAAGAAGAGAAAGAAAGATGGATCACATAAAACGATTCCATGTCCAAAAATGTTAACATATTTCAACATGAACTTTGTCGACAAATTTGACCAAAATAAACATGCTTATGAGCTAAATCGAGAAAGTCACAAATGGTGGCACCGTATTTTTTTTTTTCCTAATTGATGCTTTAAGGGAATGCTTTCATCCTATACAAAAATCTAAATTTGTCTAAAATGTCTATGAAAAACTTTAGGTTATTACTCTTAGAGAGTCTGATAAGTGTACTTATTAAAAAACGAAAATCATCAGGATTACAAATAAAAAAAACAAACCAGAAGTACCAAAAAAGACTTCAAAATTCAGAGCATAAACTTATTCGAGCCACCAAAAGACGCTGTGCACTTTGCAGCACGAAGAAGACTGATGTTCGATCTAATTAGCAATGCTCAGTGTATAAAGTGGTACTTTGTTTAAACTAAAAATAAAAATTTCTTTGAACAATACCATTCCGGCTAAAGTGTTTATTGTGGGCGGTGGTACATTGTATGAACCGCATCTTAATTTTTTGCAAATACACAAATTTTTCGAAAAATACTACTTTTAATAACACTGCCAACATTTTTTAGACCCAAACATTAAACAATAGTTTCTTAGTTCTAGGCGTGCTAGACTCAAATTTGGCATCAGAATTGCTCGATTACATCAGGTTTTTGAAATATTCTAACCTAAAAATGCAAAAATTTCGGTTTTTAAACATGTTCGGGATTGAGTAACATAGCGAATAAATGTTTATTCACAAAATTCCATGCGGCATCTGAAAGCACCACTGTTCTCAATTTAAACCTATTTTAATTTTTTCGAATATCTTCATTTCTTCTTGAAGGAATGTAATTTCTATAAAATCACGTTTTATCCAATCATTTTGACCTATAGTGTCATTCTAGCGTGTGTAATCTGTACAATTTAGATGATTTGGAGACAACCATGACTTCAAGAAGCCGTGTTAAAAAAAAATTAAAAAAATTTGTTATATTTATGCACGTTTTGACACAAAATAGTGATAAATTGAGTGTAGATAGGATGAAAAAATGATGGCCAAACATTGCTGAGCTTTGAAAAGGGAAGTTAATTCCATAAGTTGGGTTGGATCAACTGCAACGTTCATTTGAAATAAGGATTTGAAAACTTTAACATGTTTTTGAAACTATGACCAAATCATTGCTTACTAGCTGTTAGTTTGCCATATTAGGAATAACTACGATTGGGAGATTATAAAAACAAATTTTTTTTATGAATAAATTAAGGTATTGAAAAAATTCAAAATGCATTTTGAATGGGAAAGGTGGTACATTCGGATGTCACAAGCAGTTTTGTAGATAACAATTTATTTGCTACGTTACTTAATTTCAAATGTGTTCAAAACTCGTCTTTTTTGCATCTTTAGATTAGAATATCTTAAAAACCTGAGGTGATGGAGCAATTCTGAGATCACATTTAAGTTCAGCGCGCCAAAACCTTTTAGAAAAGTACTATTTGATCTATGGGTCTCACCTTTTATAAAATTTTGTAGGCCTGTGAATCATCAAATTAGACACATTAACAAAAGTTTGCCGAATAGAAACGCTTTTAAAATGTTGTGCCCACTTTGGGTTTTTTTTATTTCAAAAAGTCCGCCCCTCAAAGAGTTAAAGGAAAAATATTTTATTAAAGGGAGACAGCCAAGTCGGCGCGATTGTCTATTTAAGAGAATATTTGGTGGTGTCCGCGTCCGTTCAAGAGAATGTCCGTTCCAGAGAGAGTTAACGCAATGTAAATTGTATGAAAATCGGACCGTTTCATGAGAAATTATCCGTCCAAGGGAGGTGTCGATTTAAAGGGATGTCCGTTCAAGGGGGGTGACCGCAAAAGGGAATTTCACTGTATATTGAAATTTTAAGGAAAATATTCTAACTGAAGTTATTAGAACTAAGAATACTTGTAAGACTTTTTATATATAAAATAACATACAAAAAAAAAGTTCAAAAAAAACATTTACACCAACTTTGCACTCGCATAGGAAATTCCTAACACAACTTCGCGAGGGAAAACACGTATATTGGATATTGTGGGAGGAAGAATCTCCGATACTTCACCCAACGAAGGAGGGAAGGGAAGACGACGACGTGCTTTGCGTTCCATCCAATCTAAAGTTTTTTTTATCCCTTATTTTATTTTTATTTTACATACTCTATTTAGAAAATGTAATATCTACTTTATAGTGTATAGGAAATAAAATAAACTTTAATCTTAACAGGAATTAAATTCGACTGCTTTAAAGTATCTCACAAGCTACAAAACACAACTGATTTACTTTCAGGTAGATTTTATCATAAAAATAAACCGGAGAGTTACTCAAAAACTAGTTTTTACAATTAATCACCCCTTGAATAAAGAAGGTAAAACTCAGGTAACATTCCAAATGGTAAGAACTAACCTTTCATTATAATATATTTATATACAGTGAAAGCTCTAGTACGCGGACGCTCTAATAAGCGGACGCTCTAATAAGCGGACGCTCTAATAAGCGGACATCTCTCATAACCGGACAAAAACCTTGGCACGAACCTCAAAGATATGTCTTTCCATACAAACTACTCTCCCTTAAGCGGACGCTCCAATAGGCGAACGAGGACACTATTTTTTTCTCAATAATGGACAAAAATCTCTAAAAAGGCTCTAATAAGTTAGACGAACACGTCACTAAACAGTAGTAGGTATACATATTTACCGACAAGTTTTCGGGGATTCCCCTCTTTGCGCGTTTCGCTTGTCAAAGACAGGTAATTTGTTTATTAGACAAAGAGAAGCTGTCAGTTTGTGATATAGATAAAGATTTTGGTATTGAACATTGATTTGAACATTGGCAAAACGCAAGCGGCGAAAATACTTAAAAATAAAGAAGATATTGGAAAGAAATGGCAGTCTGGGGCCAACATAAAAGCGAAGAACAACTTCTTAAGTAGTGAAGATTTAAAAATTGACAAAACGTGTTTCGATTGGTTTGTGAAAGCAAGAAATAAAAACATTTCCTTATCAGGACTATTAGTAAAGAGAAAAAAAAGGGAAATTGCAGAAAAATTGGGAGTGAGTACATTTCGAGCTTCTGACGGGTGATTACAAAAGTGGCGTTTGAGAAACATTTACATTTATATCTCCGGGAAAGCACCTGATGTGAATGACGAAGATGAAATTTATGCATCTTGCATGGCAAAAGGTCACTTCAGAAATAATTAGAAATTGTTTTAAAAAGGGTTGTATTTCATATAGATTAAGATAATTCAACTGATAATGACTACGATGCTGAAGATGATTTACCACTCGCAAGACTAGCTAATTTGTTTAAATGTAGTAAAGAACTAGGAGTAGAAAGTGTAAAGGTAGTGGAAGAATATTTAACCCTTAACGGTCCTGCTATTTTGACATAGGTTATTAGCTGAGTCCGCATTTATTTTTTCGTAAAATATTGGTTGTCTAAGATCAAGAGGTTTACAATTGAAAAGTATATATCTATATATTTTTTTCTTTACCAATTTTCTTTTCATAGTCATTCCCAGAACGTCTGGACAATGAACCAACTTGTAGAACAAGCCTTCATAACAATGAAAACTATTTAATTATTTGTCTAGATACTTCAAATATTAAGTTTATTGTGTCTAAACGTCATATCCACAACGTCTGGACATAGGACTTGCCAGGAATAATGCAATGTCCACAACGTCTGGACATAGGACTTGACAGGAATAATGCAATGTCCACAACGTCTGGACAACGGACCGTTAAGGGTTAAACGTGAACGAAGATGTCGAAACAGAAGATTTGGAATTTTCGGAAGAAACAGAAGAAATAGAAGACATTGAAAGTGAAAATAAGTCGGAAGCAGGTGGTGCGAAGGAGGACTGCAATCCAATCAGGTCTTATAAAGAGGCATTGGATGTAGTTTCCAGACTTAAATCTTTCATGAAGATTTTACTGATTTCCAACATGTAAAAAATATAGAGACACATATAGAACGTTGTTTCCTATCACAAAGAGAAGCTTCACTTCGTCAATTAAGTATTTTAGATTTTATTCAACAAAAAAATAAATTAAGTTTAAATAGTCAATGTACAAGGTAGAATATTTTAACACCGTCAGTGTCCGCTTATTAGAGCTTTCACTGTATCTGTATATAAATAAATCTAACTTTTTTCAGTTAATAATTCTAACTTTTCTAATTGTAAGTTAGATATAAAATTTTAAAATTTTTAAATCTAAAATTGTGAATTAAAAAAATATTATTAAAAAAAAAATTTAAAAAATCAATTGAATGAACGAACAAGTTGGAGAATTATTGAGGACACCAAAACAAAACTTATATAACTTTTATAAAACCAGCTGTGAACACTTTTTTAAATCTTTTGGTATCTTTCTTTTAATGTTAAAAATGATTTTTTTTATTTTGTTGATTATTTTTTTTTTTCTTAAGTTTTTCGTTGGATTAGTTTTGATTGGACTTACAATTTTTTAACAGTATCTGGTAAGATGTCGTGGGGCACCTCGGTGAAGCAGGCAGCCCGACACTCGAACTCAATGAAATCGGGGGTACACCGACACTTGTCGCGGAGGAGCGCGCACGGGGCGGGCGCCTCGACGCCGACGTGCGAGTGCAGGAAAAGCGCGGCGACGCCGGGCGGCGTCC
Source organism: Digitonthophagus gazella (assembly GCA_036711955.1). Classification (NCBI taxonomy): domain Eukaryota; kingdom Metazoa; phylum Arthropoda; class Insecta; order Coleoptera; family Scarabaeidae; genus Digitonthophagus; species Digitonthophagus gazella. Next base: position 2,358,619 of record JASCIT010000002.1, on the reverse strand, counting down.
AGAGCGTCGCGACGGCCGCCAGCAGGACCGGCAGACGCATGCTGCTGTCTGCACGCGGGGCACTGCGCGTTCGCTATCACCTCGTCCGCGTTCACCAGCTTACTGACGGAGCGATCGCGACCGATTCTCATTCTTTCCCGCTGCCACCGCCACTCTGCCACCCGGTTTACCAAACGGAGACGCCGACGACATACACTTTCCCCCCTTTAAGTCCCCCCAATCTAGGTTCGACGACAACGTCAACAACATCCCCCAAAACTAATGATAAAGTAACAATATTCATTTAAAGATAACCAAATTTAACCAACCAGAATTTTAGTTTTTGAATACAGTTGAATACATCCCAAATTTGCTACATACAATACTAGTAAAAACATGCATAAAAACTTACCGAGCGAATGCCGTTTCCTCAACACCTAATTAAAAAATAGAAAAAAAGAAAAGTTTTATTTAATCTTTATTTATCTCAAATTACAATCATTTTATACCTCCTGGCAATCGCAAAATAGCAATCCAACGACAGCTACATCTGTTCCTACACCTTCCAAAAACACAAACACACACTGAAATTAAAGAAAATTAAAATAATACAGAGAAAAAAAACTAATTTTCTAAATATTATTAACCTTAACCACTTTGGTACGAGCGTCGACTATAGTCGACGGCTGTACCGAAGTGGCTAATAGAGCCATCTTTGAAAAAATATTTAACGCATGCGCACAAGTCACTTATGATAATGTGATAACGCTACATTAAAAATACTAATTTTCTTCAAATTATATCACTTACCTTAAATTAAAAGCATAAGACACTTAGATTAACCTATTAACTAACTAACACGGGTAAAAGTGACGCGTTCAAAACGATTTTTACCGGGTAAAACTCTTAAAGAAACTCGGACATGAAAACGACGCGTCTTAAAATTACAAAATTGACAGTTCAAGTATAAACAAAAAAAGGAAATCTTTTTTACCGGCAACACATTTCCGCTTTAATGTACACTCATGGTCATTGGAAATGAACTTCTAAACTGTGTGAGAGTGATTTTTACATTATAAAACTTTGTAAATTCAAATTTAAGTCAAAAATTATAAAAACTCCAAAAAAAAGACGTTCTTTGAAATACTCTGATTCTGTTAAAAAGATAACAAAACGTTTTCGAGACCGTTATGTAAAATTTTTTAAGGATCTTTCAACAAATTTGCGCTTTAAATCGGAGCATATTAGAGAAAACGACTAAATGTCAAAAACGAAATTCGATTGATATACTGTGTGTGGACTAATCCAATTCTTCCAACTATTTTTCCGTTTGATTGACATTATTTTACAACTTGAAGTTTGCTTATCCTGACTTAAAATGAGGTTTGAATTTTGTAATACTTGATGTTCTCAAGTCTGAACTTTGTCGGTGTTAAAGAAGAGATTTTGCAACTTTGAGAAGCACATAAATATTTATTGCGGTACTAAACCGAGATATACTCCGTGATTAAGTCTATTTGTATTACAAGAACTTTGACACGATCTTTAAATTCAAATGGGAAATTATAGTGTTTGGAAGAAGTCATAAGATTTTATGAGATTTTAGTAATATCTGATCTAGGTGATTGTAAAAAAAAATTTTTTAATAAATTTAAAAAATCATACCGACTTTATTTATAAAAATTAGGACAAAAAATCTTTACCAGAGATAGATTAAAACCTCTATTTTTTATTTAAACGATCCAATTTATTCTAATTATTACCAAAAAATTTAGAAAAAATTCCAAAAACATTGATGAATTTGAACCGAATATAACCTAATTTTTGTTACCAAATTTAAAAAATCATACCGAGTTTATTTATGAAAATTAAGAAAAAAAATTTTAAGGAGGGATAGATTAAAACCTCTATTTTTCATTTAAATAATCAAATTTATTCTAATTATTACCCAAAAAATTAGAAAAAATCCCATAAATTTGAACCGAATATAACCTAATTTTTTTACCAAATTTAAAAAATCATACCGAGTTTATTTATGAAAATTAAGAAAAAAAATTTTAAAGGGGGATAGATTAAAACATCTATTTTTCATTTAAATAATCAAATTTATTCTAATTATTACCCAAAAATTTAGAAAAAATCCCAAAAACATTAATGAGTTTTAATGGAATATAACCTAATTTTTTTATCAAATTTAAAAAATCATACCGAGTTTATTTATGAAAATTAAGAAAAAAAATTTTAAAGAGGGATAGATTAAAACATTTATTTTTCATTTAAACAATCCAATTTATTCTAATTATTACCAAAAAATTTAGAAAAAATCCCAAAAACAATGATGAGTTTCAACCGAATATAACCTAATTTTTTTACCACATTTAAAAAATCGTACAGACTTTATTTATGAAAATTAAGAAAAAAAATTTTAAAAAGGGATAGATTAAAACATCTATTTTTCATTTAAATAATCAAATTTATTCTAATTATTACCAAAAAAATTAGAAAAAATCCCAAAAACATTAATGAGTTTTAATGGAATATAACCTAATTTTTTTATCAAATTTAAAAAATCATACCGAGTTTATTTATGAAAATTAAGGAAAAAAATTTTAAATGGGAATAGATAAAAACCTCTATTTTTTATTTAAACAATCAAATTTATTTTAATTATTACCAAAAAATTTAGAAAAAATCCCAAAAACACTGATGAATTTTAATCGAATATAACCTAATTTTTTTACCAAATTTAAAAAATCATACCGAGTTTATTTATGAAAATTAAGAAAAAAAATTTTAAAGAGGGATGGATTAAAACATCTATTTTTTATTAAAACTATCAGATTTATTCTAATTATTACCAAAAAATTTAGAAAAAATCCCAAAGACATTAATGAGTTTTAATGGAATATAACCTAATTTTTTTACCAAATTTGAAAAATCGTACAGACTTTGTTAATAAAAATTATGGCAAAAAGTCTTCACTAGAGATGGATTAAAACCTCTATTTTTCATTTAAATAATCTAATTTATTCTAATTATTACCAAAAAATTTAAAAAAAATCCCAAAAATACTGATGAGTTTCAATCGAATATAACCTAATTTTTTTACCAAATTTAAAAAATCATACCGAGTTTATTTATGAAAACTAAGAAAAAAGATTTTAAAGAGGGATAGATTAAAATATCTATTTTTCATTTAAATAATCAAATTTATTCTAATTATTACCCAAAAAATTAGAAAAAATCCCAAAACAACCAATGAATTTTAACCGAATATAACCTAATTTTTTTACCAAATTTAAAAAATCATACCGAGTTTATTTATGAAAACTAAGAAAAAAAATTTTAAAGGGGGGTAGATTAAAACATCTATTTTTTATTAAAACTATCAGATTTATTATAATTATTTCCAAAAAATTTAAAAAAATTCCTAAATTCGTTTCAGTACCTTAACCTAATTTTTGATCATTTTTACCAAATTTAAAAAATCATACCGACTTTATTTATGAAAATTATGACAAAAAATTCTTACGAGAGATAGATTAAAACCTCTATTTTTCATTTAAATGATCAAATTTATTGTAATTATTACCAAAAAATTTAGAAAAAATCCCAAAAACACCGATGAATTTGAACCAAATATCACATCATTTCTTTTTACCAAAATTAAAAAATCATACCGATTTTATTTATAAGAATTATGATAAACTAGAAGAAAACGTTTTATTGTAAGTGTTGTCAAAACAATTAAAAAAATTTTCAAAGTTGGTAAAATTTTTTTAGGTTAAAAAATGAACCATTCTTTAAAAAATTCATAAAAAATCGAATTTTAAATATTTTAAGTTGATTTTTTTTCTAAATGAAACTTAAAACATTCTAATTTTATATAAAAAAGATCGTTTTATTCCAAGTATTGTCAAAAAAATTTAAAAAATTTTCAAAGTTGGTAAAAATTTTTGACACTTTTTTAACTTAAGAAAATTAACTTTGAAAATTCATCAAAAATTCATTTTTAAAGATTTTGATTTGATTTTTTTTTAAATGGAACTTAAAACATTCTAATTTTAATTTAAAAAGACCGTTTTATTCCAAGTGTTGTCAAAAAAATTATAAAAATTTTCAAAGTTGGTAAACATTTTTGACACTTTTCTAACTTAAAAAAAAATGGATCAAATTTAAAAATTCGCCAAAAATTCATTTTTAAAGATTTTGATTTGATTTTTTTTCCAAATGAAACTTAAATCATTCTAATTTTAATTTAAAAATACCGTTCTATTTCGTGTTGTCAAAAAAATTAAAAAAATTTTCAAAGTTGGTAAAAATTTTTGACACTTTTCTAACTCAAAAAAATCGGTCAAATTTAAAAAATTCGCCAAAAATTCAATATTAAAGATTTTGACTTGATTTTTTTTCTTGATGAAACTTAAATCATTCTAGTTTTGATTTAAAAAAACCGATTTATTCTAAGTGGTGTCAAAAAAATAAAAAAAAATTTTAAAGTTGGAAAAAATTTTTGACACGTTTCTAACTTAAAAAAAATCGATCAAATTTAAAAAATTCGCCAAAAAATCATTTTTAAAGATTTTGATTTGATTTTTTTCTGGATGAAACTTAAATCATTCTAATTTTGATTTTAAAAAAACCGTTTTATTCTAAATGGTGTCAAAAGAATTAAAAAAATTTTTAAAGTTGGAAAAAAATTTTGATACTTTTCTAACTTAAAAAAATCGGTCAAATTTAAAAAATTCGCCAAAAATTCATTTTTAAAGATTTTGATATGATTTCTTTTCTAAATGAAACTTAAATCATTCTAATTTTAATTTAAAAAGACCGTTTTATTCTAATTGTTGTCAAAAAAATTAAAAAAATTTTCAAAGTTGGTAAAAATTTTTGATACTTTTCTAACTTAAAAAAATCGGTCAAATTTAAAAAATTCGCCAAAAATTCAATTTTAAAGATTTTGATTTGATTCTTTTTCTAAATGAAACTTAAAACATTCTAATTTTAATTAAAAAAGACCGTTTTATTCCAAGTATTGTCAAAAAAATTAAAAAAATTTTCAAAGATGGTAAAAATTTTTTTAGGTTAAAAAATTAACCATTTTTTAAAAAATTCATCAATAATTCATTTTTTAAAATTTTGATTTGATTTTTTTTTTTAATGAAAATTAAAACATTCTAATTTTAACTAAAAAAGACCGTTTTATTCCAAGTGTTGTCAAAAAAATTAAAAAAATTTTCAAAGTTGGTAAAATTTTTTTTTTAGGTTAGAAAATTAACCATTTTTTTAAAATTCATCAAAAATTCATTTTTAAAGATTTTGATTTGATTTTTTTTAAATAAAACTTAAAACATTCTAATTTTATATAAAAAAGACCGTTTTATTCCAAGTATTGTCAAAAAAATTAAAAAAAATTTCAAAGTTGGTAAAAATTTTTGAGACTTATAACTTAAAAATAGTCGATCAAATTTAAAAATTCGCCAAAAATTCATTTTTAAAGATTTTGATTTGATTTTTTTCCAAATGAAACTTAAAACATTCTAATTTTGATTAAAAAAACCGTTTTATTCCAAGTTTTGTCAAAAAAATTAAAAAAATTTTCAAAGTTGGAAAAAATTTTTAACACTTTTCTAACTTAAAAAAAAATCGATCAATTTTTAAAAATTCGCCAAAAATTCAATATTAAAGATTTTGACTTGATTTTTTTTCTGGATGAAACTTAAATCATTCTAGTTTTGATTTAAAAAAACCGATTTATTCTAAGTGGTGTCAAAAAAATAAAAAAAAATTTTAAAGTTGGAAAAAATTTTTGACACGTTTCTAACTTAAAAAAAATCGATCAAATTTAAAAAATTCGCCAAAAAATCATTTTTAAAGATTTTGATTTGATTTTTTTCTGGATGAAACTTAAATCATTCTAGTTTTGATTTTAAAAAAACCGTTTTATTCTAAATGGTGTCAAAAGAATTAAAAAAATTTTTAAAGTTGAAAAAAAATTTTGATACTTTTCTAACTTAAAAAAATCGGTCAAATTTAAAAAATTCGCCAAAAATTCATTTTTAAAGATTTTGATATGATTTCTTTTCTAAATGAAACTTAAATCATTCTAATTTTAATTTAAAAAGACCGTTTTATTCTAATTGTTGTCAAAAAAATTAAAAAAATTTTCAAAGTTGGTAAAAATTTTTGATACTTTTCTAACTTAAAAAAATCGGTCAAATTTAAAAAATTCGCCAAAAATTCAATTTTAAAGATTTTGATTTGATTCTTTTTCTAAATGAAACTTAAAACATTCTAATTTTAATTAAAAAAGACCGTTTTATTCCAAGTATTGTCAAAAAAATTAAAAAAATTTTCAAAGATGGTAAAAATTTTTTTAGGTTAAAAAATTAACCATTTTTTAAAAAATTCATCAATAATTCATTTTTTAAAATTTTGATTTGATTTTTTTTTTAATGAAAATTAAAACATTCTAATTTTAACTAAAAAAGACCGTTTTATTCCAAGTGTTGTCAAAAAAATTAAAAAAATTTTCAAAGTTGGTAAAATTTTTTTTTTAGGTTAGAAAATTAACCATTTTTTTAAAATTCATCAAAAATTCATTTTTAAAGATTTTGATTTGATTTTTTTTAAATAAAACTTAAAACATTCTAATTTTATATAAAAAAGACCGTTTTATTCCAAGTATTGTCAAAAAAATTAAAAAAAATTTCAAAGTTGGTAAAAATTTTTGAGACTTATAACTTAAAAATAGTCGATCAAATTTAAAAATTCGCCAAAAATTCATTTTTAAAGATTTTGATTTGATTTTTTTCCAAATGAAACTTAAAACATTCTAATTTTGATTAAAAAAACCGTTTTATTCCAAGTTTTGTCAAAAAAATTAAAAAAATTTTCAAAGTTGGAAAAAATTTTTAACACTTTTTTAACTTAAGAATATTAACTTTAAAAATTCATCAAAAATTCATTTTTAAAGATTTTGATTTGGTTTTTTTTCCAAATGAAACTTAAAACATTCTAATTTTATATAAAAAAGACCGTTTTATTGCAAGTGTTGTCAAAAAAATTAAAAAAATTTTCAAAGCTGGTAAAAATTTTTAACACTTTTCTAACTTAAAAAAAATGGATCAAATTTAAAAATTCGCCAAAAATTCATTTTTAAAGATTTTGACTTGATTTTTTTTCTGGATGAAACTTAAATCATTCTAGTTTTGATTTAAAAAAACCGTTTTATGCTAAATGGTGTTAAAAAAATAAAAAAAATTTTTAAACTTGGAAAGGATTTTTGACACTTTTCTAACTTAAAAAAATCGGTCAAATTTAAAAAATTCGCCAAAAATTCATAGTAAAGATTTTGACTTGATTTTTTTTCTGGATGAAACTTAAATCATTCTAATTTTGATTTAAAAAGACCGTTTTATTCCAAGTGTTGTCAAAAAAATTAAAAAAATTTTCAAAGTTGGTAAAAATTTTTTAGGTTAAAAAATTAACCATTTTTTAAAAAATTCATCAATAATTCATTTTTAAAGATTTTGATTTGATTTTTTTTTTAATGAAACTTAAAACATTCTAATTTTAATTAGAAAAGACTGTTTTATTCCAAGTGTTGTCAAAAAAATTTAAAAAATTTTCAAAGTTGGAAAAAATTTTTGGCACTTCTAATCTAATTTTTAAAAAATCGACCAAATTTAAAAAATCATACAGACTTTATTTATGAAAATTAAGAAAAAAAATTTTAAAGGGGGTTAGATTAAAACATCTATTTTTTATTAAAACTATCAGATTTATTATAGTTATTTCCAAAAAATTTTTAAAAAATTCCCAAATTCTCTTCGGGATTTTAACCTTATTTTTGGCACTTTTTTTTGTCTATTTTTCGTCAAAATTTTTCTATATTTTCACTCTAAAAACAGATTTTAGTTAAAAATAAATTAAAAATTATTAAAAATAACCCACAACTTTTAAGCTCCCTCCCAATATTAGTACAAGTAACCGTAAAAATCTGCGGTTCACTAAAACTATCATTCATAACCGTGTAAGGAAACTCTTCCATATAATTACAAGCAGCTCCAACTTCCCCATTTTTATTAACAGCGATTACAGCGCCGGAAAAATTTGGATAGTGCTTTGAAATCCTCGCTACGGCTTCATCAGCTGCTTCTTTTGGGGATTTTCCTCTTCGCATCTCTTCAACAGCTAAAAAACTCGGTACAAATCTTAACATTGTATCTCCATCTCCAGTTGCACAAGCTCCACCAACTTCATTATCTGCGTAAGCTCCAGAACCAGCAATTGGAGAATCACCAACACGCCTAACATATTTTTTTTTTAATTAATTTAAAAATTACATCAATTAATTTCTTTTAATAGATAATAATCTTTTTTATTCTAAATAAATTATTTAATTACCCAGGTATTTTATGTCTTAAACCATTTGTAGAAGTCCCAGCAACGATATTATCTTGATTATCGATAATAACCATTCCAATAGTATCATGAGTTAAATGAACATCAATTTCAGAGTCTCTTATCTTCCTATTATATAAAATATCGTTTTCATTTAAAGGTATGTATGGACCACAATATTTGTTTGGATCTGGATCAACGTTCTGTAGATAAAAAAAGTCGTAAATATTATATAACAAGAAATTATCAACTAATTTACAGGTCGAAATTTGTTAAAAATTTTTATCCAACTTTAAGAATTTTTTTTAATTTTTTGGTAAAATTTAGGAAAAATTGGACTTAGTTAAATTAAAATAGAATCATTTTGGTTTAATTTAAAGAAAGAATCATATCTCTATGTTTAAAAATAAAGCCAGGAGGATTTTTTTTAATTGGTGAGATTTTTTGAAAAGTTGGGTTAGTTAACTGTCAAAAATTTTTATCCAACTTTAAAAATTTTTTTAATTTTTTTGGTAACAATTACAATAATTGTGTCTTTTTTAAACCAAAATAGAATCTTTTGTGTTCAATTTAAAACAAAAATCTTTCTTTAATCTCTATAAATAAGTTCTGTACGATTTTTTAAAGATGATCGAATTTTTTAAAAAAAGTTAGGTTAATCTGTCAAAAATTTTGACCAACTTTAAAAATTTTTTTAATTTTTTTGGTAATATTTATAACAAATCTGACTTTTTAAAACCAAAATAGAATCTTTTAAGTTTTATTTAAAACAAAAATCATTCCTTAATCTTCATAAATAAGCTTTGTATGATTTTTTAAAGATGATCGAATTTTTTTAAAAAAGTTAGGTTAATCTGTCAAAAAATTTTGACCAACTTTAAAAATTTTTTTAATTTTTTTGGTAATATTTATAACAAATCTGACTTTTTAAAACTAAAATAGAATCATTTGGGTTTAATTTAAAATAAAAATCATTCCTTAATCTCTATAAATAAGCTCTGTACGATTTTTTAAAGATGATCGAATTTTTTTTAAAAAGTTAGGTTAAACTGTCAAAAATTTTAACCAACTTTAAAAATTTTTTTAATTTTTTTGGTAATATTTATAACAAATCTGACTTTTTTAAACCAAAATAGAATCTTTTACGTTTTATTTAAAACAAAAATCATTCCTTAATCTTTATAAATAAGCTTTGTACGATTTTTTAAAGATGATCGAATTTTTTTTTTTTTAAGTTAGGTTAATCTGTCAAAAAATTTTTATCAATTTTCAAAATTTTTTTGATTTTTTTGGTAATATTTATAACAAATCTGACTTTTTTAAACCAAAATAGAATTTTTTAAGTTTTATTTAAAACAAAACTCATCCCTTAATCTCTATAAATAAGCTCTGTATGATTTTTTAAAGATGATCGAATTTTTTTAAAAAGTTAGGTTAAACTGTCAAAAATTTTGATCAACTTTAAAATTTTTTTAAATTTTTTTGGTAACAATTACAATAATTCTGTCTTTTTTAAACCAAAATAGAATCTTTTAGGTTCAATTTAAAACAAAAATTATTCCTTAATCTCCATAAATAAGCTCTGTACGATTTTTTAAAGATGATCGAATTTTTTTAAAAAAGTTAGGTTAATCTGACAAAAAATTTTGACCAACTTTAAAATTTTTTTTTAATTTTTTTGTTAATAATTAGAACAAATCTGACTTTTTTAATTGAAAATAGAATCTTTTATCTTTCATTTAAACCAAAAATCTTTTCTTAACTCTTATAAATAAAGTCGGGGTGATTTTTTAAAGTTGGTCGATTTTTTAAAAAGTTAGGTTAAACGTCAAAAAATTTTATCCAACTTTAAAAATTTTTTTAATTTTTTTGGTAATATTTATAACAAATCTGACTTTTTTAAACCAAAATAGAATCTTTTAAGTTTTATTTAAAACAAAACTCATCCCTTAATCTCTATAAATAAGCTCTGTATGATTTTTTAAAGATGATCGAATTTTTTTAAAAAGTTAGGTTAAACTGTCAAAAATTTTGACCAACTTTAAAATTTTTTTTAATTTTTTTGGTAATAATTACAATAATTCTGTCTTTTTTAAACCAAAATAGAATCTTTTATGTTCAACTTAAAACAAAAATCATTCCTTAATCTTTATAAATAAGCTCTGTATGATTTTTTAAAGATGATTTTTTTAAAAAAATTAGCTTAAACTGTCAAAGATTTTTACCAATTTTAAGAATTTTTTTTAATTTTTTTTTGGTAATAATTATAATAATTAGAAGCAATTGACATTTATAAATAGAAATATTATGAGCATTTAATCAATTTAATTGGGTTGGATTAAATCATCGTAAATAAGCTTATTTTATCTAAATCTCTCTCTATAAAACTCATTTTTTTCTATTTTAGTGAACATACTTTCCAATAATTAGGTTGACAATTTCCCTCTTTCCAATTTTTCCACATATCAGTGGAAACATCGGTAGATAAAGTCTCTTCTGTAAATCCTAAATTAGCAGCAAATTCTGTAGCTTGATCGCCGGCTAAAATGGAATGTTTGGTGTGTTGTAGAACGTATTTTGCAACACCAACGGCGTTTTTAACTCGTCTTAAATCGGCTACAGCTCCCACATCCATATTTTTACTAAACAATAAGATATTAATTTTGTCTCAAGGGTTATCTCAAAGAATAAAAAATTTACCCATCGTAAATTAAAGCATCTAAAGTTGTTTCACCAGATTCATCTGGACTTCCACCAAAACCTACACTTAATCCACAATTACCCTGTTCACAATAAGAACAACCGGCTACTAAAGAATCTACTCCATCATTTCCATTTTTTAAGGCATCCCAAGCTTATAAATAAAATAAAATTTTTAAAAAATCCCAACTTCTAATTTATTTTATTAATTATTTATCACCTGATTGAGTTCCCCCTAAAGAAAAAACCCAAGTTCCAACGACAACCGAAGAAAAACCAAAATGAATCAAACCCAAGAAAATAAACACTGTGTACATTTTGACGAATTCGTTAAAACCAAATAAAACGACTGTTTGAAGTTGTAATTCCTGTAAATAAATAAATATATTAAGAGATAAATACGCAGGCGTATCTAAAATAATCTTATTTTTTAATTTAATTGAATAATTTAATTTTAAATTTATTAAAGTATATGTGGCGCCATCTAATAATCTTTTATTGAACTTTATTCTTATAAAATTAAAATTAATTTATACTTAAATACATTTTTTAATTTGTTTTTAATTAATATATTCATCTTCTTGATTATTAAATTAACTTATTTAAAAAAAATTATATTTTAAATCAACTTATTTGTTAAATTTTATGAAAATGTCATATTTATAACATTTCAAAAGTTTATCGAAAATTTAATTAATTAAAATACAATTTTTTAAAAAATAAGTTAATTTAATAGTCGCGAAAAGAAATATATTAATAAAATATAAATTTAAAAATGGATTTAAAAACAAATTGAATTTAATTTTATAAGTATAAAGTTCAACTAAAATATTTTAGATGTCACCACTATCATTTTTTGAGGTTATCTTCATAAATACAATAAAATATAAAATAAACCAATTTTTAAAGATTTTTCAAAGTAAATAAATTAATTATTTATAATATCGAAATATTTAAAAAAACTAGTAGTTTAGATTTGATTTGATAAACATCGAACAACAACCTTAATTTGAGTATTTTTTAAAAGAAATCGACAAAACTTTCAATCCTTTATTTATTAAGATTTCATAAAGTACTTAAATTAAATATCATAAAAAAAGTTTCAATTTATGAAGGTATTTTCTTTTCAATATCCAAAATAAGCTTCCCATCGATTTTCTTATTATAATCAACCGGAATGCGGAAAGTAGACGCAAACCTCGAAGACGTTTCAAAAAACTTTTTTAACATAATTTGTTCCAAGTGATTCTTTAAATAAACTAAATAAGCAGCAAGTTGTGATGCTTGTAATTTCCTTTTGTCGGATAAAGGTCTTTTATTCCATTTACCACTCTTCATATTCTATAAAATAAAAAAAAATTAATCGCTTTCATTTATTACATTTTTAAATAAAAATAATTACTTTGTAAATGTCTACAAAGCTTTCAGGAAAGTTAAAATAAAGTTTAAAACATTCCCCGATATTCCTCGTAACAATTTCCGGAGGATTAAGGTTATTTTTTTCTTGGATCGAAACATCGGCACAAAGCGTATCAAAAATATTATTTAAATCGACTTTATGTTGGTTTTTAAGAATACCCCAAGGTAATCTAGAGTCGTGACAGACTTTAATTATATGATAACTTTCCAAAATACTTTTTAAATCACTCGGTATTCCGTAAGATTGAATATCGAAAATATAAACTTGATCCCAAGACGATAAAACTAGCAAACTTATTTGATCGAATTTATCGAACAAATTTGTAATACATGCAACTCCAATATTTTCACATCTTTTCAAATAATCTATAGCCGAATAATAATTAGTGTCAACCATCGGAAGATAAATATAATTTTTTGTCATCTCTCGTAAATCTTGGTAATCTTCTTTCGGAATTAATATTAAATTTTCATTAGTTTCTGTGTGTTTTGTATTATTATTTTCAGAATTTTTTTCTTTAACAACCCGTATAGATTTTATCTCCGATCTATAATATGAATAAGGTCCTTTCGAGAAAGAATCGGTTGAATATATTGTTACGTTAATCAAATCTATGCGATTTTTTCCCCCGTTATAAAACGTTCCTTCCAATAAATCATTATTAATTAGTTCTACAACTAATTTTGAACCTATTTTAAAATTATATTCGCTTAAATACAACATTTTTTAAAAAATTTAGTTTTTATGACATTGACACATAAACATAACCTATATTAATGACAGTGACAGCCAAATTCAACCAAATTTAAAAAATAAGTTTTTAAATTTTATTTATTTATTATAATTTCAATATAATAAATTATTTGTAATTAAATTAATTTCTTTTTATTAGTTAAATCTTCATTTAATATTTATTAATTAGAAAATATCCATTCATCAAAACAATACTTCCTAACTTCACTCTAATAATCACCTAACCTAAAAATTTTCACGTTTATTTAAAACATGCCCCCAAAAACTTCAAAATCTCTAGGATGGGTTCATTGCGACTCATGTGGGACTTCCTTTCTTCAAAAAGACGCAGATTTACACTCTACAGATTGTCCCCCGGATTTTGAAAAGCATTCATACGATTTTATTAAAGATAGTACTTTAATAAGTTGTTTAGATGTGAAAGGAAACGAAGATATAAAAGGTTTAAGTCAAAACGATCGAGATTATATCGTATTTTTAAGCCAAAGTGTAATTCAAATTTGTGGGTTTTCAATCGGAAGCTTTGTTAAGCTTAAATGCGATGGTTTAAAAGTACCCGTTTGTAGAATGGTTTGGCCGACAACTGAAAAGAGTGTTACATCTGTTTTATTAACCAAAAATGGTAATAAATTAAAAAAATAATGGTATAAAATTGGGTGTGAAAGAAATAATTTCTTTTAAAAGTTAGGTTATGGAAATGTCAAAAATAATAAGGTTATAGAAAAGTCAAAATTGACAGATAAGGTTATCGAAAAGTCAAAATTGACAGATAAGGTTATCGAAAAGTCAAAAATGACTTTTTTAGAATGAATAAATGAAATTATTTTCTTTTAAACTCAAATTTAAAAAAAAAACATTTATAATTTATTGTTGTTTTTTATTTTTTTTTATTTTTACAGCTATGGATTTATTAGAATTAAAATCAAACTCGATAATTTCAATTTCACCGATTAAATCAACTTACAATGCGAATACGATAACTTTAATTTTATTAAACTCTCAAAAATCATTCGTTTTATCTACTGAATTACAAACGAGACTATCAAAAAATTATAATAATAAAGTAATTTTAAAAAATAACATAATTACAATATTTTTTTATGGTAGATTACTTAAATTTCTTGTAAAAGATGTTCATTCGGATTCGATACAAGACATCGAAGCTGAATTAGAAACACTTTCTATTGAAAATAACTCTGATAAACATATATTTTATACGATAACAGACTTGACTTGTTTTAAATTATTTAAAAATAGTTCCGATTATCAAAAACAAGTTGTTTTAAAAAATACCATCGAAGATATTGGTGGTTTAAATGATGAAATTACCGAATTAAAAGAGTTGATTAATGTTGGATTGGGTTTAAGTGAAGTGACGATTAATTTTCGTCCTACGAAAGCTTGTTTATTGTATGGAAACTCCGGAACGGGGAAAACTTTATTAACTAAGGCTTTAACAAAGATTATAAAAGCTCATATTGTTACGATATCATCTAGTGATTTGTATACAAAGTTTTCTTCATCTGTCGAGGATCAATTGGATTTGTTGTTTTTGGAAGCCGAAGAAAATGAACCCAGTGTTGTTATTTTTGATGAGTTTGATGTTTTATGTCCGTCGAGGTCTGGAAAAATGTCAGATTCTGAAAAGAAAATTGCATCTAAAGTGTTGATGTTTTTCGATGGGATTATTGAAGATGATAAAAGGATTTTTATAGTCGGAACGAGTAATAAAATTGATAATATTGATATTTCGTTTAGGAGATGTGGACGGTTTGATCGGGAAATTGAAATTCCTACACCGAATCCAATTAATCGGTAATTATTAATATACATAAATAAGGTTTGAGTTGTTTGTCAGAAATTTTAGTTAACTTTGGGAATTTTTTTAATTTTTTTGATGGATATTAGAATTAAAGTGATTATTTTATCGAAAAATATAAATCTTAATTTATCACATTGTAAAAAAATCTTTTCTTTATATTCACAAATAAAATCTACGATTTCTTTTAAATATCTTGAATTTTTAAATAAATTGTTTTTTTTTTTCAGTTTAGAAATCCTTAAAAAAATGTTAAAAAACACCAAATTATCATTCAACGAAGACACTTTAAAGCAAATAGCTTACAACGCTCATGGTTTTGTCGGAGCCGATCTCCAAGCTTTATGTTCAAGAGCAACACTTCATGCGACTCGTTTTAATAAAAACTCGGTAGAATTAGAAGATTTTAATTTTGCTTTAACCAAAGTGAGACCGAGTGCTATGCGAGAAGTTCAAATCGAGGTATTTTATCCTCATAAATAACTAAATAGCTCTTAAATAATCAAATAACTCTTAAATTACCAAATAAATAACCAAATAACTCTTAAATTACCAAATAAATAGCCAATAAATTTACATATCTTAAAAAAAAATTTTAAATTAACTATATTTAGATTTTAGATACCAAATGTACACTGGTCCGACATCGGAGGTCAAGATAACTTAAAATTAATCTTAAAACAAGCCGTAGAATGGCCCTTAAAACACTCCGATTGCTTTATAAGAATGGGAATAACTCCTCCGAGAGGTGTTTTAATGTTCGGTCCACCTGGTTGTTCAAAAACGATGATTGCTAAAGCTTTAGCAACTGAAAGTGGGTTAAATTTTATTTCTATAAAAGGTCCGGAGTTGTTTAGTAAATGGGTTGGGGAATCGGAAAGAGCCGTGAGGGAGGTTTTTAGAAAAGCTCGACAAGTCGCTCCGTCTATTATATTTTTCGATGAGATTGATGCTTTGGGTGGTGAACGATCTGCGAGTTCTTCTACGAGCGTACAAGAAAGAGTTTTAGCTCAGTTGTTGACGGAATTAGATGGGGTGACTCCTTTAGGAGATGTTACAATTATAGCGGCGACTAATCGACCCGATAGGATTGATAAAGCTTTATTGAGACCGGGAAGATTGGATCGATTGGTTTTTGTACCTTTACCGGATGAAATAACTCGAAGGGAGATTTTTAAATTGAAATTAACTAAAATGCCTGTAAGTATAAAAAATTTATTAATTAATATTGTATTATTTTATGAGAAATTTATTAAAATTATTTAATTTAGGTTTCAGAAGTGGTTATTTCCGAATTAGTTGAAAAAACTGATCGGT
Organism: Digitonthophagus gazella; assembly: GCA_036711955.1. Classification (NCBI taxonomy): domain Eukaryota; kingdom Metazoa; phylum Arthropoda; class Insecta; order Coleoptera; family Scarabaeidae; genus Digitonthophagus; species Digitonthophagus gazella. The sequence continues at coordinate 2,342,225 of JASCIT010000002.1, read as the reverse complement.
ATACTTGCGCTGAAATTGTTGCTGTTTGTCATGAAGCTGCTATGGCTGCTTTAGAAGAAGATTTAAACGCGAAAGAAGTAAATATGAAGCATTTTTTAAAGGGGTTGGAAATTATAACTCCTAGAACTCCTGAAAATCTTATGAGAATTTATGATGAGTATCATTTAAAATATAGAAAATAAAAATGTTTTTTTTAATAAGTTTACTAAAATTGTTTTTTATATATCTTTTTAATAAAATCCCGATCTTTAAGGCTAAGTTCTGGAAATATTTTATAAGAATTAATTAGGTAATAGTTAGGCTTAAGGATTCATCATAGATATAATAGAAAAGCAAGAATACAGGAGAGTCGTAGATGAAATGGTGACAAACGTCATGAAGAAAAAAGAAAAACATGAAAGAGAACTGGAAAATAGAAGAAATGTACAGTAGACCCTCAAAAGTACATTTGTATGCCTTTGAAGTTATACCTTGATGGATCATTCCGGAGGTGGAGGGGAAATGTTTTAGTTGACCGATGTATTCAAAATAAGTACATCATCTCAATTTAAGATCTATGATACGGTCATTTAGATAGTAATTTGGACCTCTTGTCTATCAACAAATTTTCTAAACTTCTCCTTAAACAAAAAGATAGCTTAAGGACTGGTGAATGGCAAGTAGTGAGTGTAAAACAAAGGGGGCAACAAATATTGAGTAAACAGAGATAAAAGGGCATGCGACAGACTATAATTGAATCGGTCATTTCAAAAACCGCATTAGTCACGTATTTCTCAAAAATGCTTTTTTTGCTGTAAACGCTTCCTCAAAGATAGATGCATATTCTGAGTAAAAACCACGTAAGTCAGTACATTCCTTCCTCTTCAAACACTAGCACGTAATTGACGTTCATTGCTTAAATAACATAAGTCAGTGACTTAAGTGGTTTTTGCATGCAATTCCATGGTATCTACGTCCCAGAAGAATACATTAATTTGGTTTCGAACTCCAGTTCAACATTTACAGTCAAAGAACTAAAAACTAAAGATGTTTTGGATTTTCAGAAATGGTGGCCAACTTTATACAAAACAAAATGTTTATCAACAGAATCGTACGGTCAATGTGTTCCAAAAGAACAAAAAATAATATTTTCTCCTTCGACATATATGAGTTTCCATTATGATTCACATAAAAAAGGTACTATGATAGCCGAGGAATTTATTGATGGATTCATTAAACATTCATTGATATTAATGAAAAAACTATCAACTCCTGTGTTACTTCCATTAGCCAAAGCTTATGATTTGAGAGTGCCAATTAATAGTAAAATATTAGATGATTTAAAACGAGTTTAGGATAGCATTCTGGAAGAATGATGAATAAAATAATGCCATTTTATCAAAACATATTTAGCTGGCCAACTGCAAATCGACGCTGCCAAGCCAAAACGGCATAAACGCCATTAACCTAATTTTTCAGAAAACGCAAAAAACGATTGACATATGTAGTGAATCTTAAATGGCTTTTACGCAAACTTTAAACCAATTTTATAGCGAATGAAGTTTGTTTGCGGGTATGCCACTTTAACTGTTGCATGCAGATTTAAAAATGCTACTCAATGGTGCAGTTAACTAAAAATGGCCATTTTGGCGTTTATGCCGTTTTGGCTTGAGAGTGTCGAAATGTTGAAGTTAATTCAGATGAGAATGATGGAGAATATGATTTCGTACCATAATGATAGTAAAACATGAAAATGTAAACATCTAACATGTTAATAAGATAATTAAGTGTAATTTTCAATAATATTGATTAAAAATATGATTTATATGACTGTTTTTTCCAAATTATATACCATCTAACCCTGTTCCTTGCTAAAACAACATAAGTCAAGAACAGTTTTTCAGGTTTTTTATTATTGTTATTCCTAAATTAGAAAGATTATTCGACATTTCAATCTTTTAAAGTTCAAACACTGATTTTAGCCCAAAGAAGTCCTTCACAACTCGTTTACTTGTGAATGACACAGTTTTTATTGATTCCTGAAAAATTCTAATTGTGTGACTTATGCGGTTTTTGAAATGACCGATTCAATTGTAAGTAAAACTAAATTTTGTAGTAGTTGTAAGGCTGTTACGGAAAAATTCGAATAATTCATTAGGTAGTAATATGAATTTAGAGTTTATTTTGCTTCTTCTTGTTCATTTAAAGCTGAGAACATTTAGTTCGTTTGGGGAGGTATTCACACGCTATCAAGTTTGTGCGGGTGAACCCGAGGATGATGAAACTACTCTTTAATATGGCCGCGTAGATCTTCTGTTCAACTCTTCGTAGATCTTCTGTGTTTTAGATCAACGCTCGCTCCTAAAAGTAAACCTTTTTTCTTATTCTACAACCAGTCACGTTCTAGCTACGATTTTAGGTAAACGAAGACAATTAATATTCGTTTTAATGTTAGTAACTATACCATCTGATACGATTTTAGGCTTACAATTAAACCCCTAACATAGAGAAAAGTTCTTTATTTAATCTAAAACATAGCAAACTGGCGACGAGGATGGGATTGTATATCAAAAACAGTTGGAAGAATTTTTTACTGTCAATGAGATAAAAGACACGGATACCGAAAAGATAAGAAACGTACAAAATAGTTCGAGTGTTCGAGATCTCCGCAAGTTACTAAAAACACACTTTTAAAGACTTGTGTCTTTCGAAAGCGAGGGGATTTTTATAATGGTGTAATAATCGGGGTAGTCGTCGCCGCCACCAGGGCAAGGTTTTTAACCCAATCAAACCTTCCGAAACCGTGGGTACTTGCACGAAAACTCGGGCAGGAAATAAAAACAAATTCGAATATTAACAAAACAACTTTATTTAAAAAAACGACGTATTTTGAACACGCGAGTTAAAGATCGGGGACTTAACGATTACGACGGGCGGTTACCTAACGGGAGAACCCTAAGGCTACGTTCACACTAAGCGGTTTTTGTCGAATCGACAAATGCTTCTTTGAAATCGTCCAAACTGTTCAGACGACGTCGACTACGTCGCGACGGTCGAATGGTGTCGACTCGACCTATGATTTTAAGCCGCGTTTTCACGAGTCGATCGGAATTGAACGATCTGAGTTGTTCAATCAGATCGAAAGACAGCAAACGTTTACACTATGCAACTAAAGTTGAAGCAATATAAAAAATTAAAATGGCGTCAAATGAGATAGCTAGTGTGGGAGTACAAATAACTTGTACTGCATTGAAAAACGAAATAAAACGAGATATAAGAAAAAAGAAAAATAAACGACGTTGGTGGACACGACCGTGGATTTTGAGACGTGATGCCCTTGGGGCTTCTAGTCTTCTCTTAGAAGAATTACTAGCAGAAAATCCAGAGGATTACCGAAACCATCTGAGAATGGATAACACACACTTCGAATACCTGCTACAGAAAACCGCACCATTCATTCAAAAACAAAATACGTTGATAAGAAAGGCGCTGCCAACCCGACTGAAATTACATGTAGTTCTGCGGTTCTTAGCTACTGGTGGCAGCTATTCCTCTCTTTCTGCCTTGTATAGAATTCCAAAGTGTTGGATTGGGTACTTGGGTTTTTGTGTACTGTTGTCTACTGTCTAGTGTGCTCAGTACAAGTCGAATCTTGTCGTTCTGGCTGTTTACACGTTCGATTGTGGTCGTTCGATGTGCGTTCGGCGACGATCGTTCAACAAAAGTAGACTGTCTTTCTACTTCGATTGAATCGAAATGCTCGTCGCGTGACTACGCCGAAACTTGGTTTACACCTTCAATTTTATTTCAATTTGCTTACGATTCAATGATCGCTCGACTCCGATCGACTCGTGAAAACGCGGCTTTACCGACGGCGCCCATTCAACAAACCAAGTCTCTCGACATATCATTCTCACGTTTTTAATGGAAGTGTTCACACGGTGTTTAGATAGATGAGGCGTTGGTCCAGTGTTTCCCAACGTGGGGTTCACGCCCCACAGGGGGACAATTCGAAAATCAACTTTAATGTCAAGTTTAGCCCTTTTCAAATTTCCAAAATTTAGCCCAAATTTAACGAAAAAAGTAAATTCTTAAATAATTGCAGTAAATAATTATTAGGTATAATTTGGCTTGATAATACCAAAATATCAACTGAGTGTTTGGTAACCAAAAACATCTCGCCTCTTCTAAACGAGGTACATTCAGTAATAAAGTGTGTTAATGCAGCTAATAGCTTTACAGCTAATGCTAAATGTGACCGTATCTTCAAGCTATTTTGTGAAGAACAAACTGAAGACCATGTAAGACTTTTACTTTATACTGAAGTAAGATGGCTATCTTAATGGAAGTGCTTGAAAAGACCTATGGAACTGTTTGATACTCATTATCAGTGATTTTTTAAGCGACAAATCTGAAATAAAGTATTTGCTAACAATGGATGGTAAAGCATTTGTTAACCTTCCGTTACTCGCGCCACCTTTTGTATCAGCAATGCTCGCGTAGCGTCTGGGAGACGCTCGTTACGTTAGCAAAGAAAAAATAGGTTTGAGGAGAATAATTTGCTTTTGTTAGTTACTATACAAGTGTTGCTGCTCTTGAAACATTTATTTCATAAAAAAATACAATACAAACAATATATTCCACTAAAAATACAAAAAACACAAACAAAGAATATAAAATCTAAAAAAAAATTAAAAATCTAACATAATTCAACTTAATTAACATAAAGCTTGATGTGGTGAAACTAACACAGCTACTGATTGTTTCGACAACAAATGCCATAAAGGTTTTTTGAATGCTCCAAACAAATAAAAATACCACATTGTAAACATTTGTATCTCGTCATGCGATTTTTTTTCTTCTCACAGATGTAACACCTTTTCCTTACGTTTTGATTTTCGGGTTAATCGATTTCGGTACCTTTACTTCGTTTCGTTTGGAGGTCATTACTTGATGTGCTGCTGTTTGCCCCATCAGATTTGTTTTCTTTCATTATATCAGCAGTTCTTTTTCGCAAGTCCTTAGGGAGGCTTGCTATCTCTGACCTGCAGTGTATATGGTCTTTAGTAAGTTCTAAAGCCAAGGCTCTTAAAAAGTGTCTTCGTTTCTCTAATCCGTGATTTTAGTTTCCTTTATAAATGATGTGGGCATTAATACCTGCTAAATTCAACATCGTATGAAATGCGACCATTGGCAACGATTAGTGTTTCTCGAGACGAAATAAGTGGCACACATCTTGTCCACGACGTCGACACCAGACTTGGTCTCATTATAAAAGGTTACTATCTCCGGTTTCCTTTTTACATATGTTTCGAGGTCTATAGCTGTATCATAATGCATGCTCAATATGCTCGTCCACACAATAATTGTTCTGACAATAAGATACAAATATATCGAAGATGCTTCTTATAGGCGCAAGTTTATCTAGGGCCCTTCTTTCATTTCGAGTTGACTTGTCATCGAAGTGTAGACATTGCAGAAGGAAGTGGAATCTCTTACGTGATATAGTCAGTCAAAAAATATCTATTCCAGAACCATCAGCGGCCCAAAGGTCCACGGTATTTAGTCTGGTGTTCCTACGAAACCCTGCCATGTATAAGAAACTTATAAAAGCTTTGATTTCATTCACATCTGTTGTTTTGCAGTCCCTTTCTCTGCTGTATGATGACTTTTTACTTTCAATATACTTATTGGTATTACTGACGATTAGATTTAGCATATGATCATCAAAAAATGCACACCAACTCGCCAACGCAGTTTTTGCTTGCTTTGCCGCATTTTTTACACTAGAGCGATGACTTACAATATTTTGTGAACGTGTCCGGATATTCTGTGAGGGTATTTCTAATTTCCACTTAGTTTTATTGTCTTTGCCAAATACAAATTTTCCTGTTTGCTCTAAATCTTCGTCTTCATCTTCACTAGACATTTCTTGCTGTGTGTCTGTACTCTCTGCTTCTTCCTCCAGGAAGTCTTCTTCACCGTCACCGCTATCATTTCCCTCTGATAATGCATCCTCGCCTGACTCCATTGCAAGTCTGCGCAAAATTTCGGCATCGTTTTCATCTAATGGATTGTAACGCCTTTTACGATCCATCTATAATAAATATCTTTATCTATGGATAAACATAAAATATTAACTTTATATCCTAAATAATTTTGTGGCTAAGACTCACCTTATATTGCTTCCAGAACCACCACTTATTTCACTAACACTCACCGTTTTTGTAAACTCTTATGAGCAATATTGCAACACCAGTACTCGCGTGGTGTTTGAGAAACTCAGAGCAAATATAATTGCTGCTAACTCTTCAACGTGCAGACAGAAAATGCCGCAGCTCTTTCTCACCAATCGTCTGACCGAGTGCGAAAGGTAGAAGGTCGGGGAAGTCCTCATCTACTTCGATTCAAAAATTAACGTGACTAATAGATGCATTGGCGTCCCACAGACGCCGCGCGAATAACGGAGGGTTAAAGGAACAAATAAAACTCTCGTCGATGCAAAAGCGACGACATGTGGTTTCAATACCCATATTGAGTTATGTCAGAAACATAAGAACACAAACTTTGAACAGTTTCATTGGCTTCAAAAATGTGAAGTAATTAATACCATTTTACTTGTTATTGTCAATCATCTAAATGTTCTATCGGCTGATTTAAATGAAAGATTTTCTGATTTAAAACAAATTGATTTTCCAACATGGATGATGCAGTCAATGTTAGTGGATTTGTCTGATATATCAAATATGGAGTATCAAAAAGAACTCGCAGAATTGCATTATGATTATTCAGTTAAAACCTTATTTAACCGTTTGAGTCCGGGGAAGCGCTTCATTTGTATGGGTATAAAATTCTCCCAAACAGTTAATATAAAAGGAACGATGGCATGGCTTTGTGAAGAAACAAAAATCAAATACCCAAATTCAACCAAATGTGCAAAAAAACTATTGTAAAACCTAAAATTATGTAGGTTACATAGGGGCGCCATAAGAATTTTAGAAAGGCAAAGGTGGGACATGGCACAAAAAGGTTGGGAAACACTGCGTTGGTCTGTTTAGAGGACCTCATCCTGTCGTACGACTTCGCTTCTGGTGTGAACGTTTCGCGCGATTGCCGAGGCGACTGTCGAGTCGACAAAAACCGCCTGGTGTGTACGTACCCTTAATTGTCGCGTCGAAAGAATGAAATAAAAACTCACCACCCCAAATGCCCGTTTGGTTGCGTTTATGTCCTCAGCAGACGGGCTCGTCGTACACAGCTGAAAGTACGTCTCCGGTAGAATAATCACTAGAGAAGAGCGCGCACAATCTCAATCATACGAACATAAACGCCGAAATTAATCGGAAAATGTTGACCAGCTGAACTTTACTCGACTTTTCGTTAAGTGTCTGCTAAGAGCCCACTCAAAGAAAAGTTAATCCCACACGCAAAATGACTTTGGTATTGAAGATTAAAAGTGTCTCGCTTAAAAATCTCGTTAAGAGTGTATATATCGCTTAAAAGTCTTGTTTTTTAGGTTCTCATGAAGAATCTCATGAAGAGTCTCATGAAGAGTGATCTTACAAAACGCGAATTCTCCCCAAGTAACTTCGCCCTTGGAGAAGGGGGTTAATGAACATTTTGGGGGTTCCTAACGATTGGTTATTGATAACCAATGTCGCACACAGAGGCGGAGTTTTCTAAGACCAGATCCCCGGCTCTTTACCAAAAGCTCAAAAAAACACAATACTCAAAGACCCTTTAAACTTCCCTAACGTTCGCCTCGTCCTTTATTCATTGCTTGAACTTAAGAATTCCTAAAACGATTTCAAACACTTAAGAATAAAACATCGTCGACATATTTATTACACAAATTTATGACTGGGTCCGAGTTCCTAACAAATGTGCAAAGAGAAAAAAAAATGTTTAACCTAAAGCCCGCAATATATGGAATTATTACAATGGATACCAGGAAGAAAATAAAACAATTAATGGATGGTACGCCAGAATCCATAATTTATCCACTAAATGTGAATTTGAAGCCAATTTAACACCAATTTTCAAGGATAAGTTCGTCTGTGGACTGACCAAAGGTAAAATCAAGGACAGGTTGTGTGAAAAAAAGTCAGATTCCGTACACTGGACAAGTTACTGGAAATTGCTTTAGCGAAAGAGGCAACCTTGTTGGTGGAGAAGAAAGAATAATGTTCGGTTCACTTTTAGGGGTGAGCATTGCATCGCCAACCTCACGTAAAATCAGTACATTACAGTAACAATTCATAAAGGCTATCATATTGGGCAAATAATAATTTTTGAAAAATTTCGTGTAACTTAAGATGATAATGTAAGATGATTTAGCAAGTTCTTATATGTCTCGAGGTGTAAAATAGACATTTAAAACCTTGCTGAGTGGTCATTCGTTTGTAAGAAGAGTGATTTAAGTTATATAAAATATCTAAACATACAGTGGAGAGGACGTTGGGTTTAAAAGTGGCCATAGACGAGCAGCTTTGCCTTGCAAATCTCCCAAAAAACTAGGTCTCAATTCTCAACCACCTGAAAATCAACCGTTTTTTTAATTCTTGCCAAAAGAGAGATTTTACCTTTCAAGCCTGAATGTGTATGAGTTTAGCAGGATAACAAGCCAAGAGTTTATGCACCGAAAGTTCTTCTGGCAAATTTAATCATCTATGAATACCGCGAGAGTTTCATCCTTCAGGTTTATTTACCAAAAAGCTTGTCTTACTTGAAGTCTAACTCAACTTGAATTTAACTGAAAAAAAAAACTTCTTAATTTTATGTCTATTTTACAATCCAACAATCCAAATTAAAACAACTTATTGTTAGACTTGCTTAACACCTTTAATTCCTAAAGGCACATTTTTTTCTAAAAAAACACAAGATTTCTATTAAAAATTTTTCAAACATTTTCTATGAATAAAAGAAATACTCCAACATAACCAAATCCAAGTCTAAATACTTCGATATAGAGACTAAAATCAATTCACTATTATCATTTTTCAAACGTTTTTATGAATACAACCCAACTCAATCTAAAACAGAAAACTTTAAAATACACAAAAATTTTCTTTCTGTTTTCCTTTTTTCTCCATTTTTTTCCTTTTTCTTTAAAGTTTGATTAAAAGAACAATTTCAATTAATTTCAATTCAAAACCTAAAAGAACCTTTAATATAAAATTTTTTCAAATATTTTTCCGTAACCAAGTAAAAAGTTTGATCGTTAAAATCACTGACATTTCCCTGTCTTTTCATTCAACGTCAATTTTATTTAACGTACATACTATAAAACACTTCCATAAAAATATCAAATGCAAACTAACAAACAACAAATAAACTTACAAAAATGTTTAAAACAAGCAAAAAAAGACGGATCATATTACTCCAACATGGATTTTACAGAAGCAAGCGAAGAAATAAAAAAGGAATACAACATAACCGAAAAAAAGCGACAACAATTAGTTAACTTTTTAAAACAGAGCATCGAAGACACAAAAATCAAAGAATTTAAAAAGGTGGTTAAACCAGCTTATCCAAAAATAATCAGGAAAAACGTCTCCCATAAAAAAATGAGAGAACACGCTCAAGATTTACCAACTACACAAATGACTAAATACATGCGTTTAGCGATTTTAACCGCAATTTCCGAACCGAAATTACAAAAATCTTGGCCGGATGTCGTTAAACAAGTTATGGATGAAGTAGAAAAAGAATATTTTGATATTACACATCAGGTAATTATTTTTAATAAAGATTTCATTCTAAAAATATTTTTAAAATCCCCATTTTTAAAAATTTGAAAAATAAAAGATTAAAAAATATGGAAAATTTTTAAAAATTCTTAAAGTTTATTAAAAATCCTTTAATTTGATACCAAACACGACTACATTCGGTTAAAAAACAAAAAAGTTAGGTTGGTTTAAAAAAATTCAATATGGCCGACTTCCGGTTTTTACTAAAATTAAAAATTTCGATGCCTTTTTTATTTTTTACCCAAATATAGTCGTGTTTGTACTCAAATTAAAGGAAATTTAATTTCCTATTGATTTTTAGTAAAAATTTCATTTTAAAATTATTTTTGACATTTCTTCTTTTTCAAATTTTCAAAATTTTTTTGAAATTTTTAACATTTTTACTTCTTTTAGAAATTTCTTAAAGTTACTGATATTTCATTGAAAAGTTTGACATTTTTTAAAAAAATTTGACATTTTTTAAAAAAATTTGACATTTTTTAAAAAAATTTGATATTAAAAAAAAATTGACCTTTAAAAAAAAAAGATTTGACATTTTTTTGAGAAATTTGACATTTTTTTTGAAAATTTTCAAGTTTTTATTAAAAATTTTTAAAATTCATTAAAAATCCTTTAATTTGATACCAAACACGACTATATTCGGATAAAAAGCAAAAAAGTTAGGTTGGTTTAAAAAAATTCAAAATGGCCGACTTCCGGTTTTCATTAAAATTAAAAATTTCGATTATTTTCTTATTTTTGATCGTAGATATGTCGTGTTTGTACTCAAATTAAAGGAAATTTAATTTCTTATTGATTTTTAGTAAAAATTTCATTCTAAAATTATTTTTGACATTTCTTCTTTTTCAAATTTTCAAAATTTTTTCAAATTTTTTTTTGAAATTTCTAACATTTTTACTTCTTTTAGAAATTTCTTAAAGTTTTTGATATTTCATTGAAAAGTTTCACATTTTTAAAAAAAAATTTTGATATTAATTTTGAAAATTTTAACAATAATTTCGAAAAAATTGACTTTTTTTTTGAAAATTTGACATTTTTTTGAAAATTTGCTTTTTTTTGAAAATTTTCAAGTTTTTCTTGAAAATTTGACATTTTTTTTGAAAATTTTCAAGTTTTTTTTGAAAATTCTTAAAATTCATTAAAAATCCTTTAATTTGATACCAAACACGACTATATTCGGATAAAAAGCAAAAAAGTTAGGTTGGTTTAAAAAAATTCAAAATGGCCGACTTCCGGTTCGGATTAAAATTAAAAATTTCCATTATTTTCTTATTTTTGATCGTAGATATGTCGTGTTTGTACTCAAATTAAAGAAAATTTAATTTCCTATTGATTTGTAGTAAAAATTTCATTTTAAAATTATTTTTGACATTTCTTCTCTTTCAAATTTTCAATATTTTTTGAAATTTTTAACATTTTTACTTCTTTTAGAAATTTCTTGAAGTTTTCTGATATTTCATTGAAAAGTTTGACATTTTTAAGAAAATTTGACATTAATTTTGAAAATTTTAACAATAATTTTGAAAATTTTAACAATAATTTTAAAAAATTTGACATTTTTTTTTGAAAATTTGACATTTTTTTTGAAAATTTTCAAGTTTTTTTTTGAAAATTTGACTTTTTTTTTGAAAATTTGACATTTTTTTTGAAAATTTTCAAGTTTTTTTTGAAAATTCTTAAAATTCTTTAAAAATCCTTTAATTTGATACCAAACACGACTATATTCGGATAAAAAACAAAAAAGTTAGGTTGGTTTAAAAAAATTTAAAATGGCCGACTTCCGGTTTTCATTAAAATTAAAAATTTCGATCATTTTCTTATTTTTGATCGTAGATATGTCGTGTTTGTACTCAAATTAAAGGGAATTTAATTTCCTATCGATTTCCAAAATGGCCGAATGTCAATTATTTTTAGGGTTCAAGGTTTTACAAAAAAATCTTGATAATTTCTAAATTATTTAAGTTAGATGGGTCGTGTTTGTACTCAAATTAAAGCAAATTTAATTTTTTATCGATTTATAATAAAAAATATTAACTTTAATAAAATTTTAGGTTGGTGTGAATAGCAGAGTCCGACCTTTAGACGGTTCAGATCCACATATTCACCTTTCACCGTATAAATTTTTTGGAAAAACACCAAATTACGAAGTTTATTTAAAAAATAAAACGAGATTAAAAGAAAGATTGTTTATTTCATATCCACTTATGAGAAAAATTTTAAATCAATGTATAGTGGGAATTCCGAATATTTTAGTTGACTTTGGTAAATTTAGAGATCAAGCTTATGAAATGCCTAAGTTGAAGGAATTAATCGAGGATGAAATCCGAGTTGGAATTAAATTTATACAAAATTTTCATACGAAAATCTTGAGTATTTCAGCTTCTGATAGTCAAGAATTTAAAGATCAAAAATTAAGGTTGCATTATTGGAAAACAGGGACTTATATTTTATCATCAAATTTTACTAGGTTAATTATAAATACTATAGATCATATTGTACATGTAACTGGAGATGATGATAACATTCCATTTTTAAAACTTTATCTTCAATACGATGGAAAATTAACTTTGTACCCTTCGATGAGTGAAACTTTAGAAATGTATATGAACTTTGTTAATAATATTTCAACCGTAGCTAATGGTTTAAGCACTTTAGAAAGTAATTTTTGCCCCCATACCGAACAAAAAGACATTTTAATTTTCATCGAGGATAATTATTTCATCAAAGCTGAAGAAAAAATTAGAGATAATTTAAATTTAAAATTCCATCCGGTTGAAAATTATGTTTATACTCTTGAATTAAGTTATTCTGAATGTTACGGTGGTGATATGGGAGCTTTAGTAGATACAATAGATATAACATTCGAAGATGGTTATAAAAAAATAGATTATTATCAAACTTTCATTGATAGAATATCAGATATGGTTACAAATGAATATTACGCGATTGGACAATTAGAACAAGAGGAGTGTAAGGCGAATATAAAAGCTTCAATCAATGCTTTGGTAGATGATATAGCTTCAAAATTAGTACTTCAACACGAATGGGAAAACCATGATATTTGCGATACCTTTGAAATGTTAGCTCATAGAGCTTTACAACGTCCAAAAACAACCGTGGAATTAATGGAAATGGGTGTTTATATGACTTGGGCAAATACAGAACTTATGACAACTTTAACAGAAAGAATTCAACAATCTCTTCATATAATAGCGAAATTAATGGATGTAACAACGATAACTAAAGACCATATTAAATTAAATTCCGATACAGTTTTATGGTTACAAAAAATTAAACCTATATTAGAACAAAATTCTTCAATGTATGAAACGGTTAAATTTGAATTTGAGGAACGTTTACAAAGAGCTGTGGAAAAATTAAATCGGGAAATAAAAGAAATGGAACCTTATTTAGTTACTTTAGATGATATGGACGATTCTGATAATGCCACAGAATATGTTTATCATATAAATAAATTTTTAGTTAAAATAAGAAGTTGTGATGAACAACAAACTTGGATTAATTCGGAAGAAGCAACTTTTAAATTCCCAATTTCACCTTTTAATGGTTTGGAGGAATTAAAAAAGTACATTTATCCTTTTTTTAGACTTGTTAAAGTTTGTCAATACTGGAGGAGGTATTATTTCGCTTGGATGGACGGTCCATTCGAATTTTTAGATCACGAATACGCTGATGAAATCGTCGATGGGTATTTTAAAGAATTAATTAAAACGCAAAAAACTTACCGAAATAGATTACGACAATTAGCTGCAGAAGGTAATCCGAGAACTTTTAAAGGATCCGTCGACGATCCGGATCCTTTAAGTCTCCCAGCACCTTTAAAATTATGTCAAAAAGTTTTGCAACAAATCAAAGATTTCCGTCCTTGTTTAACTTTAATGGAGGTTATGTGTAATAAAGCTTTATTACAAAGACATTGGGATGAAATGAGTACAATAGCTGGTTTTGATTTAACCCCAAATGCAGGGACGACTTTAAGGAAATTATACGAAATGAATTTGATGGATCAAATCGATAGTTATGAAATAATAAGTAGCGGGGCTTTAAAAGAACTTCAACTTTTAACCAACTTATTAAAAATGCAATCCGAATGGGAGGATGTTCGTTTTAAAACTAGCCTTTATAAAGATACCGGGATTTCGATTTTGAGTCAATTGGATGATATCCAAGCGATTTTAGATGATCATATTATGAAAACTTTATCGATGAGGGGATCCGTTTTTGTTAAACCTTACGAAACTCAAGTTAAAACTTGGTATGATAAAATAACAAGGATTAATAACACAATTGATGTTTGGGGGAAAGTCCAAGCTCAATGGTTATACCTCCTTCCGATTTTTTCCTCAAAAGATATCGTCGCTCAAATGCCTAATGAAGGTGTTCTCTTTCGGGAAGTCGATGGTACTTATCGAAGATACATGGCGAGTGTTGCTAAAGACCCAAGAGTAATTGAAACGGCAGGATCTGTTGGTTTATTAGAAGCTATGGAAAATTGTATAGAATTATTAGATAAAATCAATGATGGTGTTACTTCATATTTAGAGAAAAAACGACTTTACTTCCCGAGATTTTTCTTTTTATCAAACGATGAAATGTTGGAAATTTTATCAGAAACTAAAGATCCATTAAGAGTACAACCGCATTTAAGAAAATGTTTTGAAGCTATTAATCGATTAGATTTTGACGATTCTTTAAAAATCCATGCTATGTTTAGTCAAGAAAATGAAAGAATTGATTTTATAGATTTGGTTAATACGGCTGAAGCTGGGGGGAGTGTTGAAAAATGGCTTGTTCAAGTTGAAGAACAAATGTTATTATCAGTAAGGAAGCAAATTGAATTAAGTTGGGAAGATTATAAAACGAAAGAAAGAACCGATTGGGTTGTTTTATGGCCTGGGCAGGTTGTTTTAGCCGTTTCGCAAATTTATTGGACTGCTCACGTTCACGCGGCTTTAAATCAAGACGATGATACACTTAATATGGCCGATTTTGTACAAATTTTAAAAAGTGATTTACAAGATATTGTAGCTTTGGTAAGAATTTTAATTTTTTTTCTATTTTTTTGGAAATTAACTTTTGAAAATCATTTTTCTAATTATATATAGAACTGATTTCATGCCGATTCAACGAAAAAGTCCTTAGCCGAAATGACTTCCTAAGAAAACTTACCCTGATAGCGCTTAACACCTTAACGATGGCATTAAAAAAATTGTTTTGTCAACAAACGATGAAGCATTTCGAAATTTACAAACGCTCAAAATTTTATTGTGATAGCTAACTCGTTATTTAGCTATTTCGAAAAAAACCATGATCAGACACGTCATCTTCAGGATGCTCTAGTTCTCTTAAGAAGCAGTTTCGCCTAAGGACTTTTTCATTGAATCGGCATGAAATCAACTTTAGAATGTGTGGTTAGCATTTGGCAATTGAGTTCTGGGACACTCTGTATAATAAAGTTGTAACTTATAAACATCAAATTTCAAACAAATCCAAAGAGAATCCCACCAAATCCCAAAACTCCAAACTGCCCCAAAACGGTCTTTTGGAAGTGTCCGAACGACGTTTAAGCATCGTTAAGGGTACCTTTGAGGGTAAATCGATCGCTGAGTCGCTTTTGAACCATACACTGACCGACCTTTGTTGCACTCTGGGTCACCTCGGAAAGACCCCCAAACTGACCCAAAATGGCCTTTTGGAAGTGTCCGAACGACGTTTAAGGGGTACCTCTGAAAGGGTAAATCGATCGCTGAGCTGCTTTTGCACCTTCCCTCGTCGACCTTTGGGGCACTTTGGGTCACCCTGGAACGACTTTCAAACTGCCCCAAAACGGCCTTTTGGAAGCGTCCTTACCACGTTTAAGCATAGTTAGGGGTACCTTTGGAGGGGTAAATCGATCGCTGAGAGTAGTATGTATTTGCCGATTCAAGAACCTCCTCCTCGAACCTGCGTTTCAGGAGGAGGTTCTTGAATCGGCAAATATTTTGGGACCCCTCCTCAAACCTGTGTTGGAGGAGGTTCCGAAAGCGACAAAAAATGTTGAGGTAAATGTTTTGCATCCTTCTCCCACCTGCAAAGGATCTATTTTTACCACTTTTGAACCTTCTCTGATCAACCTTTGGGGCACTCTGGGTCACTCTGGAACGACTCCCAAACTGCTCCAAAACGACATTTTGAAAGCGTCCAAACGATGTTTAAACGTCACTAGGAACACCTTTGAAGAGATAAATCGATCCCTGAGCCGCTTTTGAATCTTCTCTGACCGACCTTTGAGCACTCTGTTTCACCCTGGTACAATCCCAAACTGCCCCAAAACGGCCTTTAGGAAGCGTCCTTACCACGTTTAAGCATAGTTAGGGGTACTTTTGAAGGGGTAAATCGATCCCTGAGCCGCTTTTGAACCTTCCCCCGTCGACCTTTGGGGCACTTTGGGTTACCCTGAAATGGATCCCAAATTGCCTCATAACGGCCTTTTGGAAGCGTCCTTACCACGTTTAAGCATAGTTAGGGGTACCTTTGAAGGGGTAAATCGATCCCTGAGCCGCTTTTGAACCTTTTCTGACCGACCTTTGAGCACTTTGTGTCACCCTGGAACGACCCCAAACTACTCCAAAACGGCCTTTTAAAAGCGTCCGAACGACGTTTAAGCGTCGCTAGGGGCACCGTTGGAAGCGTAGATCGATCCCTGAGCCGCTTTTGAACCTTCCATAGTCGACCTTTGGGACACTTTGGGTCACCCTTGAACCGATCCTAAATTACCTCGTAACGGCCTTTTGGAAGCGTCCAAATGACGTTTAAGCATAGTTAGGGGTATTGTTGGAGGTGTAGATCGATCGTTGAGTCATTTTTGAACCTTCTCTGATTGACTTTTGTTGTACTTTGGGACACCCTGGAACGACTTCCAAACTGCCCCAAAACGGCCTTTTGGAAGCGTCCTTACAAATCGATCACTGAACGACTTTTGAACCTTCTCTGATCAACCTTTGGGGTACTTTGGGTCATCCTGGAACGACACCTAAACTGCCCCAAAACGACCTTTTGGAATCCTACTTTTATAATGTAGCCTAATTTTTAGATTTTAAAGAAATTTTAATTAAGGCTATTAAGTTACATTTCCTCTTCCGAGAGGAAAACTAAAAGTCGTAGAAAATTAATTTTCGGTAAAAATAAAGATTGAATTTTAATCTAAATCCTCATAAAAATTTCAAGCCTTATTAATAATTAGTTTTTGAGATATTATTTTTTTTTAAATGATTGATTTTTAATAATAAGAAATTCTTTTACCAATTTTGATTGGAAAAATTTTTTAGGCTAGAAAACTCAATAATTTTTAAAAAATTCGTAAAAAATTGAATTTTAAAGATTTTCATCTGATTTTTTTTCTAAATGAAACTAAAAACATTCTAGTTTTAATTTAAAAAGACCGTTTTGTTGTAAATTTTACCAAAAAAATTAAAAAAATTTTCAAAGTTGGCAAAAAAAAATTTTTACCGAAAAAAAATTTTTAGGCTAGAAAACTCAATAATTTTTTAAAAATTCGTAAAAAAATGAATTTTAAAGATTTTGATCTGATTTTTTTTCTAAATGAAACTAAAATAATTCTAGTTTTAATTTAAAAAAGCCGTTTTGTTTTAAATTTTACCAAAAAAATAAAAAAATTTTTCAAAGTTGGCAAAAAAAAATTTTAACCGAAAAAAAGTTTTTATATTTGGAAATCAATTTTTTAAAAATTCGTAAAAAATTGAATTTTAAAGATTTTGATCTGATATTTTTTCTTAATTAAATTAAAAATATTGTAGTTTTAATTTAAAAAGACCGATTTGTTCTAAATTTTACCAAAAAATTTAAAAAAATTTTCAAAGTTGGCAAAAAAAATTTTAGGTTAGAAAATTCAACAATTTTTAAAAAATTTTGTTAGTAAAATTGTTATAAATATATTTTTAATTTCAGATTCGAAATCCAAAACTATCAAACCTCAACCGAATAACAATAAAAGCTTTAATTGTAATCGACGTCCACGCTAAAGACGTCGTTCAAGACCTCTACAATAAAAAAGTAGGAAGCGACACTGAATTTAAATGGTTAGCTCAATTAAGATATTATTGGGAAGACGGCGAATGCTTAGCAAGATTAGTAAATGCAACCGTAAAATATGCTTATGAATATTTGGGAAATTCAGATAGATTAGTTATAACACCTCTAACTGATAGATGTTATAGAACATTAATCGGTGCATATCATCTTCATTTAAACGGAGCTCCTGAAGGTCCAGCTGGAACTGGAAAAACCGAAACTACTAAAGATTTAGCAAAAGCTATTGCAGTTCAATGTGTGGTTTTTAATTGCTCAGATGGGTTAGATTACAAAGCGATGGGGAAATTTTTTAAAGGTTTAGCATCATCCGGAGCTTGGGCTTGTTTTGATGAATTTAATAGGATAGAAATTGAAGTTTTATCTGTGGTCGCACAACAAATCTTATCGATTGTTATGGCTGTAAGAGCTGGAGTTAAAAAATTTATTTTTGAAGGCACAGAATTGAGTTTAAACCCAGCTTGTTACGTTTGTATAACTATGAATCCGGGTTATGCTGGAAGAAGTGAGCTTCCGGATAATTTAAAAGTCCTTTTTCGAACTGTAGCTATGATGGTACCTGATTATGCAATGATAGGGGAAATTTCTTTATATTCTTATGGTTTTTCCGACGCTAGGACTTTATCAGTTAAAATTGTAACAACATATCGTTTATGTTCCGAACAACTTTCTTCTCAAAATCACTATGATTATGGTATGAGAGCTGTTAAATCAGTTTTATCCGCAGCTGGAAATAATAAACGTAATTTCCCGGATGAAAACGAAGATATAATACTTCTTCGCTCAATTACAGATGTAAATTTACCCAAATTTTTAAACCATGATGTTCCTCTTTTTGAAGGAATTATTTCAGATTTATTCCCTGGTTTAGTCCTTCCACAAGCTGATTATACAACATTCATAAAATGTATGAAAATCGCTTGTGGTAATCGAAATCTCCAACCGAGAGATTCCGTAATTGTAAAAGTAATCCAAACGTATGAAATGATGATTGTAAGACATGGATTTATGTTGGTTGGTGATCCATTATCCGGAAAAACAAACACTTTAAAAGTTTTAGCTGACGCTTTAAGCATGATGAATAAACTCGGTTTAAATGAGTTAAAAGTAAAATATCAATTTATAAACCCAAAGAGTATTACAATGGGTCAACTTTATGGTTGTTTCGATCCGATTTCTTACGAATGGACTGATGGTGTTGTAGCTACTTGTTTTAGAAGGTTTGTAGTTGATCCATCTCCTGATAGAAAATGGGTTATTTTTGATGGACCAGTTGATGCGGTTTGGATTGAAAATATGAACACGGTTTTAGACGATAATAAAAAACTTTGTTTAATGTCTGGTGAAGTTATGACAATGACGAATGTAATGTCTATGATTTTTGAAGTCATGGATTTAGCGCAAGCTTCCCCAGCTACGGTAAGTCGTTGTGGGATGATTTACATGGAATCTACTACTTTAGGTTGGGAACCGTTTTTTGAATCTTGGTTGGTTGATTTAAACCCTTTGTGGTTCAACGAAGAAACTAGTGATGTTATAATTGATATGTTTAAATTTACAATCCCAGATTCTTTATATTTTATAAGAAAAAAATCAAAATCTTTATGCGTAATCGGTCCAATTTGTTTGGTGAGAAGTTGCATGACGATTTTTGAAATGACCATGAATGAAATAACCGAATCATCTGATGATTTAAAATTTTTTCCAACCTGGTTAGTTGCTTCATTTATCTACTCTATAGTTTGGGGATTGGGTGGAATTATGGATACAGAATCTCGCGAAAAATTCGATGAATTTATTCGAGATTTATGGACTTTAAAAGACGAACCCCAATTCCCCGAAAGTTTTGAAAAATTAGACATAAACCTACCTAAAGAAGGTTTATTAATTGATTACGTTTATAATTATAAATTAAAAGGCTCCTGGAAATATTGGCCGGAAATTGTTAAAAATATGAGAATTGAAACTTCAAATAACATCCAACAAGCTTTAATACCAACGGTTGATACAGTTAAATATATGCAAATAGCCGAGTCTCATATAAAAGCGAAAAAGCCGATTTTATTCGTTGGACCAACTGGAACGGGGAAGAGTTTTTACCTACAAGATTTATTAATGAATCAATTAGATCAAGAATTATACGAACCGGCTTTTATAACATTCACCGTTAAAATTTCAGCGAATCAAACTCAAGATTTATTAATTTCAAAACTAAATAAAAGAAAAAGGGGGATTTATGGACCACCTAAAGGTAAAACAGCGGTTATTTTCGTGGATGATCTTAATATGCCAGCTAAAGAAATTTATGGTGCTCAACCACCAATAGAACTATTACGTCAATACTTTGACCATAAAAATTGGTATGATTTAAAAGACACCTCACCGATTTATTTACAAGATATGTTAATAATAGCAGCTATGGGATTAGTTGGTGGAAGTAGACAAGAAATTTATCCGAGATTTTTACGCCACTTTAGTATCTTTTCAATAAACGAATTTTCCGATGAATCAATGGCTAAAATCTACACAAACATTTTATTATTAGGTTTTAAAAAGAATGGTTTCCCATCAGATATAATAATCCAAGCTCAACAAATTGTAAACGCAACTTTAGATTTTTATCAATATGCTACATCAAATTTAAGACCAACACCAGCAAAAAGTCATTATATTTTTAACCTAAGAGATTTTTCCCGGGTTATTTTTGGTTGTGCTATGTTAAGAAAAGAATCAGCGGAAGATAAACAAACATTCCCTCGTTTATGGGTTCATGAAATTTTAAGGGTTTTTTACGATCGATTAATCGACAATTCAGATAAAACTTTATTATATGAAAAATTACGAACAAGCGTTAAAGATTATTTTAGAGATGGATTTGATTACGTTTTCGATCGTTTTGAAAAAGATTCAGATGGAAAAGTTTTAGAATCGAGTTTAGTTGATTTAATGTTTGGAACTTATTTAGATTTAGATGCGACTGAAGATGAGATTCGTTACGATGAAATAATTAATAAAAAAGCTTTTTATGATATTGCAATGACTTGTTTAGATGATTACAATGCAACTCATAAAACTAAAATGGATATAGTTTTATTCAACTATGCTTTGGAACATTTATCTAAAATATGTAGAATACTTTCAATTCCGAGTGGTTGTGCTTTATTAGTCGGTGTTTCTGGTTCTGGAAGGCAATCTTTAACTAAATTAGGAACTGGGATTTGTGGACATTCGTTTTTCCAACCGGAAATAAGTAAAAATTATGGGATGAATGAGTGGAGGGATGATTTAAAAAAAGTTTTAAAAGAATCCGGTGGAAAAGGGAAAAATACAACGTTTTTATTCACCGAAGGTCAGATAAAAGAAGAGGGTTTTTTACAAGATATCGATGGGTTGTTAAATTCGGGTGAAGTACCTAACATTTTTCAAATTGATGAAAGGCAGGAGATTTTAGAAATGGTTCGATTGGCAGCTCAAGGTAAAAATTGCATGTTTAGAAAAAAAAATCTTTTTTGATTCTTAAAAATAAAAAAGTCAGAAGATTTAAAAACGAAGGCTTTCACAGTGTTAATTGAACTAACAGGGAAAGTGTAAGATTATGGAGTCGTGGATTTAGTTGAAATCTTGTAGGATGGTAGATTTTAGGAATTTAGTTTCCCTCCTGATGAAAATATATGGTTATAGAGGCCACTATACAACATTTTTCTTAATATTTGTAACTAAAGTTGCAATTCATTCGTTAGGTCAGGCTTTTTGAAGGAAGGTTCTACTGTCAGGTTATTATTTGTTTATTAAAGGGTTTTGGAGTTTGAACACTCAGTTCATATCACACTCCAGCTAGAGGATTTCTACTTGATAGAATTCTTGGGTTCTTGTGAGTTTCTATTCTCTTCTTTTTTGAAGCGTTTTTATTAATTTTATGTTAGCTTACATTCCTGTATTCATTTTGAAGTCTGAACACATCAAACGACAATTAACTTGATAAATCTAAAGTACGATTCACACTCAAAAAATGTTTCAGTGTTGCAACATCTTATATCCACCGATACTATATTTGTAAAAATAGACACAACATTGAAAAAAAATATTTACACTCTCCGAACTTGAATTCGGCATTTAATGACAAGAAAAACCGATTTGTTGCTGCTGCATTAATCCCATTACGTTTAATCGTTTGGTACAAAACTGCATTTAATGAATTACATCTTCAATTACAAATATCTAAAAAGCTATTGAGTGGCCCCTACAACCGTATATTTTCCATCAACAGGGAAATTAAATCTACCATCCTACTAAATTTGAAATAAATCTATAACCCCAAGACGTTACACTCTCCTTGTAAGACTAAAAGTTAGCATTAGCGCTAACTCTACCGTTAGACTTACAATTAGAATTGTGAGCTTTCGATTTTATCCGTACATCTTTTGAAAAGACATTTAAAGTTTTGGAAGCTATGTTGCAACCTTCTTCAGACTCAACTTTGAACTTGTTTCTAAGGAAGGTCACAGGGACGCTCACAACGAATTTTATAATCATGAAAAAAACTAGTCATCGTTTTGTGATTCAATACTTTCACTTGAAAGGTGTTAATCTAATCAACATTGAAGTCGAACTAGATTTTATTCTGGGAGATTCAAGTCCTTCGTTTACAATGATCAAATATTGAGTAGTAGAGTTTAAATGAGGTTGTAAATCTTGCCAAAACGAATATTGTCGCCAAATAAGATGACTACATCTAACTCAAAAACTAAGCGAGATAGAAAGAAATGTTTCAAATAAAAATTATTTCGTTCTTAATTGCAAACAACTTCTATTTGAAACATTTTTTCCTATTTTTAATATTAATGGAATTATAACACAAAAACTAGAACAACTCCAAAATAGCATATTTCAACTTTTAACTCCATATAACTCAAAAACTAAGGGAGGTAGAAAGAAAATTTTCAAATGAAAGTTATTTCGTTCTTAACTGCAAACAATTTTTATTTGAAACATTTTTTCCTATTCTCGACATTAACGGAAGTATAATCCAAAAACTGGGAAAACCCCAAAATGGCATATTTCAACTTTGGCTCCATCTAACTCAAAAACTAAGCGAGTTAGGAAAAAATATTTCAAATAAAAGTTATTGCATTTTTAATCGCGAACAATTTTTATTTGAAACATTTGTTCCTATTCTCGATATAAATGGAGGTATAACCTAAAAATTGGAACAACCCCAAAATAATATTTTTCAACTTTGGTTTCATTTAACTCGAAAACTAAGCGAGTTAGGAAAAAAATATTTCAAATAAAAATTATCCCGTTCTTAATTCTAAACAACTTTTATTTGAATTTTTTTTTTCTATTTTTAATATTAATGGAATTATAATCCAAAAATTAGAACAACCCCGAAATGGTATATTTCAACTTTGACTCAATCCAACTGAAAAACTAAGCGAGTTAGATAAAAATGTTTCAAATAAAAGTTATTCCATTTTTAACAACAAATAACTTTTATTTGAAATATTTTTTCCTATTTTTTATATTAATGTAATTATAACCAAAAAACTGGAAAAAACCAAAAAATGGCATATTTCAACTTTGGCTCCATCTAACCTAAAAACTAAGCGAGTTATGAAAAAATGTTTCAAATAAAAATTATCACATTCTTAATTCCAAACAACTTTTATTTGAATTCTATTTTTGATATTAATGGAATTATAACCCAAAAATTGGAAAAACCTCAAAATATCATATTTCAACTTTTGGCTCCATCTAACTCAAAAACTAAGCGAGTTATGAAAAAATGTTTCAAATAAAAGTTATTCCATTCTTAGCTGCAAACAATTTTTATTTGAAACATTTTTTCCTAGTCCCGACATTAACGGAGGTATAACCCAATAACTGAAACAACCCCAAAATGGCGTGTTTGAACTTTTAACTCCACCTAACTCAAAAACTAAGCAAGTTATGAAAAAAATCTTTCAAATAAAAGTTATTCCATTTTTAACAACAAACAACTTTTATTTGAAACATTTTTCCCTATTCTCGATATTAATTTAGTTATAACCCAAAAAGTGAAACAACTCCAAAATGGCGTATTTGAATCTTGACTCCATTTAACTCAAAATCTAAGCGAGTTAGGAAAAAATTTTTGAAATAAAAATTATTTAATTCTTAATTGCTAACAACTTTCATTTGAAACATTTTTTCCTATTTTTTATATTAATGGAGTTATAACCCAAAAATTGAAACAACTCTAAAATAGCATATTTCAACTTTGACTCTAACTCAACTATTTTCATCTAACTTAAAAACTAAGCGAGTTAAAAAGAAATGTTTCAGATAAAAATCATTCCATTCTTAATTGCTAACAACTTTTATTTGAAACATTTTTTCCTATCTTTGATATTAATGGAATTATAACCCAAAAAGTGAAACAACTCTAAAATAGCATATTTCAACTTTGGCTCTAACTCAACTATTTTCATCTAACTCAAAAACTAAGCGAATTAGAAAGAAATGTTTTAAATAAAAGTTATTTCATTTTTAACTACAAACAAGTTTTATTTGAAACATTTTTTTCCTATTCTCGATATTAACGGAGTTATAACCTAAAAACTGGAATAACCCCAAAATGGCGTATTTGAACTTTGACTCCATTTAACTAACAAACTAAGCGAGTTAGGAAAAAAATTTTGAAATAAAAATTATTCCGTTCTTAATTCCAAACAACTTTTATTTGAAAATTTTTTTTCTATTTTTAATATTAATAGAATTATAACCCAAAAATTAGAACAACCCCGAAATGGCATATTTCAACTTTGACTCCATCTAACCTAAAAACTAAGCGAGTTATGAAAAATGTTTCAAGTAAAAGTTATATCGTTCTTAACTGCAAACAACTTTTATTTAAAATATTTGTTCTTATTCTCGATATTAATGGAATTATAACCTAAAAACTGAAACAACTCCCAAATGATATTTTTCAACTTTGGTTCCATCTAACTCAAAAACTAAGCGAGTTAACAAAAAAATGTTCCAAATAAAAGTTATTCCGTTTTTAACTGCAAACAATTTTTATTTGAAACATTTTTCCCTATTCTCGATATTAATTTAGTTATAACCCAAAAAGTGAAACAACTCCAAAATGGCCTATTTGAATTTTGACTCCATTTAACTAAAAAACTAAGCGAGTTAGGAAAAAATTTTTGAAATAAAAATTATTTAATTCTTAATTGTTAACAACTTTTGTTTGAAACATTTTTTCCTATTCCCGACATTAACGGAGTTATAACCTAAAAACTGAAACAACCCCAAAATGATATTTTTCAACTTTGGTTCCATCTAAACTAAAAACCAAGCGAGTTAGGAAAAAAATATTTCAAATAAAAGTTATTCCATTCTTACCTGTAAACAATTTTTATTTGAAACATTTTTACCTATTTTTGATATTAATGGAGGTATAACCCTATAACTGAAACAACCCCAAAATGGCGTATTTGAACTTTGACTCCATTTAACTCAAAAACTAAGCGAGTTAGGAAAAAATGTTTGAAATAAAAATTATTTAGTTTTTAATTTCTAACAACTTTTATTTGAAACATTTTTTCCTATTCCCGACATTAACGGAGTTATAACCTAAAAATTGGGACAACCCCAAAATGGTATTTTTCAACTTTTGGTTTCATCTAACTCAAAAACTAAGCGAGTTAGGAAAAAAATATTTCAAATAAAAGTTATTCCATTCTCACCTGTAAACAATTTTTATTTGAATCATTTTTACCTATTTTTGATATTAATGGAATTATAACACAAAAACTGAAACAATCCCAAAATGGCATATTTCAACTTTTAACTCCATCTAACTCAAAAACTAAGCGAGTTAGGAAAAAAATATTTCAAATAAAAGTTATTCCATTCTCACCTGTAAACAATTTTTATTTGAATCATTTTTACCTATTTTTGATATTAATGGAATTATAACACAAAAACTGAAACAATCTCAAAATGGCATATTTCAACTTTTAACTCCATCTAACTCAAAAACTAAGCGAGTTAGAAAAAAATGTTTGAAATAAAAGTTATTTCATTTTTAACTACAAACAAGTTTTACTTGAAACATTTTTTTCCTATTCTCGATATTAACGGAGGTATAACTCAAAAACTGAGAAAACCCCAAAATGGCATATTTCAACTTTGATTCCATTTAACTCAAAAACTAAGCGAGTTAAAAAGAAATTTTTCAAATGAAAGTTATTTCGTTTTTAACTGCAAACAACGCTTATTTGAAATATTTTTTCCTATTCCCGACATTAACGGAGTTATAACCTAAAAATTGGGATAACCCCAAAATGGTATTTTTCAACTTTTGGTTTCATCTAACTCAAAAACTAAGCGAGTTAGGAAAAAAATATCTCAAATAAAAGTTATTCCGTTCTTAATTCCAAACAACTTTTATTTGAAATTTTTTTTCCTATTTTTGATATTAATGTAAATATAACCCAAAAACTGGAAAAGCCCCAAAATTGCATACTTTAACTTTGACTCCATCTAATTCAAAAACTAAGCGAGTTAGGAAATAATGTTTCAAATAAAAGTTATTTCATTTTCAACTGCGAAAAATTTTTATTTGAAACATTTTTTCATATTCTTAATATTTTCGATAAATTAACTGAATTTTTGCGTCGTATTATAACGATTCAGAAACAACTTCGAAATTGCAAAATAGCATCCGAAATCAAATTTTTTTTTTGAACACTAAACCCAAAAGCTCCTAAATTTAATTTTTTAATTCTTTTTTTCAAGGTGGAAATAGAAATTTAGACGTAAGCAGTTTAGCAGTCTTCTCATTTTTCATTAAAAGATGTAAAGAAAAACTCCACATCGTACTTTGCTTCAGCCCAATCGGTTCATCATTCAGATCGAGATTAAGATTATTCCCAGCTTTAGTAAATTGCTGTACAATCGATTGGTTTGAAGATTGGCCAGAAGACGCTTTAGAAATGGTCGCTCACAGCTGGATAGGTGATATAAACGCACCGGAAGAAATCAAAAACTCATCAGTAATCGCATGCAAATACTTCCACGTAATCGCTAGAAACGTCTCGGACGATTTTTACCACGTAACCGGAAGAAAAATTTACGTCACATCAAACTCCTATTTAGAATTAATAAAATCATTTACAAATCTAACAAACTCAAAACAAAAAGAAATCATGAAAATGAAACGTAGATATTTAGTCGGATTAGAAAAACTTATATTTGCAGCTGGACAAGTTGCTGAGATGCAAAAAAATTTGGAAGTGCTTCAACCACAATTAAAAATTTTAACCGCAAAAGCAATCGCGATGACTAAAGAAATCGAAACTGAAACTGTAACGGTTGAAAAAGCTTCAGCTTTGGTTAAAAAAGACGAAGAAGTAGCTAACATCCAAGCTGCTGCAGCTCAAGCTTTAAAAGCTGAGTGCGAAGCTGAATTAGCTTTAGCTATTCCGGTTTTAGAAGACGCGATCGAAGCTTTAAATACTTTAAAACCCGCCGATATAACCTTAGTAAAATCGATGAAAAACCCTCCAGAAGCTGTTAAAGTCGTAATGGCAGCTGTTTGCGTTATGAAAGAAGTAAAACCAGATCGTATAAACGACCCATCTGGATCGGGGGGAAAAATTTTAGATTACTGGGGACCAAGTAAACGTATTTTAGGCGATATGAACTTTTTACAAGCATTAAAAGACTTTGATAAAGATCATATAAAAGTCGAAACGATGGCAAAAATCCGAAAAGAGTATTTACCACATAAATTATTTAAACCTAACATAGTTGCTAAGGCATCAAGCGCAGCTGAAGGTTTATGTAAGTGGATTATCGCAATGGATATGTATGATAAAGTAGCTAAAGAAGTTGCACCTAAAAAGGCGAAATTAGAAATCGCAGAGAGGGAATATTCAGCTACAATGGCGATTTTAAACGAGAAAAAAGCCCAAGTTGCACAATTAGAGGCTAAATTAGCAAATTTAAATCAACTTTTAGATGAAGCCATGAAAAAACAACAAGAATTACAGGATAATGTTGATTTATGCGCGAAAAAACTTTTTCGAGCTGAGAAATTAATTGGTGGATTAGGAGGTGAAAGAACTCGATGGACCGAAGCTGCAAATAACCTTCAAGGTCAATACGATTGTTTAGCAGGGGATATTTTAATATGTTGTGGGATGATAGCTTATTTATCAGCTATGACAATGCAATATCGTCAAAAAACCATAAAAGAATGGCATCGTTATGTTAAAGAAGTAAACATACCATGTTCTGGGGAGTTTGATTTTGTGGAAATCCTCGGGGTTGAAATAAAAATCCAAAATTGGAATATCTACGGTTTACCGAGAGATGCCTTTTCTATAGAAAACGGTATTATTCAAGATAGTTCAAGAAGATGGTCTTTATTAGTCGATCCTCAAAGTCAAGCGAATTTATGGATTAAAAAAATGGAAAAAATTAACGAATTAGAAATAACTAAATTTTCAGATCCGAATTATATGAGAATTATGGAAAAATGTATACAATTAGGTAAACCGTGTTTGTTGGAGAACATCCAAGAAGATTTAGAAGCACCTTTAGATCCGGTTTTATACAAAGCTATTTTTACCCAAGCCGGGTTGGAGGTTATAGCTTTGGGGGAAAATGTAGTCACTTATAATAGAAATTTTAGATTATATTTAACCTCAAAATTAAGAAATCCACATTATTTACCTGAAGTTTTTAATAAAGTTACAATAATTAACTTTGTTTTAACCCTAACTGGTTTAGAAGACCAACTTTTAGGTATTGTTGTTACAAAAGAACGTCCGGATTTACAGCGACAAAGGGAAGAATTAGTCGTACAAAGTGCTAATAATAAAGCAGCTTTAAAAAACGTCGAAGATACGATTTTAAAAACCCTTTCTGAATCAAAAGGTGATATATTAGAAGATGAAAGTGCGATTGAAGTTTTAGATTATTCTAAAGTCCTAGCTATTGATATCATTGCAAAGCAAAAAATCGCCGTTGAAACTGAAAAAAAAATCGAGGGGTTTCGCCTAGCTTATAAACCTATAGCAGAACATTCTGCCGTTTTATATTATTGTATATCCGATCTTCCAAATGTAGATCCAATGTATCAATACTCATTAGAATGGTTTATAAATTTATACATAAGCTCGATTGAAACTGCAAATAAATCGCGAGATTTACAAAAAAGATTATGGTTTTTAAAAGAAGCTTTTACTTATAATTTATACTCAAATATTTGTAGAAGTTTATTTGAAAAAGATAAATTAATGTTTTCATTTATTTTATGTACGAAAATAATGATGAGTCAACAACAACTAAATGAAAGTGAATTTGGATTTTTATTAACTGGAGGTGTTCAAGTTGAAAATCCACACCCAAATCCGAGTACTTGGTTAAATGATAAATCATGGAATGAAATTTGTAGAGTGAGTGATTTAAAACCTTTTAATGGGTTTAAAGAATCTTTTATAAGTCGTATAAACGATTGGCAGAATTTATACGATTTAACTGAACCTCAAGATTCCCCAATTCCTGAACCTTGGGAGTCTAAATTAACCCCATTTCAAAAACTAATAGTTATTAGGTTATTAAGACCGGATAAAATAACAGTTAGTATAAGTAAATTTATTAAAAATGAATTAGGTGTTAAATTTACAATCCCACCACCATTTGATATATCAAAATCTTACGCTGATTCTTCATGTCTTTGCCCGCTTATTTTTATTTTATCCGCTGGAACAGATCCGATGGCTGCTTTAGTTAAATTTGCTGAAGTTAAAGGTTACCAAGAAAAATTCCAATCGATAAGTTTAGGCCAAGGTCAAGGACCGATCGCTCAAGCGATGATAGAACAAGGCCAACAAGAAGGAGGTTGGGTTTGCCTACAAAATTGCCATTTAGCCGTCAGTTGGATGGGAAATTTGGAGAAAATATGGGAATCGATGGACGCCACAAACACCGACGATAATTTCCGATTATGGTTAACGAGTTATCCTTCACCTCAATTCCCGATTTCAATGCTTCAATTTGGGGTTAAAATGACCAACGAACCCCCAACTGGTTTACAACAAAATTTACTAAGGTCGTATTTAAACGAACCGGTAAAAAACCCCGATTTTTATGTTGGTTGTCCCGGAAAAGAAAGTATGTTTTGTCGTTTACTTTACGCAACAGCTTTTTTTCATGCTGTTATCCAAGAAAGACGTACTTTTGGACCTTTAGGTTGGAACATTCCGTACGGTTTTAACGAATCTGATTTTGATATATCAGTACAACAATTACAAATGTTTATAAATGAATATACAGATAATGCTTATGAAGCTGTTTCTTATTTAACCGGGGAATGTAATTATGGAGGAAGAGTAACTGATGATTGGGATCGAAGATTAATTGTAACAATTTTAGAAGATTTTATAAACCCTATGGTTGTTTCAGATATGAATTATTCATTCAGTTCAGCGGGAAATTGCTATGGTTTACCAAGAAAAAACGAATATTCTCATTATATAGAACATATTAATTCCTTACCAACTTTTCATTCACCTGAAGTTTTTGGATTACATAATAACGCCGGTATAACGAGAGATTTACAAATTTCAAACCTCCTTTTAGACTCTATGATTAAAGTCGAAGGTGAAGGATCAGCAGCTGGGGGTGAAACAGACACCTTACTTCTTCAACTAACCGGAGATATTTTAATAAAATTACCTTACCCTTACGATATGGATGCTGCTCATAAAAGATACCCGGTTGTTTATGGTGAAAGTATGAACACAGTTTTAGTACAAGAAATGGAAAGATTTAATAAATTATTAAACATGATAAGAAAAACTTTACAAGATATACAAAAAGCCATAAAAGGACTTGTAGTCATGTCTACAGACCTAGAAATATTACAAAACTCTTTACTTTTAGGTAGAATCCCATCAGCTTGGGCTAAAGTATCTTACCCAAGTTTAAAATCCCTTCCAAATTATATAACCGATTTTTTAGAACGATTATCATTTTTACAAACATGGTACGAACAAGGTAAACCAAATACTTTTTGGTTATCGGGATTTTTTTTCACCCAAGCTTTTTTAACCGGAGCTAAACAAAACTACGCTAGGAAATTTACAATCCCCATCGATCAATTAACATTTGATTATGAGGTTTTAAAAAATCAAACGATTTATCAACCTCCGGCTGATGGTGTTTACGTTTATGGGTTGTTTACAGACGGGGCGAGATGGGATCGGGGTGGAAATCGTTTGGCGGAGCTTTATCCGAAAATTTTATACGATACAATGCCGATTATGTGGGTTTATCCGATAAAAGATGTTGATTATAAAGAAACGGGGAGGTATAAATGTCCCTTGTATAAAACTTCTGAAAGAAGGGGGGTTTTATCAACTACGGGACATTCGACGAATTATGTTTTACCGTTTTTATTAGCTACGGATAAACCACCTTCGCATTGGATTAAAAGAAGTGTGGCTTTGCTTTGTCAGCTTGATTAATTTTATTTTTTAATGTGTATTTTATTTTTTATGTGAATTTGATTTTTAAATGTATACTTTTTCTTTTTTTAAGCTTTTAAATAAATTTGTATTTTTATTTTTTATAATAACTAGAATAAATTTTGAGATTTATAACAAAAAATATTGTTTTTAATCTTTAATCTAAAATAAAAATCGTTTTTTAATTTCTATAAATAAAATCTGGGAGATTTTTTAAAATTAAAAATTTTTTTTGATGAAAAATGTTTTCTGATGAAAAATGATGTCAGTGTCTTTAAATTTTTTTTTTTTTTTTTTTTTTTTTAGTGATAATTTCAATAAATCTGATTTTTATGATCAAAAATAGAATATTTAAGCTTTAATTTAATGAAAAAATCACTTCTTAATCTTTAAAAATAAACTCAGTATGATTTTCTAAAGTTGGTTGATTTTTTTAAAAAGTTAGGTTAGAACTATCAAAATTTTTTTTCCACTTTGAGAATTTTTTTAATTTTTTTGGTAATAATTAGAAAAAATTTGCATGTTTGAATTAAAAATAGTATCTTTTATCTTACATTTAAAACAAAAATCATTCCTTAATCTCAATAAATAAATTTTGGGTGATTTTTTAAAGTTGGACGATTTTTTTTTAATTAGGTTACAACTATCAAAAATTTTTATCAACTTTGGGAATTTTTTAAATTTTTTTGATAATAATTAGAACAAATCTAAGTTTTATAATAAAAAATAGAATATTTAAACTTTGATCTAAGACAAAAATAATTTGTTAATTTTTACAATAAATGTTTTTATGATTTTTTTTTTAATTATAACTTTTTTTTGTTTCGTTAAGTTTTATTTCAAGTAATTTCGTTTATATATTAAGACATAAATCTCAAAACACAAAACAAGCCCTCATTTCGCAAAATATACGCATAAACATTGACAAATTATAACCTGACAAAAATTTTCACCTACTTTAAAATTTTTTTTAATTTTTTTGGTAATAATTAGAATAAATCTGACGGTTATAATCAAAAATAGAATATTTAAGCTTTAATTTAATGAAAGATTATTTATTAATCTTTAAAAATAAACTCAGTATGATTTTTTTAAATTGCTCGATTTTTTCAAAAAGTTAGGTTAAACGTCAAAAATTTTTGCCAAGTTTAAAAATTTTTTTAATTTTGTTGGTGAAAGATAGAATAAATATGTCTTTTATAATCAAAAATGGAATATTTAAGCTTTAATTTGACGAAAAAATCATTTCTTAATCTTTAAAAATAAGCTCAGTACGATTTTTTAAAGTTGGTTGATTTTTTAAAAAGTTAGGTTAGTTAACCATCAAAAATTTTCATCTACTTTAAAATTTTTTTTAATTTTTTTGGTAATAATTTGAATAAATCCGACTTTTATAATCAAAAATAGAATCTTTAAGCTTTAATTTAATGAAAAAATCATTTCTTAATCTTTAAAAATAAACTCAGTACGATTTTTTAAAGTTGGTTGATTTATTAAAAAAGTTAGGTTACTTAACTGTCAAAAATTTTCATCTACTTTAAAATTTTTTTTAATGTTTTTGGTAATAATTAGAATAAATCTGTCTTTTATAATCAAAAATAGAATATTTAAGCTTTAATTTAATGAAAAAATTATTTCTTAATCTTTAAAAATAAGCTCAGTACAATTTTTTAAAGTTGGTCGAATTGTTTAAAAAGTTAGGTTAGTTAACTGTCAAAAATTTTAATCAACTTTAATTTTTTTTTTTAATTTTTTTGGTAATAATTAGAATAAATCTGACTTTTATAATCAAAACTAGAATCTTTAAGCTTTAATTTAATGAAAAAATTATTTCTTAATCTTTAAAAATAAACTCAGTACGATTTTTTAAAGTTGGTTGATTTATAAAAAAGTTGGGTTAGTTAACTGTCAAAAATTTTTATCAACTTGAAATTTTTTTTTAATTTTTTGGTGAAAGATGGAATAAATCTGTCTTTTATAATCAAAAATAGAATCTTTAAGCTTTAATTCGAGGAAAAAATTATTTCTTAATCTTTAAAAATAAACTCAGTACGATTTTTTAAAGTTGGTTGATTTATTAAAAAGTTGGGTTAGTTAACTGTCAAAAATTTTTATCAATTTTAAAAAATTTTTTTTAATTTTTTGGTGAAAGATGGAATAAATCTGTCTTTTATAATCAAAAATAGAATATTTAAGCTTTAATTTAATGAAAAAATTATTTCTTAATCTTTAAAAATAAGCTCAGTACCATTTTTTAAAGTTGGTTGATTTATTAAAAAGTTGGGTTAGTTAACTGTCAAAAATTTTTACTAATTTGAAAATTTTTTAAATTTTTTTGGTAATAATTTGAATAAATCCGACTTTTATAATCAAAACTAGAATCTTTAAGCTTTAATTTAATGAAAAAATCATTTCTTAATCTTTAAAAATAAGCTCAGTATGATTTTTTTAAGTTGGTGTATTTTTTAAAAAAATTAGGTTAAACGTCAAAAATTTTTGACAAGTTTAAAAATTTTTTTAATTTTGTTGGTGAAAGATAGAATAAATCTGTCTTTTATAATCAAAAATGGAATATTTAAGCTTTAATTTGACGAAAAAATCACTTCTTAATCTTTAAAAATAAGCTCAGTATGATTTTTTAAAGTTGGTTGATTTTTTAAAAAGTTAGGTTAAGTTAACCATCCAAAATTTTTACCTACTTTAAATTTTTTTTTAATTTTTTTGGGAATAATTAGAATAAATCTGACGATTATAATCAAAAATAGAATATTTAAGCATTAATTTAATGAAAGATTATTTATTAATCTTTAAAAATAAACTCAGTATGATTTTCTAAAGTTGGTCGATTTTTTCAAAAAGTTAGGTTAAACGTCAAAAATTTTTGCCAAGTTTAAAATTTTTTTTAATTTTGTTGGTGAAAGATAGAATAAATCTGTCTTTTATAATCAAAAATGCAATATC
This sequence comes from Digitonthophagus gazella, assembly GCA_036711955.1. Lineage (NCBI taxonomy): Eukaryota > Metazoa > Arthropoda > Insecta > Coleoptera > Scarabaeidae > Digitonthophagus > Digitonthophagus gazella. The sequence goes on along the minus strand of JASCIT010000002.1, from coordinate 2,307,901 downwards.
TAAACTTTAATTCGACGAAAAAATTATTTCTTAATCTTTAAAAATAAGCTCAGTATGATTTTTTAAAGTTGGTTGATTTATTAAAAAAGTTAGGTTAGTTAACTATTAAAAATTTTTATCAATTTAAAAATTTTTATCAATTTGAAATTTTTTTTAAATTTTTTGGTGAAAAATAGAATAAATCTGTCTTTTATAATCAAAAATGGAATATTTAAGCTTTAATTTGACGAAAAAATCATTTCTTAATCTTTAAAAATAAGCTCAGTATGATTTTTTAAAGTTGGTTGATTTATTAAAAAGTTAGGTTAAGTTAACTGTCAAAAATGTTTATCAATTTTAAATTTTTTTTTAATTTTTTGGTGAAAGATAGAATAAATCTGTCTTTTATAATCAAAAATGGAATATTTAAGCTTTAATTTAATGAAAAAATCACTTCTTAATCTTTAAAAATAAACTCAGTACGATTTTTTAAAGTTAACCGAATTTTTTGAAAAATTAGGTTACTTAACTGTCAAAAATTTTTACCAATTTTAAATTTTTTTTTAATTTTTTTGGTAAAAAATAGAACAAATTTGTTCTTCCAAAATCAAAATAGAAGCTTTTAGGTTCAGTTTAGTGTAAAAAATTATTTCATAATCTTAATAAATAAAGTCTGGACGATATGGAAACGTTTCCACATTTCTCTTACCTTTTGTTGTGTGTACTACATTTCCATTGCGCGTGTTTCAGATGCCGAGGAAGACAATTGGATTCAAGCCTATGGGCAAATTGAAAAACTGGAATGCTAAATTCATGATGCAATTAGGGAAAAGAAGATGGGGTTACGAAAGACTGTGAAGCAGTAGCATGTTATTTTTGTAAAGATTTGTAAATAGTGGCAAAACACCAGAGGAATGTGTAAATCTAAAAGTTGGAAGTCTGTTTTACCTGCTGATATGGAATCAAAGCTGGTTGAATACTTAATTGAATGTATATATATTCCACGCCCGTTTCTAAATGAAACTGCAGGAAGAGGCTGGTTTGATCTGTTTTTAAGACATCTCAAGAAGAAGCTCACAATACGCAAACCAATTGGAACTTCTTTTTCTAGAGCAAACGGATTCAATAGAAATGCGATTGATAAATTTTTTAATACTTATTCACAAGGACCTCAAATATTTAAATGCATTATGCCTGAAATACGTTTCAATTTTTTATTAAATTGTCTAACAATAAGATTTGATGATAAAGAAAAAAGAAATCGTGAAGACAAATTTTCACCGATAAGGTAAATATGGGAGGATTTTATAGAAAATTGTACAAAGAGTTACTCTCCTCACTGCTACGTAACTACAGATGAGTAGCTATTTGGTTTTAGGGGCAAATATCCGTTTCGTGTATATTTAGGATCTAAACCTCAATACGGAATTAAGGTTGTATGTCTATCTATCCATCCATACATAGGAAGAAAACACCAATCCAACCAAAGAATCTGTTCCAATATATTTAGTGAAAGAGTTATCCAAATCTATTCATGGAACAAATAGTAACATTACAATGAATAATTAATTTACGTCTGTTCCATTAGCTAAAGAAATGCTTAGCAATGAAGATTTAACAATCGTAGAAACAATAAGGCATAATAAAAGAGAAATACCAGCTTCTTTTTTACCTTCTAAAAATAAATCCGTACTAACTTCCGAATTTGCTTTCTCAGACCAATTGGCGTTGGTTTCGTTTACATCAAAGAGAAGTAAATCTGTCATACTAATCTTGTATGACAAAATGTTAACGAAATGTTGGCAAAAATGTTAACGAGGTTTCGAAGAAACCAGAAATTATTGAGTTTTACAACTCCACCAAAAGTGGAGTGGATATTTCAGAGATACATTCAATCAAATGGCTCACAACTTCACAGTACCCAGGAAAACAAGAAGGTGGCCACTTAGATATTTCTATCGGATCCTTGATCAAGCCGAGATAAATGCCTTTGTGTTATATGATGTGCCGGATAACGCTAGCAAAATTACCCGAAATAAATTTTTGCAATCACTTGAACTGCAACTAGCTAAACCTTGGATGGAAAGTAAACTGCAAAGTGAAATACGAGAAATACTTGGACTAAGACATATTTCAGAAGAGGAACAGCTTGGTCCAGCGCCAAAAAAAAAACTCAAATTCCAACATTGAGATCTTTTTTTATTTTTTTTGGTAATAATTAGAATAAATTCAACTTTTATAATTAAAAATAGAATCTTTTAAGTTCAATTTAATGTAAAAATCACTTCTTTATCTCTAAAAATAAGCTCAGTACGATTTTTTAAAGTTGATCGAATTTTTTATAAAGTAAGGTTAGATAACTGTCAAAAATTTTTACCAACTTTGAAATTTTTTTAATTTTTTTTTGTAATAATTAGAACAAATCTGTCTTTTTTGAATCAAAATAGAATATTTTAGGTTCAATTTAAAGTAAAAATCATTTCTTAATCTCAATAAATAAGCTCAGTACGATTTTTTAAAATTGATCGAGTTTTTTAAAAAATGAGGTTAGTTAACTGTCAAAAATTTTTACTAACTTTAAAAATTTTAAAAATTTTTTTGGTAATAATTAGAACAAATCTGTCTTTTTTAAACAAAAATAGAATCGTTTAGCTTTAATTCAAAATAAAAATCATTCCTTAATCTCTAAAAATAAAGTCTGGGCGATTTTTTAAAATTGATCAAATTTTCTTAAAAGTTAGGTTAGTTAACTGTCAAAAATTTTTATCAACTTTAAAAATTTTTTTAATTTTTTTGGTAATAATTAGAACAAATCTGTCTTTTTTAAACAAAAATAGAATCGTTTAGCTTTAATTCAAAATAAAAATCATTCCTTAATCTCTAAAAATAAAGTCTGGGCGATTTTTTAAAATTGATCAAATTTTCTTAAAAGTTGGGTTAGTTAACCATCAAAAATTTTTAACCAACTTTGAAAATTTTTTTAATTTTTTTTGGTAAAATTTATAACAAATCCGACTTTTTAAAATCAAAATAGAATCTTTTAAGTTCAATTTAAAGTAAAAATCATTTCTTAATCTCAATAAATAAACCCAGTGCGATTTTTTAAAGTTGATCGAATTTTCTAAAAAATGAGGTTAGTTAACTGTCAAAAATTTTTACTAACTTTAAAAATTTTTAAAATTTTTTTGGTAATAATTAGAACAAATCTGTCTTTTTTAAACAAAAATAGAATCGTTTAGCTTTAATTCAAAATAAAAATCATTCCTTAATCTCTAAAAATAAAGTCTGGGCGATTTTTTAAAATTGATCAAATTTTCTTAAAAGTTAGGTTAGTTAACTGTCAAAAATTTTTATCAACTTTGAAAATTTTTTTAATTTTTTTGGCAATAATTAGAACAAATCTGTATTTTTTTAATCAAAATAGAATATTTTAGCTTCAATTTAAATTAAAAATCATTTCTTAATCTCAATAAATAAACTCTGTATGATTTTTTAAAATTGATCGAATTATTTTAAAAAGTTAGGTTAGATAACCATCAAAAATTTTTACCAACTTTGAAATTTTTTTAAATTTTTTTGGTAATAATTAGAACAAATCTGTCTTTTTTGAATCAAAATAGAATATTTTAGGTTCAATTTAAAGTAAAAATCATTTCTTAATCTCTAAAAATAAACTCTGTATGATTTTTTAAAGTTGATCGAATTTTCTAAAAAGTTAGGTTACAAACCATCAAAAATTTTTACCAACTTTGAAATTTTTTTAAATTTTTTTGGTAATAATTAGAACAAATCTGTCTTTTTTAAACAAAAATAGAATCGTTTAGCTTTAATTCAAAATAAAAATCATTCCTTAATCTCTAAAAATAAAGTCTGGGCGATTTTTTAAAATTGATCAAATTTTCTTAAAAGTTAGGTTAGTTAACTGTCAAAAATTTTTATCAACTTTGAAATTTTTTTAAATTTTTTTGGTAATAATTAGAACAAATCTGTCTTTTTTTAATCAAAATAGAATATTTTAGGTTCAATTTAAAGTAAAAATCATTTCTTAATCTCAATAAATAAACTCTGTATGATTTTTTAAAGTTGGTTGATTTTTTTTAAAAAGTTAGGTTAGTTAAATGTCAAAAAATTTTACTAACTTTAAAAATTTTTTTAATTTTTTTGATAACAATTAGAACAAATCTGACTTTTTAAATTAAAAATAGAATCTTTTATCTTTCATTTAAACCAAAAATCTTTTCTTAATTCTTATAAATAAAGTCGGGGTGATTTTTTAAAATTGGTCGATTTTTTAAAAAAGTTAGGTTAGATAACCATCAAAAATTTTTAACCAACTTTGAAATTTTTTTTAATTTTTTTGGTAAAAATTATAACAAATCTAACTTTTTAAAATCAAAATAGAATCTTTTAAGTTTAATTTAACCTAAGAATCATTCCTTAATTTTAATAAATAAACTCTGTGCGATTTTTTAAAGTTCATGAATTCATTTTTTTTTAATTGATTAAATTTTTTTAAATTGATCAAATTTTTTTTAAATTGATCAAATTTTTTTTAAATTGATCAAAATTTAAAAAAAATTTCTTAACAAAGCTTTTAAATGAATGAAAAATAAATAAAAAAACACACTTCATTCCCATTTTCTTTTCTATTTATACCTCAAACTGTTTGTTTTTCTTCGAGATAGTTGAAAGACAGCTTTTATCGAATTCCCAAATAAATTATTAACCGATTCAATCGTCGAACGAATCCGAACCGTCAAAGATCGCACGCGAGTATTCAAGTTGACGCGCTTCGCAATCTAATTACTTGTTGTTTCACGAAAGCTTCCAAGGAAAAACGAATCGATGCCATCGACCGCAAAGCGCTTACTACGGAGTACTTTTCTTACTTGTTAAAAGCTCTCGGACGAACCTTTCAGTTATGCTTTGACCACCAAAGCGTTCGGACTTTATATCTTACAAGTGTTTCAAGTGTCACGAATAGTTTTTAAAATATGGACTTTTCTAAGAATGCAGTGCGATGAATCTTCCTGTTTAGTTTCAATCAACACTGAAGAAGAAGAATACATTGAAAATTTTCAAGATTTACCATCTAATTTATCATCTAATAAAATTTGTTTAACACAATTGTGGGAACACGTTGTTAAATATAAAAAACTTCCAGGTATTAAATTTATTTTTTTAAAATTTTAATCTTAAAATTAAAAAAAAAATTTTTTTTCTTTTTTTTTGGAAAAAAAGAAAATATAGATTCTTCAATTTTCTTTACTCTTGTAACCCAAAGATTAAGAAATCCAGAATGGGAGGTTCGTCAACATTCTCTTAGGGTTTTAGTTGATATAATCCCTGTAATAAATCCGGATGAATTAGACACAAATATAGAAGAAGCTTTAAACGAAATCGTTCGTAACTTGGGTCATATTGGACCTGCTGTTCGAAAAGCAGCGATTGACGCTTTAAAAACCTACGTAAATCACACCAACAAACCGAATTTAATCGTTAGGGAACTTATTCATAAAGGAATTGAAAAAGGCGCAGTAAATAAAGTCAATCCAAACATAACTTTAGGAATTATAATCGCTGTACCGTTTTTAATCAATCAAAAAATCTCCATAGACGCTTTAAGATACATAATTCACGTTTTATTAGAAAAATTAGAAAACATTTTACATCAAGAAAGCATCGTTAGATCGTTAATAAGAATAAAAAAAATCATTGGGAATAAAAAGTTTGAGGAAATTTTAGAAGCTCATAAATTAAAAAAAGATTTTGAAATGCTCTGCGAGTTATATAATCTTCCAGAGAAAGTTTGCGATTTTATTCCGGACGAAAACAAACAATTTTGGAGCGACTATAATCTTAATTATTTTCAAAGTAAAACAAATTTGAATTTGGAGGAGGAAAAGGAAAAGGAAAAGGAAAAAAAGACTTTTGAAAGTATTAAAGAAGTCGATGATAAAGTTATTTTAGAAACTGAGATTAAATTGGATGAAGGACCTGCTATTACTATGAAAATTCACGAGGAGAGTAAAAATTATTTTGATTCTAGTGATAGTGATTGTGAAAATCGGTAAGTTTATTATTTTTTAATAAAAATAAAAATGTTTATCAACTTTGAAAATTTTTTTAATTTTTTTGACAACACTTGGAATAAAACGGTCTCTTTTAATTAAAATTAGAATGATTTAAGTTTAATTTAGAAAAAAAATCAAACCAAAATCTTTAAAAATGAATTTTTGGTGAATTTTTAAAATTGATCGTTTTTCTAAAGTTAGGTTAGAAGTATTAAAAACTTTTTACCAAAATAACTCAAAAACTAAAAAAGATATCAAAAAATCTTTTTAATAAAACTTATTTCTTATCTAATTAGGAATATTTTTGTTCATAAATAATTTTTTGATATTTTTAATAATAAACGAGTTGGAATTAAAAATGTCACTAAATGTCATTTTCTTTTAATTAACAAAATTTTTTAACCTAAAATTTCAAAAACTCAAAAACTAAAAAAGATATCAAAAAATTTTTTAAATAAAACTTATTTCTTATTTAATTGGGAATATTTTTGTTCATAAATAATTTTTTGATATTTTCAATAATAAACGAGTTGGAATTAAAAATGTCACTAAATGTCATTTTTATAAAAAAATTAACAAAGTCTTTTAACCTAAAATTTTAAAAACTCAAAAACTAAAAAAGATATCAAAAAAATTTTTAAATAAAACTTATTTCTTATTTAATTGGGAATATTTTTGTTCATAAATAATTTTTTGATATTTTCAATAATAAACGAGTTAGAATTAAAAATGTCACTAAATGTCATTTTTATAAAAAAATTAACAAAGTTTTTAACCTAAAATTTTAAAAACTCAAAAACTAAAAAAGATATCAAAAAAATTTTTAAATAAAACTTATTTCTCATCTAATTAGGAATATTTTTGTTCGTAAATAATTTTTTGGTATTTTCAATAATAAACGAGTTAGAATTAAAAATGTCACTAAATGTCATTTTTTTTTATTAACAAAGTTTTTTAACCTAAAATTTCAAAAACTCAAAAACTAAAAAAGATATCAAAAATTTTTTTAAATAAAACTTATTTCTTATTTAATTGGGAATATTTTTGTTCATAAATAATTTTTTGATATTTTCAATAATAAACGAGTTAGAATTAAAAATGTCACTAAATGTCATTTTTTTTAATTAACAAAGTTTTTTAACCTAAAATTTCAAAAACTCAAAAACTAAAAAAGATATAAAAAATTTTTTTAAATAAAACTTATTTCTTATTTATTTGGGAATATTTTTGTTCATAAATAATTTTTTGATATTTTCAATAATAAACGAGTTAGAATTAAAAATGTCACTAAATGTCATTTTTATAAAAAAAATTAACAAAGTTTTTTAACCTAAAATTTTAAAAACTCAAAAACTAAAAAAGATATCAAAAATGTTTTTAAATAAAACTTATTTCTTATCTACTTAGGAATATTTTTGTTTATAAATAATTTTTTGATATTTTCAATAATAAACGAGTTAGAATTAAAAATGTCACTAAATGTCATTTTTTTTTTATTAACAAAGTTTTTTAACCTAAAATTTCAAAAACTCAAAAACTAAAAAAGATATCAAAAATTTTTTTAAATAAAACTTATTTCTTATTTAATTGGGAATATTTTTGTTCATAAATAATTTTTTGATATTTTCAATAATAAACGAGTTAGAATTAAAAATGTCACTAAATGTCATTTTTTTTTAATTAACAAAGTTTTTTAACCTAAAATTTCAAAAACTCAAAAACTAAAAAAGATATCAAAAAATTTTTTAAATAAAACTTATTTCTTATTTAATTGGGAATATTTTTGTTTATATATAATTTTTTGATATTTTCAATAATAAACGAGTTAGAATTAAAAATGTCACTAAATGTCATTTTTTTTTTTAAATTAACAAAGTTTTTTAACCTAAAATTTCAAAAACTCAAAAACTAAAAAAGATATCAAAAAAATTTTTAAATAAAACTTATTTCTTATGAACTTAGGAATATTTTTGTTTATATATAATTTTTTGGTATTTTCAATAATAAACGAGTTAGAATTAAAAATGTCTCTAAATGTCATTTTTATAAAAAAATTAACAAAGTTTTTAACCTAAAATTTCAAAAACTCAAAAACTAAAAAAGATATCAAAAAATTTTTTAAATAAAACTTATTTCTTATTTAATTGGGAATATTTTTGTTTATAAGTAATTTTTTGATATTTTCAATAATAAACGAGTTAGAATTAAAAATGTCACTAAATGTCATTTTTTTTTAAATTAACAAAGTTTTTTAACCTAAAATTTCAAAAACTCAAAAACTAAAAAAGATATCAAAAAAATTTTTAAATAAAACTTATTTCTCATCTAATTAGGAATATTTTTGTTCATAAATAATTTTTTGGTATTTTCAATAATAAACGAGTTAGAATTAAAAATATCACTAAATGTCATTTTTTGTCAAAACAGTCGATTTTTAACCTAAAATAATTCAAAATTAAAAAAGATATCAAAAAATTTTTTTAATAAAGCTTATTTCCTATCTACTTAGGAATATTTTTGTTTATATATAATTTTTTGATATTTTCAATAATAAACGAGTTAGAATTAAAAATGTCACTAAATGTCATTTTTTAATTTTAGGTTAGAAAACTCAATAATTTTTTAAAAATTCGTAAAAAATTGAATTTTAAAGATTTTGATCTGATTTTTTTTCTAAATGAAATTAAAAATATTCTAGTTTTAATTTAAAAAGACCGATTTGTTCTAAATTTTACCAAAAAAATTAAAAAAATTTTCAAAGTTGGCAAAAAAATTTTAATTAAAATTAGAATGATTTAAGTTTCATCTAGAAAAAAAATCAAATCAAAATATTTAAAAATAAATTTTTGATGAATTTTTAAATTTGGTCGATTTTTTTTTAAGTTAGAAAAGTGTCAAAAATTTTTTACCAACTTTGAAAATTTTTTTAATTTTTTTGACAACACTTGGAATAAAACGGTATTATTTAATTAAAATTAGAATGTTTAAAATTTCATTTGGAAAAAAAATCAGCTTAAAATATTTAAAATTCAATTTTTTATGATTTTTTTAAGAAATGGTTCATTTTTAACCTAAAAAAAATTTTACCAACTTTGAAAATTTTTTTAATTTTTTTGAAAACATTTAGAATAAAACGGTCTTTTTAGATCAAAACTAGAATGATTTAAGTTTCATCTAGAAAAAAAATCAAATCAAAATCATTAAAAATGAATTTTTAGCGAATTTTTAAATTTGACCGATTTTTTTTAAGTTAGAAAAGTGTCAAAAATTTTTCCAACATTGAAAATTTTTTTAATTTTTTTGACAACAATTAGAATAAAACGGTCTTCTTTAATTAAAATTAGAATGATTTGAGTTTCATCTAGAAAAAAAATCAAATCAAAATCTTTAAAAATAAATTTTTGGCGAATTTTTAAATTTGGTCGATTTTTTTTTAAGTTTAAGAAAAGTGTCAAAAATTTTTTTCCAACTTTGAAAATTTTTTTAATTTTTTTGACAACACTTGGAATAAAACGGTCTTTTTTAATTAAAATTAGAATGTTTTAAGTTTCATTTGGAAAAAAAATCAGCTTAAAATATTTAAAATTCAATTTTTTATGATTTTTTTAAGAAATGGTTCATTTTTAACCTAAAAAAAATTTTACCAACTTTGAAAATTTTTTTAATTTTTTTGAAAACATTTAGAATAAAATGGTCTTCTTTAATTAAAATTAGAATGATTTAAGTTTCATCTAGAAAAAAAATCAAATCAAATTCTTTAAAAATGAATTTTTGATGAATTTTTAAATTTGGTCGATTTTTTTTAAGTTAGAAAAGTGTCAAAAATTTTTTACCAACTTTGAAATTTTTTTTAATTTTTTTGACAACACGTAGAATAAAGCGGTCTTTTTTAATTAAGATTGGAATGTTTTAAGTTTCATTTGGAAAAAATCAGCTTAAAGTATATAAAATTCAATTTTTTATGATTTTTTTAAGAAATGGTTCATTTTTAACCTAAAAAAAATTTTACCAACTCTGAAAATTTTTTTAATTTTTTTGAAAACATTTAGAATAAAACGGTCTTTTCTAATTAAAATTAGAATGATTTAAGTTTCATCTAGAAAAAAAATCAAATCAAATTCTTTAAAAATGAATTTTTGGTGAATTTTTAAATTTAATCGTTTTTTTACGTTAGGTTAGAAGTGTCAAAAAATTTCTATCAACTTTGAAAATTTTTCTAATTTTTTTGGTAACACTTTGAATAAAACGGTCTTTTTTAATTAAAATTAGAATGATTTAAGTTTCATTTGGAAAAAAATCAGCTTAAAATATTTAAAACTCAATTTTTTATGATTTTTTTTAAGAAATGGTTCATTTTTTAACCTAAAAAAAATTTCACCAATTTTGCAATTTTTTTTAATTTTTTTGAAAACATTTAGAATAAAACGGTCTTTTTAGATCAAAACTAGAATGATTTAAGTTTCATCTAGAAAAAAAAACCAAATCAAAATCGTTAAAAATGAATTTTTAGCGAATTTTTAAATTTGGTCGATTTTTTTTTAAGTTAGAAAAGTGTCAAAATTTTTTTCCAACTTTAAAAATTTTTTTAATTTTTTTGACAATACTTTGAATAAAACGGTCTTTTTTAATTAAAATTAGAATGTTTTAAGTTTCATTTGGAAAAAAAATCAGCTTAAAATATTTAAAATTCAATTTTTTATGAATTTTTTAAGAAATGGTTCATTTTTTTAACCTAAAAAAAATTTTACCAACTTTGAAAATTTTTTTAAATTTTTTGAAAACATTTAGAATAAAACGGTCTTTTTTAATTAAAATCAGAATGTTTTAAGTTTCATTTAGGAAAAAAATCAAATCAAAATCTTTAAAAATGAATTTTTGACGAATTTTTAAATTTGATCGTTTTTTTGTATTTTTTTTTTTCTAGAGGAATAAGTACATTCCAAGTTTTAGCCGATGACAGCGACGATGATTACGACTCATGGAGAAAAACACCAAAAAGAGTTCGATTCGGTGGCGAAATCGTTAAAATGAGAACTCCAGATTCAGATAGTAACCAACAAAGTGATGAAACCGAAAACTTAAACGAAAAATTAAACCTTAGAACTCAATCTAAACCTCTTCTTGAAATTCATTACAAATCCACAACTAAATTATCAACTAAATTATTAAATAAGAGTCATATTCCAGTTCCCATTTCTTCAAAAAGTCGTCCAAATTCAGAACCAAACAGTCCAAAAAGAGTTCAATCGGTTAAACTTTATAAATCAAGTCCGAATTTATCTAAAGAGGAGGGAAACGAGGGAAAAACTAAAATACCCATGAAAAAAAATTTTGGTCAAAAGGAAATTAGTAGAAGTATAAAAATTAAAGTTAATCAATCGATAAAAGGGGTTAAGAATAATCGAAGGGAGGAACATCCGAGAAAATTAGTTAGAGGGAAGACTATTGAGGTTGTGGATGATGTAAAAGGGAAATTGAAGGAGGATAAGTTTCCTGCTTTGGAATTTAAACCGAATATGGAAAAGCAAGATGAGATAGATTTGTCAGAATCGAAAAATTTATTAATGGGGAAAGTTATAAATCAGGAAAAAAAATTTACAAATATACGAAATTTATCATCAATGAAAGTTGTGGATTACCAAGAAAAAAATTCAATTTTAGCGAGGAATTTATCTCCAAGAAGGAATTTATCCCCAAATAGAAATACTTCATTGTCAAAAGATTTCTCATCGGTTAGAAATTTATCTCCAAGAAGTTTATCTCCAAAAAGTTTATCTCCAAAACGAAATTCACCTCCAAGAAGAGATGTTTTTCCAAAAAGAAACTCATCACCAAAAAGAAATTCACCTCCAAGAAGAAATCCCTCCCCAAAAAGAAACTCATCACCAAAAAGAAACTCATCTCCAAAAAGAACCCCATCTCCAATAAGAAATACATCATCAAGAAATTTTTCATCAATTAGAAACTCATCCCCAACTAGAAATCTATCACCACCAAGAAAATCACCAAAAAACTTAGAAAGATACAGTCCAATACCCATTCATAACCAAATTGAAGTATTCCACAACCTTACAAGAAGCCCTGAAAGAAAACCAAAACCCAAAGAAGAAATTCCCGAAATTCCTGAACAAAAACAGCCAGAAGAACGTCATTTAACGACAGCTGATGATGTTTTATTCGGGAAAAATCCCAATACAAACGAGAGAAAAATTCACACAGCTGATAAATTACAATCTTTTGATACTTCATCTCATTCGGTGTCGTCTACAGAAAAGGATTCGAATTCCGAACGGGTTATTATAGCTTACAATAGTTTTCACGTTTGTAATCCGAATGAAAGCAGTACTTTGGAAGAATTTGATTCTCCGATTCCTGTAAAAGATTCGGGTGATTGTTTAACGTGTTCGAGTTCTGGAAGTGATGGAATAAGTGAGAAATTAATTTGTGAAAGGATTGGATTGATAGATGAAAGAATATTACATGATATTCAATTAAAGGTAGGTTATTAATTTGAATTTAACACTTATAAGCTTTTATAATAAGATTATTATCATTTTTTTTGGAAGAAAACGGTCTTTTTTAATTAAAATTAGAATGTTTTAAGTTTTATTTGGAAAAAAAATCAGCTTAAAATATTTAAAATTCAATTTTTTATGAATTTTTTAAGAAATGGTTCATTTTTTTAACCTAAAAAAAATTTTACCAAGTTTGAAAATTTTTTTAATTTTTTTGATGACACTCAGATTAATACGGTCTTTTTTATTTAAAATTAGAATGTTCTAAGTTTCATTTAGAGAAAAAATCAAATCAAAATCTTTAAAAATGAATTTTTGATGAATTTTTAAAGTTGATCGATTTTCTTAAGTTAGATTAAAATGTCAAAAAATTTTTGTCAACTTTGAATTTTTTTTTAATTTTTTTGACAACACTTGGAATAAAGCGGTCTTTTTTAATTAAAATTAGAATGATTTAAGTTTCATCTAGAAAAAAAATCAAATCAAAATCTTTAAAAATGAATTTTTGGCAAATTTTTAAATTTGATCGATTTTTTTTTAAGTTAGAAAAGTGTCAAAAATTTTTCCCAACTTTGAAAATTTTTTTGACAACACTTGGAATAAAACGGTCTTTTTTAATTAAAATTAGAATGTTTTAAGTTTCATCTCGAAAAAAAATCAAATCAAAATCTTTAAAAATTAATTTTTGATGAATTTTTAAAGTTGGTCGATTTTCTTAAGTTAGATTAAAATGTCAAAAATTTTTTGTCAACTTTGAAATTTTTTTAAGTTTTTTTGACAACACTTGGAATAAAACGATCTTTTTTATTTAAAATTAGAATGTTCTAAGTTTCATTTAGAGAAAAAATCAAATCAAAATATTTAAAAATGAATTTTTGATGAATTTTTAAAGTTGATCGATTTTCTTAAGTTAGATTAAAATGTCAAAAATTTTTTACCAAGTTTGAAAATTTTTTTAGTTTTTTGGACAACACTTGGAATAAAACGGTCTTTTTTATTTAAAATTAGAATGTTTTAAGTTTCACCCAGAAAAAAAAATCAAATCAAAATATTTAAAAATGAATTCTTGGCGAATTTTTAAATTTGATCGATTTTTTTTTAAGTTAGAAAAGTGTCAAAAATTTTTTACCAAGTTTGAAAATTTTTTTCATTTTTTTGACAACACTTGGAATAAAACGGTCTTTTTTAATTGAAATTAGAATGATTTAAGTTTCACCTAGAAAAAAAATCAAATCAAAATCTTTAAAAATGAATTTTTGGTGAATTTTTAAATTTGATCGTTTTTTTACGTTAGGTTAGAAGTGTCAAAAATTTTTTATCTACTTTGAAAATTTTTCTAATTTTTTTGGTAACACTTTGAATAAAACAGTCTTTTTTAGTTAAAATTAGAATGTTTTAAGTTTCATTTGGAAAAAAATCAGCTTAAAATATTTAAAATTCAATTTTTTATGAATTTTTTAAGAAATGGTTCATTTTTTTAACCTAAAAAAATTTTACCAAGTTTGAAATTTTTTTTAATTTTTTTGACAACACTTGGAATAAAACGGTCTTTTTTAATTAAAATTAGAATGATTTAAGTTTCATCTCGAAAAAAAATCAAATCAAAATCTTTAAAAATGAATTTTTGGTGAATTTTAAAAGTTGATCGATTTTCTTAAATTAGATTAAAATGTCAAAAAATTTTTGTCAACTTTGAAAATTTTTTTAATTTTTTTGACAATAATTAGAATGAAACGGTCTTTTTTAATTAAAATTAGAATGTTTTAAGTTTCATTTGGAAAAAAATCAGCTTAAAATATTTAAAATTCAATTTTTTATGAATTTTTTAAGAAATGGTTCATTTTTTTAACCTAAAAAATTTTACCAAGTTTGAAATTTTTTTAAATTTTTATGACAACACTTGGAATAAAACGGCCTTTTTTAATTAAAATTAGAATGTTTTAAGTTTCATTTGGAAAAAAATGAGCTTAAAATATTTAAAATTCAATTTTTTATGAATTTTTTAAGAAATGGTTCATTTTTTTAACCTAAAAAAATTTTTACCAAGTTTGAAAATTTTTTTAATTTTTTTGACAACATTTGGAATAAAACGGTCTTTTTTATTTAAAATTAGAATGTTTTAAGTTTCATTTAGAGAAACAATCAAATCAAAATCTTTAAAAATGAATTTTTGATGAATTTTAAAAGTTGATCGATTTTCTTAAATTAGATTAAAATATCAAAAAATTTTTGTCAACTTTGAAATTTTTTTTTAATTTTTTTAACAACACTTGGAATAAAACGGTCTTTTTTATTTAAAATTAGAATGTTTTAAGTTTCATTTAGAGAAAAAATCAAATCAAAATCTTTAAAAATGAATTTTTGATGAATTTTTAAATTTGATCGATTTTTTTTTAAGTTAGAAAAGTGTCAAAAATTTTTTACCAACTTTGAAAATGTTTTTAATTTTTTTGACAACACTTGGAATAAAACGGCCTTTTTTAATTAAAATTAGAATGATTTAAGTTTCACCTAGAAAAAAAATCAAATCAAAATCTTAAAAAATGAATTTTTGATGAATTTTTAAAGTTGGTCGATTTTCTTAAATTAGATTAAAATGTAAAAAAATTTTTGCCAACTTCACAAACAATCTAAATTGCTTGAAAATCGTGAAACCCAACTTCAAATCGTGTAAAACCGACTTAAAATCATCTGGGTTGGTTTGAAAACGTGAAAACCATACTTAAAATCGTCTAAATTGATTGAACATTTTGTAAAATTAGGTTAGAATCTCCCAAGTTGTTTAAAAATCGTAAAACCCCAACTTAAAATCGTGTAAAATGGACTTAAAACTGTTCACATTAATTTAACCAGTTTCATTTAATCATATTAACGCAGTACGAGAATCTACGAGTTATCTCGTAGAGTTGGCAGTCAACGTGTTAACGATATTCCTTTCTAGGAAAATTTCCTAACGATTTTTTAACTTTTCTGGTTATTTATTTATTTTATTTTTTTTATTCCAACAACTATTTAAACTTTTCGAATGTTTTTATACTTTTACTGAAGATTTTCCTTAACTTTAAAGAAAGTTTAAAGGATTTTCTCTAATTTGCGAACGTTTTAAAAGATTTTATTAACTCTCCTGATTGATCTTTTAATTTTTTCATATAGTTTGTTGATGAATCTAAATTATCAATCGTTCAACAAGCAACATTGTTAGATTTCTTTTCCTCGCTTTTGGAAATCATGAAATGTTTTGGAAAAACTCAAATTTAACAAAAAAATTTGTCTAGGAAAAGTTTTTTGAATAATTCAGTTTCTCAGATAATTTCTTTTTAATGATTTATTTAAGTATGGATAATTATTTAGACGTTTTTCGTAATTTTATAATTTTTTTAAGGAATTTTCTATACGATTAAATTTATCTATCGTTTCTAATTCACATTCTGGACGATTGAACGATTTTCTAGTGTTTCCCGGACGATTTATTTTAATCTGTAACATTGGCGGTGTGTGGAGTTTTATAAAAAGGAAGATAAATGTTAAAAAATCATAGAAAATATGTATTTTATGTTATACAAATTTTCCAACAACTTTCAAGACGAGGTTGAGTTTCCTTTGCTTCTTCTGACGAACCGCCATTGGTTTGGATGATTATCTAAGTTTATTGAACGATTTTCTAGTTTTTCTTGGACGAAAAAATCACAACAAATATGTACTTTGTGCTATACTAATTTCCTTACAACTTTCAAACCGAGATTGAGTCTCTTTTTCTTTTTTTGACGAGCCGCCACTGGCTTGAAAGATTATCTAAGTTTATTGAACGATTTTCTAGTTTTTCTTGGACGAAAAAATCACAACAAATATATACTTTGTGCTATACTAATTTCCTTACAACTTTCAAACCGAGATTGAGTCTCTTTTTCTTTTTTTGACGAGCCGCCATTGGTTTGAACGATTATCTAAGTTTATTGAACGATTTTCTAGTTTTTCTTGGACGAAAAAATCACAACAAATATGTACTTTGCGCTATACTAATTTCCTTATAACTTTCAAACCGAGATTGAGTCTCTTTTTCTTTTTTTGACGAGCCGCCACTGGCTTGAACGATTATCTAAGTTTATTGAACGATTTTCTAGTTTTTCTTGGACGAAAAAATCACAACAAATATGTACTTTGTGCTATACTAATTTCCTTACAACTTTCAAACCGAGATTGAGCCTTTTTTTCTTTTTTTGACGAGCCGCCACTGGCTTGAAAGATTATCTAAGTTTATTGAACGATTTTCTAGTTTTTCTTGGACGAAAAAATCACAACAAATATATACTTTGTGCTATACTAATTTCCTTACAACTTTCAAACCGAGATTGAGCCTTTTTTTCTTTTTTTGACGAGCCGCCACTGGCTTGAAAGATTATCTAAGTTTATTGAACGATTTTCTAGTTTTTCTTGGACGAAAAAATCACAACAAATATGTACTTTGTGCTATACTAATTTCCTTACAACTTTCAAACCGAGATTGAGCCTTTTTTTCTTTTTTTGACGAGCCGCCACTGGCTTGAAAGATTATCTAAGTTTATTGAACGATTTTCTAGTTTTTCTTGGACGAAAAAATCACAACAAATATGTACTTTGTGCTATACTAATTTCCTTACAACTTTCAAACCGAGATTGAGCCTTTTTTTCTTTTTTTGACGAGCCGCCACTGGCTTGAAAGATTATCTAAGTTTATTGAACGATTTTCTAGTTTTTCTTGGACGAAAAAATCACAACAAATATGTACTTTGTGCTATACTAATTTCCTTACAACTTTCAAACCGAGATTGAGCCTTTTTTTCTTTTTTTGACGAGCCGCCACTGGCTTGAAAGATTATCTAAGTTTATTGAACGATTTTCTAGTTTTTCTTGGACGAAAAAATCACAACAAATATGTACTTTGTGCTATACTAATTTCCTTACAACTTTCAAACCGAGATTGAGCCTTTTTTTCTTTTTTTGACGAGCCGCCACTGGCTTGAAAGATTATCTAAGTTTATTGAACGATTTTCTAGTTTTTCTTGGACGAAAAAATCACAACAAATATGTACTTTGTGCTATACTAATTTCCTTACAACTTTCAAACCGAGATTGAGCCTTTTTTTCTTTTTTTGACGAGCCGCCACTGGCTTGAAAGATTATCTAAGTTTATTGAACGATTTTCTAGTTTTTCTTGGACGAAAAAATCACAACAAATATATACTTTGTGCTATACTAATTTCCTTACAACTTTCAAACCGAGATTGAGCCTTTTTTTCTTTTTTTGACGAGCCGCCACTGGCTTGAAAGATTATCTAAGTTTATTGAACGATTTTCTAGTTTTTCTTGGACGAAAAAATCACAACAAATATGTACTTTGTGCTATACTAATTTCCTTACAACTTTCAAACCGAGATTGAGCCTTTTTTTCTTTTTTTGACGAGCCGCCACTGGCTTGAAAGATTATCTAAGTTTATTGAACGATTTTCTAGTTTTTCTTGGACGAAAAAATCACAACAAATATGTACTTTGTGCTATACTAATTTCCTTACAACTTTCAAACCGAGATTGAGTCTCTTTTTCTTTTTTTGACGAGCCGCCACTGGCTTGAACGATTATCTAAGTTTATTGAACGATTTTCTAGTTTTTCTTGGACGAAAAAATCACAACAAATATGTACTTTGCGCTATACTAATTTCCTTATAACTTTCAAACCGAGATTGAGCCTTTTTTTCTTTTTTTGACGAGCCGCCACTGGCTTGAAAGATTATCTAAGTTTATTGAACGATTTTCTAGTTTTTCTTGGACGAAAAAATCACAACAAATATATACTTTGTGCTATACTAATTTCCTTACAACTTTCAAACCGAGATTGAGCCTTTTTTTCTTTTTTTGACGAGCCGCCACTGGCTTGAAAGATTATCTAAGTTTATTGAACGATTTTCTAGTTTTTCTTGGACGAAAAAATCACAACAAATATGTACTTTGTGCTATACTAATTTCCTTACAACTTTCAAACCGAGATTGAGCCTTTTTTTCTTTTTTTGACGAGCCGCCATTGGTTTGAACGATTATCTAAGTTTATTGAACGATTTTCTAGTTTTTCTTGGACGAAAAAATCACAACAAATATGTACTTTGTGCTATACTAATTTCCTTACAACTTTCAAACCGAGATTGAGCCTTTTTTTCTTTTTTTGACGAGCCGCCATTGGTTTGAACGATTATCTAAGTTTATTGAACGATTTTCTAGTTTTTCTTGAACGAAAAAATCACAACAAATATGTACTTTGTGCTATACTAATTTCCTTACAACTTTCAAACCGAGATTGAGCCTTTTTTTCTTTTTTTGACGAGCCGCCATTGGTTTGAACGATTATCTAAGTTTATTGAACGATTTTCTAGTTTTTCTTGGACGAAAAAATCACAACAAATATGTACTTTGTGCTATACTAATTTCCTTACAACTTTCAAACCGAGATTGAGCCTTTTTTTCTTTTTTTGACGAGCCGCCATTGGTTTGAACGATTATCTAAGTTTATTGAACGATTTTCTAGTTTTTCTTGGACGAAAAAATCACAACAAATATGTACTTTGTGCTATACTAATTTCCTTACAACTTTCAAACCGAGATTGAGTCTCTTTTTCTTTTTTTGACGAGCCGCCACTGGCTTGAACGATTATCTAAGTTTATTGAACGATTTTCTAGTTTTTCTTGAACGAAAAAATCACAACAAATATGTACTTTGTGCTATACTAATTTCCTTACAACTTTCAAACCGAGATTGAGCCTTTTTTTCTTTTTTTGACGAGCCGCCATTGGTTTGAACGATTATCTAAGTTTATTGAACGATTTTCTAGTTTTTCTTGAACGAAAAAATCACAACAAATATGTACTTTGTGCTATACTAATTTCCTTACAACTTTCAAACCGAGATTGAGCCTTTTTTTCTTTTTTTGACGAGCCGCCATTGGTTTGAACGATTATCTAAGTTTATTGAACGATTTTCTAGTTTTTCTTGAACGAAAAAATCACAACAAATATGTACTTTGTGCTATACTAATTTCCTTACAACTTTCAAACCGAGATTGAGCCTTTTTTTCTTTTTTTGACGAGCCGCCATTGGTTTGAACGATTATCTAAGTTTATTGAACGATTTTCTAGTTTTTCTTGGACGAAAAAATCACAACAAATATGTACTTTGTGCTATACTAATTTCCTTACAACTTTCAAACCGAGATTGAGCCTTTTTTTCTTTTTTTGACGAGCCGCCATTGGTTTGAACGATTATCTAAGTTTATTGAACGATTTTCTAGTTTTTCTTGGACGAAAAAATCACAACAAATATGTACTTTGTGCTATACTAATTTCCTTACAACTTTCAAACCGAGATTGAGCCTTTTTTTCTTTTTTTGACGAGCCGCCATTGGTTTGAACGATTATCTAAGTTTATTGAACGATTTTCTAGTTTTTCTTGGACGAAAAAATCACAACAAATATGTACTTTGTGCTATACTAATTTCCTTACAACTTTCAAACCGAGATTGAGCCTTTTTTTCTTTTTTTGACGAGCCGCCATTGGGTTGAACGATTATCTAAGTTTATTGAACGATTTTCTAGTTTTTCTTGGACGAAAAAATCACAACAAATATGTACTTTGTGCTATACTAATTTCCTTACAACTTTCAAACCGAGATTGAGCCTTTTTTTCTTTTTTTGACGAGCCGCCATTGGTTTGAACGATTATCTAAGTTTATTGAACGATTTTCTAGTTTTTCTTGGACGAAAAAATCACAACAAATATGTACTTTGTGCTATACTAATTTCCTTACAACTTTCAAACCGAGATTGAGCTTTTTTTTCTTTTTTGACGAGCCGCCACTGGCTTGAAAGATTATCTAAGTTTATTGAACGATTTTCTAGTTTTTCTTGGACGAAAAAATCACAACAAATATGTACTTTGTGCTATACTAATTTCCTTACAACTTTCAACCCGAGATTGAGTCTCTTTTTCTTTTTTTGACGAGCCGCCATTGGTTTGAACGATTATCTAAGTTTATTGAACGATTTTCTAGTTTTTCTTGGACGAAAAAATCACAACAAATATGTACTTTGTGCTATACTAATTTCCTTACAACTTTCAAACCGAGATTGAGCCTTTTTTTCTTTTTTTGACGAGCCGCCATTGGTTTGAACGATTATCTAAGTTTATTGAACGATTTTCTAGTTTTTCTTGGACGAAAAAATCACAACAAATATGTACTTTGTGCTATACTAATTTCCTTACAACTTTCAAACCGAGATTGAGCCTTTTTTTCTTTTTTTGACGAGCCGCCACTGGCTTGAAAGATTATCTAAGTTTATTGAACGATTTTCTAGTTTTTCTTGGACGAAAAAATCACAACAAATATGTACTTTGTGCTATACTAATTTCCTTACAACTTTCAAACCGAGATTGAGCCTTTTTTTCTTTTTTTGACGAGCCGCCACTGGCTTGAAAGATTATCTAAGTTTATTGAACGATTTTCTAGTTTTTCTTGGACGAAAAAATCACAACAAATATGTACTTTGTGCTATACTAATTTCCTTACAACTTTCAAACCGAGATTGAGCCTTTTTTTCTTTTTTTGACGAGCCGCCACTGGCTTGAAAGATTATCTAAGTTTATTGAACGATTTTCTAGTTTTTCTTGGACGAAAAAATCACAACAAATATATACTTTGTGCTATACTAATTTCCTTACAACTTTCAAACCGAGATTGAGCCTTTTTTTCTTTTTTTGACGAGCCGCCACTGGCTTGAAAGATTATCTAAGTTTATTGAACGATTTTCTAGTTTTTCTTGGACGAAAAAATCACAACAAATATGTACTTTGTGCTATACTAATTTCCTTACAACTTTCAAACCGAGATTGAGCCTTTTTTTCTTTTTTTGACGAGCCGCCACTGGCTTGAAAGATTATCTAAGTTTATTGAACGATTTTCTAGTTTTTCTTGGACGAAAAAATCACAACAAATATGTACTTTGTGCTATACTAATTTCCTTACAACTTTCAAACCGAGATTGAGTCTCTTTTTCTTTTTTTGACGAGCCGCCACTGGCTTGAACGATTATCTAAGTTTATTGAACGATTTTCTAGTTTTTCTTGGACGAAAAAATCACAACAAATATGTACTTTGCGCTATACTAATTTCCTTATAACTTTCAAACCGAGATTGAGCCTTTTTTTCTTTTTTTGACGAGCCGCCACTGGCTTGAAAGATTATCTAAGTTTATTGAACGATTTTCTAGTTTTTCTTGGACGAAAAAATCACAACAAATATATACTTTGTGCTATACTAATTTCCTTACAACTTTCAAACCGAGATTGAGCCTTTTTTTCTTTTTTTGACGAGCCGCCACTGGCTTGAAAGATTATCTAAGTTTATTGAACGATTTTCTAGTTTTTCTTGGACGAAAAAATCACAACAAATATGTACTTTGTGCTATACTAATTTCCTTACAACTTTCAAACCGAGATTGAGCCTTTTTTTCTTTTTTTGACGAGCCGCCATTGGTTTGAACGATTATCTAAGTTTATTGAACGATTTTCTAGTTTTTCTTGGACGAAAAAATCACAACAAATATGTACTTTGTGCTATACTAATTTCCTTACAACTTTCAAACCGAGATTGAGCCTTTTTTTCTTTTTTTGACGAGCCGCCATTGGTTTGAACGATTATCTAAGTTTATTGAACGATTTTCTAGTTTTTCTTGAACGAAAAAATCACAACAAATATGTACTTTGTGCTATACTAATTTCCTTACAACTTTCAAACCGAGATTGAGCCTTTTTTTCTTTTTTTGACGAGCCGCCATTGGTTTGAACGATTATCTAAGTTTATTGAACGATTTTCTAGTTTTTCTTGGACGAAAAAATCACAACAAATATGTACTTTGTGCTATACTAATTTCCTTACAACTTTCAAACCGAGATTGAGCCTTTTTTTCTTTTTTTGACGAGCCGCCATTGGTTTGAACGATTATCTAAGTTTATTGAACGATTTTCTAGTTTTTCTTGGACGAAAAAATCACAACAAATATGTACTTTGTGCTATACTAATTTCCTTACAACTTTCAAACCGAGATTGAGTCTCTTTTTCTTTTTTTGACGAGCCGCCACTGGCTTGAACGATTATCTAAGTTTATTGAACGATTTTCTAGTTTTTCTTGAACGAAAAAATCACAACAAATATGTACTTTGTGCTATACTAATTTCCTTACAACTTTCAAACCGAGATTGAGCCTTTTTTTCTTTTTTTGACGAGCCGCCATTGGTTTGAACGATTATCTAAGTTTATTGAACGATTTTCTAGTTTTTCTTGAACGAAAAAATCACAACAAATATGTACTTTGTGCTATACTAATTTCCTTACAACTTTCAAACCGAGATTGAGCCTTTTTTTCTTTTTTTGACGAGCCGCCATTGGTTTGAACGATTATCTAAGTTTATTGAACGATTTTCTAGTTTTTCTTGAACGAAAAAATCACAACAAATATGTACTTTGTGCTATACTAATTTCCTTACAACTTTCAAACCGAGATTGAGCCTTTTTTTCTTTTTTTGACGAGCCGCCATTGGTTTGAACGATTATCTAAGTTTATTGAACGATTTTCTAGTTTTTCTTGGACGAAAAAATCACAACAAATATGTACTTTGTGCTATACTAATTTCCTTACAACTTTCAAACCGAGATTGAGCCTTTTTTTCTTTTTTTGACGAGCCGCCATTGGTTTGAACGATTATCTAAGTTTATTGAACGATTTTCTAGTTTTTCTTGGACGAAAAAATCACAACAAATATGTACTTTGTGCTATACTAATTTCCTTACAACTTTCAAACCGAGATTGAGCCTTTTTTTCTTTTTTTGACGAGCCGCCATTGGTTTGAACGATTATCTAAGTTTATTGAACGATTTTCTAGTTTTTCTTGGACGAAAAAATCACAACAAATATGTACTTTGTGCTATACTAATTTCCTTACAACTTTCAAACCGAGATTGAGCCTTTTTTTCTTTTTTTGACGAGCCGCCATTGGTTTGAACGATTATCTAAGTTTATTGAACGATTTTCTAGTTTTTCTTGGACGAAAAAATCACAACAAATATGTACTTTGTGCTATACTAATTTCCTTACAACTTTCAAACCGAGATTGAGCCTTTTTTTCTTTTTTTGACGAGCCGCCATTGGTTTGAACGATTATCTAAGTTTATTGAACGATTTTCTAGTTTTTCTTGGACGAAAAAATCACAACAAATATGTACTTTGTGCTATACTAATTTCCTTACAACTTTCAAACCGAGATTGAGCTTTTTTTTCTTTTTTGACGAGCCGCCACTGGCTTGAAAGATTATCTAAGTTTATTGAACGATTTTCTAGTTTTTCTTGGACGAAAAAATCACAACAAATATGTACTTTGTGCTATACTAATTTCCTTACAACTTTCAACCCGAGATTGAGTCTCTTTTTCTTTTTTTGACGAGCCGCCATTGGTTTGAACGATTATCTAAGTTTATTGAACGATTTTCTAGTTTTTCTTGGACGAAAAAATCACAACAAATATGTACTTTGTGCTATACTAATTTCCTTACAACTTTCAAACCGAGATTGAGCTTTTTTTTCTTTTTTGACGAGCCGCCACTGGCTTGAAAGATTATCTAAGTTTATTGAACGATTTTCTAGTTTTTCTTGAACGAAAAAATCACAACAAATATGTACTTTGTGCTATACTAATTTCCTTACAACTTTCAAACCGAGATTGAGCCTTTTTTTCTTTTTTTGACGAGCCGCCATTGGTTTGAACAATTATCTAAGTTTATTGAACGATTTTCTAGTTTTTCTTGGACGAAAAAATCACAACAAATATGTACTTTGTGCTATACTAATTTCCTTACAACTTTCAAACCGAGATTGAGCTTTTTTTTCTTTTTTGACGAGCCGCCACTGGCTTGAAAGATTATCTAAGTTTATTGAACGATTTTCTAGTTTTTCTTGAACGAAAAAATCACAACAAATATGTACTTTGTGCTATACTAATTTCCTTACAACTTTCAAACCGAGATTGAGCCTTTTTTTCTTTTTTTGACGAGCCGCCATTGGTTTGAACGATTATCTAAGTTTATTGAACGATTTTCTAGTTTTTCTTGGACGAAAAAATCACAACAAATATGTACTTTGTGCTATACTAATTTCCTTACAACTTTCAAACCGAGATTGAGCCTTTTTTTCTTTTTTTGACGAGCCGCCATTGGTTTGAACGATTATCTAAGTTTATTGAACGATTTTCTAGTTTTTCTTGGACGAAAAAATCACAACAAATATGTACTTTGTGCTATACTAATTTCCTTACAACTTTCAAACCGAGATTGAGCTTTTTTTTCTTTTTTGACGAGCCGCCACTGGCTTGAAAGATTATCTAAGTTTATTGAACGATTTTCTAGTTTTTCTTGGACGAAAAAATCACAACAAATATGTACTTTGTGCTATACTAATTTCCTTACAACTTTCAACCCGAGATTGAGTCTCTTTTTCTTTTTTTGACGAGCCGCCATTGGTTTGAACGATTATCTAAGTTTATTGAACGATTTTCTAGTTTTTCTTGGACGAAAAAATCACAACAAATATGTACTTTGTGCTATACTAATTTCCTTACAACTTTCAAACCGAGATTGAGCTTTTTTTTCTTTTTTGACGAGCCGCCACTGGCTTGAAAGATTATCTAAGTTTATTGAACGATTTTCTAGTTTTTCTTGAACGAAAAAATCACAACAAATATGTACTTTGTGCTATACTAATTTCCTTACAACTTTCAAACCGAGATTGAGCCTTTTTTTCTTTTTTTGACGAGCCGCCATTGGTTTGAACAATTATCTAAGTTTATTGAACGATTTTCTAGTTTTTCTTGGACGAAAAAATCACAACAAATATGTACTTTGTGCTATACTAATTTCCTTACAACTTTCAAACCGAGATTGAGCTTTTTTTTCTTTTTTGACGAGCCGCCACTGGCTTGAAAGATTATCTAAGTTTATTGAACGATTTTCTAGTTTTTCTTGAACGAAAAAATCACAACAAATATGTACTTTGTGCTATACTAATTTCCTTACAACTTTCAAACCGAGATTGAGTCTCTTTTTCTTTTTTTGACGAGCCGCCATTGGTTTGAACGATTATCTAAGTTTATTGAACGATTTTCTAGTTTTTCTTGGACGAAAAAATCACAACAAATATGTACTTTGTGCTATACTAATTTCCTTACAACTTTCAAACCGAGATTGAGTCTCTTTTTCTTTTTTTGACGACCCGCCACTGGCTTGAAAGATTATCTAAGTTTATTGAACGATTTTCTAGTTTTTCTTGGACGAAAAAATCACAACAAATATATACTTTGTGCTATACTAATTTTCTCACAACTTTCAAACCGAGATTGAGTCCCTTTTTCTTTTTTTGACGAGCCGCCATTGGTTTGAACGATTATCTAAGTTTATTGAACGATTTTCTAGTTTTTCTTGGACGAAAAAATCACAACAAATATGTACTTTGTGCTATACTAATTTCCTTACAACTTTCAAACCGAGATTGAGTCTCTTTTTCTTTTTTTGACGAGCCGCCATTCGTTTGAACGATTATCTAAGTTTATTGAACGATTTTCTAGTTTTTCTTGGACGAAAAAATCACAACAAATATGTACTTTGCGCTATACTAATTTCCTTATAACTTTCAAACCGAGATTGAGCCTTTTTTTCTTTTTTTGACGAGCCGCCATTGGTTTAAACGATTATCTAAGTTTATTGAACGATTTTCTAGTTTTTCTTGGACGAAAAAATCACAACAAATATGTACTTTGTGCTATACTAATTTCCTTACAACTTTCAAACCGAGATTGAGTCTCTTTTTCTTTTTTTGACGAGCCGCCACTGGCTTGAAAGATTATCTAAGTTTATTGAACGATTTTCTAGTTTTTCTTGGACGAAAAAATCACAACAAATATGTACTTTGTGCTATACTAATTTCCTTACAACTTTCAAACCGAGATTGAGTCTCTTTTTCTTTTTTGACGAGCCGCCACTGGCTTGAAAGATTATCCAGGTCTTTTTAGAGAATGTTATAGTTTTTTTGGATGATTTTTAGCTTATTTAAGCAATTTTATATAAAAAAACTTTTATCAATTGTCTGATTTTTTTTCAATTTTTAATTTTTTCAGTTTTTTTCATTTTTTATCATTAATTTTTTCATTATTTTTTTTCTTTTTTAGTAATTATATAAAAATATATATCCTAAAAATTTAAACTTACTAACCTTGTTATTTCCCATAAATCTCACTCTTGTTTACGATCCACAAAAGAATCGATTTTGCAAATCTCCCATCGTATATTCACTCCTTAAAGCTAATAAATCATTTTTACGTTTCCTCCTTTATTCAAAGGTCAAATAATTCAAAGAATTTCAGGATTATTCCAACAGTGACTTGGACAAAGTATCCATTTCAATTATAACAACCGGAAAATCCCTCCATTCACTTGTAACTAAGCCTTAAAAGGAAACCCACCCCGTTTCAATTTGTTTCCTTTTGAATACAATCAACCTCCGGAGTCTGGCCTGGTTTTACCTTCAGCTAATTTTCATATTAGCCGGTTGTTAACCTACTTAGCTAGCCGACAATGTTGGCCAGCGCGGTTGTTGGCAGTGACCACTTACACAACATTCACGTGTCCGGCTTTCGACTTCCGTGACGGTTTCATTTTCAGACCCCACGCGACATGAACTAGTTTTTTTTAGGTACGATCTGACCGATCAAAATTTCCCCCAATGTGTATACTAATAACACACACTTTAACAAATTAGGTCATCGTTTTAAATAATCAGATCGATAACCATCATAAAACTTTGAAATTTTATTAAATGAGGTCAACTCCTTTAGTGTAAACAACCCTTAAATATTCAATCAACTTATAGCTATCATTATTAAGTCATCATTTTAAACAATCAGATCAATAACCATCACAAAACTTTGGAATTTTATATATGTATAATGAAATTAACGCCTTTAGTGTAGACTACCCTTAAATATTCAATAAACCTTCAAGTATAAAGTACCAGTTAAATATTCCAAAATGATTACTTCGATTAGGGTCGATACTTTTTTTTTATTAGAGGTTACTGAACCTCAATACAGCTTTTTTTTAATCACGTTTTGATGTCATCGATTTGATAGGGAATGAAAAATGTTAATACAACGCTATAAAAATGTCTTTTTTTATCGTTTCATCGAAGAAATAATCCAACTGGTTGTTTGAAATTGACTAATAGGATAAAAGGATAAAAGAAGGTTCTATTCGCGACGCCAAACACTTTCCTGTTCCATTTCCATTTCCGTTAATTAAAACTTCGCTTACGAGACGTAAAGGGGGGTTAAGTGAAGTTTTAAAAGCTGCACGAAACGAGCTTATACACGAACGGTTATAATTTGTCAATGTTTATGCGTATATTTTGCGAAATGAGGGCTTGTTTTGTGTTTTGAGATTTATGTCTTAATATATAAACGAAATTACTTGAAATAAAACTTAACGAAACAAAAAAAAGTTTGTAAAAAAAGGTAAAATTTAAAAAAAATCATAGCAAATTTAATTGTGGAAATTAAGAAATGAGTTTTATTTTAAATTAAACCTAAAAGATTCTATTTTCAATTAAAAAAGTCAGATTTGTTCTAATTATTACCAAAAAAATTAAAAAAATTCTCAAAGTTTAAAAAAAATTTTGATAGTTCTAACCTAACTTTTTTAAAAAATCCTCTAATTTAAAAAAAAAATCACCCAGACTTTATTTATTAAAATTAAGGAATGATTTTTGTTTTAAATGAAATATAAAAGATACTATTTTTAATTCTAAAAGTCAAATTTTTCCTAATTATTACCAAAAAAATTAAAAAAATTCTCAAAATTTAAAAAATTTTTTGATAGTTCTAACCTAACTTTTTAAAAAAATCCTCGAATTAAAAAAAATCACCCAGACTTTATTTATTAAAATAAAGGAATGATTTTTGTTTTAAATGAAAAATAAAAGATACTATTTTTAATTCTAAAAGTCAAATTTTTCCTAATTATTACCAAAAAAATTAAAAAAATTTCCAAAGTTGAATAAAAATTTTTGACAGTTTTAACCCAATTTTTAAAAAATCGTCCAACTTTAAAAAAATCACCCAGACTTTATTTACTAAAATTAAGGAATGATTTTTGTTTTAAATGAAAGATAAAAAATCCTATTTTTAATTAAAAAAATCAAATTGTTTCTAATTATTACCAAAAAAATTAAAAAAAATCCCAAAGTTCATAAAAATTTTTGACAGTTCTAACCTAACTTTTTTAAAAAATCGTCCAACTTTAAAAAAATCACCCAAACTTTATTTATTAAAATTAAGGAATGATTTTTGTTTTAAATGAAAGATAAAAGATACTATTTTTAATTAAAAAAGTCAAATTTTTCCTAATTATTACCAAAAAAATTAAAAAAATTCCCAAAGTTCATAAAAATTTTTGACAGTTAACTAACCTAACTTTTTTAAAAAATCGTCCAACTTTAAAAAAATCACCCAGACTTTATTTACTAAAATTAAGGAATGATTTTTGTTTTAAATGAAAGATAAAAAATGCTATTTTTAATTAAAAAAGTCAAATTTTTCTTAATTATTACCAAAAAAATTAAAAAAATTTCCTAAGTTGATTAAAATTTTTTGACAGTTCTAACCTAATTTTAAAAAAATCGTCCAACTTTAAAAAAATCACCCAACTTTTATTTATTGAGATTAAGGAATGATTTTTGTTTTAAATGAAAGATAAAAAATGATATTTTTAATTAAAAAAGTCAAATTGTTTCTAATTATTACCAAAAAAATTAAAAAAATTCCCAAAATTCATAAAAATTTTGACAGTTCTAACCTAATTAAAAAAAAATTGTCCAACTTTAAAAAAATCACCCAGACTTTATTTATTAAAATAAAGGAATGATTTTTGTTTTAAATGAAAGATAAAAGATACTATTTTTAATTCTAAAAGTCAAATTTTTCCTAATTATTACCAAAAAATTTAAAAAAATTCCCAAGGTTCATAAAAATTTTTGACAGTTAACTAACCTAACTTTTTTAAAAAATCGTCCAACTTTAAAAAAATCACCCAGACTTTATTTATTAAAATAAAGGAATGATTTTTGTTTTAAATGAAAGATAAAAGATCTTATTTTTAATTCTAAAAGTCAAATTCTTCCTAATTATTACCAAAAAAATTTAAAAAATTCTCAAAGTTGAAAAAAAAAATTTTGACAGTTCTAACCTAATTTTTTAAAAAAATGGACCAACTTTAAAAAATCACCCAGACTTTATTTATTGAGATTAAGGAATGATTTTTGTTTTAAATGAAAGATAAAAGATACTATTTTTAATTCTAAAAGTCAAATTTTTCCTAATTATTACCAAAAAATTTAAAAAAATTCCCAAAGTTCATAAAAATTTTGACAGTTCTAACCTAACTTTTTTAAAAAATCGTCCAACTTTAAAAAAATCACCCAGACTTTATTTACTAAAATTAAGGAATGATTTTTGTTTTAAATGAAAGATAAAAGATACTATTCTTAATTTTAAGAGTCAAATTTTTCCTAATTATTACCAAAAAAATTAAAAAAAATCTCAAAATTTAAAAATTTTTTTGATAGTTCTAACCTAACTTTTTTAAAAAATCCTCTAATTTAAAAAAAAAAATCACCCAGACTTTATTTATTAAAATTAAGGAATGATTTTTGTTTTAAATGAAAGATAAAAGATCCTATTTTTAATTAAAAAAGTCAAATTTTTCCTAATTATTACCAAAAAAATTAAAAAAATTCCCAAAGTTGAAAAAAAATTTTGATAGTTCTAACCTAACTTTTTTAAAAATCATCCAACTTTAAAAAAATCACCCAGACTTTATTTACTAAAATTAAGGAATGATTTTTGTTTTAAATGAAAGATAAAAGATACTATTTTTAATTCTAAAAGTCAAATTTTTCCTAATTATTACCAAAAAAATTAAAAAAATTTTCAAAGTTGATAAAAATTTTTTGACAGTTCTAACCTAATTTTAAAAAAATCGTCCAACTTTAAAAAATCACCCAGTCTTTATTTATTGAGATTAAGGAATGATTTTTGTTTTAAATGGAAGATAAAAGATTCTATTTTTAATTAAAAAAAACAAATTTTTCCTAATTATTACCAAAAAAATTAAAAAAATTTTTTAGTAAAAAATGTCAAAAAATTAAAATTTTAAAATTTTATTAAACACTTTTCTAACTTGTTTTTTATTTTTCAGAATGATGTAGTAACAAAGAAAAAAGGATTAGAAGAACTATTAAAACTCTTAAAAGACCAAACCGTTTTAGATTCAACCTCAGAAAAATTACCATCGTTACTCAACATTCTTTTCAATGCCGAACAACAACCGTTACTTCAATCGATATCCGAGGTTGGTAAAACCGATTTATCATTCGCGCTGTAATAAAAATGCGTAAATTAATTGCCTCGTTTCGAATTAATTAACATAATACTCGTTTTGACTTACAATTAATCCCTTTTGGTAAACGTTGTCGGCTAAAAGTGGAAATCGGAACGTCGTCATTGCGGAAGGAAGGAAACACAAAATATCGAACGCGAATAAAAAAATCCGTCCCTTAGCGGTCGCAAAGCGAATCGGATTTAAATTGCAAATTTATCCCCGCGTCGGGAAATTTATTCAATATGCGCTATTATGTAATAATGGAAGGTTGGTCCTTGAGCGGTAATTTTCCAAGGATATCGAGGCGGAATTTTTTATTACGGCGAAAATTACCGAAACTAGGTTAATTTAAAACGTTAATTTTACTTAATTTTCAGAAAATGTTTCAGATTTCTTATAAGTTTTACCAAAAAAATTAAAAAAATTCCTAAAGTTGCAAAAATTTTTTGACAGTTTAATTTAACTTTTTAAAAAAAATTGATCAACTTTAAAAAATCACCCAGAATTTATTTATAAAAATTAAGAAATGATTTTTATGCTAAATTAAACTTAAAAGATTCTATTTTTAATTAAAAAAGTCAGATTTGTTCTAATTGTTACCAAAAAAATTAAAAAAATTTTTAAAGTTGGAAAAAATTTTTGACACTATTCTAACTTAAAAAAAAATCCATCAAATTTAAAAATTCGCCAAAAATTCATTTTTAAAGATTTTGATTTGATTTTTTTTCTAGATGAAACTCAAATCATTCTAATTTTAATTAAAAAAGACCGTTTTATTCTAATTGTTGTCAAAATAATTAAAAAAAATTTCAAAGTTGGAAAAAATTTTCGACACTTTTCTAACTTAAAAAAAAATCAATCAAATTTAAAAATTCGCCAAAAATTCATTTTTAAAGATTTTGATTTGATTTTTTTTCTAGATGAAACTCAAATCATTCTAATTTTAATTAAAAAAGACCGTTTTATTCTAATTGTTGTCAAAAAAATTAAAAAAAAATTCAAAGTTGGAGAAAATTTTTGACACTTTTCTAACTTAAAAAAAAATCGATCAAATTTAAAAATTCGCCAAAAATTCATTTTTAAAGATTTTGATTTGATTTTTTTTCTAAATGAAACTGAAATCATTCTAATTTTAAATAAAAAAGACCGTTTTATTCCAAGTGTTGTCAAAAAAATTAAAAAAAATTTCAAAGTAGAAAAAAATTTTTTTGGTTAAAAAAACAATCATCTTTAAAAATTCATATCTAGAAAACTGATTGTTTCTCAAACTTAAAATTTTGTGAAGAATTAGATTGAAACTTAGTCTTTATTTTTACCAAAGTTGGAAAAATATCAAAGTTGGAAAAATTTTTTGACACTTAATTAACCTACCTTTTTTTTTAAAAATCGACCAACTTTAAAAAATCACCCAGACTTTATTTATGAAGATTAAGGAATGATTTTTGTTTTAAATGAAAGATAAAAGATTCTATTTTGAACTAAAAAAGTCAAATTTGTTCTACTTTTTACCAAAAAAATTAAAAAAATTTTTAAAGTTGGTTAAAATTTTTGACAGGTAACTAACCCAACTTAAAAAAAATCGACCAACTTTAAAAAATCACCCAGATTTTATTTATGAAGATTAAGAAATGATTTTTGTTTTAAATGAAAGATAAAAGGTTCTATTTTGAACTAAAAAAGTCAAATTTGTTCCACTTTTTACTAAAAAAATTAAAAAAAAAAATTTTAAGTTACTAAAATTTTTTGACAGTTAACTAACCGAAGTTTTTAAAAATATTTTAAGTTAATTTAAGTTAATTTTATTTAATTTTCAGCAAACGTTAAGTTACATTTTTGGAAATATAAACGAAGAAGTCATTTTAAATAAAATCCATCCCATTGTTTATAATTTAACTCGAGTTGGAAGTCCTTTAGGAACGAGATTATCTTTAATTATACTTAAAAGAATACCATCAAAGTATCTTTTAGATTGTTTACTAAGTGATTCTATTTTATGTGCAAAAAGTAGTAAGGTAAATTCACTTAATTATAATCTAACTCAACTTAGCTCATTATCATTATTTTTGTGTCTTATTTTTGAATTGTAGATTAGAGAAGGAGCATTACAAATTTTAATGACCATAACTAGAATTTTTCCAAGCACAGAAATCGACATTCCAACTTGTTTAAATTCCATCGTAAAGACTTTAAAAGACAAAAAGAGGAAAGTCCGTCAAGCAGCTTTAGAAACAATAGCAGCTTTAACCCAACTAAGCTCAACAAGTATAGTTTTGGATGTTGTAACAAAAGTTATTCAAAATTACACCGATAAAGAACGTTTATTGAGAGTTATTCGAACGAGATTATCGAGGAAACAACTTCCAGCAGTTGATTTAAATGGAAATGTGAGATATTCAACACCTTTAGGTCAAACGGAGTTGGATTTCTTGTCTAATAATGCAAATGGGGAAGTAAATCAATCTTTAGAGGAACGAAAATTTGTTGAAAGAAAGTCTTTGGAGGTATCTAATGGAGAGAGGACTAATTATTGGGCGCAGAAAAAATATAATATGGATTTTAATGAGAGGGGTCTTGATGATATTGATTGGAATTCTCATGAGTATCGGGTAAATTTATTTTATTTTTTTTAATATGACGTTTAAAAAATTATAAGATTAAATTTTTGACTAACTTTAAAAAATCACCCAGACTTTATTTATAAAAATTAAGAAATGATTCTTATCTTAAATTAAACTTAAAAGGTTCTATTTTGAACTAAAAAGATCAGATTTATTCTAATTGTTACTAAAAAAATTTAAAAAAATTTTAAAGTTAGTAAAATTTTTTGACAGTTAACTAACCTAACTTTTTTTAAAAAAATCAACCAACTTTAAAAAATCACCCAGACTTTATTTATAAGAATTAAGAAAAGATTTTTGGTTTAAATGAAAGATAAAGGATTCTATTTTTAATTAAAAAAGTCAGATTTGTTCTAATTGTTACCAAAAAATTTTAAAATTGGTAAAAAAATTTTGACAGTTAAGTAACCTAGCTTAAAAAAAAATTGATCAACTTTAAAAAATCGTCCTGACTTTATTTTTAAATATAAAGAAAATATTTTTTCTTTAAATTAAACCTAAGTTATCTTATTTTAGTTTTTAAAAGTGAATTTTTTCCTAAATCTTGCCAAAAAAATTAAAAAAATTTTTAAAGTTGGATAAAATTTTTTGATGGCTTAACCTAATTTAAAAAAAAAATTTCATGAACTTTAAAAAATCGTCCTGACTTTATTTTTAAATATAAAGAAAATATTTTTTCTTTAAATTAAACCTAAATGATCTTATTTTAGTTTTTAAAAGTCAAATTTTTCCTAAATCTTACCAAAAAAATTAAAAAAAAAATTTAAGTTGAATAAAATTTTTTGACGTTTAACCTAATTTTTAAAAAAATTCGACCAACTTTAAAAAATCACCCAAATTTTATTTATTGAGATTAAGGAATGTTTTTTGTTTTAAATGAAAGATAAAAGATTCTATTTTTAATTAAAAAAGTCAGATTTGTTCTAATTGTTACCAAAAAAATGAAAAAAATTTTTGAAATTGGTAAAAAAATTTTGACAGTTAAGTAACCTAACTTTAAAAAAAAATTGATCAACTTTAAAAAATCGTCCTGACTTTATTTTTAAATATAAATAGAATATTTTTTCTTTAAATTAAACCTAAGTTATCTTATTTTAGTTTTTAAAAGTCAATTTTTTCCTAAATCTTGCCAAAAAAATTAAAAAAATTTTTAAAGTTGGATAAAATTTTTTGACTGTTAACCTAACTTTTTAAAAAAATTCGACCAACTTTAAAAAATCACCCAGACTTTATTTATAAGGATTAAGAAATGATTTTTACATTAATTTACACTTAAAAGATTCTATTTTTAATTAAAAAAGGAAGATTTGTTCTAAATTTTACCAAAAAAATCAAAAAAAAATTTTAAAGTTGGATAAAATTTTTTGATTGTTAACCTAACTTTTTAAAAAAATTCGACCAACTTTAAAAAATCACCCAATCTTTATTTAGTGAGATTAAGGAATGATTTTTGTTTTAAATGAAAGATAAAAGATTCTATTTTTAATTTAAAAAGTCAGATTTGTTCTAATTATTACGAAAAAAATTAAAAAAATTTTTAAAGTTGGATAAAAATTTTTGACAACTTAACCTAACTTTTTTAAAAAAATCAACCAACTTTAAAAAATCACCTCGACTTTATTTATAAGGATTAAGAAAAAAATTTTGGTTTAAATGAAAGATAAAATATTCTATTTTTAATTAAAAAAGTCAGAATTGTTCTAATTGTCACCAAAAAATTAAAAAAATTTTTGAAATTGGTAAAAAAATTTTGACAGTTAAGTAACCTAGCTTTAAAAAAAATTGATCAATTTTAAAAAATCGTCCTGACTTTATTTTTAAATATAAAGAAAAGATTTTTGCTTTTAATTAAACCTAAATGATCTTATTTTAGTTTTTAAAAGTCAAATCTTTCCTAAATCTTACCAAAAAAATTAAAAAAATTTTTAAAGTTGGATAAAATTTTTAGACGGCTTAACCTAATTTTAAAAAAAAATTTCATGAACTTTAAAAAATCGTCCTGACTTTATTTTTAAATATAAAGAAAAGATTTTTTCTTTAAATTAAATCTAAATGATCTTATTTTAGTTTTTAAAAGTAAAATTTTTCCTAAATCTTACCAAAAAATTAAAAAAAAAATTTTAAGTTGGATAAAATTTTTTGACTGTTAACCTAACTTTTTAAAAAAATTCGACCAACTTTAAAAAATCACCCAATCTTTATTTATTGAGATTAAGGAATGATTTTTGTTTTAAATGAAAGATAAAAGATTCTATTTTTAACTAAAAAAGTCAGATTTATTCTATTTATTACCAAAAAAATTAAAAAAATTTTTGAAATTGGTAAAAAAATTTTGACAGTTAAGTAACCTAGCTTTAAAAAGAATTGATCAACTTTAAAAAATCGTTCTGACTTTATTTTTAAATATAAAGAAAAGATTTTTTCTTTAAATTAAATCTAAATTATCTTATTTTAGTTTTTAAAAGTCAAATTTTTCCTAAATCTTACCAAAAAAATTAAAAAAAAATTTAATGTTGGATAACAATTTTGACTGTTAACCTAACTTTTTAAAAAAATTCGACCAACTTTAAAAAATCACCCAATCTTTATTTATTGAGATTAAGGAATGATTTTTGTTTTAAATGAAAGATAAAAGATTCTATTTTTAACTAAAAAAGTCAGATTTATTCTATTTATTACCAAAAAAATTAAAAAAATTTTTAAAGTTGGTAATATTTTTTGACAGTAAATTAACCTAACTTTTTAAAAAAAATTGATCAACTTTAAAAAATCGTCCTGACTTTATTTTTAAATATAAAGAAAATATTTTTTCTTTAAATTAAACCTAAGTTATCTTATTTTAGTTTTTAAAAGTCAATTTTTTCCTAAATCTTTCCAAAAAAATTTAAAAAATTTTTAAAGTTGGATAAAATTTTTTGACTGTTAACCTAACTTTTTAAAAAAATTCGACCAACTTTAAAAAATCACCCAATCTTTATTTATTAAGATTAAGAAAAGATTTTTGGTTTAAATGAAAGATAAAAGATTCTATTTTTAATTAAAAAAGTCAGATTCGTTCTAATTGTTACCAAAAAAATAAAAAAAAATTTTGAAATTGGTAAAAAAATTTTGACAGTTAAATAACCTAGCTTTAAAAAAATTGATCAACTTTAAAAAATCGTCCTGACTTTATTTTTAAATATAAAGAAAAGATTTTTTCTTTAAATTAAATCTAAATGATCTTATTTTAGTTTTTAAAAGTCAAACTTTTCCTAAATCTTGCCAAAAAAATTAAAAAAAAAATTTTAAGTTGGATAAAATTTTTTGATTGTTAACCTAACTTTTTAAAAAAATTCGACCAACTTTAAAAAAATCACCCAATCTTTATTTATTGAGATTAAGTAATGATTTTTGTTTTAAATGAAAGATAAAAGATTCTATTTTTTATTTAAAAAGTCAGATTTATTCTAATTATTACCAAAAAAATTAAAAAAATTTTTAAAGTTGGTGAAAATTTTTTGACAGTTAACTAACCTAACTTTTTTAAAAAATCGACCAATTTCAAAAAATCACCCCGACTTTATTTATAAGGATTAAGAAAAGATTTTTGGTTTAAATGAAAGATAAAAGATTCTATTTTCAATTAAAAAAGTCAGATTTGTTCTAATTATTACCAAAAAAATTAAAAAAATTTTTAAAGTTGGTAAAAATTTTTGACGTTTAACCTAACTTTTTAAAAAATCGACCAACTTTAAAAAATCACCCAGACTTTATTTATAAGAATTTAGAAATGATTTTTACATTAATTTACACTTAAAAGATTCTATTTTTAATTAAAAAAGGAAGATTTGTTCTAAATTTTACCAAAAAAATTTTAAAAAATTTTAAAGTTGGATAAAAATTTTTGACAACTTAACCTAATTTTTTAAAAAAATTCGACCAACTTTAAAAAATCACCCAATCTTTATTTATTGAGATTAAGGAATGATTTTTGTTTTAAATGAAAGATAAAAGATTCTATTTTTAACTAAAAAAGTCAGATTTGTTCTAATTATTAGCAAAAAAATTAAAAAAATTTTTAAAGTTGGTAAAAATTTTTGACGTTTAACCTAACTTTTTAAAAAATCGACCAACTTTAAAAAATCACCCAGACTTTATTTATAAGAACTAAAAAACGATTTTTACACTAAATTGAACTTAAAAGATTCTAATTTTGATTATAAAAATCAAATTTACTCTAATTGTCACCAAAAAAATTTAAAAAAATTTTTTTCAAAAGATCGAAGAATTTTGATCGAATCTAAACATTCAAACGATTTTAAAGGAATCTTGAAATTATTCCCTTAATAAAGTGATTCAATCTAACAATAAGTATCTTGGCAACTATTGATTAAACAATAAACAAGTGTTATTCTAGAAGATCTTTCTTATGAGTAACGTTTAAAAAGAAAATTCATAAATTTTATAAAAAGTTTATAAATTAAAAAGTATAAAAAAATAAATTTTGGGTTCAAATTAAATCCCTTGTGTTTCTTTGGTGTTATCATGAAATTTTCTTGGCAAATTATACCTGACGTCATCCAGTCACGGAAAGGCACCGTTTGTTCCCCCTTCAATCGATTCTTCTGGTAAATTTACGAGTGACATTGTATTGTGAAGGTTGTGGAAGGCGAAAGAACATTTTTTCGCAAAAAAAAATCATTAAATGTGACGTTTAGTGAAAATATTTGAGAAAGTTTGTTATAGTGTTAACTTAAGACAACATGCTTTTGTGTAGATTGTTTACTTTAAAGCCAGTTACACTTCATCAAATCTTCAATGTGAGTTTTACTTAAAAATAAAAAAAAAATAAAAATATTGAAGAATAAGAAAGATTTTTATTTTTAAATGTAAAACCAGCGCTTTTACCATTTTTTATTATTTAAAAAAATTTATTGTTGAAAAATGGTGGAGGCACCGGTTAAAAAAAATTTCAATTAAATTTCAGGGATTTATGTTTTAATAAAATTTATTTAATTTTTAATAAAATTTATTTAATTTTTAATAAAATTTATTTATTTTTTAATAAAATTTATTTATTTTTTAATAAAATTTATTTATTTTTTAATAAAATTTATTTATTTTTTAATAAAATTTATTTATTTTTTAAAAAAATTTATTTATTTATTTATTTATTTTATTAAATTAAGATTAAAATAAAAAATTTTTAGGAGGATTCCAATAAAAATCTTCAAACACAAATTTGGGCTATAGATCCAGGGAGTTTGTATGTTAAATCAGATCAAGTTAATCAAATAAATGGTAAATTTAAAACGATTTTTATTAATATTTAAATCTCAATTGATTTTAATCTGAATATACGTTTTCATTTTAAATTTTTAGGATCTTTACGTCCGGTTTTTGTAATTCAACCTGATTCATCTCAATCGTATGAATCCCTAAGTAATGGGACGAGAAGTAATAAACAAACCAACACTGAAAATGTTGATTTTCGACATAATAGAGGAAGATCTTTCTCACCTCCGAAAAAATCTTACGATTCTAGTTTAGAAAATAGCATAGAGAATGAGAGAGTTTATAAAAACGATGACACCAAAAGGAATAAATTTTATAATAATGAGAGGTTTCATAAAAGTTTTTCTTCCGATCAATTGTTGCCGAATCATAAAAGGTATTTGCGTCATTCAGAATCATCTTCAACATCAGGTAAATTTTTTTTTTTAATAGCTCTAAAGAATTTAAATTATTTTTAAATATAAATAAATCTTACGGCGAAATAATTTTCATTACTTTTTAAGGATTAAGTTGAATGTGTAAAAAAAGGCTTTAGAGTTTTATAATCACAAGTTAAAAAATACTTGTTTCAAGGTAGTTTTCTCAAGGAAGTATAAAAATATTACTACCTTATAAAAAAAAGCCTAAAATTTTTTGTGGAATTGTACTTTTATGCTTAAATAAGCTCTCAAAGCTATTTTGAAAGCAAATTCATAAAAAATATCAATAATGAAATATACCACAGCTTTTTTATTTTCGGGAAAATAATGTCAAATAATGGATTCTCCCAAAGATAGCTCCATTCATTTATCTTACTAATTGTCAAAGTTTGTCAAAAAGCAGACATATTTTTTTGAACAGGTTCATTTTATAAATCTCAACGACGTCGTTATGAGTCGCTTGTTGTTAATCAATATATTTGTAATTTCTAACGAGATCGTTGTTCGTCGACTTTCAAGTCGTCGTTTTTAGGTTTGGTCGATTGGTGAACGACATCTTTATAGTAGTCGTTTATGTCGTTAACATAAGCTTGGTTCGTTAGTGCACTGCTTGTACTATAATCCGAAATGGAGCTACACCATGAAGAGAAAGATGAAAAATTAAGCCACCTCTCCGTAAGATTAAAGCTCTTTCATCTTTCTCTTCATGGTGCAGCTCCATTTTGGGTTATAGTACTTAGCAGTTCAGTGCATTATTAACAGGCTTATTTTGTAACTCTCAATGACGTCGTTATGAATCGTTTCATGCATGAACGACAATTCGTATTTTGTAACTTATAACAACATTGCTGTGAACGTCTTTGAGGGTGGATTTTATCATGAACGACATTTCCGTGGAAATTGTTTATGTCGTTAGCATAGAAAAATTAAGTTTAAAATTTTTGCATATTTGTCTTTAACCCTTTGTAGGATACTGGTCGATATTTCAACCAGGCAACAAAATAAGTGTTGTGAAAGCGTTAGCAGTCTAATATTCGACCAGTTGATCCTTAGTATAGAGTAGGAACGCACACTAAATAGTCACGAATCCAACCAGTTTGCAAATATAAGCCAGGTGGGGGAGAACTGGTTGAATTATCAACCAGTGTCCGCTCCTACGAGTTGTGCTGTACGCGTGATTTGTGAGTTATTCCGATAAAAGTGTATGTTTTTCGATTCTTATGTGAAGAAATAAAGCGAAAATTGGTGAGTACGTACAATAATATGCCCCAATCATGGTGTAATAGTTAAAATTCCCGTTTATAGTTGTGCCGGGATAATATTTGTTGTAACACCCGACATAACCACATTTTCATAATGACATAACGTACATAACCAACTTTGTTATATTTTCATTGATCTGCATTTCAAAACATTACTTATAAGTTTATAACATTATTTCCAGAGGACAATGAGTTATAGAAAAAGAGTGAATTTGAAAGAATTTAGCAAATTGACCTCAACAGAGCAGTTTGCATGGCTAAATGAAATCACCGATGACCAGGCAGCCGATTCTGATCTTGGAGGAGACTCTGATGCTGATGATATTCCAGATCGATCTTCACAATCTACACCATCCAGTATCACCACTGGCATTATACAGAAAAGAACCTTATCTCAAATAGATGTCGATGATGATTTGGCTTTCGACAGTGATGATCTTATTCGAGATCCTGACTTTGACACTCGTCAGCCTATGAGTCGAGAATTTGTAACGCAAGGTGATTCTACATCGAATGAAGACGAACCAATGGCTACTGTTGCCAGCAAGTCAATGCCAAAACAAAAACCTCAACTCCAAAATAATGGCCTTCCCTGGACGAAAGCACCTTATTTACCACACATTTTCCAGGGTACCAGTTTTCAAGAATTTCCCGGTCCTAGAGTTTCTACAAGCGAGTCGCCGATTGCAGTATTCTCCAGTATATTGGGTGACGACTTTCTAAACATAATTGTAACCGACTCCAACCGGTATGCGCAACAAAATAATACTGCGCTGGAGCTGACTTTAGAAGAGTTGAAGGCATTTTTTGGCATACTTATTGTAATGGGTTTAAACTCTCTTCCTAGCCTAAGATTATATTGGTCATCTGACCAAAATTTTCATCATTCAAGAATAGCAGATATTATGCCTCTGAAGAGATCTTACATTTTATATAAACATGGGGCTACTACCAGTCAACCTAAATTCAAAGCAAAATCACATCTAATATT
This sequence comes from Digitonthophagus gazella, assembly GCA_036711955.1. NCBI lineage: Eukaryota > Metazoa > Arthropoda > Insecta > Coleoptera > Scarabaeidae > Digitonthophagus > Digitonthophagus gazella. The sequence goes on along the minus strand of JASCIT010000002.1, from coordinate 2,266,215 downwards.
TAGAAGTATACTGGCAAATCAACTAATTGGACAGTTTTCAACAAAAAAATCACGGGGATCATGGTTAGTTGGCAAAAACAAAATGAGAAAAGTCGATGGAAGATCGGTGACTGTGGAAAATACTATAAGAATGAATAATGTTGGCGAACACTTACCAACTAACACGACTTCTCGGAGATGTGCATTGTGTAGCACCGAGAAGAAGCCGAAACGTTCAAATGTAGCATGCACAAAATGTGAAGTGGCATTATGCATCTCCTGTTTTGCTCCATTTCACAATAAGTAATCAAATAAAAAATTCTAAATGTTGTCTTATGTTAAGAAATTCTCGCTTGATTTTCTTTATTAGAAAACGGTTGATATTTCGACCGGTATTCAAATACCTGCAGTCTTCTTCCTAGTAGGTCACTGGTCGAAATATCAACCTGCTGATAAAAGATATGTTAGAGTTTTTTTTTCTTCGTTTTTCGTTAATTGTATTGTTATAAGACTCCAATAATAAAGTTTATATAAAAAAAGCAATTTTTTTATTTTTCATTATCTGCCCTATAAAGGGTTAAAATATGTGAGGTTATTTCTTAGCATTATGTTTAGAAAAATGAAATTTTTACGGGTTCCTGCTTTTCAGTCCCCTTTCAGCCTTTTGTAAGCCAACGTTTAGAGATATCAGCAACCCATTTGAAAACATAACACGTTTAACTTTAATTGTTTATTAACATGGTATTTTTATACTTGGGAGCTATTAAAAATCACCAGAAAAAGACAACTGTTACCCAACATCTCAACCTTTTGAGAGGAAATTTATGAGAAATATCAGTGATGTAATATTATTGTCTTTTTTCGAAAAATAAATTTCCAATTACTTTGCAGGAAATTACAATAACAATGGGTTTACCCAAAAATATCCTTATTGTACTTGCATCTTAACCCTCCGTGTGTACACTGGGTCTTTGAAGGAACAGTCAAAATTTCCGTTTTTCTGAGTTTTCAGACTATTCAGACGATTGTTTCATTTTTATTGACAACAGTTTTAAACTTTCGAATTTGGTAACTGCTCGGCCATGTAGTAGACGCTTCAATAAGTAACTCAGAATTTTTCTAGAATTTTTGAAAGCCTAGAAAACTTTGAAAACATGCCTGTTCCCTAAAAGACCCAGTATACACACTGTGTCTCAAAAAATATAGTATACACACGCCGGGTTAATTGTCAGACCTTGTCAAAAATGGTGATGTGTTTTCCTTTGAGGTTACATTATTAGCTCAAAAGAACCAACATAAGATCAAAAGTAGCATTTTATGTTATTATTTTATTTGAAAACATTGACTTGTTTATAGCTAATATTTCTAACGACTAATTTACAAAATATGGTTTATACAAAAAGTCGGATTTGCAGTCGTTGGCTGAACGATGTCATTGAGTATCAACAATTACAAAATAAGCCTGTAAATGTTGGTTACATATGTATTCGTTAGATCACCGTTCAAACCTGAACTAAAAAGCACTAAATTACACTGAATTACAGTCATTTATTTAGTCATTCCCCTTTAACTGCTGCACGAAACCATTTGCACCATAGTGTAAGTTAGTGCAGTACAAGTTTTAACCCAAGGGAAAAAACTATAATAAAATTTAATCAACAAAATGTAATTTTTAAGAGTTCTTGTCTTTCATCTCTTAATATGCTAACATTAAAACATGACAGCAACCCAATGAATCCATTTGAAACATCGGATTTCATTTTCAGAAAACTGTACTGTATCCCGAGATGGAGCTGCACTGAGAAAAGTACTCAAAAAGAAAAAGGTGAAAGAGTACTCAGCAATGTTAAATAGAGGGAGCTTACTTTTTCATCTCTCTCTTCATGGTGCAGGTCCATTTCAGGTTATAGATTATTATACTTCATTTAATAACTAGGAGGAGTGAATCTCAAAACCCCATTTACATAGGAAAAAGTAACTAAAAAATACATCAAACATTTTTAGCGGCAAATTTGAATTCTAAACTTAAAACCAGTCACATTTATGCAACCAACAAAACACCAAGCGTTTGAGCGTAGTATTCTAGAACATACCAAATATCTCTATGGGCGTTTATCTATAGGTACATTGTTCAAAATTTATCCAAAAGACGTTCCTTGTGTTGACGTATTATATCCAACAGATGACATCGTACCATACCTTCTTCGAACTTAATATTTTTTGATCGCAACCATTTAAGCACAACGAAAAAGCGAGAAACAAGTTGACAAATTAGGTAAAGCACCTAACCTCAAACGCCAAAAACAATAAACGACAAAAACCAAATTTTTCGTCTTTGTAAACTTGACTGCGGAGCGACCAATAATAGTTCACTATTTTAGCGCGCAAAATTCAAATCACTCCTCCTAGTTATTAAATGAAGTATAGTCAACTTGGAATGCAATTTTTTTTAAAGCAAGGTATTTTGATACTTAGGAGGTATAAAAGTCACCAGAAACATAAAATCGATATCCATCATTTCAATCTTTTGAAAACAAATTCATAAAAAATTTCGGTTTTGTAATATTACAATTATTTTCAGGGAAATAATATCAAATTTTCAATAAGTTAACTGGAAATTATAACAAATTATGAGTTTACTCACAAATAGCTCCTTTATCTAAATGCGTCTTAATTGTCAAAGCTTGTCAAAAACGACGACATGTTTTCTTCTAACGTTATGTTATTAGGTTATGATCCAACACAGGCTATTCCAAAGTCAAAGCTAATGTAACAGGTTGGCGGAGAGGTTCAGGAGTTTAGGGGGGCAAACAGGACGAATAATGCCTAAATTTTCTACCCCTTTCTATGAGCCTTAGCCCTATATCGCGCGTAGCGTTACTGCTTCCACCACCCTCGTTATACAGATCTGGAAATTTCATTTGAGGACATAGGAAGATAATGCGTGCAACAGCGACGCATATAGGAAGTAGATTAGATAAACAAAGAGCGATATAACTGTTTAACCACGCCTTTTCCGATCCGACCCTAGTCGCCCAACCAACCACCTTCTTCCCACAAACTATCGAACTGTCAGACTGTCAAACTATCAGTTCGTTGCGTGGTTAAACAGTTATACCGCTCTTTGTTTATCTAATCTACTTCCTATATGCGTCGCTGTTGCACGCATTATTTTCCTATGTTCTCAAATGAAATTTCCAGATCTGTATGAGGAAAAATTAATAATGGGACTTTAAGTGAAACAGGAGCGGTTCTTGCCTACAAGCTGTGCTTACAAAGGATAGATTTTTAAGGGAAACTCCAAGTTATTTTACGCTAATTAGGTTTATTCCTCGGAATAAAATAACAAAAGTAACGATTATCGATTATCGATTAACAAACCTTTTTTGAATTTAACATAGCAGGAAATTATAAAAAAAAACATGTACAATTAAATACTACTGTAACACAACGATCGTTTCATGGCTCATACTTAGGGTGGAGGGCTGCTTTAAGGCCAGGCTCTTTCTGTAGAAAGAGCCTTTTTGTTCTTTTTTAGTCTCTTGAGAACTCTCTTGAGAATTAAGTCTGGGGCTCGCGTCTCGGGAATTTTTGTGTGAGTTAGCAAAACGTAGATTAGCGACCCTGGGCCTTGCTACACTAATGACTCATTTCTGCAGTGTGTTCAAAAATGGATATTAGGCGGATTTGACACTGAGGCAACCAGCAAGAAGCAACTATCAACAAGTGATATTGCCACCTTACAGAATATCCAAATATTCTTTCACCACCTATTCATAGGCGGGTAAACACAAGGGGCACGAAATTTTCAGTAATTATTTAATTTGGTTGCTCTAAAATTAGCACGATAATGGTTGAGATATTTCAAAATTTGAGTGGGGACGTCAAAACACCACCAAGTAAACATGAAAATTCCTGAAGACCCCAATATATCATTAGCTTTGGCTTTGAAATATTCTGTATGAAGACTAAATTACAAAATACAACTTTTACAAAAACTCCCTTGAGATTAGAGTCGTTAACCGAACGATGTCGTTAAGTAACAAATATTACCGAACAATTATTACAAAATAAGCATACAAAGAAATATATTTTTTAATGTTAAAAAAACTAAAACGTCTTTCATTGTAAAAATTTTCATTTATTAAATTTAAATTAATTTAGGTTCATCTATGAGAAGTAATAACGGTGGTTGGAAACGAGATATCCGTTCTGGAATTCCAATTCCCATAAATACAGATGGTAGATTTAAAATACGAACGAAACCGAATGATTTTAAAGGACCTCTTATTACAACCCAATATTACAAGTAAGTTAAAATTATTTTTTTAACTCTCAATTTTCCATTAAAAAATCAAATTTAAATCCCATAAAAATCTTTATACATCTACAAATCATTTTACCTTTATGGTAATTTAACGACCAAAAATAACTCTGATTATAATAATTTTTCTTTTAACCTCTCCAACCGGAATTATCTTGATAACCTTTGCGTGTATGTAAAGTCACATCGAAGGGTTAACGGTTCATTTCAAATGCGGGTGGTTGAAATTGATAAACAAGCCGGTGAACGTTCCAGAAAGAATTCCAATTAACTTGGTTAATGGAATAATTGCTCGTCACTTTGTTTGGAATTTTGAAAGGATTTCAAAACTAAAACCGTTAACTACTTAAATTTAAAACAATAAAACCAACCCAAACATTTAAACTTAAAATTATTTTTTGTTTATAGAAAAAACTAAAAGACGTAGAGAATTTATTTTTGGTAAAAATAAAGATTAAGTTTTTATCTAAATCCTTATAAAATTTCAAGTCTCAATAATAAGTAGTTTATTAAATATGAATTTTTTTAAATAAACTGACATGTAAAAAAAGTTAGGTTAGAATTTCTTTTCTGAGGGAAAAACTAAAAGTCATAGAAAATTCATTTTTGATAAAAATAAAGATTAAGTTTTTATCTAAATCCTTATAAAATTTCAAGTCTCAATAATAAGTAATTTTTTAGATATGATTTTTTTTAAATAAATTGACATGTAAAAAAAGTTAGATTAGAATTTCTCTTCTGAGGGAAAAACTAAAAATCGTAGAAAATTCATTTTTGGTAAAAATAAAGATTAAGTTTTAATCTAAATCCTTATAAAATTTCAAGTCTCAATAATAAATAGTTTTTTAGATATGAATTTTTTAAAATAAATTGACATGTAAAAAAAATTAGGTTAGAATTTCTCTTCTGAGGGAAAAACTAAAAGTCGTAGAAAATTCATTTTTGGTAAAAATAAAGTTTAAGTTTTAATCTAAATCCTTATAAAATTTCAAGTCTCAATAATAAGTAATTTTTTAGATATGATTTTTTTTAAATAAATTGACATGTAAAAAAAGTTAGGTTAGAATTTCTCTTCTGAGGGAAAAACTAAAAGTCGTAGAAAATTCATTTTTGGTAAAAATAAGGTTTAAGTTTTAATCTAAATCCTTATAAAATTTCAAGTCTCAAAAATAAATATTTTTTTAGATATGAATTTTTAAAGAAGGGCAAATTTTAATTGACATGGAAAAAAAAGTTAGGTTAGAATTTCTTTTCTGAGGGAAAAACTAAAAGTCATAGAAAATTCATTTTTGGTAAAAATAAAGATTAAGTTTTCATCTAAATCCTTATAAAATTTGAAGTCTCAAAAATAAATATTTTTTTAGATATGAATTTTTAAAGAAGGGCAAATTTTAATTGACATGGAAAAAAAGTTAGGTTAGAATTTCTTTTCTGAGGGAAAAACTAAAAGTCATAGAAAATTCATTTTTGGTAAAAATAAAGTTTAAGTTTTAATCTAAATCTTTATAAAATTTGAAGTCTCAAAAATAAATATTTTTTTAGATATGAATTTTTAAAGAAGGGCAAATTTTAATTGACATGGAAAAAAAAGTTAGGTTAGAATTTCTTTTCTGAGGGAAAACTTAAAGTCGTAGAAAATTCATTTTTGGTAAAAATAAAGTTTAAGTTTTAATCTAAATCCTTATAAAATTTCAAGTCTCAATAATAAGTAATTTTTTAGATATGATTTTTTTTTAAATAAATTGACATGTAAAAAAAGTTAGGTTAGAATTTCTCTTCTGAGGGAAAAACTAAAAGTCATAGAAAATTCCTTTTTGGTAAAAATAAAGATTAAGTTTTAATCTAAATCCTTATAAAATTTCAAGTCTCAATAATAAGTAATTTTTTAGATATGAATTTTTTAAAATAAATTGACATGTAAAAAAAGTTAGGTTAGAATTTCTCTTCTGAGGAAAAAACTAAAAGTCGTAGAAAATTCATTTTTGGTAAAAATAAAGTTTAAATTTTATTCTAAATCCTTATAAAATTTCAAGTCTCAATAACAAATAGTTTTTTAGATATGAATTTTTAAAGAAGGGCAAATTTTAATTGACATGGAAAAAAAAGTTAGGTTAGAATTTCTTTTCTGAGGGAAAAACTAAAAGTCGTGGAAAATTCATTTTTGGTAAAAATAAAGTTTAAGTTTTAATCTAAATCCTTATAAAATTTCAAGTCTCAATAATAAGTAGTTCTTTAGATATGAATTTTTTAAAATAGATTGACATGTAAAAAAAATTAGGTTAGAATTTCTTTTCTGAGGGAAAAACTAAAAGTCGTAGAAAACTCATTTTTGGTAAAAATAAAGTTTAAGTTTTAATCTAAATCCTTATAAAATTTCAAGTCTCAATAACAAATAGTTTTTTAGATATAAATTTTTAAAGAAGGGGAAATTTTAATTGACATGGAAAAAAAAGTTAGGTTAGAAATTCTTTTCTGAGGGAAAAACTAAAAGTCATAGAAAATTCATTTTTGGTAAAAATAAAGATTAAGTTTTAATCTAAATCCTTATAAAATTTCAAGTCTCAATAACAAATAGTTTTTTAGATATGAATTTTAAAAATTGACTTTTTTAAAATTGACTAATTTAAACTTAAAACCATTTAAAATCAAAACCATTTAAACATAAATCCCCATTAAAAAATCAATACCTTTATTTAAAAATCGATTAATTACCTTTCAATACCTTATTTTTTAAACACGTGTTTGCGATCAAAGCGTATGAGAACCAACATTTGGCGATCAAGGTTATTTACTACACATAACTCAAACGCAAAATCCTCATTTATGAAATAATACCTTATTTAGTTTTCTTTGTAAACCAAAATTGGCAATGTTAAAAAAAATTACCAAAAAAAAAAGAAATTAATGACCTCTTTTAACTCACGCATGTCCAGAAAACCACTCTTCGCACCACTTTTACCCCCTTTTTTCGTGTTCTTTATTCGTTTGCAAAGTCGATACGAACGCTGAATGACCGAGCTGAAGGAGTGGGGACGAAGGGTCAAGCAATCAATGCGAACGGGAACACTTCAACGTGGAGCTTTTGAGCTTTTTACTAGAGTTGAGTGCGCCAAGTGACAGGTGGTTTAGTAATCGCTAAAAATAAAAGTTAAAATTAGTTTTTGGAAAATTCAGTAATTATTAATTAAGTAATCATTAAAACTAAAGTTAAATTTAATAAGGTAGTAATGAGAAATAATGATTTGCAATTGGGGTACGAATTCTCAACGAAGAGGTAATCTTTGGGGGTTTGGGGAAAGGATTGGGGGTGAGAGTGAAGGGGAAGGGAAGAAATTGTGGAATCCTTGGTGTTGTAGTTTTTTGCCGAAGAAATTTAGTGAGTTTTTAGGGGAGGAAAAAGAAAGGGTGAAGACTACTCCGGTTATTTCTGTTGCTGTTATACCTTATGATAATGGAAAGTAAGTTAATTAAAAAAAAATTTTTTTCTACTTTGAAAATTTTTTTAATTTTTTTGACTAAACTTAGAATAAAACGGTCTTTTTTAATTAAAACTAGAATGTTTTAAGTTTCATTTAGGAAAAGAATCAAATCAAAATCTTTAAAAATGAGTTTTTGGGAAATTTTTAAATTTGATTAATTTTTTTTTTTTTCATTTAGGTTAGAAAAGTATCAAAAAAATTTTCCAACTTTGAAAATTTTTTTAATTTTTTTGACAACAATTAGAATAAAACGGTCTTTTTTAATTAAAATTAGAATGTTTTAAGTTTCATCTAGAAAAAAAATCAAACCAAAATCTTTAAAAATGAATTTTTGGCGAATTTTTTAAATTTGATCGATTTTTTTTTGTTAGACAAAAATTTCTTCCAACTTTGAAAATTTTTTTAATTTTTTTAACAACAATTAGAATAAAACGGTCTTCTTTAATTAAAATTAGAATGTTTTAAGTTTCATCTAGAAAAAAAATCAAATCAAATTCTTTAAAATTGAATTTTTGGTGAATTTTTCAAATTTAATCGATTTTTTTTAAGTTAGAAAAGTGTTAAAAATTTTTTCCAACTTTGAAATTTTTTTTAATTTTTTTGACAACACTTGGAATAAAACGCTCTTTTTTAATTAAAATTAGAATGATTTAAGTTTCATCTAGAAAAAAAATCAAATCAAAATCTTTAAAAATGAATTTTTGGCGAATTTTTAAATTTGATCGAATTTTTTAAGTTAGATGCCAAAAATTTTAAGTTGAGTGTTAAAATTTTTTTATCAACTTTGAAAATTTTTTTAATTTTTTTGACAACAATTAGAATAAAACGGTCTTTTTAGATTAAAATTAGAATAATTTAAGTTTCATATAGAAAAAAAATCAAATCAAAATCTTTAAAATTAATTTTTGGTGAATTTTTTAAATTTGATCGATTTTTTTTTAAGTTAAAAAAGTGTCAAAAATTTTTTATCAACTTTGAAATTTTTTTTAATTTTTTTGACAACAATTAGAATAAAACGGTCTTTTTTAATTAAAATTAGAATAATTTAAGTTTCACCTAGAAAAAAAATCAAATCAAAATCATTAAAAATGAATTTTTGGCGAATTTTTTAAATTTGATCGATTTTTTTTTGTTAGACAAAAATTTTTTCCAACTTTGAAAATTTTTTTAATTTTTTTGACAACAATTAGAATAAAACGCTCTTTTTTAATTAAAATTAGAATGATTTGAGTTTCATCCAGAAAAAAAATCAAATCAAAATCTTTAAAAATGAATTTTTGGGAAATTTTTAAATTTGATCGATTTTTTTTTTAAGTTATAAAAGTGTCAAAAATTTTTTCCAACTTTCAAAATTTTTTTAATTTTTTTGACAACACTTAGAATAAAACGGTCTTTTTAGATTAAAATTAGAATAATTTAAGTTTCACCTAGAAAAAAAATCAAATCAAAATCATTAAAAATGAATTTTTGGCGAATTTTTTAAATTTGATCGATTTTTTTTGTTAGACAAAAATTTTTTCCAACTTTGAAAATTTTTTTAATTTTTTTAACAACAATTAGAATAAAACAGTCTTTTTTAATTAAAATTAGAATGATTTAAGTTTCATCTAGAAAAAAAATCAAATCAAAATGGTTAAAAATGAATTTTTGATGATTTTTTTTAATTTGATCGATTTTTATTTAAATCTACTTTATTTTTTTTCTTTTTTTAGTTCAAAACTTCAAACACCAGAATCAATTCCAGATAAATACAGCGCTCAAATCCGTCCGATTATGGCAAAACAACCTTTTTCATCCGGCTCAGAATCATCCGGTTATTTCACCCCTCCAGCAGAGCCCCTTTTACCCGATATTTTCGACCAAAATGCGGATGCGCAAAGATCAAAATCAAGCCAATCCGAACGATTCGTCCGCATCGACACACCTTCAAATCATCACGAAAATTTCACCGTAATCGATAGTAATTACTGCGAAAGTCTCAAAAAGACCAAGTCAGCTCCAGTCCAACACTATCCATCGATAGCGTCATTCGACAGCGTCGACTTTGAACCAGTTAAAGAATTTGGAGAAGTCATAGAAAGAATTTCATCACCAGAAGAAAATTCTTTCAGTAGAAGAGATGATTATGAAGAGGATGATGAAGAAAAAAAATTAAAATTAGTTGATTTGGAATTAAAAATTAAAGAAGAAGTTGACGAAGAAGAAATTAACGAAGAAATTGACCAAGAAATTGAAGACGAAATTGAAGAAGAAATTAAAGAAGAAAAAATCGAAGAAAAAGAAGAAAAAATTATTGAAAAATACCAACATAAAATTTTAAGAAGAGAATCAACGGTAAATAGCTTAGAAGATTTAGATTTTGTAGCAAATCAAACGTTTGGTGAAAGAAAAATACTATCAAAATCCGAAGCTGATATTTTAACATCAACTGAAATGAATAGAAAGACGATAAATTCCGCACCAACTATTAAAAAAACTTACGAACATTTTAAAACTTTTGATACTCCAATATCATCAACAAAAACTTCTCTTCCCGGTTCGATAGTTGACTTTCAAGAAATCGAAGTTGTCCAAGAAGTTATTGAAAAAACCCCAACAAAAACCGTTTGTACGAAGAGAATAACCAAACAACTTAGTCGAAAACGTTCGATAAAAACTATCCAAACAGAAAATCTAAATTTAGTACCTTTTACAAAACCAAAAGAGTCTTTGGCAGAAACCCTAAATCAATTAGACAGTTCAGAATGGGAAGTAACAATGAGAGGACTTCAAAACCTAACCAGATTAGTCCGTCATCATCAAACAATCATCCAAGCAAATTTACACCCAATTTGTGTCTCTTTAAGCAAGCATATAAAAAATTTACGTTCTCAAGTCGCTAGAAATGCTTGTTTAGTCGCCTCAGAGCTTTTTAAAACTTGTAAAAAGCACATTGAGGTTGAAATCGAAGAACTAGCGACTCCTTTACTTCATCGAACGGCTGATACAAATAAATTTTTACGAAGCGATGCAAACGCAGCTTTAGATGATATGTCAATCAATCTTTCTCCCCCAAAAGTCGTCGCTGTGATTACTTCTAGAGGAAGTAATCATCAAAATGCAATCGTTCGATGCGCTTCGGTGAGGATTCTTTGTGCCTTGTGTCATCGGCTTGGAGTTGAGAAGATTTTTCAACTTCCGAAAGAGACTAGAGATAAGATTTTATTAACCGGGGCGAATATGTTAACCGAAGGAAGTTTAGAAACTAGGTAAATATAAAAAAATAGTCTTAAACTAACTCCCCAAAAAGATAAGAATTAAATTCATTGATATTTGTTTTTAGGAAACATGCAAAAATGATGTTGGGACATTTATCGACCCACACTCACTTCCATAAAGCAATGATGGAAGCCGTTCCTTCACATATCATGCGACACATCTCAAAATCATTAAAAACTTTAATCTAGATGAAAAATATTCATCGATTAATTTTAAAAATTTAAATTAATTCCGATACATTAAATTTATGTTTATAACTGTTTGTATTTTATTAATATATACTTCTATTAATATGTTAACATAAAAATTTTTAAATGTAGTTAATTATTTTATGAAATAATTAAGTTTTTTTTTATCGTACTTTTATAAATTCAACGTTTAATTGAAAAACTCATATTATCATTAATCTCTTTTTTTTATATAAAATCTAAGTAATAAAAATGTTGTTTTTAGACGTTTTTTAATAAATAATAAACAGATTTAATATACATTTGTAATTTAAATATTAAATTTTTTAAATAAATCTTTTTCGTTTGACATTTGTATTTTGACGTTTAACCTAACCTAAAATATCCTCTCCTTGCCTCCTTTAAATAAATCCAAAACGATTCTGACTTTACTCTTCTGTGAGAATTGACTTATAGAATAGTACCACATCTGTTTTAACACCTCCTTTCATAATATAGACCATATTTTTAATTACGACCACCGGGAAGAAGACGAAAAAGTATCAAACCACAAAAAAAAACTAGCAATAAGCGAACCGAAGACATCTAGAAAATATTATGGCTGGAGGATGATATAAATACTGATTCGAACTCCAAAACTCCAAAACTAGGCTTGTATCGTGGAATACCGCTATTACTAACCTAAAATATTTAGTTGTCAAAATATTACGATGAAAAATCATAAATCGAAATAATACTTTCAATGAAAATACCTTTAAATAAGTTATTATTAAACTTATCTTGTTACTAAAAACCAATATTAAAAATATTAGATTTTTTAAATACATTTTTTTCCTTTGACGTTTGAATCTTGACGTTTAACCTAACCTAAAATATTTAGTTGTCAAAACATTACGATAAAAAATAATAAATCGAAATAATATTTTCAATGAAAATACCTTTAATTAAGCTATTATTAAACCTACCTTGTTACTAAAAGCCAATATTAAAAATAATAAATCTTTTAAATAAATTTTTTCCTTTGACGTTTCAATCTTGACGTTTAACCTAACCTAAAAATTTAGTTGTCAAAACATTACAAATATACATATAAAAAATGATGAATCGAAAGAATATTTTTAAGGAAAATACCTCTAAATAAATAATTATTAAACTTACCTTTTTACTAAATCTAATTATTAATTTTTACTCTTTTATTCCTATTTTTCACCTAAAACTTCTACTTCTTAAAAAGTCCTATTTACACCACACAATTTTAAAAAAATTACATAAAAAATTAAAAAATAAAAATAAAGTTGATTTAATTATAGTATTTAATTAATAATTTTTTTGTATGTTTTATATAAATAATAACGAAAATCTTATCTAATATTTGCTTTTTATTCCCAATTTCATTTAAAACTTCTTATTTTTAAAAGTTCCATTTACACTAGAAAATTTTATAAAAATCCACATTAGGAAATAAAATTAAAATAAACTTTTCTAAAATAGACAATATATTTTTACATGTTTTTAATAAACAATAAACCAAATTAAATAAATATTTGTAATTAAAACACTAAAATATTAAAATAGATATTTCTTTATTTTGACATTTAAACTAACCTAAAAAATGTAAATTGTCACAAAATAAGTTATGACCTATTCTTTCAAATAATGACGAAACGTAATAATATTTTCAATGAAAATGCATCGAAAAAGATTAAATTAGAAGAAACGAACATCGACGATTTATGGGGTGAAGATTTAAATCCGGAAGATATAGAAGATTGTCTTTTATTAGCAACACAAGCTTGCGAACAAGTAAGTTTTAATCTTAAGACTTTTTGATTGATATAATAAAATCATTATAAATAATTTAAGAAGAATCCCGGTCCTATTCAAAGAAACAACGTTTCCATCCTTCCAAATTATAGTTTCTTTAAAAACAATGATATATTTACTTCAACGCAAAATAATAAACCGACAACTTCAAATGCAAATGTTAATAAAAGCCCAAATAATGTGGAAAATAATACTGAAGAATTACAAATCAAGATTAAAAAGTTAGAAACGGATTTTATCGCTAAAGAAGGTGAAATAACCATGTTACGAAGTCAGTTGAAACAAATTAGATTAAACTTAAATAGTGAACATCTAAAAAAGGAGAAAGAATGGACGGAAAAGTTACAAATAATGAGTAAAGAATTAATTTCAACTAAAAATGAATTAGATTTTAAGGTAATTATTATTTAAGGTGGAAGGTAGGCAACCCAATATACAAAATTTTTAAATAGTGTTAAATAAGTTGCCTATGTATTTTTTAAATTTATATTTTAATTTTTAGAATTTGGAAGTTGTTAATTTAAAGCATAAAATAACGGAAGTAACAAAATTTAATAATGAAATTACATTAAATGGAAATTTAAACGCTTCCCAGTTTAAAGAAAAAGAAGTAAATGATGCTTTAAAACTCGATTTGTCCGAAGAAGTTTTAGATTATCCGTTAAAAAATAAAATTGATTCCAGTGTATTTAATTTATCGAATTTTGAACGTTTTTATAGTTGTACTTTAAGTTTAAATAAGTTAAATCAAAAAAATGAGGAATTTAGTAAACGGTATGAAGCTAGCGTTGAATATAACGGATTTAAATTTGAAGATATGTTTCCGAGTATTTCTATGTTGATTAATTGTAATGTTGTTGAGTTAAATGGTGATTGTAATAAAGGAATTATTGATAAAGTAAGAATTTTTAAAAATCAATTTAAAAAAAAATCAAAAAATGATCAAAAATAAAATTAAAAATTAATTAAAATTTTTTTTTCTTTTTTTTAAGATTTTATTTGGTACAATAAATTTAATAAAAAGTTTTTTGAAGAATTTAAACATTTTAAAAGATAATATTCAAGAAGAAACCGTTAGAGAGAGAGATCGTATCTATTTAGAGTTAAAAATGAGTCCGATTTATACAAATTCATCAATTTTTAGTAACGAGTATGTTTTAAATGTTTTAAAAATGAATTTTTTAACTTAAAATAACTTTATTTATTTATAGGGAATGGTGTAAAAATGAAATAGGTATAAAATGTCGTCGGATAATCGCAATTTTATCAGAAATCCTTCCTTATTCTTCATATTTACGTAAAATAATCTTTAAAAGGTCTTTAAAAGACGATGATTTTTTCAGTTTGATTAAATCAGCGATAAAAATCATCGGAATTTTGGTATGTTTTTTATTTTATTTTATTAGACGATTTTTTAATCCATATTTTTGTTAAATTTTAGCGTATTTCAGAAATTTGTACAGGTTTTTTATGTTCCATCGTTTTATTTATGACAAAAACAACTTATACTTTAGAATTTAACGAATTATATTTAAGTATAAGCGAAATCATTAAAGAAATTATTTTTACCCGACCTTCGATGAAAACTCTCGAATATATTTGTGACTTTTTAAAAGAATCTTCGCTTCAAGATGATTTTGTTAAGAACTTGTGTAAGAAAACATTACAAAGTAATTATTCGTCTTCTATAAATGGTGATAAAGTGGTTTTATGTTACAATGAAGGTAAATTTGGTTTAGAATCTTTTTTATTTTTTGTGATTGTGGATTATTTTGGTTTATTTTGGTTGATTTTTATTTTTTTTAGAGTCGTGTTTATTAAGTATTTTCGCTATGATGTTCAAAGAACGTTTTAGTGAGAATCAAAAGTACGATAATAAAAGTTTTTTGGGATTTTTACAGTTTCTGAAGCAAATATTTAATTATAACGTGAAATGGATGTATTATAATAGTGATAATGAGTAAGTAAAGTTTAAAATTAATGTTGAAATAAAATTTAAATGTTAAAAAATTTTTAAAAATCATAACGACTTTATTTATAAGAATTAAGGGACGATTTTTACATTTAAATGAACTTAAAAGATTTTATTTTGAATTAAAAAAGTCAAATTTGTTCTAAATGTTACCAAAAAAATTTAAAAAAAATTTAAAGTTGGTGAAAATTTTTGACGGTTTTAACCCAACTTTTTGAAAAAATTCGATCAATTTTAAAAAATCGCCCAGAGTTTATTTTTAAAGATTAAGAAATGATTTTTGGTTTAAATTAAATCTAAAAGATTGTATTTTGGTTTAAAAAAATCGGATTTGTTCTAATTGTTACCAAAAAAATTAAAAAAAATTTTAAAGTTGGTGAAAATTTTTGACTGTTTAACCTAACTTTTGAAAAAATTCGATCAATTTTAAAAAATCGCCCAGAGTTTATTTTTAAAGATTAAGAAATGATTTTTGGTTTAAATTAAATCTAAAGGATTGTATTTTGGTTTAAAAAAGACAAATTTGTTCTAATTGTTAATAAAAAAATTTAAAAAATTTTTAAAGTTGGTGAAGATTTTTGACGGTTTTAACCTAACTTTTGAAAAAATTCCATCAATTTTAAAAAATCGCCCAGAGTTTATTTTTAAATATTAAGAAATGATTTTTGGTTTAAATTAAATCTAAAAGATTCTATTTTGGTTTAAAAAAGTCAAATTTGTTCTAATTTTAACCAAAAAAATTAAAAAAAATTTTAAAGTTGGTGAAAATTTTTTATGGTTTTAACCTAACTTTTGAAAAAATTCGATCAACTTTAAAAAATCGCCCAGAGTTTATTTTTAAAGATTAAGAAATGATTTTTGGTTTAAATTAAACCCAAATGATTCTATTTTAGTTTTAAAAAGTCAAATTTTTCCTAAATTTTACCAAAAAAATTAAAAAAATTTTTAAAGTTAGATAAAAAATTTTTACAATTCTAACCTAAGTTTTTTAAAAATTCAACTTAAAAAAATCATATTGAGCTTATTTTTAAAGATTAAGAAATTATTTTTTCGTTAAATTAACACCTAAAGATTCTATTTTTAATATTTATTTAATTTTAGATGTAACTGTCTAAGAAAAATCGTAGAAATTGGAATACGAATTATACACAAAATAACAAAATGTTTTGTGTTTGAAATCAATCAACCGATTAAAAATTCAGGTAATTTATTAACTTTTTCTTTATTGTTAGTAAATTTGTAATATTTGGTTTATAAAATTACATTTTTCTTTTTTTTTTTAAGAAAATTTAGAAGATTATAAAGTGATTTTAAAATTCTCCATCAATCTTCTTCATATAATCAAATTTAGATGTCTGGATGTCTTTAATAAACTCTCAATATGTTCTAAATATAAAAGAATTTTACAAAACTTATTAGATAATTCAAATGAGTTACAACTCAACAATCAAGAAAGTAATTTAAGTTTATTTAAGATTTATTATTTAATGTATAAAAATAATTTCTTTTTTTAGGTAATATTTTAAAGGAATTAAATCAACGAGAAGAAAATAAACGTTTAAATGAAACCGTCTTAAATAAAATCCCAATTTGGTTATAAGTTATAATTTTTTTTTACTTTATTAATATTAAAAAAATAAAATAAATAAAAATACATTGTAATTAATTAACTAAATCGATTTTATTTCTTTTTTTTATACAACTTTTATAATGAACATCCCGATTTCCTTTCCGACCAAACTTTTTATTACATAAAAAACACTCGAAACGTTTCTCTCCGCTATGTATCCTCAAATGTCGATTCAAATCACTTTTATGAGCAAACCGTTTACTACATAAATGACACACCAAAGGTTTTTCTCCGGTATGTCTACGTAAATGTTGCTCTAATCGACTTTGTATTAAAAACCCTTTTCCGCAAAACGAACAAACAAACTTCTTTTCTAAAACGGTGTGTTTTATCCTCATATGATAACTTAATTGTCCTCGAACTGCAAAACTTCTTGAACAAATCTCACAAATAAATGGTCGTTCTTTTAAATGAATGGATCGAACGTGTGTTGATAAAGTACTACTTTGTCCGAAGGATTTCGGACAGAGTTTACATTTATACGGACGTTCTCCGGTGTGAACTCTCATATGTTCGGTTAATTGAAACTTTAAAGTTTTCCGAACACCACAAATGTTACACTCGAAGTAATTTAATTCGGAATGATGACGAAGATGTCTTTCAAAAGTTGCTTTATATAGAAACGTTTGATCGCAATTATCACATTTGTAATTCGCATGTTTGTGTTTTTTATGTACTTTTAATTTATTTAATGTTGAAAATTGTTTATTACAAAGTTTACAATTAAAAAATAAATTATTCTCATCGTCTTTTTTATTATTATTATTTTCATTGGTATTTAAATCATCGTAATCTTCAACTTTTATTTCATATAGTTCTGGTACTTCGGATTTATTGAAATTTTCCACTTGGTTGATTTTTTCTTTTAGTACTTCTTCGATTTTTAAACAATTACTTTTAAATGTAACTGACGTTAGTAAGGATTCGATGCATGTTGAACATATAATCGGGTCAGTTGTTAAGTTGACATCCTAAATTTATTAAAATTTATTTAAATTAGTCAAATTAAAAAAAAGGTTTAAATCTAACGAATAAACCTACCAACTCCGGTAAAATAAAATTAACCTCATCCATATAAATTCTCAAATATTGATAACCCTCTTCGGGTGTTTTTAAACATAATCTACAAGCTTCCATCATTTTTACTTTATTTAAATACGATTTAAAACCAGAAAAAGATGTATTTACAAAATTAATTTAAAGATTGAGGTTAGAATTTTTTAATCGTTCAATAACATTTTATAAACCATCTAAAACCTTAAATATTCTTCACCCTTATTGAATTCCACCTAACAAAGTTAATTTTAAACCCTTTAAAGGCAATAAAAAAGAGAATTCATTTAATTCTTTATATTCTAACCTCAAAAATTCTTTGTTTATAATAATTTTTTATTAAACATTCAAGAATACTTTATAAACCATCCATAAAACATTAAATATTCATTAAATTTGTTGAATTCCACCTAAAAAAATTCATTTTAAATCCTTTAAAGGCAATAAAAAAGAATTAATTTAATTCTTTATATTCTAACCTCAAAAATTCTTTGTTTACAATGTCAAAGTCAAATAAATTAGGCTACGTTCATTAATATCAAAATTTTTAAGAATTAATTTTAAAATTTTTAAAACATAAATTTTAAAATATATAAAAAATAAATTAATTTGAAATAAAACTGAAAAAGACAATTTTAAATAAATTTAAAGACAATTAAACAATAAATAATAAAAACATTTTTTAAAATACTTATTTCATAAATCATAAAATTAAATAAAACATTTAATTGATAAAACTTTAATAAATATTATAAACGAGTTAATAAATTAAAATAAACTCAGTTATTATTAAATTTGATGTTTAAATTTTACAAAAAGAATTAAATTAAATCCGTTTTTATCCTAGTGATTTTAGTGACATCTATTGATAACTTTAAAAAGTACAAATGAACACAAAATCTGAATAATTTTATAATTAAATAGTATATTTAATTGATACAATTTTAACAAATATTATAAACGAGTTAATAAATTAAAATAAACTTAGTTATTATAAAATTTAATGTTTAAAATGTATAAAAAAAAAATTAAATTATATCCACCTTAACACTAGCGACATCTTTGGATAATTTTTAAAAAGTACCAATAAATACAAAACCTGAATTAATAATTTTACAATTATATGGTATATTTAATTGATAAAACTCTAAAAAATATTATAAACGAGTTGATAAATTAAAATAAACTTATTTATTATAAAATTTTTAGTTTAAATTTTACAAAAAGAATTAAATTAAATCCGTTTTAATCCTAGTAAATTTAGTGACATCTATTGACAATTTTAAAAAGTACAAATGAATACAAAATCTAAATAATTTTACAATTAAATAGTATATTTAATTGATACAATTTTAACAAATATTATAAACGAGTTAATAAATTAAAATAAATTTATTTATTATGAAATTTGTAGTTTAAATTTTACAAAAAGAATTAAATTAAATCAGTTTTAATCCTAGTGATTTTAGAGACATCTATTGATAATTTTAAACAGTACGAATAAACACTCGCTGTATTAGTGTGGAAAATCATATGTTATCGATTAAATTAATAAAGTAGCAACAACGAGAGGGAACGTAACTAAAAGTGATTTGTTCGGTTCGAATTATGGTTTATCGAGACGTCCAAACAGGCCAGTAATCAAGATTCGGTTTAAAAAGAGCCATGGGCTTTTATATTGTTGTGCACGACATAGGATAGCTGTGGCTATGGCTTTTATCCTTGTTTTCCTCATTATATTTAATTATATTGTACAGTACATTCACAGTAAGTAAATATAAAAGAGATTTTTTTAAAAATTTTTATAATTTTTGGTTTGTATAATATAAAAAATAAATATTTAAAGAAATTTTTTCTTTGACAGGTAAGTATGCAACCCAATAAACATCTTGTAAGTGAAGGTTGTTTGTTGGGTTGTCTATGTTAGATTTAAATTAATTAAATTTTTTTATTAATTAATTTTTTCCGTTTTAGTGCGTGATACAGATTCAATTTATGGTCAAATGAAGAAAAACGAAAAAAATCCTTTTATGAAAAATAATTACGATTCAAATTTTTTACTAGTCAATAACCAAAGTAGTCGTTCCGATGATGAATTGATTTATTCCGAGAAATGTACAATTATCCACATCGGGATTGTTTGTGCCGGTTACCAAGCGAATTTATATTACCATACGATGCTCAAGTCTATTTATTTTTATCGAAACAACCCTTTGCATTTTCACGTTTTAGTTAATAAGCTTTCGGAGAAAGTTTTAATGAATTTATTTGAATCTTGGGACGTTCCGCAAGGTTACTCTAATAAAATGTTCTTAATAAAGATTTTATATTTGAGTTGGGTTTGTTTTTTTTAGTTTCTGTTACATTTTATGATATCAGTGATCTAGTCGAAGAAGTTAAATGGGTGCCAAATAATCACTATTCTGGAATTTACGGACTTCTCAAATTACTTTTTCACAAAGTCATTCCGGAACATATTCCCCAAATTATTATTTTAGATATGGATTTAACTTTTAATGGAGATATCGCTGAATTATGGGGTTTATTTAAAAATTTTAATTCAACACAGGTAAATTTTTTGGTATACAGGGTGTTCCAAATGTATTAAAATGGTTTAGTTGAAATATCTCGGGGATTATAAGTCGGATGAACTTGAAATTTTATACATATAATATATTTAGTATAGATTTTATATTTTAACCTAAATTAAAAAAATATTTTTAAGTCATTTATAACTTCCGGTTAAACCGGAAGTGATTAAAAATTTTTTTTTTAACCGGGATTTTTATTTTTTAAGTGGGTTAATTTAATGATAATTTCACTTAAAAAAATTTTTTTTTAAATCAGTGTTACCAACCGTATGGTACGTTTTTTATACAATTTTGTTTTTTATCGATCTCTAATGAAAATATTTCTTTAAAATTCTTAAAATTCATTAAAAATTCTTTAATTTGAGTACAAACACGACTTATTTACGATTAAAAATAAAGAAGTTGGTTTAATTTTTAAATTTTCAAGATGGCGGTTTAAAAAAATTTAAGTTTTTATTAAGAATTCTTAAAGTTTATTAAAAATCCTTTAATTTGATACCAAACATGACTATATTCGGATAAAAAACAAAAGAATTACGTTGGTTTAAAAGAATTCAAGATGGCCGACTTCCGACTGTCATTAAAATGAAAAATTTCGATAACTTCTTTATTTTTGAACGTAGATATATCGTGTTTGTACTTAATTTAATGGAAATTGAATTTCCTATTGATTTTTAATAAAAATTTTCTTCTGAAATTATTGTTGACATTTATTTTTTTGAAATTTTTAATTTTTTTTTGAAACTTTTTACATTTTTGTCTTTTTTGAATTTCTTGAAGTTGTACATCTTTCATTGAAAATTTTGACGTTTTTTTGAAAATTTTGACTTTTTTTTTTGAAAATTTTGACATTATTTTTGAAGTATTTGACATTTTCTTTTGAGAATTTTGAAATTTTTGTTGAAAATTCTTAAAGCTTATTAAAAATCCTTTAATTTGATACCAAACACGACTATATTCGGATAAAAAACAAAAAAATTACGTTGGTTTAAAAAAATTCAAGATGGCCGACTTCCGGTTTTTGTTCAAATAAAAAATTCGATAATTTTTTCATTTTTGACCGTAGATATATCGTGTTTGTACTTAAATTAAAGGAAATTGAATTTCCTATTGATTTTTAATTAAAATTTTCTTCTGAAATTATTGTTGACATTTATTTTTTTGAAATTTTTAATTTTTTTTTTGAAATTTTTATCATTTTTGTCTTTTTTGAATTTCTTGAAGTTGTAGATCTTTCTTTGAAAATTTTGACGTTTTTTTTGAAAATTTTGACTTTTTTTTGAAAATTTTGACATTATTTTTGAAGTATTTGACATTTTCTTTTGAAAATTTTGAAATTTTTGTTGAAAATTCTTAAAGCTTATTAAAAATCCTTTAATTTGATACCAAACACGACTATATTCGAATAAAAAACAAAAAAATTACGATGGTTTAAAAAAATTCAAGATGGCCGACTTCCGGCTGTCATTAAAATGAAAAATTTCGATAACTTCTTTATTTTTGATCGTAGATATATCGTGTTTGTACTTAAATTAAAGGAAATTGAATTTCCTATTGATTTTTAATAAAAATTTTCTTCTGAAATTATTGTTGACATTTATCTTTTTGAAATTTTTAATTTTTTTTGAAACTTTTTACATTTTTGTCTTTTTTGAATTTCTTGAAGTTGTAGATCTTTCATTGAAAATTTTGACGTTTTTTTGAAAATTTTGACTTTTTTTTTTTGAAAATCTTAACATTATTTTTGCAGTATTTGACATTTTCTTTTTGAAAATTTTGAAATTTTTGTTGAAAATTCTTAAAGCTTATTAAAAATCCTTTAATTTGATACCAAACACGACTATATTCGAATAAAAAACAAAAAAATTACGTTGGTTTAAAAAAATTCAAGACGGCCGACTTCCGGTTTTTGGTAAAATTAAAAATTTCGATAATTTTTTCATTTTTGACCGTAGATATATCGTGTTTGTACTCAAATTAAAGAAAAATGAATTTTCTATCGATTTACGATAAAATTTTAAAGATGGCCGACTTTCGATTGTTTAAAAAAT
Organism: Digitonthophagus gazella; assembly: GCA_036711955.1. Taxonomy (NCBI): domain Eukaryota; kingdom Metazoa; phylum Arthropoda; class Insecta; order Coleoptera; family Scarabaeidae; genus Digitonthophagus; species Digitonthophagus gazella. The sequence continues at coordinate 2,243,866 of JASCIT010000002.1, read as the reverse complement.
AAAAAAATTCGATAACTTTCGATCTATTAAAGTTAGATATGTCGTGTTTGTACTCAAATTAAAGGAAATTTAATTTTCTATCGATTTACAATCAAATTTTAAAGATGGCCGATTTTCAATTGTTTAAAAAATAAAAAATTTCGATAACTTTCGATCTTTTAATGTTAGATATGTCATGTTTGTACTCAAATTAAAAGGAATTTAATTTCCTATCGATTTTTGATAAAAAATTTAGTCTAAAATTATTTTTTTAATTTTTATTTTTGAAATGTTTGAAAAATTTTTCAAAAATTTTTCAAAAATCATTTTAAATCATTTAAATTTGAATTAATTTTTAGATGATTGGTTTAGTAGACAATCAAAGTGATTATTACTTATCGAAAGCTCGTTGGCCAGCGATAGGAAAAGGGTAAGTACTTAAAAAAACCTTTCCGAAGACTAAATATTTTAATTTAATTACCTTAAATTGTAGGTTTAATACCGGAGTCATCCTCTACGACTTGGAAAAGCTACGTAAAAGAAATTGGGATGAGTTGTGGAACGCCGTGGCTAAACTAACGGCTATAAAATACGGTGAAACCTCTTTAGCCGATCAAGACATAATGAACGCAATCTTAAAAGAGTATCCGGAACTTTTGTATCAAGTGCCTTGCTACTGGAACACTCAACTAAGCGTAAACACTCAAAGCGTGAACTGCTATCGCAACCATCACATTAAAATCATCCATTGGAACTCCCCGTATAAATTTAACGTCGTTAATAAAGACGGGGATTATTTTCGAAGTATTTATAAAACGTTTTTGGAATTAAACGGGAATTTATTAAAGAGAAAGTTGTACGATTGTTCATTTATTAAGAATTTTGAAGAGACTCCGGTTGAAGATGTTTGCGTAGAGTTTCATAAAGCTAAAACTAATAAATGGAGGACTTTATTGTTCTTTAGAAAGTTTGAATATACTTCTTTGGTTAATGATGTTACTTTTGTGGCTCAGTTTAGCTACGATCGGTTGCAATTACTTGAGGAATTGTGTCAACATTGGAGCGGACCGATGAGTTTGACTTTGTACGCTACGGATCCTGAATTTCAACAAGTTATTAAGTATTTGGATAATTTAGATGTGGTTAAAGATAGGACGAACATTGCATTCCATGTTGTATTTAAAAATGGGGAATATCACCCAATTAATATTCTACGCAATGTTGCATTAAAACACGTAAACACTCCATACGTTTTCTTAGCAGACATAGATTTTATTCCAATGTACGGTCTGCAAAGTATTATAAGAGAAAATATAAGTAAATTAGGAAACATAAACAAAAAGGTACTTCCTCAAACACCTTCTCAATCAAAACCCAACTTAAAAAATGTAATTTTTTAGGCTCTTATCATCCCAGCGTTTGAAACTCAAAGATACAAAACGAAATTTCCGAAAAGTAAACGTGAGCTAATCTCGATGTGGGAGAAAAAGTTCATCCACACGTTTCGCTACGACGTTTGGGCTTCTGGACACGCTCCGACGAACTACACGAAATGGAGACACTCGACGGTTCCTTATAAAGTCAACTGGGAGCCGGATTTCGAACCGTACATTGTTGTAAATTCGAACGTAACTCGGTACGATAATCGGTTCATGGGGTTCGGTTGGAATAAAGTCTCGCATATTATGGAATTGGAGGCGGAAGGGTACGAATTTTGGGTACTTCCGAACGCTTTTATGATTCATAAACCGCACGCGCCGAGTTACGATATTGTACAATTTAGAAAATCACCGACTTATAGAATGTAAGTTAGAAATCTGACTAAAAAAAGGGGTTTTAATTGTAAAAAGATTAAAAATACTTCAAACATTTTAAAAAAATTTTAAAAACTTTAAAAATTTTTAAAAAATTTGTAAAAATTTTTAAAAAATTAAAAATTTTTTTTTTAATTTCTTAAAAATTATCAAAAATCCTTTAATTTGATACCAAACATGACTATATTTCCATTAAAAATAAAAAAATTATATTGATTTTAAAAAATTCAAGATGGCCGATTATCAATTGTTTTTAAAATTCTTAAAGATTTGAAAAAATCCTTTAATTTGATATCAAAGACGACTATATTTCCATTAAAAATAAAAAATTACGTTAATTTTTAAAAATCCAAGATGGCCGATTATCAATTGTTTTTAAAATTCTTAAAGATAATTAAAAATCCTTTAATTTGATTTCAAACATGACTATATTTCGATTAAAAATAAAAAAGTTAGGTTAATTTTTAAAAATCCAAGATAGACGATTATCAAATGTTTTTAAAATTCTTAAAGATTTGAAAAAATCCTTTAATTTGATACCAAAGACGACTATATTTCCATTAAAAATAAAAAATTACGTTAATTTTTAAAAATCCAAGATGGCCGATTATCAATTGTTTTTAAAATTCTTAAAGATAATTAAAAATCCTTTAATTTGATACCAAACATGACTATATTTCCATTAAAAATAAAAAAATCACGTTCATTTTTTAAAATTCAAGATGGCCGATTATCAATTGTTTCTAAAATTCTTAAATATTAAAAAAAAATCCTTTAATTTGATACCAAATATGGCTATATTTCGATAAAAAACAAGAGAGTTATGTCGATTTTTAAAAATTCAAAATGGCCGACCAAGATACAGGACCGACGGATTTGATGTTAAAAATCTGAATAACTTCTAAACTATTTAAGCTAGATGGGTCGTGTTTGTACTCAAATTAAAGGAAATTTTACGTCCTATTATTATAAACAATCGAAAGTTAAAAAATTAAAAAAAATTGAAAACAAAAACATTGAAAATCATTTAAAACAATTTAAAATACTTCAAAAATTAAAAAAAAATCTTAAAGACTATCAAAAATCTTTTAATTTGATACCAAACACGACTATATTTCGATTAAAAATAAAAAAGTTAGGTTAATTTTTACAAATCCAAGAAGGCCGATTATTAAATGTTTTTAAAATTCTTAAAGATTAAAAAAAATCTTTTAATTTGATACCAAACACGGCTATATTTCGATAAAAAACAAAAGAGTTACGTCGGTTTTAAAAAATTCAAAATGGCCGATCAAGATACAAGACCGACGGATTTGATGTTAAAAATCTGAATAACTTCTAAACTATTTAAGCTAGATGGGTCATGTTTGTACTCAAATTAAAGGAAATTTTAAGTCCTATTATTTTAAGCAATTAAAAGCTAAAAAATTAAAAAAATTTAGAACTCAAAAACGTTAAAAATCATTAAAAACAATTTAAAATACTTCAAAAATTAAAAGAAACTTAAAGATTATCAAAAATCCTTTAATTTTATACCAAACACGACTATATTTCGATTAAAAATAAAAAAGTTAGATTAATTTTAAAAAATTCAAGATGGCCGATCATCAATTTTTTTTTTAATTCTTAAAGATAATTAAAAATCATTTAATTTGATACCAAACACGACTATATTTCGATTAAAAACAAAAAAATTACGTTGATTTTTTAAAATTCAAGATGTCCGATTATCAATTGTTTTTAAAATTTTTAAAGATTTTAAAAAATCCTTTAATTTGATACCAAACATGACTATATTTCGATTAAAAATAAAGAAATTACGTCGATTTAAAAAGATTCAAGATTGCCGACCAACATACAGGACCGACGGATTTGATGTTAAAAATGTGAATAACTTCTAAACTATTTAAGCTAGATGGGTCGTGTTTGTACTCAAATTAAAGGAAATTTTACGTCCTATTATTTTAAACAATTAAAAGTTAAAAAATTTAAAAAATTAAAACTCAAAAACGTTAAAAATCATTAAAAACAATTTAAAATACTTCAAAAATTAAAAAAAATCTTAAAGATTATCAAAAATCCTTTAATTTGATACCAAACATGACTATATTTCGATTAAAAATAAAAAAGTTTGGTTAATTTTTTAAAATTCAAGATGGCCGATCATCAATTTTTTTTAATTCTTAAAGATAATTAAGAATCATTTAATTTGATACCAAACACGACTATATTTCGATTAAAAATAAAAAAATTACATTAATTTTGAAAAAATCAAGATGGCCGATTATCAATTGTTTTTAAAATTTTTAAAGATTTTAAAAAATCCTTTAATTTGATACCAAACACGACTATATTTCGATTAAAAATACAAAGTTACGTCGATTTAAAAAAATTCAAAATGGCCGACCAAGATACAGGACCGTCGGATTTGATCAATTGTTTTTAAAATTTTTAAAGATTTTAAAAAATCCTTTAATTTGATACCAAACACGACTATATTTCGATAAAAAACAAAAGAGTTACGTCGATTTAAAAAAATTCAAGATGGCCGACCAAGATACAGGACCGACGGATCTAAATGTTAAAAATGTGAATAACTTCTAAACTATTTAAGCTAGATGGGTCGTGTTTGTACTCAAATTGAAGGAAATTTTACGTCCTATTATTATAAACAATCGAAAATTAGAAAATTACAAAAATTGAAAACTCAAAAACATTAAAAATCATTAAAAACAATCTAAAATACTTCAAAAATGTAAAAAAATCTTAAAGATTATCAAAAATCCTTTAATTTGATACCAAACACGACTATATTTCGATTAAAAATAAAAAAGTTAGGTTAGTTTTTAAAAATCCAAGATGGCCGATTATCAAATGTTTTTAAAATTCTTAAAGATTATCAAAAATCCTTTAATTTGATACCAAACACGACTATATTTCGATTAAAAATAAAACAGTTAGGTTAATTTTAAAAAATCTAAGATGGCCGACCAAGATACAGGACCGACGGATCTAAATGTTAAAAATGTGAATAACTTCTAAACTATTTATGCTAGATGGGTCGTGTTTGTACTCAAATTAAAGGAAATTTTACGTCCTATTATTTTAAACAATCGAAAATTAAAAAAAATTAAAAAATTAAAAAAAAAAATAAAAATTAAAAAATTAAAAAAAAAAATAAAAATTGAAAAACGTTAAAATACATTAAAAATGACTAAAAAATCTTTTAATCGACATATTAAAGATTAAAAACAAAAAAAAGTAAATTAAAAAAAAATTAAAAATGGCGGATTATCAATTGTTTTTAAAGTAAAAAATGTTAATAACTTTTAAAGTATTTAAGTTAGATATGTCGTGTTTGTACTCAAATTAAAGGGAATTTAATTTCCTATTGATTTTTAATAAAATTTTTATTATAAAATTATTTTTTAATGTATTATAATTAAAAATAAGCGTATTTTGGTAATAATTTGTTGTTTTTTTTGTAATTAGGTGTCTTCAAAACTTAAAAGAAGAATTCGTTTCGATGTTAAAGAAGAAATATAATCGAGTTTTTGATCAAAATAAGGCGCCTATTGATATTTATTAGAAAGATCATAAAAAAGACGAAGAATTATTTGTGACGTTTTTAATTTTAATTCCTAGAAGTGTTCGAAGTTATTTTCTTAAAATATGTGATTATTAATAGAGGTATTTTTATTATAATGATGTAAATAAATAAAAATAATTATTTTATTTTTTCCATTTCCTTTTAGGTTTCCTTTTAAATTATTCCATATCTCCGAAAATCATTTTTTAAGGTGAGTTTTCCTTTATCCTTGTTTTAAAATGTTTTCTTTATGAATTTTCTTTCTGATTTTTTTATTTAATCAAATTCCAAATTCCAAAAGGTGTCATTATACCTTGAAAACTAACTATAACTAGGTTAAAATTATACGTTTGGTGTTTCGGAACCGCGCGGATCGCGCTATGCAATTAGCCGAGATTAGCAAACTTCCGGACGAGTATGAATACCAGATTAGACGAGTTTTGCGTTCCTTCAAGTTATTCATAACTGCACAATGCAGAGACGAATTAACGGCGGCGACAAATTAACTCTCAACTCGGTTACAGCAAACAACTTGTCGTCGCGGAAACGAGGGGGGTCTCTAGAGGTCGTTAGAGATCCAATTTCAGGGGAATTAAAACTTAAATATTTCAATTTAAATCAAATAATAATGATTTTCTAAAAAAAAAAATTGGTTTTTTGGGTGAATTTTTAATGTTAGAGGGTTTGGAATAAAAAAATGGGATTTTTGATTAAAATTCTTTGATTAGAAAAATTTTTTTTTAATTTTTTTGGGGATGATTAGAATAAATTTGATTTTTATGGGTAAAAATAGAATGTTTTAGGTTTAATTTAAGGTAAAAATATTTTTAAAATTTTTATAAATAAAGGCTGGGTGATTTTTTAAAGTTGATTTTTTAAAAAAAGTTAGGTTAACTTAAATTTTTTTATTAACTTTAAAATTTTTTTTGGTAAAATTTAGGAAAAATTTGACTTTTTTAACTTAAAATAGAATCATTTGGGTTTAATTTAAAGGAAAAATCATTTCTTTATATCTAAAAATAAAGTCAGGATGATTTTTTAAAGTTGATGAAAATTTTTTTAAAAAGTTAGGTTAAACTGTCAAAAAATTATTTCCAACTTTAAAAATTTTTTTAATTTTTTTGGTAAAACTTATAACAAATCTGACCTTTTTAATTGAAAATAGAATCTTTTAGGTTTAATTTAATATAAAATTCACTTCTTAATCTCTAAAAATAAACTCTGTGCGATTTTTTAAAGTTGATGAAATTTTTTTAAAAAGTGAGGTTAAACTGTCAAAAAATTTTTTTCAACTTAAAATTTTTTTAAATTTTTTTGGTAAAACTTATAACAAATCTGACTTATTTAATTGAAAATAGAATCTTTTAGGTTTAATTTAATATAAAAATCATTTCTCAATCTTTAAAAATAAACCCAGGGCGATTTTTTAAAGTTGATGAATTTTTTTTAAAAAGTTAGGTTAAACTGTCAAAAAATTTTTTCCAACTTTAAAATTTTTTTTAATTTTTTTGATAAAAGTTATAACAAATCTCGCTTTTTTAGTTGAAAATAGAATCTTTTAGGATTAATTTAATGTAAAAATCATTTCTTAATTCTTATAAATAAAGTCTGGGTGATTTTTTAAAGTTGGTAAATTTTTTTTAAAGTTTGGTTAAACCGTCAAAAAAATTTTTCCAACTTTAAAATTTTTTTAAATTTTTTTAAATTTTTTTGGTAAAACTTATAACAAATCTGACATTTTAATTGAAAATAGAATCTTTTAGGTTTAATTTAATATAAAAATCATTTCTTAATCTTTAAAAATAAACCCAGGGCGATTTTTTAAAGTTGATGAAATTTTTTTAAAAAGTTAGGTTAAACCTTCAAAAATTTTTTTCCAACTTTAAAAATTTTTTTAATTTTTTTGGTAAAACTTATAACAAATCTGGCTTTTTTAGTTGAAAATATAATCTTTTAGGTTTAATTTAATATAAAAATCATTTCTTAATCTCTAAAAATAAACTCTGTGCGATTTTTTAAAGTTGATAAAATTTTTTTTAAAAGTGAGGTTAAACCGTCAAAAATTTTTTTCCAACTTTAAAATTTTTTTTAATTTTTTTGATAAAAGTTATAACAAATCTGACTTTTTTAGTTGAAAATAGAATCTTTTAGGTTTAATTTAATATAAAAATCATTTCTTAATCTTTAAAAATAAACCCAGGGCGATTTTTTAAAGTTGATGAAATTTTTTTAAAAAGTGAGGTTAAACCGTCAAAAAATTTTTTCCAATTTTAAAATTTTTTTTAATTTTTTTGATAAAAGTTATAACAAATCTGGCTTTTTTAATTGAAAATATAATCTTTTAGGTTTAATTTAATATAAAAATCATTTCTTAATTTCTAAAAATAAACTCTGTGCGATTTTTTAAAGTTGATAAAATTTTTTTAAAAAGTTGGGTTAAACCGTCAAAAATTTTTTTCCAACTTTAAAATTTTTTTTAATTTTTTTGATAAAAGTTATAACAAATCTGGCTTTTTTAGTTGAAAATAGAATCTTTTAGGTTTAATTTAATATAAAAATCATTTCTTAATCTTTAAAAATAAACCAAGGGCGATTTTTTAAAGTTGATGAAATTTTTTTAAAAAGTGAGGTTAAACTGAAAAAATTTTTTTCCAATTTTAAAAATTTTTTTAATTTTTTTCATAAAAGTTATAAGAAATCTGACTTTTTTAATTGAAAATAGAATCTTTTAGGTTTAATTTAATATAAAAATCATTTCTTAATCTTTAAAAATAAACCCAGGGCGATTTTTTAAAGTTGATGAAATTTTTTTAAAAAGTGAGGTTAAACTGTCAAAAAATTTTTTTCAACTTTAAATTTTTTTTTAATTTTTTTGGTAAAAGTTATAACAAATCTGACTTTTTTAGATCAAAATATAATCTTTTAAGTTTAATTTAGAATAAAAATCATTTCTTAATTCTTATAAATAAAATCAGTAGGATTATTTTTAACTTGGTTAAAAAAATCACAAAGTTAGGTTCAATTAAACTTAATTTAATCTTTTAATTTTAATTTTAATACATATAAAAACTTGTATATATCTTAAATTAATATTATAATTGATGAATACGAACGATTTTGATCAAAATTTTGTAGACACATAGCTTCGAGTTAAATTTACAGTCGATTTAGCGAACAAAACTGGGTTGTGTTACGCCGTTTAATTCGGTGTACGGTCATTATTTTATTCGCCATAAACAAAATCGCGAAAACGAACCACTATCCGGAGTCCGAACATGCAATTTCCAGTCATACATTCAAACACCCATCTCGTTCAGGCCTCCGGTTATATCGTTGGGAAACCGAGAGATATACGACCGGCTAAATGAGCGTAAATAAACCAAAAAAAAGCCCGGTTTTGCTCGTTCGTACGGCATAAACATTTCAAAAAGTTGCTTGTGCGTGGATGTATCGACGTGGAATCTAGCTGTGAAATAATTTATATAAAAACTGCGCACGCAACATAATAAAAACTCTTTGTATTTACGCTTTGTCTATCTCTAGATTAAAAAAATTTTTTTGCATGTTTGTATATAAGCTGTTTGTAACATAAACTGAAGTTTGAAACATAAATTGAAACATGTTAAGTATAAGAAGGGTAATTTCTAGTATACATCAAAAGATAAAAATTGGAACCATTAGCAAGGAAATAGATTGGGAAGATTAAGGATTCCCGAGAGAGACGTGAAAAACGGGTCGTTATTTAATAAGCCTCGGTAAGGCGCCTGAGTAAAATGCAAATCCGTCGGCGACATCAAACAGAAAAACCGCGGTTAATCCCCTAAAATACGTCCACTCGGCCTTTCCATTAATTAAAACGCAGGCGTCGACAGGGGGCTGCTGTCGGCGACGTTAATTAACTAAAAACCTAACACAATAGACACGCGCACTTTTTAAACATCCGGACCCGGTATAGTAATTAGTTTTTATTTCGCTTCGACGGTACTTGGGTACTTGGGAGTGGAGGAAACACACCAATTAGTGCTTACTGTGAAGAAATTACCGCGGTAATTATTTAAGTGAAGTATTATAAAAATACTTCCTTAAAATGGGTTGGTGTGTTGTGTGAAATTTATGGTTAATTAATTTTGAAAGTTGAAATAAGTTGAATTTAAGATTATTGGTCCGAGATTGGCTCAATTAAGTTTTTCACTTTTTTCTCCTTGAAAACGAGCTTTTTGACAGTTTTCAGGGGTACTACCAGGACTTGATTCTACAGTTCTAAGCGCTATACCTCTGGGTTGAAGACAGATTTTGCATTTTTCTCTTACAGCACCATCAAAAGAAAGGTGTAAGATGCTAGTTAAGAACGGATTTTGTCTCCTCCTCTTCATGGTGTTATAAAAGAAAGATGCAACATTTTAGCACTAGACCTCTGAATTGAGAACAGACTTTGCATTTTTTTTCTAATAGCACCATGAAGAGGAAGGTGCAAGATCCGAGCACTAGACCTCTGGGTTGAGAATCTTGTTTTCTCCTCTTTATGGTGTTATAAGAGAAAAATCCAAGATCGGAGCGTTAGACTTCTGGGTTGAGGGCGGATTTTGCATTTTTCTCTAATACCACCATGAAGAAGGAAATTGAAGATCCGAGCGCTAGACCTCTGGGTTAAGAATGGATTTTGTCTTCTTCTCTTCAATGTGTTATAAGAGAAATCTGCAAGATCCGAGCGTTAGAGCTCTGGGTTGAGTATGGATTTTGCATTTTTCTCTTCAATTTCATAAATAATAGGACATAAAAAATAAGTTTGCAAAAATCAAGGTATGGGTCACTTAAAAGGATTGTGTGGGTCAGTGGCTTACCCATGGGTCATAGGTTCACCATCACTGTTCTACAGGGTGCGCCAGAGAAACTTACTTATTTGAAAAAACTCCCGAGCGATGAGTTGGGGGAGTAGAGGAGTGCTAGGGAGTGCATCTGGAGGAAAAAGTCCCCAAGTTTACCCCCCTTCTTGTCTATTACTTTTCTAACAATCGCTTAATTGTTGCCACACAACGTGCCTTCTGCACTCGTTTTGAAATTCCTCCTCACAGACTTGTTCCTGGCCGTAATTCAATTTTGTCGTGGGTTACCTCATTTTGGGAGTGCGGAAGTGTCGCTAAACCCAGACCTGGTCATTTTGGGAGTGCGGAAGTGTCGCTAAACCCAGACCTGGACATCAAAGGATTATCACAACTCCGAAAAATTTGGAAAGAATGAGGCAATCAATTCTGCGTTCTCCTCGGCGGTTCACTTGCAAACATGCAGCTGCTCTGGGAATTTCTGACACCATTGTTCGGCGAATTTTCCATGAAGACCTTAAATTTCATCCCTATAAATTGGCCCTTAGGGGTTTGCCCCCCTTCTTGTCTAGTACTTTTCTAACAATCTCTTAATTGTTGCCACACAACGTGCCTTCAGCACTCGTTTTGAAATTCCTCCTCACAGACTTGTTCCTGGTCGTAATTCAATTTTGTCGTGGGTTACCTCATTTTGGGAGTGCGGAAGTGTCGCTAAACCCAGACCTGGACATCAAAGGACTATCACAACTCCGAAAAATTTGGAAAGAATGAGGCAATCAATTCTGCGTTCTCCTCGGCGGTCCGCTCGCAAACATGCAGCTGCTCTGGGAATTTCTGACATCATTGTTCGGCGAATTTTCCATGAAGACCTTAAATTTCATCCCTATAAATTGGCCCTTAGGGGTTTGCCCCCCTTCTTATCTAGTACTTTTCTAACAATCTCTTAATTGTTGCCACACAACGTGCCTTCTGCACTCGTTTTGAAATTCCTCCTCACAGACTTGTTCCTGGTCGTAATTCAATTTTGTCGTGGGTTACCTCATTTTGGGAGTGCGGAAGTGTCGCTAAACCCAGACCTGGATATCAAAGGACTATCACAACTCCGAAAAATTTGGAAAGGATGAGGCAATCAATGGGCCTGTCCACCATTTTTCAATTTTTATTGCATTGGATAGAGCAGAAAAAAAAAGTTTCTCCGTATTTTTGCGTTTTTTTCATAGCTTATCCCATCGTTCAGAAAAAAATCATAAAGTCGGCCAATTTAAAAGAGCGTTTAAACAAGGTGCTGTGTGACGTCAGAGCGTTCGATCCCCTCTACCAAAAAAACCCGTTCAAATGGTCTGAAGTTGTACGGCAAAACGGTTTGTTTACGGGCGGAAATCATCAGATGCTAATAATAATGTGTGTTTTATGGCTAGGTTATTTTTTGCGTATTTACGTCTTGTTTACTTCCTTATATGAACTTTTGAGGTGTATATAGCAAATAATACACATATTAACAACAAAGAAAAGTAATTTGTCCACCGACTTCTTAACGATAACTACTAGGTTATTAGAAAGAAATAGGTACAATGAGTTCCTATAATAGAAAAGGATGGATGTATATCTTTGCGTCGGATTTTTCTTTTGCCAACTCATAAGTACTGTATTAAATCTGTGGCAATTTAAACAACACCACTTCACAGGGAATTTCAGCATGGCCGACGGATTCAGCCAATGAGCGATCAATTAACGCTTCGACGTCATCAACAGGTCACGTTATGAATCGCATTTCAAAAATATAGGTTTTAAGATCGTTTTTTTGACGTAATACCATAAAAATAAATTCGAAAACCTTGACATATATGATCATCGCCTTTTAGAGAATGGATTCCGCCCAAAAAAACCTATACTTTGGAAAAAGTGGACAGGCCCGTTCTGCGTTCTCCTCGGCGGTCCGCTCGCAAACATGCAGCTGCTCTGGGAATTTCTGACACTACTGTTCGGCGAATTCTCCATGAAGACCTTAAATTTCATCCCTGTAAATTGGCTGTTGTGCAAGAATTGACTGAACGCTATATTTATTGCTCGTCAACACACATGTAAAGTGCTGTTTGACAACCTGCCTCAAGATGCGGTCGTTTTTTTCAGTGATGAGGTTCACTTTCACATTTCGGGCTGCGTTAACAAACAAAACATGCGTTATTGGAGTGGTGAAAATCCGCGTGAACTTCACCAGAAGCCACTTCATCACACTTCATTGCGAACGAGTTACTGTCTGGTGTGCGATATCAGTAATGGGAATATTTGGTGAATGCAGCTCGTTACAGTAACATGATCGAAGAATTTTTCTTGCAAGCCTCCAACAAATGAACGTTAGGGTTTGATTTCAGCAAGATGAAGCCACAGCACACACAGCACTCACAGCATGAGGTCCAATGGATTTGTTGCGACATTTCCCCAACCGCCTCATCTCTCTCAGAGGTGATCTCCCATGGCCGGCACGCTCTCCCGATTTGGCTCCATGCGATTTTTATTTATGGGGTTATTTGAAATCCCTGGTTTATGACGATAGCCCACGGAACATTGCTCAGCTGAAGAACAACATTCGTGATGCCACTGCCAACACTGCCCCCATAAGGATAAACGCGGTATGTTCAAAATTGTTCAAAATTGTTCAAAATTGTTCAAAATTGTTCAAAATTGTTCAAAATTGTTCAAAATTGTTCAAAATTGTTCAAAATTGTTCAAAATTGTTCAAAATTGTTCAAAATTGTTCAAAATTGTTCAAAATTGTTCAAAATTGTTCAAAATTGTTCAAAATTGTTCAAAATTGTTCAAAATTGTTTAAATTTGAGTTAAGGGCGTAATATGGTTTATCCTACATCCATTTAATCGTGTAATAACTAAATTTGTCGTATCTTTAATATTTCCTTGTAAAATCATATTCCACTTTTGCCGTATTTATCAAATCTTCCATGTTTTATAAGGGTGAACGCAGTATATATTTCCAATGCTAAGAATAAACGCGGTATGAAGTCCATTTGCACCTAAAGATACCGCGGACTTTCTTAGTATGGATAAAATACCGCGCTCTTTCTTAGTAACGTCTAGAGTAGTTTTACTAACTAAGAAACTTTCAAGAAGAATGTAGTGTTTGTGATAAATGCAATTACATATTAACATTGCTGAAAAATCAAAAGAGTTATATCAATAACACGCAAGCCTGCCTACTGACGTATAAGTTTCTGTTGATCTACAAAAAGTGATTATGCTATCAATAGATAGCTTCAAAAGAGTTATATTCAGTAAAAAAATTATTGCCTCTAATGAAAGTTTTGTTGCTCTCGGCAGTACAAAGAAACAACCACCATTTGTAGTTCTGAGGAACGAATCCATTTCCGGACGAAATAAGGAGGATATAATTAGCGCTTTGTTTTGCTTTTATATTTAGTCAAAGAGATGTCAATCGCTTCGTATTTTGGTTGGGTAATTGTTGAAGTCAGAACAAGAACTGGTGCTTTTTGACATTTTTGATTAGAATGGTTAATTCTTCAGCAGTATCAGACAGTGAAATTCTGGTAAACTACTTTGAGCCCGGTCGCAGTTTTATGGCCGTTGATAGCTTTCATCAGCAGATGCCAGAAGCAGAACTATCCTTAAAAAGATATGGGAAAATATACGACTTTGATGATTTTTCCAGAGCGGTTAGCAAGTGTAGAATTAAAAACAAGCCAGAAATTAAAATTATGAATTTTACTGATTTTTATTTATGGAAAGATTTTAAATTCTAGCAAAAAGTCAAACAGGATAGCAACCACTCGCTTCTTACAAATATAAAACAGCTACAAGCAAGCCGCGGATTATTGGTTCTAAAATACAAAAACTCGTTTGATCCAAACGAAGAACTCAAAACCTTGGATTTTTGTGTAAGAAGGGAATGAAAAAATTTGGCGTAGTTCTTCCATTAACCTACCTTTCTGGACCACGAGGCTTTCCTAAATGTAAGAAAGATGAACTATTAAGGTTGTTAAACGGTATCATACCAGAAAGTAGGCAAATATTTTGGAAAAATTTGCCTGAATGCGAAGGATAATAAACATATAATTACCTATTTATTGTTAAAAATGTTTGTATTAACACTTTCCTTACGGGAGTCCGCTCCGCTGGAGTGACGCCACTGAACGCACCCGTACACACAGGTTATCGCGCGGCCGCCGCCTATAGTCGGCACCCGTACACACAGATCGTCGCGCGGCCGCCGCCTATAGGCGGCACCCGTAATGAAAGGGTTAATAACATAATAAAGCTTTTTTAAAATACATTTTTATTTCTTATTTTAATTGTTGTTGATATATTTAACGTCTCTTTAAAAACATGAATTTCGAGCACACACGACTGTAAAATACACTAAATTATAACCCTCCGTGCTAAGGATAAACGCGGTAAGGCAGAAAATCAACACTTACCGCGTTTATCCTTAGAATGTAACAATAATTTAACAAAGTATATTGCGGTATGTGAAATCTTGAGAAAAATACAGTATTTTTTTTTTTAATTTAAGCTGTTTATCAAATAAACTATAGTCACAAAACAAAGGTATTCAGCCAAAAAAGTAAAGTATTATGACATATATCTAAAGGCTGAGAGAGACCACAAAAAACGTGTTTTCTCAGTTTCATGTTTTTGTGACATACCGCGTTCTTCATTATGAGGGCACAACATACCCATTGATATGCTGCGAAGAATGGAGATGAACTTCCGAAAACGCCTAAATCAGTGTATACACAATGGAGGTCGTCATTTAACAGATGTCATTTTCAGCACTTAATGAAAAAAAAAAAAAAAACTTGGGACAATTTATTCTCAAATAAAGAAATAATTAAAACAATATCTGAAGTACTTTTGTTTTTATTGACCTTTCAAATAAGTAAGTTTGGCGCACCCTGTATATGGGGATCTTCCATAAGCGAGTATGGGGTCCGTACGACGTTTTTTAACGGAGAAAAATGCAAAAAAAGTGTTAAAATTTCTCGGAACTATACTTCATTTAATAACTAGGAGGAGTGAATCTTAAAACCCCATTTACATAGGAAAAAGTAACTAAAAAATACACTAAACTTTTTTAGCGGCAAATTTGAATTCTAAACTTCAAAACAGTCACATTTATGCAACCAACAATACACCAAGCGTTTGAGCGTAGTATTCTAGAACATACCAAATATCTCTATGGTCGTTTATCTATAAGTACATTGTTCAAAATTTATCCAAAAGACGTTCCTTGTGTTGACGTATTATAACCAACAGATGACATCGTACCATACCTTCTTCGAACTTATTATTTTTTGATCGCAACCATTTGAGCACAACGAAAAAGCGAGAAACAAGTTGACAAATTAGGTAAAGCACCTAACCTCAAACGTTAAAAACAATAAACGACAAAAACCAATTTTTTCGTCTTTGTAAACTTGACTGCGGAACGACCAATAATAGTTCACTATTTTAGCGCGCAAAATTCAAATCACTCTTCCTAGTTATTAAATGAAGTATAGTTATTAAATGAAGTATAGTTATTAAATGAAGTATAGTTATTAAATGAAGTATAACGCCAGCAGTCGACAATTTTCCCGTTCGCTACGCTCTTAACCTTCCAGTACACGCGCATTTTTTTGTTCGCGCGATTACACGCATCGGACTCTGAGTCCGGGTTCGGAAAATAAATAAGAGAGGGAGCTGATACGAAATAAAAAAATATTTAATAATGTCAAATCGTCTTCTTCATTTTCATCTTCATCATCTTCATATTCTGAAGCGTTGTTGTCCAATAATAGGTTTTCATCCTCTTCCTCCTCATTATTGGACAACAAGTTTTTGTTCCTTTCTTCGTTATAGCTCATATTTTCGAAATAACCGAATTTGAAATTGAATTCAAACTCAATACACGATGCATTGACAGATAATAAAATGTCGGTAAGAAAGAAATTCATCAAAAAAATTATGGTTAGGGCAAGTTCGAAATAACACTAATAGATGGCGCTCAAAATCCGGACTGAGAGTCCGGTAGCGCGTAGCGAAAAGTTAAACGTCAAACTGGCCTTTTTTTTCCAAGATTTTCCAACCTTGCCGCCTTAGCTAGCGTTAATGTTGATAAAGAAAACGTTAGAATACAGCCTATTTTATAAATTTCTGGCCATTTTTAAGCCTAAATCGGTTAAATACCGCCTTTTCGAACGTTTTTTTTCCTAGGTCAATTTTGTGCCATTAGGGTAGGTACAATTTCTATTGACCGTTTTTACAACAAATTTTTCAATGAAAACGGCTAAAATCGCATTTTCTTATGTATAAAATTGTTAAAATCATAAAAATTTAGTTAAATAAACACGTTTTTGTATCCGTTTTTCGAAAAAACTGTCAACCAAGAATGATATTTCGTTTTTGACTGTTTTTTACATTTAGTCATTTTCTCCAATAGACTCTAATTTAAAGCACAAATTGGTTGAAGATTCTTAAAAATTGTATACAACGGTCTCGAAAACGTTTACCCTTTCCGTTTGGAAATACCGAAATAGGTTAGCTACTTTTATAAGTTTTCGTTGTTTGAAAATGTTTTAAAATTAGAATCTAACCTTTTAGCCATGAAAAAAATTCTACTAAAAAAGTCCAAAGATTCGATTATCTATCAACAAATGGAATCGGCGATGTTTATTTTAAATTACTTTTATACTTGGAGACATTAAAACAGATTATAAGTGGTATTGCAAGTGTATTTTTGTTATCTTTTTTACCGGAGTTTTTCAAAGAACGTCTCTTTTTGGGAGTTTTTATAATTTTTGATTTGAATTTGAATTTACAAAGTTTTGGAATGTAAAAATTATTCGCACAGAGATTTGAAGTTCATTTCCAATGACCACGAGTGTACATTAAAGCCAAGAAATGTGTTACTGGTTGCCGGTAAAGAAGATTTCTTTTTTTAGTTTATGAACTGTCAATTTTGTAATTTTAAGACGCGTCGTTTTCATGTCCGAGCTTCTTTAAGAATTTTACCCGGTAAAAATCGTTTTGAACGTGTCAATTTTACCCGTGTTAGTTAGTTAATTGGTTAATCTAAGTGTTTTATGCTTTTAATTTAAGGTAAGTGATATAATTTGAAGAAAATTACTATTTTTAATATAGCGTTATCACATTATCATAAGTGGTTTGTGCGCATGCGTTATTCTTTCAAAGATGGCTCTATTAAGGTTAATAATATTTATAAAATTAGTTTTTTTTCTCTCTATTATTTTAATTTTCTTTAATTTCAGTGTGCGTTTGTGTTTTTGGAAGGTGTAGGAAAAGATGTAGGTGTCGTCGGATTGCTATTTTGCGATTGCGAGGAGGTATAAAATGATTGTAATTTAACATAAATAAAGATTAAATAAAACTTTTCTTTTTTTCTATTTTTTATTTAGATAGTTGGAAACGGCATTCGCTCGGTAAGTCTTTATGCATGTTTTTACTAGTTTTTTAGTTAAAAAAATTAGAAAATAAAAAAAAAATTGTTGAGGACATTTTGGTCAGTGTACAGACGACGTGTAAAATAGACTTGAAAATGTTCACAAATTAAAAATACTTGTTAATACAGATTTAATAAAGTCTCAATTTTTTTTTTAATTGCCAAAAGAATATTGGAAGTTAAGTTCGGTTAAAATTTTTCATTCACATTTTTTATCAAAAAATGTTTTTAATTTTTTTAATAACAACTCTAACAAGTTTGAATTGTATTTCATAAAATAGAGCTTTTAAGTTTTAATTTAACGTAAAAATTATTTCTTAATCTCTAAAAATAAACTCTATACGATTTTTTAAAGTTGATGAATTTTTAAAAAGTTAGGTTAATTAACTGTCAAAAATTTTTATCAACTTTGGAAATTTTTTTAAATTTTTTGGTAACAATTAGAACTAATTTGACTTTTTTAAACGAAAATATAATCTTTTAAGTTCAATTTAAAACAAAAATCATTCCTTAATCTCCATAAATAAGCTCTGGGTGATTTTTTAAAGTTTCTCGAATTTTCTTAAAAAGCTAGGTTAAACTGTCAAAAATTTTTATCCAACTTTAAGAATTTTTTTAATTTTTTTGGTATAAATTAGAATAAATTTATCTTTTATAATCCAAAATAGAAGCTTTTAAGTTCAACTTAAAACAAAAATCATTCCTTAATCTCCATAAATAAGCTCTGGGCGATTTTTTAAAGTTTCTCGAATTTTCTTAAAAAGTTAGGTTAAACTGTCAAAAATTTTCACCAACTTTAAAAATTTTTTTAATTTTTTTGGTATAAATTAGAACAAATCTACCTTTTATAATCCAAAATAGAATCTTTTATGTTCAACTTAAAACAAAAATCATTCCTTAACCTCCATAAATAAGCTCTGGGCGATTTTTTAAAGTTTCTCGAATTTTCTTAAAAAATTAGGTTAAACTGTCAAAAATTTTCACCAACTTTAAGAATTTTTTAAATTTTTTTGGTATGAACTAGAATAAATCTATCTTTTATAATCCAAAATAGAATCTTTTATGTTCAACTTAAAACAAAAATCTTTCCTGAATCTCAATAAATAAGCTCTGGGTGATTTTTTAAAATTTCTCGAATTTTCTTAAAAAGTTAGGTTAAACTGTCAAAAATTTTCACCAACTTTAAGAATTTTTTTAATTTTTTTGGTATAAATTAGAATAAATCTATCTTTTATAATCCAAAATAGAATCTTTTAAGTTTAACTTAAAGCAAAAATCATTCCTTAATCTCGATAAATAAGCTCTGGGCGATTTTTTAAAGTTTCTCGAATTTTCTTAAAAAGTTAGGTTAAACTGTCAAAAATTTTCACCAACTTTAAGAATTTTTTTAATTTTTTTGGTATAAATTAGAATAAATCTATCTTTTATAATCCAAAATAGAATCTTTTAAGTTCAACTTAAAACAAAAATCATTCCTTAATCTCCATAAATAAGCTCTGGGTGATTTTTTAAATTTTCTCGAATTTTCTTAAAAAGTTAGGTTAAACTGTCAAAAATTTTCACCAACTTTAAGAATTTTTTAAATTTTTTTGGTATAAATTAGAATAAATCTATCTTTTGTAATCCAAAATAGAATCTTTTAAGTTCAACTTAAAACAAAAATCATTCCTTAATCTCCATAAATAAGCTCTGGGCGATTTTTTAAAGTTTCTCGAATTTTCTTAAAAAGTTAGGTTAAACTGTCAAAAATTTTCACCAACTTTAAGAATTTTTTTAATTTTTTTGGTATAAATTAGAACAAATCTACCTTTTATAATCCAAAATAGAATCTTTTAAGTTCAACTTAAAACAAAAACCATTCCTTAATCTACATAAATAAGCTCTGGGCGATTTTTTAAAGTTTTTCGAATTTTCTTAAAAAGTTAGGTTAAACCGTCAAAAATTTTCACTAACTTTAAGAATTTTTTTAATTTTTTTGGTATAAATTAGAATAAATCTATCTTTTATAATCCAAAATAGAATCTTTTAAGTTTAGCTTAAAACAAAAATCATTCCTTAAACTCCATAAATAAGTTCTGGGTGATTTTTTAAAGTTTCTCGAATTTTCTTAAAAAATTAGGTTAAACTGTCAAAAATTTTCACCAACTTTAAGAATTTTTTTAATTTTTTTGGTATAAATTAGAATAAATCTATCTTTTGTAATCCAAAATAGAATCTTTTAAGTTCAACTTAAAACAAAAATCATTCCTTAATCTCCATAAATAAGCTCTGGGCGATTTTTTAAAGTTTCTCGAATTTTCTTAAAAAGTTAGGTTAAACTGTCAAAAATTTTCACTAACTTTAAGAATTTTTTTAATTTTTTTGGTATAAATTAGAATAAATCTATTTTTTATAATCCAAAATAGAATCTTTTAAGTTCAACTTAAAACAAAAATCATTCCTTAATCTCCATAAATAAGCTCTGGGTGATTTTTTAAAGTTTCTCGAATTTTCTTAAAAAGTTAGGTTAAACTGTCAAAAATTTTCACCAACTTTAAGATTTTTTTTAATTTTTTTGGTATAAATTAGAATAAATCTATCTTTTATAATCCAAAATAGAATCTTTTAAGTTCAACTTAAAACAAAAATCATTCCTTAACCTCCATAAATAAGCTCTGGGCGATTTTTTAAAGTTTCTCGAATTTTCTTAAAAAGTTAGGTTAAACTGTCAAAAATTTTCACTAACTTTAAGAATTTTTTTTAATTTTTTTGGTATAAATTAGAATAAATCTATCTTTTATAATCTAAAATAGAATCTTTTAAGTTCAACTTAAAACAAAAATCATTCCTTAATCTCCATAAATAAGCTCTGGGCAATTTTTTAAAGTTTCTCGAATTTTCTTAAAAAGTTAGGTTAAACTGTCAAAAATTTTCACCAACTTTAAGAATTTTTTTAATTTTTTTGGTATAAATTAGAACAAATCTACCTTTCATAATCCAAAATAGAATCTTTTGAGTTCAACTTAAAACAAAAATCATTCCTTAACCTCCATAAATAAGCTCTGGGCGATTTTTTAAAGTTTCTCGAATTTTCTTAAAAAGTTAGGTTAAACTGTCAAAAATTTTCACCAACTTTAAGAATTTTTTTAATTTTTTTGGTATAAATTAGAACAAATCTATCTTTTATAATCCAAAATAGAATCTTTTGAGTTCAACTTAAAACAAAAATCATTCCTTAATCTCCATAAATAAGCTCTGGGTGATTTTTTTAAGTTTCTCGAATTTTCTTAAAAAGTTAGCTTAAACTGTCAAAAATTTTCACCAACTTTAAGAATTTTTTTAATTTTTTTGGTATAAATTAGAATAAATCTATCTTTTATAATCCAAAATAGAATCTTTTATGTTCAACTTAAAACAAAAATCATTCCTTAATCTCCATAAATAAGCTCTGGGCGATTTTTTAAAGTTTCTCGAATTTTCTTAAAAAGTTAGGTTAAACTGTCAAAAATTTTCACCAACTTTAAGAATTTTTTTAATTTTTTTGGTATAAATTAGAATAAATCTATCTTTTATAATCCAAAATAGAATCTTTTATGTTCAACTTAAAACAAAAATCATTCCTTAATCTCCATAAATAAGCTCTGGGCGATTTTTTAAAGTTTCTCGAATTTTATTAAAAAGTTAGGTTAAACTGTCAAAAATTTTCACCAACTTTAAGAATTTTTTTAATTTTTTTGGTAATAATTAGAACAAATCTGACCTTTTAAAGTCAAAATAGGATCTTTTAAGTTCAATTTAAACCAAAAATTATTTCTTAATCTCCATAAATAAGATCAATACGATTTTTTAAAATTGATAATTTTTTTTAAAAAAGTCCGAAAATTCTCAAAATTTTTTCCATCTTAAATTTATTTTTTCTTAAATTTATTTATTAAAATTTATTTATTAAACAAGAACTTTCAAAATTAATTAATTTAAGAATTCCTCGTACTTTATAAATGACCCAACTACGAGATACTTTGTCAAAGCTACTCCGAGCGGGGAATACCGAGTTTAAGGGTGTTAAGACTTTGTAAAATTAATTAACAATTACGAACGGGGCAAACTTGGTCAAATAAAACTCTTAAGCGGCGCCGGCGTGTAGAACAAACAGCTCGGGTCGTGGGTACAAAAGCCGGCCCTGGACGAGGTGTGTGTGTGGGATTTTATTATTATCGAGTTTGTGTACAATTAATTTTAAACTCTGCGGAAAGTTGGACGCGCTTTGAATACCCGAAACCTTCCTAAAAACTTAGCCACAATGGAAAATCGTTTTTTAAAAAGACACACGCCGCTTTAATGAATCTCTTTCCCTCTATGCAACGGGGGAGAAAATTTATTACGAAACTTCCACGTTCGAGAAACAAGACAAGAGTTGCGAGTTTAATATTAAAAAGCAGTTGAGATTTTTTTATCACGTTCACATAAGATGAGACAAACTTGAGAGTTATGAAAAAAATAATTTAGAAATTTAAGTGTTTCAATTAAAATTATTGTTTTAAGCTGTTTTAAGCATCCCCTCTGAGAGGAAGTACTAATCTGGTTGAAATGGCGACAATAAGTTTTACTCATTGCTCTTAAAACCTGACAATGGGGATGTTAACGAGCGTTTTGTGGTTAAATTAAAACAAATTTTTAACATACTTGAGACTTGCTTTAATTTCTTACTCTGTAGGGGTTAAAAAGTTACTTGGGATTTTAGATGGGAGAGTATTCTTTATACTTAAGTACAAGTTCTATTATGAACATAAATTTTCATCATCAGGTTTTTAAAAAAATCGTACAGAGCTTATTTATTAAGATTAAGGAATGATTTTTGTTTTAAGTTGAACTTAAAAGATACTATTTTAGATTATAAAAGATAGATTTGTTCTAATTTATACCAAAAAAATTAAAAAAATTTTTAAAGTTGGATAAAATTTTTTGACGGGTTAACCTAACTTTTTAAGAAAATTCGATAAACTTTAAAAAATCGCCCTAACTTTATTTATGGAAATTAAGGAATGATTTTTGTTTTAAATTGAACTTAAAAGATTTTATTTTGGATTATAAAAGATAGATTTGTTCTAATTTTTACCAAAAAAATTAAAAAAATTCTTAAAGTTGGATAAAATTTTTTGACGGGTTAACCTAACTTTTTAAGAAAATTCGATAAACTTTAAAAAATCGCCCTAACTTTATTTATGAAGATTAAGGAATGATTTTTGTTTTAAGTTGAACTTAAAAGATTCTATTTTAGATTATAAAAGATAGATTTGTTCTAATTTATACCAAAAAAATTAAAAAAATTTTTAAAGTTGGATAAAATTTTTTGACGGGTTAACCTAACTTTTTAAAAAAATTCGAGAAACTTTAAAAAATCGCCCAGAGCTTATTTATGGAGATTAAGGAATGATTTTAGTTTTAAGTTGAACTTAGAAGATTCTATTTTGGATTATAAAAGGTAGATTTTTTCTAATTTATACCAAAAAAGTTAAAAAAATTCTTAAAGTTGGATAAAAATTTTTGACACTTAACCCAACTTTTTAAGAAAATTCGATCAACTTTAAAAAATCGCCCTAACTTTATTTATGGAAATTAAGGAATGATTTTTGTTTTAAGTTGAACTTAAAAGATTCTATTTTGGATTATAAAAGATAGATTTGTTCTAATTTATACCAAAAAAATTAAAAAAATTTTTAAAGTTGGATAAAATTTTTTGACAGGTTAACCTAACTTTTTAAGAAAATTCGATAAACTTTAAAAAATCGCCCTAACTTTATTTATGAAGATTAAGGAATGATTTTTGTTTTAAGTTGAACTTAAAAGATTTTATTTTGGATTATAAAAGATAGATTTGTTCTAATTTATACCAAAAAAATTAAAAAAAATTTTAAAGTTGGATAAAATTTTTTGACGGGTTAACCTAACTTTTTAAGAAAATTCGATAAACTTTAAAAAATCGCCCTAACTTTATTTATGAAGATTAAGGAATGATTTTTGTTTTAAGTTGAACTTAAAAGATTCTATTTTAGATTATAAAAGGTAGATTTGTTCTAATTTATACCAAAAAAATTAAAAAAATTTTTAAAGTTGGATAAAATTTTTTGACGGGTTAACCTAACTTTTTAAGAAAATTCGATAAACTTTAAAAAATCGCCCTAACTTTATTTATGAAGATTAAGGAATGATTTTAGTTTTAAGTTGAACTTAAAAGATTCTATTTTGGATTATAAAAGATAGATTTGTTCTAATTTATACCAAAAAAATTAAAAAAATTCTTAAAGTTGGATGGAAATTTTTGACAGTTTAAGCTAACTTTTTAAGAAAATTCGAAAAACTTTAAAAAATCACCCAGAACTTATTTATGGAGATTAAGGAATGATTTTTGTTTTAAGTTCAACTTAAAAGATTGTATTTTGGATTATAAAAGATAGATTTGTTCTAATTTATACCAAAAAAATTAAAAAAAATTTTAAAGTTGGATAAAATTTTTTGACGGGTTAACCTAGCTTTTTAAGAAAATTCGATAAACTTTAAAAAATCGCCCTAACTTTATTTATGAGGATTAAGGAATGATTTTTGTTTTAAGTCGAACTTAAAAGATTTTATTTTGGATTATAAAAGGTAGATTTGTTCTAATTTATACCAAAAAAATTAAAAAAATTTTTAAAGTTGGATAAAATTTTTTGACGGGTTAAACTAACTTTTTAAAAAAAAATTATCAATTTTAAAAAATCATCCTGACTTTATTTTTTAATATAAACAAATGATTCTTTTTTTAAATTAAACCCAAATTATTCTATTTTAGTTTTAAAAAATCAAATTTTTCCTAAATTTTACCAAAAAAATTAAAAAAATTCCCAAAATTGGATAGAAATTTTTGACAGTTTAACCTAACTTTTTAAGAAAATTCCAGAAACTTTAAAAAATCGCCCTAACTTTATTTATGAAGATTAAGGAATGGTTTTTGTTTTAAGTCGAACTTAAAAGATTTTATTTTGGATTATAAAAGATAGATTTGTTCTAATTTATACCAAAAAAATTAAAAAAATTCTTAAAGTTGGATAAAATTTTTTGACGGGTTAACCTAACTTTTTAAGAAAATTTGATAAAATTTAAAAAATCGCCCTAACTTTATTTATGAGGATTAAGGAATGGTTTTTGTTTTAAGTCGAACTTAAAAGATTTTATTTTGGATTATAAAAGATAGATTTGTTCTAATTTATATCAAAAAAATTAAAAAAATTTTTAAAGTTGGATAAAATTTTTTGACAGTTTAACCTAACTTTTTAAGAAAATTCGATAAACTTTAAAAAATCGCCCTAACTTTATTTATGAAGATTAAGGAATGGTTTTTGTTTTAAGTCGAACTTAAAAGATTCTATTTTGGATTATAAAAGATAGATTTGTTCTAATTTATACCAAAAAAATTAAAAAAAATTTTAAAGTTGGATAAAATTTTTTGATGGGTTAACCTAACTTTTTAAAAAAATTTTATCAATTTTAAAAAATCATCCTGACTTTATTTTTTAATATAAAGAAATGATTCTTTTTTTAAATTAAATCCAAATTATTCTATTTTAGTTTTAAAACGTCAAATTTTTTCAAAATTTTACCAAAAAAATTAAAAAAATTTTTAAAGTTGGATAAAATTTTTTGACGGGTTAACCTAATTTTTTAAAAAAATTTCATCAATTTTAAAAAATCATCTTGACTTTATATTTGAATATAAAGCAATGATTTTTTCTTTAAATTAAAACTAAATTATTTTATTTATAACCATAATTAGAAAACTTTAAAGTCTGGTTTACACGTTCACCTTTTGACTGTCAAGCTTATCATCATCATTTCTCGATTCCAATCGGTTATTGGAAAAGCGATACCCATTACGAGTGTAGAAACGGAATTAGGTGGTAAACCGGCTCTCATCAAATCATCAGAGTGATTAAGCGAACCCACACAGATATGTTTGAGGAGTAACTATCGGTTAAATTAGCGATAAAACCTCAACACCACTTAGTTACGTGTAACAACCCAAAGAGGATTTCCTCGGTTGATACATTAATGATTACCAATCCTTTTAATTAATATAAATATTAGTTATAAACATAAACTTTCAATATAAATTTTCAATTATTGACAGTTAAAATATAACATTAGAAAATTGGGTTTGAACGTCTTAAAATTTTACATTTTAGAAGCTGTTAAAATCTGAATTTCTTGAAATTTGAACCTTTTGAAACATCTCCAAGGTTATATTCCTACCCTATTCGCGTAATCCATCATTTCTAAGCAACTTGGCAAGCTCATTTGCTTCCTGAAAAAGCCCGCTTCCTCCTCTCGCTAGTCCGCCAGAGGTCAGCGTGCTTCGCGCCCCAAACGACGCCGTTTCCAGTCGTCGACAAACCCCGCTTGTACGCAGACAGACCGTCCAGGTCACCGGAAGTGTTATTTCGGAAGTGTTTCCGTGTATTGTGTCCTCCGACGGCAGACGTAGCCACCATCTGTCGTCGCTTTTAACGTCTGGTGGCGACGTCAAGTGTCATCTAATAAACTTTCCAGAGGCGCGTTTCAGGTCAGTGGGTCTCCTATTTTAATTCATCCTAAATAAATTTTATTTATACTGACCCTCAACGACTAACTAAATTAAAATCCATCCTTATTTTGATTTAATTAACTCTTCATGTAAGGATTTATGATGGGAATACTTTTAAAATTTTTGGTGGAGGAGCCGGTAATTTTATAAATTTTATTATGGCAATATAATATAAGAACAATTATTGAAGTAGAAATAAAAGACACTTCCGCATCGACTTGAAAAACTCGTTATCTCGAAAACCAACAACGCATATTTTCCAATTAACCTTCCAAGGTAGTTACCTTCTAAGGTGCGCCAACAAAAAGCTGCACGCGAACTCAGCAATTCTTTTTTTAAGTTGTGTTGTATTTTCACCACCTTTTACACTTTTTACGCTTTTACCCTTAAAACTTTTTGTTTATTAATGGTTCTTATCAATCCAATTAAGTCTGGAAGAGACTTAGACTTAAATAGCTAATGTCTAAAAAGAGATAGCTAATGTCTAAAAAGAGATGGCTAATGTCTAAAAGATGCTAAGATGGGTAAAGTCCGGAAGAGTTAAATTAACGTAACATTTCACCATAATAATCGTTAGCATTTTAAAGGGATGAAAGTGGGTCACGTGTGGCTTAAGGCCAAGGAAGTTGCGAGATAAACACCACGTGATATCGTTGCATAAGGTGAGTAGACGAGGTTCAAGTTCCTAAGATTCCTAACGTTTAACATCGTCGTCGTCCGGCAAATTTTGCCCCAGATAAACTATGCGGAATATTCTAGGAAACCACCCCTTCGAAGGATTTACACAAATACTAATTACACTAATAATAAGTATCAAAAAAAAAAGTTTGGATTTAGTTTTAGTTAATTATCAAAAAATTTTATCCAACTTTAGGAATTTTTTTAATTTTTTTGGTAACACTAGTTTAGTTTTATTTATAGCATTTTTCTAAAAAAATTTATTGTTTTTGGTTGAATTGATCAACATTTTGGTAACTTTGGTGGAAGCTTTACGAATTTAGTAAGTTTTTGGAGGAATTTAAAAAAAATTGGTAAATTTTTGGTGGAATTTTTACAAATTTTGTAAGTTTTTTGGTGGAATTTTAAAAAAATTCATTATTTTTGGTAGAATTATTAAAAATTTTAGTAACTTTGGTGGAATTTTTATGAATTTACTAAGTTTTTGATGGAATTTTCAAGGTTTTAGTTAATTTTTAATGAAATTGTTTCTAATTTGATTGATTTTTGGTGGAATTTTTTCGAATTTTATTCATTTCTGGTGGAATTTAAAAAAATTCAGTGTTTTTGGTAAAATTCTTATGAATTTAGTAAGTTTTTTGGTGGAATTTTTAAAAAAATTCATTATTTTTGGTAGAATTATTAAAAATTTAAGTAACTTTGGTGGAATTTTTAAGAATTTACTAAGTTTTTGATGGAATTTTCAAGGTTTTAGTTAATTTTTAATGAAATTGTTTCTAATTTGATTGATTTTTGGTGGAATTTTTGCGAATTTTATTCATTTCTGGTGGAATTTAAAAAAAA
The DNA here is from genome assembly GCA_036711955.1 of Digitonthophagus gazella. Classification (NCBI taxonomy): domain Eukaryota; kingdom Metazoa; phylum Arthropoda; class Insecta; order Coleoptera; family Scarabaeidae; genus Digitonthophagus; species Digitonthophagus gazella. The sequence goes on along the minus strand of JASCIT010000002.1, from coordinate 2,216,076 downwards.
TTCAGTGTTTTTGGTAAAATTCTTATGAATTTAGTAAGTTTTTTGGTGGAATTTTTAAAAAATTCATTATTTTTGGTAGAATTATTAAAAATTTTAGTAACTTTGGTGGAATTTTTATGAATTTACTAAGTTTTCGATGGAATTTTCAAGGTTTTAGTTAATTTTTAATGAAATTGTTTCTAATTTGATTGATTTTTGGTGGAGTTTTAAAAGAATTTGGACATTTTGGTGGAATTTTTAAAAAATTTGGTAAGTTTTTGGCAGAATTGTTAAAAATGTTGACAATTTCGGTGTAATTTTTAGGATTTTTCTAAGTTTTTGGTGGAATAAAAAAAATTCTGTAAATTTTGGGTGTAGTTGGTAAATATTTTAATAGCTTTGGTGGAATTTTTGCGAATTTTATTCATATCTGGTGGAATTAAAAAAAAATTAAGTGTTTTCGGTAAAATTCTTGTAAATTTAGTAAGTTTTTTGGTGGAATTTTTAAAAAATTCAGTATGTTTTTGGTGGAATTATCAAAAATTTTGATAACATTGGTGGAATTTTTGCGAATTTTATTCATTTCTGGTGGAATTAAAAAAAATTCAGTGTTTTTGATAAAATTCTTATGAATTTAGTAAGTTTTTTGGTGGAATTTTAAAAAATTTCAGTATGTTTTTGGTGGAATTATCAAAAATTTTCATAACATTGGTGGAATTTTTGCGAATTTTATTCGTTTCTGGTGGAATTAAAAAAAATTAAGTGTTTTCGGTAAAATTTTTATAAATTTAGTAAGTTTTTTTGTGGAATTTTTAAAAAATTCTATGTTTTTGGTGTAATTATCAAAAATTTTGGTAACATTGGTGGAATTTTTGCGAATTTTATTCATTTTTGATGGAATTTTTAAAAAAATTAAGTGTTTTCGGTAAAATTCTTATAAATTTAGTAAATTTTTTGGTGGAATTTTTAAAAAAATTCAGTATGTTTTTGGTGGAATTATCAAAAATTTTGATAACATTGGTGAAATTTTTGCGAATTTTATTCATTTCTGGTGGAATTAAAAAAAAATTAAGTGTTTTCGGTAAAATTTTTATAAATTTAGTAAGTTTTTTTGTGGAATTTTTAAAAAATTCTATGTTTTTGGTGGAATTATCAAAAATTTTGATAACAGTAGTGGAATTTTTGCGAATTTTATTCATTTCTGGTGGAATTTAAAAAAAATTAAGTGTTTTCGGTAAAATTCTTATAAATTTAGTAAGTTTTTTGGTGGAATTTTTGCAAATTGTATTAATTTTTGGTGGAATTAAAAAAAAAAATCAGTATGTTTTTGGTGAAATTATCAAAAATTTTGATAACATTGGTGGAATTTTTGCGAATTTTATTCATTTCTGATGGAATTAAAAAAAATTCAGTGTTTTTGGTAAAATTCTTATGAATTTAGTAAGTTTTTGGTGGAATTTTTGCAAATTGTATTAATTTTTGGTGGAATTTAAAAAAAAATCAGTATGTTTTTGATGGAATTATCAAAAATTTTGATAACATTGGTGGAATTTTTGCGAATTTTATTCATTTCTGGTGGAATAAAAAAAAATCGGTGTTTTTGGTAAAATTCTTATGAATTTAGTAAGTTTTTAGTGAAATTTTTCCAATTTTATTAATTTTTGGTGGAATTATTATAAAATTCAGTATGTTTTTGATGAAATTGTTAAAAAAGTTGATAACTTTGGTCGAATTTTTATTAACTTTAATCATTTTTGGTGGAATTGTTAAAAATATTGGTAACTTTGGTGGAATTTTTACGAATATAGTAAGGTTTTCGTGGAATTTTTACCAATTTTATTGATTTTGGGTGGAATTTTTAAAAAATTCACTATGTTTTTAGTAGAATTGTCTCCAAATTTAATATTTTTTGGTGAAATTATATTCAATTTAACTAACTTTTGTGGAATTTTTATTATTACTTTTTTATTTTTGTGAAATTTTTGAGAATCTAATCAATTCTTGACGAAATTAATCTTAATTTTAGTATATTTTTTAAAAATTCAGCAAGTTTTTGGTGGAATTGTTAAAAATTTTGATAGTTTTGGTGAAATTTTTACCAGTTTTATAAGTTTTTGGTGGAATTATTAAAAATTTTAGTAGCTTTAAGAATTTTTTTAATTTTTTTGGTAAAATTTAGGAAGAAACTGACTGTTTTAAATTAACCCTCCGTGCGTACACTGGGTCTTTGAAGGAACAGTCAAAATTTGAAATTTGAAATTCTCTCTTATGGATAGAGGGTAGGCTTCGGCTAGCCCCCTACAAAAAGTTTGGTAACTGCTCGGCCATGTAGTAGACGCTTTAATAAGTAACTTAGATTTTTTCTAGAATTTTTGAAAGCCTAGAAAACTTTGAAAACATACCTGTTCTCTAAAAGACCCAGTATACACACCGTGTCTCAAAAAATATAGTATACACACGCCGGGTTAAAACACAAGGAAACAGCATTTTTGTTGCATGAAATATTATGACTAATATTATACTTTCTCTGAGTGCTGATTTGGGATCTAAAGGCAGATTGTTCGCATCAGCTTTAATTTTTTAAATATAATTAAAACGCGTTTTTTAAGAAAAATCTATATTTTATCAAAAAATTTTCTTTTATAAGATTTTCTTGCTTGACTTGGTTCACAAGGGCTGTTTTTAATGCTCCATTAATAGTCTGCCATCATGTGAGCATTCCAGTGACCCTGGTAACTTTCCTCCATAGTTCGAATGTCTTGATGGAACCGTTCCCCTTGTTCTTCACTCAGATCACCAAGATTTACATGGAAACGGTTCAAATGACTGTGCAGGAAGTGTACCTTGATGCTCATATTACATCCAAGCTGCTGGAAGTGTAACAACATCAATTCAATATGCTCCGCATAGCTTTCGTCCTTTTTGTTTCCCAGAAAATTTTGTGCAGTTCAAACGAATTCATTCCAGGCATTTTTTTTTTAATATCAGTCATGTAACTATTAAAGTTTTCATCCTTTATTTCTTATTTGAGGACAATCAAAAATTCCGGCTTTAAGTTTGTCTGTGCTCAAGTTATGGAACTTTTTAGCGATGTATTTAAAACACTCACCTTGTTTAGAGCTTTGACAAATTGTTTCATAAGCCCTAGTTTGATATGTAAAGGTTTTATTATTTAAAGCATTTACCACATTCAGCTTTCCCGGAACCATACTTTGCCTGGAAGGCCAATCTTTTCTAACCCAGTGCTCAGACTTAACTCTGCTGTCCTACAAACAAAAAAAAACATGGATATTTTGTATAGCCCCTTTGTTGTCCAAGAAGAAAATTCACCATCTTTAGATCTACACATATCAGCCACTTGTGTTCGTTGTACTTGATTTTATCCATAACAGAAGCTACAGTAGCATATTTTTCTTTGACTGTACCTGAATGTGCAATCGGTATCGAACCCAGTTTATTGCCGTTATGCTTAAGTACACATTTTAGGCTACGTTTTGAAGAATCAATAAATATACGCCATTCATTTGGATCATACTTCTCTACTCACATTGCTTTCAATAAACCAGGAATATCTGAACAAAAAGCAAAGTCGTCATCTTTAGCAAAGAATGAAAGCAATTCTGTCTTTCGGTTACGATAGTATGAAATTCTTATTTCCGGGGTTACAAGATTTCTTTGGTTTAATCGAGAAGCTAGAATCTCCGATGATTTTTTAGAAAGAACAAGGTCTCTGAGTAATGCACTGAGGTCTTGCTGATTAAAGGGCTGGGGCTCAGAAGAAATTGGGTTAAAATCACTTGTCCCACTTTCATCACTTAAAGAAAAATTTTGTTCCCTTGTGAAATAGGATCTTTTTAGATCAATTTAAAATAAAAATCGTTTCTTAATTTTCATAAATAAGTTCAGTATGATTTTTTTAAATTGATGGTTTTTTTAAGGTTAAGTTAAACTGTCAAAAAATTTTATCCAACTTTAAGAATTTTTTTAAATTTTTTGATAAAAATTAGGAGAAATTTGACTGTTTAAAACTAAAATAGAATGTTTTAAGTATAATTAAAAAAAAAATCATTTCTTAATTTTCATAAATAAGCTCAGTATTATTTGTTTAAATTGATGGTTTTTTAAGGTTAAGTTAAACTGTCAAAAAATTCTATCCAACTTTAAGAATTTTTTTAATTTTTTTGGTAAAACTTTGAAAAAATTTGACTTTTCTAACTTAAAATAGAATCATTTGGGTTCAATCTAAAGAAAAAATCATTTCTTTATATTAAAAAATAAACTCAGAACGATTTTTTAAAAAGTTAGGTTAAGCTGTCAAAAAGTGTGAAAATGTAAGACCTTAAAAAATTTTTTTTTTCTTAAAAATTTTTCAACCTAAGCTATAATTTTTTATAGATTACTTGAAAGAAGACATTTTAATCTATCATTTTCCAAAAAATCATTTCTTTATTCTTAAAAATAAAGGTTGGTCGATTTTTTAAAATTCGATTTTGACGTTTTTAAGATGAAAAAATAAGACATCAAAAAAATTTTTTTTTTACTTAAAAATTTTTTGACCTAACCTATAATTTTTTATAGATTACTTGAAAAAGGACATTTTAATCTATCATTTTCCAAAAAATCTTTTCTTTATTCCTAAAAATAAAGTCAGGGCGATTTTTTAAAGTTGATGATTTTTTAAAAAGTTAGGTTAAACCGTCAAAATTTTTTATCTAACTTTGAGAATTTTTTCAATTTTTTTGGTAAAATTTAGGAAAAATCTGACTTTTTTAAATTAAAATAGTATCTTTTAGATTCGATTTAAAACAAAAATCATTCCTTAATTTTCATAAATAAGGTGTGGACGATTTTTTAAAAGTTGTGATGTTTTTGAGGTTAGGAAAACGTCAAAAAATTTTACCCAACTTTAAGAATTTTTTTAATTTTTTTCGTAAAACTTTGAAAAAATTTGACTTTTCTAACTTAAAATAGAATCATTTGGGTTCAATCTAAAGAAAAAATCATTTCTTTATATTAAAAAATAAACTCAGAACGATTTTTTAAAAAGTTAGGTTAAGCTGTCAAAAAGTGTGAAAATGTAAGACCTTAAAAAAATTTTTTTTTTCTTAAAAATTTTTCAATCTAAGCTATAATTTTTTATAGATACTTGAAAGAAGGCATTTTAATCTATCATTTTCCAAAAAATCATTTCTTTATTCTTAAAAATAAAGTTTGGACGATTTTTTAAAATTCGTTTTTGACGTTTTTAAGATGAAAAAGTAAGACCTCAAGAAATTTTTTTTTCTTAAAAATTTTTTGACCTAACCTATAATTTTTTATAGATTACTTGAAAAAGGATATTTTAATCTATCATTTTCCAAAAAATCTTTTCTTTATTCCTAAAAATAAAGTCAAGGCGATTTTTTAAAGTTGATGATTTTTTAAAAAGTTAGGTTAAACCGTCAAAAATTTATATCCAACTTTGAGAATTTTTTTAAATTTTTTGGTAAAATTTAGGAAAAATCTGACTTTTTTAAATTAAAATAGTATCTTTTAGGTTCGATTTAAAACAAAAATCATTCCTTAATTTTCATAAATAAGGTCTGTACGATTTTTTAAAAATTGTGATGTTTTTGAGGTTAGATTAAACGTCAAAAAATTTTACCCAACTTTAAGAATTTTTTTAATTTTTTTGGTAAAACTTTGAAAAAATTTGACTTTTCTAACTTAAAATAGAATCATTTGGGTTCAATCTAAAGAAAAAATCATTTCTTTGTATTAAAAAATAAACTCAGAACGATTTTTTAAAAAGTTAGGTTCAGCTGTCAAAAAGTGTGAAAATGTAAGACCTTAAAAAAAATTTTTTTTTCTTAAAAATTTTTCAACCTAAGCTATAATTTTTTATAGATTACTTGAAAGAAGACATTTTAGTCTATCATTTTCCAAAAAATCATTTCTTTATTCTTAAAAATAAAGTTTGGACGATTTTTTAAAATTCGTTTTTGACGTTTTTAAGATGAAAAAGTAAGACCTCAAAAAAATTTTTTTTTTCTTAAAAATTTTTTGACCTAACCTATAATTTTTTATAGATTACTTGAAAAAGGACATTTTAATCTATCATTTTCCAAAAAATCTTTCCTTTATTCCTAAAAATAAAGTCAGGGCGATTTTTTAAAGTTGATGATTTTTTTAAAAGTTAGGTTAAACCGTCAAAAATTTTTATCCAACTTTAAGAATTTTTTAAATTTTTTTGGTAAAATTTAGGAAAAATCTGACTTTTTTAAATTAAAATAGTATCTTTTAGGTTCGATTTAAAACAAAAATCATTCCTTAATTCCCATAAATAAGGTCTGTACGATTTTTTAAAAGTTGTGATGTTTTTGAGGTTAGGTTAAACGTCAACAAATTTTATCCAACTTTAAGAATTTTTTTAATTTTTTTGGTAAAACTTTGAAAAAATTTGACTCTTCTAACTTAAAATAAAATCATTTGGGTTCAATCTAAAGAAAAAATTATTTCTTTATATTAAAAAATAAACTCAAAACAATTTTTTAAAAAGTTAGGTTAAGTTGTCAAAAAGTGTGAAAATGTAAGACCTTAAAAAAATTTTTTTTTCTTAAAAATTTTTCAACCTAAGCTATAATTTTTTATAGATTACTTGAAAGAAGACATTTTAATCTATCATTTTCCAAGAAATCATTTCTTTATTCTTAAAAATAAAGTTTGGACGATTTTTTAAAGTTCGTTTTTGACGTTTTTAAGATGAAAAAGTAAGACCTCAAAAAAAAATTTTTTTTTTCTTAAAAATTTTTTGACCTAACCTATAATTTTTTATAGATTACTTGAAAAAGGACATTTTAATCTATCATTTTCCAAAAAATCTTTCCTTTATTCCTAAAAGTAAAGTCAGGGCGATTTTTTAAAGTTGATGATTTTTTAAAAAGTTAGGTTAAACCGTCAAAAATTTTTATCAAACTTTGAGAATTTTTTTAATTTTTTTGGTAATATTTAGGCAGAATCTGACTGTTTTAAATTAAAATAGGATCTTTTTAGATCAATTTAAAACAAAAATCATTCCTTAATTTCCATAAATAAGCTCCGTACGATTTTTTAAAGATGATGATGTTTTTGAGGTTAGGAAAACGTCAAAAAGTTTTAGTCAACTTTGAGAATTTTTTTAAATTTTTTGGTAAAATCTGTGAAAAATCTGACTTTTTAAACATAAAATAGAATCTTTTAACTATAATTTAAAACAAAAATCATTTCTTAATTTCTATAAATAAGCTCAGTATGATTTTTTTAAATTGGTGGTTTTTTTAAGGTTAAGTTAAACTGTCAAAAAATTTTATCCAACTTTGAGAATTTTTTTAATTTTTTTGGTAAAATTTGGGAAAAATCTGACTTTTTTAAATTAAAATAGTATCTTTTAGGTTCGATTTAAAACAAAAATTATTCCTTAATTTTCATAAATAAGGTCTGTACGATTTTTTAAAAATTGTGATGTTTTTGAGGTTAGGTTAAACGTCAAAAAATTTTACCCAACTTTGAGAATTTTTTTAATTTTTTTGGTAAAATTTAGAACAAATCTGTCTTTTTTAAAGTAAAATAGAATGTTTTAGGTATAATCTAAAACAAAAATCATTTCTTAATTTTCAAAAATAAGCTCAGTATGATTTTTTAAAGTGGATGAAATTTTTTTGAAATTTTGGGTTAAGCACACTTACATATCTAAAATACTACTACAACTACTAAATATTACTATTCAATAATTCAACCCAATTAAATCATAAACGCAGCTGAATAAATATAATTCCGAAATTAGGCACTATTATACGGTTGGAATTCAACAAAAAGTGGCAGAGCGCGTTTGAACGGCTACGAATCTATATGCGCATATATTAATGAACGCTCGTATCTGTATAAAACTAAATAAAATAGATTATACCAATTAAAAAGGGCAACGCGCGCGCGATACGCGAATCCCGAAATTTAATTGCCACAGGTAGAATAAATACGCGCGAAATTAATTTGCGGCGGCGAGCTCTAATTACTACGCGAAAACAAACAAAAACTTAACTTAAACCAAACACACGTCCGTTCCTAAATTCAATATCATAGTCGCGACCACCCAGCTTTGAAGTCCATCTAAAGCTAACAACGAATCGCGTAAAATTTAACTCGAATTTAGTTCATATTATGTCTATTAAGGGAAAATGAGTTTCTTCATTTTTTAGAGGAAGAAACACGTTTTTGTTTGGAAATATTTCCCAAGTTTCTAAACCAATGGTTTGGAAATCATTTGGAAGGTAATGTTTAGCTATTAACTTGCTGTAATTTACACGCCCAGCTCATATCTGTCAAATAACGTTACGTTCTTGGGGAAAAATCGACCTAAACGACATAATTAAGTCCCCAGAACGTACAATAGACGGCCCAATTAAGCTAACAAGGACAACGTTGCTCCTACAAGGATAATAAATATAGGACACCTACTGCTTCTAACTAGTTTTAGAGGCAGTTTTTTTTTATTTGATGATTAAGATTTTTTTAAATTTTTTTGGTATAAATTAGAACAAATCTATCTTTTATAATCCAAAATAGAATATTTTATGTTCGACTTAAAACAAAAATCATTCCTTAATCTCCATAAATAAGCTCTGGGCGATTTTTTAAAGTTTCTCGAATTTTCTTAAAAAGTTAGGTTAAGCTGTCAAAAATTTTCATCAACTTTAAAAATTTTTTTAATTTTTTTGGTATAAATTAGAACAAATCTACCCTTTATAATCCAAAATAGAGTCTTTTAAGTTCAACTTAAAACAAAAATCATTCCTTAATCTCCATAAATAAGCTCTGGGCGATTTTTTAAAGTTTCTCGAATTTTCTTAAAAAGTTAGGTTAAATTGTCAAAAATTTTCACCAAATTTAAAATTTTTTTTAATTTTTTTGGTATAAATTAGAACAAATCTACCTTTTATAATCGAAAACAGAATCTTTTATGTTCAACTTAAAACAAAAATCATTCCTTAATCTCCATAAATAAGCTCTGGGCGATTTTTTAAAGTTTCTCGAATTTTCTTAAAAAGTTAGGTTAAACTGTCAAAAATTTTCACCAATTTTAAAAATTTTTTTAATTTTTTTGGTATAAATTAGAACAAATCTATCTTTTATAATCCAAAATAGAATCTTTTAAGTTCAATTTAAAACAAAAATCATTCCTTAATCTCCATAAATAAGCTCTGGGAGATTTTTTAAAGTTTCTCGAATTTTCTTAAAAAGTTAGGTTAAACTGTCAAAAATTTCTATCCAACTTTAAGAATTTTTTTAATTTTTTTGGTATAAATTAGAACAAATCTACCTTTTATAATCCAAAATACAATCTTTTAAGTTCAACTTAAAACAAAAATCATTCCTTAATCTTCATAAATAAGCTCTGGGCGATTTTTTAAAATTTCTCGAATTTTCTTAAAAAGTTGGGTTAAGTGTCAAAAATTTTTATCCAACTTTAAGAATTTTTTTAATTTTTTTGGTATAAATTAGAACAAATCTATCGTTTATAATCCAAAATAGAATCTTTTAAGTTCAACTTAAAAAAAAAATCATTCCTTAATCTCCATAAATAAGCTCTGGGCGATTTTTTAAAGTTTCTCGAATTTTCTTAAAAAGTTAGATTAAACTGTCAAAAATTTTCACCAAATTTAAAATTTTTTTTAATTTTTTTGCTATAAATTAGAACAAATCTACCTTTTATAATCCAAAATAGAAACTTTTATGTTCAACTTAAAACAAAAATCATTCCTTAATCTCCATAAATAAGCTCTGGGCAATTTTTTAAAGTTTCGGGAATTTTCTTAAAAAGTTAGGTTAAACTGTCAAAAATTTTCACCAACTTTAAGAATTTTTTTAATTTTTTTGGTATAAATTAGAATAAATCTACCTTTTATAATCCAAAATAGAATCTTTTATGTTCAACTTAAAACAAAAATCATTCCTTAATCTCCATAAATAAGCTCTGGGCGATTTTTTAAAGTTTCTCGAATTTTCTTAAAAAGTTAGGTTAAACCGTCAAAAATTTTCACTAATTTTAAGAATTTTTTTAATTTTTTTGGTAAAATTTAGGAAGAATCTGACTTTTTTAAATTAAAGTGGAATCATTTAAGTTTAATTTAAAGAAAAAATCATTTCTTAATATTTAAAAATAAAGTCAGGAGGATTTTTTAAAGATGATGAAATTTTTTTAAAAAAGTTAGGTTAAACCCTCAAAAAATTTTATCCAACTTTGGGAATTTTTTTAATTTTTTTGGTAAAATTTAGGAAGAATCTGACTTTTTTAAATTAAAATAGAATATTTTCGCTTCAATTTAAAGAAAAAATCATTTCTTTATATTTAAAAATAAAGTCGGGGCGATTTTTTAAAGATGATGAAAATTTTTTAAAAAGTTAGGTTAAGCTGTCAAAAAATGTGAAAATGTAAGACCTTAAAAAATTTTTTTTTCTTAAAATTTTTTTAATATAACCTGTAATTTTTTATAGATTAGTTGAAAAAAGACATTTTAATCTATCATTTTCCAAAAAATCTCTTCTTTATTCTTAAAAATAAAGTTTGGACGATTTTTTAAAGTTCGATTTTGACGTTTTTAAGGTGAAAATGTAACCTGAAAATATAAGACCTTAAAAAAATTTTTTTTTCTTAAAATTTTTTTTATATAACCTATAATTTTTTATAGATTATTTGAAAAAAGACATTTTAATCTATCATTTTCCAAAAAAATCTCTTCTCTATTCTTAAAAATAAAGGCAAGATGATTTTTTAAAATTCTAAAACTAATCATTTTTTAAAAGTAATCTATTTACATGTTTTTAAAACTGGTCAATCGAAATCGTAAGCATAAAAAACTCTATGAATAAAAAAAACGAGTCAATCGAAATCTTATTAAGTGAAGTTTGATCCGTATAGAAACGTCAAAGTGACATTAAAATCAAGAATTGATTGAAGTCAAAATTAAAATAAATTCAATTTGAACTAATGATTTTTTAAAAGTAATTAATCTACTTTGACGTTTTTAAATTGAAAATTGAAATTAAAATGAAAAATTAAATCTATAATTATTAAAATTAAAATCTGGTCAATCGAAATCTTAAAATCCCAATGAATAAAAATCGAGTCAATCGAAATCTTATTAAGTGACGTTTGACACTTGACACATACAAATGTCATTTTAACCAAACTCAAGAAAATAATGTTTATTAAGACATTATTTTTTGGATTTAAGCCAAAAAAAAAGACCATATTCAACTTTAACCAATATTAATTGAAGGGTTAATAGCAATTAATTTCGGTAAATTTGCGGTGTGTATTCTATTAATTATGAAAATACACAATCATTTCGGTAAGTAATTAACGTAATGCATTGTGCGGTTCTACGTGCCTTTTTAATAATGAAAACCTTTATATTGAAGTGTGCGTTCCCGCAAACAAAATTCACCGTTATCGTCAAACATATTTCCAATTAAGTTTGATGGCCCCACGGTTTATTAAATAACGTTGCGCAATAAAGGGCCTCGCGTTCGACGTAAACCATCGCGGACGCCGTTTATTAATTTCCGATAAAACAAGCCTATATTCTACCCTCTTGTAATAGAACAACTTCCCCCCGATTTAATTAAAACGAATACTAACAGTTTATAGAACTTATAGAACTCACTATAAGAAACTAATTTATTATTTTTAAAGTTGACAGTTGATTTAACCTAACTTTTTTAAAAAATTCCGTCAACTTTAAAAAATCGCCCAGAGCTTATTTATAGAGATTAAGGAATGATTTTTGTCTTAAATGAAGCTTAAAACATTCTATTTTGGATTATAAAAGGTAGATTTGTTCTAATTTATACCAAAAAAATTAAAAAAATTCTTAAATTTGGTGAAAGTTTTTGACAGTTTAACCTAACTTTTTAAGAAAATTCGAGAAATTTTAAAAAATCGCCCGGAGCTTATTTATGGAGATTAAGGAATGATTTTTGTTTTAAGTTGAACTTAAAAGATTCTATTTTGGATTATAAAAGGTAGATTTATTCTAATTTATACCAAAAAAATTAAAAAAATTCTTAAAGTTGGTGAAAATTTTTGACAGTTTAAACTAACTTTTTAAAAAAATTCGAGAAACTTTAAAAAATCGCCCAGAGCTTATTTATGGAGATTAAGGAATGATTTTTGTTTTAAGTTTAACTTAAAAGATTCTATTTTGAACTAAAAAAAGTAGATTTGTTCTAATTTATACCAAAAAAATTAAAAAAATTCTTAAAGTTGGATAAAAATTTTTGACAGTTTAATCTAATTTTTAAAAAAATTCGACCAACTTTAAAAAATCCCCCAAAGCTTATTTATGGAGATTAAGGAATGATTTTTGTTTTAAGTTGAACTTAAAAGATTCTATTTTAAACTAACAAAGGTACATTTGTTCTAATTTACACCAAAAAAATTAAAAAAATTCTTAAAGTTGGTGAAAATTTTTGACAGTTTAACCTAACTTTTTAAAAAAATTCGAGAAACTTTAAAAAATCGCCCAGAGCTTATTTATGGAGATTAAGGAATGATTTTTGTTTTAAGTTGAATTTAAAAGATTCTATTTTGGATTATAAAAGATAGATTTGTTCTAATTTATACCAAAAAAATTTAAAAAATTCTTAAAGTTGGTGAAAATTTTTGACATTTTAACCTAACTTTTTAAGAAAATTCGAGAAACTTTAAAAAATCGCCCAGAGCTTATTTATGGAGATTAAGGAATGATTTTTGTTTTAAGTTGAACTTAAAAGATTCTATTTTGGATTATAAAAGGTAGATTTGTTCTAATTTATAGCAAAAAAATTTAAAAAATTCTTAAAGTTGGTGAAAATTTTTGACATTTTAACCTAACTTTTTACAAAAATTCGAGAAACTTTAAAAAATCGCTCAGAGCTTATTTATGGAGATTAAGGAATGATTTTTGTTTTAAGTTGAACTTAAAAGATTCTATTTTGGATTATAAAAGATAGATTTGTTCGAATTTATACCAAAAAAATTAAAAAAATTTTTAAAGTTGGTGAAAATTTTTGACAGTTTAACCTAACTTTTTAAGAAAATTCGAAAAACTTTAAAAAATCACCCAGAGCTTATTTATGGAGATTAAGGAATGATTTTTGTTTTAAGTTGAACTTAAAAGATTCTATTTTGGATTATAAAAGATAGATTTATTCTAATTTATACCAAAAAAATTAAAAAAATTCTTGAAGTTGGTGAAAATTTTTGACAGTTTAACCTAACTTTTTAAGAAAATTTGAGAAACTTTAAAAAATCGCCCAGAGCTTATTTATGGAGATTAAGGAATGATTTTTGTTTTAAGTTGAAATTAAAAGATTTTATTTTGCATTATAAAAGATAGATTTGTTCTAATTTATACAAAAAAAATTAAAAAAATTCTTAAAGTTGGATAGAAATTTTTGACACTTAACCCAACTTTTTAAAAAAATTCGAGAAACTTTAAAAAATCGCCCAGAGCTTATTTATGGAGATTAAGGAATGATTTTTGTTTTAAGTTGAACTTAAAAGATTCTATTTTGGATTAAAAAAGATAGATTTATTCTAATTTATACCAAAAAAATTAAAAAAATTCTTAAAATTGGATAAAAATTTTTGACAGTTTAACCTAATTTTTTAAGAAAATTCGAGAAACTTTAAAAAATCGTCCAGAGCTTATTTATGGAGATTAAGGAATGATTTTTGTTTTAATTTAAACCTAAAAGATACTATTTTGGATTATAAAAGTTAGATTTGTTCTAATTTATACCAAAAAAATTAAAAAAATTCTTAAAATTGGTGAAAATTTTTGACAGTTTAACCTAACTTTTTAAGAAAATTCGAGAAACTTTAAAAAATCCCCCAGAGCTTATTTATGGAGATTAAGGAATGATTTTTAATTTAGGTTAAACTTAAAAGATTCTATTTTGAACTAAAAAAGGTAGTTTTGTTTTAATTTATACCAAAAAAATTAAAAAAATTCTTAAAGTTGGTGAAAATTTTTGACAATTAACCTAACTTTTTAAGAAAATTCCAGAAACTTTAAAAAATCGCCCAGAGCTTATTTATGGAGATTAAGGAATGATTTTTGTTTTAATTTAAACTTAAAAGATACTATTTTGGATTATAAAAGATAGATTTATTCTAATTTATACTAAAAAAATTAAAAAAATTTTTTAAGTTGGTGAAAATTTTTGACAGTTTAACCTAACTTTTTAAGAAAATTCGAGAAACTTTAAAAAATCGCCCAGAGCTTATTTATGAAGATTAAGGAATGATTTTTGTTTTAAGTTGAACTTAAAAGATTCTATTTTGGATTATAAAAGATAGATTTATTCTAATTTACACAAAAAAAATTACAAAAAATCTTAAAGTTGGATAAAAATTTTTGACACTTGACCTAACTTTTTAAGAAAATTCGAGAAACTTTAAAAAGTCGCCCAGAGCTTATTTATGGAGATTAAGGAATGATTTTTGTTTTAATTTAAACTTAAAAGATTCTATTTTGGATTATAAAAGATAGATTTATTCTAATTTATACTAAAAAAATTAAAAAAATTTTTTAAGTTGGTGAAAATTTTTGACAGTTTAACCTAACTTTTTAAGAAAATTCGAGAAACTTTAAAAAATCGCCCAGAGCTTATTTATGGAGATTAAGGAATGATTTTTGTTTTAAGTTGAACTTAAAAGATTCTATTTTGGATTATAAAAGGTGGATTTGTTCTAATTTACACCAAAAAAATTAAAAAAATTCTTAAAGTTGGTGAAAATTTTTGACAGTTTAACCTAACTTTTTTAAAAAATTCGAGAAACTTTAAAAAATCGCCCAGAGCTTATTTATGGAGATTAAGGAATGATTTTTGTTTTAAGTTGAACTTAAAAGATTCTATTTTGGATTATAAAAGATAGATTTGTTCTAATTTATACCAAAAAAATTAAAAAAATTCTTAAAGTTGGTGAAAATTTTTGACAGTTTAACCTAACTTTTTAAAAAAATTCGAGAACCTTTAAAAAATCGCCCAGAGCTCATTTATGGAGATTAAGGAATGATTTTTGTTTTAAGTTGAACTTAAAATATTCTATTTTGGATTATAAAAGGTAGATTTATTCTAATTTATACCAAAAAATTAAAAAAAATTTTTAAAGTTGGTGAAAATTTTTGACAGTTTAACCTAACTTTTTAAGAAAATTCGAGAAACTTTAAAAAATCGCCCAGAGCTTATTTATGGAGATTAAGGAATGATTTTTGTTTTAAGTTGAACTTAAAAGATTTTATTTTGGATTATAAAAGGTAGATTTGTTCTAATTTATACCAAAAAAATTAAAAAAATTCTTAAAGTTGGGTAAAAAATTTTGACCCAATTAAAAAAATCAATCATCTTTAAAAAATCATATGAAGCTTATTTATGGAAATTGAGGAATGATAAATTGGGAGTTTTAACATACCTAATTTTAACGTACCTAATTTTAACGTACCTAATTTTAACGTACCTAATTATAACGTGGTGTAAACAAGCTAGTTTACCATGCAATTTGGAGCTTTCTAGTGACGATATATTTTCCGTCCTGTTTAAATTGCGTTAAAGCTCGGGGCGTGCTTTCGCATGCGGTTCGATTTTCTCGAAATTATCTTTATATTCGCGCCGTCGGTCGCCGTTTGAATATTCCAATGAGATTAGAGTCTGTATTCAAATTAGCAAGTTGGTAAACCGCGCGAATTGAATGATTACGTTAAACAGGGTCGCGGCGGGTTGGAAATTCATCACGACCACCATCCATCACGCTCCATCTTTTCCGCTCGCCATTTCCATTAATAAATCTTCTAGTTGGGCCGCATTGACACCTGATCATTTAATCAGCCGTCTCGTGGGGCTAAAAATAAATCCGACTTCCGACTCGACTCCGGTCGGCCGTTTGTGATTAATTAAAAATCTCCGCCTTCGTGGGGATTCTCGCTAAAGTTCAATTAATCTTTTCGAAGGTGTTTAGGGTTAGGTTGGGGGGTTAGATTTAAATATTAGTTTCGATTTTCGACTAGAAAAAATTTCGATTTTAAGTTAGAAAAAAAAAGGAGAGTTTAATTGAAGCTAATTTAACGAAAAAATTTTTTAAGTAATTTTAAAAAATTGTATGGAGTTTATTTATGAAGATTAAGGAATGATTTTTGCTTTAAATTGAATTTAAAAGATTCCATTTTGAGTTAAAAAAGTCAGAATTACAGTTGGCTACACTGTCGTCCCGGCCAGGGGACGTCCCGGCCAACCTGTCCCTGTTTGTTTTGATTTATCAGTTAGTAAATCGTTGATCGACTATTGCAACTATAACTTTTCGCTTCGGTACGTTATTTTATTTGCATGTTTCGGCGTTCATCTTCAAAAAGAAAACGTGTTGTGTTATCGTTAGCGGATAAACTAAAAATTATAAGCCAATCAGATAAAGGTGTTACCGGTAAACAGTTAGCTGAGATGTAAAGTGTTGGACAAGCAACGATTTCACACATTAAAAGGAGCAAACCTACACTTTTAAACTTCGTGTCAGTGCTTGAAAACGAAGATGGAAGTTCTTCAAGAAAATCAATGAAGACAGCAACAAATAAAGATTTAAAAGATGTCGTCTTCAAGTTTATGTAGCAACGTTCGATGGGAAACCCAATTTTAGGTCCAATTCTTTATGAAAAGGCTAAGATGGCTCAGCGGCTAACTCTCGGGTTAGCACACTTGGTGTTCCGGGTTCGAGTCCGAGTCTTCCCAACACCTAATCGCTCTACCGACCTTCGGAGGGGTCGTTAAGCCGTCGGTCCCGCAACCAGTCGAACATCTCTGGTTGTGTATCACCCTTATGTGTAGGAGGTTTTTATAACCAGATGTGCGTTTGCGCTCGCTGAGCGGCACCTCGTGGATAAAGCCGGCTACTCACTACGTGGTACTTTCAGAGTAACTTGGCTTGAAATAAACTTGAGAAGTAAGTTAAAAATAAGCTTCCGTGTTTTCAAGTTTTGAGAAAACCTATGTTACTACAGCCAAATAAAGTAGCTCTTATAACAATGACATGCTATTTCCTTCATAATTTTCTGCGTAAAAGCTAAAGTTCAAGTATAAATTATACACCAAGGGGAACTTTTGACTTAGAAGTTGAAGGAGTTATTACACTAGGATCCTGCCGAATAGATCAAGACATTATATCTCTGTTGCCTATACAAAAAGTAGCGAGGGAACCAAACTCTGAAGCAAAAAATATCAGAGAAGAATTTGCCTAATATTTAATGAATGAAGGCAAAGTTGCGTGGCAGGAAAAATATTAACCGTCAAAGCAATCCCCGATTGAAGACTATTTCCTCACCGAACTCCAATTTTAGCAAGAGAAAACCAATGTGGTTTATATGTATCACAGGAACCAGCACCACTTCTTTCGCTGACACTCAATTTAGCCTTGCAATTACGGAATACCCATAAGTACCCATAAACAAGTCTTTTTTTCAATTCGTCTATAGTGACCTCCGAAGAAAATTCATTTTGTATTCGTTTCTACGCATCGTATATTTCGTTCCGGTTTTTATGTAATTTTATTGCTGGTTGCCTTAGTGTGAGATTAAATTTTGGCTAAAGCCACATGTCTCTGTTTTCTTTGAACAAATAAGTGGAAGAAGAGACTCAGAAACTATCTGGTGGTGTGTTCTAGTAGTTACTGAAATATCAGTGTTTCAGACCTCTTCTGCCAGCAACACATTCCTTCGTTTTTGATAACTTGGGTCCATTAACAGAAATTTCTTCTTAGATCCAGCTCAAAGGACTATGAACAGATCCAGACTTGCCTGGTTATCTGTTTGTAGAAGGCAGAAAAGTTATTAAGAAAAAAAAATCGATTTTCATACTCATTTCATTAGTCAAAAAATTTAAACTTGCAACTTAAGCATAAACACAAAAACACTTAAGCTAAAAAATTATTTGTAATAACGAACAAATTATCCAAATTACTCTTTCTTTTTGGTAAATTAAATATCCAAAAACCTTATAGTTAATTCATTATTCAAAGGGCGTACTGAGGCCTAGGTGTTAGGGTGATATCACCCTGCCCGAACTTTTACATACAAGGCTAAGAGCATAGCTCAGAAGCTTGGCTATTTATCCTTTAAAGCAAGTAACGGCTGGCTAAAAAATTTCAAGTTCAGGTATTCGTGAATTAAAGTGGCAAGAAGTTATCAGCAGACTTCAAAGCTGCAAAAGATTTTATTAAAAAATTTAAACTTGTAGCAGACTCTTTCGATTTTGAGTTTTTGTACAACGTCGATGAAACCAGTCTTCTTTGGAAAGCTCTGCTTAAAATTACTTTAGCCTCTAAAAGGGGATGTAGTGTTCCAGGAGATAAAGTGAGTAAAGAACGTGTTACATTGCTTAATTGCGCAAACTCTATGGGGACTCATAAAATACCCCTTCTTTTGATAGGGAAATCAAAAAGTCAAAAAGCATTTGGAAATGAAAGGCGAAAAAACTTCCCGTCTTTTATAAAAACCAACCCAAGGCTTGGATGACTGCAGCATTGTTTACCGAATGGTAAATTTTCATCCCCCAAGTGAAAAAGCGACAGAAATCTCTTAGAAAAGAAGGCAGTAAAGTACTTTTGATTGTAGATTTTTACCACCAAACAAGCTTGTTACAACTAATGGACCAGTCTCTTATCGAAACCATGAAACGCCATTATAGAAGGCATATTTTAAGAAAACTTTTGATAAAGGGCGAAGACGAGGATGTGTTGGCTAACTATAAAAATATTAATTTGGAAGATTGCACTTACATGGTGGTGGAAACTTGGTGGTGGTGGAGATTGATTAACCCAGTTACTAGCTAAAAATCCATTGGTAAAGATGCGGTTTGAAACTCGTCTATCAATAATGGACAAACGCCGAAAAAGAAAAATAGGGTTGCAAGGGTGGGAAAACTTGGTAAAAATCCGATTTGAGGATGATCTTTGATTTTTCGAATGAACTTTCAAATCAACATTCAAATGAACAGGGATGGACAAACCTAGCTTAGAGACATTTCAGGGGTGAGGAAATCTCGCCGAGAGA
The DNA here is from genome assembly GCA_036711955.1 of Digitonthophagus gazella. NCBI lineage: Eukaryota > Metazoa > Arthropoda > Insecta > Coleoptera > Scarabaeidae > Digitonthophagus > Digitonthophagus gazella. The sequence continues at coordinate 2,197,003 of JASCIT010000002.1, read as the reverse complement.
TATTTCAGTGGTGGGAAAACTTTAGAGATCCGATTTGAGGATGGGCTAATATTTGATTTTTCGAATAAACTTCAGGCGTGGACAAACGTAGCCGAGAGAAATTTCAGGGATGAGGAAACGTCATTGAAAGACATTTCAGGTGGGAACAGATGGGAAAACTTCGTAGAGATCTGAATTGGGGATAGGCAAATCTTTGATTTTTTGAAAGAACTTTAGAGATAGACTAACCTCGTCGAGAGACATTTCAGGGGTAGGAAAACCTAACCGAGGGACATTTGAGAAATAGGGAAACGTTGAAAGATATTTCAGGGATAGGAAAACTTCGTAGAGATCTGAATTGGGGATAGGCAAATCTTTGATTTTTTGAAAGAACTTTAAGGGTAGACTAACCTCGTCGGGAGACATTTCGGGGGTAGGAAAACCTAACTGAGGGACATTTGAGAAATAGGGAAACGTTGAAAGATATTTCAGAGATGGGAAAACTTCGTAGAGATCTGAATTGGGGATAGGCAAATCTTTGATTTTTCGAAAGAACTTTAGGGGTAGACTAACCTCGTCGAGAGACATTTCAGGAGTAGGAAAACCTAACCGAGGGACATTTCAGAGGTAGGAAAACCTAACCGATGGACATTTCAGAGGTAGGGGAACATCGTTGAAAGATATTTCAGGGATGGGAAAACTTCGTAGAGATCTGAATTGGGGATAGGCAAATCTTTGATTTTTTGAAAGAACTTTAGAGATAGACTAACCTCGTCGAGAGACATTTCAGGGGTAGGAAAACCTAACCGAGGGACATTTCAGAGGTAGGAAAACCTAACCGATGGACATTTCAGAGGTAGGGAAACATCGTTGAAAGATATTTCAGGGATGGGAAAACTTCGTAGAGATCTGAATTGGGGATAGGCAAATCTTTGATTTTTCGAAAGAACTTTAGAGATAGACTAACCTCGTCGAGAGACATTTCAGGAGTAGGAAAACCTAACCGAGGGACATTTCAGAGGTAGGAAAACCTAACCGATGGACATTTCAGAGGTAGGGGAACATCGTTGAAAGATATTTCAGGGATGGGAAAACTTCGTAGAGATCTGAATTGGGGATAGGCAAATCTTTGATTTTTTGAAAGAACTTTAAGGGTAGACTAACTTCGTCGGGAGACATTTCAGGGGTAGGAAAACCTAACTGAGGGACATTTGAGAAATAGGGAAACGTTGAAAGATATTTCAGGGATGGGAAAACTTCGTAGAGATCTGAATTGGGGATAGGCAAATCTTTGATTTTTCGAAAGAACTTTAGGGGTAGACTAACCTCGTCGAGAGACATTTCAGGGGTTGGAAAACCTAACCGAGGGACATTTCAGAGGTAGGGAAACGTCGTTGAAAGATATTTCAGGGATGGGAAAACTTCGTAGAGATCTGAATTGGGGATAGGCAAATCTTTGATTTTTCGAAAGAACTTTAGGGGTAGACTAATCTCGTCGGGAGACATTTCAGGGGTAGGAAAACCTAACTGAGGGACATTTCAGAGGTAGGGAAACGTCGTTGGTATTTCAGGGATGGGAAAACTTCGTAGAAATCTGATTTGAGGTTGGGCAAACTCTTCATATAGGGATGGACTAACCTCATCGAGAGAAATTTCAGTGATGGGCAAACTTCCCAAAGAGATAATAAAGTTTTATAAACATAACTAACCAGTTTTGAAAACTTTAGACGAAGATAAGAAAGGTTTTCAAATGCAGTTTATACCAGTTTCAAGGAATTTTGGAAGAATTTTTTAAGAAAATCGTCCTAAAAAACGTTATTTTAGTCGATTTACGCCGATAAAAGACTTGAAATTTAAGAAATAAATTTGAATCTAACGATTTTTGTATCAACTCCTAGAGTAACAAAGGTTGCAAGGTAAAAAAAATGAGAAAGGTAGCGGTTGGTTTAAGTTTTAAAAACGTCAAAAATGATTAGTTCGTTTGCTAGTTTATTGTAATAATATTAAGACGTGTGTGGAATAAGTTGAAAGGCATATTAACTGAAGAAGAGAAGGAAAAGGAGAAAAAGAAATATTCCTTTGAAAATTCCTGGATGTTCAGAAGTTAAAAGATGTAAAAGAGTGAATGATGTGTGATTCGTCAGATGCTGGGTTTCAAGTTCTGAATGATGATGAACTTATTTAAAGTATGAGAGTAATATTGAGGAAGATGACCTTAATATCGAAGTTGAAAACATGGGACTATCATGTTAAGCATTTGCCGACCTTGAAACTGCATTGAACTGGATGGAACATCAGCCTAATTTATAAAAGCCTATTTTATAAAAGTTAAATAATGATTATTTTAGTGAGTGTTTAAAAAGTTGTTAATTGATACTTAAACGACGCGAACTTTTCCGAACCGGGTTCCAAATTTACTTTAACGCTAAAAACTTCTGTCCTCCTATAAATCCCTTCGACCGTTCGTTCGCTAGATCAATACCGAAATTTGTGGAGTCTGCACTGCTGTCTCTTTTGAGATAAACGAACCTTCTATTCCGTTTCAGGCGAAGAGATTCAATTAGATGGATCATTAAATTTTAATTAACGCTCCTTTTTAACAAAAAACCTTAAAGTTCTTATTAACCTTATCAATCTATTATTTTAAATCCTCATTTTTCTTTTTATTTTTTCCATTTTTCCCTTTATATTTTTCCCTTCCTTTTAAATTATTTTTTTAAGTGTTTCTTTCTTTAAAGTAAAGTTATCATCTCAATACAATACAATTACCTTAATTACCTCAAAGATACGTCTCCTGTTTGAATAGGAAACCCCTCGAAACGAGATGCAACTTTACCCGAAAGCTCCGCCACGTTGCAAAATTGACACGTAACCGTTTTACATAATTTAATATTAACGACGTAATTAGAGCGCGGCAGCATCTCGGCGTGAATTCCCTGTATCGCATTGATAACATCTAACGCGTCTGCCACAACGGTACGTTATTAATTAGTGCGGCACGAACCGAAACCGTCCGTAACAAAGCAACAGAAATAAATATTCTCCCAGCTAGAGAATTGAATATTCCAAGATCGATTCATAATTAATTACGCGTCCGAATTTCAATGGGCAATGGTAATATTAACCGTTATTGCGTTCGGTTCGGACGGAATTAAAGGTTTTCATTCAATGCGTTGGTTGGTTTAAGATTTCTTCGTCGTTAACGTGTCGTAATTCAAAACCGAAACCCGTCAAACGGTTCGTTACTCTGGCGTTCATCCTTTAATTACATGTCATGTTATTAACGGATCGTGTTTGTTAATGACGGTTCTGTAATTATTTCGTGTTAGGTTCAACCTCCTAGAAATTTTTTAGAAAGTACTTACAGTAAAGTTGAAAAAATTTTTTGACAGTTAACTAACCTAACTTTTTAAAAAATTCGATCAACTTTAAAAAATCCCCCAAAGCTTATTTATGGAGATTAAGGAATGATTTTTGTTTTAAGTTGAACTTAAAAGATTCTATTTTCGATTATAAAAGGTAGATTTGTTCTAATTTATACCAAAAAAATTAAAAAAATTCTTAAAGTTGGTAAAAATTTTTGACAGTTTAACCTAACTTTTTAAAAAAATTCGAGATACTTTAAAAAATCGCCCAGAGCTTATTTATGGAGATTAAAGAATGATTTTTCTTTTAAGTTGAACTTAAAAGATTCTATTTTGGATTATAAAAGCCAAATTTGTTCTAATTTATACCAAAAAAATTAAAAAAATTCTTAAAGTTGGAAAAAATTTTTGACAGTTTAACCTAACTTTTTAAGAAAATTCGAGAAACTTTAGAAAATCGCCCAGAGCTTATTTATAAAGATTAAGGAATGATTTTTGTTTTAAGTTGAACTTAAAAGATTCTATTTTGGAATATAAAAGATAAATTTATTCTAATTTATACCAAAAAAATTTAAAAAAATCTTAAAGTTGGATAAAAATTTTTGACAACTTAACCCAACTTTTTAAGAAAATTCGATCAACTTTAAAAAATCCCCCAAAGCTTATTTATAGAGATTAAGGAATGATTTTTGTTTTAAGTTGAACTTAAAAGATTCTATTTTGGATTATAAAAGGTAGATTTGTTCTAATTTATACCAAAAAAATTTAAAAAAATCTTAAAGTTGATGAAAATTTTTGACAGTTTAACCTAACTTTTTAAGAAAATTCGAGAAACTTTAAAAAATCGCCCAGAGTTTATTTAAGGAGATTAAGGAATGATTTTTGTTTTAAGTTGAATTTAAAAGATTCTATTTTGGATTATAAAAGATAGATTTGTTCTAATTTATACCAAAAAAATTAAAAAAATTCTTAAAGTTAGTGAAAATTTTTGACAGTTTACTTTTTAAGAAAATTCGAGAAACTTTAAAAAATTCCCCAGAGCTTATTTATGGAAATTAAGGAATGATTTTTATTTTAAATTGAACTTAAAAGATTCTGTTTTGGATTATAAAAGCCAGATTTGTTCTAATTATTAGCAAAAAAATTAAAAAAATTCTTAAAGTTGGTGAAAATTTTTGACAGTTTACTTTTTAAGAAAATTCGAGAAACTTTAAAAAATCGCCCAGAGCTTATTTATGGAGATTAAGGAATGATTTTTGTCATAAGTTGAACTTAAAAGATTCTATTTTGAACTAAAAAAGGTAGATTTGTTCTAATTTATACCAAAAAAATTAAAAAAATTCTTAAAATTGGTGAAAATTTTTGACAGTTTAACCTAATTTTTAAAAAAAAATTCGACCAACTTTAAAAAATCGCCCAGAGCTTATTTATGGAGATTAAGGAGTAATTTTTGTTTTAAGTTGAACTTAAAAGATTTTATTTTGGATTATAAAAGATAGATTTATTCTAATTTATACCAAAAAAATTAAAAAAATTCTTAAAGTTGGTGAAAATTTTTGACAGTTTAACCTAACTTTTTAAGAAAATTCGAGAAACTTTAAAAAATCGCCCAGAACTTATTTATGGAGATTAAGGAATGATTTTTGTTTTAAGTTGAACTTAAAAGATTCTATTTTTAACTAAAAAAGATAGATTTATTCTAATTTATACCAAAAAAATTAAAAAAATTCCTAAAATTGGTGAACATTTTTGGCAGTTTAACCTAACTTTTTAAGAAAATTCGAAAAACTTTAAAAAATCGCCCAAAGCTTATTTATAAAAGTTAAGGAATGATTTTTGTTTTAAGTTGAACTTAAAAGATTCTATTTTGGATTATAAAATATAGATTTGTTCTAATTTATATCAAAAAAATTAAAAAAATTCTTAAAGTTGGATAAAAATTTTTGACAACTTAACCCAACTTTTTAAGAAAATTCGAGAAACTTTAAAAAATCGCCCAGAGCTTATTTATGGAGATTAAGGAATGATTTTTGTTTTAAGTTGAACTTAAAAGATACTATTTTGGATTATAAAAGATAGATTTATTCTAATTTATACCAAAAAAATTAAAAAAATTCTTAAAGTTGGATAAAAATTTTTGACACTTAACCCAACTTTTTAAGAAAATTCGAGAAACTTTAAAAAATCGCCCAGAGCTTATTTAAAAAGATTAAGGAATGATTTTTGTTTTAGGTTGAATTTAAAAGATTCTATTTTGGATTATAAAAGATAGATTTGTTCTAATTTGTACCAAAAAAATTAAAAAAATTCTTAAAGTTGGTGAAAATTTTTGACAGTTTAACCTAACTTTTTGAGAGAATTCGAGAAACTTTAAAAAATCGCCCAGAGCTTATTTATGGAGATTAAGGAATGATTTTTGTTTTAAGTTGAATTTAAAAGATTCTATTTTGGATTATAAAAGATAGATTTGTTCTAATTTGTACCAAAAAAATTAAAAAAATTCTTAAAGTTGGTGAAAATTTTTGACAGTTTAACCTAACTTTTTGAGAGAATTCGAGAAACTTTAAAAAATCGCCCAGAGCTTATTTATGGAGATTAAGGAATGATTTTTGTTTTAAGTTGAACTTAAAAGATTCTATTTTGGATTATAAAAGATAGATTTGTTCTAATTTATACCAAAAAAATTAAAAAAATTCTTAAAGTTGGTGAAAATTTTTGACAATTTAACCTAACTTTTTAAGAAAATTCGACAAACTTTAAAAAATCGCCCAGAGCTTGTTTATGGAGATTAAGGAATGATTTTTGTTTTAAGTTGAACTTAAAAGATTCTATTTTGGATTATAAAAGATAGATTTGTTCTAATTTATACGAAAAAAATTAAAAAAATTCTTAAAGTTGGTGAAAATTTTTGACAGTTTAACCTAACTTTTTAAGAAAATTCGAGAAACTTTAAAAAATCGCCCAGAGCTTATTTATGGAGATTAAGGAATGATTTTTGTTTTAAGTTGAACTTAAAAGATTCTATTTTGGTTTATAAAAGGTAGATTTGTTCTAATTTATACCAAAAAAATTAAAAAAATTCTTAAAGCAAAAAAATTTTTTTAGCAGCTTTTTTAAAAAAATCGACTTAACGCAACATAAATAATAAAAGACATAAATAATAATCGAACAAAATAATCATAGTATTGACCCCGATGGACATTTTCATCTATGTATTGTTCGGAACCGGATATAAATGATTTACATATACATAGCAGGCGGTAATATACGTTGGTAGTAAAATCGACCATAAAGTTGAATATTAAACACCGGTTCGGCGGATTTATGATCTCTCCGGCGTTTTTCCATAAAAGCCTCGGCTCGTCCTCGTCTTTATTGCGGTTTCAATAATTTCCATTTATACCAAAAAACGAAGCGGATTGATTTTAAATCGAATCGTTAAACCGGAAATGTAATTAAACTGTGTAAAACTCCTGGCGTGTAAATTAATGTTAAACACGGTCCTTGTTTAATTTACTTCCATGTAGGGTTCGCAGTGTAAAAAAAAAGTCGGGTCGTGAATGAATAAAAAAAAAGGCTGGGACGTGTTGATTTCGTTCGCTGGAAAACATGCAAACTGGATAACTCAATTGGGAGGGAGTGTGTGTATCGTCAAGAGACGCAAAATACATTTTTCGTAGGTTGGTTTCACCAGAAAACTGGAAAATTTAGGAAAATTTAGGAAAATTTAGGAAAATTTACTAAAATTCAGGAACATTTACGAAACTCGAACCCGATTTGATTTTAGAAATTAATCTTCTTTGAGGTATCTCATAATTAGTAAATTTTAATAATCGCGACTCGAAAGAAAGTCTAACTATTAAAGTTGGTATTTTGAGAAGAACTTCGGTACCTTTTAGAACAAAAAGCGAAGGCGGCAGCTTTGTGAAATATTAATTTCGAAAGCTTTCAAGAGCTTAATACTTCGCTGCTAAATTATTTACAACGGTTTGGGTATCGAGCGGGAGGAAGTAGATTAAAATGTCGATTCTGTCAAATCTGCTTTTTACTACGTCCTTTTTAAAGACACTCAAAGATAGGATTCTCGTTTCCATCAGATATCTTCATTTCAATACTAAAATATAAATACACTTTTTGAACGAAATATCAAGTCTTTTTATTCTTTTTATTGTTAATTTAAGAATGAATATTTCAATTTTTTTATGTTTAAAAAAAGCACCGTCCTTAAAAAAAAATTTTACCAATTTTAAGAATTTTTTTAATTTTTTTGGTATAAATTAGAACAAATCTACCTTTTATAATCCAAAATAGAATCTTTTATGTTCAATTTAAAACAAAAATCATTCCTTAATCTCCATAAATAAGCTCTAGGCGATTTTTTAAAGTTTCTCGAATTTTCTTAAAAAGTTAACTTAAACGGTCAAAAATTTTGACCAATTTTAAGAATTTTTTTAATTTTTTTGGTATAAATTAGAATAAATCTATCTTTTATAATCCAAAATAGAATCTTTTAAGTTCAACTTAAAGCAAAAATCATTCCTTAATCTCCATAAATAAGCTCTGGGCGATTTTTTAAAGTTTCTCGAATTTTCTTAAAAAGTTAGGTTAATTGTCAAAAATTTTCACCAATTTTAAGATTTTTTTTTAATTTTTTTGGTATAAATTAGAATAAATCTACCTTTTTTAATTCAAAATATAATCTTTTAAGTTCAACTTAAAACAAAAATCATTCCTTAATCTTTATAAATAAGCTCTGGGCGATTTTTTAAAGTTTCTCGAATTTTCTTAAAAATTAGGTTAGACTGTCAAAAAATTTTATCCAACTTTAAGAATTTTTTTAATTTTTTTGGTATAAATTAGAACAAATCTACCTTTTTTAGTTCAAAATAGAATCTTTTTAGTTCAACTTAAAACAAAAATCATTCCTTAATCTTTATAAATAAGCTCTGGGTGATTTTTTAAAGTTTCTCGAATTTTCTTAAAAATTAGGTTAAACTGTCAAAAATTTTTATCCAACTTTAAGAATTTTTTTAATTTTTTTGGTATAAATTAGAATAAATCTATCTTTTATAATCCAAAATAAAATCTTTTAAGTTCAACTTAAAACAAAAATCATTCCTTAATCTCCATAAATAAGCTCTGGGCGATTTTTTAAAGTTTCTCGAATTTTCCTAAAAAGTTAGGTTAAACTGTCAAAAATTTTTATCCAACTTTAAAAATTTTTTTAATTTTTTTGGTATAAATTAGAACAAATCTACCTTTTTTAGTTCAAAATAGAATCTTTTAAGTTCAACTTAAAACAAAAATCATTCCTTAATCTTTATAAATAAGCTCTGGGGGATTTTTTAAAGTTTTTCGAATTTTCTTAAAAAGTTAGGTTAAACTGTCAAAAATTTTCACCAACTTTAAGAATTTTTTTAATTTTTTTGGTATAAATTAGAACAAACCTACCTTTTATAATCCAAAATAGTATCTTTTAAGTTCAACTTAAAACAAAAATCATTCCTTAATCTCCATAAATAAGCTCTGGGGGATTTTTTAAAGTTTCTCGAATTTTTTTAAAAAGTTAGGTTAAACTGTCAAAAATTTTGACCAATTTTAAGATTTTTTTTAAGTTTTTTTGGTATAAATTAGAACAAATCTACCTTTTTTAATTCAAAATAGAATCTTTTAAGTTTAACTTAAAACAAAAATCATTCCTTAATCTCCATAAATAAGCTCTGGGGGATTTTTTAAAGTTTCTCGAATTTTCTTAAAAAGTTAGGTTAAACTGTCAAAAACTTTCACCAATTTTAAGAATTTTTTTAATTTTTTTGGTATAAATTGGAATAAATCTACCTTTTATGATCCAAAATAGAATCTTTTAAATTCAACTTAAAACAAAAATCATTCCTTAATCTCCATAGATAAGCTCTGGGCGATTTTTTAAAGTTTCTCGAATTTTCTTAAAAAGTTAGGTTAAACTGTCAAAAATTTCTATCCAACTTTAAGAATTTTTTTAATTTTTTTGGTACAAATTAGAACAAATCTATCTTTTATAATCTAAAATAGAATCTTTTAAGTTCAACTTAAAACAAAAATCATTCCTTAATTTCCATAAATAAGCTCTGGGCGATTTTTTAAAGTTTATCGAATTTTCTTAAAAAGTTGGGTTAACCCGTCAAAAATTTCTATCCAACTTTAAAAATTTTTTAAATTTTTTTGGTAAAATTTAGGAAAAATTTGACTTTTTAAAACTAAAATAGAATAATTTGGGTTTAATTTAAAAAAAGAATCATTTGTTTATATTAAAAAATAAAGTCAGGATGATTTTTTAAAATTGATAATTTTTTTTTAAAAAGTTAGGTTAACCCATCAAAAAATTTTATCCAACTTTAAGAATTTTTTTAATTTTTTTGGTATAAATTAGAACAAATCTATCTTTTATAATCCAAAATAGAATCTTTTAAGTTTAAATTAAAACAAAAATCATTCCTTAATCTCCATAAATAAGCTCTGGGCGATTTTTTAAAGTTTCTCGAATTTTCTTAAAAAGTTAGGTTAATTGTCAAAAATTTTCACCAATTTTAAGATTTTTTTTAAATTTTTTTGGTATAAATTAGAATAAATCTACCTTTTTTAATTCAAAATATAATCTTTTAAGTTCAACTTAAAACAAAAATCATTCCTTAATCTCCATAAATAAGCTCTGGGCGATTTTTTAAAGTTTCTCGAATTTTCTGAAAAAGTTAGGTTAAACTGTCAAAAATTTTCATCCAACTTTAAGAATTTTTTTAATTTTTTTTGTAATAATTAGAACAAATCTACCTTTTTTAGTTCAAAATAGAATCTTTTAAATTCAACTTAAAACAAAAATCATTCCTTAATCTCCATAAATAAGCTCTGGGCGATTTTTTAAAGTTTCTCGAATTTTCTTAAAAAGTTAGGTTAAACTGTCAAAATTTTTTATCCAACTAAGAATTTTTTTAATTTTTTTGGTGTAAATTAGAACAAATCTATCTTTTTTAGTTCAAAATAGAATCTTTTAAATTCAACTTAAAACAAAAATCATTCCTTAATCTCCATAAATAAGCTTTGGGGGATTTTTTAAAGTTGATCGAAGTTTCTTAAGAAGTTGGGTTAAGTGTCAAAAATTTTTATCCAACTTTAAGAATTTTTTTAATTTTTTTGGTATAAATTAGAACAAATCTATCTTTTATAATCCAAAATAGAATCTTTTAAGTTCAGCTTAAAACAAAAATCATTCCTTAATCTTTATAAATAAAGTTAGGGCGATTTTTTAAAGTTTCTCGAATTTTCTTAAAAAGTTGGGTTAAGTGTCAAAAATTTCTATCCAACTTGAAGAATTTTTTTAATTTTTTTTGTAATAATTAGAACAAATTTGGCTTTTATAATCCAAAATAGAATCTTTTAAGTTTACATTAAAACCAAAATCATTCCTTAATCTTTATAAATAAGCTCTGGGTGATTTTTTAAAGTTTCTCGAATTTTCTTAAAAATTAGGTTAAACTGACAAAAATTTTTATCCAACTTTAAGAATTTTTTTAATTTTTTTGGTATAAATTAGAACAAATCTGTCTTTTATAATCCAAAATAGAATGTTTTAAGTTCAACTTAAAACAAAAATCATTCCTTAATCTCCATAAATAAGCTCTGGGGGATTTTTAAAGTTGATCGAATTTTTTAAAAAGTTAGGTTAGTTAACTGTCAAAAAATTTTTATCCAACTTTAAAATTTTTTTTAATTTTTTTGGTAATAATTAGAACAAATTTGATTTTTTAAATTCAAAATAGAATCTTTTAAGTTCATTTTAATAAAAAAATCATTTCTTAATTTTTAGAAATAAAATCGTGAAAAATTTTCAAAGTTGATAAAAAAAAATTTTGAGGTTATAAATTCAATATTACCCTCGAAGGCTTATCCCACCGTTTAAGTAATTGAAACACGAATCTCCTAATACTCCAAGAGTATTACCCTAGGAATTATCCTCGGGGATGTTTAGGGCGACGTAGACTTGTCCCCAACCCACCAAACGTATCAAATTAAAGCACCGAACCCAATTACGACCGAATCCGGGGCGATTTAACCCACTGCGGATCGGTTAATTAGATGTGCATTTATAACCGAACGTAAATATCACTTTCAAAATAAGTACAAAAGGTATCTATAACCTTACAATGGTAAATAATCTCCGCTTGAATGGGAGTTACGGTAGCTTATGGAGTTTATAAGTTGTGGAATAACTCCCCGATAATTGTAGAAGTTTGGAGACCTTTGGAAGGCCTTCGATAAACCTTTGGAAGACCTTCGATAAACCTTTGAAAGACCTTGGATAGACCTTCGAAAGATCTTCGATCGCTAGAGATTTACCGAAGTGGACTAAGGTGCTAATTGATTGTTGATAAAGTTTCTCATCTCTCTGATAAAGTTGGTTATTAACTTTATAAAAGTTTTCCGAACGAAGAAAGAATTAAAGGTGGGATTAATTTTCAAGATTTATGATTTATGAAATCCAAAAATATAAAAATAGAAATGAAACAATTCATTTTCCAATTGATACATATGAGTTTAGATGGTTTGACCCAGTTTAGTTACCACCACCGATTTGAAAAGTATTTCTTAATGGGGCGTCACATCAATTTCAATTTTTCGGATCGCACAATGGTGCAGGCATTAATAATAATTCCTCTTATTGTCCGTCGGCCGGCGAGCTGACGTAGAGATTTATAGGCGCCCCCGTTTCGCCCTCTAATAAGACCAAAACAACCCCCATTCGTACTTTAATACTTTATAAAAATGTTCCCTTCGCGATCGCGATTTCATTGGGATTTATCACCCCGTTCGGATTTAGTTTTTAATCCGGAACAATTTTCCAATTAAAACACTCACATTATTAAACGAAATCAATTGAGTTTTCAATTAATAACGGCATTATTATCGATGCCATTAAAAGCTATTTGAGGAACGTAAATATTTATTTATTGGAAAGCTACGGCGAATCTGTTATATTTAATTGGATGGTTTTATTGAAATGTATGGGGAGGGAATTTGCTTAAAAAGTTTGGTTAAGTGTCAAAAATTTTTATCCAACTTTAAAAATTTTTTTAATTTTTTTGGTATAAATTAGAACAAATTTACCTTTTTTAGTTCAAAATAGAATCTTTTAGGTTCAACTTAAAACAAAAATCATTCCTTAATCTTTATAAATAAGCTTTGGGGGATTTTTAAAAATTGATCGAATTTTCTTAAAAAGTTAGGTTAAACTGTCAAAAATTTTCACCAATTTTAAGAATTTTTTTAATTTTTTTTGGTATAAATTAGAATAAATCTATCTTTTATAATCCAAAATAGAATCTTTTAAGTTCAACTTAAAACAAAAATCATTCCTTAATCTCCATAAATAAGCTTTGGGGGATTTTTTAAAGTTTCTCGAATTTTCTTAAAAAGTTAGGTTAAACTGTCAAAAATTTTTATCCAACTTTAAGAATTTTTTTAATTTTTTTGGTATATATTAGAACAAATTTACCTTTTTTAGTTCAAAATAGAATCTTTTAAGTTCAACTTACAACAAAAATCATTCCTTAATCTTTATAAATAAGCTTTGGGGGATTTTTTAAAGTTTCTCGAATTTTCTTAAAAAATTGGGTTAAATTGTCAAAAATTTTTATCCAACTTTAAGTATTTTTTAAATTTTTTTGGTATAAATTAGAACAAGTCTACCTTTTTTAGTTCAAAATAGAATCTTTTAAGTTCAGCTTAAAACAAAAATCATTCCTTAATCTTTATAAATAAGCTTTGGGGGATTTTTTAAAGTTGATCGAATTTTCTTAAAAAGTTTGGTTAAGTGTCAAAAATTTTTATCCAACTTTAAGAATTTTTTTAATTTTTTTGGTATAAATTAGAACAAATCTACCTTTTTTAGTTCAAAATAGAATCTTTTAAGTTCAACTTAAAACAAAAATCATTCCTTAATCTTTATAAATAAGCTTTGGGGGATTTTTTAAAGTTTTTCGAATTTTCTTAAAAAATTAGGTTAAACTGTCAAAAATTTTTATCCAATTTTAAGAATTTTTTTATTTTTTTTGGTATAAATTAGAACAAATCTACCTTTTTTAGTTCAAAATAGAATCTTTTAAGTTCAACTTAAAACAAAAATCATTCCTTAATCTTTATAAATAAGCTTTGGGGGATTTTTTAAAGTTTCTCGAATTTTCTTAAAAAGTTAGGTTAAGTGTCAAGAATTTTTATCCAAGTTTAAGAATTTTTTTAATTTTTTTGGTATAAATTAGAACAAATCTACCTTTTTTAGTTCAAAATAGACTCTTTTAAGTTCAATTTAAAACAAAAATCATTCCTTAATCTTTATAAATAAGCTTTGGGTGATTTTTTAAAGTTGGGCGAATTTTTTTAAAAAGTTGGGTTAAGTGTCAAAAATTTTTATCCAACTTTTTAACCATCTTTCGGATTTTTTTAAATTTTTTGGATAAGAATTAGAATAAATCCGTCTCTTTTAGTTTAAAATAAAAGGATTTTAATATAACTTATTTTAACAATTAAAGCCCGAATCACACGATTTCATTTTCATTTCAGGTCGAAATTTTACGTAATTACGTAATGTAATTTTGAAAATAATGAACTTCCCCGACGAATTAAACAAGTAATTATACTGTACGCGTGCCTTAGTTTATTATCCCCATTTTCGGACGAAAGGTGTTTTGGGTGAAAGGGTACATGATCCTAAACATGTATTAACACGCATCCGTGGAAACATATCCCTCCAACCCCCAACGTAGGAATCCCACAAAGAGTGTGTTAATTAATTTAGGTATGTAGTGGGATTTTGGGGTTTTGGGGGAATGAAGTAGTAAATGTTTTGAGGGGGTGGTGATTGTAAGATTGGTTTATCTTTATTTGAAATTTTTTTTTTGATTTATTTGGATTTTTTTTTATTTATTTTGATTTGTTTGGATATATTTGGTGGTCTATAAAGAAAACATCATTTTATTTCCACCTGAGACAAACGGTAGGTTATAACCCTGCTCACGCGACATCCTATTTAAGTTGACGCGCATCCATATTTTACACGGGCAAATCTTCACGGGTACACAATCGTCCCCGAAGCGACTGCGACGGTAAATAAAATTTCTGAGCACGGGTTTTTTTATTTACAACCAGCTCCCCAGTAGTATTTTTAAAAAGGTCGCAGAGCTGTCGCTCTGTTATTCGCTAGTCGTACATCTTGCGGATAGACGTCATCCGCACCCTCTTTGTACTCCATATTCAAGACGTGTTATGTCACTTCCACATGGTTGGATTATGGATTTAACAACTTTTCTTTCAATTTTTTTTTATGCCCAATATTTTTTTTTATATGTATAATATATTAATTCAAAATCAAATGTCAAGATTTAAAAGCTTTGAAAGCTCGAAAAGTTCTTAGGGAACAAATGAACTAACGACGTGAAAAGTGGGTAATAAATCTGCGGTTTAAAGCGCGAGAATTCCCTTTGGAAAATTAGCGAACAATTCCGTTCAAGTTAAGGGGTGGGTTTTTGAAAGAGGAAGGGCTTGTTTTACATACTGCCCTAATTAATCTCGCGGTTGCGGGGGCGACGGGCTTGAAAAATGCTCTCGATTTGCGGCAAGCCAACCCTTAACTACGTATAGACGAGGTACCCTTACAAAAACGATCTGTCAACGACTCTTCGCCTAGAAACTTGGGTAATTGCTTCATAGAGGTCAACCGCATTATTCCAACTTTGCGGTAACTAAGTCCCTCTATAATGGATTTCTTGCGGACGCAAAATTGGTAGTCTACATCTTCACTAATTTGTTTCACAACTCGAATAGTGAAGAAAGAAATACATTATTAATTATTGTTCAGACGAGAAATGTCATTTCTAAAATTAATCACTAAGATCGCAATTAAATCTGATGAAACCTCGCGTTTATCTCATCCTTCAAGATGCCGCAGGCTCCGATAGTCGAGGATAAATTCTCCCAGATGGTGCTGATGACGGCCATATCCCGTCGTTAATGCATTCCCGCGGGAAACTTATTACCATCGGATCGATGAATGTAAAATAGGTCCGAATGAATGTTATGAATCTACTCTTTATGAATACCAACGGCGAGATTGAACGTAAAGCTTGAGTAATTAATTTCAAAACTCGGGGAAACAGCCTTTTGACAAATTGCAATCTTACCCCAACAAGAAAAATTACACTTGGAGTCGTTCACAAAGAACTATTGTTGTTTCGGGTTGTTTATTGAACGTCTTGAAGACGAAATAAGCTGCACCAGAAGCCTCGGGCAATTAAACTACGCCCAAGGCTAGGCTATAAATATATCTTTCTAAGTGCCGAAGAAAGCTCCCGCGGAAGGAATTACACCTCGGAGGCTAATAGGTTTTGCCTACGGATAAAATTTATTCATTTTGGGTTTTTCTAGCATATGATTCATTAAAGATTCAAAATTAGAAAATGTAAGTGTCTTATTTTGAAGAATGCAGTCATAAAATTTTTATCACGTTTTGACAATTATTTTGACGAACGTTCAAAACAAATTTACAAACTAACAAAGATACGTCTTATATTGAAGTAACTATACTTCATTTAATAACTAGGAGGAGTGATTTGAATTTTGCGCGCTAAAATAGTGAACTTTTATTGGTCGCTCCGTCGTCAAGTTTACAAAGACGAAAAGTTTGGTTTTTGTCGTTTATTGTTTTTGGCGTTTGAGGTTAGGTGCTTTACCTAATTTGTCAACTTGTTTCTCGCTTTTTCGTTGCGCTCAAATGGTTGCGATCAAAAAATATTAAGTTCGAAGAAGGTATGGTACGATGTCGTCTGTTGGATATAGTACGTCAACACAAGGAACGTCTTTTTGGATAAATTTTGAACAGTGTGCCTATAGATAAACGGCCATAGAGATATTTGGTATGTTCTAGAATGCTACGCTCAAACGCTTGGTGTTTTGTTGGTTGCATAAATGTGACTGGTTTTGAGTTTATAATTCAAATTTGCCGCCAAAAATGTTTAGTGTATTTTTTAGTTACTTTTTCCTATGTAGATGGGGTTTTGAGATTCACTCCTCCTAGTTATTAAATGAAGTATAGCAACAAGAGGTGATATTACTACTACTCTTTTACATAAAATTAAAGCTATCTTAAATATGAAACGTTATGACATTGGAATAATTCGATATCAACTCTGTATCTATGATATTGAATTACTCCAATGTGAGATACATGATTATCTATGTTAAATGTCACCAAGTGGCAATATCGCGTATTGTGGGGTTGCTAGATGCTTGTTGCTCATTGCCTGAGTGTGAAATGTATCTACGATAAACGTCCCACATTTGAGCAATTCGATATTACATCTATGTTTACCATAAATATCGAATTGCTCCAGTGTGAGAGGCATGATTTAATTTTATGGGTTAAATTTGAACGTGTGATCCGTACTTCCAATTGAATTGATTTGATAATGGTAATTAAAGACTGTTGCTGTATTTTTACAGGTTTATTAAAAACTTTTTGGCTAGTTTTGGCTATTCACCATCTTCAGAGAAGGTTTACATTTTCAATTTCGTCTTAAACTTGTTTATGTAAGATAACTTCTAATGCTAGAAGAAGAAGAATGCTTTTTTTTAAGATGGTGAATAGCCAAAATTAGCCAGAAAGTTCTTTAATGGTACAGCAAAGCTACAGCAACAGTTTTTAATTACCATTGACAATATTTTGTTTTGCTGATTATTGGTTGCTAGTTGCTGGTTGCCTCAGAATGAGACGTAGCTTGGGTAATTAACAAACAATCAGTAATATACGATATGGAGACTTGGTGACATTAAATAGAATTAAATCTTCTCTCACATTGTCATTTGGTTTGATTATACGATAGTTGGGGAATAACTAACGTGACCATACGTCCCGTTTTGAACGGGACTGTCCCTTTTTAGGGTTACGAGTCCCGGTGTCCCCGAAATGATGCCTGGGACGCAAAATTGTCCCGTTTTCTGAAATACTTCCTCAGATGTCAGATGTGAAAAGTGTCGTACAGGATTTAGTGTTTCTCATGGTGGTGGCAGTGATATTGAACAGCATTTAAGTCTGAAAAACATAAAAATGCTGATTGTGCCGCCGCTTCGAATTCTTCGATGTTAACCTTTTTCAAGAAATCGGACTCACGAACTTTAAAGGATTTGGATATTGCCGCGACAGAAGGCTTCTGGGCTTAAGATCCCACATCCGAATTGTGGCTTTATTTTTTACACGCTCATCAGCAAGTTTTCATCAAGCTGTACTGAAACTGGAAGGTCAGACTGTATCGGCAATTGAAGCTGTAAAAAAATCAATCAACTAAAAGACAATTTGACTCCGAAACAGACCAATCAGTTTCTTCCATTTATGGTCCGTCAATTAATAGTGAAATCGAAAGATAACGTTTTTGACATAGATGAAGAGTTTGTGACTAGGACGGCTACAGACCTTTCAGCAAACAAGCCGTGAATATCTGGAGCAGTGAACTTGCTTTCTTACCAAAGAAATGGTGATTTTTTATTGGGCAGATTTAAAAAAGGTCCCCGTATGGTCAGACGTTCAAAAATCTTTGGATGTATTAACTGAAAAGGAATACATTGACTATAATAAAGATGCAAAAGTTTTTGACGAATTTTCGTTAATTTGTAACTACATTACAACGCAAAAAGTGACCGAATGGAATAATCTAAATGTTTCCACGGAAACTCGTTGGGTGGAAGTATTCAAACACTTTCAAGCTAACAATTTTCAGTATGAAAACTTTTCTATTTTAATTGAATATATTTTATGTTTGCCTGCTACAAATGCTCCAATAGAAAGAGTATTTTTGAACAAATTGTGGCCATCTGAGAAGACCCAGTTACAAATTTCATTTCTGAAGGCGATGTTGACAATTAAGGTGAATATAAAAAAAACGTGCTAAGAGTTTCATTCTTACTTAAAATCATCACCAGCTATATTAAAGCAAATTTGTTCTTCTGATAAATATAAGTAAATGTTTCGGGTATATATATTTTTTAATTCGTAACTTTTAACCTTAAATAACTTTAAAATAGTGTTTTTTATTGACTACCTGTTAATTAACCTAAATAAACCAATGTCCCGATTTGAGTCAAAAAATAAATGGTCACGTTAGGCATAACTCATGACAACTATTTTTATTTGAAGAGAATTGATGCTAGGGGACAAAATTAGGTTTAGCACATGAAAGATAAGCATATTCGTGAATCGGCAAACATTTTGGGACCCTTCATCACACTTGTGATCGAGGAGGAGGTTCCAAAAATGACAAATATGTTGACCTAAATGTTTTGCATCCTCCTCCTACCTGTGAAGGATCTATTTTAAGAGAATTTTATTATAACCAAGATCTTAAGCGATCGTTTTAGATCTTCTGGCTGTAATAAAATTCTCTTAAATTAGATTCTTATTCTAGAACCTCACCCCTTGGAGAAGAAGAACCTCCTCGAACGCAAGTGGGAGAAGGATGCAAAATCTTTATTCTAGAACCTCACGCTTTGGAGAAGAAGAACCTCCTCGAACACAGGTGTGAGGAGGAGTTCAAAATTTTTGCCAATTCACGAACCTCCTCTTAGAACACAGGTTCGAGGAGGAGGTTCTTGAATCGGCAAACATTTTGACACCCTTCATCACACTTGTGATCGAGGAGGAACTTCCAAAAATGACAAATATGTTGACCTAAATGTTTTGCATCCTCCTCCCACCTGTGAAGGATCTATTTTAAGAAAATTTTATTACAACCAAGATCTTAAGCGATCGTTTAAGATCTTCTGCCTGTAATAAAATTCTCTTAAAATAGATTCTTATTCCAGAACCTCATGCTTTGGAGAAGAAGAACCTTCTCGAACACAGGTGTGAGGAGGAGTTCAAAATTTTTGCCAATTCACGAACCTCCTCCTGGAATACAGATTGGAGGAGGAGGTTCTTGAATTGGCAAATACATACTACTTCTAACCGGTGAATTAACTCGTATTTTCATACCCAAACGTTGCTAACCGCAGACCGAGTCCATTTGTCATTGCACTTGTCATTGCTGATAACATGACATAATTTCTAATTGTAAGTAAAATTCCTGGTCAAAAAAGTGTTAAGAACAATGGTCTCTGTGAGTGTTTTTAAAAACACAGAGAGGAAAGTTAAATCGGTCGTGCAAAGTGAATGTAATCCATGTCCACTTTTGGACATGGATTCATTCATCAATGTACAGTGGTTCACAACTTATTTCAACCACCCACTTCTAAGATCTCTTAAGTTGACTTTTTTTTTTGAGGCTATGTTTCCAATTATGTAAATACAACTGCCCGAATCACACTAATGGTTGTAGTGTGATTTGGGCAGTTAAGTAAACCAGACGCGTATTTTGTGACAATGAGTCGACGAACTACCATAGAACCCATGGAATTGGTTATTAGCCATTTTAAAAAGCGGCAATTCGCGTCGGAAAATTGCTGAAATGGTTGGCCTTAGTGATTCGACAGTGCAAAGCATAATATCTCGGTTCGTTCATGAAAATAGGATACATGATAAGGGAAGAAAAGCTTCCAACAAGATTTTTAACGAAACTGATGCGCGCTATATTGTTAGGAAAATAAAGAAAAACCCGAAGCTATCCGCTCCAAACTTGACCACAGAAGTTCAAAATGAGCTGAATAAAACATGCAGTGCGGAAATTATTCGCCATGTATTATGAAACCATGAAATTCGCCAAGGAACATATTAACAAAGATTCAAACTTTTGGGAGCAAGTTATTTTTGCGGATGAATCTAAATTTAATATTTTCGACTCGGATGGTCAAACTTACGTCTGGCGTAAGCCAAATACAGAGCTCCAAAATATGGTGTAGGCTTGTATGTCATGAAGTGGGGTAGGAAACTTACAGTTTATTGAAAGTACAATGGACAAAAATAAATACCTCGACATCCTAAAGTCCAATTTATTACAAAATGCCGAAAAACTGGGTATAAGGGAGGGATTTCGATTCTATCAGGACAACGACCCGAAACAATAATCTGGTATTATGCAGACATGACTGATTTGGAACTGTCCTCACTTGATGCAACCGCCGGCACAATCACCTGATTTAAATGTTATTGAAAACTTATGGGCAATTTTAGACCAAAACATCCGCCAACACCAGATCTCGAACATGAATGACCTTATAGCAGCGCTAAAGAAGGAATAGGCAAAAATAACTCCCCAAACCACAAGAAAGTTAGTGGAATCTGTGCAAAGAAGGCTGAAAGCTGTAATTGACTAAAAAGGAGATCATACTAAGTTTTGAAATTAAATAAATTAAGTTAACACGTTGACGGACACTTGCGCCTATAGCCGACAAAGCGAAGTTCACTATGTGGCATGACGGCAACAGCCGTCCAAAACGAAACGGTCGTCTTTAGTCTGGTGCCATGTTTTGGAAACAATTTTTTAGGTTGATTTACGGTTTCCACCACTTGTAGTTTTAGTATGCAGTTTTAATAAAAAGATGTAAATTAATAGTGATGCAAGCAACAGTGAATCTGAAACTGATGCTGACAGTACTGAAAATAACAGTTCGAGTAGTGAAGATAATGAATCAACTAAAGTTGAAAGAATATGAAGCATCAACAGAACCAGAAAATGATGTGACATGGCATACCAATACAATACCTATAAGAAAGTTCTCTTTTGATGCAGATGCTGCTGGGATTCTTTTGCATATAGATGAAAATGTTTCTCCAATTCAGGTTTTTGAAAAAATATGGGATGACCAAGTAATGGACATGATTATAAAATCTACAAATGATTACAACATAAAACTTTGCTATCAAACACGGCCACATACAAGGCATATTGAACCAATATACAAGGCATAGGAAAGCAAATTTCAAAAATACTGATAAGATTGAAATGAAAAAGTTTTTAGGTTTGTCTTTGCTTCAATCCCAGCTAAAATTCTACAGCATTAGAAAGCTCTTTTCCATTGACGCATTACATTATCACCCAACATTTCCCTCACAAATGTCTGGAAGGAGGTTTGAGCAAATATTGAGATGCTTTTGTATAGAAAAAGAGAATTCAAACGACACTTTAAGGAAAATAAAGATATTTCTGGATTTGCTCATACAAAAATTTGCGAATGCATATACACCAAATGAAGCATTACCATTAGACGAATCTTTATTATTATTTCGAGGAAGGCTTTATTTTCGCACGTACATGAAAGGCAAAAAGGCGAAATAGGGAATTAAATTTGACGAACTTTGTTCAGCCAAAGGCTATGTTTTGAATATAGAAATGTACAAAGGCCGTCGAGAAAACGATGAAAACATGTCAACTATTGAATGTCTTATGACGCGACTTCACTTATTCCTACTGTCCGTCAATGTGTTAAAATAATAAGTGATTAAAATAAGCTGTGACTACTTATGTAGGTATGTTTTTGGTTTTTAGTTTGTAACTGTTTGAAAATGTAAATTTGAGACTGAACAAAACTTCTTTTTTTTAAGTTTGGAAGGTATTATGTAAACCCTTATTTAAATTTCTGCAATATCTTGTTTCGTTTCGAAATTATGTGGGCTATATTTTCTTAAAAGAGGGTGGTTGAAATAAGCTTGTGTGGCATCCAATTTGTTGCAATTTTCCACAGATGCAGATCATTCTTTAAAATTCACTGAATAGTGTATTTTTCGATTGCAGTTTCCTTCTGCAGTTCTTCTTTCCTTCCCTCAGGCAGTGTCCAACTCCTCAGCAGTGTTTGTCTTTCTGCAGCAGGTGTTTGATTAGTGCTTCTAGACATCGGTTCGTACACTCACAGTCGATCTGTCTCTTACTTATCGATAGCAGTCTCTCATTCCTGCTGAAATTCTTTCACCCATCTCGCGATTGTCCGATATTGAAGAGTATTCTCTCCAAGAGCTTCCACCAATTTCACGCGACTTTGTTAAAATTTTTTTCCACAAAAAACGGATATTTTGATCTATGCGTGCTGTTAGACATGAGTTAGATGCATTTTGCACAACAGTAACCAAATGCTTGGTTTAATTTTCCTCTCTATGCTACTAAGGACATTTGCAAAGGCAACTCTTGTTATGAACATACACTAACCCAACATGTTTTTCATATGTCAAATGTAATTTTGTAATTTGGCATCAACTCTTTTCAAACAAAAATAGTTTCTATGACTTATGCCCCAACCCTTGTACTATAATCCAAGCTCAATTTACACCATGGAGAGAAGGATGCAAGAGCGCGCTTTCTCCCCGTAACTTTACCGAGTAAGCCCGAGTGGAGTACAGGGGAAGGGAGAAACGGAGTTTTAAGCGGTCCTCGCAAACGCAAAGGTCTTCCGGCAAGAACGCCGTCGTAGACAGGCTCGCGGCACCTCGCTGTTTTAACTTTTTCGGTCAGACTTTTGGCCCTTTTTCAGGTCTTACAGGAAAAGCGAGAAGTGTTAATTCATCAACCACAATCATTGGTTGTAGTTTTAATCATATTTGACAAAACCCAGTGAAAATTGAAGAAATTAATTGGTCACCGCGACTGTGCGCTTTCCAGGTAAAGCACAAAATTAACGTCGGGTCTTTGTCACCCCGAACACCACGGATACTTGAGAATACCTGCGTGTTTGTTGACTTTATATTTTATTAAAAGTATTATTATTAACGAAAATTACTCCAACAATAGAAATGTTGCAGGTGTTTTCCATCAACTCTTCTACTTTCCATCAAGACTTCTACTAATTAAACTCTTACACGTGTTGGCAATCTTCTTTTAATTCTATATCCAAACCGTTTTCGTTCTGTGTTACAACAAAATCAACAAACTTTGAAAGAAATTTATTTACTAATCGAGATATTTTTAAACTAATAGGTAGAATCGGGAAAATCAAATTATTAAAAAATGAATTACAAAGATAATATATTTTTATAAACATCAATGCTTAATTGTTAGTTTGTGATTTATTGCTACTTACAGTTAAAAGTTAAATTCAAACTTTCTTATTTTCATTGTAGCAAATTCATAGAATTATTATAGTCACATTACTCTACTACATTATGCAAAATCAGTTTACTATTTGCTATAATAATTATTTAAAAATTGTTACTTAAAAATCCTAAAGTTATAAGTTAGCTTTTGATTGTTTAAATGTTAATATACTTTAAAATCATTGGAACTTTTCTAATTATTTAAATACACGATTTCTTTTCAGTGTGTGTTTTCCTCGACCTTCTTTTTAAATGAAAATCAATTAAGCAAATTTACAGATTATTCGTAAACATTATATATAATGAAGAAAATTAATAAATTTATTGCTATCTACCAGTATCTTGAAAATTAATTTCCTTATTTTATTACAATAATAAATGTGTGCCATAAAAACTTATTTCTTGTTTATTTTTCCCATATTTAAATATCCCTTTCCTAATTAGACATTTATTTCATTATTCTAAAACCAGTTTACTTTTTGGATTCCAATTTTCTAATTTTTAAATCAAAAATTGATAAAGTTATAAATTGATTTAAAGATAAAGTTATTATGACATGACGACGTTGTTCATTTGTGATAAAATTATACAATGAAAGTTCATCAAAACTTGATTTTAAAATAATAAATTTGTAACAATGAAGGCGAATTTGTGACTTCACATCCTAATATGTATAAAATATGATTAAAACTACAACCAATGATTGTGGTTGGTGAATTAACATTTCTCGCTTTTCCTGTAAGACCTGAAAAAGGGCCAAAAGTGTGACCTAAAAAGTTAAAACAGCGAGGTGCCGCTAGCCTGTCTACGACGGAGTTCTTGCCGGAAGACCTTTGCGTTTGCGAGGACCGCTTAAAACTCCGTTTCTCCCTTCCCCTGTACTCCACTCGGGCTTACTCGGTAAATTTACGGGGAAAAAGCGTGCTCTTGCATCCTTCTCTCCATGGTGTAAATTGAGCTTGGATTATAGTATGTAAGGTATGCCTGACAGTGAGGCAACCAGCAATAAGCAACTAGCAACCAACAAAAGGCGATATTTCCACTTAGCAACATTTTATATAGAATTAAAGCAAACGTCTTGCATTGAATTGCTGTAATGTGAGAAATATCATTTGATTATAAGTAAAATGTCATCAAGTGGCAATATCGCTTGTTGCTGGTTGCTAGTTGCTGGTTTCTGGTTGCTAGTTGCTAGTTGCTGGTTTCTAGTTGCCTCAGTGTGAGATCCGTCTAAAATGTCATCAAGTAGCCAATATCGCCTGTTGTTGATTTCCAATTGCTTTTTGACACTTGCCTAAATACTTAAAGAAATATCTCATTCACTTGAACCTTGATGATTTATATCTATTTAGATATAAAATGATTGCATATGATTTCCATTATCGAACAAATCGAATCTTAAGACTATATAAAACTATCCAAACCGCCGGATTTTCCGTTTAAATTCGACGTTCCGACAAATCCCGGTTATTTTTCATCGAAGGGGTCGACCCACGTGCAAAAATCTCGTGAAATACTACCCTTACATCCGCAGTGTATCGAATTGTGCTGCTTCCCCCCGAAAATACAGTCGCCGATAAACAAGACGTGACCGACCCAAGCTATATACCGTACGTTTCAGAAAGCGAGCCCCGGTCATATTTCCTTCGGCCTTATGGCCTATGGCGTACACGTGGGCATTACTACGTTACGTGTTCGGACGAAAATCTGACAGGAAACGTCCTATGATAAGGGTAACACACCGAGTCACTTTTGTCCGCTTTCAAAATTGTACATAATATAAAATTTATGAAAACATTCGGTGTTTATTGAAAATAATGGGTGTATTTTAAAAAGCCGGAGATAAATTGGTATAAAATTAATTTGTCCGCGATTTAACAAAATATCGGAATTAATAAAATGGTAACCGCAGTCCCCGCGTGTAATCTAAAATTAAATAATTTCGTTATTTAATTTAAAACCGTACAATATTCCGTTAATCCCGTTTTGTTACGTTTTATTATAAACTAAAAACCTCCGGTGTAGTGAAATTTTATAAATCAATACGATCATCTCGTCAGTGTTTTGTGATATTTATTAAGTGACTTTTATTAATATTAATTTGTTTATGTGTTGTTTTTTGATTTTCGATTTGGAATTAATACATATTTAGAAAACAAAGATTTATTTAAATCAGGGATTCCCAAACTATTTTGGGTAAGTGACCCCTTTTTCAAAATGAACTGTTACTTCAGACTCCTATGGTCAAATTACCTATTTTTAAGATCAACCTCGTCGACCCTTAAAATCAGTTTTCGTTTATGTCGACCCCTAGGAAACCACTTGTCGACCACTTTGGGAATCCCCGATTTGAATTATGACTTCCATCTTCTATTGTATATCTGAAACTTGTCATCTCACTATGATTACTACTCACATTGAGAAATCATCATATTTTACTGTTGAATCTCTTTTGGATTGCCTTCAGAGAAAAGCTTTGTTTGTAGAAGCGATTTCCAACAATTTTTGATTTTCTAGAAAATCGAGACTTAAGATTTTTTTTTGTGTCATCAAAATGGAACAATTTGATTGCTTCAAAGACTTCCAAATTTTTGGAAATCACTTCTGATGACAAAGCTAATATTTTGAAAATTATTAAATTCAGTTTTAAAAACCGTCAGGTTTCTGGAATTGTTTCAGGACTCTGTATATAGGCAGTTAAGGAAATTTTGGTTGATGTGTGAATTGTACGTTTGTCCCTTTCGAGTGTAAGTGCATCTCTGAAGGAAGCCCCAGCCCCAGCCCCAACTAAAAAGTGAGTACACCTTTTTCTTATTTAATCTCGTAATCAAAAACAAGCCAGAAGTAAGCCAAAAAGTGGTTTGTAACATAACCAATAGATTGGCAAAATGTCTAAATATCTGGATGATAAGGAAAACTTTCTGTCTTTCAATAACAAGTCATGAGTCGAAATTGATGGCATATATTTTTGACGGGATGCATTTTCAATTACGATAACTACATCCATTAAACTAAAATATGATTTTATGGTTTCCTATTTAAAAGGTATTTTGAATAAGGAAGAAATTCTTTCTATAAAGAGTATTTAAATGGCCAATAAGTGAAAAGAAACTTATCGTCATTTTGTGATTTTAAAGGGAAGAGTGGTTATATCAGTTGTGGTTGTCAATTGGCGTACACGCCACTGCAGGCGTTTTACTTGCAGGGCAACCATTTTTGTAAAATAAGTTGCCTAACATCTAATCGTAACGTAGCGTACGGTCATTTATGAGGACCCGTTAGTTGACCAAGCACGACTTTTCTCCTTCATGATTTCATTTTATAGGTTAATAATTCAATGTCGTTTGAGAGTAATCACTATTTCAAAGTGTATTTTTTGAAAATCATTGGCCATTTTGATTTATTCAAAAACTAGGAAATATAGTTACTTACTTTTTAAATATAAACTCCATGAAGTAAATTTCACAAAGAAATAAATTTAGACTCACCTAATAACGTGTCAAAATAGCAGGATCGTTAAAAGCTAAATTCTATTTTATGCCAACGTCTATTTAGTGTTAGAAGGTTGTCAAAATTGTATAACCACAACTATACATCTTGATATTATTATTATTAAGTACATTATGTAAAATAATGACTTTAAATAGCTAACATTACTACTCTGAGTTGTCTGTGCTTCTCCATAGTTGTCTCCATAAAGCGAACCTTGCATAATTTCTCACTCCAACCGAAGGGAGGTTCTTGCTGGGTTGCAACAAGGAACTATGAAGGGTCTTGCGAGAACTTCATGACTGCAATACACGTCATCATGACCCGCCCACCGTTTCTTGTTCCACCCCGTGCACAGTTCCTAATAACTCATCCAAGGTATTACGGTCGGATTAGAAGGGGACAAACGTTCGGTCGAAACTGGTCTTGAATGTACAATTCAATTAAGTTGAGAATTGTACCTAGTTTGAGTCAAGTTCAATGCCTTTCAAGAGATGCAAATACTTCAATGAAATGCCTTTAAAAAAATACAAATATTTCAATGGAAAAAGACAAAAATAATCAAAAAATGGGAGTTGAAGTTGGAGTTAAAAAACACCTCTGCAGTTAGGGAGATCGTTTTTTAAGAAATTTTTTTTAAGAAATTTTTTTTTTTGAGAAATTTTTTTTAAGAAATTTTTTTTAAGAAATTTTTTTTAAGAAATTTTTTATAAGAAATATTTTTTTGAGAAATCTCTCTTTCTTTCAAAAAAATTTTTTTTAAGAAATCCTTTTTTTCTTTAAGAAATTCTTTTTTTCTTTAAGAAATCCTTTTTTGCTTTAAGAAATCTCCCAAAAATAAGCTGACGGAACATCAATAAAGAAAAACCCTTCGAGAAACGGGTCAGGGGCTTGGAAAACCAGCGCGAACTCAGATAATGTCATTTTACGCAAAATTATGTTCGGAACGTGTTCGAAATACATACGCGTTTTGGCGAGCGGCACGCCATTGGCGTGCGCTCGACTAAGCGGCGTGGAGATTTATTCGCTTTTTGGAGACAAGGTATTATCGGAAAATCTTCGTAATTAATTGCAAACAAACACAAAACAAATCGGCGCGTTCGTTCTAAACGCTAAATCGTTACAATGGGGCTGCATTAACCGTAGACAAAGCCCGTTTATCGCAAGCTCCATGCCACGTGCGGCACTGTTACCTGTAATCTCTGCAGGAGGGCCGCTGTCGCTGTTTCGGCGCACGGTGCCATTTTCTCTTCTAATTGCATACGCGTTCATCCCCCCGTGGGGATTAATACGTTTGAAATTTGTTTGTGTTTTCACATAATAGATGATTTAGATTAAAGCATCAATTAGATTACTAAATTAATTAATTAGAAAAAAAAATTACCTTAGAAGTTTTCATTATTCTTTAATAAAAATTCAAAAAAATTATTTTTAGTGTAAACCATAAGTCGTTAGATTTGTTAGTCAAAACCAGGGGTTTCCAAACTACAATAAGTCAATCAAAATAGTTTTATGCACGGGTGTTACTTTATTTCACAATAGACAGCTTCGCTTCCTTCGTCTTTCCTACGCAGACTGACTCGCGGTTGCGCCGCTAGCCTTTCTATATGGAATTACTGCCATTTCGAAGTGACCATCACTTTGCGACTATTCTAGTCTAGAAATATAGTTAAGGGCAGTAAAATTAAAACTGTTTTGGCCCTTGGAACATAGGCCAACTGAAAAAATCATTGTGGCACGAAGGCTTCAAAGTTTGGAGACCCCTGGTCAAAACCATAATCATCAAAAAGCCAGAGATAGAGAAAAAGAGATTCATATTCAATATTTTAGATCCTTTACAATGATAGAACAGTATCTAAAGAAGTGCAAAAACTGATTCCTTGTCTAACAATCAGTCGAAACCTCAATCATCAAAAAACCCAAGATAGAGAAAGAGAATAGTTCAAGATACAAGGTACAAATTCATATTCAATATTTTAGATCCTTCCCAATGTTAGAACGGTATCTAAGGGTTATAACCTTCGTTCATCTAGGATTATCCTTTTGTAATCCCGCCCCCCCGGTGTAAAAACGGTTGCCGGAGGGATAGGATCGTTGGACTTTGCGTGGTGAGGGCTGCATTGCGGGCCGCATCAATTATGAAAGAAAACGCCGTCGCTAATTAGCGTCGGCAACACGGCACTTGTTAACTAGACTTATTGTCGACTAATAACTTTCTACTGGCGCCTTGCCTTCGGGTGCATATTTTAATCCTCGACGGGTTTTACGGGTTTAATCCCGCAACTGCACGCTTTCACAATAAATCCTATGTTGTACGGTGGTGGCGCAAACAGCAACGCGAATTCTACTTTAAGTATGTTAAAACAATTGGAGTTAGGCTTCGAATGGAGGATTATGGATTAACTACTAAGATGATTAGTAGATGGATAAAATGAGATGAGAGGAAGAGAACATATTCCATCCCTTTTTGCAAAATTGTACTTTTATGAATATATTTTTGCAGTTTTCTTAGATGTGGAATGCTTCTATGGTTGAGGAAGTTCGTGTGCCTTTTTTAATTAGGTGATAAAGTGCTAGGGAACAGTGTTAGATGTGCCCAGTTGTTAGATGAATGCCTTTTTCGACTTCTTCCTTAGGAATCATGATGTAATTACTAGAAAATTTGACTTGGGAGAACATATTCC
Organism: Digitonthophagus gazella; assembly: GCA_036711955.1. Taxonomy (NCBI): domain Eukaryota; kingdom Metazoa; phylum Arthropoda; class Insecta; order Coleoptera; family Scarabaeidae; genus Digitonthophagus; species Digitonthophagus gazella. The sequence goes on along the minus strand of JASCIT010000002.1, from coordinate 2,167,457 downwards.
ATCCCTTTTTACAAAATCGTACTTTTATGAATATATTTTTGTAGTTTTCTTAGATGTGGAATGCTTCTATAGTTGAGGAAGTTTGTGTACAGTTCTTAATTAGGTGATAAAGTGTTGGGAAATAGTGTTAGATGTGCCTAATTGCTAGATAATTGCTTTTTTGATTTCTTTCTTAGGATTCATGATGTAATTACTAGAAAATTTGACTTGGGAGAACATATTCCATCCCTTTTTACAAAATCGTACTTTTATGAATATATTTTTGCAGTTTTCTTATATGTGGAATGCTTCTATAGTTGAGGAAGTTTGTGTGCAGTTCTTAATTAGGTGATAAAGTGCTGGGGAATAGTGTTAGATGTGCCTAATTGCTAGATAATTGCTTTTTTGACTTCTTCCTTAGGAGTCATGATGTAATTACTAGAAAATTTGGGTTGGGAGAACATATTCCCTCCCCTTTTAGAAAACCGTACTTTTATGAATATATTTTTGTAGTTTTCTTAGATGTGGAATGCTTTTATGGTTGAGGAAGTTCGTGTGCCTTTTCTAATTAGGTGATAAAGTGCTGGGGAATAGTGTTAGATGTGCCTAATTGCTAGATAATTGCTTTTTTGATTTCTTCCTTAGGAGTCATGATGTAATTACTAGAAAATTTGACTTGGGAGAACATATTCCATCCCCTTTTAGAAAACCGTACTTTTATGAATATATTTTTGTAGTTTTCTTAGATGTGGAATGCTTCTATGGTTGAGGAAGTTCGTGTGCCTTTTCTAATTAGGTGATAAAGTGCTAGGGAACAGTGTTAGATGTGCCCAGTTGTTATATAAATGCCTTTTTCGACTTCTTCCTTAGGAATCATGATGTAATTACTAGAAAATTTGACTTGGGAGAACATATTCCATCCCCTTTTAGAAAACCGTACTTTTATGAATATATTTTTGCAGTTTTCTTAGATGTGGAATGCTACTATGGTTGAGGAAGTTCGTGTGCCTTTTCTAATTAGGTGATAAAGTGCTAGGGAACAGTGTTAGATGTGCCCAGTTGTTAGATAAATGCCTTTTTCGACTTCTTCCTTAGGAATCATGATGTAATTACTAGAAAATTTGACTTGGGAGAACATATTCCATCCCCTTTTAGAAAACCGTACTTTTATGAATATATTTTTGTAGTTTTCTTAGATGTGGAATGCTTCTATGGTTGAGGAAGTTCGTGTGCCTTTTCTAATTAGGTGATAAAGTGCTAGGGAACAGTGTTAGATGTGCCCAATTGTTAGATGAATGACTTTTTCGACTTCTTCCTTAGGAATCATGATGTAATTACTAGAAAATTTGACTTGGGAGAACATATTCCATCCCCTTTTAGAAAACCGTACTTTTATGAATATATATTTGTGGTTTTCTTAGATGTGGAATGCTTCTATGGTTGAGGAAATTCGTGTGCCTTTTCTAATTAGGTGATAAAGTGCTAGGGAACAGTGTTAGATGTACCTAATTGCTAGATAATTGCTTTTTTGATTTCTTCCTTAGGAGTCATGATGTAATTACTAGAAAATTTGACTTGGGAGAACATATTCCATCCCTTTTTACAAAACCGTACTTTTATGAATATATTTTTGTAGTTTTCTTAGATGTGGAATGCTTCTATGATTGAGGAAGTTCGTGTGCCTTTTCTAATTAGGTGATAAAGTGCTAGGGAACAGTGTTAGATGTGCCCAGTTGTTAGATGAATGCCTTTTTCGACTTCTTCCTTAGGAATCGTGATGTAATTACTAGAAAATTTGACTTGGGAGAATATATTCCACCCCCTTTTACAGTAGATGGATAAAATCGATTAGATGGATAAAATTAGTATATGGGAGAAGATGCAAAATTATATCTTTTAGAACATACGAAATCCTATCGATTTCCTTACCCTAATGCATTCGAGATGCACAAACAAAATTTATGTCTTTATGTCTCCTTCCATCCACTTCCAATTTCACGGAAAACCGGGTCACGGAGAAGCTTACATTTACAGAAACAGTTCTTGGAATCGGTTATGTCTATTTGTCTCTCGGGGTCGATTTGCCGGATGGAAGTTTCTTATTGAAATCTACATTTTTTTTTTATTTTTTGACTTTAGGAAAACATGACTCAGACAAGAATATCGATGGTGTTATAGGTCTAGTGTTCTAGGTCTAGAACCAGGGGATGAAGTGTGGGTTTGTGGTAGACTAGTAGAGGGTGAATCGGGAATCGTCCCAACCCTCGATTTTAGGGGTCGAGGATTTATTGTTACAGCAGTAGCAATTATAATATCAGGAAGAGGGAGTACGGAGTTCCCGGATTCGGCCGGATGGGGCTCTGGCCGGCTGCCAAGCATCTTTTAATTTCGGATATTAATCCCGCGCAATTAATTCGAATACGGTCGTGCACCTAAATTAATTGCCGAGATAAATTCCGCACTCGAAAACTCGCGGGCTCGGCATGAAAAAGGATTTAAAAGTAGTTTACCACCGCCGCAACCGGAGGGCAGCCGGAGGGCTCTTTATTTTCCCGGGACGCGATCACGTCGCTTTTGCCGTCGTTGTCGCCGCGTTATAAACGAGATTGTATGACTTTTAATTTCCTTTTTATTAATTAAAATCGAGAATAGTTTTGTAGGATTTTTTCCCTTTACCCGGTATTTTTTTCCTCCTCACTCGAGATTCCCTTTGGTTGTAATAATAATAATCCCCCAAGACAATGAAGCTTTATGATGTCGAAAAAATGACAGATTACCACCTCGAAATAATCTCGAAATGATCTCGAAATCTACTTATCAAAGCTGTCAACCATCATTTACAAAGATGTCTTTCTCACCCACCCAGGGTGGTGTTATTTTTGGCGCAGTCTGTAATTAATACTATCTCTCCCGGCGATTTGTACCATAGGCCTACCTCCCCTCGTTATTTACATACATTTAAATCCCTTTATGAGCTCGTAAATTTTCTAGATAAGCGCTTCTCTCGACTTCTTCCTTAGGGTTCGATGCAATTACTCCAAAATTTGAGTTGGGGGAACATATCCCTTCCCCTTCTATAAAGCCATACTTTTAACTGATTACAAGTCGTCTTAATTACATCCTAGTCTCGCGTTGATAGCGTAAATGAATTGATGATGTTAAATAGTTTAGGGGTGGAATATGTTTGAGGGGTTGTGGAGTATAAGTCATATATCTTTAAGGAAAAAATGTATTTTTGTAATTTTCTTAGATATATGGTCGAGGAAGTTTGCGTACAGTTTTTAATTAGGTGATAAAGTCTTTGGGAATAGTGTTAGATGTGCCTAGTTGCTAAATAAGTGTTTTTTCGGCTTCTGCCTTAGGAATCATGATGTAATTATTAGAAAATTTGAGTTGGGAGAACATATTTTGACTTCTTTTAAAAAGTCGTACTTTTTTGAATCTATTTTAATAGTTTTTTTAGATGTACAATTCTTCTATGGTTGAGGAAGTTCGTGTGGAGTTCTTAATTAGGTGATAAAGTGCTAGGGAATAGTGTTAGATATGCCCAGTTGTTAGATAAGTGCTTTTTTCGACTTCCTTAGGAGTCATGATGTAATTATTAGAAAATTTGGGTTGGGAGAATATATTCTGCCCCCTTTTACAAAGTCGTACTTTTATGAATATATCAGGTTAACAGTCCACAGCCCATATATGGGCTGTGAACGGAAAGTACTACCAGTCCACAGCCCATATGTGGACTCTTTTTCAACACAAATTTCAGGAGCTTTAGAGCTGTGGTTGTTGAAAGAATGTCGGTTATTTGACATGGCCTTTCCAGGACACACCATAAAGACCACCAAAAGTGCTGGGACATGGAAGAAATCTCGTTTATTTGACGTGGACTTGACAATGTTAATTGGTAGAAAAATGCATAGAAAATATTGAAAAATAAAACATTTATTGAAAAAAAAAGAACAATTCTTACTAAATATTCTTATGAACTCTTTCAAAACATTCTAAACAAGAGGGTTTAGTACAAATATTACATATTTGCGATACTTTCTTTTGTTTGATTAGTTGCAGCTGCTGGAGTCTCGCTCTTCAACCTGTGTTCATTGTAGCAACCTGCACATCTACGTCTAGTTAGTTTTGCTTTTTTCTCTTCAATTGTGTAAGGAAATGCTTCTTCGGGACAGCTAGCGGAACAGTTACTCCTTGTGAGCTCTAAGAAGTTGAGCTATCCTGCAGCATAGGTGATGCCGGTAACTTGGCTACGTTTATGCCCAATAGGTTTTTCACAATATCTATTTGTGCTTGCAAAAGATTACATTTCTTCTGCTGGTTCAATTTATTGTACAAATAAACTGCATTTATTACACCTACTCCAAAAAGAACATCGACCGCAATTTTTTGTACCATCTTAGAGTCTTGCGAACTTGCGAAATTTATTGTAAGTTTGGTTCAGGGAGTCCACAGCCCATATGTGGACTGTCAAAGAGAAACCTTTTAGCTATTTATATATACTTTATAACATGTAAGGTATTTATATGAACCCCTAAGAGATCGATTTTGCATAAAAAAAAGACCGGGCGTGTGTAATGTTTCTCATTTTCTAACTTGGACTGTTAACTTGATATTTTTGTAGTATTTTTAGATGTGCAATGCCTCTATGGTCGAGGAAGTTCGTGTGCAGTTCTTAATTAGGTGATAAAGTGCTGGGGAATAGTGTTAGATGTGTCTCATTACTAGATAATTGCTTCTTTTGATTTCTTCCTTAGGAGTCATGATGTAATTGCTAGAAAATTTGGTTTGGGGGGATATATTCCGCCTCCTTTTACAAAGCCGTACTTTTATGAATATACTAGAAGTAGTTTTCTTAGAAGTGCCATTCTTCTATGGTTGAGGAAGTTCGTGTGGAGTTCTTAGTTAGGTGATAAAGTGCTAGGGAATAGTGTTAGATGTGCTTAGTTGCTAGATAAGTGCTTCTTTTGACTTTTTCCTTAGGAGTCATGATGTAATTACTAAAAAATTTGGGTTGGGAGAATATATTCCACCTCCTTTTACAAAGTCTTGCTTTTATGAATATATTTTTGTAGTTTTCTTAGATGTGCAATGCTTCTATGGTCGAGGAGGTTCGTGTGCAGTTCTTAATTAGGCGATAAAATGCTAGGGAAGAGTGTCAGATGTAACCAGCTGCTAGATAAACGGTTCTCTCGACTTCTTCCTTAGAAGTCATTTATCATGACTTCTAATTTATCTTCTATGGTTGAGGAAGTTCGTGTGCAGTTCTTAATTAGGTGATAAAGTGTTAGGGAATAGTGTAAGATGTACCCAGTTGCTGGATAAATGCCTTTTTCGACTTCTTCCTTAGGAGTCATGATGTAGTTACTACAAAATTTGGGTTGGGAGAACATATCCTGTTCCTTTTTACCATGTTGTACTTTTATGAATATATTTTTGTAGTTTTCTTGGATGTGCAATGTTCCTATGGTCGAGGAAATTCGTGTGCAGTTTTTAATTAGACGATAAAGTGCTAAAGAAGAGTGTCAGGTGTAGCCAGCTGCTAGATAAACGCTTCTTTCAATTTCTTCCTTAGCATTCAATGTAATAACTTCAAAATTTGAGTTGGAAGAACATATCCTTTCCCCTTTCATAAAACCATGTCTCCAACTGATTACCAATTGCTAAAGAGGAGTGTCAGGTGTAGCCAGCTGCTAGATAAACGCTTCTTTCAATTTCTTCCTTAGCATTCAATGTAATAACCTCAAAATTTGAATTGGGAGAACATACAAGGAACTGATTGATTGATCACAATTGAGGAACTGATTACCAATCGTCTTAATTACATCCTAGGTTCGTGTCGATATAAACGAATTGATAAAATTAAATCATTTAAGGGTGGAATATATTTGGTGGATTGTGGAATATGTGGAGTCATATATCTTTTAGGAAGGAACATTTTTTTGTAATTTTCTTAGACATGCAATGCTTCTATGGTCGAGAAAGTTCGCGTGCAGTTCTTAATTAGGTAATAAAGTGCTAGGAAAGAGTGTCATACGAAGCCAGCTGCTAGATAAACCGTTCTCTCAATTTCTTCCTTTAGATTCAATTACTCCAATATTTAAGTTGAGGGAACATATTTTGTCTACTTCTATAAAGTCACTGTCCCCATTCTTTCTTAAAGTTTGCACCCTCACGACACTTCAGGATGATAATATGACATTAAGACAACATTATATTGGGTTGTTCGGAAAGTAATTTCGTTTTTTTTTTGTGGAAATGAAATGCACTTTTAGTATAATAAACAAATACCTTATTAAATTATATATTGGCCGTTTTAATCCAATGTTTTTTGTCATCTTTCTGGTAGTAGCATATTTCGATTCATAAAATGTTTGGTCTTTGCTGGCAAAAAACTGATCGAGGTGGTTTTTGACCTCTTCATTTGAGGTGAAGGTTTCACCGACTAAAAAATTTTGGAGTGACCGGAACAAATAAAAATCCAATGGTGCCAAGTCTAGAGAATATGGTGGGTGTGGTATGGTATCCAATTCAAGCTGTAAAAGCTTTTGGCAAGTGATCAAACTTCTGTGAGGTTTCGCGTTGTCTTGGTGAAACACTTTACCTTTCCTGTTGATTAGTTCTGGCCTTTTTTGTTGAAGTGCATCATTCAGTTTGTCCAACTGATGACAGTAGACTTCCGAATTAATCGTTGTGTTATCCGGTAAAAGCTCAAAAAAAAATGATTCCGTTAAAATCCCACGAGACAGGCAGCATTACCTTTTTTTGGTGAATATCGGCTTTGGAAATGGTTTTGTATGATGTTTTGTATGCAATGCATTTGATGTTGTTGTATGCAATCCATTTTTCCTCCCTAGTGATGATGCGCTTAAAAAATGGATCATTCTCCAGCTTCGAGGATAATGCCAGGCCTTTCAAGTGGTTATAAACTGTTGAATTTGATAAATTTTACCTCAATCCGATTTCACGTGTTGTTATTCGCCGGTTCGCATCAACTAATGTCTTTATCAGCTTTTCGGCCTTCCCGAACGTGGTGCATCTTCGACATCAAAACTGCCGGATCGAAATTTAGCGAATCAGTTCTGGTACTGGCGTACTGTCAACATACTTTCTCCATACACATCGGCCAATTTCTTTCTGGCTTGAACAGCATTTTTACCCTTTCTGTAGTAAAATAGTAAGATATGTCCAAATGCTGATTATTGCTCTCCATATTTAAAAGGGTACCAACCAAAAATTATTGCGTAGAATTAATTGGAGTTTTTCACACACAAGCCTTGCTATATTGGGTACAAAAAGATACAATTAAATCCTGTGTCGGGAAAAAACGAAATTACTTTCCGAACAACCCAATACTAATGAGATGTAGCAACATATAAATTCTCCCCTAAGAATATATGGAGGCAACCTCAAGATATCAATGTCATGTTAACGTCTTCTAGTATTGTGAGAATAGACTTTTAATTACATCCTAATTTCGTGTTGTTAAATAGATTAATTAAGTTAAATCATTTAAGGATGGAATATGTTAAGTTTATGAAATGATATATTCTTTTGGAGAAAATATATTTTTCCAATTTTTCTTTTTTTTTTTAAATGTGTGATGCTTCTATGGTTGGAGTTCGCGTGCAGTTCTTAATTAGGTAATAAAGTGCTAGGGAAGAGTGTCAGAGGCAGCCAGCTGCTACACTCGGCGATATATAATTACCACCGCCTTTCTCCCCCGCAGCATCCCCCCAAAACGTGGGGGACTGACGAGGCTCTATCCCCTTGAAATATGTCTCCGCGGAGTGGGCCTCCTCTTCCGAAAAGATATGATTAAAGCGGGAATTTGGAGGGATCTAGTTATTTCTACCAACGTGATTTATACCCAGAGATAATTCCGCAATTCGAACGGGGAGGGAACGTTATCCGACGTTGAATTAGTTAACGCGAATTTTAGATTTCATTATAAAGTTTTTACAGAAAAAAAAAAAAAAATTCGGCCGTTAAAAACCTTTAAATCATTTTTTTTAAATGAGGTAAAATGTAAAAAAGGGGTGTTTAAAGTTAATGAAATCCATCAGGAGTTAAATGTCATTTAAGCTCGACCGTGGTGGCAATGACGTTACGCTGTGGTACGCACTTCGTCGAGGGAGCAATTTATCGGATTAATTTATTCAATGAGCCGCAGCGTGGCTCACTCGCCGTAACTAATTGCTTTTTACCGATGAAAAGTGGCTCTCGGCGCTTTGGGCCGCGAGTAGTTAGCCGTTTTGTCAGGGTTGACGGTAATTGAGCTTGACGGGACTCAAAGCTCGAAGAGGTCCCCGAAAACGACAGTTTTCAAGCGCGCGTTGGGTAATGGATGAGAATAGGTCGTTAGAGTTATTCGTCAACGAACTAATTCAAATAAAATAGTTCGTGTGGAGAAAAATGAAAAAATGAAAAGAAAAAAATGAACTCATTTTTCAAGATTTTTTTCTAAACCAAAAGTCATTTAGTAAAAACGTGTTAATCTCTCTTATGTAAACTCACACATCATGTAAATCCCAAAACACGTTTAATGTTGTTCACGTAAGCCCCTGGTGGGATTTATGTCCAGCTTCAGCTTCATCCCGACAAGAGTGTAGACGAAGCGTTGTGACGTTTCGTAGGAAAATAAACGACGTGAACGACGCCTTGGCGTTTGGGGGGTTGGAGGGTGAAAATTGCTAGTCCGGTGTTGGTCTGCTCCGATATTAACGCGTTAAAATTGATGGGTCTGTATAAAAACTACCCCCAAGTTGAATGTGTACACGTATCTTTGTCGTTGGGTGACAGTTACGAAGGGAAACTGTTTGTGAGGCGATCTTACACGTCTGTACCTTAAAATACCTTTTACCAAACCGGTCGATGTCCAATTTGTCAATTTTAAAGTCGTCGACATGGGTGGATTGAAAATATAATGGAACTTGTCTTTTTCCTTTTTTCGTGCTTTTTATTTCTTATTTTTTGGTATATAGCGTGGATGGAGGTTTAATCAAGGATACAATACGAGGGGTATTGATCAAATATTGGAACTCAACAGGCCGTTGAGAGATATTTCTAAATATAAACCATCCATGTGTCCTACTTTTATTCCAGATAATTAAAGTTATAATTGCACTTCTTTGATCTTATGAATTTTTTACATTCCTTTGAGATACAGTCGGAAGCTTTGGATAGTTTTTAATTTTAATCAAAGTTCATAGTTTAGATACTTTTATATACCTTTATATACCTTTATATACCTTTATATACCTTTATATACCTTTATATACCTTTATATACCTTTAGATACCTTTAGATACCTTTAGATACTTTTAGATATCTTTAGATACTTTTAGATACCTTTTGATACCTTCAGAAAACATCCCATACCTCTTTTTATTTTATTTTATAAACTTGAACACGTAAAAAGAAGTTATTACGTGGTTGAATAAACGCAACAGACGGGATATACCGAAAGTGTCATATCCAGTTACCTTTAGATTTTCCAAATCTATCAATAATAGGTTGGGGAGCACGTAATGCGCGCGGAATGCATACTGAGAGGAGGGTTACGTCAAGGAAGTAAGGTTTCGTTTCTCGTGGGGAAACAGAAGGTGCAGTTTGGGGGATATCTTCGTGAAGTAGGGGGTAATTGAGTTTCTGAAACCTGAGCGGGAATCTCCCTGTTTATCCCGTTTTGATGCACGAGAAAACAAATTAGGTTGTAGATGAAATTTGTAAGGGAGTGAAAACATCTTTAAAAAATTTTTTTTTAATTTTTTTGGTAATAATTAGGATAAAAATGTTTGTTTTAATTAAAAATAGACATTTTAAACTATCTTTGTTTAAAAAATCTTTTCTCTATTCCAAAAAATAAAGTCTGGGTGATTTTTTAAATTTTGATAAATTTTCGATTTTTTTAGGGTTGGGACCAAAATTTAAAAAAAATTTTTTTTTAATTTTTTTTGGTAATAATTAGGATAAAAATGTTTGTTTTAATTAAAAATAGACATTTTAAACTATCTTTGTTTAAAAAATCTTTTCTTTATTCCAAAAAATAAAGTCTGGGTGATTTTTTAAATTTTGATAAATTTTCGATTTTTTTAGGGTTAGGACCAAAATTTCAAAAAAAATTTTTTAATTTTTTTTATAAAACTTAGAAAAATTTTGACTTATTTTTCATAAAATAGATACTTTTTTATATATTTGATTAAAAAATCTTTTTTAAATTCCTATAAATAAACTCTCGGTGATTTTTTAAAGTTAATTTTTAGGAGGTTAGGTTAAAAAATCTCAATGTCCTAAAAATATTTCTTAAAAAATTTTAATAAGAATTAGAATAAAACTGTTTGTTTTTATTAAAAATAGACATTTTAATCTATCTGTTTAAAAAAAATCTTTTCTCAATTCCTAAAAATAAAGTCTGGGTGATTTTTTTAAATTTTCATGAACTTTCAATTTTTTTAAGGTTAGGACCAAAATTTCAAAAATTTTTTTTTAAATTTTTTTATAAAACTTAGAAAAAATTTGACTTATTTTTCATAAAATAGATACTTTTTTATAGATTTGATTAAAAAATCTTTTTTAAATTCCTATAAATAAACTCTCGGTGATTTTCTAAACTTGATATTTTTAGAAGGTTAGGTTAGAAAATCTCAATGTTTTAAAAAAATTCTTAAAATTTTTTAAAAAGAATTAGAATAAAGCTGTTTATTTTAATTTAAAATAGACATTTTAATCTATCTGTTTTAAAAAAATCTTTTCCCAATTCCTAAAAATAAAGTCTGGGCGATTTTTTAAATTTTCATGAATTTTCAAATTTTTGAGGTTAGGACCAAATTTTATAAAAAAATTTTTTTAATTTTCTTTATAAAACTTAGAAAAACTATGACTTATTTTTCATAAAATAGATACTTTTTTATATCTTTGATTAAAAAATCTTTTTTAAATTCCTTTAAATAAACTCTCGGTGATTTTCTAAAGTTGATATTTTTAGGAGGTTAGGTTAAAAAAATCTCAATGTTTTAAAAAAACTCTTAAAAATTTTTTATAAGAACTAGAATAAAGCTGTTTGTTTTAATTAAAAATAGACATTTTAATCTATCTGTCTTAAAAAAATCTTTTCTTTATTCCTAAAAATAAAGTCTGGGTGATTTTTTTAATTTTCATGAATTTTCAATTTTTTTAGGGTTAGGACCAAAATTAAAAAAAAAAATTTTTAATTTTTTTCATAAAACTTAGAAAAAATTTGACTTATTTCTCATAAAATAGATACTTTTTTATAAATTTTATTAAAAAATCTTTTTTTAATTCCCATAAATAAACTCTCGGTGATTTTTTAAAGTTGATATTTTTAAGAGATTAGATTAAAAAATCTCAATGTTTTAAAAAAATTCTTAAAATTTTTTAATAAGAATTAGAATAAAGCTGTTTGTTTTAATTAAAAATAGACATTTTAAACTATCTTTGATTAAAAAATCTTTTTTTTTTTATTCTAAAAAACAAAGTCTGGGTGATTTTTTAAACTTTCATGAATTTTCGATTTTTTTAGGGTTAGGAACAAAATTTCAAAAAAAAAATTTTTAATTTTTTTCATAAAACTTAGAAAAACATTGACTTATTTTTCATAAAATAGGTACTTTTTTATAGATTTTATTAAAAAATCTTTTTTTAATTCCCATAAATAAACTCTTGGTGATTTTTTAAAGTTGATATTTTTAGGAGGTTAGGTTAAAAAATCTCAATGTTTTAAAAAATTTCTTAAAAATTTTTAGTAAGAATTAGAATAAAGCTGTTTGTTTTAATTAAAAATAGACATTTTAATCTATCTGTCTTAAAAAAATCTTTTCTTTATTCCAAAAAATAAAGTCTGGGTGATTTTTTAAATTTTCATGAATTTTCGATTTTTTTAGGGTTAGGACCAAAATTTCTCAAAAATTTTTTTTTAATTTTTTTCATAAAACTTAGCAAAAATTTGACTTATTTTTCATAAAATAGATACTTTCTTATAGATTTGATTAAAAAAAAAATTTCTCAATTCCTATAAATAAACTCTTAGTGATTTTTTAAAGTTGATATTTTTAGGAGATTAGGTTAAAAAACCTCAATGTCTTAAAAAAATTCTTAAAATATTTTGGTAGCAATTAAAACAAAACTCTTTGTTTGAATTAAAAATAGATATTTCAATTTATCTTAGTTTCAAAAATGTTACCTTTATTTTTAAAAATAAAATTTGGGTGATTTTTTTAATTTTGATAAATTTTCGATTTTTTTTAGGGTTAGGACCAAAATTTCAAAAAATTTTTTTTTAATTTTTTTTATAAAACTTAGAAAAAATTTGACTTATTTATCATAAAATAGATACTTTTTTATAGATTTTATTAAAAAATTTTTTTTTAATTCCTATAAATAAACTCTCGGTGATTTTTTAAAGTTAATTTTTAACAGGTTAGGTTAAAAATTTGAATGTCTTAAAAAAATTCTTAAAAAATTTTAAAAAGAACTAGAATAAAGCTGTTTGTTTTTATTAAAAATAGACATTTTAATCTATCTGTTTTAAAAAAATCTTTTTTCTATTCCTAAAAATAAAGTCTGGGTGATTTTTTAAATTTTCATGATTTTTCAATTTTTTTAGGGTTAGGACCAAAATTTCAAAACATTTTTTTTTAATTTTTTTTTTATAAAACTTAGCAAAAATTTGACTTATTTTTCATAAAATAGATACTTTTTTATAGATTTCATTAAAAAATCTTTTTTTAATTCCTATAAATAAACTCTCGGTGATTTTTTAAAGTTAATTTTTAAGAGATTAGGTTAAAAAATCTCAATGTTTTAAAACAAATTTTAAAATTTTTTAAAAAGAACTAGAATAAAGCAGTTTGTTTTAATTAAAAATAGACATTTTAATCTATCTGTCTTAAAAAAACCTTTTCCCTGTTCCTAAAAAGAAAATCTGGACGATTTTTTAAATTTTCATGAATTTTTAATTTTTTTAGGGTTATGACCAAAATTTCAAAAAATTTTTAAAAAATTTTTTTCATAAAACTTAGAAAAACTTTGACTTATTTTTTATAAAATAAATACTTTTTTATAGATTTGATTAAAAAAATTTTTTTTTTAATTACAATAAATAAACTTTGAACGAATTTACAAACTTATAATTTTTAACAGATTACGTTGAAAACTTTCATTGTCCCGTTTTATTTTAAAATTCGAATTTAGCCGACTATACTCTTTAAAGTCTTGAACGTAGCGGGAAAATTACTTTGTGTAATTTAGCTTATAATTAGTTATTTAACTTTCGAACGGTCGAGTTGCAAACTTCGTCGAACTCCAAGAAGCAGTGTTAATCTCTCAAAATGTCATAGGAGAGCGGTTCTTAAACGGTGAAATTTTAAAGGCGATTTTGTAATTAAAACTGTTATTAGGCGACGTTATTAATTGCTTTGGTTTCCCGTTAGTTTAAAAGTTTTTAATGAGGGAAAGTTATTAGCTGTGTTTTACTCTTGTTTTTTAGATTTTATTAAGTGATTTATATTTCATTTATATTTATTAAAATTAATTTTTTTTTTGAGTAATAATGTGTTTAATAATTGATTTTTTTTGTAATTCTTCTTGAATTTCCCCATCGACTTTGTGTTATAAAAGCATCCCAACGTCTATTTCGAAGGATAACGTGATATCGCCTCCAGCGGTTTTTAATAAGGACGGGGATCCGTTTTAAGCTTTAGCACAGCCGTCGGCGACCAAGTGTAGCGAGAAATGAAGTTTTCATTTTCCCTCTTACGATTGTTAAATTTCCATTAGGCGTACCGAAGCTTTTCCGAGGCGTTTTACAGTGAAATTCCGCGACTTTTATATTCAGCAATCGACCGAAGGTTGGTTCGCGCCCCTTCCAGAAGGTTGATTGAATTTTAATGGTCTTGTGGGTACGTTATGAACGATTATGGACGGTCGACAAATCTCCCAGTTTGGCTTTCGTCCAATTGAAACCACTTCTTAAACGTAGTTTATCGTTTTCGTCTTTTAAATCATTATAAATCGAAAAATAAGGAAATATTTTACTTTAAATCTATCGATATGTTTTTCAACATATTTTATCATTTAGTTTTATACTTTAGTTGTATATTTTAGGTTTATACTTTTATAGTTTTAAAGTTAAAATTGCTTTTTTATTGCTATTATCGATTGTAATCTAAAAGATTAAATGCCTATTTTTTTTTTGGTATAATATTGACCGCGGGCCATTTATCTAACAATAACGACTCAATTACGTGGGTGTTCGATTCGTTTTATACAACGGCAATATCCGTAAATCGATCGAACACTTTTCAAAAAGTAATTACTGTTAAATTAAGTAGGATTAAAACTCCAAAACGTTCCTTAATTGGGTTATTTAACAGCTTGTTTCTCGTCGATCGTAAAATTTACAACTTACAAAACAATCTTTAGAGTTAAAAGCTTCCAGGAAGAAGGTAATAAAATCTTTATTTCTGGTTTATTCATTTTCAAACAAGTTCCTTCATTAAATCAAGATGAGATTTAAAAATAAACAGATAATGAAAATGTAGACATTTACAAAATAATTTTTTCAATTTTTTCGGTAAGATTTAGAAAAAATTCAACAAATTTAATAAAAAATAGACATTTCAATCTATATTTATTTTAAAAATCTTTTATTTATTTCTAAAAATAAAGTCTGGATGAATTTTTAAACATAATTTTTTAATTTTAAGGTTAGGTTCAAAATGTCGAGCTTTTACAAAATAATTTTTTTAAATTTTTCGGTAAGATTTAGAAAAAATTCAACAAATACAATGAAAAATAGACATTTCAATCTATATTTATTTCAAAAATCTTTTAATTATTCCTAAAAATAAAGTCTGGATGAATTTTTAAACATATTTTTTTAAATTTAAGGTTAGGTTCAAAATGTCGATCTTTTACAAAATAATTTTTTTAAAATTTTCGGTAAGATTTAGAAAAAATCTAACAAATATAATGAAAAATAGACATTTCAATCTATATTTATTTCAAAAATCTTTTAATTATTCCTAGAAATAAAGTCTGGGTGAATTTTTAAACATAATTTTTTAATTTTAAGGTTAGATTCAAAATGTCGACCTTTACAAAATATTTTTTTTAATTTTTTCAGTAAGATTTAGAAAAAATCTAACAAATATAATGAAAAATAGACATTTTAATCTATATTTATTTAAAAAATCTTTTAATTATTCCTAAAAATAAAGTCTGGATGAATTTTTAAACATAATTTTTTGAATTTTAAGGTTAGATTCAAAATGTAGACATTTACAAAATAATTTTTTTAATTTTTTCGGTAAGATTTAAAAAAAATTCAACAAATTTAATAAAAAATAGACATTTCAATCTATATTTATTTCAAAAATTTTTTAATTATTTTTAAAAATAAAGTCTGGATGATTTTTTAAAATTAAAAAAATTTTTTGAATTTTGGTTGGGTTTAAAAGTAGACATTTACAAAAAAATTTTTTAATTTTTTCGGTAAGATTTAGAAAAAATTCAACAAATTTAATAAAAAATAGACATTTCAATCTATATTTATTTCAAAAATCTTTTAATTATTTCTAAAAATAAAGTCTGGATGAATTTTTAAACATAATTTTTTGAATTTTGATTGGGTTCAAAATGTAGACATTTACAAAAAAAATTTTTTTAATTTTTCAGTAAGATTTAGAAAAAATCTAACAAATATAATGAAAAATAGACATTTCAATCTATATTTATTTAAAAAATCTTTTAGTTATTCCTAAAAATAAAGTCTGGATGAATTGTTAAACATAATTTTATTAATTTTAAGGTTAGGTTCAAAATGTCGACCTTTAGAAAATAATTTTTTTAATTTTTTCGGTAAGATTTAGAAAAAATCTAACAAATATAGTGAAAAATAGACATTTTTATCTATATTTATTTCAAAAATCTTTTAATTATTCCTAGAAATAAAGTCTGGGTGAATTTTTAAACATAATATTTTAATTTTAAGGTTAGGTTCAAAATGTCGACCTTTACAAAATAATTTTTTTAATTTTTTCGGTAAGATTTAGAAAAAATCTAACAAATATAATGAAAAATAGACATTTTAATCTATATTTATTTCAAAAATCTTTTAATTATTTTTAAAAATAAAGTCTGGATGATTTTTTAAAATTAACAAATTTTTTGAATTTTCGTTGGGTTTAAAATGTAGATATTTACAAAAAAAATTTTTAATTTTTTCGGTAAGATTTAGAAAAAATCTAACAAATACAATGAAAAATAGACATTTTAATTTATATTTATTTCAAAAATCTTTTAATTATTCCTAAAAATAAAGTCTGGGTGAATTTTTAAACATAATTTTTTAATTTTAAGGTTAGGTTCAAAATGTCGACCTTGACAAAATAATTTTTTTAATTTTTTCGGTAAGATTTAGAAAAAATTTAACAAATATCATGAAAAATAGATATTTTAATCTATATTTATTTCAAAAATCTTTTAATTATTCCTAAAAATAAAGACGGGATGATTTTTTAAAATTAACAAATTTTTTGTATTTTTGTTGGGTTTAAAATGGAGACATTTACAAAAATTTTTTTTTAATTTTTTTGGTAAGATTTAGAAAAAATCTAACAAATATAATGAAAAATAGACATTTTAATCTATATTTATTTCAAAAATCTTTTAATTATTCCTAAAAATAAAGTCTGGGTGAATTTTTAAACATAATTTTTTAATTTTAAGGTTAGATTCAAAATGTCGACCTTTTATAAAATAATTTTTTTAATTTTTTCGATAAGATTTAGAAAAAATTCAACAAATCTAATAAAAAATAGACATTTCAATCTACATTTAAAAAAAAAATCTTTTAATTATTCCTAAAAATAAAGTCTGGATGAATTTTTAAACATAATTTTTTAATTTTAAGGTTAGATTTAAAATGTCGACCTTTACAAAATAATTTTTTAAATTTTTTGGCTAAGTTTTAGAAAAAATTCAACAAATCTAATAAAAAATAGACATTTCAATCTACATTTTTTAAAAAAATCTTTTAATTATTCCTAAAAATAAAGTCTGGGTGAATTTTTAAACATAATTTTTTAATTTTAAGGTTAGATTCAAAATGTCGACCTTTTATAAAATAATTTTTTTAATTTTTTCGGTAAGATTTAGAAAAAATCTAACAAATATAATGAAAAATAGACATTTCAATCTATCTTTATTTCAAAAATCTTTTAATTATTTCTAAAAATAAAGTCTGGATGAATTTTTAAACATATTTTTTTAAATTTAAGGTTAGGTTCAAAATGTCGATCTTTTACAAAATAATTTTTTTAATTTTTTCGGTAAGATTTAGAAAAAATCTAACAAATATAATGAAAAATAGATATTTCAATTTACATTTATTTCAAAAATCTTTTAATTATTCCTAAAAATAAAGTCTGGATGATTTTTTAAAATTAAAAAAATTTTTTGAATTTTGGTTGGGTTTAAAAGTAGACATTTACAAAAAAATTTTTTTAATTTTTTCGGTAAGATTTAAAAAAAATTCAACAAATCTAATAAAAAATAGACATTTCAATCTACATTAAAAAAAAATCTTTTAATTATTCCTAAAAATAAAGTCTGGATGAATTTTTAAACATAATTCTTTGAATTTTAAGGTTAGATTTAAAATGTCGACCTTTTACAAAATAATTTTTTAAATTTTTTCGGTAAGATTTAGAAAAAATCTAACAAATATAATGAAAAATAGACATTTCAATCTATATTTATTTCAAAAATCTTTTAATTATTCCTAAAAATAAAGTCTGGATGAATTTTTAAACACAATTTTTTAATTTTAAGGTTAGGTTCAAAATGTCGACCTTTGCAAAATAATTTTTTTAATTTTTTCGGTAAGATTTAGAAAAAATTCAACAAATTTAATAAAAAATAGACATTTCAATTTACATTTAAAAAAAATCGTTTATTTATTCATAAAAATAAGTTCTGGATGATTTTTTAAACTTTGATGACAAATTTTTTAAATTTTCGTTGGGTTTAAAATGTAGACATTTACAAAAAAAATTTTTTTTAATTTTTTTGGTAAAACTTAAAGAAAATTTATTCAATCTAATAAAAAATAAACTTTTCAATCTACATTTAGTTAAAAATTTTTTTCTTAATTTCTATAAATAAAGTCTGGATGATTTTTTTAAAACTAGTTAAAATTTGAAAAAATGATCAATTTGAAAAAATGATCAATTTGAAAAATGATCAATTTGAAAAAATGATCAATTTGAAAAAATGATCCCTTTGAAAAAATGAAAAATCCCTTTTAATCCCATCCCTTTCATATGTCAATATCGTTTCGATTTGGAGGCATTACACAAGAAGATTAGTAACAAACAGGTTCGGTTAGAATTGGGGAGAAGTTGCCTTCTGGTGCATAATTCGATTGGGATTTGCGTCGACCATTGCTAAGCTGTTACCTTACAGCTCCCCATTAATAAAGGGGCTCAACTACGCCGTGGTACAATACCGAAGTACCCTCTGTGAATTGTTTACCGTTATGCCCCTAGCTTTGATCGTATATTTTATTTAACGTTTGACATGGGGCTTTGTTAATTACTAGAGTTTGGATTTGGATCGATTGATTTTCCATGTATAGCAAGATTACTAAACCATAGAAAGCACACTATTAAAATTAATAAAATTTAATGTTAATGAAACATTTTCAATTTTGATGGCTTAAATACTCTGGTGGTAAAATATTAAGAAAGTTATGCTTATGATGTCGGGTTATTAAGTAAGTGAGAAGAAACTTAATCTTGCCAAGTTGGAAACAACGACGGTCGACGCCTCCGACATTAAAGCTTTTAAAGTTTTCGCCGAATTCACAGTTAGGTCATTCGAGTTTGCCAAGTTCTGTTTTCTACTGCTTTAGAGACAATTGCACTTGTTGTAAACACCGGTTGTGAACATGTTTGTCACGAGGTGGCTCATTGAATGAAATTTAAAGCTTAAGGTAACACTTAATCAAGGACAAAGTGGTTGTAGAGACACAGATTGGAGCAATTCTTTGCTATTCGGGGTTCTCAAAGGACAAAGGTCTCCGGTGGGAGACCACTTCGTAATGCCTTTCGGACCCGGTGAGCTTGAAACGATGCAGTGGCTTAAGCCAACCACTACACGAGTAATGGCCCGGCGCCAGACGCCCGCATAATGATAGAAACATGCAAATCCGTGCCGCTGTCAGATCGTTATCTTGTACTTGAGTGACCGGGACGTTGAATCCCCGAGAAGTCCGCATCCTTACCCGGAAATCGAAATTAAAGGACCTCTCAAGACCTTGGAACTTTAGACCCTGTTTCTGACCTGACCACATAATCAATTAAAATGATTCAAATAGAATCAAACAAATATAATATATAAATAATCAAATAAATATAATATATAAATAATCAAATAAATATAATAAAAATACATTTATTTGATGGATGATAAACTTTTCAAAAAGCGATGATTCGTATTCAATTCCAAGTCGGAATTGGATGAAAATTAATCGTCAAACTTGGAAAACTCCATTACGGCGAGTCTGTAATTTGGGCGTCGTCGGTATACAACGTCGGCGACACCGGAATTAGACTGTACAGCTCGAACTTCCTACTGACTTCTCGTGAAAGCCACTTTCCAGACGAATCCCGCCCTCCCGATTGAAAATTGCCGCCAACGCCGCAGTCTGCAAACAACCGCCGATGCTCATTTACAAATATTGGCCTTTAATTAACCGGGACTTCGTTCGGGTAGTCCTCGACTCTAAGTTTGCATTTTGTTGCATTGTTTACTGGTTCGTACCATTTCCTTCCTAGATTCTATGTTCATCCAAATGGAAATAAACATCCCAGTGTTTACGATGGTTGTCTTTTATATTTTGGGATTAGAGAATCAGAAAAATATTAATCATTAAAAATCTCTTTATTGTTTTTCAAAATATTTTCCATGATTTATATATTTTTGCGTTTGAACCTATTCTCAAAGTACTTTTGACACTCTGATTGAGGTACATATACTATAATCCAAGCTCAATTTACACCATGGAGAGAAGGATGCAAAAGCGCGTTTTCTCCCCGTAAATTTACCGAGTAAGCCCAAGTCGAGTACAGGGGAAGGGAGAAACGTAGTTTTAAGCGGTCCTCGCAAACGCAAAGGTCTTCCGGCAAGAACGCCGTCGTAGACAGGCTCGCGGCACCTCGCTGTTTTAACTTTTTCGGTCACACTTTCGGCCCTTTTTCAAGTCTTACAGGAAAAGCGAGAAATGTTAATTCACCAACCACAATCACTGGTTGTAGTTTTAATCATATTTTATACATATTAGGATGTGAAGTCACAAATTCGCCTTCATTGTTACAAATTTATTATTTTAAAATCAAGTTTTGATGAACTTTCATCGTTTAATTTTATCACAAATTAACAACGTTATGTCATAATAACTTTATCTTTAAATCAATTTATAACTTTATCAATTTTTGATTTAAAAATTAGACAATTGGAATCCAAAAAGTAAACTGGTTTTAGAATAATGAAATAAATGTCTAATTAGGAAAGGGATATTTAAATATGGGAAAAATAAACAAGAAATAAGTTTTTATGGCACACATTTATTATTGTAATAAAATAAGGAAATTAATTTTCAAGATACTGGTAGATAGCAATAAATTTATTAATTTTCTTCATTATACAGGGTGTCTCCGAAATGCGTGTACAACGTAAGACCACAGATTCCTTGCCTCAAAATAGGTCGATTTAAGTTAACTTATCTATATTCAAAGTTGCTTCGTTTCGCCGCTAGAAGGCTTTAAAAATAATATTTTCCATGAGTTTTTCTTAAATTACTCGAAAAATTTATATTAGATTTTATTCATTTCTTGACCATGTCTTTATATCAGCTGATTACAGCTTTCTGTGAAAGAAATTCGAATTTCCAAGCATACAGGGCATTTACAAACACTCTCACCACAAGTTGTCCATCCAAATCTTTTTAACCAGCCTGTATACTTTTCTATCAATTCTTTTTCTGAATACCTACATTCAATTAGACATTATTTTCTCTCTTATGAAATTTCAGTTGGGCGAACGGTTTAGCCACAAAAAAGCATTTTCTAACTCTCTACAAGCCCAAATATGTAAGTTACGGTAATATTAACAAAATTCATACTAGCAATTTCTTCACGGGATATGCAGCTCTTTCAAGGAAATCACATTTTAGAGGATTGGAAGTAGTTTATTGCTCAAAATGTTGCCAGGATTTGTGAGCATTATCAGGGCAATGATAACACAGTGCGCAAAATTTTTACTGTTTGCTCTTTTCGTAGCATTTTTGCTTTTATGATACCCAATAAACAAAATCAGAAGGTGCTAGGTTTACTGATCTTGCTGACCAGTTTACAGGACCATGATTTCCTTTTTATTTCCTTCGATTCTACAGTAGAATCTGTATAATACGGACTAAAAAGGCTAAACCCTGATAACGTTCGCAAATTCTGGCGAAAATTTGAAAATTTTAAGCAATAAACTAATTCCAATCCTATACCATGTGGTTTTCTTGAAAGATCTTCATATTCCGTGAAGAAATTGGTACTTTGAATTTTATTAATGTTACCTTAATTTACCGTTTTGGGCTTGTAGGCATTTAGAAAATCTTTTTTTGTGCCTAAACCGTTTGCCCAACTCAAATTTTGTAAGAGAGAAAATAGTTTCCAAATGAATGTGGCTATTCAGAAAAAGAATTGATAGGAAATTATACAGGGTGGTTAAAAAGATTTGGATGAATAACTTGCGGTAAGAGTGTTTCTAAACACTCTGTATGTTGCGAAATTTGAATTTGTTCCACAGAAAGCTGTGCCCAGCTGATATAATGTCGTGAACAAAAAATGAATAAAATCTAATGAAGATTTTTCGAGTAATTTAAGAAAAACTCACGAAAAATATTGTTTCTAAGTCCTCTAGCGGCGAGACCAAGCCACTTTGGATGTAGATAAGTTAACTTAAATCGACCTATTTTGAACCAAGGAATCTGAGGTCTTACGTTGTACACGTATTTCGGAGACACCCTGTATATAATGTTTACGAATAATCTGTAAATTTGCTTGATTGATTTTCATTTAAAAAGAAGGTCGAGGAAAACACACACTGAAAAGAAATCGTGTATTTAAATAATTAGAAAAGTTCCAATGATTTTAAAGTATATTAACATTTAAACAATCAAAAGCTAACTTATAACTTTAGGATTTTTAAGTAACAATTTTTAAATAATTATTATAACAAATAGTAAACTGATTTTGCATAATGTAGTAGAATAATGTGACTATAATAATTCTATGAATTTGCTACAATGAAAATAAGAAAGTTTGAATTTAACTTTTAACTGTAAGTAGCAATAAATCACAAACCAACAATTAAGCATTGATGTTTATAAAAATATATTATCTTTGTAATTCATTTTTTAGTAATTTAATTTTCCCGATTCTACCTATTAGTTTAAAAATATCTCGATTAGTAAATAAATTTCTTTCAAAGTTTGTTGATTTTGTTGTAACACAGAACAAAAACGGTTTGGATATAGAATTAAAAGAAGATTGCCAACACGTGTAAGAGTTTAATTAGTAGAAGTCTTGATGGAAAGTAGAAGAGTTGATGGAAAACACCTGCAATATTTCTATTGTTGGAGTAATTTTCGTTAATAATAATACTTTTAATAAAATATAAAGTCAACAAACACGCAGGTATTCTCAAATATCCGTGGTGTTCGGGGTGACAAAGACCCGACGTTAATTTTGTGCTTTACCTGAAAAGCGCACAGTCCCGGTGACCAATTAATTTCTTCAATTTTCACCGGGTTTTGTCAAATATGATTAAAACTACAACCAATGATTGTGGTTGATGAATTAACACTTCTTGCTTTTCCTTTAAGACCTGAAAAAGGGACAAAAGTGTGACCGAAAAAGTTAAAACAGCGAGGTGCCGCGAGCCTGTCTACGACGGCGTTCTTGCCGGAAGACCATTGCGTTTGCGAGGACCGCTTAAAACCCGTTTCTCCCTTCCCCTGTACTCCACTCGGGCTTACTCGGTAAAGTTACGGGGAGAAAGCACGCTCTTGCATCCTTCTCTCCATGGTGTAAATTGAGCTTGGATTATAGCAACTCTACTAGAGGGGGGTTGGGTTGCTTGCTGGTTCTTACTAGGTTATTGTAAATTTAGCTAACGTCCTCAAAATGGATTTGGTTTGCATCAAAAGATGCAATTTTCATGAAATCCGCTTCGTCAACTTCTTCTTCCACTAGTCTTGAATGTCTTTGGTAGCCATATCCAAAAAACTTTCGCCTCCGATTGATTTAGCAACTTCTAATATGGCACCAATTTAATTTTCAGATATTTCATGCGTTTTCTATTTCAACTTTAGAGGGTCATATCTTCTACCAAGACGCATTAAGGTTGGTTTTTATTTCTTTCAACGACAAAGATATGATTTCAATACAGTGCTTGATTGAAAATTTTTTCCAAGTTTTCATTACGCTAATTGATTTCGAAATTACACTAAATTTTCGGTTGCGTCTAAAATCCACTGCAAGGATCTTCTTGAAATTAATCTAATGGTTGGAGCAACGAAGTTGTATTAGGTGGTAAAAACACTATTTTGACATTAGGATTAGGGTTTCCAAATTTCGGGATCGGGATTGAATTTCGAGATTTTATATTTTAAATCCCGGGATTCCGGGATTAATTTCAAAATCCCGAAAAATTAGAAAAATAATTTGTAGGGTTAAAATAACTTATATTTTTGACTATTTTAATAAAAGAACTTGGAAATGTAATAGAAGTATGTAAATCTTATTGTTTAATACATAAGTTACGTAATTCAAAAATAATATTGTGAACGCAAATTTAAACAAAAACATAAAATTTTAACAAACAAATTATATTTACAACTTAGAAAGGAAATGGCTTCTGAGCATCACCAGTGTATCTAGATATAGATATAGATCACCAGTGTATATAGAATCGGCTAACCGAGATCTTATTTTTGTGGCAAGCGATGACGCAAAAGAAAAAGCTCGTTCCGATTCCACACTGGTAGGTTGAACTGTAAGCAAGCATTCAAAGCACCGCTGCAAATGTAAACCACGCAATCTATCATTTTCTAATAGGGCCATTTCTTTTTTCACCACCTTTAAAACATCAATAGATTTTCCTTTCAATGGTTGTTGTACCGGTTTCATTGCATTTGTGATAACCTGTTTTTGAGACTTAAATTTTCATCTCCTTTCAATCGGCTGATTGGCAACTCATCTTCAGAGTCGAAACCGTCCTCGTCAAGATTTATTGTAGTTGGTTCAGCTTGGTTGCTGAGAACGGTTCCTGATAAGTTTTCTAAAATATTTTTGACGAAATTTGCGATTATGTCGGTAGGGGGCAAATTAAAAAAAGGATCCTCGCTGTCTTGCTTATTGGGATTTTGGAGATAATCCATGACTCCAGACATTATGGTTCTTCACTCTGATATTCGCTTTCTTAAGGACTTTTCCAGGTCATTGCTTAATTTTGTTTTTAGTTCTCGTAGCTCCCGAAACAGAAATTTAAAACTTGCATCCGATATAAAAATTTCGGGACTGAATCGGGATTTGTTTTGGGATTTCGGGATTTGTTTCGGGATTTGTTTCGGGATTTCTGGATTTTTTCCGGATTTCTGGATTGAAAAAACATCGGGATCCCGGGATTCGGTATTTTGGGATCCCGGGATTGGAAACCCTAGTTGGGATGTGTCAAATCTTGTGGGTGGCATGGAGCATTATCTAACAGTAGTCTTGAAGTTCAAATTTTTCTGCCTTAAATAACATTCAACGCTTGGCACAAAACAATTTGAAAACCAATCTTTATATAAATTTCCTGTTACCCAAATTCAAATTCAAATTCAGATTCAAAGATCTATAAACTAGCAAGGGTTTTGTCATGAAGTCCCCTGATGCATTACTGCACAAAAGGAGCGTTAAACGATCTTTGGATACGATCTTTGGACGATCTTTGGAAACGATCGGGGTGCATTTTTTCTTTTTTCGATATAAAGGTTTTACTGGGCGTTTTTTCCACCAAAGCCCAGTTTCGTCGACATTGAAAACCTGATCCGCTGTGTATCCTTGCTCGGCTATAATGTTTTTGAATTTTTTCTGGATACGTCCTAGTAGCTTCATGATTAGCCGACGCAGACTCTCCTTGAATTCTTATGCTATGAATTGCAAAAAGCTTTTTTCTTTTTCCAAATAAAGGTTTTACTGGGCGTTTTTTTCACCAAAGCCCAGTTTCGTCGGCATTGAAAACCTGATCCGCTGTGCATCCTTGCTCGGCTATAATGTTTTTGAATTTTTTCTGGATACGTCCTAGCAGCTTCATGATTAGCCGGCGCAGACTCTCCTTGAATTCTTATGCTATGAATTGCAAAAAGCTTTTTTCTTTTTCCAAATAAAGGTTTTACTGGGCGTTTTTTCCACTAAAGCCCAGTTTCGTCGGCATTGAAAACCTGATCCGCTGTGCATCCTTGCTCGGCTATAATGTTTTTGAATTTTTTCTGGATACATCCTAGCAGTTTCATGATTAGTCGACGCAGAGTTTTCTTGAATTCTTATGCTATGAATTGCAAAAAGCTTTTTGAATTTTTCAAACCTACCTTTTCATTGTTTGCGAAACCGTGTTATAAGATACCGTGTTAGAGGAGGGCTACCTGTATCTCCAAAACATTAATTCTGAATGCAGCAATCGTTTCTTCAGGTGTAGAAAAACGTTGACCTCTCGGTTTGTTCTTTATGTAACACAAATAGCACCCGTATGTTAAAACGTTCTGACATATCTCAAAAATACCAAACTTTATGATAAAGCTGTCATTTTCCAAATTGCAACACTAAGGTTGTTCAATCCCAAAATATAAAAGGCAACATACGTATTTAGAAGTTCATTAAACTTAATTTCAGTTTATTATATTCATGTATCTAAAATAAAGCATTTAGTTTATTAGTTTATACAATTTCCTTTCTAGTAAAGGGGTTATTAATCCGTCAGTACTGTAATTAGTTGTAAATATTAATATTAACCTTTATCTGGGGTGTTAATTAAGCTCCATTTCAGTGTATTGTGTTGATGGTGCAAGAAACCGTAAACGTCCTCGAGAACAGTACAAGTTATAACAAGCTACTTGCTCTTTGAGTTAGTTTCGCGAATTTGCAGGTTAGTTAGAGACGTTTAAACAGTCTGGGTCGCGAAGTAATTAAGGGCGTTCGGTAAGAATGGGGAAATTTTCGCGGGAGCACTTCAAAGACGGTAACTGCTTTGTAAAATTGTTCGGGAAGGGCAAATGTCTTTCGCGTTGGGTTATTAAGGGGTGAGATAAAACCGAATTCGTAAGTGGCCTCGTGTAGTTTCACCGGGAATACGGCAGGTTATTAATACGCGAACTAATTCGGGCATTTCCGCACCTGGTTCCGTACAATGCTCTCGAATTAAGAATACATTTCTCGGATGCCGACGATTGTGTCTTGTGAAATACGCACCCGCTTCCGAGCTCGGGCTGTCATCGACAATGGCGTTTTGGATTGTTGTACGGCGCGAACGTTGTTTGCGCGTGATGTATCGCCCGGGGCACTACATGTTTGTGACACGTCGTCTGTTTACCGCCAACCATTATTAATATGCACGGTTACGAGTTGGTTAATAACGGAGAGGAATGTGTTACGGTTGCATAAGCGTCAATGCCACGGACAACGGATTAACTGGAATTTAGAGAATGTACATCAAGTTTTTAAGAAGAAAAAAATTTAAAAATTTGGGACAATTTTAGATGTAAAAGTTTTCTTTTTAATTTTATTTTGAATGATTTTAAATGTGTCAGCTTCGATAGAAATTTTGATTGTGCTTTTTCTCCAAAGGCATATTGAATACGGTTTGAAGCAATTTTGCCCGGTAATTGCTTAAAAGAAAATCTAAAAGCACGGTCGCTGCAAAACCCTCCCCTAAGGTAAAATTTGCACTCAATTTTCAATTTTACTCCCTTTGCTCTTGTTCTTAAACCCGGTGCTTTAGATGCTTCGATGGGTCGCGTTAGAAGTGATCGATTTCCGGTTGTGGTGGTCTATGCTTTTGAAATGACACGAAAATAAAATTGTATACCTTACAAAAAATTTATTAAAATGGGGATTTTTGTTATAACTAATAATGATTATTAAATAAATCAAAAACCATATTCCGTATAACATCAAAAACGTTACAATTAACATTTTGGGTTGGCAACTAAATAATTGTAGTTTTTTTTTAGAAAATCAAAGACAATTTTTTCATTTTGCCATCTCTCAGGCAGCTTCATAATCCCACGTTCATAAAACTTCTGGTTTTTATTAGCAAGAAATTGATGATCATCATCATTATTGAAATTTTTACTATTTAAGGAGTTTTGTAAAGATCGAAACAAAAATCAGATGGTGCAAGGTTAAGACTATATGGTGGATGTGGCAAAACATCCCAACCAAGCTCCAACCATTTTTGCCAAGTGACCAAAGATGTGTGTGGCCTTGCATTGTCATGATGGAATACAACACCTTTTCGATTTGTCAATTTGGGTCGCTTTTCTTCAACGGCGTTGTTTAATTTCGTTAGTTGTTCAATTTAGACATCAGAATTGATCGTTCGGTTGGGTGGTAAGAGTGTGCATCTATGTGAGAATGTATGGGAGGTGGGTATATGATACATGAAGCTTTTCTGCAATCTCACATGTATTGTGGCTATCCAAATCGATTATTGCTTTGATTAGGACTTCATCAACTTCAACTGGACGACTGTCTACTGGAGAGCATTTTTCGTCTTTAAATGAAAAATCACCAGAACGAAATTTAACAAACCAATTTTGACACTACTCTTTTAAGACTTCGTCGCAATATACAGCACATTTTTTATGAGCTTGCGATGCATTTTTCCCTTTGCCAAAATAAAAAAGCAAAATATGGCGAAAATGTTCCTTTTGATTTTCCATTTTTTTGATCAAATAGAATCGACCAAAAAACTTTTTTTTACTGATTGACTGCTAAACTGCCAACTCTCAAATAACAAAATGCGTTTTGCATTTTTGCTACATTTGCAAACCTAAAAATTCAACTGAAGCAATATATGAGTAAAATCCACAATTACTTACACTACTGGCCAAAAGTTTAGACTCACGCCGGCTTCGTGATTACGGCTTGAAAGGCTGTGTAGCTGCTAAGAAACCACTTCTACGAAAACAAAATAAAGTGAAAAGATTGCAATGGACAAGAAAACATAAAAATTGGTCAGTAGAACAATGGTCCAAAGTGTTGTTTACGGATGAGTCAAAGTTTGAGATTTTCGGAGGAAAACGCAGGCAATATGTTCGTCGTTTGGTTGACGAACGTATGACGAGTCAATGTATAATGCCAACAGTGAAGCATGATGGGGGATCCGTCATGGTTTGGGGCTGTTTTGCCGGAAGTAAGATCGGAGATCTCGTAAAAATTGACGCCACTATGGATCAAAAGAAATATCACGCCATTTTACAATATCATGCTTTTCCATGTGGGCAGAGACTCGTGGGTAAAGGATTTATTTTCCAGCAAGATAATGATCCTAAGCACTCGTCAAAATTGTGCAGGAACTACATAGGGAACAAAGAGAAGGGAAAAATGTTAAAATACATGGAGTGGCCGTCTCAGTCCCCTGATCTCAACCCCACTGAACTGTTATGGGACGAATTAGACCGGAATGTGCGAAGAATGCAACCAACCAATCACAAGGTACTTTGGGACTCTTTGCAAGTTTGTTGGAATAAAATCCCAGCTACAACTTTGCAAAAATTGATTGTGAGAATGCCGAAAATATGCGCGGCTGTAGTAAAAGCAAAAGGGGGACATTTTGAAGAATCAAAGATTGGGAAAAAATCAGTCTGCATATGAAATTTTACATTGTATTTTGTTCCTAAACTATTTTTTTCTGGAAATATAATTGCTTAATGGGAATTCATGTCATTAAACTCGTCTTATTTATTAATATCCCTACATCATGAGGGTGAGTCTAAACTTTTGGCCGGTAGTGTAGTTGCCAACTCAATACAACCTTCTCTATATTTTATGTTATACTCACTCATCATGACGCAAAACAATATAAAATAACCAACATTAAAGTCGGTTATTTTTCCTCCTATGGGATTTAGCTATCCTTGAATAAGTTAAGGCATTAGATAGATGCATTTGATTGATTCTTAATGTATGCCTACATTTCAGCAGCACGCCCTTTGGGCATTAGAAATCGAACTAAACAACATTACTCAACTATATTATTTAAACATAGTAAGGTTTATTCCCAGAATACTACAAGACGTTAACATGACATTCAAACAACATATCATTGTCTCTATTGTTAGCATACAATATTGCATGGATATAGTTTAGCAAAGTTTGGATGCTCCCATAAGAATATATTGATGCAACGTCGTAAATGGAAGTATGAAGCATTATTGTATCGACGTCTTGTTGCATCATGATGATAGACCCTAAATCAAGGTCTTAGATACTAATAATTATATAATTCTTAGATACTACAAATTTTCAAAATGACATTCAGACGACATATCATTGTCTTAATGGTCAGCATACAATATTGCATGGATATAGTGTAAAGTTTGGATGCTCTCATAAGAATATGTGGAGGCAACGTCATCAATGGAAGCAGGAAGCATCATTTTTACACCGATGTCTTGTAGTATTGTGAAGATAGACCTTAAGTTAAAGTCTATTTTGACAATATTAGAAGTCATCAAGATAACAGACAGACTTTATCGCCGAGATCTCGGCCAGATTTCGGCCAGACTTTCTCTATAATCAATTTACAATATTGCATGGATATAGTGTACCATTTGGATGCTCTCATGAGAATTTGTGAAGGCAACGTCATCAATGGAAGCATGAAGCATCATTTTTACATCGACGGCTTGTAGTATTTTGAAGATTAAGGTTTATTCTGACAATACTACAAGTCATCAAAATAACATTCAGACTTTATCATCAAGATCTCGGCCAGACTTTTTTTATAATCAGTTTACAATGTTGCATAGATGTAATATACCAACGTTTAGATGCTACAATTAAAAGACAACCTCAATAATCTCATTTTGATGTCTTGTAGTGTTATCTTCTATTCAAATCCATAGATTTGAATGATAATTACTTTTTAATTTTTGTGTCAGGTTTGGTGGAATTTTTTTTTGATAAAACCACCTCACAATTTAAGGTTCGTTCTATTTCAGAACAGTAGCTATCGGAATAATTTATACCCCTCTTCAAATGGTCGATAATGCATTATGTATGAGTGTCGAGGACTCACTCTGTCAGCAATTAGAAGTATACTTTTCACTGTTACAACTGGCAATTTAATATTACTTGACTTTCATAAGACTTCTAAACTTTCTAAATTACCATTTTTATTTACGTTTTCATTGATGATAAGGGTGTAAAAATAATAAAGGTTATTAACCATGTTATGTGAATATTAACCATATTATGTGAATATTAACCATATTATGTGAACATGTTGGAATGGAAGCACTTAGCTTAATGGAATTTATCCTGTCGCGCGGTCGAGTGATGTCCGGATGTATACGGAGAGTTTTTCCCAGACACATTAAGCTGATTATTGACCAACATTTTTCCCGCTGGCAAAGCTAGGGTATAACGAAACTTCAAGGTTTATAATTTGCTACCGCGTAGAATAAAAGGGAAAACACGAAAGAAAGAGCTCTCTCCCGAACTTCCTCCACTGATCTGATCAATCCAAAGAAAGGCGACAGGGAATCAAACTTCGAAGGGTTCCCTTGGGATTGTGAACGTTTACCCTCGTGATATATATCGCGAAACCAATCGACGTTTCATTTCGGAATGGCTTAGTAGGTCTATATCGTAATCTTAGGAAATCTGTAATTTTAAGAAAATGTTTCTATCTAAAAAGTGTTTCCATCTAAAGACTGTTTTTATCTAAAAAACTGTTTTTATCTAAAAATTGTTTCCATCTAAATATTGTTTTCAATTAAAAATTGTTTTTATCTAAAAACTGTTTTTATCTAAAAATTGTTTTTATCTAAAAACTGTTTTATCTAAAAACTGTTTTTATCTAAAAATTGTTTCCATCTAAATACTGTTATCATATAAAAACTGTTCCCATCTAAAATCTATTTTCATTTAAAAACTGTTTCCATCTAAAAACTATTTTCATTTAAAAATTGTTTCCATCTAAAAATTATTCCCATTTAAATACTATTTTAATCTAAAAACTGTTTCCATCTAAAAACTATTTCCATCTAAAAACTATTCCCATCTTAATATTATTTCCATCTAAAAACAGTTTCCATCTAAATACTACTCCCATCTAAATGCTGTTTCTATCTAAAAGTAGTTTCTCTCTGACCTATTTGTTCTAATTGTAAGATGTGTCTTTAAAAAAAAGTAGGTTTTTGATCCGACTTGAAGGTTGAAATCAAAGGCAAAGACGCGCATGAACAGCCACACCCTGAATATTTTAAGTGGTGTTTGCCCCAGGCCTATAGACTCGGAATGAAACTGTACGAGTTGGGGTCCTGGGGCTAGAGATCAATGCACCCTCCACACCGTAGAATTTACGGTATGGAGAGCGAGTCAACAATCATTGAAACTCTGAACAGTCGGAATGTATAATTAAACTTTACCAATACTCAAACGGCCACGTTGGGTTTTGTTAGTTTTGGAAAGGATAATAATTGGAAACAAATATCATCAATATAACTAAATGTGTTTTTTATTATAAAAATAATATACATATGGGTGTTTTGAATTTCTAAAGTTACATATTATGTTTTATGTTGAAATTGGGAGGGTATACAAAATAGTATGTTGCATTTAGGTTCTATTTCGTCTCTTGTATAACTTCCCTATTATTCTCCCTGTCTAAATCAAATAACCTAAGGATTTTCTAAGGGTTAGGATGTCTTTGTCTTACCTGCATACCCTCATCATGTTTCTTGCAAGCACAAGAGGGAGAAGTAATGGTAAGATTTAAGTTTTTCAAGATAACAGTCAAGAGATCCTAGCTTGATCGAGAATTGAACCAACTTAGAGATTTGGGGATTTACTAAAAGTTAAGATGTAGCTTAGAAATGTGTTAATTCTTAATGGCATTCATAATTTATCAGTCGTCATCTAAATTTTCCAATCGGAGGTTTTTGTCTTGCTTTTCTAGTCTTATCATGTATTTTGCAACTACAAGAATGGAAAGTAACGACTAGTTCCAAGTTTTGAAAGTAAAGATTTACAGATTCTAGCTTGATCGGGAATAGAACCAACTTAGGAATTTACTAAAAGTTAGGATGTAGCTCAGAAATGTGTTAATTCTTAATGGCATCTATGATTTATCAGTCGTCATCTAAATTTTCCAATCGGAGGTTTTTGTCTTGCTTTTCTAGTCTTATCATGTATTTTGCAACTACAAGAATGCAAAGTAACGACTAGTTCTAAGTTTTGAAAGTAAAGATTTATAGATTCTAGCTTGATTGGGAATAGAACCAACTTAGGGATTTACTAAAAGTTAGGATGTAGCTCAAAAATGTGTTAATTCTTAATGGCATCTATGATTTATCAGTCGTCATCTAAATTTTCCAATCTGAGGTTTTTGTCTTGCTTTTCTAGTCTTATCATGTATTTTGCAACTACAAGAATGCAAAGTAACGACTAGTTCTAAGTTTTGAAAGTAAAGATTTACAGATTCTAGCTTGATTGGGAATAGAACCAACTTAGGGATTTACTAAAAGTTGGGATTTGGCTTAGAAATGTGTTAATTCTTAATGGCATCTATGATTTATCAGTCGTCATCTAAATTTTCCAATCTGAGGTATTTGCCTTGCTTTTCTAGTCTTATCATGTATTTTGCAACTACAAGAATGCAAAGTAACGACTAGTTCTAAGTTTTGAAAATAAAGATTTACAGATTCTAGCTTGATTGGGAATAGAACCAACTTAGGGATTTACTAAAAGTTGGGATTTGGCTTAGAAATGTGTTAATTCTTAATGGCATCTATGATTTATCAGTCGTCATCTAAATTTTCCAATCTGAGGTCTTTATCTTGCTTGCACAGTCTTATCATGTGTTTTGTAACCACAAGAAAGAAAAGTAACGACTAGTTCTAAGTTTTGAAAGTAAAGATTTACAGATTCTAGCTTGATCGAGAATCGAACCAACCTAGGGATTGACTAAAAGTTAGGAGGTAGCTCAGAGATGGATTAATTCCTAATTCCATCTATGGTTTATCAGTTGACACCTAAATATTTCAATCTGAGGTTTGTGTCTTGCTTGCATAGTCTCCTTACGTTTTTTGCAAGCACCAGAAAGAGAAGTAACAGCAAATTCCAAGTTTTGAAGGTAAAGATTAATAGATTCTAGCTTAATTGGGAATCGAACCAACTTAAGGATTTACTAAAAGTTAAGATGTAGTTCAGAGATGTGTTAATTCCTAATTTCATCTATGGTTTATCAATTTTAGCTAAATCTTTCAATTTGAGGTTTGTGTCTTGCTTATATAGTCTCCTCACATTTTTTGCAAGCACCAGAAAGAGAAGTAACAGCAAATTCCAAGTTTTGAAGGTAAAGATTAATAGATTCTAGCTTAATTGGGAATCGAACCAACTTAGGGATTTACTAAAAGTTAAGATGTAGTTCAGAGATGTGTTAATTCCTAATTCCATCTATGGTTTATCAATTTTAGCTAAATCTTCCAATCTGAAGTTTGTGTCTTGCTTGCATAGTCTCCTCACATTTTTTGCAACCACCAGAAAGAGAAGTAACAGCAAATTCCAAGTTTTGAAAGTAAAGATTAACAGATTCTAGCTTGATTGGGAATCGAACCAACTTAGGGATTTACTAAAAGTTAAGATGTAGTTCAGAGATGTGTTAATTCCTAATTCCATTTATGGTTTATCAATTTTAGGTAAATCTTCCAATCTGAGGTTTGTGTCTTGCTTGCATAGTCTCCTCACATTTTTTGCAACCACCAGAAAGAGAAGTAACAGCAAATTCCAAGTTTTGAAAGTAAAGATTAACAGATTCTAGCTTGATTGGGAATCGAACCAACTTAGGGATTTACTAAAAGTTAAGATGTAGTTCAGAGATGTGTTAATTCCTAATTCCATCTATGGTTTATCAATTTTAGCTAAATCTTTCAATTTGAGGTTTGTGTCTTGCTTGCATGGTCTCCTCACATTTTTTGCAACCACCAGAAAGAGAAGTAACAGCAAATTCCAAGTTTTGAAGGTAAAGATTAACAGATTCTAGCTTGATTGGGAATCGAACCAACTTAGGGATTTACTAAAAGTTAAGATGTAGTTCAGATATGTGTTAATTCCTAATTCCATCTATGGTTTATCAATTTTAGCTAATTCTTTCAATCTGAGGTTTGTGTCTTGCTTGCATAGTGTATTCACATTTTTTGCAAGCACCAGAAAGAGAAGTAACAGCAAATTCCAAGTTTTGAAGGTAAAGATTAATAGATTCTAGCTTGATTGGGAATCGAACCAACTTAGGGATTTACTAAAAGTAAAGATGTAGTTCAGAGATGTGTTAATTCCTAATTCCATCTATGGTTTATCAATTTTAGCTAAATCTTCCAATCTGAAGTTTGTGTCTTGCTTGCATAGTCTCCTCACATTTTTTGCAACCACCAGAAAGAGAAGTAACAGCAAATTCCAAGTTTTGAAGGTAAAGATTAACAGATTCTAGCTTGATTGGGAATCGAACCAACTTAGGGATTTACTAAAAGTTAAGATGTAGTTCAGATATGTGTTAATTCCTAATTCCATCTATGGTTTATCAATTTTAGCTAATTCTTTCAATCTGAGGTTTGTGTCTTGCTTGCATAGTCTCCTCACATTTTTTGCAAGCACCAGAAAGAGAAGTAACAGCAAATTCCAAGTTTTGAAGGTAAAGATTAATAGATTCTAGCTTGATTGGGAATCGAACCAACTTAGGGATTTACTAAAAGTAAAGATGTAGTTCAGAGATGTGTTAATTCCTAATTCCATCTATGGTTTATCAATTTTAGCTAAATCTTCCAATCTGAAGTTTGTGTCTTGCTTGCATAGTCTCCTCACATTTTTTGCAACCACCAGAAAGAGAAGTAACAGCAAATTCCAAGTTTTGAAGGTAAAGATTAACAGATTCTAGCTTGATTGGGAATCGAACCAACTTAGGGATTTACTAAAAGTTAAGATGTAGTTCAGATATGTGTTAATTCCTAATTCCATCTATGGTTTATCAATTTTAGCTAATTCTTTCAATCTGAGGTTTGTGTCTTGCTTGCATAGTGTATTCACATTTTTTGCAACCACCAGAAAGAGAAGTAACAGCAAATTCCAAGTTTTGAAGGTAAAGATTAACAGATTCTAGCTTGATTGGGAATCGAACCAACTTAGGGATTTACTAAAAGTTAAGATGTAGTTCAGAGATGTGTTAATTCCTAATTCCATCTATGGTTTATCAATTTTAGCTAAATCTTCCAATCTGAAGTTTGTGTCTTGCTTGCATAGTCTCCTCACATTTTTTGCAACCACCAGAAAGAGAAGTAACAGCAAATTCCAAGTTTTGAAGGTAAAGATTAACAGATTCTAGCTTGATTGGGAATCGAACCAACTTAGGGATTTACTAAAAGTTAAGATGTAGTTCAGAGATGTGTTAATTCCTAATTCCATCTATGGTTTATCAATTTTAGCTAAATCTTCCAATCTGAAGTTTGTGTCTTGCTTGCATAGTCTCCTCACATTTTTTGCAACCACCAGAAAGAGAAGTAACAGCAAATTCCAAGTTTTGAAAGTAAAGATTAATAGATTCTAGCTTGATTGGGAATCAAGCCAATTTAGGTATTTACTAAAAGTTAGGATGTAGTTCAGAGATGTGTTAATTCCTAATTCCATCTATGATTTATCAATTTTAGCTAAATCTTCCAATCTGAAGTTTGTGTCTTGCTTGCATAGTCTCCTCACATTTTTTGCAACCACCAGAAAGAGAAGTAATAGCAAATTCCAAGTTTTGAAAGTAAAGATTAACAGATTCTAGCTTGATTGGGAATCAAGCCAATTTAGGTATTTACTTTGTCTTGCTTGCATAGTCAAGTTTCTCGGAAACATAAGAGAAAGAAGTAGGTTCAAGTTCTAAATTTTGAATGCAAAGTTTGACAGATCTTTTGCAGAAATCAAACTAGATTTGGAAATCATATAACTATTGCATGAAAAGGGATTTGTCATTGAGTGACTTTATCCTCATTTTTATCAGCTTATTGAGCACTTAACCTTCATTCCTTAAACTAGATTTGTCGATCTGTGGTTATTTATCTAAGAATGTCTCATCAGGAGTTTTGTAGCTAAGTTGGAGGTCCTCATATTGAGACATACAAAGAACAGGGTTACCTAATTCAAAGGGTATCTTATCAAAAACTTAGATAGATGACAGGCCATTAATTAGCAATGCTTCCTTTAATTCTCAGAAGATCTTCTTATATATCTTCTTATAGATCTTGTATACTTACCCATCTTTCCATTAACGTTTCTTCTTGTTGGAGGAAAATTTTGAATGCATTTTGACATCTCAATAAAAAGTCTTTAACGTCTTCTATAAAGTTTAGATCTAAACTAATCTAGCAAAAATTCAAAATGAATTCACCAAAACCTATTCTTTAATTTTTTTGAACGGTGTATTTGTCTCTGAGAAAATTTCCATTCATTCTCTGATTTTTGCCAAAAGGCAGAATAATAGAAAAAATAAAATCGGATTTAAGCTTATAACAGCTTTTTGTTCGAACATTGCATTTTGCAAAATGCATGAACAAATATTGGAAAAACGTTTGCAATTTAATGGCAACCACGCAGTCACGCAGAGTCGGCCTAAAAAACACTTTGGGCGAATAATTGATATGTTTGAGTGATTTTTACCGATTGCTGTTTTCCAACGAAAGCTGTTGCCCATAAACTCCGAAATAAATTCCGGCAGCGTCCGTTGACGGCAAATCGGCATTTTAGGCTTTATATTCCGGAAAAGCGAGTTGGGTCAGGAATGAACAATCAACGTAAAATCAATAAGACTTTCAAATAATACATTTGTAAAAAAAAAATTAACTTTTTTTTTTTTTTTTTTTTTTCTCTGGCAGAACAATTATTTTTTCAATAGTTATTGAAGTCTGACGGATTGTAATTCAAAAAGCGCGCTAATTGAACCCCGGAGGTGCCCGGAGGTTGTGATGAATTTTTCATAAAAGCTGATTTTAATTGCTGCGTGTATTTATTTATTTAGAAAAAATAAACAAATTTTTTTTTTTTCATTTCGTCAATTTTAAAAAAAAGGATATAAAAATCATCACTAAGTTTTCAACGGGATTTTATCACAAATCTTTTTATTTTTTTTTTTTCTCTTTTTTTTAACATTATTTTCACGCGGCCTTTAACCCCATTAAACGGTCTATTAAGTCGGAATCTCCATTCAATTTATCTCCGCCTCGCGGTTCCTGCGGGAAAAAACCTTCCGAACACCGTTCGTCCTTGTTCAGAACGACATTGATGGATGCGCACTTGCAGCTGCGCTCGAAATTGAACTTTAATGGCACACCCTGCGGACTTCTAATATGCATAAGTATGTTGGAGTATCTAACAACCAAAGTATAAAATAACTTTATAAAACTAGCCATAAATCCGCGGAATTAGGGCCGTACGTGCATCGCTTTCGAATTGTCAAGTCGCAATTAACGCCGGGAGCAGTTACGGCGTCGTCGTTCGGGGAATTACCGCCAAACCAGGGCCGTAATGGGCCAAATTATGATTGAAGTTTTATGATGTCGCGGCCATTAGCGTTTCATCGTATTGTTGTAAAGCGCGCTTCGGTACAAATTTTAGGTTGTGTACGCGACCGGAGGGCCGTCCATCTCTTTCGAGGGGGCCCCCACGGAACACGACGCGTTATGACCGCTCGTTTATCGTTCTGGCATTTATTCGAACCGCTACCGGACACTGTTAATTTGTTTCCTCGCTTTGCCCGACTGTCACGACCATCGGTTTATAGTTGAGTTTCGTTCCTATTTCATTTGTAATTAGTTTGCAGTTATAATAAATCTTAATAAATCTAATCCGATTCACCGATCTCGGTTGGTCCATCATTTCGGTTAAACCGACTGTTCTTAAGATCGGAAATCATTCGAAATTAAGTTCGACTAAAAAATTTCTCTTAT
This sequence comes from Digitonthophagus gazella, assembly GCA_036711955.1. NCBI lineage: Eukaryota > Metazoa > Arthropoda > Insecta > Coleoptera > Scarabaeidae > Digitonthophagus > Digitonthophagus gazella. Next base: position 2,129,155 of record JASCIT010000002.1, on the reverse strand, counting down.
TTTGGGATTTTTTTTTTAAATTTTGTAATAATAATTAAAACAAATCTGATAAACTTACTAAAAAGTACATATTGTACCTTATCTTCTATTTAAATTTTTTTTTCATAATTTCTATAAACAATTCTTGTGTGATTTTTTAAGTTTTGTAAAGTTTAGTTAAATACGTTTCTGTCTTCAAAAATTATTTAAAATTTTTTGGTAAAAATTAGAACAAATTTGATAAAATAATTGAAAACTAGACATTTTAATCTATTTTTTCTAAAATTTTTTTTTTTTTAATTCCTATAAATAAGTTCACAATGATTGTTTAAAATTTAAATTTTATAGGTTAGTTTTGGTCAAAAAATTTCGATTTCTTTGGGAATTTTTTTAAATTTTTTGAGAATAATTAGATTAAATACGATTAGTTTAAGTAAAAATAGACATTTTAATTCATCTTTTCTTAAAAAATGTTTTCATCAATTTTCATAAATAAATTCAGTATGATTTTTTAAATCTGACCAAAATTTTATAGGTTAAGTTCGATCAAAGAGTCACAATTTTTTTGGGAATTTTTTTAATTTTTTTGAGAATAATTAGAACAAATTTGATAATATAAATGAAAAGTAGACGTTTCAATCTATCTTTCTTAAAAATTCCTTTTGAAAATTCCTATAAATAAGTCTGCTACGATTTTTTAAATTTTGAGGTTATATTTGGTTCAAAAATCATTGGAGTTTAAATTTTTTTTTGTAAAATTTCAGTGAGAGTTATACAAAATTTGATGGTTTTATTAAAAAATAGACATTTTAATTCACCATTTCTAAAGGTTCTTTCTCTTCAATTCTCATAAATAAATTCAGAATGATTTTTTAAAGTTTAAATTTTATAGGTTAGTTTCGGTCTAAAAAATTTCGATTTTTTTGGGAATTTTTTTAAATTTTTTGAGAATAATTAGATTAAATACGAATAGTTTAAGTAAAAACAGACATTTTAATTCATCATTTCTTAAAAAATGTTTTCATCAATTTTCATAAATAAATTCAGTATGATTTTTTAAATCTGACCAAAATTTTATAGGTTAAGTTCGATCAGAGTCACAATTTTTTTGGGAATTTTTTTAAATTTTTTGATAATAATTAGATTAAATACGATTAGTTTAAGTAAAAATAGACATTTTAATTCATCATTTCTTAAAAAATGTTTTCATCAATTTTCATAAATAAATTCAGTATGATTTTTTAAATCTGACCAAAATTTTATAGGTTAAGTTCGATCAAAGAGTCACAATTTTTTTGGGAATTTTTTTAATTTTTTTGAGAATAATTAGAACAAATTTGATAATATAATTGAAAAGTAGACGTTTCAATCTATCTTTCTTAAAGATTCCTTTTGAAAATTCCTATAAATAAGTCTGCTACGATTTTTTAAATTTTGAGGTTATATTTGGTTCAAAAATCATTGGAATTAAAATTTTTTTTTGTAAAATTTCAGTAAGAGTTAAATAAAATTTGATGGTTTTATTAAAAAATAGACATTTTAATTCATCATTTCTTAAGGTTCTTTCTCTTCAATTCTCATAAATAAATTCAGAATGATTCTTTAAAATTTAAATTTTATAGGTTAGTTTCGGTCAAAAAATTTCGATTTTTTTGGGAATTTTTTTAAATTTTTTGAGAATAATTAGATTAAATACGATTAGTTTAAGTAAAAATAGACATATTAATTCATCATTTCTTAAAAAATGTTTTCATCAATTTTCATAAATAAATTCAGTATGATTTTTTAAATCTGATCAAAATTTTATAGGTTAAGTTCGATCAAAGAGTCACAATTTTTTTGGGATTTTTTTTAAATTTTTTGAGAATAGTTAGATTAAATACGATCAGTTTAAGTAAAAATAGACATTTTAATTCATCATTTCTTAAAAAATGTTTTCATCTATTTTCATAAATAAATTCAGTATGATTTTTTAAATCTGACCAAAATTTTATAGGTTAAGTTCGATCAAAGAGTCACAATTTTTTTGGGAATTTTTTTAAATTTTTTGAGAATAATTAGAACAAATTTGATAATATAATTGAAAAGTAGACGTTTCAATCTATCTTTCTTAAAAATTGCTTTTGAAAATTCCTATAAATAAGTCTGCTACGATTTTTTAAATTTTGAAATTATATTTGGTTCAAAAATCATTGGAGTTTAATTTTTTTTTTGTAAAATTTCAATAAGAGTTAAATAAAATTTGATGGTTTTATTAAAAAATAGACATTTTAATTCACCATTTCTTAAGGTTCTTTCTCTTCAATTCTCATAAATAAATTCAGAATGATTCTTTAAAATTTAAATTTTATAGGTTAGTTTCGGTCTAAAAAATTTCGATTTTTTTGGGAATTTTTTTTAATTTTTTGAGAATAATTAGATTAAATACGATTAGTTTAAGTAAAAATAGACATTTTAATTCATTATTTCTTAAAAAATGTTTTCATCAATTTTCATAAATAAATTCAGTATGATTTTTTAAATCTGACCAAAATTTTATAGGTTAAGTTCGATCAGAGTCACAATTTTTTTGGGAATTTTTTTAAATTTTTTAAGAATAATTAGATTAAATACGATTAGTTTAAGTAAAAATAGACATTTTAATTCATCATTTCTTAAAAAATGTTTTCATCAATTTTCATAAATAAATTCAGTATGGTTTTTTAAATCTGACCAAAATTTTATAGGTTAAGTTCGATCAGAGTCACAATTTTTTTGGGAATTTTTTTAATTTTTTTGAGAATAATTAGAACAAATTTGATAATATAATTGAAAAGTAGACATTTCAATCTATCTTTCTTAAAAATTCCTTTTGAAAATTCCTATAAATAACTCTGCTACGATGTTTTAAAGTTTGAGGTTATATTTGGTTCAAAAATCATTGGAGTTTAAATTTTTTTTTTGTAAAATTTCAGTAAGAGTTAAATAAAATTTGATGGTTTTATTAAAAAATAGACATTTTAATTCATCATTTCTTAAGGTTTTTTTCTCTTCAATTCCCATAAATAAATTCAGATTGATTCTTTAAAATTTAAATTTTATAGGTTAGTTTTGGTCAAAAAATTTCGATTTCTTTGGGAATTTTTTTAAATTTTTTGAGAATAATTAGATTAAATACGATTAGTTTAAGTAAAAATAGACATTTTAGTTCATCATTTCTTAAAAAATGTTTTCATCAATTTTCATAAATAAATTCAGTATGATTTTTTAAATCTGACCAAAATTTTACAGGTTAAGTTCGATCAAAAAGTCACAATTTTTTTGGGAATTTTTTTAATTTTTTGAGAATAATTAGAACAAATTTTATAATATAATTGAAAAGTAGACGTTTCAATCTATCTTTCTTAAAAATTCCTTTTGAAAATTCCTATAAATAAGTCTGCTACGATTTTTTAAATTTTGAGGTTATATTTGGTTCAAAAATCATTGGAGTTTAATTTTTTTTTTGTAAAATTTCAATAAGAGTTAAACAAAATTTGATGGTTTTATTAAAAAATAGACATTTTAATTCATCATTTCTTAAGGTTCTTTCTCTTCAATTCTCATAAATAAATTCAGATTGATTTTTTAAAATTTAAATTTTATAGGTTAGTTTCGGTCTAAAAAATTTCGATTTCTTTGGGAATTTTTTTAAATTTTTTGAGATTAATTAGATTAAATACGATTAGTTTAAGTAAAAGTAGACATTTTAATACATCATTTCTTAAAAAATGTTTTCATCAATTTTCATAAATAAATTCAGTATGATTTTTTAAATCTGACCAAAATTTTATAGGTTAAGTTCGATCAAAGAGTCACAATTTTTTTGGGAATTTTTTTAATTTTTTTGAGAATAATTAGAACAAATTTGATAATATAATTGAAAAGTAGACGTTTCAATCTATCTTTCTTAAAAATTCCTTTTGAAAATTCCTATAAATAAGTCTGCTACGATTTTTTAAATTTTGAGGTTATATTTGGTTCAAAAATCATTGGAATTAAATTTTTTTTTTGTAAAATTTCAGTAAGAGTTAAATAAAATTTGATGGTTTTATTAAAAAATAGACATTTTAATTCACCATTTCTTAAGGTTCTTTCTCTTCAATTCTCATAAATAAATTCAGAATGATTCTTTAAAATTTAAATTTTATAGGTTAAGTTCGGTCAAAAAATTTCGATTTTTTTGGGAATTTTTTTAAATTTTTTGAGATTAATTAGATTAAATACGATTAGTTTAGGTAAAAATAGACATTTTAATTCATCATTTCTTAAAAAATGTTTTCATCAATTTTCATAAATAAATTCAGTATGATTTTTTAAATCTGACCAAAATTTTATAGGTTAAGTTCGATCAAAGAGTCACAATTTTTTTGGGAATTTTTTAAATTTTTTTGAGAGTAATTGAAACAAATTTGATAATATAATTGAAAAGTAGACGTTTCAATCTATCTTTCTTAAAAATTCCTTTTGAAAATTCCTATAAATAAGTCTGCTACGATTTTTTAAATTTTGAGGTTATATTTGGGTCAAAAATCATTGGAGTTTAAATTTTTTTTTGTAAAATTTCAGTAAGAGTTATACAAAATTTGATGGTTTTATTAAAAAATAGACATTTTAATTCACCATTTCTTAAGGTTCTTTCTCTTCAATTCTCATAAATAAATTCAGATTGATTCTTTAAAATTTAAATTTTATAGGTTAAGTTCGGTCAAAAAATTTCGATTTTTTTGGGAATTTTTTTTAAATTTTTTGAGAATAATTAGATTAAATACGATTAGTTTAAGTAAAAATAGACATTTTAATTCATCATTTCCTAAAAAATGTTTTCATCAATTTTCATAAATAAATTCAGTATGATTTTTTAAATCTGACCAAAATTTTATAGGTTAAGTTCGATCAAAGAGTCACAATTTTTTTGGGATTTTTTTAAAATTTTTTGAGAATAATTAGAACAAATTTGATAATATAATTGAAAAGTAGACGTTTCAATCTATCTTTCTTAAAAATTCCTTTTGAAAATTCCTATAAATAAGTCTGCTACGATTTTTTAAATTTTGAGGTTATATTTGGTTCAAAAATCATTGGAGTTTAAATTTTTTTTTGTAAAATTTCAATAAGAGTTAAATAAAATTTGATGGTTTTATTAAAAAATACACATTTTAATTCATCATTTCTTGAGGTTCTTTCTCTTCAATTCTCATAAATAAATTCAGAATGATTTTTTAAAATTTAAATTTTATAGGTTAGTTTCGGTCTAAAAAATTTCGATTTTTTGGGAATTTTTTTAAATTTTTTGGGAATAATTAGATTAAATACGATTAGTTTAAGTAAAAATAGACATTTTAATTCATCATTTCTTAAAAAATGTTTTCATCAATTTTCATAAATAAATTCAGTATGATTTTTTAAATCTGACTAAAATTTTATAGGTTAAGTTCAATCAAAGAGTCACAATTTTTTTGGGAATTTTTTGAATTTTTTTGAGAATAATTAGAACAAATTTGATAATATAATTGAAAAGTAGACGTTTCAATCTATCTTTCTTAAAAATTGCTTTTGAAAATTCCTATAAATAAGTCTGCTACGATTTTTTAAATTTTGAGGTTATATTTGATTCAAAAATCATTGGAGTTTAAATTTTTTTTTGTAAAATTTCAGTAAGAGTTAAATAAAATTTGATGGTTTTATTAAAAAATAGACATTTTAATTCACCATTTGTTAAGGTTTTTTCTCTTCAGTTCTCATAAATAAATTCAGAATGATTCTTTAAAATTTAAATTTTATAGGTTAGTTTCGGTCTAAAAAATTTCGATTTTTTTGGGAATTTTTTTAAATTTTTTGAGAATAATTAGATTAAATACGATTAGTTTAAGTAAAAATAGACATTTTAATTCATTATTTCTTAAAAAATGTTTTCATCAGTTTTCATAAATAAATTCAGTATGATTTTTTAAATCTGAGCAAAATTTTATAGGTTAAGTTCGATCAGAGTCACAATTTTTTTGGGAATTTTTTTAAATTTTTTGAGAATAATTAGATTAAATACGATTAGTTTAAGTAAAAATAGACATTTTAATTCATCATTTCTTAAAAAATGTTTTCATCAATTTTAATAAATAAATTCAGTATGATTTTTTAAATCTGACCAAAATTTTATAGGTTAAGTTCGATCAAAGAGTCACATTTTTTTGTGATTTTTTTAAAATTTTTTGAGAATAATTGGAACAAATTTGATAATATAATTGAAAAGTAGACATTCCAATCTATCTTTCTTAAAAATTCCTTTTGAAAATTCCTATAAATAAGTCTGCTACGATTTTTTAAATTTTGAGGTTATATTTGGTTCAAAAATCATTGGAGTTTAAATTTTTTTTTTTTGTAAAATTTCAGTAACAGTTAAATAAAATTTGATGGTTTTATTAAAAAATAGACATTTTAATTCACCATTTGTTAAGGTTCTTTCTCTTCAATTCTCATAAATAAATTCAGATTGATTTTTTAAAATTTAAATTTTATAGGTTAGTTTTGGTCAAAAAATTTCGATTTTTTTGGGAATTTTTTTAAATTTTTTGAGAATAATTAGATTAAATACGATTAGTTTAAGTAAAAATAGACATTTTAATTCATCATTTCTTAAAAAATGTTTTCATCAATTTTCATAAATAAATTCAGTATGATTTTTTAAATCTGACCAAAATTTTATAGGTTAAGTTCGATCAGAGTCACAATTTTTTTGGGAATTTTTTTAAATTTTTTGAGAATAATTAGATTAAATACGATTAGTTTAAGTAAAAATAGACATTTTAATTCATCATTTCTTAAAAAATGTTTTCATCAATTTTCATAAATAAATTCAGTATGATTTTTTAAATCTGACCAAAATTTTATAGGTTAAGTTCGATCAAAGAGTCACAATTTTTTTGGGAATTTTTTTAATTTTTTTTATAATAATTAGAACAAATACGATGAGTTTATTAAAAAATAGACATTTTAATTCATCATTTCTTAAAATTTCCTTCCTTCAATTTTTACAAATAAATTTTCTATGATTTTTTAAAGTTGGTTAAGATCTTGTAGGTTAGGTTCGATCAAAAAGTTTCGATACTTTTGGAAATTTCTTTAAATTTTTTTAGAATAATTATAACAAATTTGATTAATTTATTAAAAAATAGATATTTTAACTTATCTTTTCCTAAAGTTCTTTTTCTTTATTTCCTATAAATATAGTAGAATCTCACTAATTTGTGAAGCATTATAGAACAAGTATGTAAATTCAAACTTAACCTCATTATACGTTATCTAACAAAAATCGGGTACATTAAACTCTCCAGATTCGTTGATGTAACCGCAAAATGGAAAAGGTTCCGTTCTTCAACGACCTTTCTACGCGGTATCTGGAAGTAATCTTCCCGTAATCGGTTACTGAATTTTAGAAAACCGCCATCAAATATCGATTGTGAGTGCTGCAACCGTCGCGAGCTGAACTGCACTCGCACTTAAATTGGATCCTTTCGCCATTTTTGGTCTTCCAAAGACGATTTCAGGACGTCAACGTCGTTCTGTCGAAGCAATCAACTCGATAAACGAAATAACCAATAGGAATAGGAATACGAAGGTATTTTCAATGCAATCAAAGCGATTTTTTTTCCTATTTTATTTAAAAAAATATAATGATATTTTAATATTTATGCTAATATTAATACAGCTAATTACAATCGATTATACAATCTGATTAGTTATCTAAATTAATTAACCATAATCAAAACAAACACGTTATTGATTACCCAAGTTAATTTGTGTTTAATAATTAAATCGAAATTTATCTTTTAGAAGCTTTAAATTCCTAATTTATTTTACGACCTTTAATCTAACTTTTTTTTAAAACCATTTATTATATGGTCTTCGACGTTTTGGAGGAAATGATTTTTAAATTTGATTTTTAAATTATGGAAATTTTCGTTTGGAAAAAAAATAAACAACTTTAGATTAAATTTTGCAGGTGTACAGGTGGTTATTTTGTCCTTGACACCACCTGTTCTTAGTATTTATATTTAAGCGAGGAAACGAAATTTATTTTAGTGATTCTTTGAAAGAAAAGAAACGATTTTGTTCCAAACGATTTTCCTTGAAATAATTTTGTTTGAAAGAATTTTGTTTTAAAGAAGTTTGTTTTAAAGAATGAGTCTAAAAAGTTTTTTATTAATCACCTTTGTGATTCACGTTTGTTGCGGGGATCAAGATAATAAGGTTTATATTCAGATTGATGAAGAATTCGCGTGTGAAATTCTCCAAAAAGGACTTAAAAATATTTCGGCTTGTTTTGACAAGTTTATTTATACTAAAGATTCAGGTAAAAGTTGCATAATTTTTTTCTGGACAAAACTAATTTTTTTCTGGACACTTCTAACCTAAGTTTAGAAAATCGATCAACTTTAAAAATTCATCAAAAATTCATTTTTAAAGATTTTGATTTGATTTTTTTCTAAATGAAACTTAAAACATTCTAATTTTAATTAAAAAAGACCGTTTTATTCCAAGTGTTGTCAAAAAAATTAAAAAAATTTTCAAAGTTGGTAAAAAAATTTTTAAGGTTAGAAAATTAATAATTTTTAAAAAATTCATCAAAAATTCATTTTTAACCATTTTGATTTGATTTTTTTTCTAAATGAAACTTAAAGCATTTTAATTTTAATTAAAAAAGACCGTTTTATTCCAAGTGTTGTCAAAAAAATTAAAAAAATTTTCAAAGTTGGTAAAAAATTTTTTAAGGTTATAAAATTAATAATTTTTAAAAAATTCATCAAAAATTCATTTTTAAAGATTTTGATTTGATTTTTTTTCTAAATGAAACTTAAATCATCCTAATTTTAATTAAAAAATACCGTTTTATTGTAAATGTTGTCAAAAAAATTAAAAAAAATTTTCAAAGTTGGTAAAAATTTTTGACACTTTTAACCTAAGATTAGAAAATCGATCAACTTTAAAAAATCATCAAAAATTCATTTTTAAAGATTTTGATTTGATTTTTTTTTAATGAAACTTAAAACATTCCAATTTTAATTAAAAAGGACCGTTTTATTCCAAGTATTGTAAAAAAAATTAAAAAAATTTTCAAAGTTGGTAAAAATTTTTGACACTTTTTTAACTTAAGACAAAACTTTAAAAATTCATCAAAAATTCATTTTTAACCATTTTGATTTGATTTTTTTTCTAGATGAAACCTAAAACATTCTAATTTTAATTAAAAAAGGCCGTTTTATTCCAAGTGTTGTTAAAAAAATTAAAAAAGTTTCCAAATTTGATGAAAAATATTTGTAGGTTAGAAAATTAATAATTTTTAAAAAATTCATCAAAAATTCATTTTTAAAGATTTTGATTTGATTTTTTTTCTAAATGAAACTTAAAACATTCTAATTTTAATTAAAAAAGACCGTTTTATTCCAAGTGTTGTCAAAAAAATTAAAAAAATTTTCAAAGTTGGTAAAAAAATTTTTAAGGTTAGAAAATTAATAATTTTTAAAAAATTCATCAAAAATTCATTTTTAAAGATTTTGATTTGATTTTTTTTTCTAAATGAAACTTAAAACGCTCTAATTTTAATTAAAAAAGACCGTTTTATTCCAAGTGTTGTTAAAAAAATTAAAAAAATTTTCAAAGTTTGCAAAAATTTTTATCAATTTTAAAAATCCGTTTAATTTTAAAAATTCGCAAAAAATCGATTTTTTTAAATTTTGATCTGATTTTTTTTCTAAATGAAACATAAAATAATATAGTTTTATATAAATAAGACCGATTTGTTCTAAATTTTACTAAAAAAATTAAAAAAAATTTTAAAGTTGGTAAAAAATTTTCGACAGTTTTAACCTAACTTAAAAAAAACGATCAAATTTAAAAATTCATCAAAAATTCGTTTTTAAAGATTTTGATTTGATTTTTTTTCTAAATGAAACTTAAAATGTTCTAATTTTAATTAAAAAAGACCATTTTATTCCAAGTGTTGTCAAAAAAATTAAAAAAAATTTCAAAGTTGGCAAAAATTTTTATCAATTTAAAAAAACCGTTTAATTTTAAAAATTCGTGAAAAATCGATTTTTTAAAATTTTTATCTGATTTTTTTTCTAAATGAAACATAAAATAATATAGTTTTATATAAATAAGACCGATTTGTTCCAAATTTTACCAAAAAAATTAAAAAAAATTTTAAAGTTGGTAAAAAATTTTCGACAGTTTTAACCTAACTTAAAAAAATCGATCAAATTTAAAAATTCATCAAAAATTCATTTTTAAAGATTTTGATTTGATTTTTTTTTCTAAGTGAAACTTAAAACATTCTAGTTTTAATTAAAAAAGACCGTTTTATTCCAAGTGTTGTTAAAAAAATTAAAAAAATTTTCAAAGTTGGTAAAAAAATTTTTAAGGTTAGAAAATTAATAATTTTTAAAAAATTCATCAAAAATTCATTTTTAAAGATTTTGATTTGATTTTTTTTCTAAATGAAACTTAAAATATTCTAATTTTAATTAAAAAAGACTGTTTTATTCCAAGTGTTGTTAAAAAAATTAAAAAAATTTTCAAAATTGGTAAAAATTTTTGACACTTTTTTAACTTAAGACAAAACTTTAAAAATTCATCAAAAATTCATTTTTAACCATTTTGATTTGATTTTTTTTCTAAATGAAACTTAAAATATTCTAGTTTTAATTAAAAAAGACCGTTTTATTCCAAGTGTTGTCAAAAAAATTAAAAAAATTTTCAAAGTTGGTAACAAATTTTTTAAGGTTAGAAAATTAATAATTTTTAAAAAATTCATCAAAAATTCATTTTTAAAGATTTTGATTTGATCTTTTTTCTAAATGAAACATAAAACATTCTAATTTTAATTAAAAAAGACCGTTTTATTCCAAGTGTTGTAAAAAAAATTAAAAAAATTTTCAAAGTTGGTAAAAAATTTTTTAAGGTTAGAAAATTAATAATTTTTAAAAAATTCATCAAAAATTCATTTTTAAAGATTTTGATTTGATTTTTTTTCTAAATGAAACTTAAAACATTCTAATTTTAATTAAAGAAGACCGATTTGTTATAAATTTTACCAAAAAAATTTAAAAAAAATTTTCAAAGTTGGTAACAAATTTTCGACAGTTTTAACCTAACTTGAAAAAATCGATCAAATTTAAAAATTCACCAAAAATTCATTTTTAAAGATTTTGATTTGATTTTTTTTTCTAAATGAAACTCAAAATATTCTAGTTTTAATTAGAAAAGACCGTTTTGTTCTAAATGTTATCAAAAAAATTAAAAAAATTTTCAAAGTTGGCAAAAATTTTTATCAATTTTAAAAAACCGTTTAATTTTAAAAATTCGCAAAAAATCGGTTTTTTAAAATTTTGATCTGATTTTTTTTCTAAATGAAACATAAAACAATATAGTTTTATATAAATAAGGCCGATCTGTTCTAAATTTTACCAAAAAAATTAAAAAAAATTTTAAAGTTGGTAAAAAATTTTCGACAGTTTTAACCTAACTTAAAAAAATCGATCAAATTTAAAAATTCATCAAAAATTCATTTTTAAAGATTTTGATTTGATTTTTTTTCTAAATGAAACTTAAAATATTCTAGTTTTAATTAGAAAAGACCGTTTTGTTCTAAATGTTATCAAAAAAATTAAAAAAAATTTCAAATTTGGCAAAAATTTTTATCAATTTTAAAAAACCGTTTAATTTTAAAAATTCGTAAAAAATCGATTTTTTTAAATTTTGATCTGATTTTTTTTGTAAATGAAACATAAAATAATATAGTTTTATATAAATAAGACCGATTTGTTCTAAATTTTACCAAAAAAATTAAAAAAAATTTTAAAGTTGGTAAAAAATTTTCGACAGTTTTAACCTAACTTAAAAAAATCGATCAATTTTAAAAATTCATCAAAAATTCATTTTTAAAGGTTTTGATTTGATTTTTTTTCTAAATGAAACTTAAAACGTTCTAATTTTAATTAAAAAAGGCCGTTTTATTCCAAGTGTTATCAAAAAAATTAAAAAAATTTTCAAAGTTGGTAAAAATTTTTGACACTTTTTTAACTTAAGAAAATTAACTTTAAAAATTCATCAAAAATTCATTTTTAAAAATTTTGATTTGATTTTTTTTCTAAATGAAACTTAAAACATTCTAATTTTAACTAAAAAAAGACCGTTTTATTCTAAGTGTTGTCAAAAAAATTTAAAAAATTTTCAAAATTGATAAAAAATTTTTTAGGTTAGAAAATTAATCATTTTTTAAAAAATTCATCAAAAATTCATTTTTAACCATTTTGATTTGATTTTTTTTCTAAATGAAACTAAAAACATTCTAATTTTAATTTAAAAAAACCGTTTTATTCCAAGTGTTGTTAAAAAAATTAAAAAAATTTTCAAAGTTGGTAAAAAATTTTTAAGGTTAGAAAATTAATAATTTTTAAAAAATTCATCAAAAATTCATTTTTAAAGATTTTAATTTGATTTTTTTTCTAAATGAAACTTAAAACATTTTAATTTTAATTAAAAAAGACTGTTTTATTTCAAGTGCTGTCAAAAAAATTAAAAAAATTTTCAAAGTTGGTAAAAAAATTTTTAAGGTTAGAAAATTAATAATTTTTAAAAAATTCATCAAAAATTCATTTTTAAAGATTTTCATTAGATTTTTTTTCTAAATGAAACCTAAAACATTTTAATTTTAACTAAAAAAGACCGTTTTATTCCAAGTGTTGTCAAAAAAATTAAAAAAATATTCAAAGTTGGTAAAAATTTTTTTAAGGTTACAAAATTAATAATTTTTAAAAAATTCATCAAAAATTCATTTTTAACCATTTTGACTTGATTTTTTTTCTAAATGAAACTTAAAACATTTTAATTTTAATTAAAAAAGACCGTTTTATTCCAAGTGTTGTCAAAAAAATTTAAAAAATTTTCAAAGTTGGTAAAAAATTTTTTAGGTTAGAAAATTAACCATTTTTTAAAAAATTCATCAAAAATTCATTTTTAAAGATTTTGATTTGATTTTTTTTCTAAATAAAACTTAAAACATTCTAATTTTAATTAAAAAAACCGATTTGTTCTAAATTTTACGAAAAAAAATTAAAAAAATTTTCAAAGTTGGTAAAAAATTTTCGACAGTTTTAACCTAACTTAAAAAAATCGATCAATTTTAAAAATTCATCAAAAATTCATTTTTAAAGATTTTGGTTTGATTTTTTTTCTAAATGAAACTTAAAATATTCTAGTTTTAATTAGAAAAGACCGTTTTGTTCTAAATTTTACCAAAAAAATTAAAAAAATTTTCAAAGTTGGCAAAAATTTTTATCAATTTTAAAAAACCGTTTAATTTTAAAAATTCGTAAAAAATCGATTTTTTAAATTTTGATCTGATTTTTTTTTCTAAATGAAACATAAAACAATATAGTTTTATATAAATAAGACCGATTTCTTCTAAATTTTACCAAAAAAATTGAAAAAAAATTTAAAGTTGGTAAAAAATTTTCGACAGTTTTAACCTAACTTAAAAAAATCGATCAATTTTAAAAATTCATCAAAAATTCATTTTTAAAAATTTTGATTTGATTTTTTTTCTAAATGAAACTTAAAACATTCTAATTTTAATTAAAAAAGACCGTTTTATTCCAAGTGTTGTAAAAAAAATTAAAAAAATTTTCAAAGTTGGTAAAAAAATTTTTAAGGTTAGAAAATTAATAATTTTTAAAAAAATCATCAAAAATTCATTTTTAAAGATTTTGATTTGATTTTTTTTCTAAATGAAACTTAAAATATTCTAATTTTAATTAAAAAAGACCGTTTTATTCCAAGTGTTGTTAAAAAAATTAAAAAAATTTTCAAAGTTGGTAAAAATTTTTGACACTTTTCAAACTTAAAAAAAATCGACCAAATTTAAAAATTCGCCAAAAATTCATTTTTAAAGATTTTGATTTGATTTTTTTTCGAAATGAAACTTAAAACATTCTAATTTTAATTAAAAAAGACCGTTTTATTCCAAGTGTTGTTAAAAAAATTAAAAAAAATTTCAAAGTTGGTAAAAAATTTTTTAAGGTTAGAAAATTAATAATTTTTAAAAAATTCATCAAAAATTCATTTTTAAAGATTTTGATTTGATTTTTTTTCTAAATGAAACCTAAAACATTCTAATTTTAATTAAAAAAGACCGTTTTATTCCAAGTGTTGTTAAAAAAATTAAAAAAATTTTCAAAGTTGGTAAAAATTTTTTAAGGTTAGAAAATTAATAATTTTTAAAAAATTCATCAAAAATTCATTTTTAAAGATTTTGATTTGATTTTTTTTCTAAATGAAACCTAAAACATTCTAATTTTAATTAAAAAAGACCGTTTTATTCCAAGTGTTGTTAAAAAAATTAAAAAAATTTTCAAAGTTGGTAAAAATTTTTGACACTTTTCAAACTTAAAAAAAAAATCGACCAAATTTAAAAATTCGCCAAAAATTCATTTTTAAAGATTTTGATTTGATTTTTTTTCGAAATGAAACTTAAAACATTCTAATTTTAATTAAAAAAGACCGTTTTATTCCAAGTGTTGTTAAAAAAATTAAAAAAAATTTCAAAGTTGGTAAAAAATTTTTTAAGGTTAGAAAATTAATAATTTTTAAAAAATTCATCAAAAATTCATTTTTAAAGATTTTGATTTGATTTTTTTTCTAAATGAAACTTAAAACATTCTAATTTTAATTAAAAAAGGCCGTTTTATTCCAAGTGTTGTTAAAAAAATTAAAAAAATTTTCAAAGTTGGTAAAAATTTTTTTAGGTTAGAAAATTAATAATTTTTAAAAAATTCATCAAAAATTCATTTTTAAAGATTTTGATTTGATTTTTTTTCTAAATGAAACTTAAAACATTTTAATTTTAATTAAAAAAGACCGTTTTATTCCAAGTGTTGTAAAAAAAAATTAAAAAAATTTTCAAAGTTGGTAAAAAATTTTTGACTTTTTTAACTTAAAAAAATTAACTTTAAAAATTCATCAAAAATTCATTTTTAAAGATTTTGATTTGATTTTTTTTCTAAATGAAACTTAAAATATTCTAGTTTTAATTAAAAAAGACCGTTTTGTTCTAAATGTTATCAAAAAAATTTAAAAAATTTTCAAAGTTGGTAAAAAATTTTTGACTTTTTTAACTTAAAAAAATTAACTTTAAAAATTCATCAAAAATTCATTTTTAAAGATTTTGATTTGATTTTTTTTCTAAATGAAACTTAAAATATTCTAGTTTTAATTAGAAAAGACCGTTCTGTTCTAAATGTTATCAAAAAAATTAAAAAAATTTTCAAAGTTGGCAAAATTTTTTATCAATTTTAAAAAACCGTTTAATTTTAAAAATTCGTGAAAAATCGATTTTTTAAAATTTTGATCTGATTTTTTTTCTAAATGAAACATAGAACAATATAGTTTTATATAAATAAGACCGATTTGTTCTAAATTTTACCAAAAAAATTAAAAAAAATTTTAAAGTTGGTAAAAAATTTTCGACAGTTTTAACCTAACTTAAAAAAATCGATCAATTTTAAAAATTCACCAAAAATTCATTTTTAAAGATTTTTATTTGATTTTTTTTCTAAATGAAACTTAAAACATTCTAATTTTAATTAAAAAAGACCGTTTTATTCCAAGTGTTGTCAAAAAAATTAAAAAAATTTCAAAGTTGGTAAAAAATTTTTTAAGGTTAGAAAATTAATAATTTTTAAAAAATTCATCAAAAATTCATTTTTAAAGATTTTGATTTGATTTTTTTTCTAAATGAAACTTAAAACATCCTAGTTTTAATTAAAAAAGGACGTTTTATTCCATGTGTTGTCAAAAAAATTAAAAAAATTTTCAAGGTTGGTAAAAATTTTTGACACTTTTTTAACTTAAGACAAAACTTTAAAAATTCATTAAAAATTCATTTTTAACCATTTTGATTTGATTTTTTTTTTATTATTTATATATTTTTTTAGTTGAGGAATTACCATCATTTGTTGGATTGAAGCAAACATCATTCACTTACAATAATCAAAACTGTTTCTTTAAACGGAACGAAATTGTAAATATTTGCGTTCGAAAAGTTTATATAGACGAAGCTAAAAGATTGGCAAAAGGTTTTTTTATTTAATAATTTTAATCTTTAATACAATTGAATTTTTTAATTTTTATTTTTAGGTGAAAGTGTTTATAAATCTGGGTTACAAAGTCCGTTTTGATTTCTCAATTCTAAAACAAATGTGATATTATAATAAAAAAATATTAAATAAAAAAAAATATTAAATAAAAAAAAATATTAAATAAAAAAAAATATTAAATAAAAAAAAATATTAAATAAAAAAAAATACTTACAAGGTCCAAATCGAACATCAAAAGTCTCATCAACTGGCATTTTACGATTACAAATATGAGCCACTCTTCGCCTTTCAAAATAACATTCTTTGCTATCATAAGTAAAACTAGTTTCTTCTAGATTTATAAAAGATTCATCTGAATCTTTTATTTTAAAATAAATTTCATTAAAATAAATTAATTTTTTTATATTTACTTGATTTATTATTACCTGGTTTTTCATAATTTTCAAAACAACTTGAAATCCTTTCTAATCCTTGTTTAAGAACTCGACATCCATATCTAGGATCTAATTGAACAAATATCCTTCCACTTTTAACACTTACAATGAATGCAAGAATAAAAATCAAAAATACAAATGATTTAAATGGCATTTTTTAAACTGAATCTTATTGTTGATGGTAAAGAAATAAAGTATTACGTAAGATATGGTTATTTTATATGTGTTTTGAAGTAAATAAATTTAAAAAAATCTTTCTAGAAGTAAATAAGATTTATGGCTTAAAATTCTTAAATAAATTTATCGTTGGGTCACCGGAAATCTTCAAGGTTCTAAAACACCTCTTCATATCGATTAATTCGACTCGCCGGTGGTTCCATAACATTATTTATAACTCTATAAGCGGTGAATATTCTACAATTTGCCGTGATTTATATGCGAGATTTGCCATATTAAATATTCATGAGGTAGGAAATTGAACAAACCGGTTACGAAGCGACATTTGTGTGGCGCTCGCGAATCGCTACTGAAACGACACCAAATTCGTATTTCAGTTTGCATTTACATCCTAGAGTAGCCTATTATTACAGATTTGTTTCGATACAATCCCATGATTTTCCATGATTGGAAAATCCAATTTTATATTTAACAAAAAAATAAAAAAAAAATTTTTTTTTTGTCTGGATAAAAGTTTAAAATGTATGTACTATTGGATAAGTTATAGATTCTGATTGAAATTAAAAATTAAAAAAAAAAAAAAGATTTTTTTTTGAAATATTTAAAACTTCCAACTTTTTTCATAAACTAGTTTAAATTTTTAATATCTTAATGTTTCACTTTTGGATTTAATATTTATTTAATTTTAATGTTTTAGTATACGGTTTCATATGTTCTATTTTGTACGTTCTATTTTATAATATGTTCCATTTTATGTTTGATTTTGGAATTCTTGATCTCCGAGTAAGGACAATTTTCCAGTAATTTCAAACTCAATGTAATCGGTGGGACGAAATCAGTATATGTGGTAGTAGCTAGTTGAAGAGTGTTTCTAGGAAGCCAATCTTTTATTATTCCTACCGAAGTACCAATTTGAAATAAGTTATTTTTCGTTTTTAATACGATACCCATAATTTTGTTCGCATCCAATGAACGTCTGTCAACCTTGGAAACATCAAAAACTAAGCTAGATAGAAAAAAATATTTCAAATAAAAGTTATGCCCTTTGTAACTGTGAACATTTTTTATTATAAATATTTTTTTTTCAATTCTCGATATTAAGGGAGTTATAACTTAAAAACTGGAGCAACCCCAAAACTTAATTTTTTCAACATTTGGTTCCATCTTACTCAAAAAGTAAACAAGACAGAAAAAATTTTTTCAAATAAAAGTTATGCTTTTTGTAACTGTGAACATTTTTTATTCTAAATATCTTTTTCAATTTTCGATATTAAGGGAGTTATAACCCAAACACTGGAACAACCCCAAAACTTAATTTTTTCAACATTTGGTTCCATATTACTCAAAAATTAAGCTAGATAGAAAAAAATATTTCAAATAAAAGTTATGCCCTTTGAAACTGTGAACATTTTTTATTATAAATATTTTTTTCAATTTTCGATATTAAGGGAGTTATAACCTAAAAATTTGAATAACCCTAAAACTTAATTTTTTCAACATTTGGTTCCATGTTACTCAAAAATTAAGCTAAATAGAAAAGAATATTTCAAATAAAAGTTATGCCCTTTGTAACTGTGAACATTTTTTATTATAAACATTTTTTTCAATTTTCGATATTAAGGTAGTTATAACCTAAAAATTGGAACAACCCCAAAACTTAATTTTTTCAACATTTAGTTCCATGTTACTCAAAAATTAAGCTAGATAGAAAACAATATTTCAAATAAAAGTTATGCCCTTTGTAACTGTGAACATTTTTTATTATAAATATTTTTTTCAATTTTCGATATTAAGGGAGTTATAACCTAAAAATTTGAATAACCCCAAAACTTAATTTTTCCAACCTTTGGTTCCATCTTACTCAAAAAGTAAACAAGACAGAAAACATTTTTTCAGATAAAAGTTATGCTTTTTGTAACTGTGAACATTTTTTATTATAAATATTTTTTTCTAATTCTCGATATTAAGGGGTTATAACCTAAAAATTGGAACAACCCCAAAACTTAATTTTTTCAACTTTTGGTTCCATCTTACTCAAAAAGTAAACAAGACAGAAAAAATTTTTTCAAATAAAAGTTATGCTTTTTGTAACTGTGAACATTTTTTATCATAAATATTTTTTTCAATTTTCGATATTAAGGGAGTTATAACCTAAAAATTTGAACGACCCCAAAACTTAATTTTTTCAACATTTGGTTCCATGTTACTCAAAAAGTAAACAAGACAGAAAAAAATATTTCAATTAAAAGTTATGCCCTTTGTAACTGTGAACATTTTTTATTGTAAATATTTTTTTCAATTTTCGATATTAAGGGAGTTATAACCTAAAAATTTGAACAACCCCAAAACTTAATTTTTTCAATATTTGGTTCCATATTACACAAAAAATTAAGCTAGATAAAAAAAAATATTTCAAATAAAAGTTATGACCTTTGTAACGGTGAACATTTTTTATTGTAAATATTTTTTTTCAATTCTCGATATTAAGGGAGTTATAACCCAAAAACTGGAACAACCCCAAAACTTAATTTTTTCAACATTTGGTTCCATATTACTCAAAAATTAAGCTAGATAGAAAAAAATATTTCAAATAAAAGTTATGCCCTTTGTAACTGTGAACATTTTTTATTATAAATATTTTTTTCAATTTTCGATATTAAGGTAGTTATAACCTAAAAATTTGAACAACCTCAAAACTTAATTTTTTCAACATTTGGTTCCATATTACTCAAAAATTAAGCTAGATAGAAAAAAATATTTCAAATAAAAGTTATGCCCTTTGTAACTGTGAACATTTTTTATTCTAAATATTTTTTTCAATTTTCGATATTAAGGGAGTTATAACCTAAAAATTTGAACAACCCTAAAACTTAATTTTTTCAACATTTGGTTCCATGTTACTCAAGAATTAAGCTAGATAGAAAAAAATATTTCAAATAAAAGTTATGCCCTTTGTAACTGTGAACATTTTTTATTATAAATATTTTTTTCAATTTTCGATATTAAGGGAGTTATAACCTAAAAATTGGAACAACCCCAAAACTTAATTTTTTCAACCTTTGGTTCCATCTTACTCAAAAATTAAGCTAGATAGAAAAAATATTTCAAATAAAAGTTATGCCCTTTGTAACTGTGAACATTTTTTATTATAAATATTTTTTCGAATTTTCGATATTAAGGGAGTTATAACCTAAAAATTGGAGCAACCCTAAAACTTAATTTTTTCAACATTTGGTTCCATATTACTCAAAAATTAAGCTAGATAGAAAAAAATATTTCAAATAAAAGTTATGTTTTTTGTAACTGTAAACATTTTTTATTATAAATATTTTTTTCAATTTTCGATATTAAGGGAGTTATAACCTAAAAATTAGAACAACCCCAAAACTTAATTTTTTCAACATTTGGTTTCATATTACTCAAAAATTAAGCTAGATAGAAAAAAATATTTCAAATAAAAATTATGCCCTTTGTAACTGTGAACATTTTTTATTCTAAATATTTTTTTCAATTTTCGATATTAAGGTGGTTATAACCTAAAAATTGGAACAACCCCAAAACTTAATTTTTTCAACCTTTGGTTCCATATTACTCAAAAAGTAAACAAGACAGAAAATTTTTTTTCAAATAAAAGTTATGCTTTTTGTAACTGTGAACATTTTTTATTCTAAATATTTTTTTCAATTTTCGATATTAAGGGAGTTATAACCTAAAAATTAGAACAACCCCAAAACTTAATTTTTTCAACATTTGGTTCTATATTACTCAAAAATTAAGCTAGGAACTCACTAACAAATCTTTAAATTTCTTCGAAGAAGTACATTTTATTTTTTAGCCGACCTTTTTAAGTTTTGGGCAGCATGTTCCCTTTGTTCTTTTATATTTTCTTGATTTTGGCAAAAATGGCATAAAACTGTTGACACTTCTCCTCCTTCTACCGTATTTTCACAAACAATACAAAGCGTTTTTTCTTTTCCGTCAACACCTTCTGATGCACCTAGCAATACAGGTGTTATATCAGTCGATATGGGAGCTGAAGTAGGGTCAAGAACAGGGTCGAGTTCTTGAATCGAAAAAGTTGGTTCTTCTGTTAATAAATTCTCTATTGAAACTTGAGAAATTGAAACATCATTATTTTCAGTAGAAAAGTAGCTGGAACATCGTCAGAATTGTAAGTTTCGTCAGTTTATTGCTGTTTAAGAAGTTGGTCTAGGTCTTCTTTAGTAACAAGCTTTTCAAGTAATTCTGCTGGAATATGAGTGGAGTGTAGATCTAGTTTTAACTCTGTTCCAAATAAAGCTTTTTACGGTGATCGTTTAACAGTACGGTAAAAGGAGGTGTTCTTCTGAAATTGTACAAAATAAAAACCAATACCTTAGTTTTTTGTACCATTGTCTATTAGCCAAGCTCGCAACATAGCTTTTACATCTTGATTTGACCGTTCAAGCGATCCTTGACTTACTGGATGTCTATACCTATCATTAACAATTTTGCATGTTGTAATATTTTAGAACAACCAACTTCCACAAAAAATTTTAATAGTTCTATTACTACTTCTGCAGCTCTTTTCAAAGTTAAAGGACGGAGAAAGCTGAATTTTGTGCCGCGGTCCTGATAATGTAATAACCGTTTATAATTTCTATCAGGGGTTGATTATAAATCAATTAAATCGACCTGACCACGATGGTTGAAGTCGCTAAACAGAATTGGATAGACAACGATTGCCTTTCTTGGAAATTTCTTTTTGGATTGACATACCGTGCATAATTTCAAAAATTCTAGTACAACGGAAGTGGGGATGAAGTATTTGGATTTTAAACTATACAGTATTTTGTTGCAGCCTCCTTTTCCAGTTAATTGATGGGTTTCTGGAAGAAAATAACTCCATTTTTATGTACCTCGCCATAAATTAAGAGCATGTTTGTTTGTTCTTCTAAAGTGAATAAATTTTTGGTGTCGCATTGCAATTACAATCCACTGATATCTGATTAAATTCAAGACATTCAGATAAGTATTTATCTTTAACTTTTCAATATCTCGATAAAAAATTAATTTGAAACTTATGTTTATATAAACTTTCTTGTTTATTTCGTGCTGGAGAACATATCTCTGAAATAGCGCCGTGCAATTCTGAAACACCCTGTATTAAAGGAAATTATTTTCGTTATTTTATATTATTCGATACGTTAAAATTTATTTAGTATTAAAGAAAGTATAGGTGGAAAATGTGGTCTAAATGTGTCAACTCGTTCCAGGTAGAGAAAGAAAACCGGTTTTAGGGGTTGAGTTGAGCGCTAAAACAAGGTCAGACGAGTTTCGTCGGTAACGCGGAGTCGTTTGCATTTGTAAATTGTGAAAAGTGAAAAATTCGGAAAATAATTTTTGTGTTTATTTTGGATTTATTTCGTTGGTTAAGATTAAATTTTGTGTTAAACATTTTTGGGGTGAAATTAAACGCTGCATTTTCCAGATTTCGGTGAGTGTTTATATACTTAATTTTTTTTTGTGAGGAAACGAGTTTTTAATTTAAATTTGGAAAAATATCTCTTCTTCGAGAAGTTAATTTCAAATCTCGGACGATTTTAACAAGTTTGAACAAGTTTTAATACACATGTTAATTTAATTATTAAGTTAGGTTAGAATTTTCTTTCTACGGGAAAAACTAAAAATCGCAGAAAATTTATTTTTGGTAAAAATAAAGACTACATTTTAATCTAAATCGTCATCAAATTTGAAATCTCAATAACAATTAGTTTTTTAGATATGAATTTTTAAAAATTACCAACTTTTAATAAATTTGTTAATTAAGTTAGGTTGGAATTTCTTTTCTATAAGAAAAACTAAAAGTCTTAGAAATTTTATTTTTGGTAAAAATAAAGACTACATTTTAATCTAAATCGTCATTAAATTTCAGATCTCAATGACAATTAATTTCTTAGATATGAATTTTTTAAAATTACAACTTTTTTTAATAAATTTGTTAATTAAGTTAGGTTGGAATTTCTTTTCTATAAGAAAAACTAAAAGTCTTAGAAATTTTATTTTTGGTAAAAATAAAGACTACATTTTAATCTAAATCGTCATCAAATTTCAGATCTCAATGACAATTAATTTCTTAGATATGAATTTTTAAAAATCACCAACTTTTAATAAATTTGTAAATTAAGTTAGGTTGGACTTTGAACGTTAGGTTGGAATTTTTTGTCTACAAGAGAAACTAAAAGTCTTAGAAATTTTATTTTTGGTAAAAATAAATATGACATTTCAATCTAAACCCCGGTAAAATTTCAAATCTCAATAACAATTAGTTTTGTTGATTTTGATTTTTTTTTTTAATTTTTTAAAATTAACAAGATAAAAATAGACTTTTTAAACTTGATCCTCAATGATTTTCCTTGGATGATGAAAAAAATGATTTAAGGGGATAAACAACAAAGGGTTTTATTTGAAATTATCCAATCGGAACGGTTCCATCTGGGCGGAAAGAAGAAATGTAACCCTCAATTAAGCGCGGTCTTAATTAGGAGGGAAAACAAAAACCTTACCCGAGAGACACTTCCTTTTGTTCCACCTTTATCTACTTAAAAAGAGGGGAGTGTCCCTTTTTAAATTAAGAGAAGGATTAGGGGATTTTATTTTCATTTATTTATTTTTTTCTTATTTTTGGGGTAATTTTAAAAGAAGAAATTGTTTGTAATGTGATATAAAAGTTATTTCAAAATTTACCACAGATTTCGTTTAGTTATAACTTTTTTTTTGTTTTTATTTGAATCTTGATTTATGACAATAAGGTTTAGAAATTGTTAAGGGTCATCATTGATTATGATTATAATTTGTACATTCAGAGAAAGATTTATGCTTGGTATTTTCTGTGATTTCAGAAGTTCAAATAATTGTGGTTTATGTATCTTCTATAGAGACTAGAATATCGTATTTTGCACCAATTTACTTACAATTATAAGTTGATAAATTGAATCGTTGACGTGTAAATCAATCCTACATTAAGTCACATTTTCAGTTTTATACAAATCTATATATTTTCTTTATTTTTGTTATAATACCACAAATAAAATTAACCACCTAACTTTCACGAAGGTCGATTGAACTAAAGAAAATCCTAAGGGAAAGACGTCCAACTTAAGGGACTTCCACGTCGAGCTGAAAGAGCAAAAACTTATTCTTTCCACTAACTGGATTTCTCAGATTCATTTTCCGTGGAATTAGTTTCATTAAGTTGATTACGACTCCGAATCAAGCTGTGAATAAATGCCACCTCTTCGTGAGGACAATTTAGGCTTATAATTCTTACATCTCCTTCTATCTTATTAAATAAAATAAATCACAATCTATATAAATTAGATTAAAAGAGTATCTTTAAAGCATTAAAAAAAAGAGTATTATAAAAAAGTACATCAAAAGACATGTATTATTTCTAAGATTGTTTTGAAAAAAAAAAAATAAATAAATAATCAACCAACTTGATAGATGTTTTGAACGATATTCACATAATAAAATATTTATGAAATATATGATCGAAAAAGTATGAAGTATAATAGATGTAAAATTGATTACCTATACGAAAACGACTTGGTGTATTATTGCATATTAAATTATTTAATGACTATAATATAAATTTCTAGTTAAACGAGAACTAGGATCGCGCAAAACGATGACCATTTAAATTCCCGCCCCGGTAATAAATAGCCGCATTTCCTCGGTCCTTTTATCCGGAGGGTGTGCGACGAGCGGGCCTTTTTTAATTATATTTTATGTTTTATGCGGCATTCGCGAGCGCCGCGAACAATGGCCGGTTAGCGCTCGCACAGACGTTGTTCGACATGTTTATGAATCGAGTCAACACTATTAATTTCGGCGCGAATACAATCGGGGCTCCGGCGCGAAATTGAAAATATGGATTTTTCGGATAAACGGAACGCCGGCACACGCCATTTGTTTCGCTCGCAATCCGTCAAGATAATCTGACGCGCATTTCCTGTATCGTCAAATCCGCAATCTGTTTCGCTATTAACGTACGGACGGAGATAGGCGCGAAATACCGCTCATCGAAAATGTATTGGTCGCGTAACGGTGACGTGCTCGAAAAGCGGTTCGTCCGAACGACGCCACGGGGGTTTACTCTAACAATCACGCGAGCTTTCGAAGCTAAATCGGCGTAATTGTCACAAAAAGCTAAAATACCAACGACCACAAAAAAAATTTTTTTTTTTTGGAGGGAGGGCAAATTCTAGTATTTTTCCAAAATGTAGCTATTTGCAATGATGATTATTTGCTAAAATGATTAAATCGAAAATAATAAATGTTTGGATTTTATAAAAAGAAGAAAAGACAAATTACAAATCACAAATTTGGAAGAGTAAATACAAATTTTCAGTTCTCAGTTTATTAACGTTTGGATAGGTGTGAAATATCGCTCATTAAAAATGTATTGGTCGCGTAAACAGTGACATATTTGAAAACTGTTTCATCCAAACGACGAAGGTTTTTTCTAAAGCCAGCTCCACACACTCCGGGAGACTGTTCGTTGTCAATGTAATTCTCCACACTCTCGTCCATTGTATGAATGATCAATATCGATGGGAGATTTATTATATTTTGTCCGCCATCTGTATAGTAGCGTTTTGAAAGCCGAGGTTGATAAAGATACTTGGATAAAGTCTTGGTCAAGTCCTAAAAGTTGTTCAGTTTTAAACGCAGAGATGACAATAAATCTCTATGTGTGCCTTCTACAGGGTGTGTTGGTTCATTATCAACTTAGTCTACTTTCAGCCCTTCCAATTCTATTTTTAACTGTTACAAACGATAAGTTAATTGTGGGTTCTGTTCCAAATAAAATCCACAATCAGAACCCAACACTCGTCAGCTCATCTGCCACCTTATTGCCAATCACGCCAAAGTAACCTAACATCTAGTTTAGGAGTAACTCTATCGTGAGAATTCGATTTGTTTTTTTGTTAGAGTTCAGTTTGCAATCTTCTACAACCATCAACCTGCATTGGAGACATTTTAATGCCAAGCACTAGGAAGGTAGCTTCGCTGTCAGAGAAGATATGTACATATAGCGTTAGGTTGGGTTTCTGGGATGTTCCAATCTTTACACTGCGATTAGAAGGATTTATTATCATCCCCATTGTATTTATTTATTATCCCGATAGTTAACAATTACATTTCACTCTGCAACTCAATTGCCTTCACAAAGTCCAAAATTCTGATAAAAGTGAAATATGTTACTACCTCTGTCCCATAATAAGTGACCGATATGGTGGAAATTTAAGTCCCAAAATAAGTGTCCGTTTTAAAATAAAAAAGCTTATAATTTTTTTTCAAGATTTTTTTAATATCAAACGTCCAGAATTGTTAGGAAATATATTTATAACTTTACAAAACTGTGTAAGAGTAATAATAATACTACTTAATTACTGCTACTAATCTTTGCCTGAATAATGGTACACACTTTGTAAATAATGGTACACACTTTAACGCGCTTCCTGGTTTAGGCCTTTTTGGTTGAGGCACAACTTCAAAAACTCCTCGACGGTCCATTATGTGACCACTCCGGTACTTTTAGAAATAACAAGATGACGTATGATTTATAAATCACTACATAAAAGTTAAGTAAACGCGTTTAAATTTTTTTAGCAACATTCATGTATCAGTTTTAACTTAAGTCTCTTGATAGAATACAAGATTGAATACAAGATAGAATACAAGCAACCGACATTTCGAAATAACGTTAAGATTCAGGAAATACCAAAATCGGACACTTATTATGGGACAAAGGGAGTAATATATTGTTATACATGTTAAGTGAAATCATACAGAACATTCTACCCTGTTTTATCATTTTTAAGAGATAAACCACAGTCTAAGACATCGGAACGAACCTAACTTGATCAAGTGCATCCTTAACTAATAATGGTCGATAAAGATACTCGTTAGAGTTTTGATAGTCCTAATCAAGTACTAAAACTTTCTCAGCTTTAAGCGTTGAGATGTCAATGAATCTCAACGCGTGCCTTCTACAGAGTGTATTGGTCTATTATCGATTGAGTCTTCCTTCAGCCCAACTTCCAAGTTTATTTTTGACAGTTGCAAACATAAGTTAATTATGGGTTCTGATCCAACTAAAATCCACAACCAGAATTAAACACCAGTCAGTTCAGCTGCCATCTCATTAGAAATCACACCAGATTAATCTAACATCCAATCTAGAATAACTCTATTGTGAAAATTTGACTTGTTTTTTGTTAGAGTTCAATTTGCGATTTCCTACAACCTGCATTGAAGCCATTTTGAAACACAATGAAAGGTAGTTTCGCTGTCAGAGAAGATAGGTATAAACTGGTCAATTACACCCCTTTTAATAAATTCCCAACATTCATATTAATGGTGAATACTTCCGTTTGAAAAATAGTACAGTCAATTTTTACCAACATTGTACTATAAGTTCATCCTAAGCCTCACCAAGGAAAAAAAGATGCAAGAGGTTCCTCCCCTTAACTTTACCGAGTAAGCTCTACTGGAGTTTAGTGGAAGGGAGCTTCTCTATCTCTCAACTTCTAATGCAAAGGTCTTGCAAGCCAAAATACCGTTGAATAGAGGCCCCAGCTATCTGAGCCTCTTCTAAAAAGGTTAAACTGCGCCTTGCCATATGGGACCGCGCATTGTCTTGCTAGAAAATTGAATTTTCCAGCTTCTAAAGGTACGAAAGAAGATACGACTTCAAAATCTCCTGTATGTATCGTTGTGCAGTCAAAGTGGCTTTGATAAAAACTAAAGAGGACTTGCTTCCACAAGCAATCGCACCCCATACCATTATACCAGCAATTGCATAGGTCTTTTTCTAGCGTATTGTAAATTCTTTCTCCACGTTTTCGTCTGACCATCTTACAACTATCATGCATTCCGAGGCAGAATCTAGATTCATCACTAAAACTTCTTCAGCTGTGTCTCCAGTTTTCGTCTGTCCATCTTACGACCATCATACATTCCGAGGCAGAATCTAGATTCATCACTAAAACTTCTTCAGCTGTGTCTCTCTCCAGTTTTCGTTTGTCCATCTTACGACCAACATGCATTCAGAGACAGAATCTAGATTCTTCACTAAAAGCAATCCTACGCCACTCCATGTTCCAATCAGTCTTTTCTCTGCAGCAATTTTAACGTTGCCGTTGATGATTGGGAGCAAGTGGAAACACGCAATATGGCCTGTATGATAAAACCTCGATGTTTTAATTCTTTCGTTGGGATTTTGGTTTTTTTTTCAAGTCTTACAGCAGAGGGGAAAAGGGTTACCTCTCAAATCACAAAATCGACTTTGCATTATAATCCTTGATTACAACTGTGTTTTGAACGTCAAGACCTTCGCATTAACTCTTTGAAGGCGGACATTTTCAAATAAAAACACGCAAGGTGGGCACAACAGAGATGTTGTGTCATCTAAGAGATTAGCAAAAAGCATAATCTGAGCTTGAAGTGGTGAGGTGGTGTGCGCTCTCAACCACTGTGCACCAAAAGGAGTAGAAATTTAAAGAAATGGTTTATTTTGTGTACCAGCGAGCACAAAGGTCAAAATTTGAAGTGGTACATTAAGCCACCCACCAACCCTCAAAGAGTTAAGGAGGACAATATTCCACTTCTCCCTTCTACTGTACTCAATTCGGGTCTACTCGATAAAATCATGGGGGACAACTTTACTCTTGCATCCTGCTTTTCATGGTGAGGCTTAGAATCAATTTATAGTACGATTTTCAATGCATCTTTATAAGGACAGATATTTACCTGTTCCAACAAGGTGTTATTTCAACCCAGACTTTCCTTTCAGGAAGTCGGTATGACAACCCTACAGTAAGATTTTCTGCGACATCAATCGACTTTCTCACAAGTTAGGTCCTTAATTATTTCTGGATTTATAACAAACTCAAAAAAAAAATATATTTCCAAGTGTTTAAAAAAATTTTTTTAGAATACAAAAATCTAAGTTACTATTTTAATTTAACTTGAAAATCGTTGAAGTTGGATTAAATTCCAGTTTAATTTTGAACAAGTGACCCCTTTTCCAAAATGAACTGTTACCTCAGACCCCCATGGCCAAATTACTTACTTTTAAGATCAACCCCCTTATTCACTATGGTCCGCTAACTTAAAACAGCTTCTGCAGGGTGTTATTTTTCATTCAGGGGGTCGAGCACTTTGGGAATATTGAGCACTTTGGGAATATTGAGCACTTTGGGAATATAGAGCACTTTGGAAATCGCTGATTTAGATCATTAATTGTGGATTTATAAAAAAAATTCCTTTTTATATTTACAAACCCTAAAGAAGATATCTCGAAATCGACGCGTAAACTTTTTTCCCTTTACTTTGGCCATTAAATATTCGATGCATGCAAACTAGAGGAATCTGGTAGCTTGATAAAAACCGCGATGATAGCGGGTACCTCTTCGCGATCAATTTAAATTGCAAATACCGCAGACGCCAGTCCGGGCCATCGCTGCAAATAGAAAAGTTCGACGTGCACGTGTATCAATATGAAATGGATATTTGCGAGCGAGCTCTCGAACGTGATTATTGCCAACTTTCAGTGGCAAAAAATCGGTTTTGTTGTATTTGGCGCAATAGGTTCGCCGTGGATATATCAATGTAAATTCCTCTCTTCGACTGCAAAAAGCTTCATTTTGAATAATATCGTTTCGTATTGTCTTTTTACACTATATCAAAAAAAAAAAAAAAATGAAATAAAAAAGATTCAATCTTTTATCGATGAAATTTTATTTCTATTTTTTTATTTACTAACATAGACATAATAGGTTTCTTTATATCACATATTTTTTATTAAATACCTCAATGTTAATAAGTGATATCATCAATTTAAAATCTTGACTTTCGTGCAAGTTTTTAAAGTTGGTTTGAAATTAAGATATTTTTCTCTATAAATTTTATTTTTAAAAATAGGATAATCGAAGATGGGTGAAACACCTCGACGCGTAATATTTTCATTACTATCGTGTCGCGAAGCACTTTTCCGGCTTATCCGACCGGTCGTACACCGAGTTCTTTATTACGCCGACATTCCCGTTCTTCCTATACGTGAGGTGGGAGTTTATGCGCCATTATACTCCGAGTCCGGACGCGTATATTTTTATAGCCTTGCTCGATAACAATACAAAAAGAGGGCGCACCGTTGTAAACCAGACCGGCGCGGTCGATTTAAATAATTCACCGCGCTCGGTCCGGGCTAATAATTATTCGAAAAGCTGCCGCAGGCTACTACCAAAGTCAATATTTGACTTTGACCTTTTCGGCTACGTACCGATAAATCGTCGCTCGACCAGCTTTTTGTCATTGGATTGATCTATTACGAACGAAACGTTTGTTCCGTTTAAACCCTTTTTATTTTTAAAGCTTAAAGGTCGCTTCTTATTTCTGCTTTATACTCACAATCAGCTGTGCGACGCGATTCATCGAGTTTTAACAAATTTATATTTTCCATTATAAAATAGATTGTTTATTTTATCTTCAGTTAAAATTTTTTTTCTCAATTTTCAAAAATAAAGTCTCTTGGATTTTTTTAAGTCTCCTAATTTTTAAGGTTATGGTAGTTGTCTTTAGGAATTTTTTTAATTTTTTTTGGAAAGAGTTATAACAAATTCGTCTTTTCTATCATAAAATAGATACTTTAATTTATTTTTAGTTAAGATCTTTTTTCTCAATTTCCAAAAATAAAGTCTCTACGATTTTTTTAAAATTTTACCATTTTTAAGGTTATGCTTGGTTGTCTTTGGGAATTTTTTTAATTTTTTTGGAAAGAGTTATAACAAATTCGTCTTTTCTATCATAAAATAGATACTTTAATTTATTTTTAGTTACAAATTTTTTTCTCAATTTAAAAAAATAAAGTCTCTACGATTTTTTTAAAATTTCACCATTTTTTAAGGTTATGATAGACTTGTTTTTGGGATTTTTTTTAATTTTTTAGGAAAAAGTTATAACAAACTTGTCTTTTCCATCATAAAATAGATACTTTAATTTATCCTTAGTTACAATTTTTTTTCTCAATT
The DNA here is from genome assembly GCA_036711955.1 of Digitonthophagus gazella. Taxonomy (NCBI): domain Eukaryota; kingdom Metazoa; phylum Arthropoda; class Insecta; order Coleoptera; family Scarabaeidae; genus Digitonthophagus; species Digitonthophagus gazella. The sequence continues at coordinate 2,098,318 of JASCIT010000002.1, read as the reverse complement.
TAAAAAAATAAAGTCTCTACGATTTTTTTAAAATTTCACCATTTTTTAAGGTTATGATAGACTTGTCTTTGGGAATTTTTTTAATTTTTTTGGAAAAAGTTTTAACAAATTCGTCTTTTCCATCATAAAATAGATACTTTAATTTATCCTTAGTTACAAATTTTTTTCTCAATTAAAAAAAATAAAGTCTCTACGATTTTTTTTTAATTTCACCATTTTTTAAGGTTATGATAGACTTGTCTTTGGGAATTTTTTTAATTTTTTTGGAAAAAGTTTTAACAAATTTGTCTTTTCCATCATAAAACAGATACTTTAATTTATTTTTAGTTAAAATATTGTTTCTCAATTTCCAAAAATAAAGTCTCTGCGATTTTTTTTATATTTCACCATTTTTTAAGGTTATGATAGACTTGTCTTTGGGAATTTTTTTAATTTTTTAGGAAAAAGTTATAACAAACTTGTCTTTTCCATCATAAAATAGATACTTTAATTTATCCTTAGTTACAAATTTTTTTCTCAATTAAAAAAAATAAAGTCTCTACGATTTTTTTAAAATTTCACCATTTTTTAAGGTTATGATAGACTTGTCTTTGGGAATTTTTTTAATTTTTTTGGAAAAAGTTTTAACAAATTCGTCTTTTCCATCATAAAATTGGTACCTTAATTTATTCTTGTTTAAAATTTCTTTTCATAACTTCAAAAAATAAAGTCTCTAGGATTTATTAAAATTTCACCATTTTTAAGGTTATGCTTGGTTGTCTTTGGAAATTTTTTAAATTTTTTTGGAAAAAGTTTTAACAAATTTGTCTTTTCCATCATAAAACAGATACTTTAATTTATTTTTAGTTAAAATCTTGTTTCTCAATTTCCAAAAATAAAGTCTCTGCGATTTTTTTTTATATTTCACCATTGTTTAAGGTTATGATAGACTTGTCTTTGGGAATTTTTTTAATTTTTTTGGAAAAAGTTTTAACAAATTCGTCTTTTCCATCATAAAATTGGTACCTTAATTTATCCTTGTTTAAAATTTCTTTTCATAACTTCCGGAAATAAAGTCTCTAGGATTTTTTTAAATTTCACCATTTTTTAAGGTTATGCTTGGTTGTCTTTGGAAATTTTTTAAATTTTTTTGGAAAAAGTTTTAACAAATTTGTCTTTTCCATCATAAAATAGATACTTTAGTTTATCTTCAATTAAAATTTCTTTTCTCAATTTTTAAAAATAAAGTTTCTAGGATTTTTTTAAAGTTTCTTAATTTTTAAGGTTATGATAGACTAATATTTGGGAATTTTTTTAATTTTTTTGGAAAAAATTATAACAAATTCGTCTTTTCCACCATAAAATAGATACTTTAGTTTATCTTCAGTTAAAATTTCTTTTCTCAATTTTTAAAAATAAAGTCTCTAGGATTTTTTAAAATTTCACCATTTTTTAAGGTTATGCTTGGTTGTCTTTGGGAATTTTTTAAATTTTTTTGGAAAAAGTTTTAACAAATTTGTCTTTTCCATCATAAAACAGATACTTTAATTTATTTTTAGTTAAAATATTGTTTCTCAATTTCCAAAAATAAAGTCTCTGCGATTTTTTTTATATTTCACCATTTTTTAAGGTTATGATAGACTTGTCTTTGGGAATTTTTTTAATTTTTTTGGAAAAAGTTATAACAAACTTGTCTTTTCCATCATAAAATAGATACTTTAATTTATCCTTAGTTACAAATTTTTTTCTCAATTTAAAAAAATAAAGTCTCTACGATTTTTTTAAAATTTCACCATTTTTTAAGGTTATGATAGACTTGTCTTTGGGAATTTTTTTAATTTTTTTTTAAAGAGTTATAACAAATTCGTCTTTTCCTTCATAAAATAGATACTTTAGTTTATATTTAGTTAAAATCTTTTTTCTTAATTTCTAAAAATAAAATCTCCACGATTTTTTTTAAATTTTACCATTTTTAAGGTTATGCTTGGTTGTCTTTGGGATTTTTTTTAATTTTTTTGGAAAAAGTTTTAACATATTTGTCTTTTCCATCATAAAATAGATACTTTAATTTATCTTTAGTTAAAATTTTTTTTTTCAATTTCTAAAAATAAAGTCTCTACGATTTTTTTTAAATTTCACCATTTTTAAGGTTATGCTTGGTTGTCTTTGGGAATTTTTTCAATTTTTTTTGAAATAGTTTTAACAAATTCGTCTTTTCCATCATAAAATAGATACTTTAATTTATCTTCAATTAAAATTTCTCTTCTCAATTTTTAAAAATAAAGTTTCTAGGATTTTTTAAAATTTCACGATTTTTTAAGGTTATGATAGACTTGTCCTTGGGAATTTTTTTAATTTTTTTGGAAAAAGTTTTAACAAATTTGTCTTTTCCATCATAAAATAGATACTTTAATTTATCTTCAGCTAAAATTTCTTTTTTCAATTTTCAAAAATAAAGTCTCCAGATTTTTTCTTTTTAATTTCACCGTTTTTAAACTTATGATTGATAAACTTGTTTTTGGGAATTTCTTAATTTTTTTCCCCCAGTTCTAATTCTAGATCTAGTGTTAGAATTAATACTAATATTAACTCTAAATATATTAAATTTTCCAGATCACAGCTAAGTGTAGTACAAACGAGATCGATCTTAAATTTGATTTCCTCCAAATTTAATAAAAATAATTTTTTTCACTCTCCCTATTTCATCCTGAAATTCCATAAAATTTTATTATATTAAATCCAAAATATAAATTTTATTAAATTCCTCTGAAAGGAATAAAGAAGAAATAACATCTTCCTTTGGTATATCGTGAAAATCAAGGGGGAAAAGTGATAAGTGATAAGCTAAACATGCCGGTAATGACACGTCTCGATCCCGAGCATTAACGCGCGTCGAAATAAGACGTAATCAAGCGTAGCGTTTCCGGTGAGATAGCGACACCCCAAAACCGGACGTTTCGCTCGTAACGTCGTCACCTGGAAGGCGACGGCTTATCTGAGTTTTAGTTCGTTTTGGCCCGTTCACGTTCGGGATACCGGGGATACCTGGAAACGTCCCCCCGAGCTAACTCCCCGATACGTTTTTTGATGCCGCGAGAGATGGAATTGCTTTCAGAGTCCTGAAATATATAACGAAAGCCGAAATTCTTACGCTAAAAGGGTTTTTATTTGGCTCGGTTTATTGCGCGGGAAAGGATAATTCTTTTATGAGATCCTGGGGCGTTATCCTAGAGGTTTTAAGGGGTTTAGGGGTTATTGAGTTAGGGGTTTTAACAGTTTTTATTTCTGATTTTTTATAAAAGTCGTTTTATAAAATATTTTTCATTTTCCACTTAATTTTATAAGTTTTGCCAAAACATATATTTTAAAAAACATACATTTTTTACAAAAAAATTTTTTTATATTTTTTGGTTAGAGTTAAAACAAATTTGATTTTTATAATCAAAAATAGAATCTTTGAAGTTCATTTTGATGTAAAAATCGTTTTTTAATTCTTATAAATAAAGTCGTTATAATTTTTCAAAGTTGGTCAAAAAATTTAGGTTCGATTAAAATTCTATCTTCTTAATATTTTTTTTTTTATTAATTATAAACACAAATTTTTGTTTTGGACAAATAAAAAAACACTATGTAAAGACTTGTAAACTAAATTCATTCAACAAGTGGGGAAGAAGCAAAGATAGGAAAAAACTTATGTGGACAGACGGTCAACATAACCCCATTCCATCTTTCCCCCCTTTTTTGTCCCCTTTTTCTCGTCGGTTTCTTACCCAAGCGAGAGAAAGCGAGGATAGCTTCTGCTCTTTTACCCCGGCGTGCTATCGACATCCCAATTGGGTTTGCATAAAGTCTAAAAGTTGCATCTTCGCGTCGTCGTAACTTTCGGAAACCGGAAAAGTTTGTCGTTCGTTATAATTGGTGAATAACATCTGGAAATTTAGCTCCCATTCGGGAAGTTAGTCGTTTATGCATTCAGACCGTTAGTTCTCGCAATTATTATAGGGAAGTTGACCAAAGATTCCATTTAACCGAAACCGTGCTTTTGCAAAAGCTCGAATCCCTTCGTAAAGCGCAATAACGTAGGTAACATGCCGATGTTGAATTCCCGCGTGAAATACATTAGTACAGAACGTTAATCGAGAATTTGCACGCACTAATTACAAAATACTATGTAGGTTTACGTCCTTTACACAGCCATAGTAATAGTTGTAATAGACGTACATAGGTAAAGCGAATAACAACCAACCATTATCAACAATCCAACCGATTAAACTCACTCTGTGTTAATGACCATTAAGTGAATTCATTTAATTATTATGTTTGTTCGTTTTGAACTTGTTTTAAAATAAATTCCTGCTAAAAAAATAGTAAAACCCAGAAGAGATGATCGTAAAAGTCTAAAATTTGATCAAGATCTGTGAACTCTGATAAACTTCTTTTAAACTGTGTAGTGTTACTAATACTCACCAGCAATCTAAGCCTTGTTAAATTCTTTACTTGTGTAAAGGTGAAGCTCAGCGATTATCGAAATCAGCTTTGCTCCAAATTTGGTGTTTCTGCTTTAGATCTTTTGAAGCATAATTGACCATCAAATTGCTACAGACAAAACTGATATTCATATCTAAAGACGATTTAGTGTCATTCTTAGAGCGTCTTTGAGTGTTTTTTGAGTGTCTTGTTGAAAAGCATTGTTGTGAAGTCTATAAAAGTATGGTAACAAAATTGGTTCTAAAATTTCTTCGATGTACTGAATCATAATAGGACTTTTCTGGAATGATGACTTAAAATTACCAGTTTCTAAATTTCATACCATCATAACACTAGATGATAAGCCAGAAAAACGTCCAAAAACGAATTTCAAATTTGGTATTTCTGCTCTAGATCTTCTGAGATACAATTGTTTATTAAATTGCTATAGACAAAACCGTTGTCAAAATTTAGACAAAATTGGTGTGGTCGGCAGATCTGACTGCCAATAAATGGAAAAGTCTATACAATATCCAGCGGAGGGAGATGCTACGAATCGCCAGTGCCTACAGAACAGTGTCGGGACCGGCAGTACAGGTAATAACAGGCACACTCTCGATAGACTTAATGGCCTCGCAAAGGAGAACGATCTACGAAAACAGAACAAATAAGGACAAAGCGTCTGCTAAGCGGGAAGCACGTGAACTGGCCTATCACACCTGGCAAACCAAGTGGGACGCTGAAATTAGAGGAAGGTGGACGGCGAGGTTAATACCAAATGTTAAGATTTGGAGTGACCGGCGTCATGGAGAGGTGGGTTACTACCTGACCCAGTTTCTCACTGCCCACGGATATTTCATGAAATATTTATACACGATCAAAAAAAAAGATACTTCAACCTGTATTTTTGCGGACTCAGAAATCGATGACGCCGAACATACATTTTTCCATTGCAATCACTGGAGACTGGAAAGAGCGCAATTGACTACCAAGGTGGGGACTTTGACTCCGGACAATGTCGTGGCCAAGATGCTGGATGACCAAGAGACGTGGAACACGATAGTTGGCTTTGTCGCTGGAATACTCAAGGCGAAGAAACGGGCTATGGATGCACTGTTGCCATGAACCTCCATAAGTCTGACAGACGCATAGAGAAGAGAAACCCATATAGGCTCAGGAGCCCCCCTTCAACGGGGCAGATAGGCTGAAGCCGTGAAACATTGGAGAGAGATGATGAGAGACATGATGGTCCCGACTTTGGTTCCTTGAAGTTGTACCTTCTTGGTGGTCCCAAGGGAAGAAGACGGGGGAACTTATCATGTGTTATTATTGTGTATTTGAACACGACGGTTCATACTTTTAAAAAATAATAAAATAATAATAGACAAAACCGTTATTTACTAAAGTAGTCTTAGTTTAGTAACTACTAACATTAGTACTAACTTTAACGCTAGACTTAGAACTAGGAACTTTTGGGTTTAGCAGTGCGTCTTTTGAAAAGGCGTTTGATGTTTGAGTTGCCATGTTGTAACGTTTTTCAGAAATAAGTTCGAAGATGTCATGAAACGAGATTTTCATATTATATCTGAAGAACACGTTTGACGTTTCGGATGCTTTGTTACAACCTTCTTCAGAAACATGCACAAAGTTGCCTTGAAACGAGAATTCGACCTTGTGTCTGAAGAAGACGTTTTGGATGCCATGTTGCTATCTTTTCCAGAAAGAAATGAGTTTTTGGCGAAGTCGATTAACAAAAAAAAAATGTTCTTTAGAAGGATGGCTACTCTCCAAAAGATATCAAATGAGCCACCAAACAACAGAGAAGCAAAGATATCAATGAAAGCAAGCAATCTGATGGATTTGTATGTTTTTTTTATGTTTGTGGTGTGATGGAAGTGATTGCGAGGCGAATCAAGAAAAACAACATTGTTGTATGATAAGGTATGATCAACAAAATTCGAAATGCAGTTCTGATAGCTAAGGAGAAACTAATTCCATTCAAAGGAACGGGAGTTTATCGGTTATCGTGTACATCAGTGTTGGGCAAACATCAATCGAGGTAGCGATTGACGATTAATTAATCGTCAATCGCTTTCTGGCATTAGGATTAATAATAATCGTCAATCGCCTTCTGGCTTTAGGATTAATAATAATCGTCAATTGCCTTCACTGACAATGAGAGTTTCGATTAATCGTAAATCGTCTTCACTCGGAATTACAATTAACCCTCCGTGTGTACACTGGGTCTTTGAAGGAACAGTCAAAATTTCCGTTTTTCTGACTTTTCAGACAATTCAGACGATTGTTTAATTTTTATTGACAACAATTTTAAACTTTTGAATTTGGTAACTGCTTGGCCATGTAGTAGACGCTTCCATAAGTAACTCAGAATTTTTCTAGAATTTTTGGAAGCCTAGAAAACTTTGAAAACATGCCTGTTCCATAAAAGACCCAGTAACAACACCGTGTCTCAAAAAATATGGTATACACACGCCGGGTTAATTAACTGAAACTCTCAGTGAAGGCAATTGACGATTATTATTAATCCTAATACCAAAAGGCGATTGACGATTAATCGTCAATCGCTACCACGATTGATGTTTGCCCAACACTGGTGTACATACGAGAAGTATTATGTTGAGCAAATGGGACGCAAAATCGAGTACCGCATCAAAAAACACGAGATGTATGTCAGATTGGAGAAAATCCATTCTTCGATAGTCGCGGAATATTGCCATATGGAAGGACATAAGATAGAATTCGACCAAATTAAGGTGTTAGTTGGGTCTGGTAAGTTTTACCAACGCTTGACCAGGAAGGCCATAGATATCCATCGGCACCTAGAGTTAAGCAATACTTGGAAAATGCTAAGCGTTAACCGAACCAATTCGAACTTGTTTCTGGAAAAGGTTCCGACTAACATCTGAAACGTCAAACGTCTTTTTTAAATAAAATCATAGAAAAAATAATATACATAGAAGGTCAACTCTCACTAGATCAGTGAAATCGGCTAGCGCGTTCATATGCCGACACACTGATGGCGCTAATATGATTTTTTCGAAAGCGCCCCCTGCGGAAATACCCAAAACCACTTCTGAACCCGCGAAATTCGAAATGAAATTCTTTTTTCTTTTTAATTTATACTTTATTTCACCTATACAACAATAATAACACCCGTATGCATAGTCGATCGCCGGAGATTCGCCGGAGATTCGCCGGAGATTCGCTGGAGATTCGCCGGAGACTCGCCGGCGAACGGTCGGAATATAATTTGTGATGCATAGTCGATCTCCCAGCGATCTTCGTTTTGGTGAATCGCCGGTGATTCGTAATGTAATTTTATTGTATTGGCACTATACATCCAATTCAAATCCCTATCGATTTTAAATATACAATATTAATCTGACATATAAATTATGATTTTATTGACGTTTTTGACATCGACCGATCTCCGGCAAATCGCCGGCAAATGGCATAACGCTCGTGAATGATTCCATGGCGATGACTATGCATCGGAATTTTCTATTGGCGGATGGAGAATCTCCGGCGAATCGCTGGCGAGTCTCCGGAGAATCTCCGGCGAATCGCCGGCGATCGACTATGCATACGGGTGTAAGTGACTATAGCACACTTATTATTGTACGGAAAATAGTAATGCCAAAAAAAACGGTTTTAAAATAAGTTGAAATATTTTTTAATTTTCATTTACGTAATTAGTACAAGTATAGATAATAATTTTTGGTAAAGTTATTCCTTATTCCTTTAATAAGATAGGGCGGATACTTGGTATATTTTCGGTAGATGTCTTTGTCCAATCAGGTAATTAATAGCATCTTGGTTGTTGCCTTCTCAATTATTTCTTTGAAAAGTTTTGTAATTTACAAACTTTTTGGCAGTCCTTTGTTCTTGGAAGAGTGCATATTTGGCAAAATTTGTTGTTTTTACTTGTCCATAGTCAACAGAATCTTAGAATAAGTCGCCAATTGGTGGCTTCTGAACTGAGCAACCTAGTCAAAACCTAATCTTTATAAATTTTTTGCTAACAAAAGTAACCAATAAATACTTACATAATGCAGAATGACAAAGTTTAGCGGTGTACTGGATTTGGGAAGATTGGGGGGTTTTAGCTGAGCAGGACTGAATTGGTTCATAGTTAATTTATTTAGACTTCATCAACTTTAACAAACGTTGTAATGCCGAGATTCAAAATTTTTAAGTTAGTTACCTTACCGATTACAGGATTAATTAGAAAAATATTAAATTTTATTCTACGTTTTTTGGCATTTGGGTTAAATTTTTTTAATAAACAAGTAAATAGTGACGGTAAGCAGGAAATGACGTAGATTTATTTGAACAAATCAAACTGTCATGGAAACATCTTCTATAAATTTCTGTAACCTTTCAAAATTAGCACATCAGCGCCAGCAGAGTGTCGGCATGTGTACTTTTTTTTGATTTCACTTTTTCCCGCAGAGTTGAACTACCCTGGATAAAATATGGAATTCTCGTTTCATGGCAACTTCGAATGTGTTTCTGGAAAAGGTTGTAATATGGCAAAAAAATGCGAAAAGTTAATCGTCCTCCTCGGATACAAACTCGAAAGGTCTTAGTTTTAAGTCCAGTGTTAGAGTTAGTGGTAACGTTGGTTTTAGTCTTAGTTTACTTAACACCAACCGTGAAAGTCTATAAAATCAATATTTATATTCAAAGACGATTTAGTATCATTCTTTGATTTAATACTTTCTCAGCCTATTTCACTTGAGTTTGAAAATTTGATGCTCTGGGATTAAAGAAATCTAAGAAATTTAAATTTCAATGAATTTCTCGATAAATTGTTTGTATCGATGTCTAACTTCCCTAAACAGCCCTTTTAGTAACCTCTACTGAGTTGTTTCAAATGGATTAATTAAGGCATTCGATAAAGGTGTCTCTCTTACTGTTTATTCATGATTTGTAATCGACCATCCCTAAATTCCATGTTTTAATGATTGTAAATTTTGACTCAATTTTATGGAAATTTCGTGAAATGATATTCGAGGCTTTATGTATATCCATACTTTGACTCCTCTTAAAAGGGGTTAATTCAACATAAGACTGATTTCGATAGACATAACACACACAAATGAAGAATTTATGAAAATATTTTTATATTTTCATATTTTCTAATATTTTATAAAGACTAAAATGTAAAAGGAACGTATAATTTCACATAAAACTAGTAGGAGGAAAAGGTAGAGTTACATCAAATTGCAGGGACCGGAAATCTTTTGGGTAATTAACTCAAAAACAGTCCTGGAGAAGTCTCGACGCTCGGTCGTTGGAAAAAGAGGCTTCTTTTCAAACCCTCGGTAAAGTTTCTACGTCCGGAAACGTGAAAAGCGACCTAACGGGTACCCGTTTTGCATGGTTGACTCGCCAACATAATTTTGAGAAATTTTAAGGGAGAGTTCAAGTCTTCCATTAAAAAATTTACTTTTGAAAAATTTAATTTAAGTCATCTATTAGTATTATAGATTACAAAACGATGTTTGCAAACATCCTTCATATCCGTGAACGTCGAGGTCGTATTTTAATTTAAAATTTAACCAAATTCCGACCATTCGGGTTCCCATTATTTCCGTTTTTCGCACGTGGAACCGTGATAGCGCCACCTCAGGGGTCGCCGCTTGATTTGCATTAATACATATACATGACGCCCTTATGGCGGAAAAAGGGGGAGGCGGTTAAAATTCCACATGAAAGTTGTTAGAGTAGAATTTAATTAGCGCTCCTCGTTCGAAATAAGAGTCGTTTTTCGGAGACGTCAACGGAAAAATGATCCTTCGGGAAACAAACTTGAACATAGGAATAAAAATTTCAATTTTTTCAAACCTTTTTTTAGAAAAAAAAAAGGTTTTTCAATTTCCCGAGACGAGAATTTTTGCAAAAACAAAAATAATTTACATATTTCAAGTGCTACGCTTTCAAGGACTAACCCACGTTTTGTTTTAATTAATTTACTCACTCGCTCTCCATGCAAATACACAATAGAAACGAACAGAACACGAAAACGTTTTCAATTTCATATTAGATTTTAAACCAAAACAAAAAAATTTGAAACAAAATAAAAAAATCCAATTGGAAAATTTTTTTTTCAGTTTACTTTTAAAGTTGCAACTTAAAAATAGGTTAAAATATATCTTTTTTCCTTTTATTTCCTCCCTTTTTTTTCCTTTTTTTTTCCTTTTTTTTCCTTTTTCTCCAGTTTTCCTTAGTCCTTTGTTCTGCACTCCGTTTACGTTAAATAATTGAGTCGAATACGTGGATTTGCATCGTTTGGAGTGTTCCCAAAAGAACCGCGAAATGGAAACTAGGTTTTTCTATCCTCTTTCTTCCCTCTCTTACTTATTGTTAGATTTAAATTGTATTGATTCAAAATTGCTTTACAAAACGTTTTATGTCGTTAAGATATTGGATTAGTGTTGACCTAATGTTAGTAATTAAACGATTATTTGATCAATTAGGTGTACGATGGGAGGTAGTTTACATCAAACCAACATTTAGAGATTACACGTGTAATATTGATATCGCAAGTGAATTAGATGGATACTAGGTTAATTATAATTGCTCGAGATTAACTATTACTTGAAGGGTACGAGAATAAAGTATTGTGTTTACTTCCAATGGGTTTATTTATAATAATTAAGGTTTGATTTTTATATTAAATTGAACTTAAAAGATTCTATTTTGACCTAAAAAAGACTAATTTTTACCTAAAAAAGACTAATTTTGACCTAAAAAAGACTAATTTTGACCTAAAAAAGACTAATTTTTACCTAAAAAAGACTAATTTTTACCTAAAAAAGACTAATTTTGACCTAAAAAAGACTAATTTTTACTTAAAAAAGACTAATTTGTTCTAATTGTCACCAAAAAATTTTTTAAAAATAATTAAATAGAAGAATTTTAATCGAACCTAACATCATTTTTTTATCTCATCTTTGCTACTTGTTGAATGAATTTGGTTTACTAGTCTGTACACATTTCGCCTTTTTTAAGAGTTATAAAGGAAACAAGCCATTTTAAAATCTAAACGGGAGACTATTATTCCATTTATTACGAGTTTTATGTCAGTTTTATGGGTCCAAGTGAGATTGTCTGGGAAATACAGCATTTTGACAACGATTCTCTCCGAGTCCATAAACGGTACAATTACTGAACGTAATCCATGAAGACATAAACACGTCTGAAGTCTAGCAAACCTAAGCAAGTTAAGTTCATTTCCTGACTGCATTTCTTCAAATGATTTTTATAATTAAATTTTTTTTTTCTGACTCTTAGTTTTAATAAAGATTTTTTTTTATGTGTCACAAACAAGGGTGGTTATTAAAAAAGAAAACTAAAATTATGATCGCCCCAACGAAATTTACAATGTCAGGGTGCTTTTATCCCGTATTTATCTTGAGATTCAAAAGGAGCGTGGTGTGTTATTTCCTTTGTCGGTATTATAAAAGGACCGGAAAGTTAATGGAAGTGGTCGATGTGTAGTACGTGCTGTCAAAACGTTGCGCGTACAAACGTGACCTTCCGAGGTTGACCTCTCTCCTCGTTTCAGTTGGAACGTGTTCAGTTCACGGCCTAGTATGCTTTCAGACCGGATCGATATACACTACCACCTCTAAATTATATATTATGAAAACCAGGTGTTCAATAACATTTATATTATTGGAGGTTTTTTTTAATACTTGTCTTAATTAAAAAATAGAAAATTAATTAAGATTGGAATTGTTGATTTCTTATTATTTGAGTTCTTTTTTGTGTTCTTATTATTTGAGCTTTTATTATTTGGACTTTTATTATTTGAACTTTTATTATTTGGACTTTTATTACTTGAATTCTTATTAAAAAGTGATATAATTGAATTTCACCTCTAAAAAAGTGGAATTAATTAACGTTACCTCGTTCGGTCTCGTCGCGCGTTTGTCAAGTTCGGAAACTTAATATTCCCAATCTCCGTGGGGGATCACGAAGACACATCCATCATTCGCTTCGAGGATAATTAGACAAGAGACATCCTCAAGTCGAAACAAAGGCGCCGGCGGAATTCGAGAGCAGGCAATAATTTAACCCGTTTCCGAACTGCAACGTGCACTTACTTAAGGGTTTGAGTCGGGTTTCTAACGACGGCGAGCGAACGTGGTTGGTTCCTGAAGTAACTTTTCCCGCTTCGTCGGCCTCGGAAGGTGAGCTAACTGCGGTTAACTCGCTTGGAAATTGGTTTACAGACGCACGCTCGCTTTAGTTAGAAATTAAGAGGAGGAAGTGGAACTTTTAGGTTTTCGTTAATTGACAAGATTTCTTTTCCAATTTACTTCAATTAGGGTGTTAATTTGTATTTTCATTTTTATGCTTCTTTTGAGATCGTTTCTAGACTAGGTTCACATGTAACACACAAAAACGTACGTTAACGCGCGCTTTAATTACAAAACCGAGGAATTTAGATCAATTCAGATCAGTTGGCTTCAGAACGTTTTCAAGATAGTACATCTGAGAATGGATATAGAATCTATAATTTTATGGAAATATTATAAAAAAAGAAACAAAGTTAAAAAAAAATAAAAAATAAAAACAAAAGTTTATTCATAACCTTATATCCGACACTGAAAGATAATGAAGGAAAATTCTTTAACTTCTTTAGAATGTCTCTGAAATCATTTCATGACTTGCTGCAACTAATTTGGGATGATATTAAGACAGCTCCAAATGCAGTTTTTCGTGATAAAAACGCATGCTCCTGCGAACGTTAAACGGATAGCACGTAGAACTCAAAGCGCGCGTTAACACCTTGAGTTCCATGTCAGTCATCGATGACTGACACCGAGCTTTCCCTTCAATCCGCGTCAGTCATCAGTGACTGACAGAACTTTTCGTTCAGGCCGACAGTGACTGACAGTGGCCTGACGGGTAAGTCCATGCACTGCTCACTCCTATCATAATGTCAAGACTTACGTTTAGTACCGGATGATGTCACACATGGTGCTGCATTCTACTATAAAATTTATTTTGGCAGTTTTTTCACAGGAACCTATATGATTAACATTCACTGCGCATCATTTGTCCAGGGCATAGTCGATCTTGCACATTTTTCAAATATTTTCATATTTAAAAAGTTGACATTCCTTGTCATGTCTTATTCCTTTTGTGAAAAGCGAGAATTGCGCAAGTTATTTGAAGTGATTCTAATTTGTTCAGTGGATTTTAAGTGATTTGGTTTTGGTGTTTCGAGTGATTTAATGTACCAGAATTTGCAAGAAGAATGAATACCAAACAGCAAAATTCAAAAATTAGATACATAAGTATTAGTTGTGAACCCAAACACACATTATTATTTTTATTGGTCAATAAATCCATGACTTTCATTAATAAAATTAGGTAGTTTTAATGTTGTTACTTTTAGTATTTTATGAAACAAAAATTGAAAAGTGAGGTATAACATTGGCTATTTTTTAAATTTCCCGCCAGTATTTAAAACTGCAAAACGAATGTAGCGCCATTGGTGACATCATCCGCAACTAAACGGAGTTCCAGCCAAACATAGGAGAGTCGCCTATCTATATAAGTATATGTCATCTATGGGTAAGTCGTTGAGTCGTTATAAAACTGCGTGGCACTCAACGTGTTAACGCGTAATCGCGCGCGTCTACAGATTTTTGTTTTCACGAGTCAATCGGGGTCGAGCGATCATTGAATCGTAAGCAAATTGAAATAAAATTGAAGGTGTAAACCAAGTTTCGGCATAGTCACGCGACGAGTATTTCGATTCAATCGAAGTAGAAAGACAGTCTACTTTTGTTGAACGATCGTCGCCGAAAGCACATCGAACGACCGCAATCGTACGTGTAAACAGCCAGAACGACAAGATTCGACTTGTACTGAGCACACTGGACAGTAGACAACAGTATACAAAAACCCAAGTACCCAACCCAACGCTTTGGATTTCTATACAAGGCAGAAAGAGAGGAATAGCTGTCACCAGTAGCTAAGAACCGCAGAACTACATGTAATTTCAGTCGGGCTGGTAGCGCCTTTCTCATCGACGTATTTTGTTTTTGAATGAATGGTGCAGTTTTCTGTAGCAGGTATTCGAAGTGCGCGTTATCCATTCTCAGATGGTTTCGGTAACCCTCTGGATTTTCTGCTAGTAATTCTTCTAAGAGAAGATTAGAAGTCCCAAAGGCGTCACGTCTCAAAATCCACGGCCGTGTCCACCAACGTCGTTTATTTTTCTTTTTTCTTATATCTCGTTTTATTTCGTTTTTCAATGCAGTATAAATTATTTGTACTCCCACACTAACTATCTCATTTGACGCCATTTTCATTTTTTTATATTGCTTCAACTTTAGTTGCATGGTGTAAACGTTTGCTGTCTTTCGATCTGATTGAACAACTCAGATCGCTCGACTCCGATCGACTCGTGAAAACGCGGCTTAACGCGCGTTAGTGCTCGTTCATATGAATAGTTGTATTTAATTACCACGATATCTAAACGTGCGCTTAGAAATCAGGCAGATTTTTGCCGTGTGAACCTAGCCTAAGGCTAGACTATTTTTGACGTCCTTTTTGAGATCCTTTACAAGACCCTTTTTTTGAGATCATCTTTGAAGTGCTTTTTAGATCCTTTTTGATGCACTATTATTCTTCCTTTGAAGTTGTAATTGCGATCCTCTTTAGATCTTTTTTGAAACCTTGTTTGAGGCCATTTTTAAGGTTCTTTTCGACGTCCTTTTTGAGATCCTTTTTAAGATCCTTTTTGAAATCCTCTTTTAAGTTCGTTTTTAGATCCTCTTTGATGCACTATTATTCTTCCTTTGAAGTTGCAATTGCAATCCTCTTTAGATCTTTTTTGAAACCTTGTTTGAGGCCATTTTTAAGGTTCTTTTCGACGTCCTTTTTGAGATCCTTTTTAAGACCCTTTTTAAAATCCTCTTTTAAGTTCGTTTTTAGATCCTCTTTGATGCACTATTATTCTTCCTTTGAAGTTGTAATTGCGATCCTCTTTAGATCTTTTTTGAAACCTTGTTTGAGGCCATTTTTAAGGTTCTTTTCGACGTCCTTTTTGAGATCCTTTTTAAGACCCTTTTTGAAATCCTCTTTTAAGTTCGTTTTTAGATCCTCTTTGATGCAGTATTATTCTTCCTTTGAAGTTGCAATTGCGATCCTCTTTAGATCCTTTTTGAGACCCTGTTTGAGGCCATTTTTAAGGTGCTTTTCGACGTCCTTTTTGAGATCCTTTTTAAGACCCTTTTTGAAATCCTCTTTTAAGTTCGTTTTTAGATCCTCTTTGATGCACTATTATTCTTTCTTTGAAGTTGCAATTGCGATCCTCTTTAGATCTTTTTTGAAACCTTGTTTGAGGTCATTTTTAAGGTTCTTTTCGACGTCCTTTTTGAGATCCTTTTTGAGACCCTTTTTGAAATCCTCTTTTAAGTTCGTTTTTAGATCCTCTTTGATGCACTATTATTCTTCCTTTGAAGTTGCAATTGCAATCCTCTTTAGATCCTTTTTGAGATCCTGTTTGAGGCCATTTTTAAGGTCCTTTATGAGATCCTTTTTAAGACCCTTTTTTAGGTCCTCTTTTAAGTCCTTTTTTGGATCATTTTTTTTAGATCCTCTTTGATGCACTTTTATCCTTCCTTTGAAATTGCAATTGCGATCCTCTTTAGATCCTTTTTGAGACCCTGTTTGAGGCCATTTTTAAGGTGCTTTTTGATGTCCTTTTTCAGATCCTTTTTAATACCATTTTTGATGACATCTTCGAAGTCTTTTCTTAGATCCTTTCTGATGTACTACTATCCTTTCTTCAGATTGTAATTGCAATCCTCTTAAGATCTTTTTTAAGATCCTCTTTGAAGTCTCTTTTGAGGTCCTTTTTGAAAGACTATTGTCTTTTCTTGAGTTTATAATTGAAATCCTTTTTGAGGTTCTCTTTGAAGTCCTTTTTTAGATCCTCTTTGATGCACTATTATTCTTCCTGTGAAGTTGCAATTGCAATCCTCTTTAGATCCTTTTTGAGACCCTGTTTGAGGCCATTTTTAAGGTCCTTTATGAGATCCTTTTTAAGACCTTTTTTTAGGTCCTCTTTTAAGTCCTTTTTTAGATCATTTTTTTTAGATCCTCTTTGATGCACTTTTATCCTTCCTTTGAAGTTGCAATTGCGATCCTCTTTAGATCCTTTTTGAGACCCTGTTTGAGGCCATTTTTAAGGTCCTTTTTGATGTCCTTTTTCAGATCCTTTTTAACACCATTTTTGATGTCATCTTCGAAGTCTTTTCTTAGATCCTCTCTGATGTACTACTATCCTTTCTTCAGATTGTAATTGCAATCCTCTTAAGATCTTTTTTAAGATCCTCTTTGAAGTCTCTTTTGAGATCCTTTTTGAAAGACTATTGTCTTCCCTTGAGTTTATAATTGAGATTCTTTTTGAGGTTCTCTTTGAAGTACTTTTTTAGATCCTCTTTGATGCATTATTATCCTTTCTTGAGGTTACAATTGCGATCTTCTTTAGATCCTTTTTGAGGTCTTCTTTGAAGTCCCTTTTGAGCTCCTTTTTGAGGCACGTTTGTCCTTTCTTGGTTGTTATAATTGAGATACTTTTTTGGATTATTTTGGAGGTTGTTTTTTGCAGTCCTCTTTAGAGTCCTTTTTGAGATCTGCTTTGAGGCTCTATTATTCATTCTTGAGGTTACAATCAAAATCCTTTTTGAAATCCTGTTTTATGTCCTTTTTGAGATCATTTTTAAGGTTGTTTTTTGAAATCCTCGTCAACGTCCTTTCTGAAATCTGCTTTGAGGCACTATTATCCATTTTTGATGTTGCAATGAGATCCTTTTTGGGATTCATTTTGATGTCCTTTTTAAGATCCTTTTTGGGATTCATTTTGATGTCCTTTTTAAGATCCTTTTTGGGATTCATTTTGATGTCCTTTTTAAGATCCTTTTTGGGATTCATTTTGATGTCCTTTTTAAGATCCTTTTTGCGATTCATTTTGATGTCCTTTTTAAGATCCTGTTTGAGATTCTTTTTGAGACACTTTTGTGCTTTCTTAAGGTTATAATTCAGATCCTTTTTGAGGTTGTTTTTTAAAGTCCTCTTTGAAGTCCTTTTTGAGATCTGCGTTGAGGTACTATTATTCATTCTTGAGGTTACAATTAAGATCCTTTTCGAGGTCCTTTTTGGGATCCACTTCGATGTTCTTTTTGAGATCCTTCTCAAGGTCCGTTTTGGGATTTACTTCGATGTCCTTTTTGAGATCCTTTTTGAGGCACTATTGTCCTTTCTTGTGGCTGTAATTGAAATTCTTTTTAGATCCTTTTTGAGATCCTTTTTGAGGTCTTGTTTTATGTCATTTTAAGATCATTTTTGAGGTTGTTTCTAGAGGTCTTTTTTGAAGCCTTTTTAAGATCCTCTTTGAGATTCTTTTTGAGACACTTTTGTGCTTTCTTAAGGTTATAATTCAGATCCTTTTTGAGGTTGTTTTTTGAAGTCCTCTTTAAAGTCCTTTTTGAGATCTGCTTTGAGGTACTATTTTATTCATTCTTGAGGTTACAATTGAGATCCTTTTCGAGGTCTTTTTTGGGATCCACTTCGATGTTCTTTTTTGAGATCCTTTTCAAGGTCCGTTTTGGGATTTACTTCGATGTCCTTTTTGAGATCCTTTTTGAGGCACTATTGTCCTTTCTTGTGGCTGTAATTGAAATTCTTTTTAGATCCTTTTTGAGATCCTTTTTGAGGTCTTGTTTTATGTCATTTTAAGATCATTTTTAAGGTTGTTTCTAGAGGTCTTTTTTGAAGCCTTTTTGAGATCCTTTTTAGATCTTTTTTGACGTACCATTTGAGATTCTTTTTAGATCTTTTTTGACGTACCCTTTGAGATTCTTTTTAGATCCTCTTTGAAATTTGCTTTGAAATCTTCTTTTAGATCTTCTTTGATGCAGTATTGTCCTTTCTTGAAGTTACAGTTGCGATCCTCTTTTGAAATCCTTTTGAGGTATGTACTTTTGTCCTTTCTTGAGGCTACAAGTGAGATCCTTTTTGAGATCAAGTTTGAGGTTGTTTGTTGAAGTCCTTTTCGAAATCTGCTTTGAGGCACTATTGTCCTTCCTTAAGGTTACAATTGAGATCCTTTTTGAGATCCTTTTTGTGATCCACTTTGAAGTCCTTTTTGAGATCCTTTCTGAGGCTCTATTATCCTTTCTTGTGGTTGTAATTGAGATTCTTTTTAGATCCTTTATGAGATTCTTAATGAGATTCTGTTTCATGTCCTTTTTGAGGTTCTTTTTGAGACCCACTTTGATGTCCTTTTTGAAATCCTTTTTGAGATTCTTTTTGAGGCTCTATTATCCTTTCTTGTGGTTGTAATTGAGATTCTTTTTAGATCCTTTATGAGATTCTTAATGAGATCCTGTTTCATGTCCTTTTTGAGATCCTTTTTGAGGTTCTTTTTGAGACCCACTTTGATGTCCTTTTTGAAATCCTTTTTGAGATTCTTTTTGAGGCTCTATTATCCTTCCTTGTGGTTGTAATTGAGATTCTTTTTAGATCCTTTTTGAGATCCCATTTGAGGTCCTTTTTTATGTCCTTTCTGAGATCATTTTCGAAGTTGTTTTTTGAGGTCTTCTTTAAAACCCTTTTTCAGAACCGTTTTGAATCCTTTTTATCCTTTCTTAAGGTTACAATTGAGATCCTTTTTATTCTTTCTTAAGGTTACAATTGAGATCCTTTTTAGGTCTTTTTTAAGATCCTTTTTGAAATCCTTTTTCAAATCCCTTTTGAGTCCTTGTTATCCTTTCTTGAGATCTCCTTTTTATCCAACTGAGATCTTTTTTAGATCCTTTTTGATGCTCTTTTCGACAACCTATTTGATACACTTTTGGAGACATAATTATCCTTTCTTAAAGTTACAATTTAAATTTTTCATTTTCCACTTTCCCATAATCATCTACACATACGTAATAACTCTCTAATTTATGAAAAGAAATAAGAAACAATTTTAGACATTTTAACAAATTAATTCTTTTTTTATTTTCAACCGAGTTTTCTAGAAATACGACCGACTTAGTACTTGTAGGTTCTCAAGTTTAAAGCTTGGAACGCGGTTTCTCGAGTTTTATTTTCCTCGCCACGGTATTTGTACAAGTTGAAACATTGTAAGGACGCGTGCTGGAGATTTTATCGCCGCTCCATCTTTAATGGTGACGTTCGGATGGCGCGAACCTGGCAAATGGACACGTGCACCGGCTTTTTGCGATAAAATGTTCGCGAGTCTACTTTTCACCGTCACAAATCGTTTCAATTCAACTCTACAAAAGCAAACTTGTTTATTATTCGAACCGAGTCAAACAAAATTGATCGATTTAAAGATTAAAAATTTTTTTACATGAATATAAAAAAAATTATTAATGTTGAATATAAAGTTTTATTGTTTAAGTTAACAAAATCTCTTTTAGGGATTTTATATCTCAAAATATTTTCACCCTATTAAATTAAAGCTTTATCCGGATAACTTAAAATATCCCAATAGCCCCATTTCCATAACAAGGACGGTATAACCGACGGAGTTACGATTTAAAGCATTTTCCGGCTGCATCTGTTGTTATAGGGAATCTTTTCAAGCTAAGAGCGTCGTCTTTTAGCGACGCCGTTATCC
Organism: Digitonthophagus gazella; assembly: GCA_036711955.1. NCBI lineage: Eukaryota > Metazoa > Arthropoda > Insecta > Coleoptera > Scarabaeidae > Digitonthophagus > Digitonthophagus gazella. Next base: position 2,078,187 of record JASCIT010000002.1, on the reverse strand, counting down.
CGACGCGAAGTCGCTCCCGAGACAATCTCTTTATTCACCATCGACACTCAAAGGGTCCGCAAATGCAAACTTCCACCCTATTCGCCTTTCGACGCCGTAGTTTTCGAATTTAGTCGCTGCAGTAGCGTCGTCTGCGACACGTTCTAGGATGCCGAGGAATTCGGAGACGTCGCCTAGGTATTTACGTTAGTAATTTCATATCAACCGGGTCGCGTTATTACCTGGGACACGAAGACACGTCTCTATTTTAAAGCAGTTTGGGAAATTGTAAGGCTGACGTTTGGAATGTGACGTTGTAAAATTGAGGAAATAAAAATGTTACTGTTGTTGAAAAAAAAATTATACTAGTTTTTAGGTTATAGCTCTTTTAGTATCGAAAATTGAAAAAAATGTCTAGAATAAAATATGTTTATAATTAAAAAAGGTATAAATTTTATTTGAAAAATTTTTTTCCATCCAATTTAGTTTTTGCATTATTTAAGATTAAAGTTGAAAGATTGACATTTTCAGCTTATAATTGGTTTTTATGTTATAGCTCTTTTATTATCAAAAATTGAAAAAAATGTCTAGAATAAAAAATGTTTATAATTAAAACAGGTATAAATTTTATTTGAAAAATTTTTTTCCATCCAATTTAGTTTTTGCATTATTTAAGATTAAAGTTGAAAGATTGACATTTTGAGGTTATAACTGGTTTTTATGTTATAGCTCTTTTATCATCGAAAATTGAAAAAAATGTCTAGAATAAGAAATGTTTATAATTAAAAAAGGTATAAATTTTATTTGAAAAAAATTTTTCCATCCAATTTAGTTTTTGCATTATTTAAGATTAAAGTTGAAAGATTGACATTTTGAGGTTATAACTGGTTTTTATGTTATAGCTCTTTTATTATCAAGAATTGAAAAAAATGTCTTGAATAAAAAATGTTTATAATTAAAAAAGGCATAAATTTTATTTGAAAATTTTTTTTCCATCCAATTTAGTTTTTGCATTATTTAAGATTAAAGTTGAAAGAATGACATTTTCAGCTTATAACTGGTTTTTATGTTATAGCTCTTTTATTATCAAAAATTGAAAAAAATGTCTTGAGTAAAAAATGTTTATAATTAAAAAAGGTATAAATTTTATTTGAAAAAAATTTTTCCATCCAATTTAGTTTTTGCATTATTTAAGATTAAAGTTGAAAGATTGACATTTTGAGGTTATAACTGGTTTTTATGTTATAGCTCTTTTATTATCAAAAATTGAAAAAAATCTCTATAATTAAAAATGTTTATAATTAAAAAAGGTATAGATTTTATTTGAAAAAAATTTTTCCATCCAATTTAGTTTTTGCATTATTTAAGATTAAAGTTGAAAGATTGACATTTTGAGGTTATAACTGGTTTTTATGTTATAGCTCTTTTATCATCGAAAATTGAAAAAAATGTCTAGAATAAAAAATGTTTATAATTAAAAAAGGTATAAATTTTATTTGAAAAAAAATTTTCCATTCAATTTAGTTTTTGCATTATTTAAGATTAAAGTTGAAAGATTGACATTTTCAGCTTATAACTGGTTTTTATGTTGTAGCTCTTTTATCATCGAAAATTGAAAAAAATGTCTAGAATAAAAAATGTTTATAATTAAAAAAGGTATAAATTTTATTTGAAAAAAATTTTTCTATCCAATTTAGTTTTTGCATTATTTAAGATTAAAATTGAAAAATTGACATTTTCAGCTTATAACTGGTTTTTATGTTATAGCTCTTTTATTATCAAAAATTGAAAAAAATGTCTAGAATAAAAAATGTTTATAATTAAAAAAGGTATAAATTTTATTTGAAAAATTTTTTTCCATCTAATTTAGTTTTTGCATTATTTAAGATTAAAGTTGAAAGATTGACATTTAGAGGTTATAACTGGTTTTTAGGTTATAGTTCTTTTAGTATCGAAAATTGAAAAAAATGTCTAGAATAAAAAATGTTTATAATTAAAAAAGGTATAAATTTTATTTGAAAAAAATTTTTCCATCCAATTTAGTTTTTGCATTATTTAAGATTAAAGTTGAAAGATTGTATTTTTGAGGTTATAACTGGTTTTTAGGTTATAGTTCTTTTAGTATCGAAAATTGAAAAAAATGTCTAGAATAAAAAATGTTTATAATTAAAAGAGGTATAAATTTTATTTGAAAAAAATTTTTCCATCCAATTTAGTTTTTGCATTATTTAAGATTAAAGTTGAAAGATTGACATTTTCAGCTTATAAATGGTTTTTATGTTATAGCTCTTTTGTTATCAAAAATTGAAAAAAATGTCTAGAATAAAAAATGTTTATAATTAAAAAAGGTATAAATTTTATTTGAAAAAAATTTTTCCATCCAATTTAGTTTTTGCATTATTTAAGATTAAAGTTGAAAGATTGACATTTTGAGGTTATAACTGGTTTTTAGGTTATAGTTCTTTTAGTATCGAAAATTGAAAAAAAATGTCTAGAATAAAAAATGTTTATAATTAAAAAAAGTATAAAGTTTATTTGAAAAAAATTTTTCTATCCAATTTAGTTTTTGCATTATTTAAGATTAAAATTGAAAGATTGACATTTTCAGCTTATAACTGGTTTTTATGTTATAGCTCTTTTATTATCGAAAATTGAAAAAAATGTCTAGAATAAAAAATGTTTATAATTAAAAAACGTATAAATTTTATTTGAAAAATTTTTTTCCATCCAATTTAGTTTTTGCATTATTTAAGATTAAAGTTGAAAGATTGACATTTTGAGGTTATAACTGGTTTTTAGGTTATAGTTCTTTTATCATCGAAAATTGAAAAAAATGTCTAGAATAAAAAATGTTTATAATTAAAAAACGTATAAATTTTATTTGAAAAATTTTTTTCCATCCAATTTAGTTTTTGCATTATTTAAGATTAAAGTTGAAAGATTGACATTTTGAGGTTATAACTGGTTTTTAGGTTATAGTTCTTTTATCATCGAAAATTGAAAAAAATGTCTAGAATAAAAAATGTTTATAATTAAAAAACGTATAAATTTTATTTGAAAAATTTTTTTCCATCCAATTTAGTTTTTGCATTATTTAAGATTAAAGTTGAAAGATTGACATTTTGAGGTTATAACTGGTTTTTATATTATAGCTGTTTTATTATCAAAAATTGAAAAAAATGTCTAGAATAAAAAATATTTATAGTTAAAAAACGCATAAATTTTATTTGAAAAGATTTTTTCTATTCAATTTAGTTTTTGCATTATTTAAGATTAAAGTTGAAAGATTGACATTTTGAGATTATTACTGGTTTTTTGGTTATAGCTCTTTTATTATCGAAAATTGAAAAAAATGTCTAGAATAAAAAATGTTTATAATTAAAAAAGGTATAAATTTTATTTGAAAAATTTTTTTCCATCCAATTTAGTTTTTGCATTATTTAAGATTAAAGTTGAAAGATTGATATTTTGAGGTTATAACTGGTTTTTAGGTTATAGTTCTTTTAGTATCGAAAATTGAAAAAAATGTTTAGAATAAAAAATGTTTATAATTAAAAAAGGTATAAATTTTATTTGAAAAAAATTTTTCCATTCAATTTAGTTTTTGCATTATTTAAGATTAAAGTTGAAAGATTGACATTTTCAGCTTATAACTGGTTTTTATGTTATAGCTCTTTTATCATCAAGAATTGAAAAAAATGTCTACAATAAAAAATGTTTATAATTAAAAAAGGTATAAATTTTATTTGAAAAAAATTTTTCCAACCAATTTAGTTTTTGCATTATTTAAGATTAAAGTTGAAAGATTGACATTTTGAGGTTATAACTGGTTTTTATGTTATAGCTCTTTTATTATCGAAAATTGAAAAAAATGTCTAGAATAAAAAATGTTTATAATTAAAAAAGGTATAAATTTTATTTGAAAAAAAATTTTCCATCCAATTTAGTTTTTGCATTATTTAAGATTAAAGTTGAAAGATTGACATTTAGAGGTTATAACTGGTTTTTATGTTATAGCTCTTTTATTATCAAAAATTGAATAAAATGTTTAGAATAAAAAATGTTTATAATTAAAAAAGGTATAAATTTTATTTGAAAAATTTTTTTCCATCCAATTTAGTTTTCGCATTATTTAAGATTAAAGTTGATAGATTGATATTTTAATGTTTAACTTTATTATAATAAGTTTATAATATAATATTATAATAAGTTTAAAAAATCACTACAAAACAATTTTATTTTTAAGAATTAGTTGATTTTCATCTATCCAATGTAAGATGCTAACTTTATTACGTATAATTTAGAGATTGTAGAATTTACATCGTTATTGAGGAAGGTACGCATAAAAGCTCCTCGGAACTTTACCACCATTAATTACAAACGACTTTGACATATGATACGGGTCGTGATCTTTAATGCCAATTACCGCCCTACCCGGAAAATTTACTGATCCCGATTTTCCCCTTCTCGTTTTATTAGACAAATGATAATAGGGAAAGGCGTTGGTTTAATTAAAAAAATAACGTAGACGAGAACGCATTTTTTTATTTTTGGTGTAGTTGGAGTAAGAAGGGAAGCAATGGAACGCGAAATTTAATATGCGCGAGGTACAATATAAACGCGGCGGACGTGTATACGGGATTTTGTGGGGTTGACGGGGTTAGGTTGAAATTACCGTAATACGCGGGCGAAGGGAGCAACAGAAAACGCAAATTGTTCTTTACGTCAGCGACGCGTATTTCTCTTCATAAAAGCGGTTTAACGACGAAATAAATTCGCCGTGGTACCGAGGTACCCCGGTATGATGTACGATGGGGAGGCGAGTGGGGTATTTATTTGGACCGTTTCACCGCCCAGAGGAAGAAATCGAAGTAAATCGAGGAATTTATAGCCGGGTACGGCCAATGTATACCAAGTTGTCGACCGAGATAGATTGTGGCGCGCCGACTACTACAAATTACCACCGTAAATTTGCGGTCGTTGACCAAAGCTTCCTATAAGATTCGATTGTATACGTCAATTCGATTGTACACGACAAAATTATTAACTATGGATTTGTTAGGGGTAAAAAACGAAAATGTTAAAAAAAATGCGTTATAGTCTCACTAAATCGCCCACAATTCGTGTTGTGGCACTAGTAAAAATAACCAACGTATTGTGACTTACCTAAAAAGGTCACAAAGTGAAATTCGCATCATGGCTTGAATCATAGATCTACAAAATTTTATGAAAGGCGAGACCCACAGCTCAGATAATACTTTTATAAAAGGTTTTGGTGCATTGAATTCAAATATGACTTCAGACCTATTTCATCACCTCAGGTTTTCTAATCTATAGGATATTCTAATCTATAAATTCAAAAAAACATGAATTTTGGACATATTCGAAATTAAATAACGTAGTAAATAAATTTTTATCTACAAAACTTAATGTGGCATCCCAATCTACCACATTTCCCATTAAAAATGCATTTTGAATTTTTTCAATATCTTAATTTCTTTATGAAAAAATCTTCTTTTTGTAATCCTTCAACTTTCGGATACTCATACTTTCAAAATTTTTGTCGAAAAAAATCGGGGTAAAGACTGTCATAATCAGTGATCATTTTTGCGCAACATAGCCAAAATTCAAAATTGTAAGTTACCTGGTTTAGGAAATATAGTGAGTTACATGAAAAAAGGACCGATTTTTTGACCGATTTGCAGAAAACACAAACTATGGGATTTTTTTTTTAGAAACCGCTGAAGAAAAAAAAAATGGGATCTTTTATAGGTTGTATTTCTTAAATTTTTTCATGAAAAATTTTCTTTTTGTAATCCTCCAATCGGAGTCGTTAGTATAGTAGACTACTATTCGTGCCATAAGTCAAGTCAGAGAAATTTCGGATGATCGTACTCCGAAAATTTTTATCGAAAAAAATCGGGGTTAAGACTGTTATAATCAGTAATCATTTCTGCGCAACATAGCCAAAATTCAAAATTGTAGATTACCTGGTTTAGGAAATATAGTGAGTTACATGAAAAAAGGACCGATTTTTTTACCAATTTGCAGAAAATACAAACTACGGGATTTTTTTTAGAAACCGTTGAAGAAAAAAAATGGGATCTTTTGTAGGATGCATTTCTCAAATTTTTTCATGAAAAAAAAAATCTTTTTTTTATAATCCTTCAATCGTAGTCGTTGGTATAGTAAACTACTATTCGTGCCATAAGTCAAGTCAGCGAAATTTCGGATGCTCGTACTCCGAAAATTTTTATCGAAAAAAAATCGGGGTTAAGACTGTCATAATCAGTGATCATTTTTGCGCAACATAGCCAAAATTCAAAATTGTAAGTTACGTGGTTTAGAAAATATAGTGAGTGACATGAAAAAAGGACCGATTTTTTGACCAGTTTGCAAAAAACACAAACTATGGGATTTTTTTTTAGAAACCGCTGAAGAAGAAAAATGGGATCTTTTGTAGGTTGTATTTCTTAAATTTTTTCATGAAAAATTTTCTTTTTGTAATCCTCCAATCGGAGTCGTTGGTATAGTAGACTGCTATTCATGCCATAAGTCAAGTCAGCGAAATTTCGGATGCTCGTACTCCGAAAATTTTTATCGAAAAAAAATCGGGGTTAAGACTGTTATAATCAGTGATCATTTCTGCGCAACATAGCCAAAATTCAAAATTGTAAGTTACCTGGTTTAGGAAATATAGTAAGTTACATGAAAAAAGGACCGATTTTTTGACCAGTTTGCAGAAAATACAAACTATGGGATTTTTTTTAGAAACCGCTGAAGAAAAAAAATGGGATCTTTTGTAGGTTGTATTTCTTGAATTTTTTCAAGAAGAAAAAATCTTTTTTTTATAATCCTTCAATCGTAGTCATTGATATAGTAGACTACTATTCGTGCCATAAGTCAAGTCAGAGAAATTTCGGATGCTTGTACTCCGAAAATTTTTATCGAAAAAATCGGGGTTAAGACTGTCATAATCAGTGATCATTTCTGCGCAACATGGCCAAAATTCAAAATTGTGAGTTACCTGGTTTAGGAAATATAGTGAGTTACTTGAATAAAGGACCGATTTTTTGACCAGTTGGCAAAAAACACAAACTATGGGATTTTTTTTAGAAACCGCTGAAGAAAAAAAATGGGATCTTTTATAGGTTGTATTTCTTGAATTTTTTCATAAAAAAATTTTCTTTTTTTAATCCTCCAATCGGAGTCGTTGGTATAGTAGACTACTATCCGTGCCATAAATCAAGTCAGAGAAATTTCGGATGCTCGTACTCCGAAAATTTTTATCGAAAAAAATCGGGGTTAAGACTGTTATAATCAGTGATCATTTCTGCGCAACATAGCCAAAATTCAAAATTGTATGTTACCTGGTTTAGGAAATATAGTGAGTTACATGAAAAAAGGACCGATTTTTTGACCAGTTTGCAAAAAACACAAACTATGGGATTTTTTTTTTAGAAACCGCTGAAGAAAAAAAATGGGATCTTTTATAGGTTGTATTTCTTGAATTTTTTCATAAAAAAATTTTCTTTTTTTAATCCTCCAATCGGAGTCGTTGGTATAGTAGACTACTATCCGTGCCATAAATCAAGTCAGAGAAATTTCGGATGCTCGTACTCCGAAAATTTTTATCGAAAAAAATCGGGGTTAAGACTGTTATAATCAGTGATCATTTCTACGCAACATAGTCAAAATTCAAAATTGTAAGTTACCTGGTTTAGGAAATATAGTGAGTTACATGAAAAAAGGACCGATTTTTTCACCAGTTTGCAGAAAACACAAACTTTGGGATTTTTTTTTTTAGAAACCGCCGAAGAAAAAAAATTGGAACTCTTTATAAGATGTAACCTCATCTGTTCACTGTAACAAGTTACTTTTTTCTTTTTCAAAAATTCTCGAGAGGCATGTTTCCCACACCACAATTGATTCATTCTCTTTACCGACAATGTTTTGACTCAAATTTCGAAATGGTAATGTTTGCTGATGATAAGCTAATAATGGCACAAGATGACATCTTTATAGGTCATTTTGTTTTAACGACGCAATCGAATCACTGCAAAGTCAATTGATAAAATCCAGCACTGGATAACGAAGTGAGGCATCATGCTCAATGGCAATGTCAATCCAAGATCTTTACGCTAAGACACCTGCACGTAACGTAATGTTAATTGTTATCAACAACCAAATAATCCCGTGGAGCGCAAAAAATGAGGCTATCAAATACCTTGGAGTATTCCTTGAGTAACGTTTAACTTGGAGATACCACATTAAAACTCAACCAAGGATATGCCAGGTTTAGATTTTATCCCCTAATTAATAGAACATCTCCTATGATAATAGAGTGCATTTTCTTCCTCTACAAAGATCTTATTAGACCATCAGTTAAGGCTCTTATTACCACTGGTTAAACGCTTGCCCGGTTTGGAGTAACTCATCAGCCTCAAATATGAAACAGATTCAAAGTCTACAGAACAAACTCCTTAGGATTTCAGTGGATGCCCCATGGTTTATAAGGAAGAGTGATCTACATGAAGACCTAAAAGTGTCATCTATTAGTGAGTTTATTAAGACTAAGAACGTAACCAAAAAGTTCTACAACAAAGTTCGCTTGATGGCAAAGCTTAATTCGCGATATTTCCTAAAGACCAACGATTTTGCATTTTAGCTATGTTAATTAGAAATGATCGAAAATTATAAAAGTTTATTGATTTGACTTATGACGTGGATAGTAGTAAGAAATGATTTGATGTTTCAAAAAGATGTAAGGTTTACAAATCTTTGTTTTCAGCATCTTTGACGAATCAAAAATAGAAAAAATTTTAAAATCATTTTCTCTTTAATTCAAATGAACGTTTTTGTGATTCAAACTTTCCCTTTTCAAAGGTTTTATTGCTGAGGTTGAGTTCAAAATGTTTTTATCCTTCATTGAATGTTTTCATCCTTTGCATCTAACAGATACACAAATTAGTACCCCCTTTCTTATTCAAAACATGGTCTCAACGTGGAAATCTCACCCTTTATCGATAACCACGACAAACACCGGGGCACCGTTCCTAGTATACCGAGTATGTACTCTTTGCTGTTTGCCCAACGGCACGCCCTGTTTACAAACCACTTTATCGACGACCAATGACGGAAATGTTAGGTGCCGCGCACGTAAAGCGCTAACCCGGGGGCCGCGAAGCTTCTACGAGACCGCTTAGGGACAAATATTCGTACCTATTTGCGCGTTGCGATTTAAAACCGTGTACGTGTGTGCGAAAGCGCTAACGGCGTAAACACCAAACGTTTATCGTCGGGTTGTTGTTGCGCAGCTCGGAGGTAACGCGTTTTTGCTCGGATTACCGCTTCGGGACGTTTCCCTTTGAAGCCGTTCAACCTAACGTTCCGTTTAAGTATCTACGATAAAATGTGTTTACGTGAGATTTTTAAAGTGGATAATTACGTGCGTTTTCGAACATAACACAGACACCCGGTGAATCCGTCCGACTCAAACCAACCGTAACTCAGTTGACGGGACGGTTGATTGATTCGATTGATCTTCCTCACTTAACATACCGAATAACCGTCCATAATGTATCCATATCCCTCAGCGACTTGCAATATTCAGCTATTCGAATTTGTCCCGAGGGTTTCGAGGTACCGAATTAATTGCTTCGTCCGGCAATCGTCAAAGCTCCTTCTGGTTTAATTGATAATTAAACCCGTCAGCGTTGTTCATTATTCGAGAATTCATTAAATCAACTTACATCACAAATAATCTTTTCAAAAATACTTTTGTATCAAATATATAAAAAAAATTAATTGATGAATCAGTCAGAAAAATTCCTATTGTAATTGATATTTACCCGGCGCCTCCACCAAAAATTAAATCGTTAATTTCCTTTTAAATATGTGACATATTTTAAACCACATATGTAAATCTAAAAGTACATAAATAGGAGCTTTAAAGCTAAGGAAGATAATTGTCACAGTTCTTAATTGCTTGAATTTATAATTAAATCAACCGGCGCCTCCACCAATTTTTTTTTTAAATTTCTGTGTGTTTGTGATATTTTTCAAACCACATATACGTAAATTTAAAAGCAGGAAAACACAGCAGGACGTATATACGATCGTTTGAAACGTAACGTTAGCCGACGCTATCGGCGTAGCAAATGAATAGATCCTAGCTAAGAATTTATGTGGGACGAAGACGAATGCGCGACCTCGGAGTCGGATTTATATTGCCCTCGTTCTCCGAACTCTTGTAATGGGCCACGAGCGACCGAAATGATTAAAGGTGGGATTAAAGTGAAACGGGTCGACCGGAATAATAGCTATTTACGTATTACAAGCTGAAAAAAGTATCAAGAGGATTCACTTCTTAAAAGGATTTTCGTCTTGTTTTTCCTAGCAAATTTAAATTAAGCGTCCGATTTGCAAGAGGGTCGGTGGAAAATGCAGATCTAAATAAAGACAAAGCGGGATGCTCTGTGGAGCTTACCTGGAAGGCGTCGCGACGCCTCTTCGTCGTTTGACGAAACGCCGTCTGCTCAGACTTAATTTGCAAATGAAAGAACCTGATTTGCTTAATTGGGCGGGAAAAGCGGGTCGTTTTCTACTAAAGAGATACTGTCGCGTCAACCGGTGAACGTAATGGATTACACGGTAGCTTATTTTCGAAGCTACTCGTCTAAATAGATTAAAAATTTCCTTTCAAATAAGTTAGTCAATAAATTAACAAACTAAATCTTACTTAATTACAAAAATACTTTTTAATCTTTCACTTCTTTCTTTTCTTAACTTCTTTATCCAGAGATTGATTTTTTTTCGAAGCCTCTACATTATCACCTAACCTAAAAATAATCATCAAAATTCGCTAACTTCAAAAAATCACCCAGAATTTATTTTAAAAAATTAAAAAAAGATTTCTTAGGTGATGATAGATTAAAATATCTTCTTTAATAGCAACTATAATAATTTATAGGTTGGATTATAAAAATTTCCAGAAAAAAATTATTTTGTGGACATCACCTAACCTAAAAACGTCAAAATTGAGCAACTTTAAAAAATCGTCCAGACTTTATTTTTAAAAATTAAAGAAAAATTTCTTAGATGATGATAGATTAAAATGTATTCTTTAATACTATCCATAATAATTTATAGGTTACATTATAAAAATTTCGAAAAAAAAATTATTTTGTGAACATCACCTAACCTAAAAACTTCAAAATTGAGTAATTTTAAAAAATCGTCCAGACTTTATTTTTAAAAATTAAAGAAAAATTTCTTAGATGATGATAGATTAAAATATCTTCTTTAATAGCAACTATAATAATTTATAGGTTGGATTATAAAAATTTCAAGAAAAAAATTATTTTGTGAACATCACCTAACCTAAAATCTTCAAAATTGAGTAACTTTAAAAAAATCGTCCAGACTTTATTTTTAAAAATTAAAGACAAATTTCTTAGATGATGATAGATTAAAATATCTTCTTTAATAGCAACTATAATAATTTATAGGTTGGATTATAAAAATTTCGAGAAAAAAATTATTTTGTGAACATTATTTTCACCTAACCTAAAAACGTCAAAATTAAGTAATTTAAAAAAATCGTCCAGACTTTATTTTTAAAAATTAAAGAAAGATTTTTTAGATGATGATAGATTAAAATATCTTCTTTAATAGCAACTATAATAATTTATAGGTTGGTTTATAAAAATTTCGAGAAAAAAATTATTTTGTGAACATCACCTAACCTAAAATCTTCAAAATTGAGTAATTTTAAAAAATCGTCCAGACTTTATTTTTAAAAATTAAAGAAAGATTTTTTAGATGATGATAGATTAAAATATCTTCTTTAGTAGCAACTATAATAATTTATAGGTTGGATTATAAAAATTTCCAGAAAAAAATTATTTTGTGAATATCACCTAACCTAAAATCTTCAAAATTGAGTAATTTAAAAAATTCGTCCAGATTTTATTTTTAAAAATTAAAGAAAGATTTTTTAGATGATGATAGATTAAAAAGTCGTCTTTAATGTTAACTATAATAATGTATAGGTTAGATTATAAAAATTTCGAGAAAAAAATTATTTTGTGAACATCACCTAACCTAAAATCTTCAAAATTGAGTAACTTTAAAAAATTCGTCCAGACTTTATTTTTAAAAATTAAAGAAAGATTTTTTAGATGATGATAGATTAAAGTATCTTCTTTAATAGCAACTATAATAATTTACAGGTTAGATTATAAAAATTTCGAAAAAAAAAATATTTTGTGAACATCACCTAACCTAAAATCTTCAAAATTGAGTAATTTTAAAAAATCGTCCAGACTTTATTTTTAAAAATTAAAGAAAGATTTCTTAGATGATGATAGATTAAAATATCTTCTTTAATAACAACTATAATAATTTATAGGTTGGATTATAAAAATTTCGAGAAAAAAATTATTTTGTTAACATCACCTAACCTAAAAACTTCAAAATTGAGTAGTTTTAAAAAATCGTCCAGACTTTATTTTTAAAAATTAAAGAAAAATTTCTTAGATGATGATGGATTAAAATATCTTCTTTAATATTAACTATAATAATTTATAGGTTGGATTATAAAAATTTCGAGAAAAAAATTATTTTGTTAACATCACCTAACCTAAAAACTTCAAAATTGAGTAATTTTAAAAAATCGTCCAGACTTTATTTTTAAAAATTAAAGAAAGATTTTTTAGATGATGATAGATTAAAATGTCTTCTTTAATGGCAACTATAATAATTTATAGGTTGGATTATAAAAATTTCGAGAAAAAAATTATTTTGTGAATATCACCTAACCTAAAATCTTCAAAATTGAGTAACTTTAAAAAATCGTCCAGACTTTATTTTTAAAAATTAAAGAAAGATTTCTTAGATAATGATAAATTGAAACGTCTCCTTGAATACTATCTATAATAATTTATAGGTTAGATTATAAAAATTTCGAGAAAAAAATTATTTTGTGAACATCACCTAACCTAAAATCTTCAAAATTGAGTAATTTAAAAAATTCGTCCAGACTTTATTTTTAAAAATTAAAGAAAAATTTCTTAGATGATGATAGATTAAAGTATCTTCTTTAATAGCAACTATAATAATTTATAGGTTGGGTTATAAAAATTTCGAGAAAAAAATTATTTTGTGAACATCACCTAACCTAAAAACTTCAAAATTGAGCAACTTTAAAAAATCGTCCAGACTTTATTTTTTAAAATTAAGGAAAGATTTCTTAGATAATGATAGATAAGAATGTCTTCTTTAATACTAACTATAATAATTTATAGGTTGGATTATAAAAATTTCGAAAAAAAAAAAATTATTTTGTGAACATCACCTAACCTAAAATCTTCAAAATTGAGTAATTTTAAAAAATTCGTCCAGACTTTATTTTTAAAAATTAAAGAACGATTTTTTAGATGATGATAGATTAAAATGTCTTTTTTAATAGCAACTATAATAATTTATAGGTTGGTTTATAAAAATTTCGAAAAAAAAATTATTTTGTAAATATCACCTAACCTAAAAACATCAAAATTGAGTAACTTTAAAAAATCGCTCAGAGTTTATTTAAAGGAATTAAAAAATGATTTTTACTTTAAATTAAATCTTAAAGTCTCTATTTTCTATAATATATATCAAATTAATTCTAATTATTACCAAAAAATTAAAAAAAAATTAATAAAAGCGTCCATAAATCCATTTTATTTCATGTACCCTTGATTTATTATTAAACAATTTAATGAACAAGCATCAATTTTAATATTTCATAGTTTCCGAAACAACCATCAATTTATAAAATATCTACCTTTCAATCTTTGTTATTTAATAAAGCGCATTGTAAATTTAACAATAATTAATGTAATACTATTACGAAATCGATTAACACATAAATCCATATATTATTTTGATCTATTTATCAATAAATTATTAAATGGCAAATTTTAAATGAATAATTCTTATTATAAAAAATACTTTTTTCTTAAAAAAAAGCTGTAGTTTGAGTTACGATTTTATGTAAAATAAGTTGTCGTAAATCGCCAAATTAGTCAACTTTTAAAAATTCATATCTAAAAAACTAATTGCTTTTAAGCGTTAAAATTTTAGGAGGATTTAAATTAATAATTAATCTTTATTTTTACCAAAGATGAATTTTCTACGACTTTTAGTTTTTCTCTCAGAAGAGAAAATGTAACATAATGTCGATTAAAATTTATTAATTTTTAAAAATTCATAAGTCAAAAACTAATTGTTGTTGAGACTTGAAATTTTATGAGGATTCAGAATAATAATTTACCTTTATTTTTACCAAAGATGAATTTTGTATGATTTTTAGTTTTTCCCTCAGAAGAGGAAATGTAAGTTCATGTCTTTAAATTGACATTTTTAAACCTTAAATCTTAGGCTACGTTTCTAATATTTTTGTATATAATAACATGTAATGTACTATCCAAGCCATTAATGTATTAAACACGTTTCCGCGCCGGTTACTTTTTGCGTTTGCAAATTTGACGAGATCCCTCGCTGATGCTGTTGCGGCACAATAAATACCTTATTTGCATAATTATTTTCGCCGGAGCGAAGCGTCCTCCCGTCGTCCTGCGACTCTCTGGCCGGAAAATTTAATTACAACATATGTCCGCGTCCGTAATTATTATAATTGGGTTTTTAATTAATACTCGGAGCGCGAGCGTTCGCGACCCGCATATTAATACTTCATTTAGGCTCGGTTTAACGCCCGCCCAATTTCGCAACTTTAAAAATCCCGCCGAATATTTATTTTTCCCCGACTGCTACACGTATCCACTTTAAACCGGACGTTTTGCGCGTGTAAACCAATTTCGGGGTTTCTACTAAAGTGTTTATTTTAATCAACCGAGCAATTACTATCTAAATTATAACCGAATTAAATTTCAAATTTGTCTCATTAAAATTTAATGAGGAATTTTTCTTTAGTATTAAAAGTACTTACAAAAAAAAATAAATTAAAGAATAATATTGTAAAATTAAATTTAATTTTGTGAAAAAATCTTTTGTTAGTTTTATAAATAACGTTTGGATTTTTTTAAAGTCTACTTTTAATGATTTATAAAATAATTTTTTCCTCTGTTCTATAAGTGACCAACCAATGTGGTGAAAATTTAATTCTCAAAATGAGTGTCCGTTTCAAAACAATGTTGAGAGAGTGTTTTAGTGTATTAATATAAGGATAACTTGAACTTTATTAGTCTTTAACTTTTGTAAAGAAAGTGAACAATTTGCAAAAATTTTTGTTGAGAAATTAGAAAAAAAATTCTAAATTTTGACTTTGAGGTTAAGTAACTCGACTCTCAATCGCCTGATTTTCATACCGTTTGCTTTAAACAATTTTCTATTCAATTCTGAGTAAGACTTTAGAAATACGTCATTGTGCATAAGCCAGAAAAATTCTGTTTTTCCAAACTATCGAAAAATTAATGCTTATCGAAAATGTACTTCTAACCCATTTTTCTGAAAAACCAAAGAACTTACGGAAAAATGGATTTCACCATAATTTTCCCCGTTATTAAATTATATAAGATCGCGAGTCTCAGCAAAATCTAAAATTTTCGATTTTTGAAAAAAATTCCGTACCTCCCCCTTTCATTTTTTTTCGGTTTTGTGGCTATTTTAGAAATTTTTACTTTGAGCTCGTGTAACTTGGCCGTCGACAATTCAATTTTCTTGTGGTTAGTTTTCGACGATTCTCCGTTTAATTCTGAGTATAACTCTAGAAGAGCATTATCATATCATGCCCGGAAAATTTGTGATTAAGGTTTTTCCAAACCTCTGCACCGAAAAATTAGACGAAAATTTTGAAAAAAAATTCTTTCATTTTATTGTAAATTCCGATTATTTGAACATGTATAATCTTTTGGAAAGTACTAATCCATGTATCAAATTATTCTTTCGCCGAGAAATCGCTGGAAAATCGCGATTTGATTTTTTCAATTTTTTTGATTTTCGACCATTTTATAAATTTTGACTTTGAGCTTCCATAACTCGGCCATCGGTCGTCCGATTTTCATACGGGTTGTTTCAAATAATTCTCCATTCAATTTTGAATAAGGTGCTGGAAAAGCATCATCGTGCCTGACCTAGAAAATTTCTGGCGAACGTTTCTTCGAAGCTCTGCATCGAAAAATTAATGCTTATCGAAAATGTACTTTTAACCCATTTTTCTGAAAAACCAAAGAACTTACGGAAAAATGGATTTCACCATAATTTTCCAAGTTATTAAATTATATAAGATCGTGAGTCCCAGCAAAATTTAAAATTTTCGATTTTTGAAAAAATTTGCATACCTCCCCCTTTCATTTTCTTCGGTTTTGTGGTTATTTTAGAAATTTTTACTTTGAGCTCGTGTAACTGCCGTCGACAATTCAATTTTCTTGCGGTTAGTTTTAAACGATTCTCCGTTTAATTCTGAGTATAACTCTAGAAGAGCATTATCATATCATGCCCGGAAAATTTCTGATTAAGGTTTTTCCAAACCTCTGCACCGAAAAATTAGACGAAAATTTAAAAAAAAAATTTTTCATTTTATTGTAAATTCCGATTATTTGAACATGTATAATCGTTTGGAAAGTACTAATCCATGTATCAAATTATTCCTTCGCAGAGAAATCGCTGGAAAATCGCGATTTGATTTTTTCGACTTTTTCGATTTTCGACCATTTTATAAATTTTGACTTTGAGCTTCCATAACTCGGCCATCGGTCGTCCGATTTTCATACGGTTTGTTTCAAATAATTCTCCATTCAATTTTGAATAAGGTGCTGGAAAAGCATCATCGTACCTGACCTAGAAAATTTCTGGCGAACGTTTCTCCGAACCTCTGCATCGAAAAATTAATGCGCGTTGAAAATTCACTTTTATCCGATTTTTCTGGAAAACCAAAAGACCTACGGAAAAATGGATTTCACCATAATTTTCCCCGTTATCAAATTATATAAGATCGTGAGTCCCAGCAAAATCTAAAATTTTCGATTTTTGAAAAAAATTCCATACCTCCCCCTTTCATTTTCTTCGGTTTTGTGGCTATTTTAGAAATTTTGACTTTGAGCTCGTGTAACTTGACCGTCGATCGTTCGATTTTTATGCGGTTAGTTTTTAACGATTCTCCGTTTAATTCTGAGTATAACTCTAGAAGAGCATTATCATATCATGCCCGGAAAATTTCTGATTAAGGTTTTTCCAAACCTCTGCACCGAAAAATTAGAAGAAAATTTTGAAAAAAGTTTTTTTCATTTTATTGTAAATTCCGATTATTTGAACATTTATAATCGTTTGGAAAGTACTAATCCATGTATCAAATTATTCCTTCGCCGAGAAATCGCTGGAAAATCGCGATTTGATTTTTTCGATTTTTTCGATTTTCGACCATTTTATAAATTTTGACTTTGAGCTTCCATAACTCGGCCATCGCTCGTCCGATTTTCATACGGTTTGTTTCAAATAATTCTCCATTCAATTTTGAATAAGGTGCTGGAAAAGCATCATCGTGCCAGATCTAGAAAATTTCTGGCGAACGTTTCTCCGAACCTCTGCATCGAAAAATTAATTCGCGTTGCAAATTCACTTTCAGCGGATTTTTTTGGAAAACCAAAAGACCTACGGAAAAACGGATTTCACCATGGTTTTCCTCGTTGTTGAATTATAAAAGGACGGGATTCTCAGCAAAATCTAAAATTTTCGATTTTTGAAAAAAATTCCATACCTCCCCCTTTCGATTTTTTCAGATTTTTGACTATTTTAGAAATTTTCCCGTTTTTTTTTTCGATTTCAAGAAAAACATCTCTACATAAAATAAATTATTTTTTATATCTCGAATTTTCCAAGCTTCGGTTCAAATCGACTCCGTTCGCGAGCTTTCGGTTCTGCGGATCGCTTACCACCCCGTAGTTTCAAGCAGTTCCAACCCCACGTACCCTCGCGGATATAGGCGCGTAGGAGTCGAGCGAAAAATTTTCCCGTGTTTTGTGGTGCATCGCCCCAATTTTTTTTCCCCATTTTGTGCTAAGCTCAGACGAACCGTCGGGGGTTTTGTGCGCGAATTCCAGTTTTTGTGGGGGAGATTTTTTACCGGAAGGGTAGTCGGAATCGAAGTCCAGGTGAGTTTCGAACTCAAAAATTCAATTTACGCTCCTCTTCTTTTAACGACCGCGCTTTACTTTTTCCCCAACCGATAAGGGAGCGCGCATATTTTCGGTTCCCGAGCTTTTGTCATGTAAATTTGGGAAAAATTCAGGTTTCATATTTCATGTCGCTGTATGCATCGAGGGGAGGGAGTTTTTTTGCGCCCCGTTACCGGTTCGACCCAGTGAATTGCAAATGAGTTCGCGCTGAAATGTTGATGCCCTCGGCGCTGATGGCCCTAATCATTTATGGTATGCATTGGAAATAGTTTTGGGAGGTTCAATAAAATATCTATAATCCACAAATATATTTATCAGTATTTTTTAAAAATTCACATTTGAGAAATTAACTAAAATTAAGTAAAACTTGAAATTAAAAAAATATAATTTAGATAATTTTTAAAAATTCATATCTCAAAAACTAGTTGTTATTGAGACTTAAAATTTTATATGGATTTAGATTAATATTTAATCTTTATTTTCACCAAAAGAAATTTTTCTACGATTTTTAGTTTTTCCCCCAGAAGAGAAAAAGTAACCTAATGTCGATTAAAATTTGTCAATTTTTAAAAATTCATAAGTCAAAAACTAATTTTTCTTAAGAGCTGAAATTTTACCAGGATTTCGATTTATATTTAATCTTTATTTTTACCAAAAATAAATTTTCTACGAATTTTAGTTTTTTCTATAGGTAAGAAAACCTAACCTAACTTAATTTACAAGTTGATTAAAAAAACGTTAATTTTTAAAAATTCATATCTAAAAAACTAATTGTTATTGAGACTTAAAATTTTATATGGATTTAGATTAATATTTAGTCTTTATCTTTACCAAAAGAAATTTTTCTACGATTTTTAGTTTTTCTCTCAGAAGAGAAAATGTAACCTAATGTTGATTAAAATTTGTCAATTTTTAAAAATTCATAAGTCAAAAATTAATTTTTCTTAAGAGTTGAAATTTTACCAGGATTTCGATTTATATTTAATCTTTATTTTTACCAAAAATAAATTTTCTACGAATTTTAGTTTTTTCTATAGGTAAGAAAACCTAACCTAACTTAATTTACAAGTTGATTAAAAAAATGTTAATTTTTAAAAATTCATATCTAAAAAACTAATTGTTATTGAGACTTAAAATTTTATATGGATTTAGATTAATATTTAATCTTTATTTTTACCAAAAGAAATTTTTCTACGATTTTTAGTTTTTCTCTCAGAAGAGAAAATGTAACCTAATGTTGATTAAAATTTGTCAATTTTTAAAAATTCATAAGTCAAAAACTAATTTTTCTTAAGAGTTGAAATTTTACCAGGATTTCGATTTATATTTAATCTTTATTCTTACCAAAAATAAATTTTCTACGAATTTTAGTTTTTTCTATAGGTAAGAAAACCTAACCTAACTTAATTTACAAGTTGATTAAAAAAATGTTAATTTTTAAAAATTCATATCTAAAAAACTAATTGTTATTGAGACTTAAAATTTTATATGGATTTAGATTAATATTTAATCTTTATTTTTACCGAAAGAAATTTTTCTACGATTTTTAGTTTTTCTCTCAGAAGAAAAAATGTAACCTAATGTTGATTAAAATTTGTTAATTTTGAAAAATTCATAAGTCAAAAATTAATTTTTCTTAAGAGTTGAAATTTTACTAGGATTTCGATTTGTATTTAATCTTTATTTTTACCAAAAATAAATTTTCTACGAATTTTAGTTTTTTCTATAGGTAAGAAAACCTAACCTAACTTAATTTACAAGTTGATTAAAAAAATGTTAATTTTTAAAAATTCATATCTAAAAAACTAATTGTTATTGAGACTTAAAATTTTATATGAATTTAGATTAATATTTAATCTTTATTTTTACCAAAAGAAATTTTTCTACGATTTTTAGTTTTTCTCTCAGAAGAGAAAAAGTAACCTAATGTTGATTAAAATTTGTCAATTTTTAAAAATTCATAAGTCAAAAACTAATTTTTCTTAAGAGCTGAAATTTTACCAGGATTTCGATTTATATTTAATCTTTATTTTTACCAAAGATAAATTTTCTACGACTTTTAGTTTTTCCCCCAGGAAAGAAAATGTAACTTAATATCCTTAATTGATTTTTTTTTACATTCTAAAAATAGATTTTCTTTGAATTAATTTAAAATTTAGTGTTTAAAACTTAAAAAATAATGGTGGAGGAGCCAGTAAAAGATATTATTTAAGAAATTTTTTTCCAAAATAATGTCATTCACTATTAAGTTTTCTAAAAAACAAAATGTATAAGCAGAATGTTAATTAACTCCCTCAATAGAATGAATTAAAGTACAAATACAATTCTCAATGTCAAGTGAAAATTAACGAAGATAATTTAAATAGATTGTGTCGAAAACATTCACTATACAATTTAATTAACCAAATGGAAATGGTCGGAATTGTGTTCAAAATCGATATTCGCGAAGTTAGCGTGACAGGTGATCGTATATAAGGCGGTGAATTTTTCAAAAGCTGGAAAATCAATTTTCACGTTCGATTTGTTTTCTCGATTGATAGATGTTTGATTCAATTATTTAATCGTCCGTATGATGATATAAATTGTATCGGTGAAATATAAAATTTATGGGAATGGTGCACGAATCATAAGGTTTAAGAGTTGATTTTTTGGTTTGGTCTTTTCCGTTTTCCTTTTCCCGTTTTGCACTTTCAGTTTTGTATTTTCAGTTTTCTATTTTCCGTTTTCCTTTCCGCTGGTTTAAACTTGATGATTTATATGGACTACATCTAGTGGGAAAGTATGTAGTACTAGGCTCTCGGTATAAGAATAAGTTTCAATATGTCACATTCGCGCCGTATATCACTAGATGATCTGACACTTTCTCAGATATATTGGATTTATTTGCATACTTTTGGTGTCGTCAGGAAGAAGACGTTGAGAGGATATTAAAATAAATCCATGCGGACCCTCCGCTCATTTACATAGGTTTTTTCGAATATATTACGAATGTTACTTTATCTCACAACAGATCCACTTCTCTATACTATAAAAGTAACCGTATAAAACTTGCTAAAATTTATTTAGTAACTTTGAAAATTTTTTTAATTTTATTAACAACACTTGGAATAAAACGGTCTTTTTCAATTAAAATTAGAATGTTTTAAGTTTCATTTAGAAAAAAAAAATCAAATCAAAATCTTTAAAAATGAATTTTTGATGAATTTTTTAAAAAATGGTTAATTTGCTAACCTAAAAAATTTTTTACCAACTTTGATTTTTTTTAAATTTTTTTGAAAACAGTTGGAATAAAACGGTCTTTTTTAATTAAAATTAGAATGATTTAAGTTTCATTTAGAAAAAAAATCAACTCAAAATCTTTAAAAATGAATTTTTGATGAATTTTTTAAAAAATGGTTAATTTTCTAACCTAAAAAATTTTTTACCAAATTTGAAAATTTTTTTAATTTTTTTGACAACACTTGGAATAAAACGGTCTTTTTTAGTTAAAATTAGAATGTTTTAAGTTTCATTTAGAAAAAGAATCAAATCAAAATCTTTAAAAATGAATTTTTGATGAATTTTTAAAATTAGTTTTCTTAAGTTAAAATAGTGTCAAATATTTTTACCAACTTTAAAAATTTTTTTAATTTTTTTGACAACAGTTGGAATAAAACGGTCTTTTTTAATTAAAATTAGAATGTTTTAAGTTTTATTTAGAAAAAAAATCAAATCAAAATCTTAAAAAATGAATTTTTGATGAATTTTTAAAGTTAATTTTCTTAAATTAAAAAAGTGTCAAAAATTTTTACCAATTTTGAAAATGTTATTAATTTTTTTGACAACACTTGGAATTAAACGGTCTTCTTTAGTTAAAATTAGAATGTTTTAAGTTTCATTTAGAAAAAGAATCAAATCAAAATCTTTAAAAATGAATTTTTGATGAATTTTTTAAAAAATGGTTAATTTTCTAACCTAAACAATTTTTTACCAACTTTGAAAATTTTTTTAATTTTTTTGACAACACTTGGAATAAAACGGTCTTTTTTGATTAAAATTAGAATATTTTAAGTTTCATTTAAAAAAAAATCAAATCAAAATCTTAAAAAATGAATTTTTGATGAATTTTTAAAAAAATGGTTAATTTTCTAACCTAAAAAATTTTTTACCAACTTTGAAAATTTTTTTAATTTTTTTGACAACACTTGGAATAAAACGGTCTTTTTTAATTAAAATTAGAATGTTTTAGGTTTCATTTAGAAGAAGAATCAAATCAAAATGTTTAAAAATGAATTTTTGATAAATTTTTAAAGTTAATTTATTTAAGTTAAAAAAGTGTCAAATATTTTTACCAACTTTGAAAATTTTTTTAATTTTTTTGACAACACTTGGAAAAAAAGGGTCTTTTTTAATTAAAATTAGAATGTTTTAAGTTTCATTTAGAAAAAAAATCAAATCAAAATCTTTAAAAATGAATTTTTTATGAATTTTTAAAATTGACTGATTTTCTAAAGTTAGGTTGAAGTGAAATTAAGATCAAAATCTTGAAAATTTTGGAATCATAGCTTTAAAATTTCAAAAATTTGGAAGTGTGACTTCAAATTTCACAAAAATTCCATAAAATTCTGAAAAAATTCAAATTCCAAGTTAGAAATGTTGAAAATATTAAGATTTTAAACTCAAAATTCGTGAAATTTTGGAATTAAGATCAAAATCATGAAAATTTTGGAATCATAGCTTTAGAATTTCAAAAATATCGAAGTTTGACTTCAAATTTCAAAAACACTGAAGTTTGACTTCAAATTACACAAAAATTCCACAAAATTCTGAAAAAATTCAAATTCCAGGTTAGAAATGTTGAAAATATTGAAATTTTAACCTCGAAATACGAGAAATTTTGGAATTAAGATCAAAATCTTGAAAATTTTGGAATTATAGCTTTAGAATTTCAAAAATATCGAAATTTGACTACTAATTTTACAAAAATTCCATAAAATTCTGAAAAAATTCAAATTCCAAGTTAGAAACGTTAAAAATATTGAAATTTTAATATCGAAATTCAACAAATTTTAAAGATTTGATTCTAAATCAGGAACATTTTTTAAATTATAGCTTTAAAATTTCAAAAACGTTGAATTCTAACTTCAAATTTGTAAAACATTCAAATTCTAACAATGAAATTCGATAACTATCAAATTTTTGACTTTAAATTAGGAAGGTTGTTAAATCATACCTTTAAAATGTTAAACACATTAAAATTTAACTTCAAATTAAACAAAAATTCCACAAACTTCTGAGAAAATTCAAATTCCAAGTTAGAAATGTTGAAAATATTAAGATTTTAAACTCAAAAGTCGAGAAATTTTGGAATTAAGATTAAAATCTTTAAAGTTTTGGAATCATAGCTTTAGAATTTCAAAAGTATCGAAGTTTGACTTCAAATTTTACAAAAATTCGACAAACTTCTGAGAAAATTCAAATTCCAAGTTAGAAATGTTGAAAATATTGAAATTTTGACCTCGAAATTCAACAAATGTTAAAGATTTACTTCTAAATTAGGAAAATTTTGAAATTATAGCTTTAAAATTTCAAAAACATTGAAGTTTGATTTCAAACTTCACAAAAATTCCACAAACTTCTGAGAAAATTCAAATTCCAAGTTAGAAATGTTGAAAATATTGAAATTTTAACCTCAAAATTCGAGAAATTTTGGAATTAAGATCAAAATCTTGAAAATTTTGGATTCATAGCTTTAAAATTTCAAAACTATCGAAGTGTGACTTCAAATTTCACAAAAATTCCACAAAATTCTGAAAAAATTCAAATTCTAGGTTAGAAATGTTGAAAATATTGAAATTTGGACCTCAAAATTCGAAAAATTTTTGAATTAAGATCAAAATCTTGAAAATTTTGGAATCATAGCTTTAGAATTTCAAAAATATCGAAGTGTGACTTCAAATTTTACAAAAATTCTACAAAATTAAAAAAAAAATCAAATTCCAAGTTAGAAATGTTGAAAATATTGAAATTTTAATCTCAAAATTTGTGAAATTTTGGAATTAAGATCAAAATCTTGAAAATTTTGGAATCATAGCTTTAAAATTTCAAAAATTTCGAAGTGTGACTTCAAATTTCACAAAAATTCCACAAAATTCTTAAAAAGAAATCTAATTTCAAGTTAGAAATTTTGAAGTTATTAAAATTTTGACCCCAAAATTCAACAAATGTTAAAGATTTGATTCTAAATCAGGAAAATTTTGAAATTATAGCTTTAATATTTCAAAAACATTGAAGTTTGACTTCAAACTTCACAAAAATTCCACAAACTTCTGAGAAAATTCAAATTCCAGGTTAGAAATGTTGAAAATATTGAAATTTTAACCTCAAAATTCGAGAAATTTTGGAATTAAGATTAAAATCTTGAACATTTTGGAATCATAGCTTTAGAATTTCAAAAATATCGAAGTGTGACTTCAAATTTCATAAAAATTCCATAAAATTGTAAAATATATTAAAATTCCAAGTTAGAAATGTTAAAAATATTGAAATTTTGACCTCAAAATTCAACAAATGTTAAAAATTTGATTCTAAATCAGGAAAATTTTGAAATTATAGCTTTAAAATTTCACAAATATTGAAGTGTGACTTTAAATTTCACAAAAATTCCACAAACTTCTGAGAAAATTCAAATTCCAAGTTAGAAATGTTGAAAATATTGAAATTTTGACCTCAAAATTCGAGAAATTTTGGAATTAAGATTAAAATCTTGAACATTTTGGAATCATAGCTTTAGAATTTCAAAAGTATCGAAGTTTGACTTCAAATTTTACAAAAATTCGACAAACTTCTGAGAAAATTCAAATTCCAAGTTAGAAACGTTGAAAATATTGAAATTTTGACCTCGAAATTCAACAAATGTTAAAGATTTAATTCTAAATTAGGAAAATTTTCAAATTATAGCTTAAAAAAATCAAAGGTATTAAAATCCAACCTGAAAATTTCAGGAAATTTCAAATCCTTTTCTGAAAATATTGAAAATATTAAATTTCTAACTTAAAATTTCCTGAAATACTAATTTTAGGACAAGTTTGTCTTCATATTAGAGAAATATTAAAATCATAGCTTAAAAAAATCAAAGGTATTAAAATCCAACCTGAAAATTTCAGGAAATTTCAAATCCTTTTCTGAAAATATCGAAAATATTAAAATTTTAATTTAAAATTTCCTGAAATGGTGATTTCTCAACAGATTTGTCTTTATATTAGAGAAATATAAAAATCATAGTTTCAACATTTCAAAACCATTAAAATCCAATCTCAAAATTTCAGGTAATTTCAAATCCTTTTCTGAAAATATTGAAAATATTAAAATTCTAACTTAAAATTTCCTGAAATACTAATTTTAGGACAGATTTATCTTTATTTTAGAGAAATATTAAAATCATAGCTTAAAAAAATCAAAGGTATTAAAATCCAACCTGAAAATTTCAGGAAATTTCAAATCCTTTTCTGAAAATATTGAAAATATTAAATTTTTAACTTAAAAATTCCTGAAATACTGATTTCTCAAAAGGTTTGTTTTCATATTAGAGAAATATTAAAATCATAGTTTCAAAATTTCAAAATCATTAAAATCCGATCTCAAAATTTCAGGAAATTTCAAATCCTTTTCTGAAAATATTGAAAATATTAAATTTCTAATTTAAAATTTCCTGAAATAGTGATTTCTCGACAGGTTTGTCTTCATATTGGAGAAATATTAAAATCATAGTTTCAAAATTTCAAAACCATTAAAATCCAATCTCAAAATTTCAGGAAATTTCAAATTTTTTTCTGAAAATATTAAAATTCGAACTTAAAATTTCCTAAAATAGTGATTTCTCGACAGGTTTCTCTTCATATTAGAATCATAGTTTCAAAATTTCAAAACCATTAAATCCAATCTCAAAATTTCAGAACCTTTTAAATTTTTTTCTAAAAATATTAAAAATATTGAAATTCTAACCTTAATTTTCGAAAAATGCTGAAAATTTGATTCCAAATTCTGAAGAATTTTAGAAAGTTTAGACGGAGTCTTCCAGATTGAGGTTAGTCCAATTTTTTTCTTTATTTAATTTCTTTGGTAAAACAATTATCCTAAGACCTCTTAAGTGTATGAACACTTCGCGTTAGTTCATACGCTTAAAACGTTAGCCGGTTAGCTAAAGGGTGTCTAGAATCGCATGTAAGCCATTAGGTAATGGACTTTATTCCCGAGATGGCGGCGCCAAAAATCGGTCGTCGCGATTCCCTCCGCATTCGAAGGATACATTACGTTTGCATAATTCATACCATTAGTAGTAAGTAAACGCGGCCACTATTTGCAAATTTAATGGTACATAAATCCGGTCGGGGACAAAACCGTCGCCGGCGCCTGACTAACTACGTGACCGTCGTTTTAAGAGCGTCGCGACGCGTCACAACGGCCACATGTAACCCAAAACCACAGTAACACAAAACGACGTCAGTATCAACCCAAATCGACGTCAGTGACAACCCGAATCGAACTCCAATACACTTATTATTTATCGCCGCTAAACTAAACTAAACGTAATATTAAATGTTTACAAAACGCGTCGTCGCTCGCGGAATTAATTCGTACGATTCGCCCGGAGTGAAATTGAATATTTGACCGGATTATGACGGTAATCGTAGTTTAATTTCCATTTGGACTCGGGTTGAAATTTAAATGGACCACCGAGAAGTAAATTGGTGCTTGAGCGTGTTAATCCCCGTGCGTGCCGTTTGCTATTTTACCAAGGTATTTGTTTTATTAATAAAATTTTATTAGTTTTGAAACCTAAATGTAAAAATTGAAAATTAAAGTTGTTGTTGTTATACAACGGGAAATTATGAGGTCGTAACGAGTGATATAAAAATCTCGACTCGAGACAAACAACTAGTAAACTACTAGTAGGTACATGGTTTATGGGAATTTTATGTTGGCGCCTATAAACTTGGTATAGTTTGTCATAACATCACCGTATTTTTCGACGAGATTTACAATCCGTGATAATACATTTTAAAATAATGGTTTCTTAGATGATATCGACCTATGCAACGGAAACAATCGTAAGTCAAAAATGGTGATTTTGAAAAATTTGAAAAGAAAACAGAATTAATTGCTATTCTTCTATGGTGAATCCTTTCGGAATCCTCTATAAGATATCTATAGCAACCAAGTAGGAAATTTTTACCTAGAAAATTTTATTTTTTAAAATGCAATCGGTTCAAAACCTTTAAACACTTATATCTGACTCAGTTCTATCAAAAATGACTTACAATAGTTTTCGTTGCATAGGTCGATATATTCTATTTTTAATTAAAAAAGGTCATTTTATCTTAGATATTATAATAAAGAGAGAAAGAGTTTTCCGGACGATCCAATGGTTTTACACGACTCTACCGACCATTATCTTCACACCTCCGACGATTTTGGAGAGTCCGAGGCCGATTTCGGAAAAATGGCCCCGAAAAACCAACGACGTTGTGGTGGCACTAATTGAAACTAAAATTCTCGATCGTCCGTCTGTTATTTTCGTTAATTTTCGAACGCACTTTTTGTTCAAAAAGCCACCGGCTCCGCGACTCTGCTTCCGGCTAACCTTCTGAACGGCTTTATAACGCAACGTTAAATGCGAATCGGGGCTCCTTTGAACCCGAAACGGCCGATTTAAGCCCTAAACGAAGTCCCCGTTTTCCGTCATTTTCGATTTGGGCCGATAAAACACTTGGTTCAATTTTCAACAACGTTATTTATTATTCTAACCACGCTAATGCCACATGAAATGTCAAAACGATCGGTTTATTAATAATCATCAAATATTTAATTTATGCAGAGCAAAAATTCGAATAAATTTCACTAAAAACTAATTAAATTCTTGAAAATTTAAAAATTTAAGTAAAATTGTAAAAATTCAAAGTTACTAAAATTTTTAATAATTCCACCAAAAACTTATAAAATTTGTAAAAATTCCACCAAAGCAATTTTTAACAATTCCAACAAAAACTGAATTTTTAAAAAATATACTAAAATTAAGATTGATTTCGTCAAGAATTGATTAGATTCTTAAAAATTCCACAAAAATAAAAAAGTAATAATAAAAATTCCATAAAAGTTAGTTAAATTGAATATAATTTTACCAAAAATTATTAAATTTGGAGACAATTCTACTAAAAACAAAATTTTTAAAAAATTCCACCCAAAATCAATAAAATTGGTAAAAATTCCACGAAAAACTTACTATATTCGTAAAAATTCAAAGTTACCAACATTTTTAACAATTCCACCAAAAACGTACTAAATTTTTTCAATTTTCCACCAAAGCTACAAAAATGTTGAATAATTCCACCAAAAACTTACTGATTTTTTAAAAATACCACCAAAAACTTACCAAATTCATAAAAATTCTACTAAAATTACCAATATTTTTAACAATTCCACCAAAAATGGTTAAAGTTAATAAAAATTCCGCCAAAGTTATCAACTTTTTTTAACAATTCCATCAAAAACATACTGAATTTTATAAAAATTCCACCAAAAATTAATAAAATTGGAAAAATTTCACTAAAAACTTACTAAATTTGTAAAAATTCCATTAAAAAACACTGAATTTTTAAAAAATTCCATCAAAAATGAATAAAATTCGCAAAAATTCCACCAGTGTTATCAAAATTTTTGGTAATTCCACCAAAAACATACTGAATTTTATAAAAATTCCACCAAAAATTAATACAATTTGTAAAAATTCCACCAAAAACTTACTAAACTCATAAGAATTTTACCAAAAACACTGATTTTTTTTATTCCATCAGAAATGAATAAAATTCGCAAAAATTCCACCAATGTTATCAAAATTTTTGATAATTCCACCAAAAACATACTGAGTTTTTTAAAAATTCCACCAAAAAACTTACTAAATTCATAAGAATTTTATCAAAAACACTGAATTTTTTTTAAAATTCCACCAGAAATGAATAAAATTCGCAAAAATTCCACCAAAGCTATTAAAATATTTAACAACTACACCCAAAACTTGCTGAATTTTTTTTATTCCACCAAAAACTTACAAAAATCCTAAAAATTACACCGAAATTGGCAACGTTTTTAACAATTCTACCAAAAACTTGCCAAATTTTTTAAAAATTCCACCAAAATGTCCAAATTCTTTTAAAATTCCACCAAAAATCGATCAAATTAGAAACAATTTCATTAAAAATTAACTAAAACCTTGAAAATTCCATCAAAAACTTAGTAGATTCATAAAAATTCCACCAAAGTTACTAAAATTTTTAATAATTCTACCAGAAATAATGAATTTTTTAAAAATTCCACCAAAAATCAATCAAATTGGTAAAAATTCCACGAAAAACTTACTATATTCGTAAAAATTCCACCAAAGTTACCAATATTTTTAACAATTCCACCAAAAACGTACTAAATTTTTTCAATTTTCCACCAAAGCTACAAAAATGTTGAATAATTCCACCAAGAACTTACTGATTTTTAAAAAATACCACCAAAAACTTACCAAATTCATAAAAATTCTACTAAAATTACCAATATTTTTAACAATTCCACCAAAAATGGTTAAAGTTAATAAAAATTCCGCCAAAGTTATCAACTTTTTTAACAATTCCATTAAAAACATACTGAATCTTATAAAAATTCCACCAAAAATTGATAAAATGAGAAAAATTTCACTAAAAGCTTACTAAATTTTTAAAATTCCATTAAAAAACACTGAATTTTTAAAAAATTCCATTAAAAATGAATAAAATTCGCAAAAATTCCACCAATGTTATCAAAATTTTTGATAATTCCACCAAAAACATACTGAATTTTATAAAAATTCCACCAAAAATTAATACAATTTTTAAAAATTCCACCAAAAACTTACTAAACTCATAAGAATTTTACCAAAAACACTGATTTTTTTTTTATTCCATCAAAAATGAATAAAATTCGCAAAAATTCCACTAATGTTATCAAAATTTTTGATAATTCCACCAAAAACATACTGAGTTTTTTGAAAATTCCACCAAAAACTTACTAAACTCATAAGAATTTTACCAAAAACACTGATTTTTTTTAATTCCACCAGAAATGAATAAAATTCGCAAAAATTCCACCAATGTTATCAAAATTTTTGATAATTTTACCAAAAACATACTGAGTTTTTTAAAAATTCCACCAAAAACTTACTAAACTCATAAGAATTTTACCAAAAACACTGAATTTTTTTTTAATTCCACCAGAAATGAATAAAGTTCGTAAAAATTCCACTAATGTTATCAAAATTTTTGATAATTCCACCAAAAACATACTGAATTTTATAAAAATTCCATCAAAAATTAATACAATTTGTAAGAATTCCACCAAAAACTTACTAAACTCATAAGAATTTTACCAAAAACACTGAATTTTTTTTTAATTCCACCAGAAATGAATAAAGTTCGTAAAAATTCCACTAATGTTATCAAAATTTTTGATAATTCCACCAAAAACATACTGAATTTTATAAAAATTCCATCAAAAATTAATACAATTTGTAAGAATTCCACCAAAAACTTACTAAACTTATAAGAATTTTACCAAAAACACTGAATTTTTTTTTTAATTCCACCAGAAATGAATAAAGTTCGTAAAAATTCCACTAATGTTATCAAAATTTTTGATAATTCCACCAAAAACATACTGAGTTTTTTGAAAATTCCACCAAAAACTTACTAAACTCATAAGAATTTTACCAAAAACACTGATTTTTTTTTAATTCCACCAGAAATGAATAAAATTCGCAAAAATTCCACCAATGTTATCAAAATTTTTGATAATTTTACCAAAAACATACTGAGTTTTTTAAAAATTCCACCAAAAACTTACTAAACTCATAAGAATTTTACCAAAAACACTGAATTTTTTTTAAATTTCACCAGAAATGAATAAAATTCGCAAAAATTCCACCAATGTTATCAAAATTTTTGATAATTTCACCAAAAACATACTGAGTTTTTTAAAAATTCCACCAAAAACTTACTAAACTCATAACAATTTTACCAAAAACACTGAATTTTTTTTTAATTCCACCCGAAATGAATAAAATTCGCAAAAATTCCACCAATGTTATCAAAATTTTTGATAATTCCACCAAAAACATACTGAGTTTTTTGAAAATTCCACCAAAAACTTACTAAACTCATAAGAATTTTACCAAAAACACTGATTTTTTTTTAATTCCACCAGAAATGAATAAAATTCGCAAAAATTCCACCAATGTTATCAAAATTTTTGATAATTCCACCAAAAACATACTGAGTTTTTTAAAAATTCCACCAAAAACTTACTAAACTCATAAGAATTTTACCAAAAACACTGAATTTTTTTTTAATTCCACCAGAAATGAATAAAATTCGCAAAAATTCCAGCAATGATCAAAATTTTTGATAATTCCACCAAAAACATGCTGAGTTTTTTAAAAATTCCACCAAAAACTTACTAAACTCATAAGAATTTTACCAAAAACACTGAATTTTTTTTAAATTTCACCAGAAATGAATAAAATTCGCAAAAATTCATTCCACCAATGTTATCAAAATTTTTGATAATTCCACCAAAAACATACTGAGTTTTTTAAAAATTCCACCAAAAACTTACTAAACTCATAAGAATTTTACCAAAAACACTGAATTTTTTTTAATTCCACCAGAAATGAATAAAATTCGCAAAAATTCCAGCAATGTTATCAAAATTTTTGATAATTTCACCAAAAACATACTGAGTTTTTTAAAAATTCCACCAAAAACTTACTAAACTCATAAGAATTTTACCAAAAACACTGTTTTTTTTATTCCATCAGAAATAAATAAAATTCGCAAAAATTCCAGCAATGTTATCAAAATTTTTGATAATTTCACCAAAAACATACTGAGTTTTTTAAAAATTCCACCAAAAACTTACTAAACTCATAAGAATTTTACCAAAAACACTGTTTTTTTTATTCCATCAGAAATAAATAAAATTCGCAAAAATTCCACCAATGTTATCAAAATTTTTGATAATTCCACCAAAAACATACTGAATTTTTTAAAAATTTCACCAAAAATACAATTTGTATAAATTCCACCAAAAATTTACTAAATTCATAAGAATTTTACCAAAAACACTGAATTTTTTTTAAATTCCACCAGAAATGAATAAAATTCGCAAAAATTCCACTAAAGCTATTAAAATATTTAACAACTACACCCAAAACTTACTGAATTTTTTTTTTATTTCACCAAAAACTTTAAAAAATCCTATAAATTACACCGAAATTGTCAAAGTTTTTAAAAATTCCACCAAAAACTTACCAAGTTATCAATATTTTTAACAATTCTACGAAAAACTTACCAAATTTTTTTTAAATTCCACCAAAATGTCCAAATTCTTTTAAAATTCCACCAAAAATCAATCAAATTAGAAACAATTTCACTAAAAATTAACTAAAATCTTGAAAATTCCATCAAAAGTTAGTCAATTCATAAAAATTCCACCAAAGTTACTAAAATTTTTAATAATTCTACCAAAAATAATGAATTTTTTAAAAATTCCACCAAAATACTTACAAAATTTGTAAAAATTCCATCAAAAATTTAGCATTTTTTTTAAATTCCACCAAAAACTTACTAAATTCGTAAAGCTTCCACCAAAGTTATAAAAATGTTGATGAATTCCACCAAAAACAATAAATTTTTTTAGAAAAATACTAAAAATAAAACTAAACTAGTTACCAAAAAATTAAAAAAAAATTTCAAAGTTGGTAAACATATTTTATGGTTGCAACTTAAAAATACTTTAACAATCCGTTACTTTAACAGTCCGTTTTCTGGAAAGATATATCATTCGTTTAGCTGGATTAACATCGAAATTAAACATCGAGTTTATCCCAGAAAAAATATACTCTATGACCAGTACTTCAGTTTCATCGCGACGATGGCCATAACCGAGAAACGGGGTCCATAAATTTAATTTTAATAGGCCATTACTGTATATTTAGCCTTCAGTGCGCTAAGTGCGATAGTCACGCCACTGCAACCAGCTTCGTCGGCCGAACAAAAAGGAACTTTTAACGGCACGCTCCGGAATGGTACGATCGGAGTAATTACCGTTGCAGGAACCGCCCCGATCTACATAGGTACCCCTCTCCATAAGCTACTTACGTACTGGCCCAAGGGAAGATAATTCCCGCGGAAAACCCGTGCCTTCCTTTTAACGAGAAAGAGATTAACGTAAATGAAAATGGGAGAGTTAAAACCCGTCTTTATTGAACGGAGATTTTTTAATATTCCTTTGAAACCGATTCCGGCAGGTATCTGTGTTTATCGGCTGCAACGAACGGGGTATTTGCTAAAGTTTGCCAAGCGGAACTTGCATAATGCATTATTGAACGCTGCTGAAGTTGAGCGAATATAACTTGATGAGGGGGAGGGAGGGTCATTGAATTATACTCCGTATTGCCTATAGCTTTAATCGTAATGCATCGAAACTATACGGTAGAGTCACTGTACGTAGTGTATTGTGTGGTAGAAATGCGAGCCTTTGTGCATGAAAGCGTTAATATAAAGACATTTAATTAGATTTGAATTACGTGAATTACTGTTATAAATAGATAAATGGAGGGTAACTTTATACGTAACATTAGGTTAATATGTTAATTAAACGTTAAATCTTTAAAGCCACTTTAGAATTTTGTATAAAATCAATTAAATGAAAAATTGCTGATTTTTCTTCGGATTTATAAACTATCATGGTTGGTTTATAATCTCACTTAAAATTAACAAAATATCTTTGTTAGTTTTGGAGAGAAAAAATTTTAAATTAAACCTAAAATTTTGAAATGTCAAATTTTTAAGGTTATTTTAAAAATTCTGATAAAATCGATTAAAAGAGATATTGGCGATTTTTCTATAGATTTATAAACTATAATGTTTTGTTTATAATATTTGTTAAAACTATTAAAATATCTTTTATAGTTTTCCAGAAAAAAAATTTTAACTCAAACCTAATATTTTAGTAAAGTGTCAAATCTTTGAGGTTAGTTTAAAAATTCTAATAAAATCGATCAAAAGAGATATTGACGATTTTTTTCCAGATTTACAAATTGTCATGTTTACTTTAAAAATTCCCTTAAAATTAACAAAATATCTTTATTAGTTTTTGAGAAAAAAAAAAAAATTAATTTAACCTAACATTTTAGTAAAATGTCAAAATTTTAAGGTTACTTTAAAAATTCTAATAAAATCGATTAAAAGAGATATTGACGATTTTTCTTCGAATTTATAAATTATCATGTTTACTTTATAAGCTCACTTAAAATTAACAAAATATCTTTATTAGTTTTCGGGAAAAGTAATTTTATATTTAACCTAACATTTTAGCAAAATCTCAAATTTTTAAGGCTACTTTAGATTCTTCTCTAAAATCGATTAAAAGAGATATTATCGATTTTCCTTCAGATTTATAAACTATCATATTTATTTTATAACCTCCCTTAAAATTATCAAAATATCTTTATTACTTTTGGAGAAAAGTAATTTTAAACTTAACCTAACATTTTAGCAAAATATCAAATTTTTAAGACTACTTTGGATTTCTTTCTAAAATCGATTAAAAGAGATATTGTCGATTTTTCTTCGAATTTATAAACTATCATGTTTACTTTATAATCTCCATTAAAATTAACAAAATATCTTTATTAGTTTTCGAGAAAAAAAATTTTAATTTAAACCTAACATTTTAGCAAAATTTCAAATTTTTAAGGTTACTTTAAAAATTCTAATAAAATCGATTAAAAGAGATATTGACGATTTTTCTTCGAATTTATAAACTATCATATTTATTTTATAATTTCACTTAAAATCATCAAAATATGTTTATTAGTTTTAGAGAAAAAAAATTTAAACTTAACCTAACATTTTAGCGAAAAGTGGAATTTTTAAGGCTACTTCAGAATTTTCTATAAAATCGATTAAAAGAGATATTATCGATTTTTCTTCGAATTTATAAACTATCATGTTTACTTTATAATCTCCCTTAAAATAGATATGATTTTTATTAGTTTTTGAGAAAAAAAAATTTTTAATTTAACCTAACATTTTAGGAAAATGTCAAATTTTTAAGGTTACTTTAAAAATTGTAATAAAATCGGTTAAAAGAGGTATTGACGATTTTTCTTCGCATTTATAAACTATCATGTTTATTTTATAATTTCACTTAAAATTAACAAAATATCTTTATTAGTTTTTGAGAAAAAAAAATTTTTAATTTAACCTAACATTTTAGTAAAATGTCAAATTTTTAAGGTTACTTTAAAAATTGTAATAAAATCGGTTAAAAGAGATATTGACGATTTTTCTTCGAATTTATAAACTATCATGTTTACTTTATAATTTCCCTTAAAATTATCAAAATATTTTTATTAGTTTTTGAGGAAAAAAAAAACATTAAACTTAACCTAGCATTTTAGCAAAAAGTGGAATTTTTAAGGCTACTTTAAATTTTTCTCTAAAATCTATTAAAAGAGATATTATCGATTTTTCTTCGAATTTATAAATTATCATGTTTACTTTATAATATCCCTTAAAATTAACAAAATATCTTTATTTGTTTTAGAGAAAAAAATTTTTAATTTAAATCTAGCATTTTGAAATGTCAAATTTTTAAGGTTACTTTAAAAATTCGAATAAAATCGATTAAAATAGATATTGACGATTTTTTTTAGATTTATAAACTATCATATTTATTTTATAATTTCACTTAAGATTATCAAAATATCTTTATTAGTTTTCGGGAAAACTAATTTTAAACTTAACCTAACATTTTTGCAAAATGTAAAAATTTTTATGACTACTTTGGATTTTTCTCTAAAATCGATTAAAAGAGATATTATCGATTTTTCTTCGAATTTATAAACTATCATATTTACTTTATAATTTCCCTTAAAATTAACAAAATGTCTTTATTAGTTTTAGAGAATAAAAATTTTTAACTTAACCTAATATTTTAGCCAAAAGTGGAATTTTTAAGACTACTTTAGATTTTCCTCTAAAATCGATTAAAAGAGATATTATCGATTTTTCTTCGAATTTATAAACTATCATGTTTATTTTATAAATTCCCTTAATATTAATAAAATATCTTTTTTAGTTTTAGAGAAAAAAAAAATTTAATTTAACCTAACATTTTAGCAAAATGTCAAATTTTTTAAACTACTTTGGATTTTTCTCTAAAATCGATTAAAAAAGATATTATCGATTTTTCTTCGAATTTATAAACTATCATGTTTATTTTATAAATTCCCTTAATATTAATAAAATATCTTTTTTAGTTTTAGAGAAAAAAAAATTTAATTTAACCTAACATTTTAGCAAAATGTCAAATTTTTTAAACTACTTTGGATTACTCTCTAAAATCGATTAAAAGAGATTTCGTCGATTTTTCTTCGAATTTATAAACTATCATGTTTATTTTATAATTTCCCTTAAAATTATCAAAATATCTTTATTAGTTTTCGAGAAAAGAAATTTTAAACTTAACCTAACATTTTTCCAAAATGTAAAAATTTGTATGACTACTTTGGATTTTTCTCTAAAATCGATTAAAAGAGATATTGTCGATTTTTCTTCGAATTTATAAACTATCATGTCTACTTTATAACCTCTCTTAAAATTAACAAAATATATTCATTAGTTTTAGAGAAAAGAAATTTTACCTCAAACTCAACATTTTGAAAAGTCAAATCTTTAAGGTTACTTTAAAAATTTTAATAAAATCGATTAAAATAGATATTGTTGATTTTTCTTCAAATTTATAAACTATAATGTTTACTTTATAACCTCCCTTAAAATTAACAAAATATATTCATTAGTTTTAGAGAAAAAAAATTTTACCTCAAACTCAACATTTTGAAAAATCAAATTTTTAAGGTTACTTTAAAAATTTTGATAAAATTTAAATTAAAAGAGATATTGATGAGTTTTCTTCAAATTTATAAAGTATCATGTTTATTTTATAATCTCACTTAAAGTTATTAAAATATCTTTTTTAGTTCTGGAGAAAAAAAATTAAACCTAACCTAAAATTTTTTTGCGAATTTTTAGACTACTTTAAAATTTTTTATAAAATCAACTAAAAGATATTTTAAGGATTTTTTTTAAATTTTATAAACTCCAACATGTAATTTATAAGAATAATTGATTTTAAACCCAAATATAAAATTTTTTACGTCTCCATCATCAGATATAAAAAATATTTCCAACGACCATGTTTCTCCTTTTATTCGAAAAAAAAGCTAGGTTTTTGTTCGAAATTCCGAAAATTTTTGAAAGTTTTTACAAAAATATGAATAAATTGTAACTGAATAAATTGTACAATTTTGATTTTTCCTTTTAGAATGAATGAAAATTTTAAGATTACATGAATAATTTTGAAGGTGTATAAATCAAGGAATTTTACGGAATTTATCACAGTTTGATAAGACTCTCAACTTCCCCAGAGCATTAAAACATCAATTTACATATTCATTTAAGTACGAAGCGTCGTTTGAAGGATTATTGGAATCGTTTCCAAACGGAATAAATTTCCAAAAAGTTCAAATTATTTTTCCATTTTTTTTTTCTTAGAATTTTTTTTTTAAGTTAAGTTATGAGTAAAATAAATTTTACAATAATAATTAATAAAATCGATTTTTAGAATACTTAATACAATGTCGATTGTAAGTTGCAATCGTGCAAGTAATTAATCAGCTATGCGGTTCTGGCTTGGTTCGACCCCATTCGTTGATTGACGTTTACTAATTACTGCACTTTGTACAGCGATCTTACCGCCGCAACCTGTATTAATCAATCGCGTTCTGTTGGGAACAGCGCAGGGAGTAATTAGGATATAAGGCAGGGGAATGTTGTTCTCCGGGAAGCGCATTGTTTTCCGCAGACTGCACCTCATTGTTCCACCCTCACTTTGCTATTCGCGCCTTTGCCAAAAACTAATCGCCATCTCTCCCATTAGTTCTTTAGTCGATCTCTTCATCCTGCGCAAGCTTTTCAACGTACCTCGTCGCTTTTAAAGCGCGCTTATTAAATCTTGAATACGAAAAATCGGTAACTAAGGATATAAAGAAGCTTTGAACGAAGGTTTAATAAATCTCAACTCTATAACTTGAATACGTATTATGCTTTAAATTCAATATAATAAAGTTAACTAGTTATATGTCAAAGGTTTATTTAGTATTTTAGTTTTTATTACTAAATTTAACTTTATAGGAATAAGCTTTTTTAAAACCGAAAAATAAACTCGACCTAGTTTCGTGCTCTTTTACGACCATCAATAACTTACCACTTGAATGTTATCTCGTTTCAACAGTCCTTACAAATTTCATAAAACCCGAGCAAACGAAAGTCGATTCAAAAGCTCAAAAAAGGAATCCAATATCGGTATTAATTTCGAACAATTACAGAATCGGCGAGAAGCTCGCAATTCAAATACGGTTTTAATCCGGGGATAAAAGATCCGTCCCGAGCTCGGAAATACAATATCTTCGTTCGCGGATTTGCTAACAATGCCCGGGTATGGAAATTAGGAGATTTCGGAATTGTTTCCAGAGACCGTCGTCCATTCTAGCCGAATAAATAAATAATTCAAACGTAAGGTAAGGGACCACCGTACGTCCATTAAATTTGTACCGTTTCTAATTGTTAAGCAGGATCGTTGCGACAGGCCTTTTAGGTGTGCAAATGCATAGATCGCGTTCTATTCAACGTCCACTCCAACGTCAATTATGGTTATTGCACATACACGTGCCGATAAATAAATGGTATTCTATTGAACGTACTATTGTACGTATATACACGTGTGTTAACGCTACGTTCTTTTCTCTTTATCGATATATTGGGAAATTACAGTACACATGACAATAAACGAATTTATTTCGGATGATTTATTACGCTTATGGAGTAATTTTAGAATTTGTTACGGTCGAAACGAACATTTTGTTTTGATTGAAATAAAATACGACGTGGATATCGTTTTTGTACCGTATTCGATGATAAATTTTATTTCGTATATGAAGGGTAGGGAAATTAAAATAAAAAATTTTAATTGAGATTATAACTTAAACATGATAATTTATAAATCCGAAGAAAAATCGTCAAAATCTCTTTTAGTTAATTATATGCAACATTTTAAACTAACCTAAAAAATTTGATATTTTTCTAAAATGTTAGGTTTGAGTAAAATTTTTTTTTTCTCCAAAACTAAAAAAGATATTTTAACAATTTTAACACAGATTATAAATAAAACATGATAGTTTATAAATCTGAAGAAAAATCGCCAATATTTTTTTTAATCGATTTTTTGAGAATTTTTAAATTAACCTTAAAAATTTGACATTTTATTAAAATGTTCGGTTTGAATTAAAAATTTTTTTCTCGAAAACTAAAAAAGAGATTTTAATAATTTTAACACAGATTATAAATAAAACATGATAGTTTATAAATCCGAAGAAAAATCATCAATATCTTTTTTAATCGATTTTTTGAGAATTTTTAAAGTAAGTTTAAAAATTTGTCATTTTAAAATGTTAGGTTTTATTTAAAATTTCTTTTCTGGAAAACTAAAAAAGATATTTTAACAATTTTAACACAGATTATAAATAAAACATGATAGTTTATAAATCCGAAGAAAAATCGCCAATATCTTTTTTAATGGATTTTATCAGAATTTTTAAAGTAAGCTTAAAATTTTGACATTTTATTAAAATGTTCGATTTGAGTAAAAAATTTTTTTCTCCAAAACTAACAAAGACATTTTAACAATTTTAATAGAAATTATAAACAAAACATGATTGTTTATAAATCCGAAGAAAAATCGCCAATATCTTTTCTAATCGATTTTTTGAGAATTTTTAAAGTAACCTTAAAAATTTCACATTTTACTAAAATGTTAGGTTCGTTTCAAATTTTTTTTTCTCCAAAACTAATGATGATATTTCAATAATTTTAGCTGGGATTATAAATTAAACATGATAATTTATAAATTTCAAGAAAAATCACCAATATCTTTTTTAATCGATTTTTTGAGAATTTTTAAATTAACCTTAAAAATTTGCCTTTTTTTAAAATGTTCGGTTTGAGTTAAAATTTTTTTTTCTCCAAAACTAACAAAGATATTTTAATAATTTTAACACAGATTATAAACAAAACATGATAGTTTATAAATCCGAAGAAAAATCGCCAATATCTTTTTTAATCAATTTTTTGAGAATTTTTAATGTAAACTTAAAATTTTGACATTTCAAAATGTTAGGTTTTAATTAAATTTTTTTTTCTCCAAAACTAAAAAAGATATTTTAATAATTTTAACACAGATTATAAATAAAACATGATAGTTTACAAATCTGAAGAAAAATCGCCAATATCTCTTTTAATCGATTTTTTGAGAATTTTTAAAGTAAGCTTAAAAATTTGACATTTCAAAATGTTAGGTTTTATTTAAAATTTCTTTTCTCGAAAACTATTAAAGATATTTTAACAATTTTAACACAAATTATAAATAAAACATGATAGTTTATAAATCTGAAGAAAAATCGCCAATATCTTTTTTAATCGATTTTTTGAGAATTTTTAAATTAACCTTAAAAATTTGACATATTATTAAAATGTTCGGTTTGAATTAAAAAATTTTTTCTCGAAAACTAAAAAGGATATTTTAATAATTTTAACACACATTATAAATAAAACATGATAGTTTATAAATCCGAAGAAAAATCGCCAATATCTTTTTTAATCGATTTTTTCAGAATTTTTAAAGTAACCTTAAAAATTTTACATTTCACTATAGATAGAAATGAATTTATTTGACAAAAGGAAGACACAAAGAAAAATGTACAATAATCAAAATTAAATTACTAACTTAAATAATACACTTTTTCATTTTCCTTGGAAATTGGCTATCGACCTTAGTCCTTCAGTCCAATCTAAGGTCTTCCTTTTTTATTTTAAATATATTTTTTATATTTTCATGATTAGATTATAAATGGTGTGACACGTGGTGTGTGAAGGAATGGATAGTTTCGGAATGTTGTTATTTATACCACTTATGCATTTTTTTGCCAATATTGAAAGGCGCTCTGCCAGTGGTCTAACTTTGGTTATTCAGTAAAGCCCAATATTAGAGATATTATGTAAGGGGTTGTTCGGATATTGTATTTTGGTTAAAGTACGAAGACAAGATCTTTCTCCAACTTCTAAGTTATTCAATGTACTTTCTTTACTATTAGTTGTTAAAATGTTGCCGTATTCCAAAATGGATCTGCAAATGGATTTGTAGATGTATGTTGCACACTTGGTGTTAATGTCTTGTTTTTATATGTTAGTTTCTATAATGTAACGGTTTTGTTTTTCGTTTTTAATTGGGTTTGAATTATTTGGTTTAGGCCATCTGTTGGAAGGTGTCATTTTTAAGATCTCTTGGTTTTATAGCGCAATACAAGATATTGGTTCGTTTCTTAGATTAGTGTGATCGAAAGTGGTGGGGATAGTTTCTTCGTGCATCGTAATTTAGGTAATTTCGTCCTCTTCGTTTCGATCCTCGGAAGAGCGTGGACGATATTTGACTCCGATAGTAACTGCGTGGGTGGCGAAGCATAATAGAAGCATTCTCTTTGGTGTTGTTTAGGAGAACTTCTAATCGCAATTTGGCGGATCAGCT
This sequence comes from Digitonthophagus gazella, assembly GCA_036711955.1. Taxonomy (NCBI): domain Eukaryota; kingdom Metazoa; phylum Arthropoda; class Insecta; order Coleoptera; family Scarabaeidae; genus Digitonthophagus; species Digitonthophagus gazella. Next base: position 2,036,272 of record JASCIT010000002.1, on the reverse strand, counting down.
TCTCACTCCACAGATTTTGGGCACCTGTTTGTGCTTTGTCGGATTAATTCCGGATTATTAGGTTTCTATCAGCCAACACGCAGAGCCGATTAACATCTTAAGGTATGTTTTACGTTTGCGGAGAACTTGAATCTTTTTGTTTGGATCGTTTTGTAATTCGTGTTTCCCTTAGGCATTTTTCTTTTTAGGTTTTTCTTTTTTTTGATTGGATTTGGAGTTATTGCGTCGAAATTTTGAGTTTTATTCCGATTTAAAGTTAAAGATTATTAAGGATTGAAGATCCGAAATAACCAAATTAAACATGTTTGGCTCTCGCTGTTGCTTTCATTTTTGCTTTTTTAGAGTCTATATGAAATTTTGCTTTGTTGACGAAAGTTATAAGTATTTAACAAATTGCGAAGGTTTGATTTGTGTTTGCTCAATATTTATCGTTGGGGAGTTGTCCTTAATGCGGTTGATTCTACAACTTGGTTGGTTATTTCTTGGAGTTTTATAACAGCTATTTCCAGGTTTCTAGCATGGGTTATCAAGTCAGTATGGTCGGTGTACTGTAGCATATACAACTCACCAACATTATGATACTTCATCATATCGTAAGCAAAAACGTTGTACAAAAGTGGTGAAATTGGAGAGCCTTGAGAAACGCCTTGATGAATTTCAAATTTTTCTGAAAGGCTTTCATTCATTTTAATTCAAAATGTTTTTAAGGAAATTTGCTACTAGTTGGACTAAATTAGGTGGAACATTCACAGCGTATATTTTGTATGTTAATCCATTGTGCCACACCGAGTCAAATGCTTTTTGGATATCGAGAAACAAGGCTACTGACTTTTTCTTTTGTAGACAAGTACATAGATTGGATGTTAAAATTGATAACGGATGAATCGTCGATTTGCCTGATCTAAAACCAAATTGATGAGCTGGAATCTTATTTTCTATGTACGTCAGCAGTCGTTTTTTAATAGTGATTTCGAACATTTTCCCGATAACTGGTAGCAGAGTAATTTCTTTCGGAACATTTCATTAATATGCTAGGTGCGGTTCAAAAAATTTTTTCTCCAAAACTAATGATGATATTTCAATAATTTTAGCTGAGATTATAAATTAAACAGGATAATTTATAAATTTGAAGAGAAATTATCAATATATCTTTTAATCGATTTTATTAGAGTTTTTAAAGTAACCTTAAAATTTTGACATTTGAAAATGTTAGGTTTGAGTTAAAATTTTTTTCTCCAAAACTAAAAAGGATATTTTAATAATTTTAACACAGATTATAAATAAAACATGATTGTTTATAAATTCGAAGAGAAATTATCAATATCTCTTTTAACCGATTTTTTGAGAATTTTTAAATTAACCTAAAAAATTTGACATTTTATTAAAATGTTCGGTTTGAGTTAAAAATTTTTTTTTCGAAAACCAAAAAGGATATTTTAATAATTTTAACACAGATTATAAACAAAACATTATAGTTTATAAATCTGAAGAAAAATCGCCAATATCTTTTTTAATCGATTTTTTGAGAATTTTTAAAGTGAGTTTAAAATTTTGACATTTCAAAATGCTAGGTTTTAATTAAAATTTTTTTTCTCCAAAACTAAAAAAAATATTTTAATAATTTTAACAAAGATTATAAATAAAACATAATAGTTTATAAATCTGAAGAAAAATCGCCAAAATCTTTTTTAATCGATTTTATTAGAATTTTTAAAGTAAAATTTGACATTTTATTAAAATGTTCGGTTTGAGTTAAAAATTTTTTTCTCGAAAACTAAAAAAGAGATTTTAATAATTTTAACAAAAATTATAAATAAAACATGATAGTTTATAAATCTGAAGAAAAATTGCCAATATCTCTTTTAATCGATTTTTTGAGAATTTTTAAATTAACCTTAAAAATTTGACATATTATTAAAATGTTCGGTTTGAGTTAAAAATTTTTTTCTCCAAAACTAAAAAGGATATTTTAATAATTTTAACATGAATTATAAACAAAACATGATTGTTTATAAATCCGAAGAGAAATCATCAATATCTTTTTTAATCGATTTTTTGAGAATTTTTAAAGTCAGCTTAAAATTTTGACATTTCAAAATGTTAGGTTTTATTTAAAATTTTTTTTCTCCAAAACTAATAAAGATATTTCAATAATTTTAAGTAAGATTATAAACAAAACATGATTGTTTATAAATCCAAAGAAAAATCATCAATATCTTTTTTAATCGATTTTATTAGAATTTTTAAATTAACCTTAAAAATTTGACAATTTATTAAAATGTTCGGTTTGAGTAAAAATTTTTTTTCTCCAAAACTAACAAAGACATTTTAAGAATTTTAACAGAAATTATAAACAAAACATTATAGTTTATGAATCTGAAGAAAAATCGCCAATATCTTTTTTAATCGATTTTATTAGAATTTTTAAAGTAACCTTAAAATTTTGACATTTCAAAATGTTAGGTTTGAATTAAAATTTTTTTTCTCCAAAACTAACAAAGATATTTTAATAATTTTAACACAAATTATAAACAAAACATGATAGTTTATAAATCTGAAGAAATATTTTCAATATCTTTTTTAATCGATTTTTTGAGAATTTTTAAAGTAAGTTTAAAAATTTGCCTTTTTTTAAAATGTTCGGTTTGAGTAAAATTATTTTTTCTCCAAAACTAACAAAGATATTTTAATAATTTTAACACAGATTATAAATAAAACATGATTGTTTATAAATCTGAAGAAAAATCGCCAATATCTTTTTTAATCGATTTTTTGAGAATTTTTAAAGTAACCTTAAAAATTTCACATTTTACTAAAATGTTAGGTTCGTTTCAAATTTTTTTTTCTCCAAAACTAATGATGATATTTCAATAATTTTAGCTGAGATTATAAATTAAACATGATAATTTATAAATTTGAAGAGAAATTTTCAATATCTCTTTTAATCAATTTTTTGAGAATTTTTAAATTAACCTTAAAAATTTGACGTTTTATTAAAATATTCGGTTTGAGTTAAAAATTTTTTTCTTGAAAACTGACAAAGATATTTTAATAATTTTAACACAGATTATAAATAAAACATGATTATTTATAAATTCGAAGAAAAATCGCCAATATCTTTTTTAATCGATTTTTTGAGAATTTTTAAAGTAGCCTTAAAATTTTGCCATTTCAAAATGTTAGGTTTGAATTAAAATTTTTTTTCTCGAAAACTATTAAAGATATTTTAATAATTTTAAGAAATATTATAAATAAAACATGAGAGTTTATAAATTTGAAGAAAAATCGTCAATATCGCTTTTGGTTGATTTTATAAAAAATTCTAAAGTACACTTAAAAAAAATCAACTTTTCAATTTATTACATTTTGCACTTAACCAAAATTAAAAATAATGGTGAATGTGTTTACACCAAACTACATACTTATTTGTAATTATTATAACGAAAGAGAACATATTTCATAATTATGAATAATACCCTCACTCACAATCAGTATATATTACGTATTTAATTAACATCGACCTTTACAAACGAAAATAACTTTTCGAGTACACGAAATAATTTTCCCTGATGCAATTTCCTTCGTAAATTGCTTGCTCGCTTCGTTCCTTAATGTAATTTTAGTGAGAAATTACGTTCAAATTCGTTATATAATTGCACATCTTGTTTGTTTCAAATATATCAAATATATCAAAGGTAACAAAGTATAGAATGAATATTCTTGGTTATCATTTAAATTTTTTTTTTATGTAGAGTTAATATTCATATGTAATATTAAAGTTAATAAGAAATGTAATATTCACTTCAAAGGGGGAGTTTAAAAAAATAAAAAATAAAGTAAAAATATTTAGGTGCTTCGTCGAGGTCGTACAGTTTGAATTCGTAGAAATTTTTATATAAGTGCAAGGAACAGGGGAATGCACTCAAAAATCCCGACGTATCTCGACGGTTCATTTCCTTCGAGTGGCAGCACCTGAAGGGTAGGTCGCGCTTGAAAATAAAGTTATAAACGTAAACATTAGGGACGCGGAATGGAACGCCTATCGATGGCGTCGCGACGCTCGATTTCGATACGTGAGGGGCGTTGATAAAGGGGGAAGCCGTCGCCGGGGAATTGTCGACGTTTCGGGAAATTTATAACTGGCAATTGACGAAAAAGGGAGGTACAATTCGGAGATTCTTTGTAAATACAACCCGAAATACTTTACAATAGCAAAGTATTTTTACAATCGAGAGTACGGTAAAAATACTTTGTTAATAAAAGTCATTTTTAAATCTCGTTACGAAAGAAGAAGTCGAAAAATACTTTATTAGTAGGGTTGGAAGTTTTCTTGACGATATCCACTTTGTAACAGATTAAAATCACACTTGGAATCCAAGCGAAAACGTTTCTACGTCTCTCTCTTTCTATTTCATTCATCCACTTTGTGTTAATGTTGGAGGAAAGTTACGAGAGAAGGGAATGTCTTGATGGGTTGTCTGAAAGTTCACTCAAACGTATTTCTTCCACAAGCTGGACAATTCAGGACAATTGACTATTTTCTAAGTTAAATTGAAACTTGTACTTTTACGTTCTCTAAGATGTACTTTACACAAAATAAAATGTAAATTAAATTAAATTATTTTTTCTTCCAATTTCCTAATCAATTTAAATTTAAAATTGCTCCTTGGTTCAAAATCAATTCCGATTGAATTTATTTTTCAATTAAGCTTTCGTCGTCGTCGTCGTCTCCCGGAACCCAAATAAGGAATTGCGACGTCGTCGCCGCGGTCTTAAATTTTTAATCCCGCCTCTAGCTCCGGTCCCAGGTGGCAACCTCCAGCTTAAATATTGAGATATTACCGGAAAGGGGATGGCTTAGGCGCGTCCCCGGGTAATCCCCAAATTGGAACTTATTTTCCCGGCGCACGTTTAATAAAGATTTCCCCGTTCCAGGGGTAATTAATCAGATTAGAACGGTTTCAGATGACCGACAGCCTTCGAGTAAACTTATTAACATCTAAAAATCTTAGTTTATCCTTCAACAAGATTTAATCCTTAAAATTAGGTTTATATTTAAATTATTATTTTATTATTAAACACTTTTTTTAATCTTGATTATATCTTCTAGTATTTAAAAATTCAATTTTCTAATAAGTTTTTATTTGTTTGTTTCAGATTATATAACATTACAAGGTAAGTCACTTAATTGCTTATCAGTCACTTTATATATATATATATATATATATAAACGGATCGTTTTGGATTGTTTCTTGTTTATACAATTAATGGAGCGATTTAATCGACCACAATGTGAAATCACATCAAAGCAATGTGGCGTCTGTCAAGTAAAGTGAAGGGGTGTTTACATATTGGCAGGGCGGGGAAAGGGCGAACACCTTCTGGTGTGTTTGCTCGAATTAATTTTACCGGGAACGATCTTGTTTGTACGGGATAAGACAAACAACATTTAACACGCGTGTGGGGATTTCTTGCTCGATTTAGTAAGGTTATTGATTTTATCGTTTATGGTTGGAGGTTGTTCGCGATTTTTTTTTCTCTCCAAAACTAATAAAGATATTTTCATAATTTTAACTGAAATTATAAATTAAACATGATAGTTTATAAATCCCAAGAAATATCGCCAATATCTCTTTTAATCGATTTTATTAGAATTTTTAAAGTAACCTTAAAAATTTGACATTTTTCAAAAAAGTTAAGTATGAGTTAATTTTTTTTTTCTGGAAAACTATTAAAGATATTTTAATAATTTTAAGTGAAATTATAAACAAAACATGATAGTTTATAAATCTGAAGAAAAATCATCAATATCTCTTTTAATCGATTTTAGGTGAATTTTTAAAGTAACCCTAAAAATTTCACATTTTAAAATGTTAGGTACGAAAAAATTTTTTTCTCAAAAACTATTAAAAATATTTTGTTAGTTTTAAGGGAAATTACAAAGTAAACATGATAGTTTATAAATCCGAAGTAAAATCGATAATATCTCTTTTAATCGATTTTATAGGAAAATCTAAAGTAACCTTAAAAATTCGACTTTTTGCTAAAATGTTAGGTTAAGTTAAAATTTTTTTTCTCCAAAACTAATAAAGATATTTGGTTAATTTTAAGGGAAATTATAAAGTAAACATGATAGTTTATAAATTCAAAGAAAAATCGTCAATATCTCTTTTAATCGATTTTATTAGAATTTTTAAAGTAACCTTAAAAATTTGACATTTTTCAAAAAAGTTAAGTATGAGTTAATTTTTTTTTTTCTGGAAAACTATTAAAGATATTTTAATAATTTTAAGTGAGATTATAAACAAAACATGATAGTTTATAAATCTGAAGAAAAATCATCAATATCTCTTTTAATCGATTTTAGGTGAATTTTTAAAATAACAAAAATTTGACATTTCAAAATGTTAGGCTTTAATTAAAATTTTTTTTCCCAAAAATTATTAAAGATATTTTGTAAATTTTAAGGGAAATTATAAAGTAAACATGATAGTTTATAAATTCAAAGAAAAATCGTCAATATCTCTTTTAATCGATTTTAGGTAAATTTTTAAAATAACAAAAATTTGACATTTCAAAATGTTAGGCACGAAAAAAATTTTTTCTCAAAAATTATTAAAGATATTTTGTTAATTTTAAGGGAAATTACAAAGTAAACATGATAGTTTATAAATCCGAAGAAAAATCGCCAATATCTTTTTTAATCGATTTTTTGAGAATTTTTAAATTAACCTTAAAAATTTGACATTTTATTAAAATGTTCGGTTTGAATTAAAAATTTTTTTCTCGAAAATTAAAAAAGAGATTTTAATAATTTTAACACAGATTATAAACAAAACATGATAGTTTATAAATCTGAAGAAAAATCGCCAATATCTCTTTTAATCGATTTTTTGAGAATTTTTAAATTAACCTTAAAAATTTGACATTTTATTAAAATGTTCGGTTTGAATTAAAATTTTTTTTCTCGAAAACTAAACAGGATATTTTAATAATTTTAACACAGATTATAAATAAAACATGATTGTTTATAAATCTGAAGAAAAATCGCCAATATCTCTTTTAATCAATTTTTTGAGAATTTTTAAATTAACCTTAAAAATCTGACATTTTATTAAAATGTTCGGTTTGAGTTAAAAATTTTTTTCTCCAATACTAACAAAGACATTTTAACAATTTTAATAGAAATTATAAACAAAACATTATAATTTATAAATCTGAACAAAAATCGCCAATATCTCTTTTAATCGATTTTTTGAGAATTTTTAAATTAACCTTAAAAATTTGCCTTTTTTAAAAATGTTCGGTTTGTGTTAAAATTTTTTTCTCGAAAACTAAAAAAGAGATTTTAATAATTTTAACACAGATTATAAATAAAACATGATAGTTTATAAATCCGAAGAAAAATCGCCAATATCTCTTTTAATCAATTTTAGGTGAATTTTTAAAATAACCTTAAAAATTTTACATTTCAAAATGTTAGGCTTTAATTAAAATTTTTTTTCTCAAAAATTATTAAAGATATTTTGTTAATTTTAACGGAAATTATAAAGTAACCATGATAGTTTATAAATCTGAAGAAAAATCGTCAATATCTCTTTTAATCGATTTTATTAGAATTTTTAAAGTAAGCTTAAAAATTTGACATTTTTCAAAAAAGTTAAGTATGAGTTAATACTTTTTTTTTTTTCTGGAAAACTATTAAAGATATTTTAATAATTTTAAGTGAGATTATAAACAAAACATGATAGTTTATAAATCTGAAGAAAAATCGCCAATATCTTTTTTAATCGATTTTATTAGAATTTTTAAAGTAAGCTTAAAATTTTGACATTTCAAAATGTTAGGTTTTATTTAAAATTTCTTTTCTCGAAAACTATTAAAAATATTATAACAATTTTAACACAGATTATAAATAAAACATGATAATTTATAAATCTGAAGAAAAATCGCCAATATCTTTTTTACTCGATTTTTTGAGAATTTTTAAAGTAACCTTAAAATTTTGACATTTCAAAATGTTAGGCTTGAATTAAAATTTCTTTTCTCGAAAACTATTAAAGATATTTGAACAATTTTAACACGAATTATTAACAAAACATGATAGTTTATAAATCCGAAGAAAAATCGCCAATATCTTTTTTAATCAATTTTTTGAGAATTTTTAAATTAACCTTAAAAATTTGACATTTTATTAAAATGTTCGGTTTGAATTAAAAATTTTTTTCTCGAAAACTAAAAAGGATATTTTAATAATTTTAACACAGATTATAAATAAAACATGATAGTTTATAAATCCGAAGAAAAATCGCCAATATCTCTTTTAATCAATTTTTTGAGAATTTTTAAATTAACCTTAAAAATTTGACATTTTATTAAAATATTCGGTTTGAGTTAAAAATTTTTTTCTCGAAAACTAAAAAGGATATTTTAATAATTTTAACACAGATTATAAATAAAACATGATTGTTTATAAATCCGAAGAAACATCGCCAATATCTTTTTTAATCGATTTTATTAGAATTTTTAAAGTAAGCTTAAAATTTTGACATTTCAAAATGTTAGGTTTTATTTAAAATTTCTTTTCTCGAAAACTATTAAAAATATTATAACAATTTTAACACAGATTATAAATAAAACATGATAATTTATAAATCTGAAGAAAAATCGCCAATATCTTTTTTACTCGATTTTTTGAGAATTTTTAAAGTAACCTTAAAATTTTGACATTTCAAAATGTTAGGCTTGAATTAAAATTTCTTTTCTCGAAAACTATTAAAGATATTTGAACAATTTTAACACGAATTATTAACAAAACATGATAGTTTATAAATCCGAAGAAAAATCGCCAATATCTTTTTTAATCAATTTTTTGAGAATTTTTAAATTAACCTTAAAAATTTGACATTTTATTAAAATGTTCGGTTTGAATTAAAAATTTTTTTCTCGAAAACTAAAAAGGATATTTTAATAATTTTAACACAGATTATAAATAAAACATGATAGTTTATAAATCCGAAGAAAAATCGCCAATATCTCTTTTAATCAATTTTTTGAGAATTTTTAAATTAACCTTAAAAATTTGACATTTTATTAAAATATTCGGTTTGAGTTAAAAATTTTTTTCTCGAAAACTAAAAAGGATATTTTAATAATTTTAACACAGATTATAAATAAAACATGATTGTTTATAAATCCGAAGAAACATCGCCAATATCTCTTTTACTCGATTTTATTAGAATTTTTAAAATAACCTTAAAAATTTGACATTTTATTAAAATGTTCGGTTTTAGTTAAAAATTTTTTTCTCGAAAACTAAAAAGGATATTTTAATAATTTTAACACAGATTATAAATAAATCATGATAGTTTATAAATCCGAAGAAAAATCGCCAATATCTTTTTTAATCGATTTATTGAGAATTTTTAAAGTAAGCTTAAAATTTTGACATTTCAAAATGTTAGGTTTGAGTTAAAATTTTTTTTCTCGAAAACTAAAAAGGATATTTTAATAATTTTAACACAGATTATAAATAAAACATGATTGTTTATAAATCTGAAGAAAAATCGCCAATATCTCTTTTAATCAATTTTTTGAGAATTTTTAAATTAACCTAAAAAATTTGACATTTTATTAAAATGTTCGGTTTGAATTAAAAATTTTTTTCTCGAAAACTAAAAAGGATATTTTAATAATTTTAACACAGATTATAAATAAAACATGATAGTTTATAAATTCGAAGAAAAATCGCCAATATCTTTTTTACTCGATTTTATTAGAATTTTTAAAGTAAGCTTAAAAATTTGACATTTAAAAATGTTAGGTTTTATTTAAAACTTCTTTTCTCAAAAACTATTAAAGATATTTTAACAATTTTAATACAGATTATAAACAAAGCATGATAGTTTATAAATCTGAACAAAAATCGCCAATATCTCTTTCAATCGATTTTTTGAGAATTTTTTAATTAACCTTAAAAATTTGCCTTTTTTTAAAATGTTCGGTTTGTGTTAAAATTTTTTTCTCGAAAACTAAAAAAGAGATTTTAATAATTTTAACACAGATTATAAATAAAACGTGATAGTTTATAAATCCGAAGAAAAATCGCCAATATCTTTTTTAATCGATTTTAGGTGAATTTTTAAAATAACCTTAAAAATTTGACATTTCAAAATGTTAGGCTTTAATTAAAATTTTTTTTCTTAAAAATTATTAAAGATATTTTGTTAATTTTAACGGAAATTATAAAGTAAACATGATAGTTTATAAATCCGAAGAAAAATCGATAATGTCTCTTTTAATCGATTTTATTAGGATTTTTAAAGTGAGTTTAAAGATTTGACTATTTAAAATGTTAGGTTTGAGTTAAAAATTTTTTTTTGAAAACTAATAAAGATATTTTGATAGTTTGAAGGGAAATTATAAAGTAAACATGATAGTTTATAAATCTGAAGAAAAATCGATAATATCTCTTTTAATCGATTTTATAGGAAAATCTAAAGTAGCCTTAAAAATTCGACTTTTTGCTAAAATGTTAGGTTAAGTGATTTTTTTTCTCTCTAAAACTAATAAAGATATTTTGTTAATTTTAAGGGAAATTCCCAAAATTAAAGTCTGGGCGATTTTTCAAAGATCAAGTTTTGAAGTAGTTAGGTTATAAAACAATGTAGAGGTTTAGAAAAAAATTATTTTTTTTTCTTAAAATTTTTACAACATCCAAAAAATTTTTATAGGTTATGTTAAATAAGATACCCTAACCTATTATAATCCAGAAAATCTTTGCTTAATTCCTAAAATTAAAGTCTGGGCGATTTATCAAAAATCAAGTTTTGAAGAAGTTAGGTTATAAAAAAATGTAGAGGTTTAGAAAAAAATTTTTTTCTTAAAATTTTTAAAACCTAACCTGGAAATTCTTATGTTATTTTAAAAAGGACGTTTTAATTTATAATTTTTTAGAAATTTTTTTCTCTATATCTAAAAATAAAGTCTGAGTGATTTTTTAAATTTCATTTTTGACGTTTCCAGATTATGTCAAAATGTAGATGTTTAGAAAAAAAATTTTTTCTCAAAATTTTTAAAACCTAATCAGGAAATTCTTATGTTATATTAAAAAGAACATTTTAATTTATAATTATCCAAAAAATTTTTTCTCTATATCTAAAAATAAAGTCTGGGCGATTTTTTAAATTTCATTTTTAACGTTTATACATTAGGTGAAAATGTAGATGTTTAGAAAAAAATTTTTTTTTCAAAATTTTAATAACCTAAACTGGAAATTTTTATGTTATATAAAAAAGGATATTTTAATTTATAATTATCCCAAATTTTTTTTCTTTATTAACAAAAATAAAGTCTGGGCGATTTTTTAACTTTCATTTTTAACGTTTATACATTAGGTGAAAATGTAGAAGTTTAGAAAAAAATTTTTTTCTTAAAATTTTTAAAACCTAACCTGCAAATTCTTATGTTATTTTAAAAAGGACATTTTAATTTATTATTATCCCAAAATTTTTTTCTTTATTAACAAAAATAAAGTCTGGGCGATTTTTCAAAAATCAAGTTTTTAGGTTATAAAGAAATGTAGATGTTTAGAAAAAATTTTTTTTCTGAAAATTTTTAAAACCTAACCTAGAAATTCTTATGTTATTTTAAAAAAGACATTTTAATTTATAATTATCCAGAAAATTTTTTCTCTATATCTAAAAATAACGTCTGGACGATTTTTTAAATTTCATTTTTAACGTTTATAGGTTACGTGAAAATGTAGAAGTTTAAAAAAAAAATTTTTTCTCAAGAACTAATAAAGATATTTTAATAATTTTAAGTAATATTATAAACTAAACATGATAGTTTATAAATCTAAAGAAAAATCGACAATATCTCTTTTAATTGATTTTATAAGAATTTTTAAAACCGATTTTTTAGAAAATTCTAAAAAAATGAATTACCTTCTATTGTTAAAAGCTATTCACAAACATATTCCACAGTTTTGTATTTTAAACAGCAACCGCGAGCTATTAACGTATCGTTTCGAATTTTCCACAATATAATTTTATATTCCCCTCTGTTGAATTTAATTACAAGCGATGAACACAGACTATACGTTTCCAAATGAACGGCGTTTTATTTAAAAAAAAGTGTTTCATTTGAATATCGAATTTTATTAATATCTCCATTTTTTGCGCATATGTCGAAAATTGAAAACTATTTATCACATTTAAACAGAATTTTTTTTATTAGGGTAAAAAAGTTCGATGAAGTACTTTTATTTTTGTACCTTGTAAATGTTTTTGCATTCGTCTCTCAGTAGAAACGAATATAAACCGAGAATGTACGGTGCCATTTCGAATAGAGAGCAATCATTTCAATATATCAGGACAACGTCAAGTCCATACAGCGAAAAGGCATCAAGGCAAATAAAAACGTAATATTTTTATGTGCAACTTGCCCGTATATACGTGAATTCCTCGATAAATTGCATCTGACATTTCGATAGTATTCCACGATGTGAACGAAGGAATTTTCCCGCTAACATTTTTAATATTTTTTATTATTACAACGAGAATAAGGTTTATACTGTATCGATCAATCTGTTTTTTTTTTATACTTTGGCAATCGTGGTAACCAAGCGATGTGTATACATTTCTCAGAAACCAAAACCCCCGAAGGAATAAAACGCAAAAATAAATAAAAAGCTGGGGGAAGCTCGCGAAAGCTCACGGAAACTCACGGCAGGACACCGTATTCAGCATAAACTCCACTATATTTTTCTTCCGATTTTCCTTCCCTTTGTTTTTCAAGAACGACAATAACTCGCGATCTCCACCGTTCCGTGTCGGAGTATCGGATGGGGCTTATTCCAAGGAAACGGATGTGCACTCAAAGTCGAAAGCTTTAGCTGCGGAAGGTAAATTCGTTACCGTTGAGATGCCGTTCGCATAGCGGGAGTGCAGGTGCCGAATTGTGACGCTTTTTAACCGACCAAATCGAGAAAGTAGGTAGTAGGTAGTAGATAGTAGGTACGGCGACGCGTCTTCCCGGTTGTTAAAGATTCACGCGACTACTTGCATAAATTATGCCGAAGCTTCTAACTCGTTGGCAATTACTACTTCGAGTACGTAAATGAAATGCAAGAGATGAGAGGAGTTCTTGAGTGTGGTGTATAGGAACTGATAAAAGGACTCGGCTAAAAGGGTGATTTATTTTTTATCAAAGGGTAATTGCTTTATGTAATGGAGATATCTTGAAAAAAAAAATCCAAGTTGAAGAAAATGCAAAAATTGGAAAAAAAAATCCAAGTTGGAGAAAATTCAGAAATTGAAAAAAAAAATTTTTTACCAACTTTGAAAATTTTTTTAATTTTTTTGACAACACTTAGAATAAAACGGTCTTTTTTAATAAAAATTAGAATATTTTAAGTTTCATTTAGAAAAAAAATCAAATCAAAATCTTTAAAATTCAATATTTTATGATTTTTTTAAAAATGTTTGAATTTTTAGAAAACGGTTTAACCAAAAAAATTTTTTGCCAACTTCGAAAATTTTTTTAATTTTTTTGGTAGAATTTAAAATAAAACGATCTTTTCATATTAAAATTAGAATGTTTTTAGTACCATCTAGAAAAAAAATCGGATCAAAATCTTTAAAATTCAATTTTTTATGATTTTTTAAAAAATGTTTGAATTTTTAGAAAACGGTTTAACCAAAAAATTTTTTACCAACTTTGAAATTTTTTTTAATTTTTTTGGTAAAATTTATAACGAAGCGGTCTTTTCAAATTAAAACTAGAATGTTTTTAGTATCATTTAGAAAAAAAATCAGATCAAAATCTTTAAAATTCAATTTTTTATGATTTTTTAAAAAATGTTTGAATTTTTAGAAAACGGTTTAACCAAAAAAATTTTTTGCCAACTTTGAAAATTTTTTTAATTTTTTTGGTAGAATTTAAAATAAAACGATCTTTTCAGATTAAAATTAGAATGTTTTTAGTATCATCTAGAAAAATATCGGACCAAAATCTTTAAAATTCAATTTTTTAGGATTTTTTAAAGAATGATCGAATTTTTAGAAAATGGTTTAACCTAAAAAATTTTTTACCAACTTTGAAACTTTTTTTAATTTTTTTGTTAAAATTTAGAATAAAACGGTCTTTTCAAATTAAAAGTAGAATGTTTTTAGTATCATTTAGAAAAAAAATCAGATCAAAATCTTTAAAATTCAATTTTTTAGGATTTTTTAAAGAATGATCGAATTTTTAGAAAATGGTTTAAGCTAAAAAATTTTTTGCCAACTTTGAAAATTTTTTTCATTTTTTTGGTAAAATTTACAGCGAAACGGTCTTTTCAAATTAAAACTAGAATGTTTTTAGTATCATTTAGAAAAAAGATCAGATCAAAATCTTTAAAATTCAATTTTTTAAGATTTTTTAAAAATGATCGAATTTTTAGAAAATGGTTTAACCTAAAAAATTTTTTGCCAACTTTGAAAAATTTTTAAATTTTTTTGGTAGAATTTAGAATAAAACGATATTTTCAAATTAAAATTAGAATGTTTTTAGTAACATCTAGAAAAAAGATCGGACCAAAATCTTTAAAATTCAATTTTTTAAGATTTTTTAAAGAATGATCGAATTTTTAGAAAATGGTTTAAGCTAAAAAATTGTTTGCCAACTTTGATAATTTTTTTAGTAGAATTTAGAATAAAACGATTTTTTCAAATTAAAATTAGAATGTTTTTAGTATCATCTTGGAAAAAAGTCGGACCAAAATCTTTAAAATTCAATTTTTTAGGATTTTTTAAAGAATGATCGAATTTTTAGAAAATGATTTAACCTAAAAAATTTTTTGCCAACTTTGAAAATTTTTCTAATTTTTTTGGTAAAATTTAGAATAAAACGATCTTTTCAAACTAAAATTAGAATGTTTTTAGTATCATCTTGGAAAAAAAAATCAGATCAAAATCTTTAAAATTCAATTTTTTAGGATTTTTTAAAGAATGATCGAATTTTTAGAAAATGGTTTAACGTAAAAAATTTTTTGCCAACTTTGAAAATTTTTTTAATTTTTTTGGTAAAATTTATAATAAAACGATCTTTTTAAATTAAAACTAGAATGTTTTTAGTATCATCTTGAAAAAAAATCGGACCAAAATCTTTAAAATTCAATTTTTTAGGATTTTTTAAAGAATGATCGAATTTTTAGAAAATGGTTTAACCAAAAAAATTTTTTGTCAACTTTGAAAAATTTTTAAATTTTTTTGGTAAAATTTAGAATAAAACGGTCTTTTCAATTTAAAAGTAGAATGTTTTTAGTAACATCTAGAAAAAAAATTGGACCAAAATCTTTAAAATTCAATTTTTTAGGATTTTTTAAAGAATGATCGAATTTTTAGAAAATGGTTTAACCAAAAAAATTTGTTTGCCAACTTTGAAAATTTTTTTAATTTTTTTGGTAAAATTTAGAACAAAACGATCTTTTCAAATTAAAATTAAAATGTTTTTAGTATCATTTAGAAAAAAAATCAGATCAAAATCTTTAAAATTTAAGTTTTTAGGATTTTTTAAAGAATGATCGAATTTTTAGAAAATGGTTTAAGCTAAAAAATTGTTTGCCAACTTTGAAAATTTTTTTAATTTTTTTGGTAAAAGTTAGAATAAAACGGTCTTTTCAAATTAAAACTAGAATGTTTTTAGTATCATTTAGAAAAAAAAAATCAGATCAAGATCTTTAAAATTTAAGTTTTTAGGATTTTTTAAAGAATGATCGAATTTTTAAAAAATGGTTTAAGCTAAAAAATTGTTTGCCAACTTTGAAAATTTTTTTAATTTTTTTGGTAAAATTTAGAATAAAACGGTCTTTTCAAATTAAAACTAGAATGTTTTTAGTATCATCTAGAAAAAAAAAAACAGGTCAAAATATTTAAAATTCAATTTTGCATGATTCTTTATGTGTTTTCGGTTCGAATTTTACTCGAAAAATAAACCACTAGTGTGTATTAAAGTAGAACATTGCAAAAATATTATTCATGATAGAAAAAAAAATTTGATATAATTGAATCAAATTGGTTTTGTATTTGAAATAGATCTCGGATTCGTTCGTGTTCGGTTTAAGGGTGTTGGTATCGTGAGAGGGAGAAACTTTGCCACTTAAAGGAAGTTTGTTCCAGTTCTGGTAGTCGCGTTCCGACGTTCGCGGGGACAATTTCCTATAATTCCGGACGGCGTGAGTCTCCTTATTGAATCCGCGACGCGTCTCTTCGAAATTTTCCGGACGGAATCGAATTACGACGCCACCAATATTGGGTTTAACGGTAAATTGGCAATATCCGCAGCCGCACAGTGCCGCCAATAATTGGCAATTACGCGAAATCCTGCCCTGGCGATTAATAAAATTATTAATTGATCCTCGGTTTAATATTTACCCTATCATTTCGCCATCAGCCAGGTTAATGCTTGATGTTGCATTAGATGAAGTCATCCGGGAATTAACCATTGTACCTATTTTATTTCATATTATTTAACAATCCGTATTTAGGTATTATCATTCACAATATCCATTCGCTGTCATTACATTAACCTAACGTTACGAAGCCATCCAATTAGCGGGAATTTATCAGAACACTGTTCTATTACGGCTTCATTATAAAGTACCTGATTATTTGTATTACATTAAATCCAATTCCTATTGCAAACATTGACACTATTAGGTGGCGTTAAATCCATTATAACCCGATACACGCTACTGTCTCGAAGCGCTCGTCCGGCGAAATTCATAATTCATTCTGCGTTTAAACAGGCTTTTAGCAAATAGGTTATCGCTGTTTGCAGAGCTGCTAATAATTACCGAATTTAGGTCTGTCGTAGCGTCGGTTTATCAGTAATCTGCTCGCGCTGCCCAACTGATTTATTAGGCCACCGTCAAACGAACCCACAATTAATAATTTTATTAATTTGTCACGCTTAGTTAGCGGTTACAATTGATAATTGAAAGCTTGGATTATGTGTGTGTTATTTATATGTGCATATATTAGTTCATCCTTTTATCGTTAGATGTTATATTTAAAAATCCACCTGGTAGATTTATCCGGTTAGGTTTTGAAGTTCGAACCCTGAGTTTAAATTACATTTTAGCTAGAGAATTTTTGCAAACTTGACAGGATTCTTGGAATTGTGCATTAACTGGCCTGAAGTTACTTTTCGATAGAGGGATTAGGATTCCCGATCTTTCGATAACCTAACACACGCGTGGTCCTTAACCAGATGATCATGAGAATTGGTAAATAGACTTACTTTGGACTCGTGGTTGACTGATTCAAATATCCTAATCCCCGATCTGAATTCCCCTGGGCACCTTCTCGATTTGGGCTGTTTGTGAAGATCCAATACCTTACAAAACGTCACATCACGTCGAAATACCCGACACGTCACAATTATCTCCAAAGTCTGTGTGCACCAAAGGAAACGAATACTAATTGTAAGATTTGATGTTAAATACTATGATAAAAATCTCGTGTCGAAGTTGTAGTTAAAATTAAGATTGGCAAAGCGAAGAAAGCTCTGTCAAAAGTAATCTCGGTTCAAGGGAGGTGGTAATTTTGACTTACTAGGGCAGTGATGGCGAACCTATGACCCATGGGTCAGACACTGACCCACACAATCCTTTTAAGTGACCCATACCTTGATTTTTGCAAACTTATTTTTTATGTCCTATTATTTATGAGAATAAATAATTGAAGAGAAAAATGCAAAATCCATCCTCAACCCAGAGCTCTAACGTTCGGATCTTGCAGATTTATCTTATAACACATTGAAGAGAAGAAGACAAAAACCATTCTTAACCCAGAGGTTTAGTGCCCGGATCTTGAATTTTCCTCTTCATGGTGGTATTAGAGAAAAATGCAAAATCCGTCCTCAATTCACAAGTCTAACGCTCCGATCTTGCATTTTTCTCTTATAACACCATAAAGAGGAGAAAACAAGATCTATTCTCAACCCAGAGGTCTAGTGCGCGGATCTTGCACCTTCCTCTTCATGGTGCTATTAGAAAAAAAATGCAAAGTCTGTTTTCAATTCAGAGGTCTAGCGCTCAAATATTGCATCTTTCTTTTATAACACCATGAAGAGGAGGAGACAAGATCCGTTCTTAACCCAGAGTTCTACTGCTCGGATCTTGCATCTTTCTTTTCATGGTGTTGTAAGAGAAAAATGAAAAATCTGTCTTCAACCCAGAGGTCTAGCGCTTAGACCAGTGATGGCGAACCTATGACCCATGGGTCAGACACTGACCCACACAATCCTTTTAAGTGACCCATACCTTGATTTTTGCAAACTTATTTTTTATGTCCTATTATTTATGAAATTAAAGAGAAAAATGCAAAATCCATCCTCAACCCAGAGCTCTAACGCTCGGATTTTGCAGATTTTTCTTATAACACATTGACGAGAAGAAGACAAAATCCATTCTTAACCCAGAGGTCTAGTGCTCGGATCTTGCACCTTTCTTTTCATGGTGGTGTAAGAGAAAAATGCAAAATTTGTCTTCAACCCAGAGGTCTAGCGCTTAGACCAGTGATGGCGAACCTATGACCCATGGGTCAGACACTGACTCACACAATCCTTTTAAGTGACCCATACCTTGATTTTTGCAAACTTATTTTTTATGTCCTATTATTTATGAAATTAAAGAGAAAAATGCAAAATCCATCCTCAACCCAGAGCTCTAACGCTCGGATTTTGCAGATTTTTCTTATAACACATTGATGAGAAGAAGACAAAATCCATTCTTAACCCAGAGGTCTAGTGCTCGGATCTTGCACCTTTCTTTTCATGGTGGTGTAAGAGAAAAATGCAAAATTTGTCTTCAACCCAGAGGTCTAGCGCTTAGACCAGTGATGGCGAACCTATGACCCTTTTAAGTGATCCATACCTTGATTTTTGCAAACTTATTTTTTATGTCCTAGAAAGAGAATAAATAATTTTATTTCAACTATCTATTTATTAACCCCTTAAGCGGCTATGACGTATATATTCGTCATGATTACATGTAATTTCAATCCATCGAGCCGCTTAACGGGTTAATAAATAATACCATTATGTCATAGTATGTATGTAATTTTGTCTTGTTCAGTCAAATATTTAGTGTAAGGAGTACTAAATAGTGTCATCCCAATGATATCATCCACTTGTAATCGATTTTTATTTTTTAATCTTTACTTACTAATGTAAAAGTTGTAAAACAAAGAGGAAAAAAAGCTCTTTTAGTCCTTAGTCTTAGAAGTAAGGATATAAAAAGTAAGTTTATTAAAAACACTTTTCCCTTTTGCATGTGACTTAATACTGTAACCCACGAGCTAGCACTAAAACAATATAGTAAACAAAATGTGACCCACTGCGCCAAAAGGTCCGCCATCACTGTACTAGGGTGTATTTAACATCTGGACAACTCCTTGCTAAAGGCCAATCCACAAGACTCGGACCAGCGTTTCTATAATAATTTTTGACAAATCTCTAACACATCTTGCGTCGACACTTTGGACTCACCATCAGTAATAAACCCATGCTACTTACTTCTCTCGAAAACCCTTAGATAATCCCAGACTGTGGGATCATCACCAATCATTATGTGAGCCAACACCTAACTTAGAGTCCTAACTTATATTAACTTATGGTCAAAAATTGTTGTTTTAACTTAGGATAGTATACTTTGTTTAGGCTACTATTTTCATCTCTGGCAGAGATGACTTCGTGCCAGAGGTCACGCTCAATTAGATAAAAGAAATATTTGATGTATGTTGAGCAAACGGTGACAAGTAACGACACATGTAACATCTTTCGCCGGTAGGAGATTAGATATTACAGGCATATAGCAAACTGTAACGGTTATAGTCAGATTCGATATTGCATTCAGAGCTTACGCAATTAGGGAATATGAACACTTGTATACACTGCGACAGTCTGATGTCCCGGCGGTTACCGGTTCGGCTGTTAATTCAATCAGCGGTCTGTTAGTGGATGTGACCCTCCTCATTGTATCCAATGGGAAATACACAATGGACAGAGGAACAATATCTACTCATCCGTTTAATTTGAAACACCTTGTTTGATGTTTACTCTGACTAAAGATCCGTGTTTGTTTTAGTTTTGTCTATGTTTATTTTAAATCTTTTTTGTTAATTTTGTCTATACTACATTTAATAACTAGGAGGAGTGATTTGAATTTTGCGCGCTAAAATAGTGAACTATTATTGGTCGCTCCGCAGTCAAGTTTACAAAGACGAAAAAATTGGTTTTTGTCGTTTATAGTTTTTAACGTTTGAGGTTAGGCGCTTTACCTAATTTGTCAACTTGTTTCTCGCTTTTTCGTTGTGCTCAAATGGTTGCGATCAAAAAATATTAAGTTCGAAGAAGGTATGGTACGATGTCATCCGTTGGATATAATACGTTAACACAAGGAACGTCTTTTGGATAAATTTTGAACAATGTACGTATAGATAAACGGCCATAGAGATATTTGGTATGTTTTAGAATACTACGCTCAAACGCTTGGTGTTTTGTTGGTTGCATAAATGTGACTGGTTTGAAGTTTAGAATTCAAATTTGTCGCTAAAAATGTTTAGTGTATTTTTTAGTTACTTTTTCCTATGTAAATGGGGTTTTGAGATTCACTCCTCCTAGTTATTAAATGAAGTATAGTCTATTGTATTTATTTTAGTATATTTAGTTTTAATTTACTTTTATTTTATTTTTTTTTTTTTTGAATTTTATGTTTTATGTCAGAGTACATATACGAAATGTTTTATACGTTGTAAGACTTCACATTTTCTACGGGCATCCCATGTCTTCCTTAAGTAATTGCTTTTGGTCGGCTGGAGTCCGCTTCGGTAGACACGTTCTTCGCGAGTGGCGGTCGTTATGAGTCAGCCGGGGAACTCCCGGAATCCGGTAATCGATCAGGACGTTGACGGGATGGAACAGAGGCCTCGAGACCGCATTAAGTTCATGTTGCCTCGTCTCGACGATGCACAGGTTATTGGGTACGTGCGTCGTGTGCCTTATGGGACGTCGGCGTCGCGACGCGAAGCTTACTGACCGATCACGTGCTTTAAAGAATTTTTACATTTTACAAATAACTTCACTTTAAACAAATACAAAATACCTTTACGGTTTTCATAGAGGTTAAAATTTTAACCTACATTAAAATTTTAACCTACGTTAAAAAACGTAGGCTAGATTTTATATGTGATTTCACTCAAAAAAGTTTCAGTCGTTTCATCATTCGAAATCTCTCCCTTCGCGTTGCGGAAGGCAACAAAAGGCCGCAAACCGGAGAAAAAAGTATCCGCTGATTAAAATCCCGGACTAATTGCTCGGCTGCAGTAAGTATTCCGGAGGATCCGCCTCCGCTCCGGTCCAAATAGGGGCTTCTGGATGCAACGGGAGGATGAAACGGAATTAAGCCGGGGAAAGTGTGGTCATTGTCTAAAGTCCAAGAGGAGAGGATAAGAGGCGAGGACGCCGCTAGGTAGACGAGACGACATAATAAATCCTTCTCGTATGGAGGGTACGAATAAAAAGCTTGAAAACAATACCAAGTACCAGATGCAGATGAATATATGTCTGCTTTATACCTATCTCACTCGCAATTCCCTCCCACACTTATACCATAGCCTCTCTTTAAAAGTTCCCGACCCCAGTGAATGAAGATCACAGAAAAAAGAATAAAAGGGAATACACACTCGAACGTTAAATCACGCGGTTTAAAGTTCAATGAACGAAAGATAGTTTCTTTTTTTGCTCTTAAAACAGACATTTTGTTGCTTTAAAAGTATAAAGTTATCTTTTAAAATGGTGCACACCAAAATTTGAGTGCATAGTTAAGGTGACCAGATTTTTAGGTGGGCAAAGCGGGATAACTAAGATTTTATTTCCTACTTTGTTTCCTACTGTGATTTTTTATAATGCCCAATATTTAAGCTTTTCCTTATCAATATATTTTTTTACTAATGACACTTCATTAAAAAGATCATTTTCGGAAATATTATTATTTGGAAGTTTTTGAGAAACACAATCAAATGATTTTTGCACATCGTTTCAATTAAGTTCTGGTCATCTAAAATAATATTCAATTTTACTATTTTGGCTTTTTGGAAAAATTTATCTGATTGTAAGGAAAAATCTAATTGTAAGGAAAAATTTATGTAATTATAAGGAAAAAATCCAAGCTAAAAAATTGCAAAAGACGATTTCTCAAAAGGATGTTGCCAGATTTTTAAAATCTTAAGGTTCGAAAAATAGTTTTTTCATATATTGGATATTAGACTGGATTTTTAAAGTATGAAATGTTATTTCAGAAAGTTAAAGTTGTAAAATTGAATATTGCTTTTATCGCTGGATCCAAATTCGTATTTCAATTAACATCTTGACTTGATGACTTCATCGTAAACCAAAAATAACAAGATTTCAAGCTTTTGAATTCTTGTTTTTGATAGATTACGATGAATTCTCAAGTCTTACGAAAGATTTTCTTAGAGATTTAGGTTTTTTTATAAATGTAGGGTTTCCACATTTCTAATTTGGATTCACCATCTAAAAATAATATTCAATTTTACTATTCTGCCTTTTTGAAAAAATTTACCTGATTGTAAGGAAAAAATTATCTAATTGTAAGGAAAAAATTATCTGATTGTAAGAAAAAAATCCAAGCTAAAAAATTACAAAAGACGATTTCTTCAAAGGATGTTGTTAGATTTTTAAAATCTTAAGATTCAAAAAATAGATTTTCAATAGATTGGATTTTTAATATACAAGATGTTATTCTGGAAAATCACTTTTTTGGTTTTCTGGAATAATTTATCAAGTTGTAAGGAAAAAACCAAGTCTAGAAGTACTAAAGCTCCGATTTTTCCAACTTTTTCAGATTTTTGAAACCTTAAGGTGTAAAAACACCTTAATGTGGCCCGGTCTTCCAAATAATCTTTGCAGTTACTACAAAATTATAAAATAATTTATTGTACCCTGCTCTTCGAGCTGATTTATTCTATTGCGGGTAGTTAACGGTAGAAAATTATTTTGTAAACTTTCTTGATATTGACATATTAAATTATTAACTTCATTTGCTACTCTGATTGCCGATATTTCATCATTTAAAGCTTTATAACGTGCTGAAAAAGAGCAGCTTGATTTTGTAGAAACTCTAGCCAAATTTTTGAATATTCTCTTTCAAAAACTTTTCTAAAATTCTAGGACATTTGTCCTGTGATAGAAAGTAGGATTTTAAAGGATCATACATCTTCAAAATTTTTTCGATAGCTGGCAGAAGAACTAACCAACGCGTTTTACTGTATCCAAGTATTTTCTGATATTCAACTTCCTCAGCAAAAGCAATATGTTAGTCGTCGTAACCCGTAGGATTCTTAGAACGCAAAGCAATGATTTTCATAAATATAAAATTCCACTTAATTCTAAAAGTCGGGACTCTTGAAAAGCGTCGCGGGACGCGGGACAAATTGTGAAAAATCGAGACTGTTCCGCCAAAAGCGGGACGTCTGGTCACCTTATGCATAGTGGATGCATAAGTCATACTAGCTTAGTGCAGAAAAGTGCAAGTTCAACGAAATATGATGAAATCAAACATAATCTTAATTGCTAATCTGATCATAACGTTACTTCTAAATGTGTTCAAAGTTCAAACTCGATGCAGTTTTTTTACAAATAGAACAAGATGCTAACTTAATGCATAAGTGACAGCTGTTTTTTGAAAACAATTTTATGAAAGCATCAACCTTGCAAAGTCTAAGTTTAGTATTTATTCAATAGCCATAAAAAGTAGATGCTCGTAGCGAATTTTATACTCATGCAAAAAAATTTTCATCGTTATATGAGTCAATACTTTCACTTGAAAGGAATCCAATCAACATCAAAGCCGAACTTAATTTTACTCTGGGAGACTTAGCTTTTTCGTTTATAATTATCAATGATTGGGTGATAGATACTAAGCGATTCTTAGCGAAAATTTTCTGAATTTTGACGCTTCGTCAAATAAAAATGAATAAAGATAGATCCAATCTGTTTTCTATAATTTCAATTTCAAAGTATTATTTATAAAATTTGAAAGTTTGAATTTAATCGAAAACGTATTTTGGACGTCATAAATTTTTCAGTTTTGAGTAGCTAAAATCCTTATAATTAGTGAAAATTTTTTGAACTTTGACCCTTCGCCAAATAAAAACAAAAAAAGATAAATTCAATCCGTTTTTTTAATATTAAATTTTAAAGTATTATTTATAAAAGCTAGGAATTTGAGTTTGATTAAAAACGTATTTTGGATGTTATGATTTTTTTAATTTTTGGATGAGTTTTAGCGATTTTTAGCGAAAATTGAACTTTGATGCTTTGTCAAATAGAAATGAATATAAATAAATCCAATCTGTTTTTTGTAATTTCAATTTTAAAGTATTATTTATAAAAGCTGAAAGTTTGAATTCAATCAAAAATGTATTTTGGAAGCTATGAATTTTTTAGTTTTGAGTAGCTAAAATCCTTAGTGAAAATTTTTTGAACTTTGACCCTTCGCCAAATAAAAACAAAAAGAGATAAATTCAATTCGCTTTTTTAATTTTAAATTTCAAAGTATTGTTTATAAAAGCTAGAAGTTTGAGTTTGATTAAAAACGTATTTTGGATGTTATGATTTTTTTTTAATTTTAGGTGCTTTTAGTGATTTTTAACGAAAATTAAACATTGACGCTTAATCAAATAAAAATGAATAAAGATAGATCCAATCTGTTTTTTGTAATTTCAATTTTAAAGTATTATTTATAAAAGCTGAAAGTTTGAATTTAATTAAAAACGTATTTTGGAAGTTATGAATTTTTCAGTTTTTGGTAGCTAAAAATCCTTATTGAAAAATTTTTTAAGTTTGACCCTTCGCCAAATAAAACCAAAAAAAGATAAATTCAATCCGTTTTTTTCATTTTAAATTTCAAAGTATTATTTATAAAAGCTAGGAGTTTGAGTTTGATTAAAAACGTATTTTTGAAGTTATGATTTTTTTAATTTTAGGTGACTTTTAGTGATTTTTAACGAAAATTAAACATTGACGCTTAATCAAATAAAAATGAATAAAAATAGATGCAATATGTTTTTTGTAATTTCAATTTTAAAGTATTATTTATAAAACCTGAAAGTTTGAATTTAATCAAAAATGTATTTTGGAAGGTATGAATTTTTTAGTTTTTGGTTGTTTAAAATTTTTAATGAATTTTTTTTTTTAATTTTTACGCCTCATTTTAAAAATAGTAGTAATTTATTTCTTCTTTTATGTACAATTTTTGTATATATGTAGTTGTAAATTGAATTTTTCATGTAGTTAACCCTCGTGGCGTAAAGTGCGCACTGCGAGTACAAAAGCGATATTGTTACGACGTCGTCGTAATAAGACAAAAACGGCTAGTGTTTTCCGCCATAATGAACGTCGAGGCAAATTTATGCAACGGACCGATAAGAACTCCCGTTCTACGAAACGTCGCGTAAGCACTTACATATGAATATGTAAATTTTGAACAAACCTGAATTTACTACGGTGCAAAACACCGCGCCGCACGCTGCACCTCGGAATTAAAAAATACTACGGACCGGACTCCTTCCTTCCAATTCTTTTTCATTTTATTTTTTAACCGGATTTGTACAAACTCATAAAACCGTTTTATGTTGGTTATATTTGGTCGGGGTTGTTTATCGTTGAAATTGTGTTGAATTTACTGGGTTGTATCCTGGCGCATCCACCAAAATTTTTCATTGAGGTTTTATTACGTTTTGTAATAAAAGTTGGGTTTAAATGTTTAATCTTTTCTTGGAAGTTTGTGAGATTGACATTGATTTATCGATTAACATCTTAAATTTTTTAATATATAACATTAAAAAATTTAATTTTCCGGCACCTCCACCTTTTTTTAATCTTTGTTTTTTAAGCTGATTTTTTGGAACAATATTTAAGAAAGAAAAATGATTCCCAAGACACAGTAAAGTTACCATGTATCGGTTTAAGCAAACCCAAGTGTGAATCCGCCCATTGCAAACTCGATGATTTACGATGCCATAACTTCTGCATTGCACAGCCCTCACTAGCACTAATGCCCGGCCTAATGGAATATACATGCTATCCACGATTTATAGCACAACTAGCCGGTAGCCGATTTGCCCGCGGCTTGAAATAAAGGTTTGTTTATTGTAATTGCGAGACGGTTAACCTTGCGCTTACGCCAGAATAAACTTTAATTGAGCACGTTAGACGGTAATGTAATAATCCGGTTTCGAGTCGAACGCGATATGAAGTTCGCGTGCGCCCCTAATGCGATTTTATTGTGTGCCGAGCTTGAATAGAACTCTGGCGTTTTTGTTCCAATCTTGGAACTTTCTATTATTACCCCGCATAGATAGTTATCTGACTGCGGCTTTTCGAAATTAAACGCACCCCGAGACGCTAACCAATTTGCGTCAATTAGTCCCGTCTAATTTGACAATTCACCGGAGAAATCTCGTGCATAATTAGATGACGCACTAACGGGCACGTTGCGGATCGCCGTAACGTGTTATCGAAGCTTATCAAAGCTGAGGTTCGCTTTTGCATTATAAAGGGAGCGGAGAATGTCCCAGCCATCGCAATTACCAGAGTTCAAAGAGTAAAAGCTTTTGTACTTCGCTCAATATGGAAAATAGCAAATAACGGAAAAGATAAACTTATTTAAATTTTATTTTGGTTTTTAAAATAAATACATTTTAACCTTATTAATCGGTTTTTTCATCGGTGTTATGCTCGGTTGCTTTTGCATCACTTTCAGCACTTCCAGTGTTATCTTTTCCTTCAGCAGCTTTTGCAGCAGCGTCTTGTTTTGCTTTTTCAGCGGCGGCTTTTTTAGATTCTTTTGGCATCTTTGTACTTATTTGTTCTTAGCTTTTTTAATTACAAAAATTTACGGGAATTTAATAATTGACAGTGTCATTAAAATCTTGACATATTTATGAAATCGTTTGTTTGAGAATGAGTATAGTTGATTTTTTATTCTCTACTAATAACGTTTCCATTTAGCAAAATTGATGCATACCAATGAGTATATAAACCTGAAATAACAGAGAAACCAAAAGAAATTTTAGAAAAACTTCTTAATTTCTCAACATATTCTACTTTTAGATCTATACACTTTTCCCAGCGATAATCAATGGTTTCAATAACATGTTTGTTTTTTATTGGGTGGTTCGGAAAGTAATTTCGTTCTTTTTTTGCAGAAATGAAAGACAGTTTTCGTATAATAAACAAATATTTTATTAAATTATACATTGGCCGTTCTAGTCCAACAGTTTTTGTCATCTTTTTGGTAGTAGCATGATTCCACGCTCATAAAATTTTTGGTCTTTACTGGCAAAAAACTGATCGAGGTGGTTTTTGACCTCCTTATTTGAGGTGAAGGTTTTACCGTCTAAAAAATTTTGGAATCACCGGAACAAATAATTGTCTGATGGTGCCAAGCATGGAAAATATGGTGTGGCATGGTATTCCAATCAAGCTGTAGTAGCTTTTGGCAAGTGACCAAACTTGTGTGAGGTCTTCTTCTTGAGGACTTGGGTAATGTTTCCCAATATCTTGGTGAAACATTACACCTTTCCTGTTGATTAATTCTAGCCTTTTCTGTTGAAGTGCATCATTCAGTTTGTCCAGTTGATGACATTAGACTTCCGAAGTAATCGTGGTGTTCATTCAAAAGCTCAAAAAGAAACGATTTCTTTAAAATCCCACCAAACATACAGCATCACCTTTTTTTGATGAATATCGGCTTTAGAAATGGTTTGAGCCGGTTCATCTTCTTTGCTCCGTGACCTCTTGCGTTTGATGTTATTGTATACAACCCATTTTTCGTCCCCAGTGATGATGCGCTTCAAAAATGGATCACTCTCGAGCTTTCGAAAACACGAAATTACTTTCCGAACAACCCAATAGTAAGAACGAAGAAGTATGGAGAAAGAAAATAATATAATGGTGTGAAATCTCTTAGTAGAGTACATGTAGAAGTATTTGAAGTTTTAACTCATTGATTTTTGCCATCGCGATACAAAATATGTGATTTGGAGTGTTGTTGTGACAAAACAAGATTTATTTTTTTGGTAAATGTGGTCACTTATTCTTAATTTCATCATTCAGTTGCTGTAATAAGCTCGCATAATACTCACCGTTGATTGTGTTATCCTTTTGAAGGTAATCAATGAATGCACATCCCAAAAAATTAACGCAATAACCTTACTAACAGATGAACTTTTTTCATCTTTTTTAGAGACAATTCTCATTTTTCAGATGAGATGAGAAACAGTTTTGACTCCATCTCAGGTGACTTTCATCTCAGGTGTGAAATAATGAACCCATATTTTGCACACTCTTAGAAATTGAAAAAGTTTGGTTTTATTGCGGCGAAACATCGACAAATTCTCGTTAGTTACGTCTTCACAGTACTATTTCTGCTCGATTGTGAGCAAACTTTGCATCCATTTTGCGCACACCTTTCTCATATTCAAATTTTCTGTTCATATGCGATTTACAGCACTTTTTTGAAATGTCCACCATGTCTATACTTCATTTAATAACTAGGAGGAGTAATTTGAATTTTGCGCGCCAAAATAGTGAACTATTATTGGTCGCTCCGCAGTCAAGTTTACAAAGACGAAAAAATTGGTTTTTGTCGTTTATTGTTTTTAACGTTTGAGGTTAGGTGCTTTACCTAATTTGTCAACTTGTTTCTCGCTTTTTCGTTGTGCTCAAATGGTTGCGATCAAAAAATATTAAGTTCGAAGAAGGTATGGTACGATGTCATCTGTTGGATATAATACGTCAACACAAGGAACGTCTTTTGGATAAATTTTGAACAATGTACGTATAGATAAACGGCCATAAAGATATTTGGTATGCTCTAGAATACTACGCTCAAACGCTTGGTGTTTTGTTGGTTGCATAAATGTGACTGGTTTGAAGTTTAGAATTCAAATTTGCCGCTAAAAATGTTTAGTGTATTTTTTAGTTACTTTTTCCTATGTAAATGGGGTTTTGAGATTCACTCCTCCTAGTTATTAAATGAAGTATAGTTCTCATATTTTAGCATGTCTAGGTCATATTTTCAAAATCATCCAAAACTATTTTGTAGATTTGCTTCACTATTACTGTGGTCACTTCATTTGGTTGACCACTATTAATTGTGGTCAATAATGTTGACTTTGTAGGACCTACAGCCTACAACCTCTATCATCTAATATTTGATAATTTTTCACAAAAACGCTGGAAAAAAATCATAACCTCAAAAATAAGTTTACGATTAAATTCAAACTTTCGGCGTTTATAAATAATACTTTGATATTTAAATTGGAAAAAACAGATTGGATTTATCTTTATTCGTTTTTATTTGAAAAAGTGTCAAAGTTCAAAAAAATTTTCACTTAGGATTTTAGCTACCCAAAACTGAAAAATTCATAGCTTTCAAAATATGTTTTTAATCAAATTCAAACTTCTAGCTTTTATAAATAACACTTTGAAATTTAAAATTTAAATTTAAAAATAGTAAATTTGAAATGTTAAATTGAAATATTGATTAAGTGTCAAACTCGAAATAAATTTTCCAAGGTTTCAGCGTTGATAGGAAATTGAATAGGTCAGTACAAATGCCTAGCATTATGAAATTAATAGCCTGGTTCTCGGAAACATTTCTAAAATTATCAGACGATTTCATCGACACGCCATACAGTCATCAAAACTACTTGTCCTATTTCACCTGTCAATTACATTGATCGATGTAAAGTTATTTACGGAATGTTTTTAATTTGTATTTGTTTGTAAAAAAATTAAAAAATTAAAACAGAAAAATGTCAATTAAAAAAAAAATCATATTTGCAGAACTAAATGTTATAGAGACTTGAAATTTTATGGGAATTTAGAATGAAATCTAATTTTTATTTTTACCAAAAATGAATTTCTTACGACTTTTAATTGTTCCCTTAGAAGTGAAAATCTATCTCAATGACGATTAAAATTTCCCAATTTTTTAAAAATTCATATCTAAGAAACTAATTATTCCTAAGATTTGAAATTTTATGGGAATTTAGAATGAAATTTAATCTTTATTTTTACCAAAGATGAATTTTCCACGACTTTTAGTTTTTCCCTCAGAAGAGAAAATGTAACTGAATGTCGATTAAAATTTCCCAATTTTTTTTAAATTCATATCTAAGAAACTAATTATTGCTAAGACTTGAAATTTTATGGGAATTTAGAATGAAATCTAATTTTTATTTTTACCAAAGATGAATTTTCCACGACTTTTAATTTTTCCCTCAGAAGAGAAAATGTAACTCAATGTCGATTAAAATTTCCCAATTCTTTAAAAATTCATATCTAAAAAACTAATTATTCCTAAGACTTGAAGTTTTATGAGAATTTAGAATGAAATCTAATCTTTATTTTTACCAAAGATGAATTTTCCACGACTTTTAGTTTTTCCCTCAGAAGAGAAAATGTAACCTAATGTCGATTAAAATTTGTTCATTTTTTAAAAATTCATATCTAAAAAACTAATTATTCCTAAGACTTGAAATTTTATGGAAATTTAAAATGAAATCTAATTTTTATTTTCATCAAAGATGAATTTTCCACGACTTTTAGTTTTTCCCACAGATGAGAAAATGTAACTCAATGTCGATTAAAATTTCCCAATTCTTTAAAAATTCATATCTAAAAAACTAATTATTCCTAAGACTTGAAGTTTTATGAGAATTTAGAATGAAATCTAATCTTTATTTTTACCAAAGATGAATTTTCCACGACTTTTAGTTTTTCCCTCAGAAGAGAAAATGTAACCTAATGTCGATTAAAATTTGTTCATTTTTTAAAAATTCATATCTAAAAAACTAATTATTCCTAAGACTTGAAATTTTATGGAAATTTAAAATGAAATCTAATTTTTATATTCATCAAAGATGAATTTTCCACGACTTTTAGTTTTTCCCTCAGAAGAGAAAATGTAACCTAATGTCGATTAAAATTTGTCCATTTTTTAAAAATTCATATCTAAAAAACTAATTATTCCTAAGACTTGAAATTTTATGGGAATTTAAAATGAAATCTAATCTTTATTTTTACCAAAGATGAATTTTCCACGACTCTTAGTTTTTCCCTCAGAAGAGAAAATGTAACTAAATGTCGATTAAAATTTCCCAATTTTTAAAAAATTCATATCTAAGAAACTGATTATTCCTAAGACTTGAAATTTTATGGGATTTAGAATGAAATCTAATCTTTATTTTTACCAAAGACGAATTTTCCACGACTTTTAGTTTTTCCCTCAGAATAGAAAATGTAACTCAATGTCGATTAAAATTTCCCAATTTTTTAAAAATTCATATCTAAGAAACTAATTATTCCTAAGACTTGAAATTTTATGGGAATTTAGAATGAAATCTAATCTTTATTTTTACCAAAGACGAATTTTCCACGACTTTTAGTTTTTCCCTCAGATGAGAAAATGTAACTCAATATCGATTAAAATTTCCCAATTTTTTAAAAATTCATATCTAAGAAACTAATTATTCCTAAGACTTGAAATTTTATGGGAATTTAGAATGAAATCTAATCTTTATTTTTACCAAAGACGAATTTTCCACGACTTTTAGTTTTTCCCTCAGATGAGAAAATGTAACTCAATGTCGATTAAAATTTCCCAATTCTTTAAAAATTCATATCTAAGAAACTGATTATTCCTAAGACTTGAAATTTTATGGGAATTTAGAATGAAATCTAGTCTTTATTTTTACCAAAGATGAATTTTCCACGACTTTTAGTTTTTCCCTCAGAAGAGAAAATGTAACCTAATGTCGATTAAAATTTGTCCATTTTTTAAAAATTCATATCTAAAAAACTAATTATTCCTAAGATTTGAAATTTTATGGGAATTTAGAATGAAATCTTATTTTTATTTTTACCAAAGATGAATTTTCCAAGACTTTTAGTTTTTCCCTCAGAAGAGAAAATGTAACTCAATGTTGATTAAAAGTTCCCAATTTTTTTTTAATTCATATCTAAAAAACTAATTATTCCTAAGACTTGAAATTTTATGGGAATTTAGAATGAAATCTAATCTTTATTTTTACCAAAGATGAATTTTCCACGACTTTTAGTTTTTCCCTCAGAAGAGAGAATGTAACTCAATGTCGATTAAAATTTCTCAATTTTTTTAAAATTCATATCTAAAAAACTAATTATTCCTAAGACTTGAAATTTTATGGGAATTTAGAATGAAATCTAATTTTTATTTTTACCAAAGATGAATTTTCCACGACTTTTAGTTTTTCCCTCAGAAGAGAAAATGTAACTCAATGTCGATTAAAATTTCCCAATTTTTTAATAATTCATATCTAAGAAACTAATTATTCCTAAGACTTGAAATTTTATGGGAATTTAGAATGAAATCTAATCTTTATTTTTACCAAAGATGAATTTTCCACGACTCTTAGTTTTTCCCTCAGAAGAGAAAATGTAACCTAATGTCGATTAAAATTTGTCCATTTTTTAAAAATTCATATCTAAAAAACTAATTATTCCTAAGACTTGAAATTTTATGGAAATTTAGAATGAAATCTAATCTTTATTTTTACCAAAGATTAATTTTCCACGACTTTTAGTTTTTCCCTCAGAAGAGAAAATGTAATCTAATGTCGATTAAAATTTGTCCATTTTTTAAAAATTCCTATCTAAAAAACTAATTATTCCTAAGACTTGAAATTTTATGGGAATTTAGAATGAAATCTAATCTTTATTTTTACCAAAGATGAATTTTCCACGACTATTAGTTTTTCCCTTAGAAGGGAAAATGTAACTCAATGTCGATTAAAAGTTCCCAATTTTTTTTAAATTCATATCTAAAAAACTGATTACTCGTAAGACTTGAAATTTTATGGGAATTTAGAATGAAATCTAATCTTTATTTTTACCAAAGATGAATTTTCCACGACTTTTAGTTTTTCCCTCAGAAGAGAAAATGTAACTCAATGTCGATTAAAATTTCCCAATTTTTTTTTAAATTCACATCTAAAAAACTAATTATTCCTAAAACTTGAAATTTTATGGGAATTTAGAATGAAATCTAATTTTTATTTTTACCAAAGATGAATTTTCCACGACTTTTAGTTTTTCCCTCAGAAGAGAAAATGTAACTCAATATCGATTAAAATTTCCCAATTTTTTAAAAATTCATATCTAAAAAACTAATTATTCCTAAGACTTGAAATTTTATGGAAATTTAAAATGAAATCTAATTTTTATTTTTACCAAAGATGAATTTTCCACGACTTTTAATTTTTCCCTTAGAAGGGAAAATGTAACTCAATGTTGATTAAAATTTCCCAATTTTTTAAAAATTCATATCTAAGAAACTGATTATTCCTAAGACTTGAAATTTTATGGGAATTTAGAATGAAATCTAATCTTTATTTTTACCAAAGATGAATTTTCCACGACTTTTAGTTTTTCCCTCAGAAGAGAAAATGTAACCTAATGTCGATTAAAATTTGTCCATTTTTTAAAAATTCATATCTAAAAAACTAATTATTCCTAAGATTTGAAATTTTATGGGAATTTAGAATGAAATCTTATTTTTATTTTTACCAAAGATGAATTTTCCAAGACTTTTAGTTTTTCCCTCAGAAGAGAAAATGTAACTCAATGTTGATTAAAAGTTCCCAATTTTTTTTTAATTCATATCTAAAAAACTAATTATTCCTAAGACTTGAAATTTTATGGGAATTTAGAATAAAATCTAGTCTTTATTTTTACCAGAGATGAATTTTCCACGACTTTTAGTTTTTCCCTCAGAAGAGAAAATGTAACCTAATGTCGATTAAAATTTCCCAATTTTTTAAAAATTTATATCTAAGATACTGATTATTCCTAAGACTTGAAATTTTTTGGGAATTTAGAATGAAATCTAATTTTTATTTTCATCAAAGATGAATTTTCCACGACTTTTAGTTTTTCCCTCAGAAGAGAAAATGTAACTCAATGTCGATTAAAATTTCCCAATTTTTTAAAATTCATATCTAAGAAACTAATTTTTTCTATGACTTGAAATTTTATGGGAATTTAGAATGAAATCTAATCTTTATTTTTACCGAAGATGAATTTTCCACGACTTTTAGTTTTTCCCTCAGATGAGAAAATGTAACTCAATGTCGATTAAAATTTCCCAATTTTTTAAAAATTCATATCTAAGAAACTAATTATTCCTAAGACTTGAAATTTTATGGGAATTTAGAATGAAATCTAATCTTTATTTTTACCAAAGATGAATTTTCCACGACTTTTAGGTTTTCCCTCAGAAGAGAAAATGTAACCTAATGTCGATTAAAATTTGTCCATTTTTTAAAAATTCATATCCAAATGATAAAATTAAATATATTGAGGTCTATAAAACAAACTTTAAAACAAGTCATTTCTTAAAGAAAGTAAAGCTAACGAAAAGAGAATCACCCTTCTATTTTATGGTTCTATTATCTCGAATCCTGTTCCCTAAGTAAGCCCTTACGTGAAACAGCCGGTTCCTGTTCCAACCGGAAGCCCTCCCTTTGTTTTTTACGGGGCCATTCATGCGGTAGGTGTCGGCTGACAGTTTTGCAGGGAAAATCACCCTTCCGCTGTGCCTTCGGCGCGACTACCAAACGACGGCTTTAATTAACGTTTCGCGAGGCGACGGTTTATGGCGACAAGCGACAACGTAGCCAAAGGCTGCTCGCGTTTGGCACCAAACGGAGCTTTATTGCAGTCGATACCGTATAACGATTTCTCTTTATTTCCGGTTACTTAGAGACCACTTTTAGAGAGCACTTTTAAAGAAGGCTTTTAGCAAATGCAAAGACCGTTTTTTATTTTTAAAATCCGTCTTTGTTTCTTGAAAAATGTCCTTTTATATATCCTTTTATATAAACATTAAAGAGTTTAAATACTTTTAATTGTATTTCGGCTCCCTTAATGGGCTTCTAACGACTTTTTAAATCTAAATAATCGATACAAATTCATTATTGACGTAACCATCAAGTACCCTACTTTAAAAGTCTTAAAGGGTGGGTTGAAAGCAACCCCCTAATAAATTGAGCAGCCGAGTAAGATTTCTTTTAAGGAAACTTTTTCCACTTTTGAGTATTGTCGCTCGCAATTATAATCCACTTTACTCCATCTCGCTCACACGTTTTTTTTATTTCTTTTCATTCCCGTTTCGTAAACCATCGACTTGGGAGTTGTATATACCTTAACGAGGTTCGAGCTTTTGAAGGAAATCAGGACCAAGTTCCGACTTCAATTTTGTTTAAAGTAAGGGGGAATAAAGTAAGGAAAAATTTTAATCTTACTTTATTTGTTTCCCCTTCGCTTTGAATAAACAATCAGGCAAGTTTGGAAATGAAATATTAAATAAAATTATTTTATATGTAATAAAATTGTAACTTTCAAACGTTAAATTTTAAGGTAATTAGTAATTTAGTTTCTTCTGAGGAAAAAACTAAAAGTCGTAGAAAATTCATCTATGGTAAAAATAAAGATTAGATTTCATTCTAAATTCCCATAAAGTTTCAAGTCTTAGCAATAATTAGTTTTTTAGATATGAATTTTAAAAAAATTTGGAAATTTTAATCGACATTGAGTTACATTTTCTCTCCTGAGGGAAAAACTAAAAGTCGTAGAAAATTCATTTTTGGTAAAAATAAAGACTAGATTTCCTTCTAAATTCCAATAAAATTTCAAGTCTTGGCAATAATTAGTTTTTTAGATATGAATTTTTAAAAAATTGGGAAATTTTAAACGACATTGAGTTACATTTTCTCTTCTGAGAGAAAAACTAAAAGTCGTAGAAAATTCATTTTTGGTAAAAATAAAGATTAGATTTCATTCTAAATTCCCATAAAATTTCAAGTCTTAGGAATAATCAGTTTTTTAGATATGAATTAAAAAAAAAAAAATTGGGAACTTTTAATCGACATTGAGTTACATTTTCTCTTCTGAAGGAAAAACTAAAAGTCGTGGAAAATTCATCTTTGGTAAAAATAAAAATTAGATTTCATTCAAAATTCCCAAAAAATTTCAAGTCTTAGGAATAATTAGTTTCTTAGATATGAATTTTTAAAAAATTGGGGAATTTTAATCGACATTGAGTTATATTTTCTCTTCTGAAGGAAAAACTAAAAGTCGTGGAAAATTCATCTTTAGTAAAAATAAAGACTAGATTTCATTCTAAATTTCCATAAAATTTCAAGTCTTGGCAATAATTAGTTTTTTAGATATGAATTTTTAAAAAATTTGGAAATGTTAATCGACATTGAGTTACATTTTCTCTCCTGAGGGAAAAACTAAAAGTCATAGAAAATTCATTTTTGGTAAAAATAAAGATTAGATTTCATTCTAAATTCCCATAAAATTTCAAGTCTTAGGAATAATTAGTTTCTTAGATATGAATTTTTTAAAAATTGGGAAATTTTAATCGACATTGAGTTACATTTTCTCTCCTGAGGGAAAAACTAAAAGTCATAGAAAATTCATCTTTGGTAAAAATAAAAATTAGATTTCATTCTAAATTCCCATAAAATTTCAAGTCTTAGGAATAATTAGTTTCTTAGATATGAATTTTTAAAAAATTGGGAAATTTTAATCGACATTGAGTTACATTTTCTCTTCTGAGGGAAAAACTAAAAGTCGTGGAAAATTCATCTTTGGTAAAAGTAAAGATTAGATTTCATTCTAAATTCCCATAAAATTTCAAGTCTTAGGAATAATTAGTTTCTTAGATATGAATTTTTAAAAAATTGGGAAATTTTAATCGACATTGAGTTACATTTTCTCTTCTGAGGGAAAAACTAAAAATCGTAGAAAATTCATTTTTGGTAAAAATAAAGATTAGATTTCATTCTAAATTCCCATAAAATTTCAAGTCTTAGGAATAATCAGCTTCTTAGATATGAATTTTTTAAAAATTGGGAAATTTTAATCGACATTGAGTTACATTTTCTCTTCTGAGAGAAAAACTAAAAGTCTTAGAAAATTCATTTTTGGTAAAAATAAAGATTAGATTTCATTCTAAATTCCCATAAAATTTCAAGTCTTAGGAATAATTAGTTTCTTAGATATGAATTTTTAAAGAATTGGGAAATTTTAAACGACATTGAGTTATATTTTCTCTTCTGAGGGAAAAACTAAAAGTCGTGGAAAATTTATCTTTGGTAAAAATAAAGATTAGATTTCATTCTAAATTCCCATAAAATTTCAAGTCTTAGGAATAATCAGCTTCTTAGATATGAATTTTTAAAAAATTGGGAAATTTTAATCGACATTGAGTTACATTTTCTCTTCTGAGGGAAAAACTAAAAGTCGTGGAAAATTTATCTTTGGTAAAAATAAAGATTAGATTTCATTCTAAATTCCCATAAAATTTCAAGTCTTAGGAATAATTAGTTTCTTAGATATGAATTTTTAAAAAATTGGGAAATTTTAATCGACATTGAGTTACATTTTCTCTTCTGAGGGAAAAACTAAAAGTCGTGGAAAATTTATCTTTGGTAAAAATAAAGATTAGATTTCATTCTAAATTCCCATAAAATTTCAAGTCTTAGGAATAATTAGTTTCTTAGATATGAATTTTTAAAAAATTGGGAAATTTTAATCGACATTGAGTTACATTTTCTCTTCTGAGGGAAAAACTAAAAGTCGTGGAAAATTCATCTTTGGTAAAAATAAAAATTAGATTTCATTCTAAATTCCCATAAAATTTCAAGTCTTAGGAATAATTAGTTTCTTAGATATGAATTTTTAAAAAATTGGGAAATTTTAAACGACATTGAGTTACATTTTCTCTTCTGAGGGAAAAACTAAAAGTCGTGGAAAATTTATCTTTGGTAAAAATAAAGATTAAGTTTCAATCTAAATCCTCATAAAATTTCAAGTCTCAATAACCATTAGTTTCTTAGATATGAATTTTTTTAAATTGACTTGTTGGAAAAAAAATTTTTTTTTTTCGTTTTAAAGGGTTTTTGATTTAAAATTGAATTGAATTGTGTATTGATGAATAAAACTTTTGGTTGGTTCGCTCATCGTTTGAGTTATAAATTAAGCTCCTCTTAATTGGAGTAATCCTGACGACTCGTGGGAGTTGTGGCAGGGCGATGATAAGTCCTCGAAAAACGCCGAGTTGGAATTTTAATTGGGAGCGGAGGTGGATCGACACCGCGGCGGCGGCCCGGTCGGCCAAATCGCGATAATAAATTGAATAATATCCTCGATTCCGGCGTCTACAGGTGTACGCCGCGCCCACGGCCCGTCCTACGATGATATAGAGTTACGCCGCCGGGAAATTAAAATCGCCAGAAACTTTTCCAATTAATCCGCCCGCAAACCTTCGTCCGGCTTATCTGCGGGCGCGCTCCGGGAATACCGACAGGCGCGGTTTCGATTTTCAGTATCGACTTTTGGGAATTGCTTTCTAACACTCGCACATCCATCTACCACGTAAAAAAAGTTAAATACCATCTCAAATGAAATTAAATGTCAGAAAATCTAACTTCTATAGTTAATTTTTAAAATTACCATATATACAGAAGTATATGTGGGTTGTCTAATTTAAAAATAAATGATGGATAAAAAGATTTTAGAAAAATATTTTCATAGGAATCACTACTAGAACTAAACATCGTTGTTTTGTTACTATTTCCTTCATTATAACCAGATCCTTAGTTCATACACTAAAGAATATCAATGATTTACCTACATTTAGTACTTATGTTCATAATCGTTGTCTATCTGGAGTACAACTAGCTTCCAACTTTCTCTCACTAATTCACTTCCACTTCCCTAATTCATTATTTATTTTTTACTTTCTCTCTAACTGACTACCTGTTCCCAACCTTCCCCTTGGATTACTATCTGTTTCCAACTTTCTCTGACCAAATTGTCGTCGTTCACCTAGACCATTAATTACTCCCAATCTACTATGAATAACCTATCTTAGCCTATCTGGTCTGCTAACTATCTATAACCTTTTCCCAGTTATCTACATCCATCTCTCTGAGGCTGTAATTATCCCCAACTTTTTCCCTAGCTTACTATTTGTTCTAAACTTTTTCTGACCAGCCCATCACCGTCTACCTCGACCACCAACTGGCCTCAAACTACTACGAACAACCCAGCTCCACCTATCTGATCTACAAACAGTCTCTAATCTCCTCTCAGTAATCTACTTCCATTTTCCTGGAGCTGTAATTATTCCCAACCCTAGAAATCTCTCCCTGACTTACTACCTGTTCTAAACTTTCTCCAACCAACCCATCACTGTTTGTCTGTACCGTTAATTGCCTTCAACTTACTACGAACAACCTATCTTGTCTACCAATGGTCCCCAACCTCCTGCCATTAACTCACTTTTATTTTCTTGGCTTACTACTTGTTCCCCGTGTTACGCCATGCTGACGACGGCTACCTAATAACCTAATTGTTACCTTAAACTATTGATAAATTTTCGCGTATTACGCCATGTTGACATAAGCTACCTAATAACCTAATTATTGTCTCAAACTATTGTTTTCTTAATTCTAAGATCCGGTAGTTGGAGAGTTTTATCTTCCTTTCGATCTTCTTAACTTATAGTTTAAAGATTAAAGAGATTTTGATCTTCAATCTTAGTTCGAATCCAGTTACTAGAGAGTTCGATCTATCTTCCGATCTTCTTCTTTTGGAATTCGACGATTCAAGAGAGTTTTATCTTTCCTCGTTTCTTCCAGGTTCGTGGGTATCCAGTAAATCGTTAGGACGAACAGCTTCAGAGATGATATCGTTAGCCGCTGAATATCCTACTGACTGCGCCACTTAAGTTTTCTCAAAGAACTTTTGTGTTTTTAAAAAGAACTTTATTGAAAACTACTTAAAACTAACATTATAACTACGGCGATTTTAGCCGGAGTATGACGGTTTATGACTAGGTCCACGATCAATACTAATCTTACAATTTGAATGAGGATGTTTTACACCAGCTTATTTGCATAGTAGACAATTTAGATTGCGAGACATTTATCAACAGTTTGAGACAATAATTAGGTTATTAGGTAGCTTATGTTAACATGGCGTAATACGCGACAATTTATCAATAGTTTGAGGTGACAATTAGGTTATTAGGTAGCCATCGTCAGCATGGCGTAACACCCTCCTTCTCTCTGGATTACAACCTGATTTCTTCATTCTCCGATCAACCCATCACCGTCTACCTGGACCGTTCACTGCCCTCAATTTACTACGAACAACCTATCTTGTCTACCAATGGTTTCCAACCTTATCCCACTAACTCACTTCCATCTCCCTGACTTTCTACCTGTTCCCAACCTTCTTTCTAGATTACAACCTGTTTTCAACTTTTTCCAAACAACCCATCACCGTTTACCTGGACCATTAACTGCCCTCGACTTACTATGAACAACCCATCTCCATTTATCTGGTTTACCAACAGCCTTTAACCTTCTCCCAGTAATCTACTTCCTTCTCCCTGGAACTGTAATTATCCCCAACCTCCTCGTTGGCTTACTATCTGTTCTAAACTTTTTCCGACCAAGCCATCACCGTCTACCTGGACCATTAACTGCCCTTAACTTACTACGTACAACTTATCTCATCTACCAATGGTCTCTAATCTTCTCCCATTAACTCACTTCCATCTCCTTAGCTTTCTACCTGTTCCCATCTTTCTCTCTGGATTACAACCTGTTTTCTACCTTTTCCGAACAACCCATCACCGTTTACCTAGACCATTAACTGCCCTCGACTTACTATGAACAACCCATCCCCACCTATCTGGTTTACCAACAGCCTCTAAGCTTCTCCCAATAATCTACTTCCTTCTCCCTGGAACTATAATTATCCCCGACCTTCTCCCTGACTTACTACCTGATCTAAACTTCTTCTGTCCAACCCATCACCGTCTACCTGGACTACTCGTTGCCCTTCCCCTACTACGGACAACCCATTTCTGCCTGCCTTGCCTTTCAATGGTCTCAAATCTTCTCCCACTAACTCATCTCCATCTTCCTGGCTTACTATCTGTTTCTAGCCTTCACCCAGCCTTATAACCTTTTATCTACCGTCTCCGACCAACCCATCGTCGTTCACCTGGACTATTAATTGTTCTCAACCTACTATGAACAACCCATCTCCACCTATCTGGTCTACCAATGACTTCTAACCTTCTTCTAGTAATTTACTTCCATCTCCCTGGAGCTGTAGTTGTTCCCAACAATCTCCTTGACTTACTGTCTGTTCTAAACTTCTTCTGTCCAACCCATCACCGTCTATTTGGACTATTAATTGTCCTTAGCCTACTACGGACAACCCATTTCTGCCTGTCTTATCTTTCAATGGTCTCAAATCTTCTCTCACTAACTCATCTCCATCTTCCTGGCTTACTATCTGTTTCTAGACTTCACCCAGCCTTATAACCCGTTATCTACCGTCTCCGACCAACCCATCGTCGTTCACCTGAACCATTAACTGTTCTCAACCTACTATGAACAACCCATCTCCACCTATCTGGTCTACCAATGATTTCCAACCTTCTCCTAGTAATTTACTTCCATCTCCCTGGAGCTGTAGTTGTTACCAACCATCTCCTTGACTTACTACCTGTTGTAAACTTCTTCTGTCCAACCCATCACCGTCTACCTGGACTATTAGTTGCCCTTCGCCTACTGCGGACAACCCATTTCTGCCTGTCTTGTCTTCCAATGTTCTCAAATCTTCTCCCACTAACTCATCTCCATCTTTCTGGCTTACTATCTGTTTCTAGCCTTCATCCAACCTTACAACCTGTTTTCTACCTTCTCCGATCAACCTATTGTCGTTTACCTGGACCATTAACTGCTCTCAACCTACTGTGAACAATCTATCTTCAAGTATCTGGTTTATCAACGGTCTCTAACTTCTCCCAGTAATCTACTTCCTTCTTCCTGGAGCTGTAATTGTCCCCAACCTTCTTCCTAGCTTAATATATGTTCTAAACTTTTTCGATCTACTACAAACAACACATCTTTGCCTATCTTGTCTATCAATAATCTCTAACCTTCTCCCAAGTAGTATGTATTTGCCGATTCAAGAACCTCTTCCTCGAACTTGCGTTCTAGGAGGAAGTTCGTGAATCGACAAATATTTTAAGACCCCTCCTCACACCTGTGTTCGAGGAGGAGGTTCCAAAAGCAAGAAATATGTACAGGTAAATGTTTTCCATCCTCCTCCCACTTACATACGAGGAGTTTCTTCATCTCCAAGGCGTGAGATTCTGAAATGAGGATCTATTTTAAGCGAATTTTATTAGAGCCAAGAAGATCTTACTATTTAGACGATGAGGAGGTTTTTGAAGAGAAATGCCGTGATGTTTATCCTCCCACGTTTCGCGATAAAATGTCAGATAATTTGCATTAACTCTTATAGTGCCGGAAGCCGATATATCGGCCTTTGCTGCACTGGCGAAAAATGCCAGGGTCGTTATATCGGCTCGCAC
Source organism: Digitonthophagus gazella (assembly GCA_036711955.1). Lineage (NCBI taxonomy): Eukaryota > Metazoa > Arthropoda > Insecta > Coleoptera > Scarabaeidae > Digitonthophagus > Digitonthophagus gazella. The sequence goes on along the minus strand of JASCIT010000002.1, from coordinate 1,993,683 downwards.
TTTGTATCGTTTTACCAGAACTCTACCTCAAAATAAGATAAATACTTCTATATCTACTCTGTCCATTACTCTGCTTTGTGAATTGTGTGAATACTGTTTTTTGTTTGGTTTTTATGAGCCTTTTTCCAAACCTTAGTAAAATCGTGTAAAATCACTTCGATTTCGCCCGGCACTAAAAGGGTTAATCGCATATTTATTTATGTACCTTCCTACCTTATGTAAATTCCCCCACCAAGTTTAGCATTGCTATAAAAGTAAGGGTTTGTTCTGTAATCACAGAATATTTCCTACCTACAGACTGTTTTGCTTCAATAGTAGTTCTTGTGCAGTTTTTGTATATTCAGTGTGAAGAATACTGCCGACCAATTAATTATGTACGCAAAATAGGCTACCCTTCGTCGACCAGTTCATAACGTATACAAATAAATATGCGACCAATGTAAATTATCTGATATTTTATCGCGAAACGTGAGAAGGTAACATCGCGACTTTTCTCTTCAAAAATCGCCTTATTGTTTAAAATCCTCTTGGTTGTAATCAAATTTTCTTAAAATAGATCCTTCGCAGGTGAGAGGAGGATGTAAAATATTTACCTCAACATTTTTTGTCGCTTTTGGAACCTCCTCCTCGAGCATAGGTGTGAGGAGGGGTCTCAAAATATTTGCCGATTCAAGAATCTCCTCCTGGAACGTAGGTTGGAGGTTCTCACTAATTCACCTTCTTTACTTTAGTTTACTACCTCTTCCCAACTTTTCCCCTGGGTGATAACCTGTTTTCTACCTCCTCCGACCAACCCACTATCATTTACCTACATCATTAACTGTCCTCAAACTACTACGAAGAACCATCATTGCCTATCTTATCTGACAATGGTTTCCAACCTTCTCGCAATAACTGATCTTCATCTCCCTGGCTTACAACTTTTTCTTAACTTTCTCCCTGGGTTAGAACCTGTTTTCTACCTTCTCTGATCAATCGACCATTGTTCACCTGGATTAATCGCTGCCCTTAATCTACTGCGAACAACCCATCGCTGTCTATGTTGTCTACCAATGGTCTCCAACCTTCTCCTACTAACTCATCTCCATCTTCTTGGCTTAACTCATCTCCATCTTCTTGGCTTACTCCCTGTTCTACTTCTTCCCCCAGATTTACAACCTATTTTCTACCTTCTCCGACCAACCGACCTTCATTCACCTAGACTATTTGCTGCCCTTAATCTACTGCGAACAACCCATCGCTGCCTGTTGTTTACCAATGGTTTCCAACCTTCTCCTACTAACTCATCTCCATCTTCTTGGCTTACTCCCTGTTCTACTTCTTCCCCCAGATTTACAACCTATTTTCTACCTTCTCCGACCAACCGACCTTCATTCACCTAGACTATTTGCTGCCCTTAATCTACTGCGAACAACCCATCGCTGCTTATGTTGTCTACCAATGGTCTCCAACCTTCTCGTACTAACTCATCTCCATCTTCTTGGCTTAACTCATCTCCATCTTCTTGGCTTACTCCCTGTTCTACTTCTTCCCTCAGATTTACAACCTATTTTCTACCTTCTCCGACCAACCGACCTTCATTCACCTAGACTATTTGCTGCCCTTAATCTACTGCGAACAACCCATCGCTGCTTATGTTGTCTACCAATGGTCTCCAACCTTCTCCTACTAACTCATCTCCATCTTCTTGGCTTACTCCCTGTTCTACTTCTTCCCCCAGATTTACAACCTATTTTCTACCTTCTCCGACCAACCGACCCTCATTCACCTAGACTATTTGCTGCCCTTAATCTACTGCGAACAACCCATCGTTGCCTATATTGTCTACCAATGGTCTCCAACCTTCTCCTACTAACTCATCTCCATCTTCTTGGCTTACTCCCTGTTCTACTTCTTCCCCCAGATTTACAACCTATTTTCTACCTTCTCCGACCAACCGACCTTCATTCACTTAGTCTATTTGCTGCCCTTAATCTACTGCGAACAACCCATCGTTGCCTATGTTGTCTACCAATGGTCTCCAAGCTTTTTCTACTAACTCATCTCCATCTCCTTGGCTTACTCCCTGTTCTACTTCTTCCCCCAGATTTACAACCTATTTTCTACTTTCTCCGATCAACCCACCATCGTTTAACTGAAGTATTAAGAGCCTTTAAGTTTCTCGTACTAACTCACTAGCACCTCCCTGGTTTTCTATTTGTTTCTAACCCTCTCCCTGGCTTACTACCAGTTTCTATCCTTCCTTAACCAACCTATCACCGTCTTACTGAACCATTAGCTGCCATTAATCTACTACGAACAACACATCTCTGGTTGTATGACCTACAAATGGTCTTCAACCTTCTCCCAGTAATTTAGTTCCATCTCCCTGAAGCTCTAATTGTCTTCAATCCTCTTCGATCAACCCACTTTTATCTACTTGGATCATTAACTGCTATCAGTCATCTCCAAATAAGCTATATCTATCTACCTGGAGTAGCAATAGTTCCTAACTCTCCCCGTTTAAGTTATTTCCTCAAAGGTGCGATAAATATTGCTATATGTTAACATAGATTAGATAGAAAAGTATAGATAGGTAGTAAAGATTAAATTAGTCGTTTATAACGAACCACCTCAATCATTTCAATGTCCTATGGTTGAAAGTCATCCTACGTGGTGCACTTAATAGTCGCACAACAACGTATTTAATAAACGAGCAGCCTTATAAGCTGTGCGTTAGTCTCAACTCTTGAAAAGTCCTTTAATAGTTAGAAATTGCACAGGAATCTCTATAAATTCATTATGGGTATTCAATATCACTATTCAATTTGAAGTTGGGTTTTTGAAAACATCTCTGTTGGGAGGGATGAAATTAAACCACATATTTGCCTCTAATTGTTGATTTATTAATATCTAATACCTAAATCATACAAGAAAAAGGACTTTTTAACTTTAATAACTTTAATAACTTTAATTATTTTCTACGAAATCATGATAGATTCTTAAAAAAAAATCAGATCCAATATGAGTTTCAAACCAAGCTAAAAACCCACATTAAATTTTCAAAGTCACGATTATTACTTACATTCACCTCCCTTATGAGTTAGAAATCGCATGAGAATACCCACAAATGTACCTTTGCGATAGGCTTTTGTGTTTCATAACTGAAACAAGAGTTCGAGCACGACACGAAATTATTCATGTCGTGTGCATATACGTATACTCACACACACACCTAGGTTTGCTAGGTTCGCGTATCGACGTCGAATGAGATCAATTACCGTCGGTTAATTTACATGGCACTATCCGCAGACCGGTGACACGTGTGCCTCAAGCGGCTTCGAATGGAATTGTGAGCGCGATTGGTTCGTTTTTAATTCCAATTACGGGGTGCTAGAGATGCACTTCAGGTCCTATTTTTGACTTTAATCTTTTCTACGTTTTCAAAAAAAAAATTATTTTGATTTTTTTATTTTGATTTTTTAATTTTGATTTTTTAATTTTGATTTTTTAATTTTGATTTTTTTATTTTGATTTTTTTGTTTTGATTTTTTTATTTTGATTTTCTTTTATTTTGATTTTGTTTAATTTTGATTTTTTTATTTTGATTTTCTTTTATTTTGATTTTGTTTAATTTTGATTTTTTTTTGTTTTGATTTTCTTTTATTTTGATTTTTTTTTGTTTTGATTTTTTTTTTTTTTTTGTTTTGACCCATTTTATTTTTTATTTATTCATTTATAATAGTTTGAGTAATGTACAGAATAACTCTAACCATTATCGGGTTTATCGTTATGAACGAATTTGGGTAAAACATATTTTCGAAATGCACCGTGGCGCAAATAATCGGAATTATTTGGATGCGCGAGCGAAATATTCGGCGTTTTCAAAATGCAACCGTGGCATTTTTCATGCGACCGCGATTTATTTAAATTATTTATTTCGGCCGGCCGCCGATCGATGCTCTGCGTGGGTAATTTTAAATCGCACCGGCTATTAAAATATTTAGCTTCGCGTCGGATTTAATTAAATTAGCTTAATTACTGCCGGGCACACAATCTGCATTCATTTATTTTCGTATATTTTAGCTTTATTCGATAAAGTAATTGAAGTTTAAAGAGGATTTTGGGTAAATTTAAGGTTTTTTTTTTGGTGGTTTAATTGCTCGATTTTTTAAGCCAAGTTTCCTTCGTCTTGAATAAAGAATAAAGTAACAATAAAGAATCTCTCAGAAATAAATTGCCACAATTTCGCCTCTGGTTTTAAAATTAGGGCTTTTCTGAAAATTGCTAAAACGTTAGAAGAATTTCCCGTTAATTTTCTAGTGAAAAGTGCCGTTAAAATTTTTCCTCTTAATGGTAGAGAAACGCCTATTATTATTTATTGACAATAATGCAATACAATTCTCTCTTGAGTAATTTTCCATGAAAATTTTATCACCAATCTTAGTAATCGATGGGAAAAGTGGAAAAGTATTCGATTCAACCGGTAGTAAGCCATTAGGGGGGTTAATGGTATAAAATCGTCACCATTAACACCAATCTCAACGGGTTGGAATTTTTTTTTCCAATTTCGTCCAACAAATATTTACCCCGTGGGTAATCAACACCATAAAGGGAACATTAGGGGGTTGCACGTCCCAAAGGGGCGCTAAGTGCGTTACTTGTATCCCTATTTGCCGGTTTATTGGGTCATCGTACGTCCCTAATTGATGATGTGGGCACGGTTAGCCCTAAAACCGAGCACTACCCCGTTTATTCCTGCTTCCTTCCATTCCCTTATCGCGGCTTGTAACCCTATAGCCCTTCTATTCGGCCTATTCCAAGTGCAGGGTGGTTTACTACCCCGTTCTGTTTGCGAATATACGATCTAGCGCACTCTACCAAGAGATAAAGTGAGTCTCATATACCTCTATAACTTTAAAAGCGAATAATATGTCTAATGTGTTATAAAAACAACTTAAAAAAAAAATTACAAATTTATTTTTAGGAATTGGGAAATGATTTTTAATTTAAATTAAAGCTAAAACATTCTATTTTAAAATAAAATATACAAATTTATACCACAATTGAAATTCGAATTTTAAAAAATTTTTAAAGACTAACCTAACCTATAAAAAATTTGCCAACTTTAAAAAATCACTGTTGGTTTATTTATAGGATTTAAGAAACGACTTTTATCTTGAATTGAACCTAAAACATTCTATTTTAAGAAAAAACATTTAAATTCACCTCATAGTCGACACAAAAATTTAAAAAAAATCTTAAAAACATCAATGTTTTTAAGATAACCTAATTTAAAAATTTTTACATTTTTAAAAAAATCGCTATAAATTTATTTCTACGAATTAAAGAATGATTTATGGTTTAAATTAAAGCTAAAACATTCTAGTTTAAAATAAAATATACAAATTTATACCACAATTGAAATTCAAATTAAAAAAAAAATTTTTAAAGACGAACCTACCTCCAAAAAAATTTGCCAACTTTAAAAAATCACTGTTGGTTTATTTATAAGATTTAAGAAACGGCTTTTATCTTGGATTAAATCTAAAACATTCTATTTTAAGAAAAAATATTTAAATTCACCTCATAGTCGACACAAAAATTTAAAAAAAATCTTAAAGACATCAATGTTTTTAAGATAACCTAATTTAAAAATTTTGACATTTTTAAAAAAATCGCTACAAATTTATTTCTACGAATTAAGGAATGATTTATGGTTTAAATTAAAGCTAAAACATTCAATTTTAAAATAAAATATACAAATTTGTACCACAATTGAAATTCAAATTAAAAAAAAATTTTTAAAGACGAACTTAACCTCCAAAAAAATTTGCTAACTTTAAAAAATCACTGTTGGTTTATTTATAGGATTTAAGAAACGACTTTTATCTTGAATTAAACCTAAAATATTCTATTTTAAGAAACAATATTTAAATTTGTCTCATAGTCGACACAAAAATTTAAAAAAAATCTTAAAAACATCAATGTTTTTAAGATAACCTAATTTAAAAATTTTGACATTTTTTAAAAAATCACTACAAATTTATTTCTACGAATTGAGAAATGATTTTTAGTTTAAATTAAAGCTAAAACATTCTAGTTTAAAATAAAATATACAAATTTATACCACAATTGAAATTCAAATTAAAAAAAATTTTTAAAGACGAACCTAACCTCTAAAAAAATTTACCAACTTTAAAAAATCACTGTTGGTTTATTTATATGATTTAAGAAACGACTTTTATCTTGAATTAAACCTAAAACATTCTATTTTAAGAAAAAACATTTAAATTCACCTCATAGTCGACACAAAAATTAAAAAAAAAGTCTTAAAAACATCAATGTTTTTAAGATAACCTAACTTAAAAATTTTGACATTTTTTTAAAAATCACAAATTTATTTATAGGAATTAAGAAATGATTTTTAGTTTAAATTAAAGCTAAAATATTCTAGTTTAAAATAAAATATACAAATTTATACCACAATTGAAATTCAAATAAAAAAAAAATTTTAAAGACGAACTTAACCTCCAAAAAAATTTGCTAACTTTAAAAAATCACTGTTGGTTTATTTATAGGATTTAAGAAACGATTTTTATCTTGGATTAAACCTAAAACAATCTATTTTAAGAAAAAATGTTTAAATTCACCTCATAGTCGACATAAAAATTAAAAAAAAATCTTAAAAACATCAATGTTTTTAAAATAACCTAATTTAAAAATTTTGACATTTTTAAAAAAATCGCTACAAATTTATTTCTACGTATTGAGAAATGATTTTTAGTTTAAATTAAAGCTAAAACATTCTAGTTTAAAATAAAATATACAAATTTATACCACAATTGAAATTCAAATTAAAAAAAAAAATTTTAAGACGAACTTAACCTCCAAAAAAATTTGCCAACTTTAAAAAATCACTGTTGGTTTATTTATATGATTTAAGAAACGACTTTTATCTTGAATTAAACCTAAAACATTCTATTTTAAGAAAAAACATTTAAATTTGCCTCATAGTCGACATAAAAATTAAAAAAAAATTTTAAAAACATCAATGTTTTTAAGATAACCTAATTTAAAAATTTTGACATTTAAAAAAAAATCGCTACAAATTTATTTCTACGAATTGAGAAATGATTTTTAGTTTAAATTAAAGCTAAAACATTCTAGTTTAAAATAAAGTATACAAATTTATACCACAATTGAAATTCAAATTAAAAAAAAATTTTTAAAGACGAACTTAACCTCCAAAAAAATTTGCCAACTTTAAAAAATCACTGTTTGTTTATTTATATGATTTAAGAAACGACTTTTATCTTGAATTAAACCTAAAACATTCTATTTTAAGAAAAAACATTTAAATTTGCCTCATAGTCGACACAAAAATTTAAAAAAAAATCTTAAAAACATCAATGTTTTTAAGATAACCTAATTTAAAAATTTTGACATTTTTTAAAAAATCACAAATTTATTTATACGAATTAAGAAATGATTTTTAGTTTAAATTAAAGCTAAAAGATTCTATTTTAAGATAAAATATACAAATTTATACCACAATTGAAATTCAAATTAAAAAAGAATTTTTAAAGACGAACTTAACCTCCAAAAAAAATTTTCCAACTTTAAAAAATCACTGTTGGTTTATTTATAGGATTTAAGAAACGACTTTTATCTTGAATTAAACATAAAACATTCTATTCTAAGAAAAAACATTTAAATTCACCTCATAGTCGATATAAAAATTTAAAAAAAATCTTAAAGACATCAATGTTTTTAAGATAACCTAATTTAAAAATTTTGACATTTTTTAAAAAATCACTACAAATTTATTTAAACGAATTGAGAAATGATTTTTAGTTTAAATTAAAGCTAAAACATTCTAGTTTAAAATAAAATATACAAATTTATACCACAATTGAAATTCAAATTTAAAAAAAATTTTTAAAGACGAACCTAACCTCCAAAAAAATTTACCAACTTTAAAAAATCACTGTTGGTTTATTTATAAGATTTAAGAAACGACTTTTATCTTGAATTAAACCTAAAACATTCTATTTTAAGAAAAAACATTTAAATTTGCCTCAAAGTCGACACAAAAATTTTAAAAAAATCTTAAAGACATCAATGTTTTTAAGATAACCTAATTTAAAAATTTTGACATTTTTTAAAAAATCGCTACAAATTTATTTCTACGAATTAAGAAATGATTTATGGTTTAAATTAAAGCTAAAAGATTCTATTTTAAGATAAATTATCCAAATTTGTATGATAATCGAAATTTGAATTTTAAAAAATTTTTAAAGACCAACCTAACCTCTAAAAAATTAGTTAAACTTTAAAAAATCAAACTTTTACTTTATTTTTTTATTTTATTTTACTTTAATTTGAATTTGGATAATGCCAAGAAAATTCAAACACGCAAAGGGAAAGTTAATGTCCGTTTACCCTTGACTTTATACCGATCCAAAGGAATATTTGCATGGCACAATTTCCCAAGCACGAAACGTTCTCGTGATAACAACGGAACGAGGTACTTAATTCCTAATGTATGTAACACAACTTTAAACATACAATCGTATGATATAATTAATTTAAAAATATGGACGGAGTGAAACGCTTAATTAATCGTTGATAACTCGGTCTTTAAATTATACGGTGGGTTATTTCCGTTTTTAATCAATTTATTTTATGTAAACCGGTTTGCTTTATGAAAAAGGGGTTACGCGAACGAACACGTTTCCTTAACAAACCCCTCTTCTGGTGAACACACAAAGCTCGAGCTGGTAATAACCCTAATGAGGTCCTGCAAATAGAGTTTCTAGCGTAAAAGCGACCTTGATGTGGTAAAACCGCAACGAGTGATGCACTGCAGTAGATTTTTTTATGTATCTTTTTTTTGTTTTCCAAGAAAATCAATCTAAAGGGGACTTTCTAAGATTTATTATCAAATGTGACAATTGTCTCGATTTAGTTTATTTTTTAGTAAGGTTGATGAATGTTACTCGATGGAATTAAGAAAGAAAGTTGTATTTTTATATTATATGGCTTTTATTATTTATTTTCTTTTTATTTATTTACTTTTTGACTGAAAAAAAGAATAAAAAAAAATGATTTTTAAAATTAATAAAAATTAACCCTTTGACTGCCGTCTTCTAGAAGCTAGGTTTTTTGATTTATTACAAATCCGTTTTTTTAATTATAAAATAGACACTTTGGTTTATCTTTATATAAAAAATCGTTTCTTTATTTTCATAAATAAAGTCTCCACAAAATTTTTAATTTGACCTAATTTTTATGGTTATGTCAAAAAATCACTAATACTTTGTGAATTTTTTTAATTTTTTTGATAATAGTTATAACAAATTTGCTTTTTTATTTATAAAATAGACATCTTAATTTATCTCTAAATAAGAAATTTTTTCAAAATTTTCATAAATAAAGTCTCTAGGATTTTTTTTTAATTACCCTAATTTTTATGTTTATGTCAAAAAAATCACTAATACTTTGTAAATTTTTTTAATTTTTTTGGTAATAGTTATAACAAATTTGCTTTTTTATTTATAAAATAGACATATTAGTTTATCTCTAGATAGAAAATCTTTTTAAAATTTTCATAAATAAAGTCTCTGGATTTTTTTAAATTACCCTAATTTTTCAGGTTATGTCAAAAAATCACTTAAGACTTTGTGAATTTTTTTAAATTTTTTGGTAATAGTTATAACAAATTTGCTTCTTTATTTATAAAATAGACATCTTAATTTATCTCTAAATAAGAAATTTTTTCAAAATTTTCATAAATGAAGTCTCTGGATTTTTTTTAAATTTACCCTAATTTTTATGTTTATGTCAAAAAAATCACTAATACTTTGTGAATTTTTTAAATTTTTTTGGCAACATTTATAACAAATTTGCCTTCTTAATTATAAAATAGACATCTTAATTTATCTCTAGATAGAAAATCTTTTTAAAATTTTCATAAATAAAGTCTCTGGGATTTTTTTAATTTACCCTATTTTTTATGTTTATGTAAAAAAAAATCATTAATATTTTGTGATTTTTTTTAAATTTTTTTGGTAATAGTTATAACAAATTTGTTTTTTTATTTATAAAATAAACATCTTAATTTATCTCTAGATAGAAAATCTTTTTAAAATTTTCATAAATAAAGTCTCTGGGATTTTTTTAAAATTTACCCTAATTTTTATGTTTATGTCAAAAAAATCACTAATACTTTGTGATTTTTTTTAATTTTTTTGGTAATAGTTACAACAAATTTGCTTTTTTAATTATAAAATAGACATCTTAATTTATCTCTAGATAAAAAATCTTTTTAAAATTTTCATAAATAAAGTCTCTGGGATTTTTTTAAAAATTACCCTAATTTTTCAGGTTATGTCAAAAAATCACTTAAGACTTTGTAAATTTTTTTAATTTTTTTCGTAATAGTTGTAACAAATTTGCTTTTTTATTTATAAAATAGACATCTTAATTTATCTCTAGATAAAAAATCTTTTTAAAATTTTCATAAATAAAGTCTCTGGATTTTTTAAAAAATTACCCTAATTTTTCAGGTTATGTCAAAAAATCACTTAAGACTTTGTGAATTTTTTTAATTTTTTTGATAATAGTTATAACAAATTTGCTTTTTTATTTATAAAATAGACATCTTAATTCATCTCTAAATAAGAAATTTTTTCAAAATTTTCATAAATAAAGTCTCTAGGATTTTTTTAAATTTACCCTAATTTTTATGTTTATTTCAAAAAAATCACTAATACTTTGTAAATTTTTTTAATTTTTTTGGCAACATTTATAATAAATTTGCCTTTTTAATTATAAAATAGACATCATAGTTTATCTCTAGATAAAAAATCTTTTTAAAATTTTCATAAATAAAGTCTCTGGGATTTTTTTAAATTACACTAATTTTTCAGGTTATGTCAAAAAATCACTGAAAACTTTGTGATTTTTTTTAATTTTTTTGATAATAGTTATAACAAATTTGCCTTTTTAATTATAAAATAGACATCTTAATTTATCTCTAGATAGAAAATCTTTTTAAAATTTTCATAAATAAAGTCTCTAGGATTTTTTTTTAAATACCCTAATTTTTATGTTTATGTCAAAAAAATCACTAATACTTTGTACATTTTTTTAATTTTTTTGGCAACATTTATAACAAATTTGCCTTTTTAATTATAAAATAGAGATCTTAATATATCTCTAGATAGAAAATCTTTTTAAAATTTTCATAAATAAAGTCTCTGGGATTTTTTTTAATTACCCTAATTTTTCAGGTTATGTCAAAAAAATCACTAATACTTTGTGATTTTTTTTAAATTTTTTTGATAATAGTTATAACAAATTTGCTTTTTTATTTATAAAATAGACACCTTAATTTATCTCTAGATAGAAATTTTTTTTTAAATTTTCATAAATAAAGTCTCTGGGATTTTTTTAATTTACTCTAATTTTTTAGGTTATGTCAAAAAAAATCACTAATATTTTATGATTTTTTAAAAATTTTTTGGTAATAGTTATAACAAATTTGCTTTTTTGATTATAAAATAGACATCTTAATATATCTCTAGATGGAAAATCTTTTTAAAATTTTCATAAATAAAGTCTCTAGAATTTTTTAAAGAATATCCTAATTTTTAAGGATTCATTTTTAGTTCCTCCCATAGAATCACATGTAATAAAAGGGGAGTTTTCTAAAAGAAAACAAGTATTTCTGTATACGAAATGTTTCGAATTCATCGATTCTAAATCGAATCAAAACAACCCCCGTGGTAAAAACGTTCGGAAAACTTCCGCCCGTTTTACCGTCGCTGATTATTCGTTCGCATTACGGATTCTCGGCGGGTTTTTCGATATCGCCGTCGAATGCAAAACGAATCGTTTTTTCTCTTTTTCAGGAAAAATACAGAAAGCGTTTTTTTTTTCGAGTCGAGAAGTTCCGAAAGATTGGTCGAATAATAACTTTAACAGAGTTAAAATTTTCGCTTATACCCTACGGCTGGTGCTGAATATAAAGTGGTAATTTTGACTTTCTCTAAAACTTCGTTTTCATACCGACCTCTTTTAGCTAAATATTTATCGTCACTGAATAAAGATATTTTTCTATGGGAAAGAAAATTACTATTATTATATAATAAAATAGAACAAAGAAAATTTCGATTTTAGAACGTAGCTTAATTTTTAAAATGTTTAAAAATTTCTATTAAGGGCATTAAGTTGTATTTTCTCTTCTGAGGGAAAAACTAAAAGTCGTGGAAAATTCATCTTTGGTAAAAATAAAGATTGGATTTCATTCTAAATTCCCATAAAATTTCAAGTCTTAGGAATAATTAATTTTTTAGATGTGAATTTTTAAAGAATTGGGAACTTTTAATCGACATTGAGTTACATTTTCTATTCTGAGGGAAAAACTAAAAGTCGTGGAAAATTCATCTTTGGTAAAAATAAAAATTAGATTTCATTCTAAATTCCCATAAAATTTCAAGTCTTAGGAATAATTAGTTTCTTAGATATGAATTTTTAAAAAATTGGGAAATTTTAATCGACATTGAGTTACATTTTCTCTTCTGAGGGAAAAACTAAAAGTCGTGGAAAATTCATCTTTGGTAAAAATAAAGATTAGATTTCATTCTAAATTCCCATAAAATTTCAAGTCTTAGGAATTATCAGTTTCTTAGATATGAATTTTTAAAAAATTGGGAAATTTTAATCGACATTGAGTTACATTTTCTCTTCTGAGGGAAAAACTAAAAGTCGTGGAAAATTCATCTTTGGTAAAAATAAAAATTAGATTTCATTCTAAATTCCCATAAAATTTCAAGTCTTAGGAATAATTAGTTTTTTAGATATGAATTTTAAAAAAATTAGGAACTTTTAATCGACATTGAGTTACATTTTCTCTTCTGAGGGAAAAACTAAAAGTCGTGGGAAGTTCATCTTTGGTAAAAATAAAGATTAGATTTCATTCTAAATTCCCATAAAATTTCAAGTCTTAGGAATAATTAGTTTTTTAGATATGAATGTAAAAAAAAATTGGGAAATTTTAATCGACATTGAGTTACATTTTCTCTTCTGAGGGAAGAACTAAAAGTCGTGGAAAATTCATCTTTGGTAAAAATAAAGATTAGATTTCATTCTAAATTCCCATAAAATTTCAAGTCTTAGGAATAATTAGTTTTTTAGATATGAATTTTTTAAAAAATTGGGAAATTTTAATCGACATTGAATTACATTTTCTCTTCTGAGGGAAAAACTAAAACTAGTGGAAAATTGATCTTTGGTAAAAATAAAGATTAGATTTCATTCTAAATTCCCATAAAATTTCAAGTCTTAGGAATAATTAGTTTTTTAGATATGAATGTAAAAAAAAATTGGGAACTTTTAATCGACATTGAGTTACATTTTCTCTTCTGAGGGAAAAACTAAAAGTCGTGGAAAATTCATCTTTGGTAAAAATAAAGATTAGATTTCATTCTAAATTCCCATAAAATTTCAAGTCTTAGGAATGATTAGTTTCTTAGATATGAATTTTTAAAAAATTGGGAAATTTTAATCGACATTGAGTTACATTTTCTCTTTTGAGGGAAAAACTAAAAGTCGTGGAAAATTAATCTTTGGTAAAAATAAAAATTAGATTCCATTCTAAATTCCCATAAAATTTCAAGTCTTAGGAATGATTAGTTTTTTAGGTATGAATTTTTAAAAAATTGGGAAATTTTAATCGATATTGAGTTACATTTTTTCTTCTGAGGGAAAAACTAAAAGTCGTAGAAAATTTATCTTTGGTAAAAATAAAAATTAGATTTCATTCTAAATTCCCATAAAATTTCAAGTCTTAGGAATAATTAGTTTTTTAGATATGAATTTTTAAAAAATTTGGAACTTTTAATCGACATTGAGTTACATTTTCTCTTCTGAGGGAAAAACTAAAAGTAGTGGAAAATTGATCTTTGGTAAAAATAAAGATTAGATTTTGTTCTAAATTCCCATAAAATTTCAAGTCTTAGGAATAATTAGTTTTTTAGATATGAATTTTTAAAAAATTGGGAAATTTTAATCGACATTGAGTTACATTTTTTTTTCTGAGGGAAAAACTAAAAGTCTTGAAAAATTCATCTTTGGTAAAAATAAAAATTAGATTTCATTCTAAATTCCCATAAAATTTCAAGTCTTAGAAATAATTAGTTTTTTAGATATGAATTTTTAAAAAATTGGGAAATTTTAATCGACATTGAGTTACATTTTCTCTTCTAAGGGAAAAACTAAAAGTCGTGGAAAATTCATCTTTGGTAAAAATAAAGATTAGATTTCATTCTAAATTCCCATAAAATTTCAAGTCTTAGGAATAATTAGTTTTTTAGATATGAATTTTTAAAAAAATTGGGAACTTTTAATCGACATTGAGTTACATTTTCTCTTCTGAGGGAAAAACTAAAAGTCGTGGAAAATTCATCTTTGGTAAAAATAAAGATTAGATTTCATTCTAAATTTCCATAAAATTTCAAGTCCTAGGAAAAATCATTTTCTTAGATATGAATTTTTAAAAAATTGGGAAATTTTAATCGACATTGAGTTACATTTTCTCTTTTGAGGGAAAAACTAAAAGTCGTGGAAAGTTCATCTTTGGTGAAAATAAAGATTAGATTTCATTCTAAATTCCCATAAAATTTCAAGTCTTAGGAATAATTAGTTTTTTAGATATGAATTTTTTAAAAAATTGGGAAATTTTAATCGACATTGAGTTACATTTTCTCTCCTGAGGGAAAAACTAAAAGTCGTGGAAAATTCATCTTTGGTAAAAATAAAGATTAGATTTCATTCTAAATTCCCATAAAATTTCAAGTCTTAGAAATAATTAGTTTTTTAGATATGAATTTTTAAAAAATTGGGAAATTTTAATCGACATTGAGTTACATTTTCTCTTCTGAGGGAAAAACTAAAAGTCGTGGAAAATTCATCTTTGGTAAAAATAAAGATTAGATTTCATTCTAAATTCCCATAAAATTTCAAGTCTTAGAAATAATTAGTTTTTTAGATATGAATTTTTAAAAAATTGGGAAATTTTAATCGACATTAGTTACATTTTCTCTTCTGAGGCAAAAACTAAAAGTCGTGGAAAATTCATCTTTGGTAAAAATAAAGATTAGATTTCATTCTAAATTCCCATAAAATTTCAAGTCTTAGGAATAATTAGTCTTTTAGATATGAATTTAAAAAAAAATTGGGAAATTTTAATCGACATTGAGTTACATTTTTTCTTCTGAGGGAAAAACTAAAAGTCGTGGAAAATTCATCTTTGGTAAAAATAAAAATTAGATTTCATTCTAAATTCCCATAAAATTTCAAGTCATAGCAATAATTAGTTTTTTAGATATGAATTTTTAAAAAATTGGGAAATTTTAATCGACATTAGTTACATTTTCTCTTCTGAGGGAAAAACTAAAAGTCGTGGAAAATTCATCTTTGGTAAAAATAAAAATTAGATTTCATTCTAAATTCCTATAAAATTTCAACTTTTAGGAATAATCAGTTTTTTAGATATGAATTTTTAAAAAATTGGGAAATTTTAATCGATATTGAGTTACATTTTCTCTTCTGAGGGAAAAACTAAAAGTCGTGGAAAATTCATCTTTGGTAGAAATAAAAATTAGATTTCGTTCTAAATCCCCATAAAATTTCAAGTCTTAGGAATAATTAGTTTTTTAGATATGAATTTAAAAAAAAATTGGGAACTTTTAATCGACATTGAGTTACATTTTCTCTTCTGAGGGAAAAACTAAAAGTCGTGGAAAATTCATCTTTGGTAAATTAAGGATTAGATTTCATTCTAAATTCCCATAAAATTTCAAGTCTTAGGAAAAATCATTTTCTTAGATATGAATTTTTAAAAAATTGGGAACTTTTAATCGACATTGAGTTAGATTTTCTCTTCTGAGGGAAAAACTAAAAGTCGTGGAAAATTCAACTTTGGTAAAAATAAAGATTAAATTTCATTCTAAATTCCCATAAAATTTCAAGTCTTAGGAATAATTAGTTTTTTAGATATGAATTTTTTAAAAAATTGGGAAATTTTAATCGACATTGAGTTACATTTTCTCTTCTGAGGGAAAAACTAAAAGTCGTGGAAAATTCATCTTCGGTACAAATAAAAATTAGATTTCATTCTAAATTCCCATAAAATTTCAAGTCTTAGAAATAATGAGTTTCTTAGATATGAATTTTTAAAAAAATTGGGAAATTTTAATCGACATTGAGTTACATTTTCTCTTCTGAGGGAAAAACTAAAAGTCGTGGAAAATTCATCTTTGGTAAAAATAAAGATTAGATTTCATTCTAAATTCCCATAAAATTTCAAGTCTTAGGAATAATTAGTTTCTTAGATATGAATTTTTTAAAAAATTGGGAAATTTTAATCGACATTGAGTTACATTTTCTCTTCTGAGGGAAAAACTAAAAGTCGTGGAAAATTCATCTTCGGTACAAATAAAAATTAGATTTCATTCTAAATTCCCATAAAATTTCAAGTCTTAGAAATAATGAGTTTCTTAGATATGAATTTTTAAAAAAATTGGGAAATTTTAATCGACATTGAGTTACATTTTCTCTTCTGAGGGAAAAACTAAAAGTCGTGGAAAATTCATCTTTGGTAAAAATAAAGATTAGATTTCATTCTAAATTCCCATAAAATTTCAAGTCTTAGGAATAATTAGTTTCTTAGATATGAATTTTTTAAAAAATTGGGAAATTTTAATCGACATTGAGTTACATTTTCTCTCCTGAGGGAAAAACTAAAAGTCGTGGAAAATTCATCTTTGGTAAAAATAAAGATTAGATTTCATTCTAAATTCCCATAAAATTTCAAGTCTTAGGAATAATTAGTTTCTTAGATATGAATTTTTTAAAAAATTGGGAAATTTTAATCGACATTGAGTTACATTTTCTCTTCTGAGGGAAAAACTAAAAGTCGTGGAAAATTCATCTTCGGTACAAATAAAAATTAGATTTCATTCTAAATTCCCATAAAATTTCAAGTCTTAGAAATAATGAGTTTCTTAGATATGAATTTTTAAAAAAATTGGGAAATTTTAATCGACATTGAGTTACATTTTCTCTTCTGAGGGAAAAACTAAAAGTCGTGGAAAATTCATCTTTGGTAAAAATAAAGATTAGATTTCATTCTAAATTCCCATAAAATTTCAAGTCTTAGGAATAATTAGTTTCTTAGATATGAATTTTTTAAAAAATTGGGAAATTTTAATCGACATTGAGTTACATTTTCTCTTCTGAGGGAAAAACTAAAAGTCGTAGAAAAGTTATCTTTGGTGAAAATTAAAATTAGATTTCATTCTAAATTCCCATAGAATTTCAAGTCTTAGGAATAATTAGTTTTTTAGATATGAATTTTAAAAAAATTGGGAAATTTTAATCGACATTGAGTTACATTTTCTCTTTTGAGGGAAAAACTAAAAGTCGTGGAAAATTCAACTTTGGTAAAAATAAAAATTAGATTTCATTCTAAATTCCCATAAAATTTCAAGTCTTAGGAATAATTAGTTTTTTAGATATGAATTTTTAAAAAAATTGGGAACTTTTAATCGACATTGAGTTACATTTTCTCTTCTGAGGGAAAAACTAAAAGTCGTGGAAAAGTCATCTTTGGTAAAAATAAAGATTAGATTTTATTCTAAATTCCCATAAAATTTCAAGTCTTAGGAATAATTAGTTTTTTAGATATGAATGTAAAAAGAAATTGGGAACTTTTAATCGACATTGAGATACATTTCCTCTTCTGAGGGAAAAACTAAAAGTCGTGGAAAATTCATCTTTGGTAAAAATAAAAATTAGATTTCATTCTAAATTCCCATAAAATTTCAAGTCTTAGGAATAATTAGGTTTTTAGATATGAATTTTTAAAAAATTGGGAAATTTTAATCGACATTGAGTTACATTTTCTCTTCTGAGGGAAAAACTAAAAGTAGTGGAAAATTGATCTTTGGTAAAAATAAAGATTAGATTTTGTTCTAAATTCCCATAAAATTTCAAGTCTTAGGAATAATTAGTTTTTTAGATATGAATTTTTAAAAAATTGGGAAATTTTAATCGACATGTCAAAAAGGTTAGGTTGGAATTTCATTTCTGAGAAAAAAACTAAAAGTCATAGAAAATTCATCTTTGGTAAAAATAAAGATTAAGTTTCAATCTAAATCCTGATAAAATTTTAAGTCTCTAAAAGAGTTAGTTTTTGAAATATGAATTTTTAAAATTTGACTAATTCTAAGTAGTTTTTGTCCATATGTAGATTAAGTTAGGTTAAAATTTTTTATTTTAATCACTTTTAAGTAAATTAAGGGATCTCTAAGTGATCTCAAGGTGAGAAAAAAAAGTGATTTGTTGTAAGACGTCAATGAGTTATAGTCCCCTAGGTCCTCGTTTTGAGAAAATTCGTTGTGTGTCTCGTCCTCTCGTTTATATTCAGAGAGTAGTCTGAAGAGACGCGTTGGTGATCTATTTCCCAGCGCAGCACAACGATTTATTATATTTAATAGCAGTTATCTGCATAATATCCTCGGTCGTCCGCCGGGCCGAGACCGCAAGAAGCAAAGAAATCCCCGAACCGACCCGGAGGGACTCTTTTTGGTTGCTTTCTACACCAAAGAGTCTCCGCCGTTCACTCTATTCGGCGGAAATTTTTATTGGGCGCCGCCTCGGGCCGTCTCGACGCTTCTTATTGATTAAATTTTAATTTTTAAATTGCTGCAGTCGAGTGTACTTGGCGGAGCTTCTTGCAAAAATGGCTTTTCGACGAAAAGACCCAACCGAGTTTTTACAAAGTAGTCTAAGATCTCTAATAGGTTTTTCAAGTAGAACTTTTTTAATACTTTGATTTTGGTTTTTAATACTTTGATTTTAAAAAAATTTAAATTCCAAGTAAGAATCATTTCGGTGTAAATGTACTATTGGATAATTGTTACAATCGAAGGGTAACTTTACCCCCTGGCGTTGGTGCAAGTGACGCAAATGTCATTAATTACGTGACCGTCACGTGGGGTGGCATGTGGGGAAAGACCGAACTAACCAAATATTTGAGTTTCGAATTTCGACGTCCGCTGCCGCGGTTTAATTGATTCTCTCTCCGTTCGGTGGACAACTTGCAATTTTGGCCGACATGGTTTAAAAACAAGGGTGGGTTCGTTACTAGCTTCGATGAATATTCGACTAAATTGAAATCAAAATTGAATCAAAACATAAGGTTTAACTTAGAAGCTTGAAAATTAAAAATTAAATCATTTTAATTGGACAAAATTTTTTGACCAATTTCAAAAAATCCCCCAGACTTTATTTATACAAATTAAAAAATGATACCCACATTAAATGAAAGCTTAAAGATTCTATTTTCTATAATCAATATCAAAATTATTCTAATTATTCTTAAAAAAATTAAAAAAAATTTTTAATAAAAAATGTTATTTTTTATACCCTTTATATTATATGTGACTAAATTCCTAAATATTAATAAATAAAATGATTAATGGATTTATTTACGATTAAAATTTATTTAAATTCACGTAATTATTTTATACATCATTCGGTGTAATTAATAGTTGAATAAGGGTTAATAATACGGTAATAATAAATTAATAAATACGGAATTACTGACGAGTAATATTCGAATATAACGAATACCTTTTTAAAATAAAATTTAGATCGAAACAAAGCGAACCTAATTCCCCGTGATCGAATTTTCCTAATTTATGCAAGTTCGCATTAATAAATTCAAGCCGTAATAATTTATTTCGCATAATGGCTTTTGATATAGTTTTATTGCCGCTATATTTCAGCTTAATATCTTCGCGTGCTCAGCTTAACCTGCAACTTTTGCGAATTAAGCATCCGAGATATAAAATAAATCGTTTTTAGGGTATTTTATAGTGGGTTATCGAATCAAAACCAATCTGGTTATTGATAAGGAAATTAATAATTTTAATAAAATAAATGTATTATTATTTTTTTATTGTAATAATATTGTAATCCTTATCTTTAATTATAGTATTGTAAAAATTAAGTAAGTTTTAAGGAATTTTCAAATAGAGGTAGAATAGATTTTCCTCGAATGTAAAGTTTAAGTATTCGCTTCCACCAAATTGAATCCTTTTTACAATGAAGATATAATTTCGAATATGAATTTCTCCCTTCTTAAGAATTAAACACACTTTCGTGTTAACTACAGGAATTTTCTCTTCTACTCTGGTAATTCTGGAAAATTCGGATATCTTGAGTCAAATCCGTTCATACAACTAACCTTTTATTACTAGCAATTTTAGAACTTAAAACTGTAGAACTTACAGTTAAATAAATTTTAAGACAATGGGTAGAAACATTTATTTTTATACTACTTTATAAAATTCTTACGAGCTAACACGTTCGCTTAAAAACTTTGCTCAAGAACTCACTTTTCTTCTAATAAATTCAATTTTTTGATACAAAAATCAAAAATTATTTATGATTCAAGTCTATGGAATTTTAAAAAAATCGATTTTTTTATATTTTTAGGTTTAGTGAAAATGTAAGACTAAAAAAAATTTTTTTTTCACAAAAATTTTTTAACCTAACCTAGAAAGTTTTATAAATTAGATTAAAAGACACTTCAATTTATTATTTTCCAAAAAATTTCGTTTTTATTCCCAAAAATAAAATCTGGGGGATTTTTTAAAAATCGAATTTTTATGTTTTTAAGTTAAGTGAAAAAGTAAGATTTTAGAAAAAAATTTTTTTCTTAAAAATTTTCTAACCTAACCCAAAAATTTTTATAAATTATATTAAAAGACATTTTAATTTGTAATTTTCAAAAAAATTTCGTCTTTATTCCCAGAAATAAAGTCTAGGGGATTTTTTTAAAATCAATATTTTATATTTTTAGGTTAAGTGAAAATGTAAGACTTTAAAAAAAAATTTTTTTTCTCAAAAATTTTCTAACCTAACCTAGAAAGTTTTATAAATTAGATTAAAAGACACTTCAATTTATTATTTTCAAAAAAATTTCTTCTTTATTCCCAGAAATAAAGTCTAGGGGATTTTTTAAAAATCAATATTTTATATTTTTAGGTTAAGTGAAAAAGTAAGATTTTAGAAAAAAAATTTTTTCTTAAAAATTTTCTAACCTAACCCAAAAATTTTTATAAATTATATTAAAAGACATTTTAATTTGTAATTTTCAAAAAAATTTCTTCTTTATTCCCAAAAATATAGTCTGGGGGATTTTTTAAAAATCGAATTTTTATGTTTTTAAGTTAAGTGAAAAAGTAAGATTTCAGAAAAAAATTTTTTTCTTAAAAATTTTCTAACCTAACCCAAAAATTTTTATAAATTATATTAAAAGACGTTTTAATTTGTAATTTTCAAAAAAATTTCTTCTTTATTCCCAAAAATAAAGCCCAGAGGATTTTTTTAAAATCGATTTTTTATGTTTTTAAGTTAAGTGAAAATGTAAGACTAAAAAAAATTTTTTTTTCACAAAAATTTTTTAACCTAACCTAGAAAGTTTTATAAATTAGATTAAAAGACACTTCCATTTATTATTTTCCAAAAAATTTCTTCTTTATTCCCAAAAATAAAGTCTGGGGGATTTTTTAAAAATCGAATTTTTATGTTTTTAAGTTAAGTGAAGAAGTAAGATTTAAGAAAAAAAATTTTTTCTTAAAAATTTTCTAACCTAACCCAAAAATTTTTATAAATTATATTAAAAGACATTTTAATTTGTAATTTTCAAAAAAATTTCTTCTTTATTCCCAAAAATAAAGTCTGGGGGATTTTTTTAAAATCGAATTTTTATGTTTTTAAATTAAGTGAAAAAGTAAGATTTTAGAAAAAAATTTTTTTCTTAAAAATTTTCTAACCTAACCCAAAAAGTTTTATAAATTATATTAAAAGACATTTTAATTTGCCATTTTCCAAAATATTTCTTCTTTATTCCTAAAAATAAAGTCCAGGGAATTTTTTAAAAATCAATTTTATGTTTTTAGATTAAATGAAAAAGTAAGACTTTAGAAAAAAAATTGTTTCTCAAAAATTTTCTAACCTAACCTAGAAAGTTTTATAAATTAGATTAAAAGACATTTTAATCTATTATTTTCCAAAAAATTTCGTTTTTATTTCTAAAAATAAAGCCCAGAGGATTTTTTTAAAATCGATTTTTTATGTTTTTAAGTTAAGTGAAAATGTAAGACTAAAAAAAAATTTTTTTTTTCACAAAAATTTTTTAACCTAACTTAGAAAGTTTTATAAATTAGATTAAAAGACATTTTAATTTATTATTTTCCAAAAAATTTCGTTTTTATTTCTAAAAATAAAGCCCAGAGGATTTTTTTAAAATCGATTTTTTATGTTTTTAAGTTAAGTGAAAATGTAAGACTAAAAAAAAATTTTTTTTTTCATAAAAATTTTTTAACCTAACTTAGAAAGTTTTATAAATTAGATTAAAAGACATTTTAATTTATTATTTTCCAAAAAATTTCGTTTTTATTTCTAAAAATAAAGCCCAGAGGATTTTTTTAAAATCGATTTTTTATGTTTTTAAGTTAAGTGAAAATGTAAGACTAAAAAAAAATTTTTTTTTCACAAAAATTTTTTAACCTAACCTAAAAATGTTTATAGATTAGATTAAAAGACATTTTAATTTATTATTTTCCAAAAAATTTCGTTTTTATTTCCAAAAATAAAGCCCAGAAGATTTTTTTAAAATCGATTTTTTATGTTTTTAAGTTAAGTGAAAATGTAAGACTAAAAAAAAATTTTTTTTTCACAAAAATTTTTTAACCTAACCTAAAAATGTTTATAGATTAGATTAAAAGACATTTTAATTTATTATTTTCCAAAAAATTTCTTCTTTATTCCCAAAAATAAAGTCTGGGGGATTTTTTAAAAATCGAATTTTTATGTTTTTAAGTTAAGTGAAAAAGTAAGATTTTAGAAAAAAATTTTTTTCTTAAAAATTTTCTAACCTAACCCAAAAATTTTTATAAATTATATTAAAAGACATTTTAATTTGCCATTTTCCAAAAAATTTCTTCTTTATTCCCAAAAATAAAGCCTAGGGATTTTTTTTTAAATCAATTTTTATGTTTTTAGGTTAAGTGAAAATGTAAGACTTTAGAAAAAAAATTTTTTCTCAAAAATTTTCTAACCTAACCCAAAAATTTTTATAAATTATATTAAAAGACATTTTAATTTGTAATTTTCAAAAAAATTTCTTCTTTATTCCCAGAAATAAAGTCTAGGAGATTTTTTAAAAATTAATATTTTATATTTTTAGGTTAAGTGAAAATGTAAGACTTTAAAAAAAAATTTTCTTCTCAAAAATTTTCAAACCTAACCTAAAAATTTTTATAGATTAGATTAAAAGACATATTAATTTATTATTTTCCAAAAAATTTCTTCTTTATTCCCAAAAATAAAGTCTAGGGGATTTTCTAAAGATCAATATTTTATATTTTTAGGTTAAGTGAAAATGTAAGACTTTAAAAAAAAATTTCTTCTCAAAAATTTTCAAACCTAACCTAAAAATTTTTATAGTTTAGATTAAAAGACATTTTAATTCATTATTTTCCAAAAAATTTCTTTTTTATTCCCAAAAATAAAGCCTAGGGATTTTTTTAAAAATCAATTTTTTTATATTTTTAGGTTAAGTGAAAATGTAAGACTTTAGAAAAAAAAATTTTTCTCAAAAATTTTCAAACATAACCTAAAAATTTTTAGAGATTATATTAAAAGACATTTTAATTCATTATTTTCCAAAAAATTTCTTCTTTATTCCCAAAAATAAAGCCTAGGGATTTTTTTAAAAAATTTTTATGTTTTTAGATTAAGTGAAAATGTAAGACTTTAAAAAAAAAATTCTTCTCAAAAATTTTCAAACCTAACCTAAAAATTTTTATAGATTAGATGAAAAGACATATTAATTTGTAATTTTCAAACAAATTTCTTCTTTATTCCCAGAAACAAAGTTTAGGGGATTTTTTAAAAATCAATATTTTATATTTTTAGGTTAAGTGAAAATGTAAGACTTTAAAAAAAAATTTCTTCTCAAAAATTTTCAAACCTAACCTAAAAATTTTTATAGATTAGATTAAAAGACATATTAATTTATTATTTTCCAAAAAATTTCTTCTTTATTCCCAAAAATAAGGCCTATGGGATTTTTTAAAAATCGATTTTTTATATTTTTAGGTTAAGTGAAAATGTAAGACTTTAAAAAAAAAATTTCTTCTCAAAAATTTTCAAACCTAACCTAAAAATTTTTATAAATTATATTAAAAGACATTTTAGTTTGTAATTTTCAAAAAAATTTCTACTTTATTCCCAAAAATAAAGTCTGGGGGATTTTTTCAAAATCGAATTTTTATGTTTTTAAGTTAAGTGAAAAAATAAGATTTTAGAAAAAAATTTTTTTCTTAAAAATTTTCTAACCTAACCCAAAAATTTTTATAAATTATATTAAAAGACATTTTAATTTGCCATTTTCCAAAATATTTCTTCTTTATTCCTAAAAATAAAGTCCAGGGAATTTTTTAAAAATCAATTTTATGTTTTTAGATTAAATGAAAATGTAAGACTTTAGAAAAAAAATTTTTTCTCAAAAATTTTCTAACCTAACCCAAAAATTTTTATAAATTATATTAAAAGACATTTTAGTTTGTAATTTTCAAAAAAATTTCTTCTTTATTCCCAAAAATAAAGCCTAGGGATTTTGTTTAAAATCAATTTTTATGTTTTTAGGTTAAGTGAAAATGTAAGACTTTAGAAAAAAAATTTTTTCTCAAAAATTTTCTAACCTAATCTAGAAATTTTTATAAATTAAATTAAAAGACATATTAGTTTACTATTTCCCAAGGAATTTCTTCTTTATTTCCAAAAATAAAGTCTAGAGGATTTTTTAAAATCAACTTTTGACGTTTTTAAGTTAAGTGAAAATGTAAGACTTTAGAAGAAAAATTTTTTCTCAAAAATTTTCTAACCTAATCTAGAAATTTTTATAAATTAAATTAAAAGGCATATTAGTTTACTATTTTCCAAAGAATTTCTTCTTTATTTCCAAAAATAAAGTCTAGAGGATTTTTTAAAATCAACTTTTGACGTTTTTAAGTTAAGTGAAAATGTAAGATTTGAAAAAATTTTTTTTTCTTAAAAATTTTCTAACTTAATTTAGAAATTTTTATAAATATTTAGACACTCAATAAAGATTTATTTTGATGACTTGTCTGTGAAAAAAAAATATTTTTACAAACACACTTCACCACCGATCACCACCAGATACTCAAACGAACCCACTAGAATTGACACGATTGACGTCCTTCCAAGCTGTTGCCAAGGGGGAAAGCATTCCAACGCAAGGATTTATTTTCGTCACGTACCCCCCAGCCCCGTCCGGGTTACCTGACGTCCCGACATTCATAAATGTTCGAGAGCTACCCTGCAATGACTACGGGGAGGTTTTACTGCATTCCGCTAAAAATTTCAGGACCTCGAAATCCCGAATCTGTTCGATGGGGGAGAAGGGAGAAGCTCGCATGGTTTATTGTTCGGAGGCACCTGGAGAAAAGCTCCCGTACAGGTGTGCGTTCGATATTACGAAAGCTCGGTCGCTATCTCGATGATGATTGGAAGCGTTGCCGTTTTTATTGTCGGGATAATAAAAGGATACGGCTGTCGGTCGATATTTATGCGGAAGGGGTTTGCGTGGAAAGAGGAAAAGGCCGAGATAAGCCGGTTAGGTGTGTTTCCGGACGAGAATAAATCCGGTAAGGCCGATTTAAAGTAATGCAGTTGAAGGTGGGAAAACGTTAAGCTTTGGATTCACAACATCTTTGCATTTGAAACTCGGTTAGTTTGAATACTTTGAAGGAATACTTTGAAGGAGGGAATTAAATAAGGTTTAAGACCAAGATAAGATTTTCTTAAGAATTAATGGAGGATGTTAGTGGGTTTATACGAAAACAAAGTCGCAAATCGTTGGAAATAAAAATAAATCGGGTAGTTAATCTAAGAAGATGGGAAAAAGAAACATTTTTGACATTCCCAACCTATTTCCTTCCTATGCTATGGCAAACATCCCTGAATAGACGACAGATGGGTCTTGGCGGAAATACCGTTTCCGATAGGGCAATTCCGGAGAAAAGAAGGCATTTCCCTGCTTTTCCGTGCGGTTTTCCCGGCGCTCTCAGCCCGCTCTAGTCCATTATGAAAGGATATTTGTCTAGTTTGGATACACAATCCATCATAGGAATGGAATCCGGGCTCGGGACCTTCCTCCAAGATCTACTTGTCACGGCCCTCTGGCGGACAGAACGTAAAACCCGCCGGAAACCGCCAATCGAACTTTGCTATGTATGCTCGGATGGAAAATACCGCGATTTTCATTTTTCCCCCGATTTCTATAAAAGTCATCTCCCAACTTAAATGTACCTAGACTTCTCTCTCTCACTCTCTTTCCATCTCCAAAGAACTCTCCGTCTCAGTCTCTTTCCTCGTACAAATAAAACCGAATCCGAGAAAGATCCGGTAACCAAACGGGCGTTAATTGGTTTGATTTTGAGAAACACTTGGAAACGGAGTTCCTCCGCCTAATACCGAGTTTTGGCGCAATTACAAAACGATTGCCCGTGTAATAACCGCCGAATCCAGTTCCGCCAACGCTCGCGGCGCGACAGTAATTACCGACGTCGAGTAATTACCGTTTTAACATAATTTGAACTACGCTTCGGCTTCATTTCGCACGCTAATGGAGGGCACGGAACCACATTAAACACCAACATGTGCATACACGTACTATATGTAGACTTTATGATCTTTAACACTAAGAACTTAACTAAGTGGCAATAATTAACTTATATTAACTACATAATTAGATTAAAATTAACAAATTTCGCAAGATCTATCAGCTCCTTAGATATGAATTTTCGAAAATTGAGAAATTTTAATCGACATTGAGTTACGTTTTCTATCCTGAGGGAAAAACTAAAAATCCTAGGACATTCATCTTTGGTAAAAATAAAGACTAATTATTAATCTAAATCCTCAGCAAATTTCAAGTCTCAATAATAATTAGTTTTTTAGAAATGAATTTTTAAAGATTGAGAAATTTTAATCGACATTAGGTTACATTTTCTCTTCTGAGAGAAAAACTAAAAGTCCTAGAAAATTCATCTTTGGTAAAAATAAAGATAAACTTTCAATCTAAACCCACACCAAATTTCAAGTCCCAATGACAATTAGTTTTTTAGATATGAATTTTTAAAAATTAAATTTTAATAAATGCGTAAATTAGGTTAGAATTTCTTGTCTGAGGAAAAAACAAAAAATCATAGAAAATTCATCTTTGGTAAAAATAAAGATAAACTTTCAATCTAAACTCACACCAAATTTCAAGTCTCAACGACAATTAGTTTTTTAGATATGAATTTTTTAAAATTAAATTTTAATAAATGCGTAAATTAAGTTAGGTTAGAATTTCTTGTCTGAGGAAAAAACAAAAAATCATAGAAAATTCATCTTTGGTAAAAATAAAGATAAACTTTAAATCTAAACTCACACCAAATTTCAAGTCTCAATGACAATTAGTTTTTTAGATATGAATTTTTAAAAATTAAATTTTAATAAATGCGTAAATTAAGTTAGGTTAGAATTTCTTGTCTGAGGAAAAAACAAAAAATCATAGAAAATTCATCTTTGGTAAAAATAAAGATAAACTTTCAATCTAAACTCACACCAAATTTCAAGTCTCAATGACAATTAGTTTTTTAGATATGAATTTTTAAAAATTAAATTTTAATAAATGCGTAAATTAAGTTAGGTTAGAATTTCTTGTCTGAGGGAAAAACAAAAAATCATAGAAAATTCTTCTTTGGTAAAAATAAAGATAAACTTTCAATCTAAATTCACACCAAATTTCATGTTTCAACAACAATTAGTTTTTTAGATATGAATTTTTAAAAATTAAATTTTAATAAATGCGTAAATTAAGTTAGGTTAGAATTTCTTGTCTCAGGAAAAAACAAAAAATCATAGAAAATTCATCTTTGGTAAAAATAAAGATAAACTTTCAATCTAAACTCACACCAAATTTCAAGTCTCAATGACAATTAGTTTTTTAGATATGAATTTTTAAAAATTAAATCTTAATAAATGCGTAAATTAAGTTAGGTTAGAATTTCTTGTCTGAGGAAAAAACAAAAAATCATAGAAAATTCATCTTTGGTAAAAATAAAGATAAACTTTCAATCTAAACTCACACCAAATTTCAAGTCTCAATGACAATTAGTTTTTTAGATATGAATTTTTAAAAATTAAATTTTAATAAATGCGTAAATTAAGTTAGGTTAGAATTTCTTGTCTGAGGAAAAAACAAAAAATCATAGAAAATTCATCTTTGGTAAAAATAAAGATAAACTTTCAATCTAAACTCACACCAAATTTCAAGTCTCAATGACAATTAGTTTTTTAGATATGAATTTTTAAAAATTAAATCTTAATAAATGCGTAAATTAAGTTAGGTTAGAATTTCTTGTCTGAGGAAAAAACAAAAAATCGTAGAAAATTCATCTTTGGTAAAAATAAAGATAAACTTTCAATCTAAACTCACACCAAATTTCAAGTCTCAATGACAATTCGTTTTTTAGATATGAATTTTTTAAAATTAAATTTTAATAAATGCGTAAATTAAGTTAGGTTAGAATTTCTTGTCTGAGGAAAAAACAAAAAATCATAGAAAATTCATCTTTGGTAAAAATAAAGATAAACTTTCAATCTAAACTTACACCAAATTTCAAGTCTCAATGACAATTAGTTTTTTAGATATGAATTTTTAAAAATTAAATTTTAATAAATGCGGAAATTAAGTTAGGTTAGAATTTCTTGTCTGAGGAAAAAACAAAAAATCGTAGAAAATTCATCTTTGGTAAAAATAAAGATAAACTTTAAATCTAAACTCACACCAAATTTCAAGTCTCAACGACAATTAGCTTTTTAGATATGAATTTTTAAAAATTAAATTTTAATAAATGCGTAAATTAGGTTAGAATTTCTTGTCTGAGGAAAAAAAACAAAAAATCATAGAAAATTCATTTTTGGTAAAAATAAAGATTAAATATCAGTCTAAATTCTCATAAAATTTCAAGTCTCAACAACTATTAGTTTATTAAATATGAACGAGTAACTTAACCTAACTTAAAAAAAAATTGGTAATATTTAAAAAATCGCACCGAACTTATTTATAAGAGTAAAGAAACGATTTTTATATCAAATGAAATCTAAAACATTGTATTTTATCTTAAATCGGTTAAATTTTTTCCAACTTTTCCCAAAAAAATTAAAAAAATTTCGAAAAACAACCATAATTTTTGACAGGTTACTTAACCTAATTTTTAAAATTTTTTTTAAAAAATCGTACCGAAGTTATTTATAAGAGTAAAGAAACGATTTTTATACCAAATGAAACCTAAAACATTGTATTTTATCTTAAATCGGTTAAATTTTTTCCAACTTTTCCCAAAAAAATTAAAAAAATTCCGAAAGACAACTATAATTTTTAGGATGCAACAATTTTTAAAAATTTTACGTTGGTTGTCATCGTTTAATTTGTATAATGAATAGAGTTACAATATAGAGGATACATTTTCGAACAAGGTCAAAATAGCAAATTGATCGAACTCATCAAGAAAATTTTTCGTGTAAATATTTTACAAGGTGGGATAAAAACCGACTTATTTACATACAAGGATATCGTCATAAAAATTCCCTTTGAAGTTTATCTTCTTCTCAAAACAAGTGTTACAAAACGCTAAAACCTAACGCAACATGATGCCTGTATCTAATTTACATGTAAATTACTTGTTATGTTTTCCTTAGATGTCTTTGAACTTTTAAATTGAAGTTTGAAGTTTTCAATTACACATGTAAACTCTTTTTGTCTCCTTAAAAAAAATACATTTTTAAAAAAAATTATCCTATTAAAAAAATACTGAACTAAAAAAAATTTAAGATATTAAAAAAATTTTTGCCATTCAAAAAAATTTTCCCTTATTTAAAAAGCTCCCCATTATCGCAACTATCAAAACTCTTTTTTGTTCACTCATCCACCTAAAAATCCAAGTTTCCTCCTTCCACCTCTTCAGGTAAACCCTGTAATTTGCACGTCTAGACGTTTTACTAATTCAACGCGACCCCCTTCCCCCAAAAACGAACACCCTTTCACGTTCTCTTTTTTCTTCCTCTTCTACATTCTCGTTGTGAGCACCTATCTCTGTTCCGCTTCCAAATTAAATCCGCGAATGTTTTCAGTTGAAATTTTACTCCTCGTTTCCCGGAAAAGCGTTGCTCTTCCTCTCAGGTGCATGACACAGCATCAGATCTCGAATAAACGTTGGAAAATAGGTTTAGTTAAGGGGGTTGTCCCATGGGTGATGGTTGGCTTAGCGAAAATTACGGATCGTAGGGCGGAAATGGCTTCAATCCGGCTTAAGATTTCCTACAGCATCTATTTTTCTTTGGCCAACAGGGAGATCGGTAATTAAGTTTGAGTTTGAGTTTTACCCCGCGGATAATCTCGCGGTTCCCCAAGAGGTCGATCTTACTAACTTATTACTTGGTTTAGTTAAGCATCTATTAATCCTCATCAGTCTTCATTATTTAGGAGGTGTAATAAGATTAAACTGAGATTGAAAAAAGCTGAATTAAAACTTGTTTTAATTTTAATAAACTCTATTTTAAGATTTCTTAAAGCTTTATTATAATGATTGATTTTTATGAATTTTCAAAAATTTTTTACCACCTTTAAAAATTTTTTTAATTTTTTTGATAACATTTGGAATAAAACGGTCTTTTTTAGTTAAAACTAGAATGTTTTAGGTTTCATTTAGAAAAAAAAATCAAATCAAAATCTTTAAAAATGAATTTTTGACGAATTTTTAAAGTTAATTTTCTTAAGTTAAAAAAGTGTCAAAAAATTTTTACCAACTTTGAAAATTTTTTTAATTTTTTTGATAACATTTATAATAAAACGGTCTTTTTAAATCAAAACTAGATTGTTTTAAGTTTCATTTAGAAAAAAAAATCAAATCAAAATCTTTAAAAATCAATTTTTGATGAATTTTTAAAATTGATCGATTTTTTAAGTTAGGTTAAAACTGTCGAAAATTTTTTACCAACTTTGAAAATTTTTTTAATTTTTTTGATAAAATTTAGAATAAATCGGTCTGTTTTACATAAAACTAAATTGTTTTAGGTTTCATTTAGAAAAAAATCAGATCAAAATTTTAAAAAATCGATTTTTTACGAATTTTTAAAATAAAATGGTTTTTTAAATTGATAAAAATTTTTGCTAACTTTGAAAATTTTTTAAATTTTTTTGACAACATTTACAATAAAACGGCCTTTTTAAATCAAAACTAGAGTGTTTTAACTTTCATAAAAAAAATATCAAATCAAAATTTTTAAAAGTGAATTTTTGATGAATTTTTAAAATTGATCGATTTTTTTTAAGTTAGGTTAAAACTGTCGAAAATTTTTTACCAACATTGAAATTTTTTTTAATTTTTTTGACAACACTTGAAATAAAACGGTCTGTTCTAATTAAAATTAGAATGTTTTAAGTTTCATTTAGAAAAAAAATCTAATCAAAATCTTGAAAAATGAATTTTTGATTAATTTTTAAAGTTGATCGATTTTCTCAAGTTAGGTTAGAAGTGTCAAAATTTTTTTATCAACTTTGAAAATTTTTTTAATTTTTTTGACAACATTTTCAATAAAACGGTCTTTTTAGGTCAAAACTAGAATGCTTTAAGTTTCATTTAGAAAAAAAATCAAATCAAAATTTTTAAAAGTGAATTTTTGATGAATTTTTAAAATTGATCGATTTTTTTAAGTTAGGTTAAAACTGTCGAAAATTTTTTACCAACTTTAAAAATTTTTTTAATTTTTTTGGTAAAATTTAGAATAAATCGGTCTGTTTTATATAAAACTATATTGTTTTATGTTTCATTTAGAAAAAAAATCAGATCAAAATTTTAAAAAATCGATTTTTTACGAATTTTTAAAATTAAACGGTTTTTTTAAATTGATAAAAATTTTTACCAACTTTGAAATTTTTTTTAATTTTTTTGACAACATTTGGAATAAAACGGTCTTTTTTAGTTAAAACTAGAATGCTTTAAGTTTCATATAGAAAAAAAATCAAATCAAAATTTTTAAAAGTGAATTTTTGATGAATTTTTAAAATTGATCGATTTTTTTAAGTTAGGTTAAAACTGTCGAAAATTTTTTACCAACTTTAAAAATTTTTTTAATTTTTTTGGTAAAATATAGAAGAAATCGGTCTGTTCTATATAAAAGTAGATTGTTTTAAGTTTCATTTAGAAGAAAAATTAGATCAAAATTTTAAAAAATCGATTTTTTACGAATTTTTAAAATTAAACGGTTTTTTTAAATTGATAAAAATTTTTGCCAACTTTGAAAATTTTTTTAATTTTTTTGACAATATTTACAATAAAACGGTCTTTTTTAATTAAAACTAGAATGTTTTAAGTTTCATTTAGAAAAAAAATCAAATCAAAATCTTTAAAAATCAATTTTTGATGAATTTTTAAAATTTATCGATTTTCTCAAATTAGGTTAAAAGTGTCAAAATTTTTTTACCAACTTTAAAATTTTTTTAAATTTTTTTGGTAAAATTTAGAACAAATCGGTCTCATTTATATAAAACTATATTGTTTTATGTTTCATTTAGAAAAAAAAACAGATCAAAATTTTAAAAAATCGATTTTTTACGAATTTTTAAAATTAAACGGTTTTTTTAAATTAATAAAAATTTTTGCCAACTTTGAAAATTTTTTTAATTTTTTTGACAACATTTTCAATAAAACGGTCTTTTTAGGTCAAAACTAGAATGTTTTAAGTTTCATTTAGAAAAAAAATCAAATCAAAATCTTTAAAAATGAATTTTTGATGAATTTTTAAAATTGATCGATTTTTTTAAGTTAGGTTGAAACTGTCGAAAATTTTTTTTACCAACTTTAAAAATTTTTAAAATTTTTTTGACAACATTTAGAACAAAACGGTCTTTTTTAGTTAAAACTAGAATGTTTTGAGTTTCATTTAGAAAAAAAATCAAATCAAAATCTTTAAAAATGAATTTTTGATGAATTTTTAAAATTTATCGATTTTCTCAAATTAGGTTAAAAGTGTCAAAAATTTTTTACCAACTTTAAAATTTTTTTAAATTTTTTTGGTAAAATTTAGAACAAATCCGTCTTATTTATTTAAAACTATATTGTTTTATGTTTCATTTAGAAAAAAAATCAGATCAAAATTTTAAAAAATCGATTTTTTACGAATTTTTAAAGTTAAGCGGTTTTTTTAAACTGATAAAAATTTTTGCCAACTTTGAAAATTTTTTAAATTTTTTTGACAACATTTGGAATAAAACGGTCTTTTTTAGTTAAAACTAGAATGCTTTAAGTTTCATTTAGAAAAAAAATCAAATCAAAATCTTTAAAAATGAATTTTTAATGAATTTTTAAAATTGATCGATTTTCTTAAGTTAGGTTAGAAATGTCAAAAAAATTTTACCAACTTTGAAAATTTTTTTAATTTTTTTGACAACATTTTCAATAAAACAGTCCTTTTAAATCAAAACTAGAATGTTTTAGGTTTCATTTAGAAAAAAAATCAAATCAAAATCTTTAAAAATGAATTTTTGATGATTTTTTAAAAAATGGTTAATTTTCAAACCTAAAAAAATTTTTACCAACTTTGAAAATTTTTTTAATTTTTTTGACAACTCTTAGAATAAAACGGTCTTTTTTAATTAAAATTAGAATGATTTAGGTTTCATTTAGAAAAAAAATCAAATCAAAATGTTTAAAAATGAATTTTTGATGAATTTTTAAAGTTGATGGATTTTCTCAATTTAGGTTAGAAGTGCCAAAAAATTTTTACCAACTTTAAATTTTTTTTTAATTTTTTTGGTAAAATTTAGAACAAATCGGTCTGTTTTATATAAAACTAGAATCTTTTAAGTTTCATTTAGA
Organism: Digitonthophagus gazella; assembly: GCA_036711955.1. Lineage (NCBI taxonomy): Eukaryota > Metazoa > Arthropoda > Insecta > Coleoptera > Scarabaeidae > Digitonthophagus > Digitonthophagus gazella. The sequence goes on along the minus strand of JASCIT010000002.1, from coordinate 1,959,607 downwards.
AAAAAAACCAGATCAAAATTTTAAAAAATCCATTTTTTACGAATTTTTAAAGTTAAACGGTTTTTTTTAAATTGATAAAAATTTTTGTCAACTTTGAAAATTTTTTTAATTTTTTTGACAACATTTAGAATAAAACGATCTGTTTTAGTTAAAACTAGAATGTTTTAGATTTCATTTAGAAAAAAAAATCAAATCAAAGTCTTTAAAAATGAATTTTTGATGAATTTTTAAAATTGATCGATTTTTTTAAGTTAGGTTAAAACTGTCGAAAATTTTTTACAAACTTTAAAAATTTTTTTAATTTTTTTGATAACATTTAGAATAAAACGGTATTTTTTACTTAAAACTAGAATGCTTTAAATTTCATTTAGAAAAAAAATCAAATCAAAATCTTTAAAAATGAATTTTTGATGAATTTTTAAAATTGATCGATTTTCTCAAATTAGGTTAAAACTGACGAAAATTTTTTGCCAACTTTGAAAATTTTTTTAAATTTTTTTGGTAAAATTTAGAATAAATCGGTCTTATTTATTTAAAACTATATTGTTTTATGTTTCATTTAGAAAAAAAATCAGATCAAAATTTAAAAAAATCGATTTTTTACGAATTTTTAAAATTAAACGGTTTTTTTAAATTGATAAAAATTTTTGCCAACTTTGAAAATTTTTTAAATTTTTTTGACAACATTTAGAATAAAACAGTCTTTTTTAGTTAAAACTAGAATGTTTTGAGTTTCATTTAGAAAAAAAATCAAATCAAAATCTTTAAAAATCAATTTTTGATGAATTTTTAAAATTTATCGATTTTTTTAAGTTAGGTTAAAATTGTCGAAAATTTTTTACCAACTTTGAAAATTTTTTTAATTTTTTTGGTAAAATTTAGAATAAGTCGGTCTGTTTTGTATAAAACTAGATTGTTTTAGGTTTCATTTAGAAAAAAAAATCAGATCAAAATTTTAAAAAATCGATTTTTTACGAATTTTTAAAAGACTGACTAGTATTTTTTTTATAATTAAAGTTTCATTTTCTCGTCTTCTTTAGAGAACAAAGCTATTAAGGCTAAAATATACCCCTCAATTGGGATTAAAATCTGTACCTCGTTCTTTCTCATTTTCCATCGTACTAAAAGACCAAAAACCCAACCTCCTGAGGTGTTCGTACGGTCCACGATCATCTAATTTATCGATGCAGTTACTTACCTCGTCGGAGGCGGTGTGAAATCGAGCGAAAATAACTAAATAAAAAGAGACCGCGACGGCCCCATTCGGCTCGACCGAAATTTGTAGTTCCTTTTGCGACGACGACGCTTATCCCTGAAAAAATATTGCAACACCCCCCAACGAATGCGAGCAGAATTGGGGCACACCCGATCGATAGACGTGGTTTATTGTATTAGCCGTTTTCCGAATGATCGAATAAATCGTTTCCAACTCGTACAGTCTCTTTAAATATTTATACATGGAACCATACCAAGTTTCGAAAAATATTCAGGGTCAAAACGAAACTTTACAAAATGAGAAACGTTAATGCATTTATGCAAATTATACTTTAGTGATTTATGGCATGTATTTATTTTTTTCTTCTACGTGGAGGTAAAATAAAAACGTAATTACAAATTGACGTGATAGAAAAGGAAAATTAAAGAGGAAAAACAAAACGAAAAAACATTTCGATTTAATTGAATGGTATTAAAGCAGTTGTGAGTTTTACAATTGCTGGTAATAAAAGGTTAGTTGGACTATTCGTTGATTTAGCACGAGATTCTTACTTGAATTGGAAGGAGTTAACTTACGAAAGAATTTAGGAAAAAATAGATTTACAAAATTCTAGTCTTAGGAAAGAGTAGAGAATGTTCTTGTACTTAACACGAAAGTGTGTTTAATTTCTAGGAAGAATTTTACTGTACTATCCGAAATTGCAGCGAAAAGGATTCAATTTGGTGGCAGCGAACACTTGAAGTTCGCGTTCGGCGAAAACCCATTTTACTTCCGCCCGAAAATTCGTTAGAGCTAACTTAATTTGAGCAATATCGCGACCACTTCTTGTAGGATGTAATTGCGGATTAGGTCGTCCGTGAAACGTAGCGCTAATTGCGCGATGATTAAAGAAAAGCCGCAAAAAGGGGCGTCGACGTGAAAGAACGTAATTAGAGGGTGACGGAGTGAATGGCAAATCTGGATTTTTAACTTTACGTGAAAAGTTTTGCTTTGTTTGTTTGTGAAAAGTTTCCTTCGAATTGAATTAAGGTATACAATGTGGTTATGCGTTCACAACTACATTCAAAAAGGATTTTTCTCGATGGAAAACATGTTTAAAAATTTTTACTAACTTTAAAATTTTTTTTTAATTTTTTGATAACACTTCGGATTAAACGGCCATTTTCATTTGAAAATAGAATCTTTTAAGTTTAATTTAAAAAAAGTCTTATTTCTCTACTATTAAAAATGAATTTTTGATGAATTTTTAAAGTTAGTCGATTTTTTAAAAGTTAGGTTAGAACTGTCAAAAATAATCCCTAACTTTGAGAATTTTTTTAAATTTTTTGGCAAAATTTTGGATAAAACCGTCTTTTTCAATCAAAACTAGAATCTTTTCGCTTTCACCTAGAATAAAAATCATATCGAATATCCAAAAATCGATTTTTTATGAATTTTTTAAAATTTATTAATTTTTAAACTATAAAAAAATTTTTGATATCTTTGAAAAATTTTTAAAATTTTTTTATAACAATTCGAATAAAGCCGTCTTTTTTACCTAAAAATAGGATCTTTTAAGTTTAATTTAGAAAAAGTTTTATCTCTCTACCGTTAAAAATAAATTTTTTAGGAATTTTTAAAGTTAATCGATTTTTTAAAAGTTAGGTTAGAACTGTCAAAAATAATCCCAAACTTTGGGAATTTTTTTAAATTTTTTGGAAATATTTGGAATAAAACCATCTTTTTTAATCAAAACTAGAATCTTTTCGCTTTCATCTAGAATAAAAATCATATCGAAATATTCAAAAATCGATTTTTTATGAATTTTTTAAAATTGGTTAATTTTTTAAAGTATAAAAAAATTTTGATAACTTTGAAAATTTTTTTAAATTTTTTGATAACAATTCGAATAAAGCCGTCTTTTTTACCTAAAAATAGGATCTTTTAAGTTTAATTTAGAAAAAGTCCTATCTCTCTACCGTTAAAAATGAATTTTTGATGAATTTTTAAAGTTAGTCGATTTTTTAAAAGTTAGGTTAGAACTGTCAAAAATGATTTCTAACTTTGGGAATTTTTTTAAATTTTTTGGTAAAATTTTGGATAAAACCATCTTTTTTAATCAAAACTAGAATCTTATAACTTTCATTTAGAATAAAAATCATATCGAAATATCTAAAAATCGATTTTTTATGAATTTTTTAAAATTGATTAATTTTTCAAAGTATAAAAAATTTTTGATAACTTTGAAATTTTTTTAAATTTTTTTGACGACATTTATGATAAAACGGTCTTTTCTAATTTAAAACATGATTCTTTAAGTTTAATTTAGAAAAAGGGCTATTAGTCTAGTGTTAAAAATAAATTTACAATGAATTTTTGAATTCAATTGATTTTTTAAGGTTAGGTTAGAACTGTCAAAAATAATTCCTAACTTTAAGAATTTTTTAAAATTTTTTGGTAAAATTTTGATTAAAACCGTATTTTTTAATCAAAACTAGAATCTTTTCGCTTTCATTTAGAATAAAAATCATATCGAAATATCAAAAAATCGATTTTATATGAATTTTTTAAAATTGATCAATTTTTTAAGTAAAAAGAAATTTTTGATAACTTTGAAAAATTTTTAAAATTTTTTGATAACAACTCGAATAAAACGGTCTTTTTTACCTGAAAATAGGATCTTTTAAGTTTATTTTAGAAAAAGTCTTGTCTCTCTACTATTAAAAATGAATTTTTGATGAATTTTTAAAGTTAGTCGATTTTTTAAAAGTTAGGTTAGAACTGTCAAAAATAATCCCTAACTTTGAGAATTTTTTTAAATTTTTTGGTAAAATTTTGGATAAAACCGTCTTTTTTAATCAAAACTAGAATCTTTTCACTTTCATCTAAAACAAAAACTATATCGAAATATCTAAAAATCGATTTTTTATGAATTTTTTAAAATTGGTTAATTTTTCAAAGTATAAAAAATTTTTGATAACATTTAGAATAAAACGGCTTTCTCTAATTAAAAACTTGATTGCTAAGGTTTAATTTAGAAAAAGAGCTATTAGTCTAGTGTTAAAAATGAATTCACAATGAATTTTTTAATTCAGTTAATTTTATTAAGGTTAGGTTAGAACTGTCAAAAACAATTCCTAACTTTGGGAATTTTTAAAATTTTTTTGGAAATATTTGGAATAAAACCGTCTTTTTTAATCAAACCTAGAATTTTTTCACTTTCATTTAGAATAAAAATCATATCGAAATATCAAAAAATCGATTTTTTATGAATTTTTTAAAATTGATTAATTTTTAAACTATAAAAAACTTTTTGATAACTTTGAAAATTTTTTTAATTTTTTTGGCAACATTTATGATAAAACGGTCTTTTCTAATTGAAAACATGATTCTTTAAGTTTAATTTAGAAAAAGAACTGTTAGTCTAGTGTTAAGAATAAATTTACAATGAATTTTTGAATTCAATTGATTTAATTAAGGTTAGGTTAGAACTGTCAAAAATAATTTCTAACTTTGGGAATTTTTTTAAATTTTTTGGAAATATTTGGAATAAAACGGTTTTTTTAATCAAAACTAGAATCTTATAACTTTCATTTAGAATAAAAATCATATCGAAATATCCAAAAATCGATTTTTGATGAATTTTTTAAAATTGATCAATTTTTTAAGTAAAAAGAAATTTTTGGTAACTTTGAAAATTTTTTTAATTTTTTTGACGACATTTAGGATAAAACGACCCTTTCTAATTAAAAATATGATTCTTTAAGTTTAATTTAGAAAAAGAACTGTTAGTCTAGTGTTAAAAATAAATTTATAATGAATTTTTTAATTCAGTTAATTTTATTAAGGTTAGGTTAGAAATGTCAAAAATAATCCCTAACTTTGAGAATTTTTTTAAATTTTTTGGTAAAATTTTGGACAAAACCGTCTTTTTTAATCAAAACTAGAATCTTTTCGCTTTCACCTAGAATAAAAATCATATCGAAATATCCAAAAATCGATTTTTTATGAATTTTTTAAAATTTATTAATTTTTAAACTATAAAAAAATTTTTGATAACTTTGAAAATTTTTTTAAATTTTTTGATGACAATTCGGACTAAACTGTCTTTTTTATCTGAAAATAGGATCTTTTAAGTTTAATTTAGAAAAAGTCTTATCTCTCTACCGTTAAAAATGAATTTTTGATGAATTTTTAAAGTTAATCAATTTTTTAAAAGTTAGGTTAGAACTGTCAAAAATGATTTCTAACTTTGGGAATTTTTTTGAATTTTTTGGTAAAATTTGGAGTAAATCTGTCTTTTTTAATTAAAATTAGAATCTTTTCACTTTCATCTAGAATAAAAATCATATCGAAATATTTAAAAATCGATTTTTTATGAATTTTTGAAATTTATTCTTTTAAACTTGAGAACAAAAATTTTTACCAACTTTGAAATTTTTTTTAATTTTTTTGGCAACATTTAGGATAAAACGGTATCTTTTGGATAAAAACCGGATCTTTTAAGTTTAATTTTAAAAAAGTCTTATTTCTCTACTACCAAAATTGAATTTTTTACGAATTTTTAAAATGGGTTGATTTTTTAAAGGTTAGGTTAGAACTGTCAAAAATGATTCCTAACTTTAGGATTTTTTTTTTAATTTTTAGTAATATTTATAATAAAACTGCCTTTTTAGATCAAAATTAGAATCCTTTAACTTTCATTTAGAACAAAAACCATAGTTAAATATTGAAAAATCGATTTTTTACGAATTTTTAAAATCACTCCATTTTTTTTAAATGTTAGGTTAGAACTATCAAAATTGATTCCTAACTTTAGGATTTTTTTCAAATTTTTTGGTGATATTTATAATAAAACTGGTTTTTTAGATCAAAATTAGAATCCTTTAACTTTCATTTAGAACAAAAACCACAGTTAAATATTGAAAAATCGATTTTTTACGAATTTTTAAAATCACTCCATTTTTTTAAAATGTTAGGTTAGAACTATCAAAATTGATTCCTAACTTTGGGATTTTTTTCAAATTTTTTGGTAATATTTATAATAAAACTGGCCTTTTAGATCAAAATTAGAATCCTTTAACTTTCATTTAGAACAAAAACCATAGTTAAATATTGAAAAATCGATTTTTTACGAATTTTTAAAATCACTCGATTTTTTTAAATGTTAGGTTAGAACTGTCAAAATTGATTCCTAATTTTGGGAATTTTTTTAAATTTTTTAGTAATATTTATAATAAAACTACCCTTTTAGATCAAAATTAGAATCTTTTAACATTCATTTGGAACAAACCTCATTGTTAAATATTGAAAAATCGATTTTTTACGAATTTTTAAAATCAGTTGATTTTTAAAAGTTGGGTTCGAACTCTCAAAGTTGACTCTTAACTTTGGGAATTTTTTTAAATTTTTTGGTAATATTTAGGATAAAACTGCCTTTTTTAATCAAAATTAGAATCCTTTAACTTTCATTTAGAACAAAAACCATAGTTAAATATTGAAAAATCAATTTTTTACGAATTTTTAAAATTAGTTGATTTTTTAAAAGTTGGGTTCGAATCCTCAAAATTGACTCCTAACTTTGGGAATTTTTTTAAATCTTTTGGTAATATTTAGGATAAAACTGCCTTTTTTAATCAAAATTAGAATTTTTTATGTTTCATTTAGAAGAAAAACTAAAGTTAAATATTGAAAAACCGATTTTTTATGAATTTTTAAAATCACTCGATTTTTTTAAATGTTAGGTTAGAACCGTCAAAATTGATTCCTAACTTTGGGATTTTTTTTAAATTTTTTAGTAATATTTATAATAAAACTGCCTGTTTAGATCAAATTTAGAATCCTTTAACTTTCATTTAGAACAAAAATCATAGTTAAATATTGAAAAATCGATTTTTTACGAATTTTTAAAATCAGTTGATTTTTTAAAAGTTGGGTTCGAATCCTCAAAATTGACTCCTAACTTTGGGAATTTTTTTAATTTTTTTGGTAATATTTAGGATAAAATTGCCTTTTTTAATTAAAATTAGAATCTTTTATGTTTCATTTAGAATAAAAACCATAGTTAAATATTAAAAAATCGATTTTTTAAGAATTTTTAAAATTGGTCGTTTTTTCCCAATTTTCAACCATTAATAATTTTCTCAAATTTATTTATTTTATTGAAGTAAATGTTAAATTTGGATTTTTAGTTTTACTTAAAAGATTTTTATTGGGTTTATTTTTGAAAAAATTTTATTCGGATTGAATTAAAGTACACAATGCGAACCCAACTCGAAAGAATCTTCTCCTCGATGGACAACAACATAAGCAAAAAGGCACAATAAGGGACCGGCTTGTTTCCGTTGTACTTTGTTATCTATTTGCAAAATCGTATATCCCCGACGGGCGTCCAACGCCGTTCGGACAATACTGGCACAACAACGCGGTTTTATGAAATCAATTTAAGTTTCGTACCGCCGGGGGCCCCGTGAATCACGTACTGCGGAGGTCCTGCGCGACCGGATGCCGGAAATAAAGGAGAACTTATACCGATAAAGTTCCGAGTTCGACCGGGTCGAGTTCCCCAGTAATGAATGACCTCTTTCGAATGTTTCATTAGGTCCTTTCGCTTCGAAACCGGCTTCCTCCTAAGGCATCCCGGGACTCTGGGGATAGAGATCCTGCCGAGATTATTTCCTCTGGCTGTTGGGAACCGCAGTCTCTTTACCTTCTATCGTAGATCTCCTCTCGTACTGATCGACGCTGGTTGGAACTGATAAGCTTCCCTTTGCTGTTTGCAAATACCGAAGCTCGGTTATAAGGAAAAAAAGGACGTTCTCTTTATGGAGATAAACCCACCTTGAATGTTCACGCATCATTTAGAAAACTCTTGGGGACTTACGATTATCTTTCTTTTATAAAATGACGCAATTTAAAGACCCTAAATATCCTTTTTATCCCTAAAATTTATGTTATAGATTTTTATTACCCTAACAGATTTTTATTCCCTGGTAATTCATTAGTTTCGAATTGAGAAACAGAGAACAGAACCGAGTGGAGTTTGAAAATTCCGTCGAGTCAGCTTTTCAAGAAAATTACAGGATACGAAACAGTAGTTTTTGTGCAGAAACCCGCGCGACACACAATGGCCGATCATTTGTATTACTTGAATGCGTCAAAACGAACCGGCAGCTTCCGAATCACACGGTACTCTCGGGCCCTAATCTATCTTAACAGAAAAAAGCCCTATAGAAAATTTGTTAACTATAGAGGGATCCTTCTATTCATTTTCGGGGTATTCAAATGTAGATCGATGTAATAAAATGCGTTTGTAAGAATATAAACAAACATTTGGGAATTTCAACAGAAACGTTTCTTTAAGATATCACGATTGATTGAAATTCTGTTCTTTGATTTAAATTTTTATTAAAAAAGAAAAAATATTATATCATAAATTTGACTTAAATTATCAAAAATAGAATCATTAAGCTTTAACTTAAGCTAAAAACCATCCCTCAATCTTTATAAATAAATTCAGTATGATTTTTTAAAGTTGATTAATTTTTTTTAATTTGTTAAAAATTTCTTACCAACTTTAAATTTTTTTTTTAATTTTTTGATGACATTTTGGATAAATCCGTCTTTCTTAATAAAAACTGTAATCTTTTAGCTTTCATTTCACATAAGATTCATTTCTTAATTATTAAAAATGATTTTTTTACGAATTTTTAAAGTTGATCGATTTTTTAAAAAGTTAGGTTAGAACTATCAAAAATAATTGTTAAGTTTGGGATTTTTTTTTAAATTTTTTGGTAAGATTTGAGATAAAACTACCTTTTTAAATCAAAATTAGAATCTTTTAACTTTCATTTAGAACAAAAATCTTTTTGAAAGATTTAAAAATGGATTTTTTAAGAATTTTTAAAGTTGATTGATTTTTAAAAAATTTAGAACTATCAAAAATGATTGCTAAGTTTGAGATTTTTTTTTAATTTTTTGGTAATATTTGGAATAAAACTACCTTTTTAAATCAAAATTAGAATCTTTTAACTTTCATTTAGAACAAAAATCTTTTTGAAAGATTTAAAAATCGATTTTTTTAGAATTTTTAAAGTTGATTGATTTTTAAAAAATTTAGAACTATCAAAAATGATTGCTAAGTTTGAGAATTTTTTTTAATTTTTTGGCAATGTTTGGAATAAAACTACCTTTTTAAATCAAAATTAGAATCTTTTAATTTTCATTTAGAACAAAAATCTTTTTGAAAGATTTAAAAATCGATTTTTTTAGAATTTTTAAAGTTGATTGATTTTTAAAAAATTTAGAACTATCAAAAATGATTGCTAAGTTTGAGAATTTTTTTAAATTTTTTGGTAATATTTGGAATAAATCCACCTTTTTAAATCAAAATCAGAATCTTTTAACTTTCATGTAGAACAAAAATCTTATTGAAATACTCAAAAACCGATTTTTTACATATTTTTAAAATTGATCGATTTTTTAAAAGTTGGGTTAGAAACGTCAAAAATCATCGCTAAGTTTGAGAATTTTTTTTAATTTTTTGGTAATATTTGGAATAAATCCACCTTTTTAAATCAAAATCAGAATCCTTTAGCTTTCATTTGGAACAAAAACCTTATTGAAATAATCAAAAATCGATTTTTAAAAAATTTTTAAAGTTGATCGATTTTTCAAAAGTTGGGTTAGAAATGTGAAAAATTATCACCAACTTTGACAATTTTTTAAATTTTTTTGGCAATATTTAAGAAAAAGCTGTCTTTTCTAATCAAAACTAGAATCTTTTAGCTTTCATTTAGAATAAAAATCATATCGAAATACAAAAAAATCGATTTTTTACGAATGTTTAAAGTTGATCGATTTTTTGAAAGTTAGGTTAGAAACGTCAAAAATCATCACTAAGTTTGAGATTTTTTTTTAATTTTTTGATAAAGTTTGGGATAAATCCACCTTTCTAAATCAAAATTAGAATCTTTTAACTTTCATTTAGAAGAAAAATATTTTGAAAGATTTAAAAATCGATTTTTTAAGAATTTTTAAACTTGATCGATTTTTTAAAAATTAGGTTAGAACTGTCAAATATGATGGCTATGTTTGGGATTTTTTTTTAATTTTTTGGTAAGATTTGGGATAAAACTGCGTTTCTAAATCAAAACTAGTATCTTTTAACTTTCATTTAGAATAAGATTCATTGCTCAATATCAAAAAATCGAATTTTTAAGAATTTTTAAAAAATATTTGTAAAAGTTACAAAACAAAAATTTTCACCAACTTTGAAAATTTTTTTAATTTTTTTGGTAACACTTAGATTAAAACGGTCTTTTTCAGTTAATAGTAGGATCTTTTATGTTTAATTTAAAACAAAATTTTTTTCTCTATCATTAAAACTGAATTTTTGACGATTTTTTTAAAATCAGTCGATTTTGTAAAAGTGAGGTTAGAACTGTGAAAAATAATTCCTAACTTTGAGAATTTTTTTAAATTTTTTGGTAATATGTAGGATAAAACTGTCTTTTTTAGTCAAAACTAGAATCTTTTAACTTTCATTTAAAATAAAATTCATTACTCAACACCAAAAAATCGAATTTTTAAGAATTTTTAAAAAATATTTGTAAAAGTTACAAAACAAAAATTTTCACCAACTTTGAAAATTTTTTTAATTTTTTTGGTAACACTTAGATTAAAACGGTCTTTTTCAGTTAATAGTAGGATCTTTTATGTTTAATTTAAAACAAAATTTTTTTCTCTATCATTAAAATTGAATTTTTGACGATTTTTTAAAATCAGTCGATTTTGTAAAAGTTAGGTTAGAACTGTGAAAAATAATTCCTAACTTTGAGAATTTTTTTAAATTTTTTGGTAATATGTAGGATAAAACTGTCTTTTTTAGTCAAAACTAGAATCTTTTAACTTTCATTTAAAATAAAATTCATTACTCAACACCAAAAAATCGACTTTTTAAGAATTTTTAAAAAATATTTGTAAAAGTTACAAAACAAAAATTTTCACCAACTTTGAAAATTTTTTTAATTTTTTTGGTAACACTTAGATTAAAACGGTCTTTTTCAGTTAATAGTAGGATCTTTTATGTTTAATTTAAAACAAAATTTTTTTCTCTATCATTAAAATTGAATTTTTGACGATTTTTTAAAATCAGTCGATTTTGTAAAAGTTAGGTTAGAACTGTGAAAAATAATTCCTAACTTTGAGAATTGTTTCAAATTTTTTGGTGATATGTAAGATAAAACTGTCTGTTTTAATAAAAACTAGAATCTTTTAGTTTTCATTTAGAACAAAAATCATTTTAAAAATTCCTAAAAATCGATTTTTTAGGAATTTTTAAAATTTAGGGTTTTTTTAAGTTAAAACAATCAAAAATTTTTAACCAACTTTAAAATTTTTTTAAATTTTTTTGGTAATAATTAGAACAAATTTGAACTTTTCAATCCAAAATAGAATCTTTAAGTTTCATATAAATTAAAAATCATACATAAATTCTTATAAATAAAGTCGTTATAATTTTTTAAAGTTGGTCAAAAATTTTGAAGTTTTCAATTAAAATTCTTAGGTTTTATCAATTTTTGTTTAATTCTTTGGTAATAATTAGAAGATTTTGATAATAATTAGAAAATTTTGGTAATAATTAGAACAGATTCTGTTTAATAATTAGAAAATACATCCAAAGTTTGTTTTAAGATCGCATTTTGTAGTTGATTGAGGTAACCTTCCTTTTTCCTTAAAGTCAGGAAAGAGTACCGAAATTAACTAGCTAGCTAATCCATCGGTTATTACATCCGTTCGGTGGGGTTTGGTGTGGGGAAGGTCGATCTTAATTGAAAACTCCCCATCCCAGCTAACGTATAACACCGTTAGCTGCAGCTCTTTATCGCGTATTGACCCGAAACGCGACAGCTCGGGGGTTTAGCTCAAAATCTCGCTTTCCTGCCGCCAAAATTGGCTTAGAAGCTATTGGCTTCAGGTCGGAACTTTCATTTCCGCCTTTTAGGTCATCAGTACGAAGTAATAGAATTACAACGATCGCGATCGTTCGCGTAAACTAAAACTTAATTCGTAGCGACGTCGTGAATACAATTTGCTTTGATGCAAAACGTCGGGAATTGATTACATCACCTTCATCACTTCTTATCTTCGCGAATGGAGAACGAAGAACGGCGAACGGCCGCTACCGTTCGGCTTTCAAATACAGGAAATTTCATTTCCTCCCTCTTGCAGACGAAGAATGCACCCTCCCGGTGACTCGCGCCGCTTTTGGGGCGAACGTCGCCGATAAATTCGGCGAGACGGAGAAGGTGCCGGATTTATTGGCTCACGGGAGGTGCGAATTCCTTTAATGGAATCTTTCCACACGGCGAGAACCGTTGCGAATACCTTCCGACAACTTATGAGAAAGTCCGAGTTACATTAGTAATCACCGGAGTTGTTCGGTTTTACAATTTTTATAGAAACTACCAAGGAAATTTGTTCCATTGATTGCACACATTTTATAGAACCGTTCTCTTGGGAACTAGGGGAATGTCAAGTTTATGCTGAGTAGGTACTTTTACGATAGATTTAATAGATACAGTCAAGGTCTGAAAAATCGTCTAACCTTTCAAACAAGGACTAGTTTAAGGTAAATGTGTTTTAATTTTAAACGCGTTTCATTAATGAATTTATTTTATATGGTATAATTTCCTTTCACTTATACTAACATATTTTCTTGAGTGCTTACTCAAATTAATTTTTTAAAAGTTAAAGTTAGAATTGTCAAAAATGATCACTAAATTTGAAAATTTTTTAAAATTTTTTTACCAACTTTGAAATTTTTTTTAACTTTTTTGACAACATTTAGAATAAAGCGGCCCTTTTTAATTAAAACTAGAATGATTTAAGTTTCATCTAGAAAAAAAATCAAATCAAAATCTTTAAAATTGAATTTTTGGCGAATTTTTAAATTTGATCGATTTTTTTAAAGTTAGACTAAAAGGGCTAAAAATTTTTACCAATTTTGAAAATTTTTTTAATTTTTTTGACAACATTTAGAATAAAACGGTCTTTTTTAATTAAAACTAGAATGCTTTAAGTTTCATTTAGAAAAAAAATCAAATCAAAATGGTTAAAAGTGAATTTTTGATGAATTTTTAAAGTTAAAAAAGTGTGAAAAATATTTATCAATTTTGAACATTTTTTTAATTTTTTTCACAACATTTAGAATAAAACGGTCTTTTTTAGTTAAAACTAGAATGTTTTAAGTTTCATTTAGAAAAAAAAATCAAATCAAAATGGTTAAAAATGAATTCTTGATGAATTTTTGAAGTTAAAAAAGTGTGAAAAATATTTATCAACTTTGAAAATTTTTTTAGTTTTTTTGACAACATTTAGAATAAAACGGTTTTTTTAATTAAAACTAGAATGTTTTAAGTTTCATTTAGAAAAAAAATCAAATCAAAATGGTCAAAAATGAATTTTTGATGAATTTTTAAAGTTGATCATATTTTTTAAATTAGGTTAGAAGTGTAAAAAATTTTTTACTAACTTTGAAAATTTTTTTAATTTTTTTGACAACGTTTAGAATAAAACGGTCCTTTTTAATTAAAACTAGAGTGATTTAAGTTTCATCTAGAAAAAAAATCAAATCAAAATGGTTAAAAATGAATTTTTGATGAATTTTTAAAGTTAAAAAAGTGTGAAAAATATTTATTAACTTTGAAAATTTTTTAAATTTTATTGACAACATTTAGAATAAAACGGTCTGTTTTAATTAAAACTAGAATGTTTTAAGTTTCATTTAGAAAAAAAATCAAGTCAAAATGGTTAAAAATGAATTTTTGATGAATTTTTAAAGTTGATCATATTTTTTAAATTAGGTTAGAAGTGTAAAAAATTTTTTACTAACTTTGAAAATTTTTTTAATTCTTTTGACAACATTTGGAATAAAACGGTCTTTTTTAATTAAAACTAGAATGATTTAAGTTTCATCTAGAAAAAAAATCAAATCAAAATCTTTAAAATTGAATTTTTGGCGAATTTTTAAATTTGATCGATTTTTTTAAAGTTAGATTAAAAGGGCTAAAAATTTTTACCAACTTTGAAAATTTTTTTAATTTTTTTGACAACATTTAGAATAAAACGGTCTTTTTTAATTAAAACTAGAATGTTTTAAGTTTCATTTAGAAAAAAAATCAAATCAAAATGGTTAAAAATGAATTTTTGATGAATTTTTAAAGTTGATCATATTTTTTAAATTAGGTTAGAAGTGTAAAAAATTTTTTACTAACTTTGAAAATTTTTTTAATTTTTTTGACAACATTTAGAATAAAACGGTCCTTTTTAATTAAAACTAGAATGATTTAAGTTTCATCTAGAAAAAAAATCAAATCAAAATCTTTAAAATTGAATTTTTAGCGAATTTTTAAATTTGATCGATTTTTTTAAAGTTAGACTAAAAGGGCTAAAAATTTTTACCAACTTTGAAATTTTTTTAAATTTTTTTGACAACATTTAGAATAAAACGGTCTTTTTTAGTTAAAACTAGAATGTTTTAAGTTTCATTTAGAAAAAAAATCAAATCAAAATGGTTAAAAATGAATTTTTGATGAATTTTTAAAGTTAAAAAAGTGTGAAAAATATTTATCAACTTTGAAAATTTTTTTAGTTTTTTTGACAACATTTAGAATAAAACGGTCTTTTTTAATTAAAACTAGAATGTTTTAAGTTTCATTTAGAAAAAAAATCAAATCAAAATCTTAAAAAATGAATTTTTGATGAATTTTTAAAATTAATTTTCTTAAGTTAAAAAAGTGTTAAAAATTTTTACCAACTTTGAAAATTTTTTTAATTTTTTTGACAACATTTAGAATAAAGCTGTCTTTTTCAGTTAAAATTGGAATGATTTAAGTCTCATCTAGAAAAAAAAATCAAATCAAAATGGTTAAAAATGAATTTTTGATGAATTTTTAAAGTTAAAAAAGTGTAAAAAATATTTATCAACTTTGAAAATTTTTTTAATTCTTTTGACAACATTTAGAATAAAACGGTCTTTTTTAATTAAAACTAGAATGTTTTAAGTTTCATTTAGAAAAAAAATCAAATCAAGATGGTCAAAAATGAATTTTTGATGAATTTTTAAAGTTGATCCTATTTTTTAAATTAGGTTAGAAGTGTCAAAAATTTTTTACTAACTTTGAAAATTTTTTTAATTTTTTTGACAACATTTAGAATAAAACGGTCTTTTTTAATTAAAACTAGAATGATTTAAGTTTCATCTAAAAAAAATCAAATCAAAATCTTTAAAATTGAATTTTTGGCGAATTTTTAAATTTGATCGATTTTTTTAAAGTTAGATTAAAAGAGCTAAAAATTTTTACCAACTTTGAAAATTTTTTTAATTTTTTTGACAACATTTAGAATAAAACGGTCTTTTTTAGTTAAAACTAGAATGTTTTAAGTTTCATTTAGAAAAAAAATCAAATCAAAATGGTTAAAAATGAATTTTTGATGAATTTTTAAAGTTAAAAAAGTATAAAAAATATTTATCAACTTTGAAAATTTTTTTAATTTTTTTGACAACATTTAAAATAAAACGGTCTTTTTTAGTTAAAACTAGAATGTTTTAAGTTTCATTTAGAAAAAAAATCAAATCAAAATGGTCAAAAATGAATTTTTGATGAATTTTTAAATTTGATCGATTTTTTTAAAGTTAGATTAAAAGGGCTAAAAATTTTTACCAACTTTGAAAATTTTTTTAATTTTTTTGACAACATTTAGAATAAAGCAGTCTTTTTTAATTAAAACTGGAATGATTTAAGTTTCATCTAGGAAAAAAATCAAATCAAAATGGTTAAAAATGAATTTTTGATGAATTTTTAAAGTTGATCATATTTTTAAAATTAGGTTAGAAGTGTAAAAAATTTTTTACTAACTTTGAAAATTTTTTAAAATTTTTTGACTACATTTACAACAAAACCGTCTTTTTAAATCAAAACTAGAATGTTTTTAGTTTTACTTAGAAAAAAAATCAAATCATAATCTGTAAAAATGAATTTTTAATGAATTTTTAAAGTTCATCGATTTTCTTAAGTTAGAAATGTCAAAAAATTTTTACCAACTATGAAAAGATTTTTACATTAAATTAAACCTTATAGACTGTATTTTTGATAATTAAAATCGGATTTATTCTAAATATAACCAAAAAAATTAGAAAAATTTTCAAACAAATCGGTAAATTTTTGACATAAATTAAAAAATTTTTTGGAATTTTAAAAAATCGTACAGGCTTTATTTATAGGAATTATGAAAATATTTTTACGTTAAATTAAACCTTAAAGACTCTGTTTTTGATTACTAAAATCGGATTTATTCTAAATATAACCAAAAAAATTTGAAAAATTTTCGAAAAATCGATGAATTTTGATATAAATTAAAAATTTTTTGTAAGTTTAAAAAATCGTACAGGCTTTATTTATAGGAATTATGAAAAGATTTTTATGTTAAATTAAACCTTAAAGATTCTATTTTTGATTATTAAAATCGGATTTATTCTAAATATAACCAAAAAAATTAGAAAAAATTTTGTACAACTTGATGAATTTTTAACCTAAAAAAATTTTTTGATAAAGTTTAAAAAATCGTACAGACTTTATTTATAGGAATTAGGAAATGATTTTTATCTTAAATTAAACCTTGAAGATTGTATTTTTCATGATGAAAGCTAAATTGATTCTAAATATAACCAAAAAAATTAGAAAAAATTTTAAACAAAACGATGAATTTTTGCCATAACTTAAAATTTTTTTTAGGTTAAGTTTAGAAAATCGTCCAGACTTTATTTATACGAATTCAGAAAAGATTTTTGGCTCATATTAAAGTCTGAATATTCTATATTTGATTATTAAATTCAGATTTATTCCAAATGTAACCAAAAAAATTAGAAAAATTTTCGTACAAATCAATAAATGTTTAACATAAATTAAAATTTTTTTTGCAAGTTTAAAAAATCGTACAGACTTTATTTATAGGAATTAGGAAATAATTTTTATGTTAAATTAAACCTTAAAAATTCTATTTGTGATTATTAAAATCGGATTTATTCTAAATGTAATCAAAAAAATTAGAAAAAATTTTGTACAACTTGATGAATTTTTAACCTAAAAAATTTTTTTGGTTAAGTTTAAAAAATCACCCAGACTTTATTTATAAGAATTATGAAAAAATTTTTACGTTAAATTAAACTTTAAAGACTCTATTTTTGATAATTAAAATCGGATTTATTCTAAATATAACCAAAAAAATTAGAAAAATTTTCAAACAAATCGGTAAATTTTTGACATAAATTAAAAAATTTTTTGGAAGTTTAAAAAATCGTACAGGCTTTATTTATAGGAATTATGAAAAGATTTTTACGTTAAATTAAACCTTAAAGACTCTGTTTTTGATTACTAAAATCGGATTTATTCTAAATATAACCAAAAAAATTTGAAAAATTTTCGAAAAATCGATGAATTTTGACATAAATTAAAAATTTTTTGTAAGTTTAAAAAATCGTACAGGCTTTATTTATAGGAATTATGAAAAGATTTTTACGTTAAATTAAACCTTAAAGATTCTATTTTTGATTATTAAAATCGGATTTATTCTAAATATAACCAAAAAAATTAGAAAAAATTTTGTACAACTTGATGAATTTTTGACCTAAAAAAATCTTTTGATGAAGTTTAAAAAATCGTACAGACTTTATTTATAGGAATTGGCAAATGATTTTGATCTTAAATTAAACCTTAAAGATTGTATTTTTCATGATGAAAGTTAAATTGATTCTAAATATAACCAAAAAAATTAGAAAAAATTTTAAACAAAACGATGAATTTTTGCCATAACTTAAAATTTTTTTTAGGTTAAGTTTAGAAAATCGTCCAGACTTTATTTATACGAATTCAGAATAGATTTTTGCCTCATATTAAAGCCTGAATATTCTATATTTGATTATTAAATTCAGATTTATTCCAAATGTAACCAAAAAAATTAGAAAAATTTTTGAACAAATCGATGAATTTTTAACATAAATTAAAATTTTTTTTGCAAGTTTAAAAAATCGTACAGACTTTATTTATAGGAGTTAGGAAATAATTTTTATGTTAAATTAAACCTTAAAAATTCTATTTGTGATTATTAAAATCGGATTTATTCTAAATGTAATCAAAAAAATTTGAAAAATTTTCGAAAAATCGATGAATTTTGACATAAATTAAAAATTTTTTGTAAGTTTAAAAAATCGTACAGGCTTTATTTATAGGAATTATGAAAAGATTTTTACGTTAAATTAAACCTTAAAGATTCTATTTTTGATTATAAAAATCGGATTTATTCTAAATATAACCAAAAAAATTAGAAAAAATTTTGTACAACTTGATGAATTTTTGACCTAAAAAAATTTTTTGATGAAGTTTAAAAAATCGTATAGACTTTATTTATAGGAATTAGGAAATGATTTTTATCTTAAATTAAACCTTGAAAATTGTATTTTTCATGATGAAAGTTAAATTGATTCTAAATATAACCAAAAAAATTAGAAAAAATTTTGAACAAATTGATGAATTTTTGCCATAACTTAATTTTTTTTAGGTTAAGTTTAGAAAATCGTCCAGACTTTATTTATACGAATTCAGAAAAGATTTTTGCCTCATATTAAAGCCTGAATATTCTATATTTGACTATTAAATTCAGATTTATTCCAAATGTAACCAAAAAAATTAGAAAAATTTTTGAACAAATCGATAAATTTTTGACATAAATTAAAATTTTTTTTGCAAGTTTAAAAAATCGTACAGACTTTATTTATAGGAGTTAGGAAATAATTTTTATGTTAAATTAAACCTTAAAGACTCTATTTTTGATTATTAAAATCGGCTTTATTCTAAATACAACCAAAAGAATTAGAAAAATTTTGTACAACTTGATGAATTTTTAACCTAAAAAATTTTTTTGGTTAAGTTTAAAAAATCACCCAGACTTTATTTATAAGAATTATGAAAAGATTTTTACGTTAAATTAAACCTTAAAGACTCTATTTTTGACCATTAAAATCGGGTTTATTCTAAATATAATCAAAAAAATTTGAAAAAATTTTGGGCAAAGTGAGAAATTTTTAACCTAAAAAATTTTTTTGATGAAGTTTAAAAAATCGTACAGACTTTATTTATAGGAATTAGGAAATGATTTTTATCTTAAACTAAACCTTAAAGATTGTATTTTTCATGATGAAAGTTAAATTGATTCTAAATGTAACCAAAAAAATTAAAAAAAATTTTGAACAAAGTGAGGAATTTTTAACCTAAAAAAAATTTTTTTTAAGTTTAAAAAATCACCCAGGCTTTATTTATACGAATTAAAGAAAAATTTCTACCTCAAATTAAACCTCAAACAGTCTATTTTCCATAACAAAAATCAAATTTATTCAAGTTATTACCCAAAAAATTAAAAAAAAATAGCAAACAGCTCTACAAATTAAACATCTACCAGGAAATTCCCACAACATGCTAAAAAAATTTTCTAAAAGCGCTAATAAACACTCCAAGCAAAGTAAGTAAACTATACACGTGGCTTAGAGATCTATAGACGATTAACATCTTATGTAAGGTATTTTTAATCATTAGAAACCAGGGTCAGTAATGCAGTTTAGTTACAAACGTTGTAAGAAACGTTTCGCCTTTTAAAGTGAATAAAGTGATACAATGGGGTATTATTACGATATATTTCCAGTAGTTAATTCTATAGTTGAAGTAAGTTAAGGCTTAAATTAAAAAAAAAAATTTTAATATTTTTTTTCTTTTTTTAAATTTAGTATTTTTTAAACGAAGCCAAACTTAATAAAAGTGGATATTTAAAATATTTAAAAAATGTCTTCAGTTTGATATTAGTTGTATTTATATTTATGATGATAGGATTATTTGAAATGTTTAGAACGATATTACAATTAATTTTAAAATGTTATCATGGAAAAAATTACCTTGGAATGTTATCCGGAGTTGATAGAACGTGTTTAAACCCGCCTTCTTTATTTTTAAACGTTTATATAATAGAAAATAAAGGAAATATAAACGAACTTTACGAAAGTATTAAATCAGCTTGTAGGAAATTATACTTTTCACATAAAAAATTTTCAAGTGTGATGAATACAACCCTTGGTTATCAATATTTTATATCGAATCAAATCAATTTTGAAGATATAATAACTTCAATTAGTTTTAATAAAGATTTTATAACCAAAGAAGATTTAACGAATTTTATCGATGAGAAATATTCACATCCACTTTTAGAAAAAAAATTATGGGAAGTTATCTTCATTAATAAACCTATAATTTATAATAAAAAGTCTTTAAATAAAAATTTTTATGTAGTTATTTTTAAAACAACTCATACAATGTCTGATGCGATTTATTTATCGTCGATGCATCAAAAGTATTTTTTTACTAAATGTGATAATAAAAATTTTATAAAAGCTTTAAAAAATATCCAAATGGAAAAAAATAAAAAAGTTAAAAACATAATTAAGTATATTACAGTTCCAATAAAGTTTCCAAAAGGTGATAAAATTAAATCTAAATCGATTTCAAGTTTGTATTTGGAAGAAAATCAAATTTATTTTAATATGATTAAAAAAATTCGTAAAGAATACAATGTAACCTTCCCTCAAGTTATTATAACAGCTGCTATGTCTAGTTTTTCGAGTTATTTAAAGAAGAAATATTCAAATCTCAACAAAATTTTATACGGGGCTACAATTCGACCGGAAAATGAAGATATAAACAAAGTTATTGAAGGTGGAAACTTAATAAATGATTTATCCTTTATGATATCTACTTTTAAATGTAATGAAGTTAAAACCATCAAAGAGAAATTAATGGATATATCTAGGAGTTTAAATAATGTGAAAAAATCAACAGATGGACAGGTATTTTATTCCTTTTTAAAAACCTCCCTTTTATAAAACTTTTTTTTTTTAATTTTAGGCAATGTACATTTTACAACAATTAGGAACATTTCTTCCATACCCACTCTTAAAATTCTTTTTTAATCTTCTCATTCGACCGATTACAGTTGGTTTTACGAATATTCCCGGAATAAATGAAGCTTGTATAAACACGTATCACCTTCAAGATGGGTTTGTTTATGTAAATTCTTATATGAATACAAGTAGGTTTATCAAATATAAATTTGGAAGTCAAATATTATCAAATAATATCAAATATTATCAAATATTATCAAATATTATCAAATAATATCAAATATTATCAAATAATATCAAATATCTAAAAATTTTATTGTATTTTTTTTTTAGAATTTATTTTTCAAATTTACACTTACGATGAACGACTTCAAATAAATTTAACAGCAACTGATAATATGGTTGATACAAGGACGGAACTTGATGATGTTATTAAAGGGGTTCTTGAGAATATAAATGAGTTGTATGAAGGATTAAGTTTATAATGTGTTTTTAAATTAAATGTTTTTTTTTATTTATTATAAAATTGTTTGTATTTAAAATAAATTTATAAAATTACAAGTGTTGTCAAAAAAATTAAAAAAATTTTCAAACTTGGTGAAAAATTTTTGACACCTAACCCATCTTAAGAAAATCGATCAACTTTAAAAATTCATCAGAAATTGATTTTTAAAGATTTTGATTTGATTTTTTTTTAAATGAAACTTAATACATTCTAATTTTAATTAAAAAAGACCGTTTTATTCCAAGTGTTGTCAAAAAAATTAAAAAAATTTTCAAAGTTGGTAAAAATTTTTTTAGGTTAGAAAATTAACCGTTTTTTAAAAAATTCGTCAAAAATTCATTTTTAAAGATTTTGATTTGATTTTTTTTCTAGATGAAACTCAAAACATTCTGATTATAATTAAAAAAGACCGTTTTATTCCAAGTGTTGTCAAAAAAATTAAAAAAATTTTCAAAGTTGGTAAAATTTTTTTTAGGTTAGAAAATTAACCATTTTTTAAAAAATTCATAAAAAAATCATTTTTAAAGATTTTGATTTGATTTTTTCTTTAGATGAAACCTAAAATATTCTAATTTTAATTAAAAAAGACCGTTTTATTCCAAGTGTTGTCAAAAAAATTAAAAAAATTTTCAAAGTTCGAAAAATTTTTGACACTTTTTTAAATTAAGAAAACTAACTTTAAAAATTCATCAAAAATTCATTTTTAAAGATTTTGATTTGATTTTTTTTCTGTACGAAACTTAAAACATTCTTATTTTAATTAAAAAAGACCCTTTTGTTCCAAGTCTTGTCAAAAAAATTAAAAAAATTTTCAAAGTTGGTAAAATTTTTTTTAGGTTAGAAAATTAACCATTTTTTAAAAAATTCATAAAAAAATCATTTTTAAAGATTTTGATTTGACTTTTTCTCTAGATGAAACCTAAAACATTCTAATTTTAATTAAAAAAGACCGTTTTGTTCCAAGTCTTGTCAAAAAAATTAAAAAAATTTTCAAAGTTGGTAAAATTTTTTTTAGGTTAGAAAATTAACCATTTTTTAAAAAATTCATAAAAAAAATCATTTTTAAAGATTTTGATTTGATTCTTTTTCTAGATGAAACCTAAAACATTCTAATTTTAACTAAAAAAGACCGCTTTATTCCAAGTGTTGTCAAAAAAATTAAAAAAATGTTCAAAGTTGGAAAAATTTTTGACACTTTTTTAAATTAAGAAAACTAACTTTAAAAATTCATCAAAAATTCATTTTTAAACATTTTGATTTGATTTTTTTTCTGGATGAAACTTAAAACATTCTTATTTTAATTAAAAAAGACTGTTTTGTTCCAAGTCTTGTCAAAAAAATTAAAAAAATTTTCAAAGTTGGAAAAATATTTGACACTTTTTTAAATTAAGAAAACCAACTTTAAAAATTCATCAAAAATTCATTTTTAAAGATTTTGATTTGATTTTTTCTCTAGATAAAACCTAAAACATTCTAATTTCAATTAAAAAAGACCGTTTTATTCCAAGTCTTGTCAAAAAAATTAAAAAAATTTTCAAAGTTGGAAAAATTTTTGACGCTTTTTTAAATTAAGAAAACTAACTTTAAAAATTCATCAAAAATTCATTTTTAAAGATTTTGATTTGACTCTTTTTCTAAATGAAACTTAATACATTCTAATTTTAATTAAAAAAGACCCTTTTGTTCCAAGTGTTTTCAAAAAAATTAAAAAAATTTTCAAAGTTGGAAAAATTTTTAACACTTTTTTAAATTAAGAAAACTAACTTTAAAAATTCATCAAAAATTCATTTTTAAAGATTTTGATTTGATTTCTTTTCTGGATGAAACTTAAAACATTCTTATTTTAATTAAAAAAGACCGTTTTATTCCAAGTGTTGTCAAAAAAATTAAAAAAATTTTCAAAGTTGGAAAAATTTTTAACACTTTTTTAAATTAAGAAAACTAACTTTAAAAATTCATCAAAAATTCATTTTTAAAGATTTTGATTTGATTCTTTTTCTAGATGAAACCTAAAACATTCTAATTTTAATTAAAAAAGACCGTTTTATTCCAAGTGTTGTAAAAAAAATTAAAAAAATTTTCAAAGTTGGTAAAATTTTTTTTAGGTTAGAAAATTAACCATTTTTTAAAAAAATCATAAAAAAATCATTTTTAAAGATTTTGATTTGATTTTTTCTCTAGATGAAACCTAAAACATTCTAATTTCAATTAAAAAAGACCGTTTTATTCCAAGTGTTGTCAAAAAAATTAAAAAAATTTTCAAAGTTGGAAAAATTTTTGACACTTTTTTAAATTAAGAAAACTAACTTTAAAAATTCATCAAAAATTCATTTTTAAAGATTTTGATTTGATTTTTTTCTGTATGAAACTTAAAACATTCTTATTTTAATTAAAAAAGACCCTTTTGTTCCAAGTGTTGTCAAAAAAATTAAAAAAAATTTTCAAAGTTGGTAAAATTTTTTTTAGGTTAGAAAATTAACCATTTTTTAAAAAATTCATAAAAAAATCATTTTTAAAGATTTTGATTTGATTTTTTTTCTGGATGAAACTTAAAATATTCTAATTTTAGTTAAAGAAGACCGCTTTATTCCAAGTGTTGTCAAAAAAATTAAAAAAAATTTCAAAGTTAGAAAAATTTTTGACACTTATTTAAATTAAGAAAACTAACTTTAAAAATTCATCAAAAATTCATTTTTAAAGATTTTGATTTGATTATTTTCTAAATGAAACTTAATACATTCTAATTTTAATTAAAAAAGACCCTTTTGTTCCAAGTGTTGTCAAAAAAATTAAAAAAAATTTTCAAAGTTGGTAAAATTTTTTTTAGGTTAGAAAATTAACCATTTTTTAAAAAATTCATAAAAAAATCATTTTTAAAGATTTTGATTTGATTTTTTCTCTAGATGAAACCTAAAACATTCTAATTTTAATTAAAAAAGACCGTTTTATTCCAAGTGTTGTCAAAAAAATTAAAAAAAATTTCAAAGTTGGAAAAATTTTTGACACTTTTTTAAATTAAGAAAACCAACTTTAAAAATTCATCAAAAATTCATTTTTAAAGATTTTGATTTGATTCTTTTTCTAAATGAAGCTTAAAACATTCTAATTTTAATTAAAGAATACGTATTTGTTCTAAATGTTGCCAAAAAAATTTTAAAAAAATTTAAATTTGTTAAAAATGTTTCAGTTCTTAGGCTACATTCTGAAAGTAGAATTTTCTATTGATTACATTAAAATTTGATGTTTCAAAGTTACAATTTTATTATATATAATTTGTATTAATTACACAGGTCAACAAAAAAATACTTGTAAAAACTTTTTAAAGCAAAACATCTAAATCTTATGAGTTTTTAGATGTTCAAACCGTATTTGACATCCATTTTTTTTATCACCCACAGTTCTCTCACAATATGACATTGACTATTGTAAATAGGGAAAATATGATACTTACATAAAAAATAGAAAAAATCAGACTTTTATTTGATTATGCTATAATTTTTAGTTACCATAAATAACTATTACTTTAATGCGAATATTTTAGGTGCTGATTTTTTTGTAGTTCCTTTCCCTTTTCTCTGTAAAGTTTCTTGTGTAACTTTTTCTTCGATGTGATGCATTTTGTTCTTCTCTATGAAGTGACCAGCAGTAATCACCCATCATCTTGATATTCCACCGTCCCTGGTACCGTTTCTCCATCACTTTTATGTCCTGGTGGAACCGTTCCCCCTGTTCTTCACTCACATCACCCAAGTTTTTAGGAAAGAAGTCAAGATTTTAAAATTTTTTTTTTAAATTAGGTTAAGTTACCAGTCAAAAATTATAGTCGTCTTCGGAATTTTTTTAATTTTTTTTGATAACACAAAAAATCTGACTGTTTTAATAAAAAATAAATACTTTAATTTATCTCCGTTTAAATTAGTTTTCCTTAATTTGCATAAATAAACTCTGGATGATTTTTTTTAAATTGACCAAAATTTTTAAAGGTTAGATTCGGTCGAAATTCTTCGATGTATTTGAAATTTTTTTTAATTTTTTTTGTAACTCTTACAAAAAATCTGACTGTTTTAATAAAAAATAGATACTTTAATTTATCTTCGTTTAAATTAGTTTTCCTTAATTTGCATAAATAAACTCAGGGTGATTTTTTTTTTAAATTGAATAAAAATTTGAAAGGTTAGATTCGGTCGAAATTCTTCGTTTTTGAAAAATTTTTTTAATTTTTTTGGTAAAAGTTAGAAAAAATCTGACTGTTTTAATAAAAAATAAATACTTTAATTTATCTTCGTTTAAATTAGTTTTCCTTAATTTGCATAAATAAACTCTGGATGATTTTTTTTAAATTGACCAAAAATTTGGAAAGTTATATTCGGTCGAAATTCTTCGTTTTTGAAAATTTTTTTTAATTTTTTTGGTAAAAGTCAGAAAAAATCTGACTGTTTTAATAAAAAATAGATACTTTAATTTATCTTCGTTTAAATTAGTTTTCCTTAATTTGCATAAATAAACTTTGGATGATTTTTTTAAAATTGACTAAAAATTTGAAAGGTTAGGTTCGGTCGAAATTCTTCGTTTTTGAAAAATTTTTTTAATTTTTTTGGTAAAAGTTAGAAAAAATCTGTCTGTTTTAATAAAAAATAAATACTTTAATTTATCTCCGTTTAAATTAGTTTTCCTTAATTTGCGTAAATAAACTCTGGGTGATTTTTTTAAAATTGACTAAAAATTTGAAAAGTTAGGTTCGGTCGAAATTCTTCGTTTTTGAAAAATTTTTTTAATTTTTTTGGTAAAACTTAGAAAAAATCTGACTGTTTTAATAAAAAATAGATACTTTAATTTATCTCCGTTTAAATTAGTTTTCCTTAATTTGCATTAATAAACTCTGGATGATTTTTTTTAAATTGACTAAAAATTTGGAAAGTTATATTCGGTCGAAATTCTTCATTTTTGAAATTTTTTTTTAATTTTTTTGGTAAAAGTTAGAAAAAATCTGATTGTTTTAATAAAAAATAAATACTTTAATTTATCTTCGTTTAAATTAGTTTTCCTTAATTTGCATAAATAAACACTGGATGATTTTTTTAAAATTGATCAAAAATTTGGAAGGTTATATTCGGTCGAAATTCTTCATTTTTGAAAAATTTTTTTAATTTTTTTGGTAAAACTTAGAAAAAATCTGACTGTTTTAATAAAAAATATGTACTTTAATTTATCTTCGTTTAAATTAGTTTTCCTTAATTTGCATAAATAAACTCTGGATGATTTTTTTAAAACTGACCAAAAATTTAGAAGGTTAGGTTCAGTCGAAATCCTTGGTGTTTTAAAAAAATTTTTAATTTTTTTGGTAAAAGTTAGAAAAATTCTGACTGTTTTAATAAAAAATAGATACTTTAATTTATCTCCGTTTAAATTAGTTTTCCTTAATTTGCATAAATAAACTCTGGGCGATTTTTTAAAATCGATAAAAAATTTTTAGTAATTAGACTAAATTTAAAGTTCATTTCCAATGACCATGAGTGTACATTAAAGCCAAGAAATGTGTTGCTGGTTACCGGTAAAGAAGATTCCCTTTTTTAGTTTACACTTGAACTGTCAATTTTGTAATTTTATGGAGGGTCGTTTTCACGTCCGAGCTTCTTTAAGAGTTTTACCCGGTAAAAATCGTTTTGAACGCGCCACTTTTACTCGTGTTAGTTAGTTAATAGGTTAATCTAAGTGTCTTATGCTTTTAATTGAAGGTAAGTGATATAATTTGAAGAAAATTAGTGTTTTTGATGTGGGGTTATCGCATTATCATAAGTGACTTGTGCGCATGCGTTATTCTCTCAAAGATGGCTCTATTAACCATTTCGGTACGGCGTTTATCGGCCGAGAAACGCTGTCAACAACCGGCTTTCATCGTCCGTACGCTGGCAGAGCCGTCGATTATAGTCGACGC
Organism: Digitonthophagus gazella; assembly: GCA_036711955.1. Classification (NCBI taxonomy): domain Eukaryota; kingdom Metazoa; phylum Arthropoda; class Insecta; order Coleoptera; family Scarabaeidae; genus Digitonthophagus; species Digitonthophagus gazella. Next base: position 1,931,970 of record JASCIT010000002.1, on the reverse strand, counting down.
TCGGCTGTGTTGGGGTTATCTGTGACCGTCGACTATAGTCGACGCTCGTACTAAAGTGGTTAAGGTTAATATTTAGAAAATTAGTTTTTTTTTCCTCTCTATTATTTTAATTTTTTTTTAATTTCAGTTTGTGTTTGTATTTTTGGAAGGTGTAGCAAAAGATGTGTCGTCGGATTGTTACTTTGCGATTGCCAGGAGGTATAAAATGATGATAATTTAAGATAAATAAAGATTAAATAAAACTTTTCTTTTTTTCTATTTTTTTATTTAGATAGTTGGAAACGGCATTCGCTCGGTAAGTTTTTATTCGTTACATTTTTCGGTTCGATCGGTTTTCGATCGAACCCTAATGAGTTTAATTTTCCGTCAAAAATCGAAACCTCGTCACAGATCGGCAAATTCGCGTCCAAAAAATCACATTAAACCGATGTCAAGAGCACGGTCGACGTAATTAATACGACGGGCGTAGTTTGTTGCGCTCTTTTCCCAATATAGCCCCATAAATTGCGGCCTTGCTTCGAATGGATGCATCCATTTCGAATTTCCACCCGGAAAATGGACCCTCTGATGGAAACGTACGCGCTATTTTTCGATTCTTTACGCCTGGGAGATGATTAAAAAATGATCGATCGATTCAAACGAAATAACAACCAAAAATACTTCTCTTACAAAAAAAAAAACTTTTTTAAAGTTTATGTATTTTGTGTAGAAGGGTCAAAATGGTTATAAAAACTAGTAAACCAATTGAGTAAAAGAATAAGAAAGAAATTAAAAGCACAAACAAAGTTAATAATACTTAATGTCATCATTATTTCTTTTCATAAACGATATTTAATTACATTAGTTAAGGATGACCATTTGTGCTCGATAGTAAGGTAATAAATCATTCAGAATCCACGTTCATATCCTTGTGATTATTCCGTGAATATTAATGTTGATATTAGGATCTGACGACCGGAATCATAATAGTACAGTTACGAAAATGCCATTTAAATTCAATAACTACTATTCAATAATGCTCTAAGTGCCCTGTTTTTGCTTCGATTTCGATATCGATATGACGGGAATTTTATTCCCTATTCCGATGTAAATTGCCTTTTTTCCCTCAACGCACGGTTTAATGGAAAACGGACAACACCCATTTAATACGGACGAACGACTATGGACGAACTGTCGATGACAAACAATTATCGATTGACTCGTCAGGTTGAGATGAGAGGATGAGGATAAACCGGTCAATTACCGAAACGTGTATTATATGTAATAAAGTTTAAAGACGTTAAATCTTAATATAATTCAATTTAAATTAAAATTGAATTTTTAATCAACTTTAAAAATTCTTAAAAAATCGATTTTTGAATATTTTGATTTGATTTTAGTTCTAAATGAAAATTAAAAGATTCTAGTTTTAAATAAAAAAGGTAGATTTATCCCAAATTTTACCAAAAAATTTAAAAAAATTCTCAAACTTGGCGATAATTTTTGACGTTTCTAACCTAACCTTTAAAAAATCGATCAACTTTAAAAATTCTTAAAAAATCGATTTTTTATTATTTTGATTTGATTTTAGTTCTAAATGAAAATTAAAAGATTCTAGTTTTAAATAAAAAAGGTAGATTTATCCCAAATTTTACCAAAAAATTTAAAAAAATTCTCAAACTTAGCGATGATTTTTGACGTTTCTAACTTAACCTTTAAAAAATCGATCAACTTTAAAAATTCTTAAAAAATCGATTTTTGATTATTTCGATCTAATTTTTACTCTAAATGAAAGTTAAAAGATTTTAGTTTTAAATAAAAAAGGTAGATTTATCCCAAATTTTACCAAAAAATTTTAAAAAATTCTCAAACTTAGCAAGGTTTTTGGACGTTTCTAACCTAACTTTTTAAAAAACGATTAACTTTAAAAATTTTTAAAAAATCAATTTTTGAATATTTTGATTTGATTTTTGTTCTAAATGAAAATTAAAAGATTCTAGTTTTAAATAAAAAAGGTAGATTTATCCCAAATTTTACCAAAAAATTTAAAAAAATTCTCAAACTTAGCGATGATTTTTAACATTTCTAACCTAACCTTAAAAAAATCGATTAACTTTAAAAATTCTTAAAAAATCAATTTTTGATTATTTCGATCTGATTTTTATTCTAAATGAAAATTAAAAGATTTTAGTTTTAAATAAAAAAGGTAGATTTATCCGAAATTTTACCAAAAAATTAAAAAAAATTCTCAAACTTAGCGATGATTTTTGACGTTTCTAACCTAACTTTTTAAAAATCGATTAACTTTAAAAATTCGTAAAAAATCGATTTTTGAATATTTTGATTTCATTTTTGTTCTAAATGAAAATTAAAAGATTTTAGTTTTAAATAAAAAAGGTAGATTTATCCCAAATTTTACCAAAAAATTTAAAAAAATTCTCAAACTTAGCGATGATTTTTGACGTTTCTAACCTAACTTTTAAAAAATCAATCAACTTTAAAAATTCGTAAAAAATCGATTTTTGATTATTTTGATTTGATTTTTATTCTAAATAAAAATTAAAAGATTCTAGTTTTAAATAAAAAAGATAGATTTATCCCAAATTTTACCAAAAAATTAAAAAAAATTCTCAAACTTAGCGATCATTTTTGATGTTTTTAACCTAACTTTTAAAAAATCGATCAACTTTAAAAATTCATAAAAAATCGATTTTTGGATATTTCAATCTGATTTTTATTCTAAATGAAAATTAAAAGATTTTAGTTTTAAATAAAAAAGGTAGATTTATCCCAAATTTTACCAAAAAATTTTAAAAAATTCTCAAACTTAGCGATAATTTTTGACGTTTCTAACCTAACTTTTTAAAAATCGATCAAGTTTAAAAATTCGTAAAAAATCGATTTTTGAATATTTTGATTTGATTTTTGTTCTAAATGAAAACTAAAAGATTCTAGTTTTAAATAAAAAAGGTAGATTTATTCCAAATTTTACCAAAAAATTTAAAAAAATTCTCAAACTTAGCGATGATTTTTGACGTTTCTAACCTAACCTTAAAAAAATCGATTAACTTTAAAAATTCTTAAAAAATCAATTTTTGATTATTTCGACCTGATTTTTATTCTAAATGAAAATTAAAAGATTTTAGTTTTAAATAAAAAAGGTAGATTTATCCCAAATTTAACCAAAAAATTTAAAAAAATTCTCAAACTTAGCGATGATTTTTGACGTTTCTAACCTAACTTTTTAAAAATCGATCAACTTTAAAAATTCGTAAAAAATCGGTTTTTGAGTATTTTGATTTGATTTTTGTTCTAAATGAAAATTAAAAGGTTCTAGTTTTAAATGAAAAAGGTAGATTTATCCCAAATTTTACCAAAAAATTAAAAAAAATTCTCAAACTTGGCGATGATTTTTGACGTTTCTAACCTAACCTTTAAAAAATCGATTAACTTTAAAAATTCTTAAAAATCGATTTTTATATATTTCTATATGATTTTTATTCTAAATGAAAGTTAAAAGATTCTAGTTTTAAATAAAAAAGGAAGATTTATCCCAAGTTTTACCAAAAAATTTAAAAAAATTCTCAAACTTAGCGATGATTTTTGACGTTTCTAACCTAACTTTTAAAAAATCGATTAACTTTAAAAATTCTTAAAAAATCGATTTTTGATTATTTTGATTTGATTTTTGTTCTAAATGAAAATTAAAAGATTTTAGTTTTAAATAAAAAAGGTAGATTTATCCTAAATTTTACCAAAAAATTTAAAAACATTCTCAAACTTAGCGATCATTTTTGATGTTTTTAACCTAACTTTTAAAAAATCGATCAACTTTAAAAATTCTTAAAAAATCGATTTTTGATTATTTCGATCTGATTTTTATTCTAAATGAAAATTAAAAGATTTTCGTTTTAAATAAAAAAGGTATATTTATCCGAAATTTTACCAAAAAATTTTAAAAAATTCTCAAACTTAGCGATGATTTTTGACGTTTCTAACCTAACCTTTAAAAAATCGATTAACTTTAAAAATTCTTAAAAAATCAATTTTTGAATATTTTGATTTGATTTTTGTTCTCAATGAAAATTAAAAGATTCTAGTTTTAAATAAAAAAGGTAGATTTATCCCAAATTTTACCAAAAAATTTAAAAAAATTCTCAAACTTAGCGATAATTTTTGACGTTTCTAACCTAACCTTAAAAAAATCGATTAACTTTAAAAATTCTTAAAAAATCAATTTTTGATTATTTCGATCTGATTTTTATTCTAAATGAAAATTAAAAGATTTTAGTTTTAAATAAAAAAGGTAGATTTATCCTAAATATTAGCAAAAAATTAAAAAAAATTCTCAAACTTAGCGATGATTTTTGACGTTTCTAACCTAACTTTTTAAAAATCGATCAACTTTAAAAATTCGTAAAAAATCGATTTTTGGCTATTTCAATATGATTTTTGTTCTAAATGAAAGTTAAATGATTTTAGTTTTAAATAAAAAAGGTAGATTTATCCCAAATTTTACCAAAAAATTTAAAAAAATTCTCAAACTTAGCGATGATTTTTGACGTTTCTAACCTAACCTTTAAAAAATCAATCAACTTTAAAAATTCGTAAAAAATCGATTTTTATATATTTCTATATGATTTTTATTCTAAATGAAAGTTAAAAGGTTTTAGTTTTAAATAAAAAAGGTAGATTTATCCCAAATTTTACCAAAAAATTAAAAAAAAAATCTCAAACTTAGCGATGATTTTTGACGTTTCTAACCTAACTTTTAAAAAATCGATCAACTTTAAAAATTCGTAAAAAATCAATTTTTATATATTTCTATATGATTTTTATTCTAAATGAAAGTTAAAAGGTTTTAGTTTTAAATAAAAAAGGTAGATTTATCCCAAATTTTACCAAAAAATTAAAAAAAATTCTCAAACTTAGCGATAATTTTTGACGTTTTTAACCTAACCTTAAAAAATCGATCAACTTTAAAAATTCGTAAAAAATCGGTTTTTGAGTATTTTGATTTGATTTTTGTTCTAAATGAAAATTAAAAGATTTTAGTTTTAAATAAAAAAGGTAGATTTATACCAAATTTTACCAAAAAATTTAAAAAAATTCTCAAACTTAGCGATGATTTTTGATAGTTCTAACCTAACCTATAAAAAATCGATTAACTTTAAAAATTCTTAAAAAATCAATTTTTGATTATTTCGATCTGATTTTTATTCTAAATGAAAATTAAAAGATTTTAGTTTTAAATAAAAAAGGTAGATTTATCCCAAATTTTATCAAAAAATTTAAAAAATTCTTAAACTTAGCGATGATTTTTGACGTTTTTAACCTAACCTTTAAAAAAGCGATCAACTTTAAAAATTCATAAAAAATCGATTTTTGATTATTTTGATTTGATTTTTGTTCTAAATGAAAACTAAAAGATTTTAGTTTTAAATAAAAAAGGTAGATTTATCCCAAATTTTACCAAAAGATTTAAAAAAATTCTCAAACTTAGCGATGATTTTTGACGTTTCTAACCTAACTTTTAAAAAATCGATCAACTTTAAAAATTCTTAAAAAATCAATTTTTGATTATTTCGATCTGATTTTTATTCTAAATGAAAATTAAAAGATTTTAGTTTTAAATAAAAAAGGTAGATTTATCCCAAATTTTACCAAAAAAATTAAAAAAATTCTCAAACTTAGTGATGATTTTTGACGTTTCTAACCTAACCTTTAAAAAATCAACCAACTTTAAAAATTCTTAAAAAATCGGTTTTTGAGTATTTCGATCTGATTTTTATTCTAAATGAAAATTAAAAGATTTTAGTTTTAAATAAAAAAGGTAGATTTATCCGAAATTTTACCAAAAAATTTAAAAAAATTCTCAAACTTTGCGATAATTTTTGACGTTTCTAACCTAACTTTTTAAAAATCGATCAACTTTAAAAATTCGTAAAAAATCAATTTTTGGATATTTTGATTTGATTTCTGTTCTAAATGAAAATTAAAGGATTCTAGTTTTAAATAAAAAAGGTAGATTTATCCCAAATTTTACCAAAAAATTTAAAAAAATTCACAAACTTAGCGATGATTTTTGATGTTTCTAACCTAACCTTTAAAAAATCGATTAACTTTAAAAATTCTTAAAAAATCAATTTTTGAGTATTTTGATTTGATGTTTGTTCTAAATGAAAATTAAAAGATTCTAGTTTTAAATAAAAAAGGTAGATTTATCCCAAATTTTACCAAAAAATTTAAAAAAATTCTCAAACTTAGCGATGATTTTTAACATTTCTAACATATCCTTAAAAAAATCGATTAACTTTAAAAATTCTTAAAAAATCGATTTTTGAATATTTCGATCTGATTTTTATTCTAAATGAAAATTAAAAGATTTTAGTTTTAAATAAAAAAGGTAGATTTATCCCAAATTTTACCAAAAAATTAAAAAAAAATTCTCAAACTTAGCGATGATTTTTGATGTTTCTAACCTAACTTTTTAAAAATCGATCAACTTTAAAAATTCGTAAAAAATCGATTTTTGAGTATTTTAGTATGATTTTTGTTCTAAATGAAAGCCAAAAGATTCCAGTTTTGATTAGAAAAGACAGTTTTCTCTTAAATATTGCCAAAAAATTTGAAAAAATTCTTAAAGTTGGTAAAAAATGATAGTTAATTTTTTAGAAATTTAGAAGATTTTTGATAATTGCAATTTGGAAAAATCAATTAACTTTAAATATCTTTTAAAATTATTTCAATTATCTCAAACTAGTGTTTCAATCATGTTTCCAATTGATCAACTCAATTTTTCTTGATATTCAAAATGTGTGGGTGGGAAGAGAAAAACCCAAATGGAAGACGCGTTTACGCATAAAACACGTGTAGGACGTTTGTTCGCTCCAATTCTTCGGCTCCCCCGTTTGAATTTATCTTAATTTTACGCATTTTAAGCAAAGATCCGACCGGCAAACAAAGACAGTTGTGCTTATCGGGGCGTACTTTCCGCAAAAAGGGGCCCAACTCTTCGCCTTTAAAGGACGATCTTCCGTGAACGAAACGGCGGCGGACGGGAAAAAGGAGCTCGGACGAAAGCAAAAAGCGCAACCCGAAGCAAAGTGCACTACAAAGGGCATTATGTTCCAATTTGGAAGGTATTCTTAGGAATGCCTGAACGGAATTCTTTACAACTACTTTAGGTTTTCCCTTTAAAAAGTGTTAGACCTTAAAATAAATCTAAAATTATATTATTTTTAAATTGTTCACTTTTAATTTTTTTTTAAAGATTTTTAATTTTTTTTTTTAAGGATTTTTAATTTTTTTTTTAAGATTTTTAATTTTTTTTTAAGATTTTTAATTTTCTTTTTTAAGATTTTTAATTTTTTTGATTTAAAGGTACGAAAATAAGCGAAAAATTGATTTTAACTTTTGTTTGAAAAATAGTTTTTAATATTAGTTACCTTAGCAGTTCGTGTTGAGAAAAATTAATTTCGGAGCTCGGGGAGTTTTCTTTATGACGGGTTTGTAACTTCGTCGGGGCGTTTCGACGATAAATTACAGCTCGGACTGTTGATTTTGAAGTTTCGACGTAGTTCCGAATGCAAAATGGGCAAAACAAGGCCGCGGCGGATATAGCTGTTACAACTTTGGGCACAGTCAATCAATAAATTACAAAGTTTGCATCTCCGCTTCGCAGTTAGGCGGTTTTTAAGCTGACACAATTTCAAAGTGACGTAATTCGTACAGATTATTCTCTCTACGATATTACTGTATTCTCCCTACTAACTAAAACATGTGTATCTATTTCCATTTTGATCACTTACATACACCTATAAGTAAACTTACATACAAAACTTTTTTTTTAAGTTAAATTGTCAAAATCAAACCAAGTTTGAAAATTTTTTTTAATTTTTTGGTAAAATTTGGGATAAATCCACCTTTTTAAATCAAAACTAAAATCTTTTAACTTTTATTTAGAATAAAAATCATATAGAAATACTCAAAAATCGATTTTTTAAGAATTTTTAAAGTTGGTCGATTTTTTAAAGGTTAGGTTAGAAACGTCAAAAATCATGGCTAAGTTTGAGAATTTTTTAAAATTTTTTGGTAAAATTTGGGATAAATCTACCTTTTTTATTTAAAACTAAAATCTTTTAATTTTCATTTAGAACAAAAATCAAAACAAAATATTCAAAAATCGATTTTTTACGAATTTTTAAAGTTGATCGATTTTTTAAAGGTTAGGTTAGAAACGTTAAAAATCATCGCTAAGTTTGAGAATTTTTTTAAATTTTTTGGTAAAATTTGGTATACATCTACCTTTCTTATTTAAAACTAGAATCTTTTAACTTTCATTTAGAACAAAAATCAAATCAAAATACTTAAAAATCGATTTTTTAAGAATTTTTAAAGTTGATCGATTTTTTAAAGGTTAGGTTAGAAACGTCAAAAATCATCGCTAAGTTTGAGAATTTTTTTAAATTTTTTGGTAAAATTTGGGATAAATCTACCTTTTTAATTTAAAACTAGAATCTTTTAACTTTCATTTAGAACAAAAATCAAATCAAAATATTCAAAAATCGATTTTTTAAGAATTTTTAAAGTTGATCGATTTTTTAAATGTTAGGTTAGAAACGTCAAAAATTATCGCTAAGATTGAGAATTTTTTTAAATTTTTTGGTAAAATTTGGGATAAATCTACCTTTTTAATTTAAAACTAGAATCTTTTAACTTTCATTTAGAACAAAAATCAAATCAAAATATTCAAAAATCGATTTTTTAAGAATTTTTAAAGTTGATCGATTTTTTAAAAATTAGGTTAGAACTGTCAAAAATGATTACTAAGTTTGAGAATTTTTTTTAATTTTTTGGTAAAATTTAGGATAAGTCTACCTTTTTTATTTAAAATTAGAATCTTTTAACTTTCATTTAAAACAAAAATCAAATCAAAATATTCAAAAATCGATTTTTTAAGAATTTTTAAAGTTGATCTATTTTTTAAAGGTTAGGTTAAAATCGTCAAAAATCATCGCTAAGTTTGAGAATTTTTTTAAATTTTTTAATAAAATTTGGGATAAATCTACCTTTTTTAATCAAAACTAAAATCTTTTAACTTTCATTTAGAATAAAAATCAAATCAAAATACTCAAAAATCGATTTTTTAAGAATTTTTAAAGTAGATCGATTTTTTAAAAATTAGGTTAGAAACGTCAAAAATCATCGCTAAGTTTGAAAATTTTTTTAAATTTTTTGGTAAAATTTGGGATAAATCTACCTTTTTTATTTAAAACTAAAACCTTTTAACTTTCATTTAGAATAAAAATCATATAGAAATACTCAAAAATCGATTTTTTAAGAATTTTTAAAGTTGATCGATTTTTTAAAAGTTAGGTTAGAAACGTCAAAAATCATCGCTAAGTTTGAAAATTTTTTTAAATTTGTTGGTAAAATTTGGGATAAATCTACCTTTTTTATTTAAAACCAGAATCTTTTAACTTTCATTTAAAACAAAAATCAAATCAAAATATTCAAAAATCGATTTTTTACGAATTTTTAAAGTTGATCGATTTTTTAAAGGTTAGGTTAGAAACGTAAAAAATCATCGCTAAGTTTGAGAATTTTTTTAAATTTTTTGGTAAAATTTGGGATAAATCTACCTTTTTTATTTAAAACTAGAATCTTTTAACTTTCATTTAGAACAAGAATCAAATCAAAATACTTAAAAATCGATTTTTTACGAATTTTTAAAATTGATCTATTTTTTAAAAGTTAGGTTAGAAACGTCAAAAATCATCGCTAAGTTTGAGAATTTTTTTAAATTTTTTGGTAAAATTTGGGATAAAACTACCTTTTTTATTTAAAACTAGAATCTTTTAACTTTCATTTAGAACAAAAATCAAATCAAAATATTCAAAAATCGATTTTTTAAGAATTTTTAAAGTTGATCTATTTTTTAAAGGTTAGGTTAGAAACGTCAAAAATGGTCGTTAAGTTTTAGAATTTTTTTAAATTTTTTGGTAAAATTTGGGATAAATCTACCTTTTTTATTTAAAACTAGAATCTTTTAACTTTCATTTAGAACAAAAATCAAATCAAAATATTCAAAAATCGATTTTTTAAGAATTTTTAAAGTTGATCGATTTTTTAAAGGTTAGGTTAGAAACGTCAAAAATCATCGCTAAGTTTGAGAATTTTTTTAAATTTTCTGGTAAAATTTGGGATAAAACTACCTTTTTTATTTAAAACTAGAATCTTTTAACTTTCACTTAGAACAAAAATCAAATCAAAATACTTAAAAATCGATTTTTTACGAATTTTTAAAGTTGATCGATTTTTTAAAGGTTAGGTTAGAAACGTAAAAAATCATCGCTAAGTTTGAGAATTTTTTTAAATTTTTTGGTAAAATTTGGGATAAAACTACCCTTTTAAATCAAAATTAGAATGTTTTAACTTTCATTTAGAACAAAAATATTTTTTATACATTCAAAAATCGAGCTTTTAGGCTTCTATTTATTTATTTTTTTTTTTCGCACCGAGACTTTTTGAATGTCGAGAATTGAGTATTCCTTACGGGATTGAACCTCTATAGTCTGAAATATCGCTCAAGGAAAATCTCGAGTAACTACTGAAAGCGTCTCACAAACGCTAGTTGCCAACTGGCAGTGAACAAAGTCCAATTTCTGTGGTTCAAGCGAACGTTGAAACTCCCTTGTGAATGCTTGGGTTTAATGTCTTGGTTTCTGGTCAACTATGTACAGTAGAGTTAAAAGCAAAACGTTTAAGTTTTCAACTGTGGATTTTGTATAAATAGAGAGGGTTTATTTTCTTTGTTATTAAGATATTAACATTAAAAAATCATCCATACAAAAATAAAAAATAAAAATGTCTACTAACCCATTTAGTTACCCTACATTTCAAATTATTTTTAAATAAAATTATTTTAAAAGTCCATTAATTCGTGAAAAAAGTAAATTTAAATTTTTAACATTATTAGTTTTTTTTTTTTTTTTTTAAGTAACAAAACCGTCGACGATCCGTTAAATTCATTTTCTCGGTACGAAGCGAAAATTTTTTTACGGCTTAATCACGGCTTCAACCTCGTTTTCGGATTCAGCGATTTTTTTAAAAAGCCGTTCGGCGACAGTTGTTGCGCGGAAATTATTTCCTGCGATAAAAATTCCCCGGAAAACGGACTTTGAAAAGTTCCGACTGGAAGTAATTAAACTTGCAAATGGTTTAGTTGTGCTTTTACATAACGACATATTAAAATGCAAGAAGAAGGGTTTTATTATGCGTTCTCGTTTTACCAATTAACCAACTTAATATCATTGAGTATATTTTATTTTATTATTGGCTAACATTTCTTTAAAAATCTTTAAAAATAAAGTCTGGGTGGATTTTTAAAGTAGGTGGAAATTTTATAAGGTTGTGTTAGGTTCGAAAATTTTTTTAAATTTTTTGGTGATAATTAGAACAAATTGGTTTATTTCGATATAAACTAGATATTTCAATTTATTACTGGCTAAAATTTTTTTTCTCTATCTTTAAAAATAAAGTCTGGGCGATTTTTTAAAGTTGGTCGAAAATTTTTAAGGTTATGTTAGGTTCCATCAAAAATCATTAATGTCTTTGGAAATTTTTTTAAATTTTTTGACGATGATTAGGATAATTTGGTTTATTTTGATAAAAACTAGATATTTCAATTTATTACTGGCTAAAATTTTTTTTCTTTATCTTTAAAAATAAAGTCTGGGCGATTTTTTAAAGTTGGTCGAAAATTTTTAAGGTTATGTTAGGCTCCATCAAAAATTATCAGTGTCTTTGGAAATTTTTTTAAATTTTTGTGTGACAATTAGAACAAATTGGTTTATTTCGATAAAAACTAGATATTTCAATTTATTACTGGCTAAATTTTTTTTCTTTATCTTTAAAAATAAAGTCTGGGCGATTTTTTAAAGTTGATCAAAAATTTTTAAGGTTATGTTAGGTACCATCAAAAATCATTAGTGTCTTTGGAAATTTTTTTAAATTTTTGTATGACAATTAGAACAAGTTGGTTTATTTCGATAAAAACTAGACATTTCAATTTATTACTGGCTAAAATTTTGCTTCTTTATCTTTAAAAATAAAGTCTGGGCGATTTTTTAAAGTTGGTGGAAATTTTATAAGGTTATATTAGGTTCGAAAATTTTTTTAAATTTTTTGGTGATAATTAGAACAAATTGGTTTATTTCGATAAAAACTAGATATTTCAATTTATTACTGGCTAAAATTTTTTTTCTTTATCTTTAAAAATAAAGTCTGGGCGATTTTTTAAAGTTGGTCGAAAATTTTTAAGGTTATGTTAGGTTCCATCAAAAATTATTAGTGTCTTTGGAAATTTTTTTAAATTTTTGTGTGACAATTAGGAAAAATTGATTTATTTCGATAAAAACTAGATACTTTAATTTATTATTAGCTAAATTTTCTTCTTGTTATCTTTAAAAATAAAGTCTGGATGATTTTTTAAAATTGGTGGAAATTTTATAAGGTTATGTTGGGTTCAAAATTTTTTTTTAATTTTTGGTGATAATTAGAACAAATTGGTTTATTTCGATAAAAACTAGATATTTCAATTTATTACTGGCTAAAATTTTTTTTCTTTATCTTTAAAAATACAGCCTGGGCGATTTTTTAAAGTTGGTGGAAATTTTATAAGGTTATATTAGGTTCGAAAATTTTTTTAAATTTTTTGGTGATAATTAGAACAAATTGGTTTATTTCGATAAAAACTAGATATTTCAATTTATTACTGGTTAAAATTTTTTTTCGTTATTTTTAAAAATAAAGTCTGGACGAATTTTTAAAGTTGGTGGAAATTTTTAAGGTTATGTTAGGTTCCATCAAAAATCATTAGTGTCTTTGGAATTTTTTTTTAATTTTTGTGTGACAATTAGAACAAATTGGTTTATTTCGATAAAAACTAGATATTTCAATTTATTATTAGCTAAAATTTCTTTTCTTTATCTTTAAAAATAAAGTCTGGGCGATTTTGTAAAGTTGCTCGAAAATTTTTAAGGTTATGTTAGGCTCCATCGAAAATTATTAGTGTCTTTGGAATTTTTTTTAAATTTTTGTGTGACAATTAGAACAAATTGGTTTATTTCGATAAAAACTAGATATTTCAATTTATTACGGGCTAAAATTTTTTTTCTTTATCTTTAAAAATAAAGTCTGGGCGATTTTTTAAAGTTGGTCGAAAATTTTTAAGGTTATGTTAGGTACCATCAAAAATCATTAGTGTCTTTGGAAATTTTTTTAAATTTTTGTATGACAATTAGAACAAGTTGGTTTATTTCGATAAAAACTAGACATTTCAATTTATTACTGGCTAAAATTTTGCTTCTTTATCTTTAAAAATAAAGTCTGGGCGATTTTTTAAAGTTGGTGGAAATTTTATAAGGTTATATTAGGTTCGAAAATTTTTTTAAATTTTTTGGTGATAATTAGAACAAATTGGTTTATTTCGATAAAAACTAGATATTTCAATTTATTACTGGCTAAAATTTTTTTTCTTTATCTTTAAAAATAAAGTCTGGGTGATTTTTTAAAGTTGGTCGAAAATTTTTAAGGTTATGTTAGGTTCCATCAAAAATTATTAATGTCTTTGGAATTTTTTTTTAAATTTTTTGACGATGATTAGGATAAATTGGTTTATTTTGATAAAAACTAGACATTTCAATTTATTATTAGCTAAAATTTCTTTTCGTTATCTTTAAAAATAAAGTCTGGGCGATTTTTTAAAGTTGATGGAAAATTTTAAGGTTGTGTTAGGTTCGAAAATTTTTTTAAATTTTTTGGTGATAATTAGAACAAATTGATTTATTTCGATAAAAACTAGATATTTCAATTTATTACTGGCTAAAATTTTTTTTCTCTATCTTTAAAAACAAAGTCTGGGCGATTTTTTAAAGTTGGTCGAAAATTTTTAAGGTTATGTTAGGTTCCATCAAAAATCATTAATGTCTTTGGAATTTTTTTTAAATTTTTTAACCATGATTAGGATAAATTGGTTTATTTTGATAAAAACTAGACATTTCAATTTATTATTAGCTAAAATTTCTTTTCGTTATCTTTAAAAATAAAGTCTGGGCGATTTTTTAAAGTTGGTCGAAAATTTTTAAGGTTATGTTAGGTTCAATCAAAAATCATTAATGTCTTTGGAATTTTTTTTAATTTTTTGACGATGATTAGGATAAATTGGTTTATTTTGATAAAAACTAGACATTTCAATTTATTATTAGCTAAAATTTCTTTTCGTTATCTTTAAAAATAAAGTCTGGGCGATTTTTTAAAGTTGGTCGAAAATTTTTAAGGTTATGTTAGGTTCCATCAAAAATCATTAGTGTCTTTGGAAATTTTTTTAAATTTTTGTGTGACAATTAGAACAAATTGGTTTATTTCGATAAAAACTAGATATTTCAATTTATTACTGGCTAAAATTTGTTTTCTTTATCTTTAAAAATAAAGTCTGGGCGATTTTTTAAAGTTGGTCGAAAATTTTTAAGGTTATGTTAGGTTCCATCAAAAATCATTAATGTTTTTGGAAATTTTTTTAAATTTTTTGACGATGATTAGGATAATTTGGTTTATTTTGATAAAAATTAGACATTTCAATTTATTATTAGCTAAATTTTCTTTTTGTTATCTTTAAAAATAAAGTCTGGGCGATTTTTTAAAGTTGGTGGAAATTTTATAAGGTTATGTTAGGTTCGAAAATTTTTTTCAAATTTTTTGGTGATAATTAGAACAAATTGATTTATTTCGCTAAAAACTAGATATTTCAATTTATTACTGGCCAAAATTTTTTTTCTTTATCTTTAAAAATAAAGTCTGGGCGATTTTTTAAAGTTGGTCGAAAATTTTTAAGGTTATGTTAGGTTCCATCAAAAATCATTAATATCTTTGGAAATTTTTCAAATTTTTTTGACGATGATTAGGATAAATTGGTTTATTTTGATAAAAACTAGACATTTCAATTTATTATTAGCTAAATTTTCTTTTTGTTATCTTTAAAAATAAAGTCTGGGCGATTTTTTAAAGTTGGTCGAAAATTTTTAAGGTTATCTTAGGTTCCATCAAAAATCATTAATGTCTTTGGAAATTTTTTTAAATTTTTTGACCATGACTATTATAAATTGGTTTATTTTGATAAAAACTAGATATTTCAATTTATTACTGGCTAAATTTTTTTTTCTTTATCTTTAAAAATAAAGTCTGGGAGATTTTTTAAAGTTGGTCGAAAATTTTTAAGGTTATGTTAGGTTCCATCAAAAGTCATTAATGTCTTTGGATTTTTTTTAAATTTTTTGACCATGATTAGGATAAATTGGTTTATTTTGATAAAAACTAGACATTTCAATTTATTATTAGCTAAAATTTCTTTTCGTTATCTTTAAAAATAAGGTCTGGGCGATTTTTTAAAGTTGGTCGAAAATTTTTAAGGTTATGATAGGTTCCATCAAAAATCATTAATGTTTTTGGAAATTTTTTTAAATTTTTTGACGATGATTAGGATAAATTGGTTTGTTTTGATAAAAACTAGATATTTCAATTTATTACTGGCTAAAATTTTTTTTCATTATCTTTAAAAATAAAGTCTGGGCGATTTTTTAAAGTTGGTCGAAAATTTTTAAGGTTATGTTAGGTACCATCAAAAATTATTAGTGTCTTTGGAAATTTTTTTAAATTTTTGTGTGACAATTAGAACAGATTGGTTTATTTTGATAAAAACTAGATATTTCATTTTATTACTGGCTAATTTTTTTTTTCTTTATCTTTAAAAATAAAGTCTGGGTGATTTTTTAAAGTTGATGGAAATTTTATAAGGTTAGAATAAAACAAGATGAGATTAAAAAATTACTTTAACCCTCCGGTGGGCGTGCCTATCGGACTTGACTTGACACACTGATTTTGTCCTATTGTTCTTATGCCCACCACAAATGTAACAAATTCCTGATTTTGCTGGTTCTTGGGGCTGCTCTTCATTGTGTGCATACTTTTGCAAGAAAGCCGCAATATCTTTAAGAAGACTTTTTGTGATGCTCTTTGTTTCAAATGTTCTTCCATCAAATCAAGTGCAAGATGTTTCAAAAAATGGCGCCTTCATTTCGCAGACTTGTTAGGAATATACTGTACAAACCCACAGCGACCTCTGAAAGGATGAAGCATTTCATCAATAGTCACAAACTCACTTACGTTGTAATAGGCAATGCAGTTGTTGACAAATTCTTCTCATCAAACCTTCTGTCTTCAAACCTAAGGGCACGAAGCAAAAAGCGGAAGCGCTTATAACTGAAGAGGGCTCGCAATATTGTCATTCCTGTTCCATCTGAATCCCAGATCTCACAGCAGTTCGTGTGTCCTCCCTTTTTTACACCAATTAAATACAAGGCACCTAAGACAGCCTTTATCTCTCCTCTTGATGTGTCTGTGCAATCCCTGGATCTTTCATATTGCACTTCAACCCTTTTTTCTTAATATATCTGTTAGTATTTATCACAATATTATCGATCATTTCATCAGTAACAAACAGTGAAAAAGCATCTGTTTCTCTTCTAGTATTTTTAGCAGCCATTTTAGGGCCTGGTAAAAATTTTATTATGTTTTTTGCCTTAGTTTTCGAAGAAGAGACAGGCGGTTTACTCATCCAAATTGTTTTCCCATCTTTTCCAATGTAAAATTTGTAATCATCACTGTCTTGCATCACTCGCTCCTGTTCATCTCTAATCTCTGCATCAAAATTTTCTACTGACTGCTCAGATTCGCTGTCGTGGTTTTCTTCTTCAATAACTTCCTCTTCTGTATCTGATTCACTAATATCTGATTCATTTTCCTCTTCTTCCGATAAAACTTCTCTCAACACTAGCTTCACTAAATTCCTCTTCCCGGAATGAGACCTAAAAATACCGAACACTTAGGAAATGTGATAATATTACTGTTTTGTAAGGCAGAGGCAAACCAGTCATCGAGACATTTTCGTACATTTTTGTAAGAAGGTGCGGTGAGTAAGGCGCTAAAGAATCTCCCAACCAAACTCTACCGTTTCCTGGACCTGTTTTGCTTTGTGTGCTGGTGCATTGTCATGCAGCAAAATCACCTTATGTTGCCTTTGTTGGTATTCTGGTCGTTTTTCACTTAAAACTCGATCCAAATCGGTCATTTGTTGTCGGTAGCATTGACCATTGACAGTTTCCTTAAGTTTCACCAGCTCGTAGTAGTTTACGCCCTTCTGATCCCACCAAAACATTGTCTTTCGTCCATAGCGGTCTGGTCTTTGGGATGTTGATGGTTGTAACATGACTTTTTGTGCTTAGGATTTGCGAAATATATCCACTTTTCATCACCAGTCACAATTCGACGGAGAAATGACTTTTTTTTGAACCTGGCGAGCAACATTTCGCATAATGTTTTGTGTTTTTTTTTTCGTTGAGTTCATGTGGAACCTTTTTCCCTTTTGTATCTTTCCCATGGCTTTCAACTGAAGGGAGATGGCTTCTCGGGTCACCTAATCCACCAGTTGTTGTTGTGTTTGAGCGTCGTCTTCGTCCAACAAAGCTTGCAAGCGTCTTCAAACTTTTTCGGTGGTCTTTCCATGTTCTTCGTTCCTCACATTAAAATTGCCACTTTTGAACCCTTTGAACCACTCAAAACACTGTGTTTTAGCATGCTCACTAAACGCCTCCACAAACATTCGATGCAATTTGGCTGCGGTTTTCTTCAGATGAAAACAGAAAAGTAGTTCTGTCCACAAATCGTAATTTGTTGGCACAAAACTCAACATGTTTATCTCTAATAAATTAATGCTACTGAATGAAACTCTGAGTGAGTTGGAAATCTTTATCAGATATCTAGCGTCACTTATGATAATTTCGATTTCATACTTACACACCTAGTAGATCTCAATAATTATCATCTAACTCACATAAATTAAGCTATGTAAATCATAACTTTGATTTATGTATTTACACTCGAGGAATCAAGATTCAATTAGCACGTCCATAAACAAACACCTCTAAAACACACACTTTACGGTTTCGTGAACTCTACTTAACGTAAATGCGAGTGTAAATTAGGAAAACGAATGTGCTCTCGAAGCGATGTAAAATATGAAATTTTCATGACGGGGATATTCGCACATTAGAGCCTCTCGCCGGTAAGTTGTCTAAACAATAGTTTCGCAGTAAGGGGAGGATTGTTAAAATGTAGACGGACCGAAACCGCGACGTAAGCGCGCATTTGCGAACGTAAACAAGGGTGGATTACAAACTACTGCATCAGAACAATAAATTATGAGCGGCGTAATTAATAAACAATGCGGAGTCTGAGCGGTTTAATCTGTACGAACCCGCATCGGCAAATCGCTAAAATCGTTATGAATTTCAAAATTGGAACTAAATACTTCATTACCTCGTATGTAGCGATGTTTATTTTGTAATGAACCGCCGATGCGAACTAAATTATGTAATAAATGTAATAAATGTAAAATCGATTGTGTTTCAAATTGTAAATCTTATTTGAGCAACTCGATACAAAAAAAAAATAAATACGTTTTCTTTCTAATGTAAGTCAGGCGTAATTTAAAAATTTTCAAATGGAAAATTCAGTATCAAAAAAAAATAAAAAATTACAAAAAAAAAATCCTACAAAGCCTATTTTTAAGAGTTGAGAGATGATTTTTGTTTTAAATGAAAGATAAAAGATTCTAATTTTGATTAAAAAAGGTAGATTTATCCCAAATTTTATCAAAAAATTTAAAAAAAATTCTCAAACTTAACGATTACTTTTTGACGTTTCTAACCTAACCCTTTAAAAAATCAATCAACTTTAAAAATTCTTAAAAAATCTATTTTTGATTATTTCGATCTGATTTTTATTCTAAATGAAAGTTAAAAGATTCTAGTTTTGATTAAAAAAGG
Source organism: Digitonthophagus gazella (assembly GCA_036711955.1). NCBI lineage: Eukaryota > Metazoa > Arthropoda > Insecta > Coleoptera > Scarabaeidae > Digitonthophagus > Digitonthophagus gazella. The sequence goes on along the minus strand of JASCIT010000002.1, from coordinate 1,913,047 downwards.
TAGATTTATCCCAAATTTTATCAAAAAATTAAAAAAAATTTTCAAACTTAGCCGTGATTTTTGACGTTTCTAACCTAACCTTTAAAAAATCGATCAATTTTAAAAATTCTTAAAAAATCGATTTTTAATTATTTCGATCTGATTTTTATTCTAAATGAAAGTTAAAAGATTCTAGTTTTAAATAAGAAAAGTAGATTTATCCCAAATTTTATCAAAAAATTTAAAAAAATTCTCAAACTTAGCGATTACTTTTTGACGTTTCTAACCTAACCCTTTAAAAAATCAATCAACTTTAAAAATTTTTAAAAAATCGACTTTTGATTATTTCGATCTGATTTTTGTTCTAAATAAAAGTTAAAAGATTCTAGTTTTGATTAAAAAAGGTAGATTTATCCCAAATTTTATCAAAAAATTTAAAAAAAATCTCAAACTTTGAAATAATTTTTGACGTTTTTAACCTAACCTTTAAAAAATCGATCAACTTAAAAAATTCGTAAAAAATCGGTTTTTGAGTATTTTGATCTGATTTTTATCCTAAATGAAAGTTAAAAGATTCTAGTTTTGATTAAAAAAAGTAGATTTATCCCAAATTTTACCAAAAAATTTAAAGAAATTTTCAAACTTAGCCGTGATTTTTGACGTTTCTAACCTAACCTTTAAAAAATCGATCAACTTTAAAAATTCTTAAAAAATCGATTTTTGATTATTTCGATCTGATTTTTATTCTAAATGAAAGTTAAAAGATTCTAGTTTTAAATAAGAAAAGTAGATTTATCCCAAGTTTTATCAAAAAATTTTAAAAAATTCTCAAACTTAGCGATTATATTTTGACGTTTTTAACCTAACCTTTAAAAAATCGATCAATTTTAAAAATTCTTAAAAAATCGATTTTTAATTATTTCGATCTGATTTTTATCCTAAATGAAAGTTAAAAGATTCTAATTTTAATTAAAAAAGGTAGATTTATCCCAAATTTTATCAAAAAATTTAAAAAAATTCTCAGACTTAACGATTACTTTTTGACGTTTCTAACCTAACCTTTAAAAAATCGATCAACTTTAAAAATTCTTAAAAAATCGATTTTTAATTATTTCGATCTGATTTTTATTCTAAATGAAAGCTAAAAGATTCTAGTTTTAAATAAGAAAAGTAGATTTATCCCAAATTTTATCAAAAAATTTAAAAAAATTCTCAAACTTAGCGATTACTTTTTGACATTTCTAACCTAACCTTTAAAAAATCGATCAACTTTAAAAATTCGTAATAAATCGATTTTTGATTATTTCGATCTGATTTTTATTTTAAATGAAAGTTAAAAGATTCTAATTTTGATTAAAAAAGGTAGATTTATCCTAAATTTTACCAAAAAATTTAAAAAAATTCTCAAACTTTGGAATAATTTTTGATGTTTTTAACCTAACCTTTAAAAAATCGATCAACTTAAAAAATTCGTAAAAAATCGGTTTTTGAATATTTCGATCTGATTTTTGTTCTAAATGAAAGTTAAAAGATTCTAGTTTTGATTAAAAAAGGTAGATTTATCCCAAATTTTACCAAAAAATTTAAAGAAATTTTCAAACTTAGCCGTGATTTTTGACATTTCTAACCTAACCTTTAAAAAATCGATCAATCTTAAAAATTCTTAAAAAATCGATTTTTAAGTATTTTGATTTGATTTTTGTTCTAAATGGAAGTTAAAAGATTCTGGTTTTAAATAAAAAAGGTAGATTTATCCCAAATTTTATCAAAAAATTTAAAAAAATTCTCAAACTTAGCGATTACTTTTTGACGTTTCTAACCTAACCCTTTAAAAAATCAATCAACTTTAAAAATTCGTAAAAAATCGGTTTTTGATTATTTCGATCTGATTTTTATTCTAAATGAAAGTTAAAAGATTCTAGTTTTGATTAAAAAAGGTAGATTTATCCCAAATTTTACCAAAAAATTTAAAAAAATTTTCAAAGTTAGCGATGATTTTTGACGTTTCTAACCTAATTTTTAAAAAATCGATCAACTTTAAAAATTCGTAAAAAATCGATTTTTGAGTATTTTGATCTGATTTTTACTCTAAATGAATGTTAAAAGATTCTAGTTTTTATTAAAAAAGGTAGATTTATCCCAAATTTTACCAAAAAATTTAAACAAAATTTCAAACTTAGCCGTGATTTTTGACGTTTCTAACCTAACCTTTTAAAAATCGATCAACTTTAAAAATTCTTAAAAATCGGTTTTGGAGTATTTCGATCTGATTTTTATTCTAAATGAAAGTTAAAAGATTCTAGTTTTGATTAAAAAAGGTAGATTTATCCCAAATTTTATTAAAAAATTTAAAAAAAATTTCAAACTTGGCGATGATTTTTGACGTTTCTAACTTAACCTTTAAAAAACCGAACAAGTTTAAAAATTCGTGAAAAATCGATTTTTGATTATTTCGATCTGATTTTTATTCTAAATGAAAGTTAAAAGATTCTAGTTTTGATTAAAAAAGACGGATTTATCGTAAATCTTACCAAAAAATTCAAAAAAATTCTTAAAGTTGATAAAAATTTTACGTTTCATAAAAATTCATTAAACGTTTTATTTCTAATTATAAGCCTTATTTGTTGATACAAAAACCAAAGATGTTTACTTATTCCCGAGATCCCTTTCCATGACGGGAATAAAGCTTTTTGCCTTGCTACACCCTCTTCAAAGCCACGCGGAAGGGTGAGTCCTAAACGTAGTCGTTAAGCTTATGAATTTATAGCTTATAAAAACACTACCACGATGTTCGTAGGTTGAGATGCCTACGCACCCTTTAGATTACATCACTTTCGATGGCATGCCTTAAGGGTGTTGTATAAACTCCCACACAACATAAAACAATACGAAATTTAAGTTTATCTACTTCACCCTTTCTGTATTAATCACCCCCTAATAAATCCAGTAAATTTAGAGTATATGTTTTCCCTAATGTTTTTATTTTTTTCAAAATAAAACAATTTATTTTAATAAATACCAAGAAAATTAAAAAAAAATTTTTGAACCTAACATAAAATAAAATTTTTAACCTCACCACTAATTAAAAGTATTTCATTCAGACTTAATTTATAAAAATTGAGATAACTATAGATGTATATAACAACAACTTAACAGATCGTTTTAATTGCATGCATCTGACGTGTAATTTCGTCGTATTAAATCGCTCAAACAACTTCATTAAGGTTCGCTTCGATGTCACGATTCAGAGTCCGCCTGCTGTCGCGTAAAGTTATGTAGCAACATTACGGACAAGAACGGCATTATTTCCTAATGACAACGGTACATTGTACGCCCGCGCGGGTACAATTCAAAGGCGCTCCACCCAAGAGATTTGCCCGACCCCTTTCCTCCCCTTCGGTACACTACTGTCTACCTATTATGTCCACGTGACAATGCCAGGGGAAGGAAAACGAACCGCGGTCGAGATAAAACGAGGAGCGTGCAATACCGACCGTGAAAGCTCTTGTATTCAGGTCTGCTCGGGACAATACTTTATTCAATTTGATTCGAAAGGAGGTCATCTTTTTAAACCTATATACGATTTAATTAGTTTTGATTTATTAATATTAACCGGCGCATCCACCAAAAATTTTTCAATTAATCATCACTAAAATATATAGAATTTCAACCATTATACACAACATAGTTATATGAGTATTTGAAACGTTTGTGTATAATAGTGTAAATCCGATATGTAATCCAATAGTAATTCTCCAGTCAATAGTTACAAGATAACAACAGGAGAAAGACGTCCCGGAACTTCATTTAGCTTAGGAACGTCTGGAGTACCTTTTGTTTAAACGGAGTAGAACTATGAAGGGCCGTTCCGCGGTGAAATTGCTACGAGCTCGGTCGGAATTGAATCCCCACAGCAATTGTTTGATGTGCAATGCCCATCTACGTAATTGGTCAGGGGGCGATTGGGGGCACCCCCGGTGGCTTTCCCACGAGTTTCCAGACGGTACGCAACCCCCTTCGATTGCGGAAAGCTTTCCATCGCTCGCTGCGCGAACCATTAGGGCGTTCTTGTTGCTCGCTAAAACCTCCCCGCACACACTCGCAATCGCCTCAATTGAATTTTATTCTTATCCACCTATCCAAACATAATCCATAACAAGTATTTTTTACTGGGTGATCAAATCCCCCCTGTTGTTACGTGGTATCCCCGGCGTATTAGACACAAAGGGGATAATCGTCGTTTACGGCGAGATGAGGACTTCAAACGGCATCCCTTATGCGGCGCGGGTGAAACATTGATCGCGTAAAGCCGCGAAATGGTAAATCCCCCGAGGAATATTCATAACCCGGCTTCGGTACGAGCGCTAAAATTAAAGCGAACTCGATGGCGTCAATTATGTCGGTAATACTAACGATTTTCTTGCTTCGATGCAAAATCCATTCTTTAATGGTAATTTAAAGAAGAATCTTTTTTAAAAAAGATTTTTTAAAAACCGTGAAAAAGTTATAATGTTAGGGTGGGTTCAATTTTTTAAATTTATTGGTGACTATACTTCATTTAATAACTAGGAGGAGTGATTTGAATTTTGCGCGCCAAAATAGTGAACTATTATTGGTCGCTCCGCAGTCAAGTTTACGAAGACGAAAAAATTGGTTTTTGTCGTTTAGTGTTTTTAACGTTTGAGGTTAGGTGCTTTACCTAATATGTCAACTTGTTTCTCGCTTTTTCGTTGTGCTCAAATGGTTGCGATCAAAAAATATTAAGTTCGAAGAAGGTATGGTACGATGTCATCTGTTGGATATAATACGTCAACACAAGGAACGTCTTTTGGATAAATTTTCAACAATGTATCTATAGATAAACGGCCGTAGATATATTTGGTATGTTCTAGAATACTACGCTCAAACGCTTGGTGTTTTGTTGGTTGCATAAATGTGACTGGTTTGAAGTTTAGAATTCAAATTTGCCGCTAAAAATGTTTAGTGTATTTTTTAGTTACTTTTTCCTATGTAAATGGGGTTTTGAGATTTACTCCTCCTAGTTATTAAATGAAGTATAGCTAAAATTTCATTGATAAAGACGTGGTTTGACACTTAACTACGGGTAGACAAACTCCAAAAGGGAAAAATGGGATTTCACCTCTTCGAGGGAGATTTTAGAAGTTGATAAACTTTATTGAGGGACATTTTAAGGGTTGTCAAATTTCTTAGAAACCAAATTCAAGGATAAATAAACTCTCTATTTCTCAAACAGGCTTCAGGGGTGGGAAAACCTCGTCGAGAGACATTTCAAAGGTTTGCAAATTTCGTAGAAACCTGATTCAAGAATAAGTAAACCTTCGATTTTTAAAACGGGCTTCAAGGATGGACAAACCTCACCGAGAGACGTTTTAGGGATTGACAAACTCGATTCAAGAATAAGTAAACCTTCGATTTTTCAAACGGATTTTAAGGGTGGACAAACTTCGTCGAAATACATTTTAAGGGTTGGCAAAACTTGTCGAGAGATATTTCAGGTATTTTAGCAAACTTTGTAGAAACCCGATTCAAGGATATGTAAACCCTCGATTTTTTAAACTGACTTCAGATGTGGGCAAAACTCGTTGACAGACATTAGTTGAAAGACTAGCTAAAATTTCATTGATAAAGACATGGTTTGACACTCGAGAAAAACTATTAGGGGTGGACAAACTCCGAAAAGGAAAAATGGGATTTCACCTCTTCGAGGGAGATTTTAAGGGTTGACAAACTTTATTGAGGGACATTTTAGGGGTTGTCAAACTTTTTAGAAACCAAATTCAAGGATAAATAAATCCTCTATTTCTCAAACGGGCTTCAGGGGTGGGAAAACCTCGTCGAGAGATATTTCAAAGGTTTGCAAACTTCGTAAAAACCTGATTCAAGGATAAGTAGACCTCAATTTTTCAAACGGGGTTCAGGGATGGACAAACCTCATTGAGAGACGTTATAGGGATTGACAAACTCGATTCAAGGATAAGTAAACCTTCGATTTTTCAAACGAACCTTAAGGGTGGACAAACCTCGTTGAAATACATTTTAAGGGTTGGCAAAACTTATCGAAAGATATTTCAGGGATTTAGCAAACTTCGTAGAAACCCGATTCAAGGATATGTAAACCCTCAATTTTTCGAACTGACTTCAGGAGTGGGCAAAATTCATCGAGAGACATTTTAAGGGTTGGCAAACCTTGTCGAGAGACATTTTAGAGATTGACAAACTTCGTAGAAACCCGATTCAAGGATATGTAAACCCTCGCTTTTTTAAACTGACTTCAGAGGTGGGCAAAACTCGTTGAAAGACATTTTAAGGGTTGGCAAACCTTGTCGAGAGACAATTTAGAGATTGACAAACTTCGTAGAAACCCGATTCAAGAATATGTAAACCCTCGATTTTTCAAACGAACTTCAAGAGTGGGCAAACCTCGTCGAGAGACATTTCAGAGATTAACAAACTTCGTAGAAACCCGATTAAAGGGTAAATAAACCCTCAATGTTTCGAACTGACTTCAGGAGCGGGCAAAACTCATCGAGAGACATTTTAAGGGTTGGCAAACCTTGTCGAGAGACATTTTAGAGATTGACAAACTTCGTAGAAACCCGATTTAATGATAACTAAACCCTCGATTTTTCAAATAGACTTCAAGGGTGGGCAAACTTCATCGAGAGACATTTTAGAGGTTGACAAACTTCGTAGAAACTCAATTAAAGGATAAATAAACCCTCAATTTTTCGAACTGACTTCAGAAGTGGGCAAAACTCATCGAGAGACATTTTAAAGGTTGGCACACCTTGTCGAGAGACATTTTAGAGATTGACAAACTTCGTAAAAACCCGATTCAAGAATAAGTAAACCCTCGATTTTTCAAATAGACTTCAAGGGTGGGCAAGCTTCATCGAGAGACATTTCAGGGGTTGGCAAACATCGGAAAACTCCGATTCAAGAATAAGTAAACCCTCGATTTTTCAAGCGAATTTCAAGGGTGGGCAAACCTCGTCGAGGACATTTCAAAGGTTTACAAACTTCGTAGAAACCTGATTCAAGGATAAGTAGACTCTCAATTTTTCGAACTGACTTCAGGAGTGGGCAAAACTCATCGAGAGACATTTTAAGGGTTGGCAAACCTTGTCGAAAGACATTTTAGAGATTGACAAACAGATATGAAATATAAAACAGAATTAATAATTATTAGTGACTACCTTGGGCCTGTCTCGCAGAGCAAAGTTTTTCGAGGGAAGGTTTAATATTAGAGATTGACACTCTAAGCTCTTTTTCTATATTTAGCTGTGATCTATATTTTGTCTTCAAAGTAGCCAACGCAAAAAATCCGGTTTCGCAAAGGTAGGATGTGGAAAATGGTAATAGCACACGCAGTGCTCTTGATTTTAGTGTAGAAAACTCATCATCCAACCCTGCCCAAAATTCAAAGAGCGATTTATCACTAAACTGTTTTCTTATTTCGCCACTTGCCGTGAGGTCTATAAAGATTTTTTCTTCGGCGGTTGAGAGACCTCCGGGAGTATTTTGAAATGAGTCCCTAACCCACTCATAACTTGCTATCAAGTTAAGGTCAGCAAGGAAATACTTTTTAAAATTCTTTGCCAGCACGGTTAGATGATATTCAATGGTTGCCAAAATAACTGCTATATGTTGCTCTCCAGCCTGGTAAGTTTTGACACATTCATCTACATTTACAAGCATTTCTAGGCTTTTTTGCTTTACATTTCTACTCCACAATTCTAGTTTTCTACAAAAAGCATTAACTTCGTCACTCGTATCCAACACATGAGTGTTTGTTCCTTGGAGTTGAAGATTCAAGGTGTTTAATTTCTCAAATATGTTGTCCAAATAGCTCAATTTCATCACAAATAAATCATCCCGAAAGTTCTCGGCTTCCGGTCGGTTTTCCTCTTCTAGAAAAATGGCGATTTCATCTCTTAATTCATAAAAACGTTGCAAAAAATTTCCACGTGATAGCCATCTCGCCTCGCAATAAAACAGTAACGCTGAATGTACTGCACTCATGTCCTTAGAAAGTGCAGAAAAGATTCTTGATTTTAGTGGTCTCATTTTTATATAATTTACTACGGTAACCACTGTCGTTAGCACAAAGTTCAGACTAGGACTCATTTCCTTGGAAATTTCCATGTGTAGTAGTTTTTAAGGTTCAACAACATCGTAGAATAGCTTTAGTGTCAAAATATAATTAAATTAAATAAAAACTAAGATTACAATTACGATTTCAGTAAAATGAGAGGAAGGGGGGCGCGATGAGAATTTATGTCAGGCTTTGTTAAAAATCATTAGTGTCTTTGGAAATTTTTTAAAATTTTTTGGTAATAATTAGAATAAATTGGCTTATTTCCATAAAAACTAGATATTTCAATTTATCATTCTCTAAATTTTCTTTTCGTTATCTTTAAAAATAAAGCCTGGGCGAATTTTTAAAGTTGAAAAAAAATTTTAAGGTTATGTCAGGCTCCGTTAAAAATCATTAATGTCTTTGGAAATTTTTTAAATTTTTTTGGTAATAATTAGAATAAATTGGCTTGTTTCCATAAAAACTAGATACTTCAGTTTATCATTGTCTAAATTTTCTTTTCGTTATCTTTAAAAATAAAGCCTCGGCGAATTTTTATAGTTGAAAAAAAATTTTAATGTTATGTCAGGCTCCGTTAAAAATCATTAATGTCTTTGGGAATTTTTTAAAATTTTTTGGTGATAATTAGAACAAATTGGTTTATCTCAATAAAAACTAAATACTTGAATTTATTATTGTCTAAAATTTCTTTTCGTTATCTTTAAAAATAAAGCCTGGGTGAATTTTTAAAATTGAAAAACAAATTTTAAGGTTATGTCAGGCTCCGTTAAAAATCATTAAGGTCTTTGGAAATTTTTTTAAATTTTTTAGTAACAATTAGAATAAATTGGATTATTTCTATAAAAACTAGATATTTCAATTTATTATTTTCTAAATTTTCTTTTCTTTATCTTTAAAAATAAAGTCTGGGCGAATTTTTAAAGTTGAAAAAAAAAATTTAAGGTTATGTCAGGTTCCGTTAAAAATCATTAATGTCTTTGGAAATTTTTTTAAATTTTTTGGTAATAATTAGAATAAATTGATTTATTTCTATAAAAACTAGATATTTCAATTTATTATTTTCTAAATTTTCTTTTCTTTATCTTTAAAGATAAAATCTGGGTGATTTTTTTAATTCAACCAAAAAAATTTTTAAGGTTATGTCAGACTCCGTTAAAAATCATTAATGTCTTTGGAAATTTTTTAAAATTTTTTAGTAATAATTAGAATAAATCGGTTTATTTTGATAAAAACTAGATATATCAATTTATTATTGGCTAAATTTTCTTTTCGTTATCTGTAAAAATAAAGTCTGGGCGATTTTTTAAAATTAGTAGAAATTTTATAAGGTTGTGTTTTGTACAAACATTTTTTTAATTTTTTTGGTGATAATTAGAACAAATTGGCTTATTTCTATAAAAAGTAGATATTTTGATTTATTATTTTCTAAATTTTCTTTTCTTTATCTTTAAAAATAAAGTCTGGGGGATTTTTTAAAGTTGATCGAAAATTTTTAAGGTTATGTTAAGTTCCATCAAAAATCATTGGTGATTATGAAATTTTTTTTAATTTTTTTGGTAATAATTAGAACAAATTGGTTTATTTCTATAAAAACTAGATATTTCAATTAATTATTAACCAAATTTTCTTTTCGTTGTTTTTAAAAATAAAGTCTGGGCGATTTTTTAAAGTTGGTGGAAATTTTTTAAGGTTGTGTTTGGTTCAAAAATTTTTTTAATTTTTTTGGTGACAATTAGAACAAATCGGTTTATTTCTATAAAAACTAGATATTTTAATTTATTATTGGCTAAAATTTCTTTTCGTTATCTTTAAAAATAAAGCCTGGGCGAATTTTTAAAGTTGAAAAAAAATTTTAAGGTTATGTCAGGCTCCGTTAAAAATCATTAACGTCTTTGGAATTTTTTTAAAATTTTTTGGTAATAATTAGAACAAATTGGTTTATTTCTATAAAAACTAGATATTTCAATTTATTATTGTCTAAAATTTCTTTTCGTTATCTTTAAAAATAAAGTCTGGCCGATTTTTTAAAGTTAGTAGAAATTTTATAAGGTTATGTTTGGTTCAAAAATTTTTTTAATTTTTTTGGTGATAATTAGAACAAATTGATTTATTTCTATAAAAACTAGATATTTTAATTTATTATTTTCTAAAATTTCTTTTCGTTATCTTTAAAAATAAAGCCTAGGCGAATTTTTAAAGTTGAAAAAAAATTTTAAGGTTATGTCAGGCTCCGTTGAAAATCATTAATGTCTTTGGAAATTTTTTTAAATTTTTTTGTAATAATTAGAATAAATTGAGTTATTTCTATAAAAACTAGATATTTCAATTTATTATTGTCTAAAATTTCTTTTCGTTATCTTTAAAAATAAAGCTTGGACGAATTTTTAAAGTTGAAAAAAAATTTTAAGGTTATATCAAACTCCATTAAAAATCATTAATGTCTTTGGAAATTTTTTAAAATTTTTTGGTAATAATTAGAATAAATTGGTTTATTTCTATAAAAACTAGATATTTTAATTTATTATTTTCTAAATTTTTTTTTCGTTATCTTTAAAAATAAAGCCTGGGCGATTTTTTAAAATTAGTAGAAATTTTATAAGGTTGTGTTTTGTTCAAAAATTTTTTTAATTTTTTTGGTGATAATTAGAACAAATTGATTTATTTCTATAAAAACTAGATATTTTGATTTATTATTTTCTAAATTTTCTTTTCTTTATCTTTAAAAATAAAGTCTGGGGGATTTTTTAAAGTTGATCGAAAATTTTTAAGGTTATGTTAAGTTCCATCAAAAATCATTGGTGACTTTGAATTTTTTTTTAATTTTTTTGGTAATAATTAGAACAAATTGGTTTATTTCTATAAAAACTAGATATTTTAATTTATTATTAGCTAAAATTTCTTTTCGTTATCTTTAAAAATAAAGTCTTGGCGATTTTTTAAAGTTAGTAGAAATTTTATAAGGTTGTGTTTGGTTCAAAAATTTTTTTAATTTTTTTGGTGATAATTAGAACAAATAGATTTATTTCTATAAAAACTAGATATTTCAAGTTATTATTGTCTAAATTTTCTTTTAATTATCTTTAAAAATAAAGTCTGGGGGATTTTTTAAAGTTGATCGAAAATTTTTAAGGTTATGTTAAGTTCCATAAAAAATCATTGGTGAGTTTGAAATTTTTTTTAATTTTTTTGGTAATAATTAGAACAAATTGGTTTATTTCTATAAAAACTAGATATTTTAATTTATTATTAGCTAAAATTTCTTTTCGTTATCTTTAAAAATAAAGTCTTGGCGATTTTTTAAAGTTAGTAGAAATTTTATAAGATTGTGTTTGGTTGAAAATTTTTTGTAATTTTTTTGTATGATAATTAGAACAAATTGATTTATTTCTATACAAACTAGATATTTTAATTTATTATTGGCTAAAATTTCTTTTAATTATCTTTAAAAATAAAGTCTGGGGGATTTTTTAAAGTTGATCGAAAATTTTTAAAGTTATGTTAAGTTCCATCAAAAATCATTGGTGACTTTGAAATTTTTTTTAATTTTTTTGGTAATAATTAGAACAAATTGGTTTATTTCTATAAAAACTAGATATTTGAATTTATTATTGTCTAAAATTTCTTTTCGTTGTCTTTAAAAATAAAGTCTGGCTGATTTTTTAAAGTTAGTAGAAATTTTATAAGGTTGTATTTGGTTCAAAAATTTTTTTAATTTTTTTGGTGACAATTAGAACAAATTGATTTATTTCTATAAAAACTAGATATTTTAATTTATCATTGGGTAAATTTTCTTTTCTTTATCTTTAAAAATAAAGTCTGGGTGATTTTTTTAATTTGACCAAAAAAAATTTTTTAAGGTTATATTGGTTTCAATCAAAAAATTACTTTTAATTAAGAAGTAATTTAAATTTTCCTCCTTTTTTAAGTTCTTTTAAGTTAGTGAACGATCGAAATCGCAAAGTACTCGAACATCGAAGAACTGAAAAGTTCACAATCCGAATTATCCGAGATTAGCGGTAGAACTCCGAGGTTCGATTTTCCTTACGACTTACGACCGATTGTTCGATGGTCTTTAACTTGAGGTTTAACAGTTTGATCGGAGAGATTTACTCAACCGAGATATAAGCTTTAAAGAATGTTTTAAAATGAATTCACAGAGTTTATAATTGAGTATCTATTATTTTCTTTTTTTTTTCTAAAATATAAAATATTTAATGAAGGATATAAGAAATACATGTAAAAACATGAAAGTTATCATGTAACATATGTAAATAAAATAAATCAGATTAAAAAGCTTTATTATGATGATTACAATCTGACCCACAAAGCTAAATAATATAATCAAAAATACCTCCCTAGCAATTTCGGTAATTGCATCCACGTGTTACTTCTCAACGACCACAACCTTAACTAAAATAAATTAGCCCGTTAATGAACACGCCTTGTCACGTGCCTTTCAACGTTCCCTCGCCTAATTTGTCCCCCAGGTTTCCACATCCATTTTAGGGGATATACAATAGGTGAGATAGCTCAACAGACAACATACAAGAAATATCATTGCTGCTCGAAAATCTCGCAATACATAAGCGGAAAAGTACATTCCCTTCCTTCCTCTTTATGATATACGACTAAGCGATACTATTTATCATGCGTTATCTATTTGCAACCGGTTCCGATACAGCAAACATACCGCGATACAGCGTCGTTAGATTAATCATAATTTTATGGGGACGTTTTATGTTTGTATGCAAGTTGACGTCTTGTTTCGTCGTCGAGAAATAAGACGGATTTGGATGTTGAAAGATGATACAAGATGAAATATTAACTTGGAGAATTCAAATTTCTTTCAAATAAAAGGGAAATATAAAAAGATAAAATTTCACTCTTCAGTTGTAAACAACAAACCGAACTCGTTCGGACTTAATTGCAGAAAGTTGGAGAATGCTCGCATCGCTGAGTAACCGTTCGAGTTTCAAGTTCGTACTTGAACTGTCTCGCCTCGATATCGATTTTAAAGAATCGACGGTTCAATTCAAAGTTAAAAGCATCTTTTTAAAGTATACTTTAATACAAGTAACTAAAGGTATGGTTAGTGACTTGTATTTGGTTAGTTCGTGAGATGGTAATAACTTAATTCATCCACGGTGTGACCTCCAACCTTTGGGGATGTTTGATTGACGGGTGCTATTAATCAAACGACAAAGCAACACGCGTCCGAACGGTTTAGGGGTTATTGTTTAAGTGTCAGATCGAACTAATGACGATTTATCACTTAAACTTAGGGTGTTGGAAATTTTTAGGGTTTGGGTGTTAGTTATTCCTAAGAAGATAGATAATCTTGAGAAAATTTCTTAAAATTTTTTGGTGAGAATTAGAACAAAATCGTTTATTTTGATTAAAACCATATATTTTAGTTTATTATTTTAGCAGGCTAAAATTTCGTTTCTTTATCTTTAAAAATAAAATCTGGAAAAATTTTTAAAGTTGATTAAACATTTTAATCAACATTTAAGGTTATATTAGGTTAAATAAAAATCATTAGTGTCTTTGGAAATTTTTTTAATTTTTTTGGTAATAATCAGAACAAATTGGTTGATTTCTATAAAAACTAGATATTTTAATTTATTATTAGCTAAATTTTCTTTTCCCTATTTTAAAAAATAAAGCCTGGGTGATTTTTTAAAGTTGGTGGAAAATTTATAAGGTTATGTTAGGTTCCATCAAAAATCGTTAATGTATTTAGAATTTTTTTTAAATTTTTTGGTGATAATTAGAACAAATTGGTTTATTTCTATGAAAACTAGATATTTTAATTTATTATTAGCTAAATTTTCTTTTCCCTATTTTAAAAAATAAAGTCTAGGCGATTTTTTAAAGTTGGTGAATATTTTATATGTTTATATTAGGTTCGAAATTTTTTTAAAATTTTTTAGTGCTAACTAGAACAAATTGGTTTATGTCGATAAAAACTAGATATTTGAATTTATCATTGTCTAAAAATTTTTTTCGTTATCTTTAAAAATAAAATCTGGACGAATTTTTAAAGTTGAACAAAAATTTTTAAGGTTATGATAGGTTCCATCAAAAAACATTAGTCTTTAGAAATTTTTTTTAATTTTTTGGTGATAATTAGAACAAATTGGTTTATTTCGATGAAAACTAGATATTTTAATTTATTATTAGCTAAATTTTCTTTTCCCTATTTTAAAAAATAAAGTCTGGGTGATTTTTTAAAGTTGGTGGAAAATTTATAAGGTTATATTAAGTTCGAAAATTTTTTTAAATTTTTTGGTGAGAACTAGAACAAATTGGTTTATGTCGATAAAAACTAGATATTTGAGTTTATCATTGTCTAAAATTTTTTTTCGTTATCTTTAAAAATAAAATCTGGACGAATTTTTAAAGTTGAACAAAAATTTTTAAGGTTATGATAGGTTCCACCAAAAAACATTAATGTCTTTGGAAATTTTTTTTAATTTTTTGGTGATGATTAGAATAAATTGGTTTATTTCAATAAAAACTAGATATTTTAGTTTATTATTGGCTAAAATTTCTTTTCGTTATCTTTAAAAATAAAGTCTGGGCGATTTTTTAAAGTTGGTGAAAGATTTATAAGGTTATATTAGGTTCGAAAATTTTTTTAATTTTTTTGATGAGAATTAAAACAAAATCGTTTATTTTGATTAAAACTAGATATTTCAGTTTATTAATGACTAAAATTTCGCTTCTTTATCTTTAAAAATAAAGTCTGGACAAATTTTTAAAGTTGATCGAAATTTTTAAGGTTAAGTTGAGTTCAAAAATCTGTCAAAAATCATTAGTGTCTTTGGAAATTTTTTTAATTTTTTTGGTAATAATTAGAACAAATTGGTTGATTTCCATAAAAACTAGATATTTCAATTTACTATTGGCTAAAATTTCTTTTTGTTATCTTTAAAAATAAAGTCTGGACGATTTTTTAAATTTGATCGAAATTTTTAAGGTTATGTTAGATTCCATAAAAAATCATTAGTGTCTTTGGATTTTTTTTTAATTTTTTTGGTAATAATTAGAACAAATTGGTTTATTTCGATGAAAACTAGATATTTTAGTTTATTATTAGCTAAATTTCCTTTTCGTTATCTTTAAAAATAAAGTCTGGGTGATTTTTTAAAGTTGGTGGAAAATTTATAAGGTTATATTATATTCAATTTTTTTTTTAATTTTTTTGGTGATAATTAGAACAAATTGGTTTATCTCGATAAAAACTAGATATTTGAATTTATCATTGTCTAAAATTTTTTTTCGTTATCTTTAAAAATAAAATCTGGATGAATTTTTAAAGTTGAACAAAAATTTTTAAGGTTATGATAGGTTCCATCAAAAAACATTAATCTTTAGAATTTTTTTTAAATTTTTTGATTATAATTAAAACAAATTGGTTTATCTCTATAAAAACTAGATATTTCAATTTATTATTGGCTAAAATTTTTTTTCGTTATCTTTAAAAATAAAGTCTGGGGGATTTTTTTAAATTTGTGGAAAATTTAAAGGTTATATTAGGTTCGAAAATTTTTTAGTACTAACTAGAACAAATCGGTTTATCTCGATTAAAACTAGATATTTCAGTTTATAACTAGCTAAAATTTCTTTTCGTTATCTTTAAAAATAAAGCATGGACAAATTTTTAAAGTTGATCGAAAATTTTTAAGGTTATGTTAGGTTCCTTCAAAAATCGTTAATGTCTTTAGAAATTTTTTTTAATTTTTTGGTGATAATTAGAACAAATTGGTTTATTTCGATGAAAACTAGATATTTTAATTTATTATTAGCTAAATTTTCTTTTCCCTATTTTTAAAAATAAAGTCTGGGTGATTTTTTAAAGTTGAAGAAAAATTTTTAAGGTTATGTTAAGTTCCGTCAAAAATCGTTAATGTCTTTGGGAATTTTTTTAAATTTTTTGGTGAGAATTAGAGCAAATTAGTTTATACTGATAAAAACTAGATATTTCAGTTTATTATTAGCTAAATTTTCTTTTCGTTATGTTTAAAAATAAAGTCTGGGCGATTTTCTAAAATTGGTAGAAAATTTATATGATTATGTTAGGTTCAAAATTTTTTTTAATTTTTTGGTGATAATTAGAACAAATTGGTTGATTTCGATAAAAACTAAATATTTCAATTTATCACTGGCTAAAATTTCGCTTCTTTATCTTTAAAAATAAAGTCTGGACAAATTTTTAAAGTTGATCGAAATTTTTAAGGTTAAGTTGAGTTGAAAAATCCGTCAAAAATCATTAGTGTCTTTGAAATTTTTTTTAATTTTTTTGGTAAGAATTAGAACAAATTGATTTATTTCTATAAAAACTAGATATTTCAATTTATTACTGGCTAAAATTTTGCTTCTTTATCTTTAAAAATAAAGTCTGGAAAAATTTTTAAAGTTGATCGAAATTTTTAAGGTTAAGTTGAGTTTTATCAAAAATCATTAGTGTCTTTGGAAATTTTTTTTTAATTTTTTGGTGATAATTAGAACATATTGGTTTATCTCCATAAAAACTGGATATTTTAATTTACAATGTGTGGCAAAAGTCTTTAAGCATGGTACATAGTCTGTCAAAAACAGAACGGATAAAGATAAACACACCAAATTTGTTATATTTGTTTATTCAAAGTGTATTCAAAGTGTCAACAATAATAATTTAACATCAAAGTTCGAAATATCCTCCCTTGACTTTGATGCAGGCACGGAGTCTGGGGAGGAAGGCACCCACCGTGGCAGACAGGTAGTTGACGTCGAGTTCGTCCCACGTCTTCTGAAGGGTGCGCATCAGAACGTTCAAACTGGTGTGTGCCTTCGCGCAGGTTTTCTGCTAAAGTACAGACCACACGGAGAAGTTCAATGGATTCAAATTAAAGGAGTACGGTGGTCATTCCGAGGAGGTGATCATGAAAGGTAAAAATTGAACCACTCTGGCCTTGTGGGCGGACGCGCTATCCTGCTGGAAGCTCCAGGGGAGACCGTTGAAGTGTGTCTGGCTCTACTCAAAGATACGGTCATTCTGGCGATTGAAGCACTCCTCCGCGATGAACAACTTCTCGTCGGCGAGGAGGACGTCCATGTGGCCTACCGGAAAAAATCGGTGCAGAAGTTGACGACACCTCTGAAGCCGAGTGGTCTTCCTCTTGTCCGTGAGCATGTGGGTCTTCTGCAGTTTGATGTTACGAAGCTTGATATGCTGTTTGGTGGTCATTTTTCTGAGACTTCGCTTGGGGTTCGATCTGATTCTCTCCCAGACGCGCTTCACCATAGTAGGAGTCTCTGCAGTTTTCGGTCTTCCACTCCAAGGATGGTCCTGGACCGTAATAAACTCCCTATGACGACGAAAGGTGTACTAGATCATCGATCGGAAAAATCCAGTGATGATTCGGATCTCATGGTTGGATTTTCCGGCACGGTCCAAGGTCAGAATGGTGGTCCGATCTGTTTCAGAGACCATAACTCTGAAAGTAAGATACAGTAAAGCTCCGTTAATCCGAACTCCAATAATCCGGATTCTCCAGTAATCCGGACGAAATTGAAATATTAATTTACATTATCTATTCCATAATTCGGATTACTTGTGACTCCATAATCTGGATCGCCTCGGTTTTCATTGATCCGGATTAGCGGAACTTCACTGTAGGTAAGAGCGTGAAATTTGGAGGAATGATTAACAACAATAAACGAACAAACACGCAAAAAATCAACGAAATAAAACAACAAACAAAAAATTTACGATATGGGTCCGGGGGGGGCTTAAGAACTTTTGCCACACCCTGTATTACCGGCTAAAAATTTTTTCCTTATCTTTAAAAATAAAGTCTGGACGATTTTTTTTTAATTTGTAGAAATTTTTATGGTTATGTTAGGCTCCATCAAAAATCATTAGTGCTTTTTGAATTTTCTTTTAATTTTTTTGGTGATAATTAGAACAAATTGGTTTATTTCGATGAAAACTACATATTTTAATTTATTATTAACTAAATTTTCTTTTCCCTATTTTGAAAAATAAAGTCTGGGCGATTTTTTAAAATTTGTGGAAAATTTAAAGGTTATATTAGGTTCGAAAATTTTTTAAAATTTTTTAGTACTAACTAGAAAAAATCGGTTTATCTCGATTAAAACTAGATATTTCAGTTTATAACTAGCTAAAATTTCTTTTCGTTATCTTTAAAACTAAAGCCTGGCCAAATTTTTAAAGTTGATCGAAAATTTTTAAGGTTATGATAGGTTCCATCAAAAAACATTAATGTCTTTGGAAATTTTTTAAATTTTTTTGGTAATAATTAGAATAAATTGGTTTATTTCGATGAAAACCAGATGTTTTAATTTATTATTAGCTAAATTTTCTTGTCCCTATTTTTAAAAATAAAGTCTGGGCGATTTTTCTAATTTAGTTTAAATTTTATAAGGTTGTTAGATTCGAAAATTTTTTAAAATTCTTTGGCGACAATTGGAACAAATCTGTTTATTTAGATAAAAACTAGATATATCAATTTATTATTGTCTAAAATTTCTTTTCGTTATCTTTAAAAATAAAGCCTGGGCGATTTTTTAAAGTTAAAAAAAATTTTAAGGTTATGTCAGGCTCCGTTAAAAATCATTAATGTCTTTGGAAATTTTTTTAAATTTTTTGGTAATAATTAGAATAAATTGGCTTATTTCTGTAAAAACTAGATATTTCAATTTATTATTGTCTAAATTTTCTTTTCGTTGTCTTTAAAAATAAAGTCTGAGCGATTTTTTAAAGTTAGTAGAAATTTTATAAGGTTGTGTTTGGTTCAAACATTTTTTTAATTTTTTTGGTGATAATTAGAACAAATTGGTTTATTTCTATAAAAACTAGATATTTTAATTTATTATTTTCTAAATTTTCTTTTCTTTATTTTTAAAAATAAAGTCTGGGTGATTTTTTTAATTTGACCAAATTAAAATTTTTGGGGTTATCTTGGTTTCAATCAAAAAATCTCACATTATAAACTTGATTATCTACCAAATTAAAATTATTTTTAGACAATTTTAAGACCTTTTGATAAAAAAAAAATTTATTAGTGAAAAAACTAAAAGTCGTAGAAAATTCATTTTTGGTAAAAATAAAGACTAAATTTCAATCTAAATCTTGTTAAAATTTTAAATCTCAACAATTAGTTTCTTATTAATTTTAACTGTAAATTAATAAAGCTTTAAAACTAAGCAAATAAATAAAAAGTTTTTTTATGACAGTTGGAATAAAACCTCAACCTAAAAAACCCCAAGCTTTAAAAACACTAAAACAAACGTTTTACCCTAATTTTTATTTTGTTTCAGGCGTTTACCACAGTTTCAACGAAACGTAGCTCGGTAAGTACTTTCTCATGTTTTTACTAAACAAACCTTTATTGATCCAGATATTATTTCCTTTTTGACTTTTCATTATTATTCTTTATTTTTTAAAACTAGAAGTTACTATCAACAATAAAGACTTTTAGTACAGTTGTTTGAGATTGTCAAATATTAACACCTTTATTAACTTTGCATATAAACTTGATAGTAACTTGTTAATAACTTACTTAATTTAATCGCGTAAACGAACGAAACTTAGGAGAGTTAATATACTACCGAACCCAGACAGTATAACCGTTGTAATAATTTTATAACCAAGGAATACATATTTTACTAGGGAACATAAATTCAAGCTCCCTAAACATAACCTATTCGTCTGGTTTAGAAACTACCGTAAAGTTTTACTACCACGACGTTCGTTTAAAGCTTGTAATAGGATTTTTAATAATTATTATTTTTCTTTATGATGGTAAAAGTTCGAATAAAACTTCTTCTCTTGATAAGTATATAAAGTTTCCAACAGTTTCGTTTATTATTAACTAATGTTTATCATTTATTATTAAGTAGTGTTAACGGAGTGTTTCAACCATCTCTTCTAATTGACATACATTGTTCGTGTAATATGAATGCTTGATGTTAGCTGTCTGTCAAGTGTACGATAAATAGACAGAGTAACACAACTAACACAGCTTCAAAGCTTTTGAACGAGGTGTATTTCCAGGTAACCTAAATTAGTAAATAGATCGACGTTTCTATTGTAAATTAGTCGAGTGTTGAGTTATCGATTAAGGCTGACTTTTACCAACCTCCTGTTAATTTAACCAGCGGTTTAATTTCAATTTCAACTTATGCGATTGGCTACTTTGCCAATAACCATGGTAATAAACCGCTGGTTAAATTAACAGGAGGTTGGTAAAAGTCAGCCTAAAAAATTTTTTTTAATTGATTTTTGGGTATTTTAAGGTGATTTTTGTTCTAAATGGTAGCTATAAGGTTATAGTTTTAATTAAAACTAGTTTAGTTTTATTTTTAGTATTTTTCTAAAACAAATTTATTGTTTTTGGTTGAATTGATCAACATTTTGGTAACTTTGGTGGAAGCTTTACGAATTTTGTAAGTTTTTGGTGAAATTAAAAAAAAAAATTTGTACATGTTTGGTGGAATTTTTACAAATTTTATGTTTTTTGGTGGAATTTTTAAAAAATTCATTACTTTTGGTAAAATTATTAAACATTTTAGTAACTTTGGTGGAATTTTTATGAATTTACTAAGTTTTTGATGGTATATTCAAGGTTTTAGTTAATTTTTAATGAAATTGTTTCTAATTTGATTGATTTTTGGTGGAATTTTAAAAGAATTTGGACATTTTGGTGGAATTTTTTAAAAATTTGGTAAGTTTTTGGTAGAATTATTAAAAATGTTGACAATTTCGGTGTAATTTTTAGGATTTTTGTTTAAGTTTTTGGTGGAATAAAAAAAATTCAGTAAGTTTTGGGTGTAGTTGTTAAATATTTTAATAGCTTTGGTGGAATATTTGCGAATTTTATTCATTTCTGGTGGAATTTAAAAAAAATTCAGTGTTTTTGGTAGAATTCTTATGAATTTAGTAAGTTTTTGGTGGAATTTAAAAAAAAAATTATTATTTTTGGTAGAATTATTAAAAATTTTAGTAACTTTGGTGGAATTTTTATGAATTTACTAAGTTTTGAATTTTCAAGGTTTTAGTTATTTTTTTAATGAAATTGTTTCTAATTTGATTGATTTTTGGTGGAATTTTAAAAGAATTTGGACATTTTGGTGGAATTTTTAAAAAATTTGGTAAGTTTTTGGTAGAATTGTTAAAAATGTTGACAATTTCGGCGTAATTTTTAGAATTTTTTTAAATTTTTGGCGGAATAAAAAAAATTCAGTAAGTTTTGGGTGTAGTTGTTAAATATTTTAATAGCTTTGGTGGAATTTTTGCGAATTTTATTCATTTCTGGTGGAATTTTAAAAAAATTCAGTGTTTTTGGTAAAATTCTTATGAATTTAGTAAGTTTTTGGTGGAATTTTAAAAAAATTCAGTGTTTTTGGTAAAATTGTTATGAATTTAGTAAGTTTTTGGTGGAATTTTAAAAAAATTCAGTACATTTTTGGTGGAATTGTCAAAAATTTTGATAACATTGGTGGAATTTTTCCGAATTTTATTCATTTCTAGTGGAATAAAAAAATCAGTGTTTTTGGTAAAATTGTTATGAATTTAGTAAGTTTTTGGTGGAATTTTTAAAAAATTCAGTATATTTTTGGTGGAATTATCAAAAATTTTGATAACATTGGTGGAATTTTTGCGAATTTTATTCATTTCTGGTGGAATTTAAAAAAATTCAGTGTTTTTGGTAAAATTCTTATGAATTTAGTAAGTTTTTGGTGGAATTTTAAAAGAATTCAGTATATTTTTGGTGGAATTATCAAAAATTTTGATAACATTGGTGGAATTTTTGCGAATTTTATCCATTTCTGGTGGAATTTTAAAAAAATTCAGTGTTTTTGGTAAAATTGTTATGAATTTAGTAGGTTTTTGGTGGAATTTTTAAAAAATTCAGTATGTTTTTGGTGGAATTATCAAAAATTTTGATAACATTGGTGGAATTTTTGCGAATTTTATTCATTTCTAGTGGAATAAAAAAAAATCAATGTTTTTTGGTAAAATTGTTACGAATTTAGTAAGTTTTTGGTGGAATTTTTAAAAAATTCAGTATGGTTTTGGTGGAATTATCAAAAATTTAGATAACATTGGTGGAATTTTTGCGAATTTTATTCATTTCTGGTGGAATTTTAGAAAAATTCAGTGTTTTTGGTAAAATTCTTATGAATTTAGTAAGTTTTGGTGGAATTTTTAAAAAATTTAGTATGCTTTTGGTGGAATTATCAAAAATTTTGATAACATTGGTGGAATTTTTGCGAATTTTATTCATTTCTGGCGGAATTAAAAAAAAATTAAGTGTTTTCGGTAAGATTGTTATGAATTTAGTAAGTTTTTGGTGGAATTTTTGCAAATTGTATCAATTTTTGGTGAAATTTTTAAAAAATTCAGTATATTTTTGGAGGAATTATCAAAAATTTTGATAACATTGGTGGAATTTTTGCGAATTTTATTCATTTCTGGTGGAATTTTAAAAAATTCAGTGTTTTTGGTAAAATTCTTATGAATTTAGTAAGTTTTTGGTGGAATTTTTAAAAAATTCAGTATATTTTTGGTGGAATTATCAAAAATTTTGATAACACTGGTGGAATTTTTGCGAATTTTATTCATTTTTGATGGAATTTTTAAAAAATTCAGTGGTTTTTATGGGATTTTTACGAATTTAGTATGTTTTTAGTGAAATTTTTCCAATTTTATTAATTTTTGGTGGAATTTTTATAAAATTCAGTATGTTTTTGATGGAATTGTTAAAAAAGTTGATAACTTTGGTGGAATTTTTTATTAACTTTAATCATTTTTGGTGGAATTGTTAAAAATATTGGTAATTTTAGTAGAATTTTTATGAATTTGGGAAGTTTTTAGTGGTGTTTTTTAAAAATCAGTAAGTTTTTGGTGGAATTATTCAACATTTTTGTAGCTTTGGTAGAAAATTGAAAAAATTTAGTACGTTTTTGGTGGAATTGTTAAAAATGTTGGTAACTTTGGTGGAATTTTTACGAATATAGTAAGTTTTTCGTGGAATTTTTATTAATTTTATTGATTCTGGGTGGAATTTTTAAAAAGTTCACTAAGTTTTTAGTAGAATTGTCTCCAAATTTAATAATTTTTGGTGAAATTAATCTTAATTTTAGTATATTTTTAAAAAAATCAGCAAGTTTTTGGTAGAATTGTTAAAAATTTTGATAGCTTTGGTGGAATTTTTACAAATTTTATAAGTTTTTGGTGGAATTATTAAAAATTTTTAGTAACTTTGGTGGAATTTTTACAAATTTACTTAAATTTTTGGTGATATTTTCAAGAATTTAATTAGTTTTTAGTGAAATTTATTCGAATTTTTGCTGGGCATAAATTACAGTATGCAAAATTCGTATTCGCATATGGGAAGGTGGGTATGTTAGGGACACTTTTTATAATCCATTTAATTGTGGCCATACCAGCAACATAAAAATTTTAAAATGTATACCATCGAATAGCTTACTGTTTATACTATATTTAGGTACTTATTTGATGTCATTTTTTCTAATGGTTAGAGTTTTGTTGCAGTAGAAGTGATCATTTGTACTTTTGTCCCAAACGTACCTTGCGTTGGTATGTATGAGACAGTCACAAAATCACGGAAGCATAATTGTTTTCTTCATCTTCTTCCGTCTCTAATTTCCTTTTACGCTGTGGTTAACCTTCTCTTCCCTTTTTCGAAATTTTTCATTCTTGATTTTTAATGTTTCTTCTATTAACAGTTTTTCGGGTATGCTTGTTAATATCTTTGTAATATCTTTATAAATTGTAACTGTTTTGCACGGGTTATTCAAGAACCAATTACCAAGAGTCGATTGTGTATATAGGAGGTATATCTGGGACGTCCCAAATATCCCTTTCTTTCAATGTCCCAGACATACCTCATTGTAGTTTTTCTACATTTTATTTTTTTTAAATTTTAGTGTAGGACACAAATAAAAGACAGCAAGGTATATTGATCAAAAACAGTTTGTAGACTTCACCAATAATAATTTATTAAGTTTTGTAAATAAACATAGTTATAACCAGTACTTATCTGATGCACCCGATTTTTACTTTGAAACAACATAAAGGCAAATGTCCAATTTTTAAGGTTAAAATAACTGACTGCATTTCAAGTTTCTACGATGTAGCACTGTAGGTAACACTTGTAAATTTAAAGTAAGAGAACAGGGTAAATTCAAACAAGTTTTCGATTTGGATCAATTGTCTCAAACATACCACCGTCCCAAACATACCCACCTTCCCCTACCTACCGAAAAATTAGAAAATCACAAATTACTCAAGAAAGGTACTACAAATTTCAAATATTTTTGATGATTTATTTCACTTAGAAAAATAAAAATAAAATTAGATCCTTTGGTCACCTATGTAGCTCGAGTACTAACCGCAAAAGGGCATTTTGTTCACAGTTGGTAGCAAAAGCCGTATTCGTACAGTACAAACTTAAGTTTTAACTAAGAAACTTATACATTTGGAATAATATTAATATTTTGTTGGGCAGCCTTTTTGTTTAAGAAGACCAGTTAGACGTTTCGGCATCGATTCCACTAGTTTAGTTGTTAATTTAGGTGGTATTTTAGCCCATTCAGTCTTCAACGCTTTTTTTTAAGTCGATTACGTTTCTAATATCGTAATGTTTCAATTTCTTCTTGAATATTGACCATAAGTTCTCAATGGGATTGAGATCTGGGCTTTGGGGTGGTGTTTTGAGGTATTTTGGACAGTTATACAAGATCCAAAGTCTATCTAACGCGGTATGCTTCGGATCATTATCTTGTTGAAAGATAAAATCTCGCAAACATCCCATTTTTTCTGCACTTTGCTTTAAATTCTTTTTCAAAATGTTTATATATCCTTTCGCATTCAATATTTCATCGATGAAATAAAGATTTTCAACTCCTGCTGCTGAAAAACACCCTCATACCATCACCGAGCCCCCACCATGTTTGAACGTAGGTACTAGATTATGTGGATAGAGGCTCGTATTTTTCTCTCGCCAAATTCTTACTCGTCTATCTGATGTTTTTATATTGAATTTAGACCCATCAGTGACAATTACAATTTTCCAGAAGTTAAAGTCTTTATTTTGGCATTTCTTTGCAAATGCAATCCGTTTTTGTTTATTAATTCTACTTATAGATGGTTTTCTAAGAGCATACCGACTTTTAAATCCGATTTTTAATGTAATTTCGCACGGTTTGAGGGGTAACCCGAATTCCAAAATCCTGTTCAAGAGTAGCAGCCAGTACCACACCACTTACAGTAGAATCCTTACGGATTTGTCGACGTATGAATGAACAATATCTTCTTATTAGCTTCGATCGATATACATTTCGTCGTGCTTTGTTAAATTGACTGGTCTTTTTATAATTTTGCACCACGTATTGTATAGTAGAAATGCTGCACTTCACTAATTTTGCCATTTCACGCAATGATTTTCCTTCTATATATAAATTTATTATTATTTTTCTTTGTTCATCAAAAAGTTCATCTGACTTTCTACCAATTTCGAATTTTCTAAAATTTATATAATAATTCACCTGAATTTGAAATTTTTTGAACAAAGAGTGCTTAACAGACAAAACGGGAAATAACATGATTACAAATCTTGTATAACGTCAGCATTGTAGTCGAAAATACAATCTTGCCAACGAAACGCGATCCGTTGACTTAAAAGTGCGCGCGCGAATCCGACTCGATTCAAATTCAGATAATTAACATTTTTTTTTTAATTTTCCGCTAAATTCCTTAATTCAATAAGACCAAATTGTAGACGATCCGTCTATCATAATTTGTATAGACGTATTACACTTTTCATATTCTTCAACTTGATATCTGGTGTTTCTCACCCCTGTACAAATTTCTTCCATAATTTCCTGTTTAAGACCAACCTTTTAGCTTCCCGTAAAGTTGTTCCTTTTTTCTTCTAGTATCTTTTGGATTACTTCTCCCTATGATTGTTACGATCTTCCTCTTCTTCTCTTTCCCCGCATTGCTGATTGCCAGACTTGCTTCACCAGCCTTGAATCTTGCATTTTATGTAGATTACCCCACCAACGTAATTGTCGTTTTTCAATAAATCGTTTAGTGATTCGATATGAAGATCTTTCCTTATCTCGATGCTTCTAAGTTTATCTTTCTTAGTCCCTCCATTTACCCTTCTAAGATATTTCATCTCAACTGCTTTTAATTCTTTTTTTTTTTTCTCTGTTTGAGAATGCTCAAGTCTCATATCCACAGGTAATCCATTTTTTTTGTCAATGGTTTGTTCTAATATCTTCATGGCGATGATTTAATAACCATATATTTACTTGGAAAATTACATTTCCAGAGACATACACAGCTAAGGATCAAAATTCTGGACTCTGGATTTCTTCACAGAAACTCTACACGACGTGATTTATCCTTCGTTCTAAACCAATAAAATGAAAATTAATTCTCAAATAGTAAATATTCAAATAATATCAATAAGGCAAAATATCTCATTTTAAATTTAATATTTGTCTTGCATTGTTTTTTGTCATCCAAGTACTTTCACAAAAGAATTGTAACGATTTCTTTGGTAATTTAATCAATTGTAACGACTGATTAAAACGTTCATTTACTTTAATAATTACATTTTCGGAGAAATATAGGTGTAAAGATTAAAATTACAAATCCAAAAGTCGGTTTCTTCACCAATTATATTACCAATTATATTTCTTTACCACTTATTTTAATAATCACATTCTTGCAGTGATGAACGATTAAGAAGTGACGTTGTGGTCCTAAAAGTCGATTTTTCTATAGCACAAACCTTTCTGTTTTTCAATTTACTTCAATCGATGAATTTTGAAGCAAGCAAATACATTTTTAAGAGTATTAAAGCTTACTTGTTTGTTTAGATTGATTAATTTACTTTAAATTCAGCTTATAGGCCATTTCTTTGGGAAATTCTTTTCGGCGTCAAAACGTTCACGTAAAATGAGATTTTTATAATTACTCGTGAGATTCTAAAATACTTTCTACCTCAATATCATGGCGTAAACTGTTCTCAATAGAAGTTCAGGCGAATTTCCCAATGACTTGTACAGCAAAACAACCTTTGCTTCTTTGTATTATTAAAAATTTTAATGAAATTACAATATTTTTACAATAATCCCCTGTTGGAACCTTCAAAATTATTCATTCGTCCTCTCCATCTTCCAAACGTAGCCTTTTTCCAATCGTCAAAGCACATTTTCGAGCGCCAAACGTAGAAATTTGCAGCATGAGATTTATCAATGGTTTTCGAAATATTTGAAGAAATTTTACGTTAGTCCTCTCCTTAAACGATTAAAATCGGCGTAAAAAAAGTTTGAACACGTCATTAGGGTCCAAATTTAAACGTTCAAATACTTTTTGAATCCAAAAAAACCATTAAAGGGGCGCTGCTTGCTTACTACTCTAATATATTATAAAAGGTAGTTTTATTCCAAATTTTACCAAAAAATTTTAAAAAATTCTCAAACTTAGCTATAATTTTTGATAGTTCTAACCTAACCTTTAAAAAATCGATCAATTTTAAAAATTCTTAAAAAATCGATTTTTAGGTATTTCTATATGATTTTTATTCTAAATGAAAGTTAAGAAATTCTAATTTAACGGTAAATATTTGTGTTAGTACGTTTGTATTGGATGTTAATTTTTATTGAAAACGTTCCTCATTGTACGTTTTCATGTAACATGAAAATCTTTCCATTGTGAACCAGCTGGCGGAGAATATCTTTTGAATTCTTGGATTTTTTTTTTTCGGGGAGTGAAAACCTTCGTCGTGAAATACGACGCGCTGCTTTCAACGCCCCCGTTCGACTGAGACGAGATTTACAGCGGGAGGAATTCCGATTTAAATTTACTTTACTTTCAATTTAATACAACCAGGCGATTCCATTAAGGGTCCTTGCAAGGAGCGCTCCGGACCTGCTGAGTTATGATGCCGATTCCGGATTTTTGTTTCCTTTTGCCGGGGCGCGTCTTTGCATCTCGAAGCGAGGGGTTTAATTGAGAAAATAAATCGCCAAAGTGCGACTTCTATAGTTGGAAAATCAACGCTATTAAACGCCTCAACTTATTTAAAAATATTTTCGTGTATTACACCCGGCGCATCCGCCAAAATTTCGTTTTAACTTTAGTTTTAAAACTAAAGTATTTAACTGAAAACAACTCGCATAAAAGTAAGTAGTAAACCTGACGTTGTCGCAAAATGACGCCGAACCATTTTCGGTCCATCCCCTTGCACTAGGAAGATGTAATTCGAGTTTTCCGACGTTATTACTCGCATCGTACCGTTACTTGAGACTTCGACGCCCTTCGGCGAAGACGTCTAACAACCGCGTCGTCGGGGAAAGAAGGCAAAGTGTGCGCCACATCGAGTTTCCAATTAGGGAGGAAGCTCCACACACGCTCGCCCTCGTTCTAATCATTCCCCTTGTTTTATATTAACAAGCCTCCAAGGTAGCAAAACCGTCGTTAACGTCGGCACTTTTTCTCTTTAAACGGCAACAAAGACTAAAATTGCGCGGCGTTTACGTCTTCAATCACTTTTAGCGGCGAATTCTCGTAAAAGAGATTGTTTACGACCCGGTTTCAATTAAATTACTCTTCGGCCGCAACCGTTCATTTACGTTGGGGACGTTATTCAATGCTTGACGTTTATAGGTGGTTCAAATAAGCCCCATACCATACTATATTGACCTCGATAATCCCTGCGATGGAAGCTTGGTCACGTTTTATCTGCCACTTTACTACTCTGTAATGGATTAAATGTGGAAATATTTTTGAAAAAAAATCAATTTAAATATTTCAATTTATTTTCAATAAAAAAATTTTGTTAAAAAATTGGTGGATGCGCCGGTTTAAAACTTTATATATAATAAAGCTATAAATTTTACTTGAAAAAAATTCTCTAAGTGTCTTAGTTTTTAACTTATTTAAAATTAAAGTTAACTTTTTTGAAAATTTGAGGTTAAACGTCAAAAATTGTCATTTTTGTTTATAGCTCTTTAAATATCAAAATTAAAAAAAATCTTTTATTATAAAAAAATGTTTATAATTAACAAAGCTACAAATTTTATTTGAAAAAAATTTCTCTATCTGTCTTAATTTTTGCCTTATTTGAGATTAAGCTTGACTTTTTTGAAAATTTGAGGTTAAACGTCAAAAATTGACATTTTTGTTTATAGCTCTTTAAATATCAACATTAAAAAAAAATCTTTTATTCTAAAAAATGTTCATAATTAACAAAGCTACAAATTTTATTTGAAAAAAAATTTTCTATCTGTCTTACTTTTTGACTTATTTGAGATTAAAGTTAACTTTTTTGAAAATTTGAGGTTAAACGTCAAAAATTGTCATTTTTGTTTATAGCTTTTTAAATATCAAAATTAAAAAAAAACTTTTATTATAAAAAATGTTCATAATTAACAAAGCTACAAATTTAATTTGAAAAGAATTTCTCTATCTGTCTTACTTTTTGACTTATTTGAGATTAAACTAGACTTTTTTGAAAATTTGAGGTTAAACGTCAAAAATTGACATTTTTCTTTATAGCTCTTTAAATATCAAAATTAAAAAAAAATCTTTTATTATAAAAAATGTTCATAATTAACAAAGCTACAAATTTTATTTGAAAAAAATTTCTCTATCTGTCTTACTTTTTGACTTATTTGAGATTAAACTTGACTTTTTTGAAAATTTGAGGTTAAACGTCAAAAATTGACATTTTTGTTTATAGCTCTTTAAATATCAAAATTAAAAAAAATCTTTTATTATAAAAAAATGTTTATAATTAACAAAGCTACAAATTTTATTTAAAAAAAATTTCTCTATCTGTCTTAGTTTTTGACTTATTTGAGATTAAAGTTAACTTTTTTGAAAATTTGAGGTTAAACGTCAAAAATTGTCATTTTTGTTTATATCTCTTTAAATATCAAAATTTAAAAAAATCTTTTATTATAAAAAATGTTCATAATTAACAAAGCTACAAATTTTATTTGAAAAAAAATTCTCTATCTGTCTTACTTTTTGACTTATTTGAGATTAAACTTGACTTTTTTGAAAATTTGAGGGTAAACGTCAAAAATTGACATTTTTGTTTATAGATCTTTAAATATCAAAATTAAAAAAAAACTTTTATTATAAAAAATGTTTATAATTAACAAAGCTACAAATTTTATTTGAAAAAAATTTCTCTATCTGTCTTACTTTTTGACTTATTTGAGATTAAAGTTGACCTCTTTGAAAATTTGAGGTTAAATGTCAAAACTTAAAAATTTTTAATTATAACTTCTTTAACACGTTGAGCGCCACGTCATCGAGCTTTTCGTTCAGGTCGCATGGCCTGACGGGGAAGTCGTCATAAAACCGCCTGACAGTCAACGTGTTAATATCGAAAATTAAAAAAAAATTATAACAAAAAATATTCACGATTATTTTGAAAATTTTATATGAAATTAGGCGAAATTTTAGACAATTTTAAACGAAATTGGATAAAATTTTAGACAAAATTCGACGATTTTGGAAAATTCTATAAAAAATTTTAGAATTTTAAGTTCAATTAAGTTATTTTTTTAATGAAATTTGAAAATTTTAGATGAAATTAGACGAAATTTGTTAGTTTTAGACAATTTTAAAGGAAATTTGTTGAAATTTTAGACTAAATTCGACGACTTCGGAAAATTTTAGACGAAATTTCGCAATCAAAGTTATTTTTTAATGAAATTCGAAAATTTAAGATGAAATTAAGCGAAATATTAGAAAATTTTAAGCGAAATTGGATGAAATTTTGAACGAAATTCGACGTTTTTTGAAAAATTCTAGTTATATAATAAAATTATAACTTCTAAATGTTGAATTTTAATGTAATTCAAAGAAAATTCAACGTTTAAAACGTCAAGTTTAATTTTTAGAATGGTACTAAAATTTTGATTTATGTCAAAAAATATACTCATCTTTAAAAATTTTTTTAATTTTTTTGACAATAATTAGAGAAAAACCATCTTTTTTAGATTAAAATAGAATGTTTTGGTTTTAATTTGATGTAAAAATCACATCTCTATTTTTATAAATAAAGTCTGGAGGATTTTTTTAATTTTACCAAAATTTCAAAAAGTTGGGTTATGTCAAAAAACATTTTCATCTTTAAATTTTTTTTTATTTTTTTTGATAGTAATTAGAGAAAATTCATGTTTTTTGCATTAAAATAGAATGTTTTAGACTTAATTTGATGTAAAAATCATACCTCTATTTTTATAAATAAAGTCTGTACAATTTTTTTAAAGTTGTAATTTTCGAAAAATTAGGTTATGTCAATAAACATAATCTTTAAAATTTTTTTTAATTTTTTTGATAGTAATTAGAGAAAATCAATCTTTTTTAGATTAAAATAGAATGTTTTAGATTTAATTTGATGTAAAAATCATATCTCTATTTTTATAAATAAAGCCGGGATGATTTTTTTAATTTTACCAAAATTTCAAAAAGTTGGGTTATGTCAAAAAACGTTCCCTTCTTTAAAAATTTTTTTAATTTTTTTGATAGTAATTAGAGAAAATCCATCTTTTTTAGATTAAAATAGAATGTTTTAGATTTAATTTGATGTAAAAATCACATCTCTATTTTTATAAATAAAGTCTGGAGGATTTTTTTAATTTTACCAAAATTTCAAAAAGTTGGGTTATGTTAAAAAACGTTCCCTTCTTTAAAAATTTTTTTAATTTTTTTGATAGTAATTAGAGAAAATCCATCTTTTTTAGATTAAAATAGAATGTTTTAGATTTAATTTGATGTAAACATCATATCTCTATTTTTATAAATAAAGCCTGGAGGATTTTTTTAATTTTACCAAAATTTCAAAAAGTTGGGTTATGTCAAAAAATGTTCCCTTCTTTAAAATTTTTTTAAATTTTTTTGATAGTAATTAGAGAAAATCCATCTTTTTTAGATTAAAATAGAATGTTTTGGATTTAATTTGATGTAAAAATCACATCTCTATTTTTATAAATAAAGCCTGGAGGATTTTTTTAATTTTACCAAAATTTCAAAAAGTTGGGTTATGTCAAAAAACGTTCCCTTCTTTAAAAATTTTTTTAATTTTTTTGATAGTAATTAGAGAAAATCCATCTTTTTTAGATTAAAATAGAATGTTTTAGATTTAATTTGATGTAAAAATCATATCTCTATTTTTATAAATAAAGTCTGGAGGATTTTTTTAATTTTACCAAAATTTCAAAAAGTTGGGTTATGTTAAAAAACATTCTCATCTTTAAAAATTTTTTTAATTTTTTTGATAGTAATTAGAGAAAATCAGTTTTTTTAGATTAAAATAGAATGTTTTGGATTTAATTTGATGTAAAAATTATACCTCTATTCTTATAAATAAAGTCTGTACGATTTTTTTAAAGTTGTAATTTTCGAAAAATTAGGTTATGTCAATAAACATAATCTTTAAAAATTTTTTTAATTTTTTTGATAGTAATTAGAGAAAATCCATCTTTTTTAGATTAAAATAGAATGTTTTAGATTTAATTTGATGTAAAAATCATATCTCTATTTTTATAAATAAAGCCTGGAGGATTTTTTTAATTTTACCAAAATTTCAAAAAGTTGGGTTATGTTAAAAGACATTCTCATCTTTAAAATTTTTTTTATTTTTTTTTATAGTAATTAGAGAAAATCCATATTTTTTAGATTAAAATAGAATGTTTTTGATTTAATTTGATGTAAAAATCATATCTCTATTTTTATAAATAAACCCTGGAGGATTTTTTTAATTTTACCAAAATTTCAAAAAGTTGGGTTATGTTAAAAAACGTTCTCATCTTTAAAATTTTTTTAATTTTTTTGATAGTAATTAGAGAAAATCCATCTTTTTTAGATTAAAATAGAATGTTTTAGATTTAATTTGATGTAAAAATCATATCTCTATTTTTATAAATAAACCCTGGAGGATTTTTTTAATTTTACCAAAATTTCAAAAAGTTGGGTTATGTTAAAAAACATTCTCAATTTTAAAATTTTTTTTAATTTTTTTGACAATAATTAGAGAAAAACCACCTTTTTTAGATTAAAATAGAATGTTTTGGTTTTAATTTGATGTAAAAACCATATCTCTATTTTTATAAATAAAGCCTGGAGGATTTTTTTAATTTTACCAAAATTTCAAAAAGTTGGGTTATGTAAAAAAACGTTCCCTTTTTTAAAATTTTTTTTAATTTTTTTGATGGTAATTAGAGAAAATCCATCTTTTTTAGATTAAAATAGAATGTTTTGGATTTAATTTGATGTAAAAATCACATCTCTATTTTTATAAATAAAGCCTGGAGGATTTTTTTAATTTTACCAAAATTTCAAAAAGTTGGGTTATGTTAAAAAACGTTCCCTTCTTTAAAAATTTTTTTAATTTTTTTGATAGTAATTAGAGAAAATCCATCTTTTTTAGATTAAAATAGAATGTTTTAGATTTAATTTGATGTAAAAATCATATCTCTATTTTTATAAATAAAGCCTGGAGGATTTTTTTAATTTTACCAAAATTTCAAAAAGTTGGGTTATGTCAAAAAACGTTCCCTTCTTTAAAAATTTTTTTATTTTTTTTGATTGTAATTAGAGAAAATCCATCTTTTTTAGATTAAAATAGAATGTTTTGGATTTAATTTGATGTAAAAATCATATCTCTATTTTTATAAATAAAGCCTGGAGGATTTTTTTAATTTTACCAAAATTTCAAAAAGTTGGGTTATGTTAAAAAACGTTCCCTTCTTTAAAAATTTTTTTAATTTTTTTGATAGTAATTAGAGAAAATCCATTTTTTTTAGATTAAAATAGAATGTTTTGGATTTAATTTGATGTAAAAATCATATCTCTATTTTTATAAATAAAGTCTGGAGGATTTTTTTTATTTTACCAAAATTTCAAAAAGTTGGGTTATGTTAAAAAACGTTCCCTTCTTTAAAAATTTTTTTAATTTTTTTGATAGTAATTGGAGAAAATCCATCTTTTTTAGATTAAAATAGAATGTTTTAGATTTAATTTAGCACAAGAATCATTTTCCTATTCCTATAAATAAAGTCTCTACGGTTGTATTTATGGTCTTAATGAGTGAAAATGTTCCCGTTTATATAAAAAAATAAGAGTTAAAACAGTCAAGAGTTAAAACTGTTAAAATGAGTGCTGGAATGAACCGGCTAATGGGAGTGTTGTTAATTGGCGCGAAGCTAGCCCGTCCAATTTCGATTATATTTCCAATATCCACGCCATCTGCAGTCGGTGGATTGGGTTTTTCAATCTGCGCGGGTTCGGCAGTGTTGAAGCCGGATCGCCTATTTTGGCATTGTTTTTGAGCAAGCGCCGTACGAGCCCCCAACAATGTCCGATAAGCGAACGGACTGGATTCACGCAAACCGAATTCGGTTCGGCTAATTCCCAAAATTTACCAGCTTTTGTACAATTTAATAAGAGCTTTGTTGTCGAAAAAGTGGTCGTTCTGGGGAACTAGCGTCACGGTCCGTTGCGTACAATACCGCAACGAACAATGCCGAATGAAGCACTAAACTGCTACTGTAATTTTAGTAATTGTCAATCCGGTCAAATTGATACCTTTATTTCAGTGTCACTATAAATTAAAATGAAGTAAATTCTAAGTGTTAAATTTTAATCTAATTCAAAAAATATTCCATTTTTACAACGTATCCTCATTTTTTAAATCTTAAAAAAATTCAATTAGGGGACATTAAGTTACATTTTTTCTTCTGACGGAAAAACTAAAAGTCGTGGAAAATTCATCTTTGGTAAAAATAAAGATTAAGTTTCAGTCTAAATTCCCATAAAATTTCAAGTCTCTAAAACAATTAGTTTCTTAGATATGAATTTTTAAAAAATTGATAAATTTTAATCAACATTAGGTTACATTTTCTCTCCTGAGGGAAAAACTAAAAGTCGTAGAAAATTCATCTTTGGTAAAAATAAAGATTAAGTTTCAATCTAAATTCCCATAAAATTTCAAGTCTCAGGAACAATTAGTTTTTTAGATATGAATTTTTAAAAATTGGCAAGTTTTAATAAACATGTTAATTAAGTTGGGTTAGAATTTTTTTTCTATAGGAAAAATAAATGACATGAATATTGAAAAATTACTAGTATAGACATAAATATAGACATAAATATAGATAGAAATATAGATAGAAATATAGATAGAAATATAGATAGAAATATAGATATAGATTCAATATTTCAAAGGAGAAATTAAAAATAAAGATCGATGAGTGTATTTCATGTTTGGAAAGTAACCAAGACATACTTGGTTGAATCGGGCGGTCGTAAAGACGTCTCGGGCGTAAGTAAAACTCTGGCGGAACGCAAACCGACTATAAATATTACTAAAATTTCATCGTCCGTCGTACGACAGGCGAAACGTCGCGCTGCAGACGGGGGATCCGCCCCGGGAACGTCGGGAAAGCTCGCGTGCTTTTAGCGAATGAAACGTACCGGGCAAAAGTGCTCAGTACCGTTGAGGGCCCCGTTAAGTTTTGTTGCCCGTGAAAATGCTGAATGACGTGACCCAGAAGTCCCATTTATACCTACCCTCCATAGGCGGTTCCTTTTCCCCATTCAACCCAACCCCCCTTATTCTCATAAATATTTACACCTCGAATACAAGAATAAGATTGTTCGATTTTTCCCTTTTACATCAAGTTTTGTATTAAAATTAAAAATTTTCTAAGAAAATAAAGCAAGAAATGTAAGAAATAAGACCTTCTTTGAGAATAACTAACCCAACCTTATTCTAAATTTGCATAAATACACCTCAAATATAAATAAAAATAGAATCTTTTAGGTTTAATATAAAGAAAGATTTTTTTCTCAATCTTTAAAATTGAATTTTTGACGAATTTTTAAAGTTGGTCGATTTTTGAAAAGTTTGGTTAAGTGTCAAAAATTTTTTATCAACTTTGAAAATTTTTTTAATTTTTTTGACAAGACTTGGAACATAACGGTCTTTTTTAATTAAAATAAGAATATTTTAGGTTTCATTAAGAAAAGAAATCAAATCAAAATCTTTAAAAATGAATTTTTGATGAATTTTTTAAAAAATGGTTAATTTTCTAACCTAAAAAAAATTTTACCAACTTTGAAAATTTTTTTAAATTTTTTTGACAACACTTGGAACAAAACGGTCTTTTTTAATTATAATTAGAATGTTTTAGGTTTCATCTAGAAAAAAAATCAAATCAAAATCTTTAAAAATGATTTTTTTATGAATTTTTTAAAAAATGGTTAATTTTCTAACCTAAAAAAAATTTTACCAACTTTGAAAATTTTTTAAATTTTTTTGACAACATTTGGAATAAAACGGTCTTTTTTAATTAAAATTAGAATGTTTTGAGTTTCATCTAGAGAAAAAATCAAATTAAAATCTTTAAAAATGAATTTTTGATGAATTTTTTAAAAAATTGTTAATTTTCTAACCTAAAAAAAATTTTACCAACTTTGAAAATTTTTTAAATTTTTTTGACAAGACTTGGAACAAAACGGTCTTTTTTAGTTAAAATAAGAATGTTTTAAATTTCATCCCGAAAAAAAATCAAATCAAAATCTTTAAAAATGAATTTTTGATGAATTTTTAAACTTAAAATTAAGATAAAAAAGTGTCAAAAATTTTTACCAACTTTGAAAATTTTTTTAATTTTTTTGACAACACTTGGAATAAAACGGTCTCTTTTAATTAAAATAAGAATGTTTTAGATTTCATCTAGAAAAAAAATCAAATCAAAATCTTTAAAAATGATTTTTTTATGAATTTTTTAAAAAATGGTTAATTTTCTAACCTAAAAAAATTTTTACCAACTTTGAAAATTTTTTTAATTTTTTTGACAACATTTGGAATAAAACGGTCTTTTTTAATTAAAATTAGAATGTTTTAAAATGTTTTAAGTTTAATCTAGAGAAAAAATCAAATCAAAATCTTTAAAAATGATTTTTTTATGATTTTTTTAAAAAAATGGTTAATTTTCTAACCTAAAAAAAATTTTACCAATTTTGAAAATTCTTTTAATTTTTTTGACAACACTTGGAATGAAACGGTCTTTTTTAATTAAAATAAGAATGTTTTAAGTTTCATTTAGAAAAAAAATCAAATCAAAATCTTTAAAAATGATTTTTTTTTGAATTTTTTAAAAAATGGTTAATTTTCTAACCTGAAAAAATTTTTACCAACTTTGAAAATTTTTTTAAATTTTTTTGACAAGACGGAACAAAACGGTCTTTTTTAATTAAAATTAGAATGTTTTAGGTTTCATTTAGAAAAAAAATCAAATCAAAATCTTTAAAAATGATTTTTTTATGAATTTTTTTAAAAAATGGTTAATTTTCTAACCTAAAAAAATTTTTACCAACTTTGAAAATTTTTTTAATTTTTTTGACAACACTTTGAATAAAACGGTCTTTTTTAATTAAAATTAGAATGTTTTAGGTTTCATCTAGAGAAAAAATCAAATTAAAATCTTTAAAAATGAATTTTTGATGAATTTTTTAAAAAATGGTTAATTTTCTAACCTGAAAAAATTTTTACCAACTTTGAAAATTTTTTTAATTTTTTTGACAAGACTTGGAACATAACGGTCTTTTTTAATTAAAATAAGAATGTTTTAAATTTCATTTAGAAAAAAAATCAAATCAAAATGTTTAAAAATGAATTTTTTATGAATTTTTTAAAAAATGGTTAATTTTCTAACCTAAAGAAAATTTTACCAACTTTGAAAATTTTTTTAAATTTTTTGACAACACTTTGAATAAAACGGTCTTTTTTAATTAAAATTAGAATGTTTTAGGTTTCATCTAGAGAAAAAATCAATTCAAAATCTTTAAAAATGATTTTTTTATGAATTTTTTAAAAAATGGTTAATTTTCTAACCTAAAAAAAATTTTACCAACTTTGAAAATTTTTTTAATTTTTTTGACAACACTAGGAATGAAACGGTCCTTTTTAATTAAAATAACAATGTTTTGAGTTTCATTTAGAAAAAAAAATCAAATTAAAATTTTTAAAATTGAATTTTTTACGAATTTTTAAAGTTGATCGATTTTTGAAAAATTTGGTTAGAATTATCAAAAATCATTGTTAACTTTGAGAATTTTTTTAAATTTTTTTGGTAATATTTAGAATAAAACAATCTTTTTTAATCAAAACTAGAATCTTTTAACTTTCATTTAGAATAAAAATCATAATAAAATATAGAAAAATCGATTTTTTATGATTTTTTAAACTTAATCAATTTTTTTTTAAACTTAAAATAATACGCTCCACCCTCACTCTAAATAATTTCACTTAAATCTCTCCGTTCTCAAAATTTATCTCCATCCCGCATTTTACCCCGGAATAGTTTCGGGAAATTCGCTTCCGCTCGCTGAAAATATTTTCAATTTCCACGTACAAACAAGGATAAACGCCTCCTGGAAGCAAAATAGACGAGCTGCGAGTCGGCAGACGGGGAAAGTAAAACAACGCCGAGTTTCGCGAAATTTCACCTCCCCGTCTATCCAGCTTATGAGATTTGTGCCGTATAAACACGCGCGAAATATCGCGGCGACATGTTTTGTGCGACCGAATTGTTATACCATTTCAAATCTGCGGTTTTGTTCGCGCCGGCACCGATTTCCTTTGCTTTACAACCCCATACAACCCCCGTTCGTGACAGTTAGATGGCTAACTAGTTGAGACTTGTTAGCGAGAGGTGAAACCGCCAACTTTACTACCGCGTTACGTCGGCTTCGCGTATATACCGAGTGTTCAATCGATATAATTGAATCAGGGGATGAAACGGTGTAATTATATAGTTTTAGTAAACTAGTTTATCAATAAGGAATGATTAACATTAAATAGATGGTTAAATTTTCAATTGGTATGTTGATGATTTTTAAAATTGATTTTTAATTAGGTTAAAAATGTTAAAAATGTCAAAAAATGATAACTAACTTTGAATTTTTTTTTTTAATTAACTTTGATAATTACCTCAAAATTAATTAATTATGTAATAAAAACAAGACATAAACTTAATAAAAAATTACGTTTATTAAGAGAAACTTTAATAATTAGTTATTAAACTTTTCGCGATTCTTTTATCCATCGCTGTCGCTCTCCGGTTGCATATAATTAAAGTTGACCGAGTTGAACGAGCTGCGTATTAAACGAGGTCCGCCCCGAAATTGAGTCTGCCGTCCAACAACCGGCATTAACTTCGTCCCTATTTCATGGACCAAGTCAAACAGACCTCGAGGTCGGGCTAATAACGTCCTGCCTGAATAACATGTTTTAATTAGTAACCGTTAGACACGCCAGGTGGACACAAGTCGTCGCACTGCGCCATCTACCACCTCGAACAGCACTTCGATCACTTGTATACAACACGTATATTTGAAAATACTTTTTCCCCGTATTTTAGTCATTTAGTCAATTACCCTTGAGAAATGATCGCGTAAATATCGTGTGTGACATCGTTTCATGTCCCAAGATATTTACTTTTTTTGGATAATACATCCACTTATTTTATTTAGATGTATAAATAAAATAAGCTCCTATAAATAAAATAAGTGGTTGTCAGCAACACAAAAAAATATATTTGAGCTAACCACTAGGTATAAACAAACATTGCATTATTAAAAAGAACAAAAATGTCGTTGTTGTTTGAATAATTTAACGGTGAGGAACGATAACCGTCCTGTGAATAATTGATTTGGTTTTGAGGGTAAAAGAATGGGTCTAATTTTCTTTTATTTATTTATTTATATTTGTAGGTTGTTTTTTATGTGCTTTTACAACGGTTTACATAATAAATGAAAGGTATAGGAATAAAATGGGTTCATCGATAAATTAAAAAATCATTTTTTAATACTTATAAATTCTTTTAAAACTCCCTTCCACCAAACCTCATAAATGATCGTGAACTAAATTTTGATCGTAACCCAACCCAACCCCGTTGTAACGTTATTAAACCTACGCTTCACCCAGTAAACAACCAAACCGGTTATAATACCGCAGGGTTGTAACATAAGGTCCGGTATATCCCCGATGTGTGTCGAGGGATATTGTTATTGGAACCCCTTTTTCCCCGATCTTTCGATCTTTATTTCGAACGGATTTAATTAGTGCTTCGCCGATTGAGTCGATTTATGAAAGGGCCAACAAGTGGCCGCGGCGGGCGTTCCTACGTGCTTCAACTTCATCGGATGCAAACCCGATAAATCACCTCGGCCCCAAACACACGACCATTAATTTTCGCGCTGCAATCTCCCCAACGCCGAAATCTGGCTCCGCGGCCACCGAAATTCACTCACGTGCTCGCCAAATTTATGTAAGGGTCGGTGCGGTATTTTAATCCCGAAAGCTTAAAAAGCTCGGTTTGTGCGCCACTTAAAATAA
This sequence comes from Digitonthophagus gazella, assembly GCA_036711955.1. NCBI lineage: Eukaryota > Metazoa > Arthropoda > Insecta > Coleoptera > Scarabaeidae > Digitonthophagus > Digitonthophagus gazella. The sequence goes on along the minus strand of JASCIT010000002.1, from coordinate 1,872,475 downwards.
ACTATGTGAAAAAGACTTTGGCGTATTGGTTCGTTTTTCTAACCGATCGATAGCTTTAAATCCAAAGGTATAAATAAGTAATGTGCACGTGTAAATTCCTGGTGTTTAGTTTCTTTTAAAGGACATATAAAAAATATACTTTGTTAGTCATTTTCGTATTAGATATCAAATATATCATATAACCAAGGATTTTGTATGAAGTATGTATTTAATTACAATAACAATTTAAGAAAGATAACTTTAATAATTTTCAAAATCACTCGTTAAAAAAGTGGGTTAAAGGTGATTCAAAAGTATTTCAAACGTCATTTTTTTGAGGCTTAGAGGTAGTTTTTAGGTAGTTTTAGGTAGTTCAAAAGACGTTCAAAAGCATAAAATTAGCCCAAATAAAGTTGGTTCAAAAGACGTTCAAAACTGGTTTAAGAATAGTTCCAAAGTCATTCAATGGGTCTTCAAAGGTAATTCAAAGATCGTTCTAAGATGGTTCAAAAGTAGCTCAAAGGTCGTTTTAAGATGGTTTAAAAGTAACTCAAATGTCGTTTAAAAACTTAAAGGTGGTCCAAAAGACAAACATTCAAAGGTGGTTTAAGAGTAGTTCAAAAATCATTGAAAGGTGTTTGAAAAGTTGATTCAAAAGTATTTCAAACGGCATTGGACGCTTAGAGGTAGTTCAAAAGTCGTTCAAAGGTATAAAGTTGGCTCAAATGACAGACGTTAAAAACTGGTTTAAGAGTAGTTCCAAAGTCATTCAAAGGTGCTTCAAAGGTAGTTCAAAGATCGTTCTAAGATGGTTCAAAAGTAGCTCAAAGGTCGTTTTAAGATGGTTCAAAAGTAACTCAAAGGTCGTTTAAAGACTTAAAGGTGGCCCAAAAGACAGACATTCAAAGGTGGTTTAAGAGTAGTTCAGAAATCATTGAAAGGTATTTGAAAAGTTGATTCAAAAGTATTTCAAACGGCATTGGAGGCTTAGAGGTAGTTCAAAAGTCGTTCAAAGGCATAAAGTTGGCTCAAATGACAGACGTTCAAAACTGGTTTAAGAGTAGTTCCAAAGTCATTCAAGGATGCTTCAAAAGTAGTTCAAAGATCGTTCTAAGGTGGTTCAAAAGTAGCTCAAAAGTCCTTTAAAGGCTCCAAGGTGGACAAAAAGACAAACGTTCAAAGGTGGTTTAAGAGTAGTTCAATAGCCATTCAAAGGTGGTTCAAAAGTGGCTCAAAGGTCGTTCTAAGATGATTCAAAAGTAGCTCAAAGGTCGTTTAAATTCTCCAAGGTTGCCCAAAAGACAGACGTTTTAAGGTGGTTTAAGAGTAGTTTAGAAATCATTGAAAGGTGTTTGAAAAGTAGTTTAATGATCATTCTAAGGTGGTTTACAAGTAACTCAAAGGTCATTTAAAAACTCCAAGGTGATTCAAAAGACAGACGTTCAAAGGTGGTTTAAGAGTAGTTCAATAGTCATTTAAAGGTAGTTCAAAAATGGCTCAAAGGTCGATCTAAGATGGTTCAAAAGTAGCTCAAAGGTCGTTTAAATTCTCCAAGGTTACCCAAAAGACAGACGTTCAAAGGTGGTTTAAAAGTAGTTCAATAGTCATTTAAAGATGGTTCAAAAATGGCTCAAAGGTCGATCTAAGATGGTTCAAAAGTAGCTCAAAGGTCGTTTAAATTCTCCAAGGTTGCCCAAAAGACAGACGTTCAAAGGTGGTTTAAGAGTAGTTTAGAAATCATTGAAAGGTGTTTGAAAAGTAGTTTAATGGTCATTCTAAGGTGGTTTACAAGTAACTTAAGGATTGTTTAAAAACTCCAAGGTGGGCTAAAAGACAGACGTTCAAAGGTGGTTTAAGATTAGTTCAATAGTCATTCAAAGGTGGTTCAAAAGTGGCTCAAAGGTCGTTCTAAGGTGGTTCAAAAGTAGCTCAAAAGTCGTTCAAAGGCACAAAGTTGTCCCAAATAACAAACGTACAAAACTGGTTTAAGAGTAGTTCCAAAGTCATTCAAAGGTGCTTCAAAGGTAGTTCAAAGATCGTTCTAAGATGGTTCGAAAGTAGCTCAAAGGGCATTTAACAACTCCAAGGTGGTCTAAAAGACAGACATTCAAAGGTGGTTTAAGAGTAGTTCAATAGTCATTTAAAGGTGGTTCAAAAATGGCTCAAAGATCGATCTAAGATAGTTCAAAAGTAGCTCAAAGGTTGTTTAAAGGCTCCAAGGTGGCCCAAAAGACAGATGTTCAAAGGTGGTTTAAGAGTAGTTTAGAAATCATTCCAAGGTGCTTCAAAAGTAGTTCAAAGGTGATTCAAAAATAATTCAAGGATCGCTCAAAAACTCAAAGATGGTCCAAAAAATGTTCAAGGGTAATTTAAGAGTAGTTGAAACGTGATTCAAAAATAGTTCAAAGATGGTTCAGAAATAACTCAAAGGTCATTCAAAGGTAGTTCAAAAATAGTTCACAGGTCGTTCTAGAGTGGTTCAAAGGTCGTCCAAAGGCTGAAAGATCACCCAAAAGGCAGACGTTCAAAGGTAGTTTTAGAACAGTTGAAAAGTGGTTCGAAGGTAGTTCAAAGATCGTTCTAAAGTGCCCCAAAAGTTGTTCAAAGGCTCAAAGGTGACCTAAAAGACAAACGTTCAAAAGTTAGTTTTAGAATAGTTGAATGGTGGTTCAAAAATTGTTCCATGGTCGTTCTAAGATTGTTCAAAGGTTGTTCAAAAGTGACTCAAAGGTAATTCAAAGGTGACCCAAAAGACAGACATTCAAAGATGGTTCAAATGTAGTTAAAAGGTCGTTCTAAAGTGTCCCAAAACTCGTTTAAAGGCTCAAAGATGGCCCAAAAGACAGACGTTCAAAGGTAGTTTTAAAATAGTTAAATAGTGGTTCAAAAATAGTTCCAAGATCGTTCTAAGGTTGTTCAAAGGTTGTTCAAAAGTGACTCAAAGGTCATTCAAAGGTAGCTCAAAAGACAGACGTTCAAAGGTGGTTCAAAAGTATTTCAAAGGTCATTCAGAGGTAGTTCAAAAGAATTTCAAAGCTCGGTCAAAGACTTAAAGGTGACAGACATTCAACAATGGTTCAAAAGTAGTTCAAAGGTTGTTCTAAAGTGCCCCAAAGGTCGTTCAAAGGCTCAAAGGTGACCCAAAAGACAGACGTTCAAAGATAGTTTTAGAATAGTTCAATAGTGGTTCAAAAATAGTTCCAATGTCGTTCTAAGGTTGTTCAAAATTACTTCAAAAGTCATTCAAAGGTGGTTCAAAAGAATTTTAAAGCTCGTTCAAATACTTAAAGGTGACCCAAAAGACAGACATTCAAAAATGGTTCAAAAGTAGTTCAAAGGTTGTTCTAAAGTACCCCAAAGGTCGTTCAAAGGCTCAAAGGTGACCTAAAAGACAGACGGTCAAAGTTAGTTTTAGAATAGTTAAATAGTGGTTCAAAAATAGTTCCAAGGTTGTTTAAAAGTGACTCAAAGGTCATTCAAAGGTGGCCCAAAAGACAGAGATTCAAAGGTGGTTCAAAAGTAGTTCAAAGGTCATTCTAAAGTGCCCCAAAGGTCGTTCAAAGACTCAAAGGTAACCCAAAAAACAGACGTTCAAAGGTAATTTTAGAATAGTTGAATAGTGGTTCAAAAATAATTCAAAGATCGTTCTAAGGTTGTTCGAAGGTTGTTCAAAAGTGACTCAAAGGTCATTCAAAGGTGGCTCAAAAGACAGACATTCAAAGGTGGTTCAAAAATACTTCAACGATCATTCAAAGATGGTTCAAAAGAATTTCAAAGCTCGTTCAAAGACTTAAAGGTGACCCAAAAGACAGACATTCAAAGATGGTTCAAAAGTAGTTGAAAGGTCGTTCTAAAGTGCCCCAAAAGTCGTTCAAAGGCTCAAAGGTGACCCAAAAGACAGACGTTCAAAGGTAGTTTTAGAATAGTTCAATAGTGGTTCAAAAATAGTTCCAAGGTCGTTCTAAGGTTGTTTAAAAGTGACTCAAAGGTCATTCAAAGCTGTCTCAAAAGACAGGCGTTCGAAGGTGGTTCAAAAGTACGTCAAGGGTCATTCAAATGGGGTTCATAAGAATTTCAAAGCTCGTTTAAAGATTTAAAGATGACCCAAAAGATAGACATTCAAAGGTGGTTTTAGAATAGTTGAAAAGTGATTCAAAGATGGTTCAAAAGTAGTTCAAAGGTCGTTCAAAGACTCAAAGGCAACCCAAAAAACAGACGTTCAAAGGTAATTTTAGAATAGTTGAATAGTGGTTCAAAAATAGTTCCAAAGTCGTTCTAAGGTTGTTTAAAAGGAACTCAAAGGTCATTCAAAGGTGGCCCAAAAGACTGACGTTCAAAGGTGGTTCAAAAGTACTTTAAAGGTCATTCAAAGGTGATTCAAAAGAATTTCAAAGCTCGTTCGAAGACTTAAAGGTGACCCAAAAGACAGATGTTCAAAGGTGGTTTACGATTACTTCAAAAATCATTCAAAGGTGTTCCAAAAATAATCCAAAGATCGTTCTAAGGTGATTCAAAACTGTCTCAAATATCTTGTAAAGACTCCAAGATGGTTCAAAAGTATTTTATTTAATCTAGTTGAGGTTGATAAACTCCAGGTGGTCTTTTCCCCCAAAAGACATTTTAATAAATATGATAGAATCCCTTTAAACAAGTTTCTGTCTAAATTGCGTCTGGACCAAACAAAGGACACGGTCGATCGTTCGATTATAGAGGGTATGTCATCTCCGGAATAGATTTCCAAATCGCGGATGGAAAATTGAAGGCTCGGAATCGAAATCTGCCTCGGCCAGGCATCAACACCGGCTTATTGTTCGCCCTTGGTGCGATGATCGCGAGGAGGGAAACTTTCGCAAGCGAATAAAAGTGAAACGGTCGTCGCTTCGCCGAGAGATTATTATTGGGGTCCGGCACTTCGGAAAATTAATGCCGGAGAACTAACGGTTATTAAAGTTTTCGAGCGGGAACGTTCGGGCGGAACTAAAAGGTTTAAGCTGTGTTTGTGAGCGTTTGCTTGAAAACAGCCTCGAATAATAGTCTTTGGTTTTCTTTCAATTATAACGGATGATGGAAGATGGAAAATGCGATCTCGTTATTAACGTTGTTATTGATTATTATTGAATTTGAATCCATTTAAGTTTTTGTTATAAAATGAATGAATAATAAGATGATAAGAATGAAGATGGAATTTAAATTTATTTTTTGTTGTTGCCAAATGGATTTTTCTACAATGGACGATTTCCAGGAACTTTTTTTGTATGTATTTGCCACTTTAGAGTTGGTTTGAGAAAAAGCAGCCTGGATGGGGTTCGGTACTAGGTCCGTATCGTCAGTTGGAATCGAGTCAAAAGGTGCACAGAGCACATAAATTCCGGATAAGCGTACTCGAGGCGCACAGATAGTGCGGCGGCCACGGCCCAAAAATATCAACAAGGAATCTATTCCCGGACCTCTCCGTGAAAAATTTATGTCCTGCGGCGTCGGCCGTGTCGCTTATCGACAAAACTACCGCCCCTCTCTCGCAAAAAGTGTTGGGGGATGCGGTCGGCGTTGAAAAATTATCGATTCTGTCTAGCACCCCAGTTGTTCAAACTCGTTCAAACTCAATCTCACTCATACTTTAAAATTTTTTAGTCTATCTTAAATTTTTTAGTCTATCTTAAATTTTTTAGTCTATCTTAAATTTTTTCTTATATAAAATTAAATTTTATTTAATTTTTAAAATTTTTTATTTTGGACAAAAAATTCATTGGTGTCTTTGAGAATTTTTTTAATTTTTTTGGAAACAGTTAGAACAATTTTGTCTTTTTTATTTTAAAATAGACATTTTAATCTATCTTGGGTTAAAAATTCATCTCTTTATTTTTAAAAATAAAGTCTATGGGAATTTTTTAAGTTGTTTAATTTTTCATGTTGGGTGAAAAAATCATTGGTGTCTTTAGGAATTTTTTTAATTTTTTTGGTAACAGTTAGAATAAATTAATCTTTTTGGTTATAAAGTGTATACTTGAATTTATCTTGACTTAGAAATTCTTTGCATTATTTTTATAAATAAAGCCTCTGGGAATTTTTAAAATTTCCCAATTTTTTATTTTGGACAAAAAATTCATTGATGTCTTTAAATTTTTTTTTAATTTTTTTGGAAATAATTAGAACAATTTTTTTTATTATAAAATAGACATTTTAATCTATCTTGGGTTAAAAATTCATCGTTTTATTTTGAAAAATAAAGTCTGTGGGAATTTTTTAAGTTGTTTAATTTTTCATGTTGGATGAAAAAATCATTGGTGTCTTTAGGAATTTTTTTAATTTTTTTGACAACAGTTAGAATAAATTAATCTTTTTGGTTATAAAGTAGATACTTTAATTTATCTCGAGTTAGAAATTCTTTGAATTATTTTTATAAATAAAGCCTCTGGGAATTTTTAAAATTTCCCAATTTTTTATGTTGGACAAAAAATTCATTGATGTCTTTAAAATTTTTTTTAATTTTTTTGGAAACAGTTAGAACAATTCTGTCTTTTTTATTTTAAAATAGACATTTTAATCTATCTTGGGTTAAAAATTCATCGCTTTATTTTTAAAAATAAAGTCTATGGGAATTTTTAAAGTTGTTTAATTTTTCATGTTGGGTGAAAAAATCATTGGTGTCTTTAGGAATTTTTTTAAATTTTTTGACAACAGTTAGAATAAATTAATCTTTTTGGTTATAAAGTAGATACTTTAATTTATCTTGAGTTAGAAATTCTTTGCATTATTTTTATAAATAAAGCCTCTGGGAATTTTTAAAATTTCCCAATTTTTTATGTTGGACAAAAAAAAATCACTGATGTCTTTAAATTTTTTTTTAATTTTTTTGGAAACAGAACAATTTTGTCTTTTTTATTATAAAATAGATATTTTAATCTATCTAAGGTTAAAAATTCATCTCTTTATTTTTAAAAATAAAGTCTATGGGAATTTTTTAAGTTGTTTAATATTTCATGTTGGGTGAAAAAATCATTGGTGTTTTTAGGAATTTTTTAATTTTTTTGACAACAGTTAGAATAAATTAATCTTTTTAGTTATAAACTAGATACTTTAATTTATCTTGAGTTAGAAATTCTTTGAATTATTTTTATAAATAAAGCCTCTGGGAATTTTTAAAGTTTCCCAATTTTTTATTTTGGACAAAAAATTCATTGATGTCTTTAAATTTTTTTTTAATTTTTTTGGAAACAGTTAGAACAATTTTGTCTTTTTTATTATAAAATAGATATTTTAATCTATCTAAGGTTAAAAATTCATTTCTTTATTTTTAAAAATAAAGTCTGTAGGAATTTTTTAAGTTGTTTAATTTTTCATGTTGGGTGAAAAAATCATTGGTGTTTTTAGGAATTTTTTTAATTTTTTTGGCAACAGTTAGAATAAATTAATCTTTTTGGTTATAAACTAGATACTTTAATTTATCTTGAGTTAGAAATTCTTTGAATTATTTTTATAAATAAAGCCTCTGGGAATTTTTAAAATTTCCCAACTTTTTATGTTGGACAAAAAAATTCATTGATGTCTTTAAATTTTTTTTAAATTTTTTTGGAAACAGTTAGAACAATTTTGTCTTTTTTATTATAAAATAGACATTTTAATCTATCTAAGGTTAAAAATTCATCTCTTTATTTTTAAAAATAAAGTCTGTGGGAATTTTTTAAGTTGTTTAATTTTTCATGTTGGATGAAAAAATCATTGGTGTTTTTAGGAATTTTTTTAATTTTTTTGGTAACAGTTAGAATAAATTAATCTTTTTGGTTATAAACTAGATACTTTAATTTATCTTGAGTTAGAAATTCTTTGAATTATTTTTATAAATAAAGCCTCTGGGAATTTTTAAAGTTTCCCAATTTTTTATTTTGGACAAAAAATTCATTGATGTCTTTAAATTTTTTTTTAATTTTTTTGGAAACAGTTAGAACAATTTTGTCTTTTTTATTATAAAATAGATATTTTAATCTATCTAAGGTTAAAAATTCATTTCTTTATTTTTAAAAATAAAGTCTGTGGGAATTTTGTAAGTTGTCTAATTCTTCATGTTGGGTGAAAAAATCATTGGTGTTTTTAGGAATTTTTTTAATTTTTTTGGAAACAGTTAGAATAAATTAATCTTTTTGGTTATAAAGTAGACACTTCAATTTATCTTGAGTTAGAAATTTTTTGCATTATTTTTATAAATAAAGCCTCTGGGAATTTTTAAAATTTCCCAATTTTTTATGTTGGACAAAAAATTCATTGATGTCTTTAAATTTTTTTTTAATTTTTTTGGAAACAGTACAATTTTGTCTTTTTTATTATAAAATAGACATTTTAATCTATCTTGGGTTAAAAATTCATCTCTTTATTTTTAAAAATAAAGTCTGTGGGAATTTTTTAAGTTGTTTAATTTTTCATGTTGGATGAAAAAATCATTGATGTTTTTAGGAATTTTTTTAATTTTTTTGGTAACAGTTAGAATAAATTAATCTTTTTGGTTATAAACTAGATACTTTAATTTATCTTGAGTTAGAAATTCTTTGCATTATTTTTATAAATAAAGCCCCTGGGAATTTTTAAAATTTCCCAATTTTTTATTTTGGACAAAAAATTCATTGATGTCTTTAAAATTTTTTTTTTAATTTTTTTGGAAACAATTAGAACAATTTTTTTTTATTATAAAATAGACATTTTAATCTATCTTGGGTTAAAAATTCATCGTTTTATTTTTAAAAATAAAGTCTGTGGGAATTTTTTAAGTTGTTTAATTTTTCATGTTGGGTGAAAAAATCATTGGTGTTTTTAGGAATTTTTTTAATTTTTTTGGTAACAGTTAGAATAAATTTATCTTTTTGGTTATAAAGTAGATACTTGAATTTATCATGAGTTAGAAATTCTTTGCATTATTTTTATAAATAAAGCCTCTGGGAAGTTACAACAAATTTATTTTTTTAGTTATAACGCACATATTTCAATTTATTTTGGGTTAAAATTTTTTTTCTTAATTTTCATAAATAAAGCTCGTGGGAATTTTTAAAATTTTGTAAAAACGAATTTCTCTTTACACCGTGCATTAGCAACGACAAAAGCCGTTAGTTTCAAGTTTGGGCGTTCCAGTTCCACTTCCGGTTATATTATATAATAATGAATATGGTTCCGCACGGGGACGGTGAATGGCGGAAACTTAAAGACTGAGAAACTCGCATCTGAATAGAGTTAGTGTGAAGTTAATATCAACAAACTTATTTATAAAGGCGGGGTCCGGGATAATCCGACAAAGTTCCGGCTGCAACGAACTTGAATTGCTTCGGTTCGCGGCCACCACGTCGAATTAATTTTATTCCTTAAAATAACAAGGAATAATTTAAATTTCCCTGTAAATACACTCCGCGTTAATATAAAACCCTTGTACTTTGGAGAAATGGAGCGGGATAACAACGAACACAATTTCTCACTTAACCGGGGTTCGTTTTAAAAATATCTCCCGGAGACGAAAACCGTACCCTGACATATTTCTTGATATATATCTGTCCGAAGGACGGTCAAAAAATACGGCATAAATCCGGATTGAACGTGACCTTAGGTTCAACGTCAAACCGAATTACTCAAATCCATCACAGTCAAAGACAGATTTGCGTCCGATGGACGTCGTCGTCACCTCTACTTCTAACAAATTACCCTAAATGGATCGAATTCAACACCTAAGCTTAGTGAAGATTTATTAAATCATTTCTCTAAATCATCTTAACACAATAAAAATTTACTTTTTTAAATACTTATTTAGTATTCAAAAATCATCATCTGTACAAACATTACAGAAGCTCAACCCTAAAGTAAACCATCCACCCTGGTTGGTAGACAGTAGACATGAATACAAATAAATTTATAATTCTCAGAACGTCTGATATGCGAACCACATGCTCGAGATACACGTCTCTCACTCAATTGCTTTTAAGACGAGTTAAAAGGATGAGATGTGTCGGGATTGTGTATTTGGGGCTTTCTCTCGTAGATATGGGAATGGTGGATTTGAAATAATATAGTAGGGTCCGAGGTTGTGACATCTGTTAAGGCGCTGGACGAAACCTTATCTGGACATTTCCGAGCGCCCTAAAGAAAAAGAATAACGAACTTTCGCGAACTGCTACGTTTAATTTGCGAAGTTTATCGGAGTCCTTCTGGGATTTCCTCGTTGGCGGTATCTATATCCATGGAGACGCCACTCAGAAAACTTTTATGTACACAATAAATTCGTAAAGTTTTCATCATAACTTTCCGGCGTATGAAATTTGTCGAGGGATAACGTACAATCCTGTTCATTACGCTTAAAATCGGGTTTTATTTTTATATGTTCTTAGGATTTTTTTTTAATTTTTTTGGAAATAGTTAGAACAAATTTGTCTATTTAGTTATAAACTAGACATTTTAGTTTATCTTGGGTTAAAAGCCCTTTTCTTAATTTCCATAAATAAAGTCTGTGGGAATTTTTAAATTTCCCCAATTTTTTTTCCAAATTTTTATGTTAGACCAAAAAAAACCACTGATGTCTTTTGGAATTTTTTTATTTTTTTTTTGAAGCAATTAGAACAAATCTGTCTTTTTAGTTATAAACTAGACATTTTAATTTATCTTGGGTTAAAAGGTCTTTTCTTAATTTCCATAAATAAAGTCTGTGGGAATTTTTAAATTTCCCCAATTTTTTTCTAAATTTTATGTTAGACCAAAAAAATCACTGATGTCTTTTGGAATTTTTTAAATTTTTTTAGAAGCAATTAGGACAAATCTGTCTTTTTAGTTATAAACTAGACATTTTAGTTTATCTTGGGTTAAAAGCTCTTTTCTTAATTTCCATAAATTAAGTCTGTGGGAATTTTTAAATTTCCCCAATTTTTTTCCAAATTTTTATGTTAGATCAAAAAAATCACTGATGTCTTTGGAATTTTTTTTAATTTTTTTGGGAACAATTAGAACAAACCTGGCTTTTTAGTTATAAACTAGACATTTTAGTTTATCTTGGGTTAAAAGCCCTTTTCTTAATTTCCATAAATTAAGTCTGTGGGAATTTTTAAATTTCCCCAATTTTTTTTCAAAATTTTTATGTTAGACCAAAAAAATCACTGATGTCTTTGGAATTTTTTTTAATTTTTTTGGGAACAATTAGAACAAACCTGGCTTTTTAGTTATAAACTAGACATTTTAGTTTATCTTGGGTTAAAAGCCCTTTTCTTAATTTCCATAAATTAAGTCTGTGGGAATTTTTAAATTTCCCCAATTTTTTTTCAAAATTTTATGTTAGACCAAAAAAATCACTGATGTCTTTGGATTTTTTTAAAAATTTTTTGGGAACAATTAGAAAAAATCTGTCTTTTTAGTTATAAACTAGACTTTTTTATTTATCTTAGGTTAAAAGCCCTTTTCTTAATTTCCACAAATAAAGTCTGTGGAAATTTTTAAAATTTTTCAATTTTTTTGTGTTAGACCGAAAAAAATCACTGATGTTTTTAAGAATTTTTTTTATTTTTTTGGGAACAATTAGAACAAATCTGCCTTTTTAGTTATAAACTAGACATTTTAATTTATCTTGGGTTAAAAGGTCTTTTCTTAATTTCCATAAATAAAGTCTGTGGGAATTTTTAAATTTCCCCAATTTTTTTCCAAATTTTTATGTTAGACCAAAAAAATCACTGATGTCTTTGGAAATTTTTTTAATTTTTTTGGGAACAATTAGAACAAATCTGCTTTTTTAGTTATAAACTAGATGTTTTTATTTACCTTGGGTTAAAAGCTCTTTTCTTAATTTCCATAAATAAAGTCTGTGGGAATTTTTAAATCTCCCCAATTTTTTTTTCAAAATTTTATGTTAGACCAAAAAAATCACTGATGTCTTTGGAAATTTTTTTAATTTTTTTGGGAACAATTAGAACAAATCTGGCTTTTTAGTTATAAACTAGACATTTTAGTTTATCTTGGGTTAAAAGCTCTTTTCTTAATTTCCATAAATAAAGTGTGTGGGAATTTTTAAATTTTCCCAATTTGTTTTCCAAATTTTTATGTTAGACCAAAAAAATCACTGATATCTTTGAGATTTTTTTTAATTTTTTTGGGAACACTTAGAACAAATCTGCCTTTTTAGTTATAAACTAGACATTTTAATTTATCTTGGGTTAAAAGGTCTTTTCTTAATTTCCATAAATAAAGTCTGTGGGAATTTTTAAATTTCCCTAATTTTTTTTCAAAATTTCATGTTAGACCAAAAAAATCACTGATGTCTTTGGAATTTTTTTTAATTTTTTTGGGAACAATTAGAACAAATCTGGCTTTTTAGTTATAAACTAGACATTTTAATTTATCTTGGGTTAAAAGCTCTTTTCTTAATTTTCATAAATTAAGTCTGTGGGAATTTTTAAATTTCCCCAATTTTTTTTCAAAATTTTATGTTAGACCAAAAAAATCACTGATGTCTTTGGAAATTTTTTTAATTTTTTTGGGAACAATTAGAACAAATCTGTCTTTTTAGTTATAAACTAGACGTTTTTATTTATCTTGGGTTAAAAGCTCTTTTCTTAATTTCCATAAATTAAGTCCGTGGGAATTTTTAAATTTCCCCAATTTTTTTTCAAAATTTTATGTTAGACCAAAAAAATCACTGATGTCTTTGGAATTTTTTTTAATTTTTTTGGGAACAATTAGAACAAATCTACCTTTTTAGTTATAATCTAGACGTTTTTATTTATCTTGTGTTAAAAGCCCTTTTCTTAATTTCCACAAATAAAGTCGGTGGAAATTTTTAAAATTTTCCAATTTTTTTGTCAATTTTTAGCAGTTATCGAAATATTTTTTTTATACAATTTTAGAATAAATCTTACAGTCCGAATTTATTTATAGAAACTTGAAAAATAAAAAATCATCTATGCTTGTTATTCAAACACACATCTAAAATAGAGTTTAAAAAAGAAACACTACAGTTAAAGGGGTTAACTGTATGTTTAATAAACGCCCTCGTAATACGGTTACGATTGCGTCAATTTCCACGTAAGCTCGCGAGAGATCGTAAAGTTTTATTACGAAATTTTAACCGGGCTAGCGTCGACCTGTTAGCTCACGGTTCGCGTTTACATTTGTAACTTTCCGACGTGCAGTCGTAGAGGAGAACGTAGGTAGAACGTTTTCGCCCCTAAATTATTGAGTTCGCCGGGCAAACAAGTAACCGCATCTGTTCGGTTCTCACCCCGACGGTAATAAAACAAACCCCGATGTTTGCCTGGAGATATGGCCGTTAACGGCACCCACCTTATCGACGCCTGCATTTAAATGTCCTCCCATACGAACAGAGATAATAACTCGAGAGTTCCCCGGTATTGATTATTGATTGCTCGGCATCTATTTTTACCCTCAAGATAAATATTGTTATCTATTTCCTGTTACACTTTTTCTCCCAATAGTTTACACTTTTCCGCAGGTTGGTTTGCTTTTAATCAAATACACGATATTCATAACAAATATTTGAAAAGGAACCAGATAAAAAATTAAACGTTTACATTTAAGTTTCTTCATTTTGACTTAAAACAAGTTATAACTTTGATAAATTTTGATCTTTTTAGTTTTCAATATTAACGTTTTTCTTTCAACATTTCTAAAACTATAAAAGAAGATTTTCCGTAAAACCTCTTCTTGGTCGTTCGCATCATTTCGTATTCCTTTTGAAGGAGAAAGTTTAAGCCGGTCCCTTCCTTCCAGATATTTACATGCTGAAATTTTATTTTTGAGAGAGCTTCGTCTTTCACGGTCGGCGGGCGTCGTTTTTGCGGTTTCGCTCGGACCGGGTTATTTTTAAAAGGAAGCGCAGATATTTTACTATTTAATGCCGGTCTTTGAGCGGCTTAACATATCGACGAAGCCCGCGAACTAGAAAAAGAACTCCCAAAGTAAATATTCTATTTCGGGAACGTAATGGGATACATTTTCAACTCGAAATACGGGTTACTTTTATTATAAATGGTTTAGTTTATTTAATTTAAATAAAGAACTTAAATTCTTTTCTTAATTTTTATAAATAAAGGGAGATTTTTTAATTTTTAAAATTTTTTAACTTTGGAAAAAAATCACTGATGTCTTTGGAAATTTTTTTAATTTTTTTGGTAATGTTTAGAATAAATCTCTTTTTAGTTATAAACTAGACATTTTAGTTTATCTTGGGTTAAAAGCCCTTTTCTTAATTTCCATAAATAAAGTCTGTGGGAATTTTTAAAGTTTTCCAATTTTTTATGTTAGACTAAAAAAATCACTGATGTCTTTGGAATTTTTTTTAATTTTTTTGGTAATGTTTAGAATAAATCTGTCTTTTTGGTTATAAAGCAGATATTTTAATTTACCTTGGGTTAAAAATTCTTTTTATTATTTCTATAAATAAAGTGTCTGGGAAATTTTAAACTTCTGCAATTTTTTACGTTGGTCAAAAAAATCATTGATGTCTTTGGAAATTTTTTAAATTTTTTTGATAATGGTTAGAACAAATCTGTCTTTTTGGTTATAAAGCAGATACTTTAATTTACCTTGGGTTAAAAATTCTTTTTATTATTTCTATAAATAAAGTGTCTGCGAAATTTTAAACTTCTGCAATTTTTTACGTTGGTCAAAAAAATCATTGATGTCTTTGGAAATTTTTTTAATTTTTTTGATAATAGTTAGAACAAATCTGTTTTTTTAGTTATAAAATAGACACTTGAATTTATCTTAGGTTAAAAGTTTTAATCTTTATTTTTATAAATAAAGTCTGTACGATTTTTTAAATTTCCGATATTTTTTAACTTGATGGAAAATCAGTAATGTCTTTAAGAATTTTTTTTAATTTTTTGAAAACAGATAGAACAAATACGTCTTTTTCTTTATAAAATAGACATTTTAATTCATCTTAAGTTAAAAACTCTTCCACTAATTTTCATAAATAAAGTCTGTATGATTTTTTCAAATTCCCCAATTTTTTAAATTTTGCCTTCAAAAATAAAAAGTCAAGTTAAGTCAAAATAAGAACATGAGGATTAATGAATTAAAAGTAGAAACGTTAAGAATTCAAAAAATAAATTAAAATAAACTAGAATAAACTAAAATAAACTAAAATAAACTAAAATGAAGTCAAAACCATCTTTTTTCATTAATTCTGGGTCATGCTCATTACAACAACAACCACATACGAAGGGATATTTGCTTGTAACGGACGAGATGGGGCGGTGTGGTTGTGCCGATACAATCCAGGGAATTTATGGGCCACCGGCTTCCCTTGAAACAAGGACGGAGTTTCGAATGGGGCCAAATCGACCAGCCCTAGGCGTTTTGTCAACCCTGCTACGAACGATTTAGGGGTCGAAATACATGTTTTTGAATTAAATGGATAATAGCGTTAATGATAACCATTTAAACACCCTTTTTGTTTATTACGTTAATTGAATATAGATACAACAGTAGATTTGAAAAGATTGCTATAAATATTTGTATACAAGTTCTTTATAAGAACCAACATAATTTGATATTGTAGTGGAATATTATGGTTTGGAAAACTCATTACATATGGAAATATCAGCACCTTGTTGGTTGTGTAATCCGGGTTGCTGAGCGAAATTGAAATACGAATCGAAAGACGTGTTTTTCCCGGTTTGAAATCGTTTGAGCAAAACGCGCGTCGGTTTTAAAGTGTTCGTGACAGCAACAATAGTTATTACACACAAAGCGTGCACGCTTGCACAGAAAATACATTTCGAACGTTTCTCTCGCTCCGACGATGTGGTCAACGTTTGCACTGTTATTTAGTAATTTAACCCGTTTGTTATTGTTATTCAAATCGAATGGGGTGGAGTAAATTTTACGATTTTCTACCCGATGACAAACACGAAACGTTAATGGAAATAAATTAATCTGGGTAATTTTTTTTTTGTACTCAGGTTATTATTATTTTTTTAATGTATATTATATATAAAAAAATTATAACTACCAAATTTAAATTTTAATGTAATTGAGAAAAAATCAGTTTGAAAATGTAATTTTTAATGTTTAAAAACGTCAATTAAAGATATTAAGTTACAATTTCTCTTCTGAGGGAAAAACTAAAAGCTGTAGAAAATTTTTCTTTGGTAAAAATAAAGACTAATTATTAATCTAAATCCTCGTAAAATTTCAAGTCTCAACAATAATTAGTTTTTTAGATATGAATTTTTTAAAATTGACTAATTTTAATCGACATTGAGTTACATTTTCTCTCCTGAAGGAAAAACTAAAAGTCGTAGAAAATTCATCTTTGGTAGAAATAAAGACTAAGTTTTAATCTAAATCGTGATAAAATTTCAAGTCTCAAAAACAATTAGTTTTTTAGATATGAATTTTTAAAAAATTGATAAATTTTAGTCAACTTGGAAATTAAGTGAGGTTAGAATTTCTCGTCTGTGGGAAAAACTAAAAATCATAGAAAATTTCTCGTTGGTAAAAATAAAGATTAAATTCTAATTTAAATCCTCAACAAATTTGAACTCTCAAAAACTATTAGTTTTTCAGATATGAATTTTTAAAAATTGACAAATTTTAATCGACATTGAGTTACATTTTCTCTCCTGGGAGAAAAACAAGAAGTCGTAGAAAATTCATCTTTGGTAAAAATAAAGATTAAGTTTCAATCTAAATCGTGATAAAATTTCAAGTCTCAAAAACAATTAGTTTTTTAAATATGAATTTTTCAAAATTGATAAATTTTAATGGACTTGGAAATTAAGCTAGGTTAGGATTTCTCATCTGTGGAAAAAACTAAAAATCGTATAAAATTTATCCTTGGTAGAAATAAAGACTAAGTTTTAATCTAAATCGTGATAAAATTTCAAGTCTCAATAACAATTAGTTTTTAAGATATGAATTTTTAAAAGTTGACTAATTTTAATCGACATTAAGTTACATTTTCTCTCCTGAGGGAAAAACTAAAAGTCGTAGAAAATTCATCTTTGGTAGAAATAAAGATTAAGTTTCAATCTAAATCGTGATAAAATTTCAAGTCTCAAAAACAATTAGTTTTTTAGATATGAATTTTTAAAAAATTGATAAATTTTAGTCAACTTGGAAATTAAGTGAGGTTAGAATTTCTCGTCTGTGGGAAAAACTAAAAATCATAGAAAATTTCTCGTTGGTAAAAATAAAGATTAAATTCCAATTTAAATCCTCAACAAATTTGAACTCTCAAAAACTATTAGTTTTTCAGATATGAATTTTTAAAAATTGACAAATTTTAATCGACATTAAGTTACATTTTCTCTCCTGAGGGAAAAACTAAAAGTCGTAGAAAATTCATCTTTGGTACAAATAAAGATTAAGTTTCAATCTAAATCGTGATAAAATTTCAAGTCTCAAAAACAATTAGTTTTTTAGATATGAATTTTTAAAAAATTGATAAATTTTAGTCAACTTGGAAATTAAGTGAGGTTAGAATTTCTCGTCTGTGGGAAAAACTAAAAATCATAGAAAATTTCTCGTTGGTAAAAATAAACATTAAATTCCAATTTAAATCCTCAACAAATTTAAACTCTCAAAAACTATTAGTTTTTCAGATATGAATTTTTAAAAATTGACAAATTTTAATCGACATTAAGTTACATTTTCTCTCCTGGGGGAAAAACAAAAAGGCGTAGAAAATTCATCTTTGGTAAAAATAAAGATTAAGTTTCAATCTAAATCGTGATAAAATTTCAAGTCTCAATAACAATTAGTTTTTTAGATATGAATTTTTCAAAATTGATAAATTTTAATGGACTTGGAAATTAAGCTAGGTTAGGATTTCTCATCTGTGGAAAAAACTAAAAATCGTAGAAAATTTATCCTTGGTTAAAGACTAAGTTTTAATCTAAATCGTGATAAAATTTAAAGTCTCAATAACAATTAGTTTTTAAGATATGATTTTTTAAAAGTTGAAAAATTTTAATCGAAATGTAAATTAAATTAGGTTAAAATTTCGTGTTTTATTAAATCACTTAAATTACAAAATTTTATTGCAAAATGTTGAAATAGATTACTTAAATAAAAAGTATTTAGTTGCCAAATTTATTTTGTGTAATTTTTAAACTTTTGAAATCTTATTGTTGGTAAAAGTAGAGGAAAACGTGTCCATTCAAGGTAAAGTCTAAAGACTCGACTCGGCGACAACGTGTTTTGAATTTTGCAAAAGGCAAACGGGGCAGTAAATTTTATGGATCAAGTTAACAATAAATTTTAAAACGGGGACGCGGCACGTACAACGAATTCCCGGGGGATTACTCACAACGAGGCCTTTTTACAGCGGTACTTAACCGAGGCCTTTAGTCCATGATATAAGAGCCACTTTCCGAAGAACTCTATCGTCTTTATATGACCATCCATCATCTCTACCGGATGCAAAATTTATACGCGAAATAGCTTGTACTTTTGGGAATAGATCGTAGTTTACACAAACTTAAATTTTCAAACTTAATCGCACATATTGAATTATTTAACTTAGAATATCAATTTTCTCCATTTTTTTTATGTTTTTTAGTAAGAGCTAGAACAAATTTTTTTTAGTTTAAAAACAGATATTTTTGTTTGTCGTAGGTTAAAGATTCTCAACTTGATTTCTATTTATAAAGGCTGTAGGATTTTTGAATTAGTACTAAGAATTTGAAAGTTACAACCAAAAAACTGACACAAGCACTCAAAATAGAATTTAAAGTACTTCCATCGTCTCTAACTCCTGTTAGGGAGCTCACGATGCCGCCAATGTTATGGAGTTCACCGTTGCCGCCAATGTTAGGAATATCGACTTCACCGGAGTTGGAGAAGTCTTAAGATATTCCTTTTCTTAAGACTATGTTGAATAATAAAACACTACTTCTTGGTCTTACTTCGTTTATTCTCGTATAATACACTTGACAATTCTTCTTTTCTCGCGATTACGGGTACGGCCGACAGAATGACTGCGAATGTTATTAATGATAGAATGATATTAATGACTTAAAAACGACTTTCGACGACTTAAAAATGACTGTAAATGACTATCTTTGAATACTCTCTGGTCCTTCTTATACTCTCCCGATTTCTGGATAAGTTGGGAGAGTGGGGATTCGTTCCCACGAAGCGGAAGGATTTATAAACAAAACGTTTCCCACGGGGGTGAATTTTTGGGGCGCGAGTTTAAGTTTACATAATAGTTGTTTTAAATATGTATAAACGTTGCAATTTCGTGTGTTTACGGATTTCTGGTTAGGGGTGATCGCGCATCCTGTTTAGGTCGTAAGACCAGGAAATTTTGGGACGCGAGTTTAAAGTTTACCTTATATTTGTTTTAACTATAAATATTATATCTGCGTGTGTTTCCAGATTTCTTGCCAGGGGTGATCGCGCATCCTGTTTAGGTCGTAAGACCGTGGGAATTTACAAAGACAACTTAAACTAATATTTAATATAATATATACTAATTATAATTAAGGCTATGTGGTTGTACCACAACACCTCCCCCCTTGATGAGAGGTTTTATGAAGTAAAACCTCTTAAATGGGTATAAGTTACATAATTAAAATTAAATTTTAACACAATTAAAATTTTGAATCAGAAATAAAGAAGTTATTATGTATTTTTAGTTGGGCGTCTCGCAGGAACATACCCAATACTTTTTCGTTGGGGATATTCGATCGTGAGATTTTCGTCATCGGAATCATTGTCATTCATCTCCGATACGGTGTTAGCTCGCGGTACGTACCGTGCGGAATATCTGGCGCTTGAGGGAGATGGTTCCACGTTCTGATTTACTCTAATACATACATTAGGAATTATACCACAACATGTAGTTACACGCTTCTTGTCAAAACATTTTCTGTACAACTTGTATATTACATAAATAACAAAAATTACTGCTAGTGAATATGCTACAAGAGATGCGGACGGCGTATAATCTAACACACTTTTCTGTTCGATGTCGTCTGCCAATTTTTCTATGTCGTCTAGCTTATGGCTAGCGATGTTTAATTCTGGTATGTGTTTAGTAAGTTTTTTATAATTTTCATTCATAACCACCTCGGATATATTAATTTTGCGTTCTTTAATTTTTTCACAACACTCGTCGGCTATATTGAATGGTGGAACAAATTCACTATATACTTCTGATTGAAATACACCATCGTGTGGCATTAGCATGATTGATGACCCGTAAGCCTTACACTGCCTTGCCAGTGTGACACTACCACAGTCCTTTAAGGTGATATCTATAGGTTTCTTATTTGTTGTACATGAAATTGTTAATGTTTCAATATGAGGAACTGCAAATAACCAAGTATTACTTGTCACTAACTGAACAAAAATGCCTCTGTTGGAGCTTATGACGCGCTTATCGCAATTTTGAGGAACTTTGCCGGTACTTTGTAAAAGTTTTATCTCACAGTTTTCAACGAGATGGGCAAGAGATACGGGTTTTTCTTGTTTGCAAATAAATTTATAATCGAGTATTTTAATACAATATGAATATTCGATATCTGATAGCTGTATAAATTGTTGTTTACTTTCATCAATTGCAATAAATTTGGACGAAGGGTTGATTAGAGCAAATTCATTTGGAGATATTTGTTGTGGAAATGGTGATATTTTATATAAGTAAAATAGCTGTGTTTCAGCTAAGGGAATGTTTATAACATACACTAAACGTTTATTTTCAAAGAAAACTTGTAAATTGATGGTAGATAGCAAAAGATTAGCATTTGTCTCGTCCAAAGGTACTGGAAATTCCAATCCATGAGGAAGAGATTCAGTTACTTTTTTTATTTCTTTAATTAATTGAACGGGTGTGATAATGGCTGGATGTAAAATACCTCTTTTTGCAACTAAAATTGCCGTGGTTAAAGACATGACTTCTAGTTGTAATTGAGTTAAAATCATACCAGTTGTCGCGATATGTTCTTCTAAATTTAATTTTAATTCAAAAAATTTAACTTCTTTCTCCTGTCTATTTAGTTGATCTGAAATTTTTTCAATATTGTTTTTCAAAATATTTTCATTAAAATCTAAAGTACCGATAGTGTTATTAAAATTTATTAAGGTTGATTGTACTATATTAGTTTGTTGTTTCAACAAATCGACTACTGATGCTTCGCTCTTTTCAAATTGAGAAATTTTTGAGTTATAATATTGCGCATCATCGTCGTTCAAAATACCAAACAATACTTTTGTGGCTTTACCTACTCCATCGAACCATCCTCTTTTATTTCTATTTGATGTTGAATGACCGATCAACTCGTGCAAAGTTTGCAATTCTGACGAAATCTTTGTTAAACTGTATTTCGTATATTTTCTGAAGGAATCGCAAATATAATAATGATATTTAGCGTTATCATGATCGCACAAATTTAAAGTTCTTTTATAATAGTTATCTAGGTTAGTTAGTTTATCGCTAAGGTTATCTATATCTACAAACGTTATTATTTTCCATTTATTGTTGTAGAGTCGCATTTCTCCTAATTTTTCGAAATGGATCCCTGGGTTATGTTCATAGTAGGTAACGTTGTATTCCGGTTGGCACACCGTTAAAATGAAAAAACTCGCGAGTAGAATTAGTCTGAAATGAGAATTATGGATTTTACTATTATTAATTCTTTTATTTTCTTTAATCATAAAAATGTTTTAATCTATTTGCATGAATGGTTTCAAGTTTTTTGCCTTTTTTTATTACAAAATTGACGTCTGATAATTTTTCTGTAATCGTGTACGGGCCTATCCATTGTGGAGATAGTTTTTTACTTCTACCTCTACGTACCGATTCGTCATGAACTAATACCTTGTCGCCTACTGCAAAATCTGTATAAAAAGTATTTTTATCGTAATTTCTTTTTGATGTCTGTTTGCTATTTAACAAATTTTCTTTGGCTAATTGTCTAGAATATTGCATTTTTTGCTTTAAGTTTGTTAAGAAATCATCGTACGTATAAGAAAATTTTGGTGGTTGGGTAATTGATGTTGGTAAAGTGGCGGTATATCCGAATAGAAGTTCGAAAGGAGAGAACTGTGTTGCTGTATGTGTACTAGTATTATAGGTGAATGTAGCAAAAGGAATCCAAGTATCCCAGTCTGTTTGCGTATTAGATATAAAATGTCTTAAATATTCTTCCAAAACCCTGTGAGATCTTTCCAGTGCACCGTTTGACTCTGGATGATAACTAGTAGTTTGAATTTTTTTTATTTTTAACATTTTACAAACGTTTTTAAAAAGATCACTCAAGAAATTGGTTCCGCGGTCGGTGACCAATATTTCTGGTACACCATACGAACAAATTATTTTTTTCACAAAGTGGTCTGCCACCGTTTGAGCTTCTTGATCTTTCATTGGAATGTTAATATTAAATTTTGTTAAATCATCTTGAAAGGTAAGTATATATTTATTGCCTAATTCTGTTTCGGGTAGAGGTCCAACTACGTCAAGAAAACACCTCTCGAAAGGTTTAGATGCGGTAGTGGTTATTGTCATGGGCATTTTTGTTTTACGCGATAATTTATTTTTCTGACAGAGTTCGCATTTTTTTATAAATTTTTTAACGTCCTTTCTCATTCCTTTCCAGTTATATAATTGTGCAAGCTTTTTATATGTACGAGATACTCCTTGATGACCTGCTAATGGGGAATTATGAAATTCTGTTAATATTTTCTGTTTGTCAGACTCTGTGGGGTTTATTAAATTATTGTTGTGTATCATTATTTCGACATCTATATCTTGAAATATATATCTAAGCATGGGATATATAATTTCCCATTTAACTAAAGGGTTATAATGATATTTAACTAAAGATAATTTAGTTTTATTTGGTACTAGATTTCTTAACCTATGCAAGCAAGACCAAATATTTTCGTAATTTATATCGCTAAAGGTATTAACATTATCTACTAGTAAAAATGTATTAGAATTTTGATGAAAGTGAACAGAAGTAATATTAAGTTTAATATCGTGGTTAAAGTTTTCCATTACTTTACTGATGTTCTTATTATTCTGTACTATTAAAAAGTGTTCTTTTGTAAAATTTTGTGGTATAAATAATACTACCGGATTTGTTTCATTAGTCTGAAAAAGTGTTGTGTTTTTCTCATTTATTTTTGAATTTAGAACAACATGCGTTTTAAGATAATTTTGAAATTCGGTATAATCTGTTATTAAGTTTTTATGTACCGGGTTAACTAATCTACTCAAGGCGTCGGCATTTGTATTTTTCTTTCCGGCTTTATATAAAATTTCATAATTATATTCTTCTAATTTTAATCTAAAACGTGTTAGTCTCGACCCTGGGTCTTTAATGTTAAAAACGTAAAGTAGGGGCTTGTGATCGGTGACGATCTTAAATTTTGTACCGAATACATATGGACGGAAATGTCTAACAGCCCAAACAATTGCTGCTAATTCTTTTTCTGTTGTTGAGTAATTTTGTTCAGCCGCGTTTAACGTTCTACTGGCAAATGCTATGGGTTTGTCGCTATTAACTTCACCCTGGGATAAAATGGCACCAATTGCATAATTGCTGGCGTCAGTTGTAATAATAAATTCTTTTGAAAAATCGGGATATTGAAGAAGAGGTGGAGAAATGATATTTTGCTTGAGAGTTTGAAATGAAGTGATGCATTCGTTATTGAAATTAAATTTTTGATCTTTCTTTAATAATTTTGTCAGTGGTTTTGCTATCTTCGCGAAATCTTTAATGAATTTCCTGTAATAACCCACTAATCCTAGAAATGACTTAATATCTTTTGGGTTTTTTGGTTGCGGAAAATTTTCCACACATTCTACTTTTGCAGGGTCTGGTTTAATGCCATTTTCTGTGATAATATGCCCTAAATATAAACATTCTTTACGTAAGAACGAACATTTTGATGGCTGAATTTTTAAATTGTGTTGCCTAAGTCTTTTAAATATTTCAATTAACCTATCATTATGTTCCCTTAAATTATTCGCGTAAATAACTACGTCATCCAAATATATAAAGCATTTTACACCATTAAGGCCACTCAATACAGCATTCATTAAACGCTGGAATGTTGCAGGAGCTCCTTTTAATCCGAATGGCATACGATTATAAACATAATGTCCGGTTGGGGTACTAAATGCGGTTTTAATTCTATCTTTTTCATCCATTTGAACTTGATGAAACCCATTGGCTAAATCTAATGTAGTAAAATAATGGGCTTTACCTAACTGATCAAGAATATCAGTGATATTTGGCAATGGAAATGCATCTGCTCCTATAGTTATATCGTTGATTTTCCTAAAGTCTACGCATACGCGAAATTTGGGTTCATTTGGAGAGTCGGATTTTTTTTGAACAACTAACAAGGGACTATTCCATGGACTACATGAAGGTGAAATTATACCGTCTTCTAACATTTTATCGGTCTGTTGTTTTATTACTTCGCGATGTTGAAATGGCAATCTATAGGGTTTGACATTGATTGGTCCTTTAGAAGGATCTGTTGGAATATTATGCGTAACCGTTTTTGTACAGGATAATTTATCGCCATCTAAATAAAAGATATCGCTAAAATCACTGCATATTTCTAATAAACTACTGGTTTCTTCATAATTTAAGTGTTCCAGCTTTAAAATATTTTTTAATTTTTCTAAGCGATCGACATTATTATTGTTGTTTGCGTGTATTAAATGAAAATTGCTAGAATCGATAGGCTCGACATTTACTCTTGGTATTGGAATCGTTATATCCTTATCAGATATATTCAAAATACTAACAAAGCATTTATGATTTTCTACTTTAGTTAAAGAAGATCCTAAGTAAAGGTTTTCTGAAATTTGTTTTTGTTTAACTATTCCTTCTGTTTTATCAATATTTGCAAATGCAGAAATTATTTTTTCGCATCTCGCAGGAATGATTGTAAAAGTTTTAGATGGAAAAATTTTTAAACAGTTGTCATCAAAATAAACAGTTTCTTTGTCGTAATCTATTTTGGCTTTATGAATTTGTAGAAAATCGCGACCTAAGAGTCCATCATTTTTTATAGGAGTGTGGTCAGAAACAATATGAAAAGGGTGCATTAAAGTTTTATTTTTCAATTGAATAGAAATAAAAGAGGTTCCCAATGTATAAATAGGTTGCTCACTAATACCTTTTAATTGCAATACATTATCTTTATAAATTGTACAATTATTCTCTAATTTACTTATTTTTAAAAGAGAAACATCGGCTCCAGTATCTAACAGAAGTTGAACCTTTGAATTTACTACGTTTTCTGACTGTATTTCGATTACATCTAATTGCTCGATGTTTTCGGTAAGCAGAACTGACTTGCATGAATTAGTTGGTCCGTTTAATATTAAGTTATTTTTACTTATTTCGTTTGAAGTGTAGAATGGATTTTTATAAAAATTAGGTCTAGTTTGTGAACAGCTTTTGTTATAAACCATAAGCGGCTGTTCGCGGTCATGGCTTAATTCTCGTTTCCCGAAAGATTTTCTTGTGGTGATAACGACATGGATGCATTTTCAGGTTGTTTAATCCTTTGGTGCTGTATAGTTTGTACTTGGCCATTAAAAGGATTTGTATTAAAATTTGGGTTTGGGTAATTTTGATTCGAGTGATTTTGTCTTATGTGGTTATCTCTATTAAAATTACTTTGCTGTCTTTGATTAAAAGAATTACTAGGATAATTTTGATTACTATAGCTATTAGCACTATATCCTGAATTTGAGAAATTTTGATTAAATTGTTGTCTGGAATTGTTACTATAATTTTGAAAAGGATAATTATCTCGATTTGCATCATTACGGGGGTTATAATTTCCACGAGAATAATTTCTCTGATTACTTCGAAATCCAAACTGATTGTTATAATTTCGCTGCGGCGGGGGTAAATTTGTGTTATTTAAAGAACTTGAATGATCATTATATATCCTATTTTGTTCAAAATTTTTAAGCTGTCTACATTGTGAAGTTAAATGATTATTTTTATGACAAAACATACAAGTAGCCTGACTTTGATTTGATGAATTAAAATTCCTGCCCTTCTGAACAAAACTTATATTTCGAGAATTATTTCTAAAACTATCGCTTTGTTCTAATCCCATTTCTACTGCTACAGAAATCGCTCTATCTAAATCTAATGTATTTTCGGCAATAATTCTTAACTGAACCTTCTCATCATGCAAACCTTTTCTGAAATTACTTACTAAAATACTTTTTACATTTTCAATTAATACTTTTGCTTCGCCTGTTCCATAATTTAATGCGCATGTTTCTTTATATTTATTAAAAAGATCTTGAACACGTTTTCCATAATCTTTAACGTTTTCTCTATAATTTTGTCTAATATTCATTAATAAATTTAAAAAATGTGAAGGGGGCCGTTTATCGGTAAAATGTTCTACTAAAAAGTCTTTAATCTCTTCCCAGTTTTGGAATTCTTGGTATTGGGTGACTTCTTGTGCTTTTCCTTTTATTTTAGTTGCAAAAATTAAATCGGCTAATGTGTCTTTTTGCGTATCTTTTACTACATTCATCATTGCGTCACAGTTTTTAATGAAAAAATTTAATGCGTTTGTATCGCCATACCCGTCGAAAACTTCAATTTGATTTAAAATATCGATTGCGTCTTTACCGTTAGGAGCCATTTTAGTTAACCAATTAACACACGTTTTTATATATATATCTACTTATTTGCAGTTTCTCAATTTAATAATAATTTGATTTAATAATGATTTTATTTAAATTTATTTTAATATTATTTTTCAAAATTTAATACTTAATTAACCTAACTCTTAAAGGACTTGCGAAGAAATAGTATCACAGAGGAAACAATGAAAGGACTTACTTGTACATCTCCGATGTTGCGTTGCTTCTAGGCCTTGAATCACCTGGCTGTGCACTTCTGGAGATCCTTATTCGGTTCCTTTGATGCTGCAGTGGTTTGCTGCGTCTGGCGCTTCTTCAAATCAGCTACAGTTGTCCTCTTACTACTCGGTAGGCTTGATGCGTCTGGCGCTCCTTCAAATACCTCCTTAATTTCTTCTTCCTTGGTTATTTTATGGAATTGCTGCGTCTGGCGCGTCTTCAATTTGCCACAAAATATGGTAGTAAACCGGAAGTTTACCGCTGCCACCAATGTTAGGGAGCTCACGATGCCGCCAATGTTATGGAGTTCACCGTTGCCGCCAATGTTAGGAATATCGACTTCACCGGAGTTGGAGAAGTCTTAAGATATTCCTTTTCTTAAGACTATGTTGAATAATAAAACACTACTTCTTGGTCTTACTTCGTTTATTCTCGTATAATACACTTGACAATTCTTCTTTTCTCGCGATTACGGGTACGGCCGACAGAATGACTGCGAATGTTATTAATGATAGAATGATATTAATGACTTAAAAACGACTTTCGACGACTTAAAAATGACTGTAAATGACTATCTTTGAATACTCTCTGGTCCTTCTTATACTCTCCCGATTTCTGGATAAGTTGGGAGAGTGGGGATTCGTTCCCACGAAGCGGAAGGATTTATAAACAAAACGTTTCCCACGGGGGTGAATTTTTGGGGCGCGAGTTTAAGTTTACATAATAGTTGTTTTAAATATGTATAAACGTTGCAATTTCGTGTGTTTACGGATTTCTGGTTAGGGGTGATCGCGCATCCTGTTTAGGTCGTAAGACCAGGAAATTTTGGGACGCGAGTTTAAAGTTTACCTTATATTTGTTTTAACTATAAATATTATATCTGCGTGTGTTTCCAGATTTCTTGCCAGGGGTGATCGCGCATCCTGTTTAGGTCGTAAGACCGTGGGAATTTACAAAGACAACTTAAACTAATATTTAATATAATATATACTAATTATAATTAAGGCTATGTGGTTGTACCACAACACTCCATTACTAGTTGTTCTATCGAGATGATTCCTTCGGCATGTTATAGCCCATAGAATGTAATCTCCAACGATATGCTATGATTCGTTCTAGCACTACAAAGTTGGAAGTTACAGCCAAAAAGCTGACACAAGCACCCAAAATAGAATTTAAAGTACTTCCATCGTCTCTAGCTCCATTACTAGTTGTTCTATCGAGATGATTCCTTCGGCATGTTATAGCCCATAGAATGTAATTTCCAACGATATGCTATGATTCGTTCTAGCACTAAAAATTTGGAAGTTACAGCCAAAAAACTGACACAAGCACCCAAAATAGAATTTAAAGTACTTCCATCGTCTCTAGCTTCATTACTAGTTGTTCTATCGAGATGATTCCTTCGGCATGTTATAGCCCATAGAATGTAATTTCCAACGATATGCTATGATTCGTTCTAGCACTAAAAATTTGGAAGTTACAGCCAAAAAACTGACACAAGCACCCAAAATAGAATTTAAAGTACTTCCATCGTCGCTAGCTCCATTATTAGTTGTTCTATCGAGATGATTCCTTCGGCATGTTATAGCCCATAGAATCTAATTTCCAACGATATGCTATGATTCGTTCTAGCACTAAAAATTTGAAAGTTACAACCAAAAAACTGACACAAGCACCCAAAATAGAATTTAAAGTACTTCCATCGTCTCTAGCTTCATTACTAGTTGTTCTATCGAGATGATTCCTTCGGCATGTCATAGCCCATAGAATCTAATTTCCAACGATATGCTATGATTCGTTCTAGAACTAAAAACTTGGAAGTTACAGCCAAAAAACTGACACAAGCACCCAAAATAAAATTTAAAGTACTTCCATCGTCTCTAGCTCCATTACTACTTGTTCTATCGAGATGATTCCTTCGGCATGTTATAGCCCATAGAATCTAATTTCCAACGATATGCTATGATTCGTTCTAGCACTAAAAACTTGGAAGTTACAGCCAAAAAACTGACACAAGCACCCAAAATAGAATTTAAAGTACTTTCATCGTCAATAGCTTTCTTACCAGTTCTTCTATCGAGATGATTCCTTCTGCATTTTATAACCTATGAAATCTAATTTCCAATGTGTTGTACTAAGGCGTACATTTCCAATTTTTTTTTAATTTGGGCGAAAATCCACTGATGTCTTCAAGAATTTTTCTAATTTTTTAGGCAACAGTTAGAATAAATTTGTCTATTTAGTTATAAAGCAAATATTTCAATTTACCTTAAGCTAGAAAATCTTTTCACTATATCCATAAATAAAGTCTCTTGGATTTTTAAAATTTTTCCAATTTTTTTATGGTGGGAAAAAAATCACTGATGTGTTTAGGAATTTTTTAATTTTTTTTTTGGAAAGAGTTGCAACAAATCTGCCACCTTAGTTATAAAACAGACATTTTCATTTACCTTGGGTTAAAAATTCTTTTCTCAATTTTGATAAATAAAGTCTTTGAGAATTTTTAAAATTTCCCATTTTTTTATATTCCACAAAAAAATTACTGATGTTTTTAGGATTTTTTTTTTAATTTTTTTGGAAGCGGTTGGAACAAATCTTTCTTGTTGGTTATAAAATAGACATTTTGATTTACCTTGGGTTAAAAATTCTTTTTCCAATTTTGAAAAATAAAGCCTCTGTGATTTTTTTAAATTTTTCAATTTTTTATGTGGGGCAAAAATATCACTGATGTCTTTAGGAATTTTTTTAATTTTTTTGGTAAAAGTTAGAAAAAATCTATCTTTCTAGTTGCAAAATAGACATTTTGATTTACCTTGGGTTAAAAATTCTTTTTTCAATTTTGATAAATAAAGTCTCCGAATACTTTTAAAATTTCCCATTTTTTTTATATTCCACAAAAAAATTACTGATGTTTTTAGGATTTTTTTTTAAATTTTTTTGGAAGTGGTTGGAACAAATCTTTCTTGTTGGTTATAAAATAGACATTTTGATTTACCTTGGGTTAAAAATTCTTTTTCCAATTTTGAAAAATAAAGCCTCTGTGATTTTTTTAAATTTTTCAATTTTTTATGTGGGGCAAAAATATCATTGATGTCTTTAGGAATTTTTTTAATTTTTTTGGTAAAAGTTAGAAAAAATCTACCTTTCTAGTTGCAAAATAGACATTTTGATTTACCTTGGGTTAAAAATTCTTTTTTCAATTTTGATAAATAAAGTCTCTGAGTATTTTTAAAATTTCCCATTTTTTTATATTCCACAAAAAAATTACTGATGTTTTTAGGATTTTTTTTTTTAATTTTTTTGGAAGCGGTTGGAACAAATCTTTCTTGTTGGTTATAAAATAGACATTTTGATTTACCTTGGGTTAAAAATTCTTTTTCCAATTTTGAAAAATAAACGCTCTGTGATTTTTTTAAATTTTTCAATTTTTTATGTGGGGCAAAAATATCACTGATGTCTTTAGGAATTTTTTGTTAATTTTTTTGGTAAAAGTTAGAAAAAATCTATCTTTCTAGTTGCAAAATAGACATTTTGATTTACCTTGGGTTAAAATTTCTTTTTCCAATTTTGATAAATAAAGTCTCTGAGTATTTTCAAAATTTCCCATTTTTTTATATTCCACAAAAAAATTACTGATGTTTTTAGGATTTTTTTTTTAATTTTTTTGGAAGCGGTTGAAACAAATCTTTCTTGTTGGTTATAAAGTAGACATTTTGATTTACCTTGGGTTAAAAATTCTTTTTTCAATTTTGATAAATAAAGTCTCTGAGTATTTTTAAAATTTCCCATTTTTTTATATTCCACAAAAAATTACTGACGTTTTTAGGATTTTTTTTTTTAATTTTTTTGGAAGCGGTTGGAACAAATCTTTCTTGTTGGTTATAAAATAGACATTTTGATTTACCTTGGGTTAAAAATTGTTTTTCCAATTTTGAAAAATAAACGCTCTGTGATTTTTTTAAATTTTTCAATTTTTTATGTGGGGCAAAAATATCACTGATGTCTTTAGGAATTTTTTTTTTAATTTTTTTGGTAAAAGAAAAAATCTATCTTTCTAGTTGCAAAATAGACATTTTGATTTACCTTGGGTTAAAAATTCTTTTTTCAATTTTGATAAATAAAGTCTCTGAATACTTTTAAAATTTCCCATTTTTTTTATATTCCACAAAAAAATTACTGATGTTTTTAGGATTTTTTTTTTAATTTTTTTGGAAGCGGTTGGAACAAATCTTTCTTGTTGGTTATAAAATAGACATTTTGATTTACCTTGGGTTAAGAATTCTTTTTCCAATTTTGAAAAATAAAGGCTCTGTGATTTTTTAAAATTTTTCAATTTTTTATGTGGGGCAAAAATATCACTGATGTCTTTAGGAATTTTTTTAATTTTTTTGGTAAAAGTTAGAAAAAATCTATCTTTCTAGTTGCAAAATAGACATTTTGATTTACCTTGGGTTAAAAATTCTTTTTCCAATTTTGATAAATAAAGTCTCCGAGAACTTTTAAAATTTCCCAATTTTTTTATGTTGAACAAAAAAATCACTGATGGTTTTAGGATTTTTTTTTAATTTTTTTGGAAACACTTAGAATAAATCTCTCTTTGTAGTTATAAAATAGACATTTTAATTTATCTTGAGTTTGAAATTCTTTTCATTATTTTTACAAATAAAGTCTCTGGGAATTTTTTAAGTTTTTGAATTTCTTATGATAAATCAAAATTTTTAATTTTCCAACTTAAACCCAAATAACAAAAATTAAGTTAGATAAAAATGAATTTACTTTTTAAATATCTGTTTCTTTCAAACTTGATAAAAATAAAATCAATAATGTACCAATAAATACACCATGTGTGGGGTGTAAGTATTTTGTGAATCCAACAGCTGGCCAAGTAAGCGAAACTACAAGGGTCGTTCGATAGATAAACGGGAATGAGGGTTGGGTTGGTCTACACTAAAATAGAATACCCGAGGGAGGAACGGCATTCTTCCCCATTCCTCCCTACCGAATTTTTAGGAAGCTTATTGTGTAGTCCTTTTTTTGTTAGTTCGGTAATATCGAAAGGATCCGCAATAGAAATATATCGAGCAAAAATAATTGTTTGCTCGATTTTTTAATCGAACCGAAGAGGAAAAAAATTTACATCCTCGATGAAATAAATAAACTTTATTTGAGCTTTAACTCAACTTTGTGTTCTAATTTATCGATCGTGATTGAGTCAGTATCGGCTCACGTCAAACAAACGGAAAATAACCCGAACGCAAACACCGATTAATTCGAGCAGGCACGTGCTATATGTAGCTATTTCGTTGGCGCGTGTTTACCCGAAGGCAATATGTTTGATTTTACACAATTCTCCTTTCGATGATATTCAACAACACGGAATGTTTACGTTATGCTATTCCTTTTCGATTACACAGCAGTATCAATGATAATTTTAAGAATTTTTTTTAATTTTTTTGAAGATGGTTGGAACAAATTTGCCTTTTTAGTTATAAAATAAACATTTTAATTTACCTTGGGTTAAAAGAACTTTTTTTAATTTTTATAAATAAAGTCTCTGGGAATTTTTTTAATTTTCAAATTTTTTATGTTGAACAAAAAAATCACTGATGTCTTTAGGAATTTTTTTTATTTTTTTTGGAAGCCGTTGGAAAAAATCTTTTTTGTTGGTTATAAAATAGACATTTTGATTTACCTTGGGTTAAAAATTCTTTTTCCAATTTTGATAAATAAAGCCTTTGTGAATTTTTTTAATTTTAAAATTTTTTATGTTGAACAAAAAAATCATTGATGTCTTTAGGATTTTTTTTTTTAATTTTTTTGAAAACTAGAACAAATCTTATTATTAAACAAAGTAAATAAAGTCGTCAAATGAAATAAAAAAAAGTTAAATTGAATAACCAGCCAGGATGTGCTGACCTTTTAGTTTTATTAGACGTTTCTTTAGTCGGGTGAAGTCAATTTATCAAAGTTCAAGATGCAATCAATTCGACGGGGTCTTGTTGTTGAGGGGAACGTCGTTGACGGACAAAGAAGTCGGTCGATTTCCATCGGACACCGTTTCCTGTCCTACACGGTCCATTTGCCGTCGTTGCCGTTTATTAAATTGAGACCGTAGGGACAATTGTCGTAGTTATTTATATCCGTCAGCCACTCGAGGACGAACCGTTAAGATTGAAATAAAAGTTTCGCTTGATTAGCCGCGATAATCACCATTAAAAAACGAGACGGATAAAACGGTTCTTCCTCTAAGAAATAGTTGGAAATTGCTCCGAGTAGACAATCTGATTTATAGTTTACGAAAGTTATTGCGGTTATCTTGAGAACAATAGAGCCCCGGACGGTTATCTGCGAAAGTAATAACATGTAATGGAGCGCAATCGAGCGAGAGAAATCTTTGTATGAGGGCGTGAACGGTGATAGTTCGGAAAATTGCATACTATTGCTAAGATTGCACGGAGGCGAGGGGCGTACAACTCTAAATAGGTGCGTTTCAAACCGAAAGAGAAAGACGATAAACTTTAATCAATATCTACGTGTGTCGACGTAATTCCACGCTTTAAAACTTTCAAAATCCGATTATCCGCCAGACCGTAAGAGGTTTTGTATCGTATATCTTCTCAAATTTCCATTCCAACCCAACAGTTGACGCATTGACTCAACTGCATTAACTTAAGAGAGATTTTTTTTTTTCTTTTTTATATTTCTTAGGACCTGCTCGGACTGGTTCGAGCGGACTGGTCGTACACGTAGGAGTCACGCAAATTTATGTGGGAATAACGTAGAATCTATGGATTTATTGCAGCTTGCTGTTGAAGTCTAGCGACTTTCTCCATGAGATGAGGTAATTACATGAGGGAATCGGGGAGAAAAATAAGGGAATAAGAGTATTGTTAAAGGCACCCTAGGTTAATCAATGCAAGGGAAGAAGGAAGAAGGAAGAAGGAAGAAATAAAAAGGGATGAATAAAACAAGTATTGATCCATTTGATGTTTAGTAAATTGAGTATTAAATTGCAATTAAATAATTGCAATTAAACATTTTACTTTACAATTAATTAAAATTCATTCTTGATTTCCTAAAAGCTCTCAAATTTTTTAAAATTTCCCAATTATGAAGGGGAAATAAAGATGTTTTTAGAAATGTTTTTGATTTTTTTTTGGTAAAAGTTAAAACAAATTATTAATTTTTTTGAAAAGAGCTGGAACAAATCTATCTTTTTAGTTATAAAATAGACATTTTGATTTATCTTGGATTAAAAATTCATTTTCCAATTTTGATAAATAAAGTCTCTGTGAATTTTTAAAATTCCTCAATTTTTTTATGTTGAGCAAAAAATTACTGATATCTTTAGAAATTTTTTTAATTTTTTTGAAAGCAGTTGGAACAAATCTATCTTTTTAGTTATAAAATAGATATTTTAGTTTACCTTGGATTAAAAATTCTTTTTCCAATTTTAACAAATAAAGTCTCTGAGAATTTTTAAAATTCCCGATTTTTTTATGTTCGACAAAAAAATCACTGATGTCTTTAGGAATTTTTTTAATTTTTTTGGAAGCCGTTGGAAAAAATTTCCCAATTATGAAGGGGAAATAAAGATGTTTTTAGAAATTTTTTTGATTTTTTTTTGGTAAAAGTTAAAACAAATTATTTTCTCATTTGTTGAGGATAGGAAGTTTTACGTTAGAGTAAATGTCCTCTTCTATTTAATATCTAACATGATATTCCAATTCACGCAAATGATCAAAAACCTTTATTTGCGGATGACATAGTTATTATAACGCAAAATGTAGCCCTGGAAAAATCTATTAATGACCTGCAAAGATCAATTAACGAAGTATAGAAATGGTTGTCCGGTGTTTCTATTTAAACCTTAGCAAATGCGAAGTCAAAATATTCACGCTCAGAAAAATCAAAAATTCATCAATAATAACA
Organism: Digitonthophagus gazella; assembly: GCA_036711955.1. Taxonomy (NCBI): domain Eukaryota; kingdom Metazoa; phylum Arthropoda; class Insecta; order Coleoptera; family Scarabaeidae; genus Digitonthophagus; species Digitonthophagus gazella. The sequence continues at coordinate 1,837,719 of JASCIT010000002.1, read as the reverse complement.
ATAGAAAACCATCCTTTAAGTTGGAATCCCAAAGCAAAGTCAAGTATCTGGGTGTATACTTAGACCAGAGACTTGTAGGAAACGGGAGGGCACGCCAGATGGCATACCGCACTTAGGTTCCATTGCGCCCTTTGTACAACCTCGCTGTCACTCACTCTGTCTACATCAACCAGTCTAGGAATCTACCAAAGGTTAGGATGCAGTACAGAGGTGTGTCCCTGATTCTATAGTTGGCCAGTCGTCACCCAAGTCCCTTAATCTAAAGTCCCTGAAATTCGGGCAATCACATAGGATGTCCAATCTCAACGTCTTGCTCACAAGCACGACATACAGGAGAAGCGGCAAACCCTAAATTATAAAGGTACTTAGGAGGCCTAGATTAGGAGCCCTATGATTAGGGACCAGATCCCTAGTTACCAGAGCCCTATGATCTGGGACACTCTGTGTATTAAAAAAAGAACAAATCTATCTTTGTAGTTGCAAAAATGTTGAGCAAAAAAAAAATCACTGATGTCATTAGAAATTTTTTTAATTTTTTTGGAAACAGTTGGAACAAATCTTTCTTTTTAGTTATAAAGTAGACATTTTGATTCATGGAGATATATCAACAAGAAACTAAATGAGACATATGCTAGATTAAATTACACCCTGCTCTTTATAAAAAAATCAAAATTAAGAATGTGCAGTAATTGTTCTACAAATCACTAATAAGACCTATATTAGTATATGCAAGCCCGGTTTGGGTCTCTACAGCAAAATCTAATATTAACAAAATCCAAGTTCTTCAAAATAAAATATTGAGAATTGCTGTGGTTTTTTTTTCGCACAAAACCACAAATTGTTTTCTGTGGAATTCCCAAATACACAAAAAAGTGGGTTTAGAAACGATCACTGAATTTATTTATTAATAAATAGAACAACAAAGAAGTATCGAGCAAACTTGCAAAAATGTTCATTATTATTCATTATTTATATTTTGCAAGCTTTTTGCAATTATAGCAATTATTGCAAAAGTTCAGAAAGATATTTTTGTCCAGCGCTATTATTATTTTGTGACTTTCTATATAGAGTGTCCCAGAACTCAATTGCCAAACGCTAACCACGCATTATAGTGCTGATTTCATGCCGATTCAATGAAAAAGTTCTTATCCGAAATTGTTTCCTAAGAGAACTTACCCTGGTAGTGCTTAACACCTTTACGATGGCAATAAAAAAATTGTTTTGTCAACAAACGATGAAGCATTTCAAAGTTTACAAACGCTCAAAATTTCATTGTGATAGCTAAAAGCTTTATTAAAATATTTCGAAAAAACATGATCAGGCACGTCATCTTCAGGATGCTCTAATTCTCTTAGGAAGTAATTTTAGATAGACTTTTTAATTGAATCGGCATGAAATCAACTTTAGAGTGCGTGGTTAGCGTTTGGCAATTGAGTTCTGAGACACTCTGTGTATTAAAAAAAAGAACAAATCTATCTTTTTAGTTGCAAAAACGTTGAGCAAAAAAATCATTGATGTCTTTAGGAATTTTTTTAATTTTTTTGGAAACAGTTGGAACAAATCTTTCTTTTTAGTTATAAAGTAGATATTTTGATTCACCTTGGGTTAGAAAATGTTTTTTCAATTTCCATAAATAAAGTCTCTGCGAATTTTTAAATTTCCCGGATTTTTTTAAATTGGACAAAAAAAAATCAGTGATGTCTTTAGGAATTTTTTTAATTTCTTTGAAAAGAGTTGGAACAAATCTGTCTTTTTGATTATAAAATAGACATTTTAATTTACCTTGGGTTAAAAATTCTTTTTTCAATTTTGATAAATAAAGCCTCTGTGAATTTTTAAAATTTCTCAATTTTTTTATGTTCGACAAAAAATTACTGATGTCTTTAGGATTTTTTTTAATTTTTTTGGAAGCAGTTGGAACAAATCTATCTTTTTAGTTATAAAATAGACATTTTGATTTATCTTGGGTTAAAAATTCTTTTACCAATTTTGATGAATAAAGTCTCTGTGAATTTTTTAAATTTCCCAATTTTTTATGTTGAACAAAAAAAATCGGTAATGTCTTTAGGATTTTTTTTTAATTTTTTTGGAAACAGTGGGAACAAATCTGCCTTTTTGGTTATAAAATAGACATTTTGATTTACCTTGGGTTAAAAATTCATTTTCCAATTTTGATAAATAAAGTCTCTGAGAATTTTTAAAATTTCCCTATTTTTTATGTTGAACAAAAAAAATCGGTAATGTCTTTAGGATTTTTTTTAAATTTTTTTGGAAACAGTGGGAACAAATCTGCCTTTTTGATTATAAAATAGACATTTTAATTTACCTTGGATTAAAAATTCATTTTCCAATTTTGACAAATAAAGTCTCTGTGAATTTTTTAAATTTCTCAATTTTTTATGTTGGTCAAAAAATCAGTGATGGCTTTAGGATTTTTTTTAATTTTTTTGGAAGCCGTTGGAAAAAATCTTTCTTATTGGTTATAAAATAGACATTTTGATTTACCTTGGATTAAAAATTCTTTTTTCAATTTTGATAAATAAAGCCTCTGAGAACTTTTAAAATTTTCCAATTTTTTTATGTTGAACAAAAAAAATCGGTAATGTCTTTAAGAATTTTTTTAATTTTTTTTGGGAGAAGTTGGAACAATTCTGTCTTTTTAGTTATAAAGTAGACATTTTAGTTTGCCTTGGGTCAAAAATTCTTTTTCTAATTTTGACAAATAAAGTCACCGCGAATTTTTAAAATTTGTCATTTTTTTATGTGGGTAAAAAAAATCACTAATGTCTTTAGAAATTTTTTGAATTTTTTTGGAAGCAGTTGGAACAAGTCTATCTTTTTAGTTATAAAATAGACATTTTGATTTATCTTAGGTTAAAAATTCATTTTCCAATTTTAACAAATAAAGTCTCTGTGAATTTTTTAAATTTCTCAATTTTTTATGTTGGACAAAAAAAATCACTGATGTCTTTGGGAATTTTTTAAATTTTTTTGGGAAAAATTAGAACAAATCTGCCTTTTTAGTTATAAACTAGACATTTTAGTTTATCTTGGGTTAAAAGCTCTTTTCTTAATTTCCATAAATTAAGTCTGTGGGAATTTTTAATTTTCCCCAATTTTTTTTTCAAAATTTTATGTTAGACCAAAAAAATCACTGATGTCTTTGGAAATTTTTTTTTTAATTTTTTTGGGAACAATTAGAACAAATCTACCTTTTTAATTTTAAACTAGACTTTTTTATTTATCTTTGGTTAAAAGCCCTTTCTTTAATTTCCATAAATAAAGTCAGTGGGAATTTTTAAAATTTTCCAATTTTTTATGTTAGACCAAAAAAAATCACTGATGTCTTTGGAATTTTTTTTTTAATTTTTTTAGTAACAGCTAGAATAAATCTATTTTTTTTTGTTAGAAACTAGACACTTCAGTTTACTTTGGATTAGAAATTCTTATCGAAGTTTTCGGAAATAAATTCTCTACGAATTTTTAAATTTTCCCATTTTTTTTGGGTTGGTTAAAAAAATCGGTAATGTCTTTAGGAATTTTTTTAATTTTTTTGGAAGCAGTTGGAACAAATCTATCTTTTTAGTTATAAAATAGACATTTTGATTTATCTTGGATTAAAAATTCATTTTCCAATTTTGACAAATAAAGTCTCTGCGAATTTTTTTAATTCACCAATTTTTTTAGATTGAACAAAAAATCATTGATGTCTTTAAGAATTTTTTAAATTTTTTTGGAAAGAGTTGGAACAAATCTACCTCCTTAGTTATAAAATAGACATTTTCATTTACCTTGGGTTAAAAATTTTTTTTCCAATTTTGACAAATAAAGTCTCTGCGAATTTTTTTAATTCACCAATTTTTTTAGATTGAGCAAAAAAATTACTGATGTCTTTTGGAATTTTTTTAATTTTTTTTTTGAAACAGTTAGAGCAAATCTGCCTTCTTGGTTACAAAGTAGATATTTTGATTTACTTTGGGTTAAAAATTCTTTTTCTAATTTTGACAAATAAAGTCTGTGGATTTTTAAAATTTCTCAATTTTTTTATGTTGGGCAAAAAATCACTGATATCTTTAGGATTTTTTTTAAATTTTTTTGGAAGCCGTTGAAACAAATCTATCTTTTTAGTTATAAAATAGATATTTTAGTTTACCTTGGGTTAAAAATTCTTTTTCCAACTTTGATAAATAAAGTCTCTGAAAACTTTTAAAATTTTCCATTTTTTTTATGTTGAACAAAAAAAAATCGGTAATGTCTTTAGGAATTTTTTTAATTTTTTTGGAAGAAGTTGGAACAATTCTGTCTTTTTAGTTATAAAATAGACATTTTAGTTTACCTTAGGTCAAAAATTCTTTTTCTAATTTTGATAAATAAAGTCACCGCGAATTTTTAAAATTTGTGATTTTTTTATGTTCGACAAAAAAATCACTGATGTCTTTAGGAATTTTTTTAATTTTTTTGGTCAAAGTTAAAATAAATCTGTCTTTTTAATTTTAAGCTAGACATTTTAATTTACCTTCGGTTAGAAAATCTTTTTTCAATTTCCATAAATAAAGTCTCTATAAATTTTTAAAATTTCTCAATTTTTTTATGTTGGGCAAAAAAATCACTGATGTCTTTAGAAATTTTTTTAATTTTTTTGGAAAGAGTTGGAACAAATTTGCCTCCTTAGTTATAAAATAGACATTTTCATTTACCTTGGGTTAAAAATTCTTTTTCCAATTTTGATAAATAAAGTCTCTGAGAATTTTTAAAATTTCCCAATTATTTTAGGTTGACCAAAAAAAAATTACTGATATCTTTTGAAATTTTTAAAAATTTTTTGGAAGCAGTTAGAACAAATCTTTCTTTTAAGTTGTAAAGTAGATATTTTGATTTACCTTATGTTAAAAAATCTTTTTTCAATTTCCATAAATAAAATCTCTGAGAATTTTGAAAATTCCTCAATTTTTTATGTTGGGCAAAAAAATCAGTGACATCTTTAGGAATTTTTTTGGAAGCATTTAGAACACATCTTTCTTTTTAGTTCTAAAGTAGACATTTTGATTTACCTCAGGTTAAAAAATCTTTTTTCAATTTCCACAAATAAAGTCTCGCCGAATTTTTTAAATTTCCCAATTTTTTTATCTTGGAGAAAAAAGTCTTTAGGAATTTTTTATGTGTCTACAAGTTTATTAATAAATCAAATAAAAATCACATTGCAGTTAAATATTAATAAAAAAATTTAAAAAAATTAAATTTTAGAAACGATAAAATATTTTTATTTTACTGCATAAAAAAAATATATGTTACCAACCAACGTATAAAATTACGTTATTTGAGAGAATATGTACAGAATATGTACAGAAATTTGCATGCAAGTTGTTAATATGATCGTATCAGTTTTCCCAATTAAAACTAAAGCGAAGTATAAACCTGTTCAAACACTCTATTTACGAATGGTTAAACTTGCAAATGTTAAAAATATATATATAAACGATGGAACATTTTTGCATCCATCCATTTATTAATGGAAATGTATCGAGATATTTATTGTAGATATTACAAAATGTGTATTTATTAAAATTAAGTATTTTTTATGATATATTAAAAAGTATGGAATTACATATTACATTTTTGCCAGTACATCAAAAATAAAACACGGACAAAGCAATCGCTGAAACTGCATCTTGCTGCATCTTCTCTCAACCGTGGAAATATGCGTTCTGAGAACTGAGTAGTCTCTTGAGGCGACATATTTTATGCAATATGCCGTTCGTAGGGCGTTCGCGACCGTTTCGAGTTTTGAACTTTCCGCAATATTACAGAGGAGTTGCATCAATTACACGGTCCGCGTCAAGGTACGCAATATACTCGATTCGGGAAGAGAAAAAGAATTCGGGAAACTATTTTCAAAGTAATATATTATCGCGAGACCGGTATATTTCAGGAAAATCGTTGGACCGTATGTTAACCGAATGATTAACCCGTTTCTGAACACGTGCTCTATCCAGTCAAAAGCACTCGATTAGTTGCTTTTGTGAGACATTAAGAAGTTTTAAGGCCGCGTGAAAGCACGTGTTCCAAAACTGTTTTGACTTTTGCCCCGGTTATGGGAGCGTAAATTTTAACGTGTTTCTATTCCGAAAATTTATGGCGGTATATCACTGTTATAGGTTTTCAAGGGGAAAAGTTACTGTAATAGGGGATGTAAAAAACATAAAATAAAGAAAAATAATATACGAGTTTTTCTAAAAAAATTTTTTTACCAACTTTGAAAATTTTTTTAATTTTTTTGATAAGATTTAGAATCAAACGGTCTTTTTTAATTAAAATTAGAATGTTTTAAGCTTCATTTAGAAAAAAAATCAAATCAAAATCTTTAAAAATGAATTTTTCATAAATTTTTAAAAAATGGTTAATTTTCTAACCTAAAAAAATTTTTTACCAACTTTGAAAATTTTTTTAATTTTTTTGACAACACTTGAAATAAAACGGTCTTTTTTAATTAAAATTAGAATGTTTTAAGTTTCATTTAGAAAAAAAATCAAATCAAAATCTTTAAAAATGAATTTTTGATGAATTTTTTAAAAAAATTGTAAATTTTCTAACATAAAAAAATTTTTCTCAACTTTGAAAATTTTTTTAATTTTTTTGACAACACTTGGAATAAAACGGTCTTTTTTGATTAAAATTAGAATGTTTTAAGTTTCATCTAGAAGAAAAATCAAATCAAAATCTTTAAAAATGAATTTTTGATGAATTTTTAAAATTAATTTTCTTAAGTTAAAAAAGTGTTAAAAATTTTTACCAAATTTGAAAATTTTTTTAATTTTTTTAACAACTCTTGGAATAAAGCGGCCTTTTTTATTTGATATTAGAATGTTTTAAGTTTCATTTAGAAAAAAAATCAAATCAAAATCTTTAAAAATAAATTTTTGATGAATTTTTTAAAAAATGGTTAATTTTTTAATCCAAAAAATTTTTTACCAACTTTGAAAATTTTTTTAATTTTGTTGACAACATTTGGAATAAAACGGTCTTTTTTAATTAAAATTAAAATGTTTTAGGTTTCATTTAGAAAAAAAATCAAATCAAAATGTTTAAAAATGAATTTTTGATGAATTTTTAAAAAATTGTAAATCTTCTAACCTAAAAAAATTTTTTACCAATTTTGAAAATTTTTTTAATTTTTTTGACACCACTTGGAATAAAACGCTATTTTTTAATTAAAATTAAAATGTTTTAGGTTTCATTTAGAGAAAAAATCAAATCAAAATCTTTAAAAATGAATTTTTGATGAATTTTTTAAAAAATGGTTAATTTTTTAATCTAAAAGATTTTTTACCAACTTTGAAAATTTTTTTAATTTTTTTGACAACACTTGGAACAAAACCGTCTGTTTTAATTAAAATTAGAATGTTTTAGGTTTCATTTAGAAAAAAAATCAAATCAAAATCTTTAAAAATGAATTTTTGATGAATTTTTTAAAAAATGGTTAATTTTTTAATCCAAAAAATTTTTTACCAACTTTGAAAATTTTTTTAATTTTTTTGACACAACTTGGAATAAAACGGTCTTTTTTAATTAAAATTAAAATGTTTTAGGTTTCATTTAGAAAAGAAATCAAATCAAAATCTTTAAAAATGAATTTTTCATGATTTTTTTAAAAAATCGTTAATTTTCTAACCTAAAAAAATTTTTTACCAACTTTGAAAATTTTTTTAATTTTTTCGACAACACTTGGAATAAAACGATCTTTTTTAATTGAAATTGGAATGTTTTAAGCTTCATTTAGAAAAAAAATCAAATCAAAATCTTTAAAAATGAATTTTTGATGAATTTTTTAAAAAATTGTTAATTTTATAACCTACAAAATTTTTTACCAACTTTGAAAATTTTTTTAATTTTTTTGACAACACTTGGAATAAAACGATCTTTTTTAATTAAAATTAGAATGTTTTAAGTTTCATTTAGAAAAGAAATTAAATCAAAATGTTTAAGAGTGAATTTTTGATGAATTTTTAAAAAATTGTAAATTTTCTAACCTAAAAAAATTTTTACCAACTTTGAAAATTTTTTTGATTTTTTTGGCAACACTTGGAACAAAACCGTCTTTTTTAATTAAAATTAGAATGTTTTAGGTTTCATTTAGAAAAAAAATCAAATCAAGATCTTTAAAAATGAATTTTTGATGAATTTTTTAAAAAATGGTTAATTTTTTAATCTAAAAAATTTTTTACCAACTTTGAAAATTTTTTTAATTTTTTTGATAAGATTTAGAATCAAACGGTCTTTTTTAATTAAAATTAGAATGTTTTAGGTTTCATCTAGAAAAAAAATCAAATTAAAATCTTTAAAAATGAATTTTTGATGGATTTTTAAAGTTGATCGATTTTCTAAAGTTAGGTTCATTAAAAGTTCTGAATTTTTAAAAATTGATATCTTGAAAACTAATTATTATTGAGACTTGAAATTTAATGAGGATTTAGATTAATATTTAGTCTTTATTTTTGCCAAAGGGGAATTTTCTACGTCTTTTAGTTTTTTCCTCGGAAGGGAAATTCTAACCTAACTTAATTTACATGTCGATTAAAATTTCTCAATTTTTAAACATTCATATCTAAAAAACTAATTATTATAGAGACTTGAAATTTTATCACGATTTAGATTTATATTTGTTCTTTATTTTTACCAAAGGGGAATTTTCTAGGACTTTTGGTTTTTCCCTCAGAAGAGAAAATGTAACGCAATGTTTTAAATTGATTATTTAATATTGTTTAATTTGATTTTTTTTTAATTTTGATCTATTTTTTTAATTTTTTTTTAAATTTTTTTAAAATTTTTTTAAATTTTTTTAAATTTTTTAAAATTTTTATAAATTTTTTTAAATTTTTTTAATTTTTTTTAAATTTTTTTTAATTTTTATGTATTGGATATAAAAATACAATCAAATACACTTTTAGTTCGTTCAAGGTAATTCTGCAGACATAGCGGTTGAAACCATTGAGGTGAAAGACCTCGAAAGTGTTCGGAGTTCGTACAAAAAAACGTGCACCAACCTCCACCGTCTAACAAAATCCTCGAAACCGTCGGTGAAATACCGAAGAGGTACGGTCGGAGGATACCATTGTGTCTCGGCTTCGGGTAGTAGACGAGAATTCGTGAACGTTCGACTGAAGTCGTAGCTTCGCCAACGTTATGCGGACTCAGTTCGACTCTGACGTTGCTTTGAGATAGATCGCGCGTCGGTTTTACAAAAGATAACAGAGAAAAAAACCAAGCGTCGTTTTATAATAAAAGTTCCCGCCGAAAACGACTCATCGCGACAATTAAAATTAATTCTAAGGACACTTAATCTCGGGTGTAAGGTGAGTGCTGTGCAGTTACCAAAAGGATCCCCGTGGATTTTCATAGTTTTACGACTCGGCAACAGGTGGGTTTTTTATTCATGTTTGCTTAGTTCGGTTTGTTTTTGAAAGGATTAATTTTGGTAATTGGAAGATGTTAAGTATTGCGCTTTGAACAAAAAGAAAATTATCAGTTTCACCACCACCTGTTCGTCGTTCGTCCTCTCTAGTGGTCAGATCCCTTGAGAATTCCGGGAATTCCTTGGACCTTTTGTCGTCTACCTGCCCTTTTGGGGGTTTTAGAACCAAGCACAAAGATAAATTCGACACGTACTTTTACAAAGTCTTAGGAGGTGTTAAAACTTTATTTTTCTTTTCAAATAGCACGTTTTTTCAAGTTGGGAAATGATGGTTACACTAACAATAAATCGTCGAAACGAAAACAACCGGTTTTGTAGGAAATTGCAGTATAACGGGGACCACGATACGGGCTCAAGGTGAACTTTGAACCTTGCATGTGCATTACGATTATTTTCGCGCTGGGAAGTAGACCAAAACGTAATAAAATCGCTTCGGAGGCAACGGAATGGAAATAAAAAAATTTTTTGTTACCGGTCTGTTTAGTTACTAGGTAGATTATTTTTCAAAAAATATTTATGGATTTATAAGGTGATAAATTTTTTTTAATTTGATTTTAAAAACTTATATCTTATTTCAACTCGATGGGATGGGGGAAGTGAAAAATTGAAAGTTTGAGGAAAGTTTGAGGAAAGTTCAAGACGTTCAAGATTTTAGAATTCTCTTTCATGAATTACAATTTATCGTAAATTCCTAATAATTTTAAGGTGGCTATACATTACATCGACATTGCACCAATCAATAATATGAGTCACCTTTGTGATGACAAATTTTATCCTATTTCAATAAGATGATTCAAGATTGAATTCGATTAGGTTGGTTTTTTACATTTTTAGAACTTTTATTTTAAATTCTGACTTAAGAAGAAATAAAAGTTTTGATATAAACTAACCTAACTTAAAAAAAACGTTGGTATATTTCAAAAAAATCACATACTCCAACAGAACTTCCAGTAATTAAATCGTCCATAGCTCCCTTACTAATTGTTCTATTGAGACGGTTCTTTTGCCATATTATAGCCCAGGAAATCTAGTCTCCAACGATATGCCATATTTTGCTCTAGCACTAAACACTTGGGAGCCACAGCCAAAAAACTGACTCAAGTACCCAAACAGAACTTCCAGAAATTAAATCGTCCATAACTCCCTTATTAAGTAGTTGTTTTATGAAAACGATTCTTTTGTGGTATTATAACCCTGGAAGTCTAGTTTTCAACTATGTGCTATAGTTTATTCTAGCACTAAGAACTTTAGAGCTACAGCCAAAAAACGCACTCAAGTACTCCAACAGAACTTCCAACAATTAAATCGTCCATAGTTCCCTTATTAGTTGTTTTATCGAGGTGATTCTTTCGTCGTATTATAACCCTGGAAATCTAGTTTCCAACTATGTGCTATAATTTGCTCTAGCACTAAGAACTTAAGAGCTACAGCCAAAAATTGGACTCAAGTACTCCAAAAGAATTTCTAACAACCCTCCATAGCTCCCTTACTAGTTGTTCGTTCGAGACGATTCTTTCGTCGTATTATAACCCTGGAAATCTAGTTTCCAACGATGTGCTATAGTTTGCTCTAGTGCTAAAACTAGTTTTTGCCTTAAAAAATAACTATCTAATATAAAACTAAAAATTTCTCAAAAAATCCATGACACATTTAAAAAATTTCTTATATACACGTTCCACTTTACTATTTGTTATGTCTAATACCAATTCCAAATAGTGCGTGAAAGTGTTGAAAGATATCTCGAGAAGTTGAGCAAATACTCAAAGTAAATAAACCGTTAGAAATAACTCGACGATCACGCACAGTGTAAATATCGACAGAAATAAAACGTACACATAGTTCATTTGGAAAACATTTCTGGGAAAATGAAAATTCTTAAGCGTACGAAAACAAAAAGGCAATGACCCGTTGGATTTAAGATAATCATCCATCGCCACATTCAGCTTCGCCTTTTGAAAGCACGGACTGAAGCGGCGTCTCGTTAACGGGTTTAGTTATCTTGGATGTTGGTTATCTTGGATGAAAGTTATCTTGGATGAAAGCTCCGAGACGAAAGCTGCAAGCTGCTGTAGCAACTTTGTATAAAAACAAAGCTCGCGTAGCATTCGCCCGTCAATCCTTTGGTCTTTTTTCCCTAGTCTTGTTTGGGCATGTGTTCGGGAGAGTGCGTCGGACTTAACGGAAATAAACTCGCCGACGCTGAATACAATCGCCATTTCGGGGTGTTTACCTTAAACCTGGGCTTTTAAAAATAAATATGGGTAATTTCATCCTTACCCTAGCAACACGAAACTTTAAAACTTCATTGATTGTGAGTAATTTTGTTAAAATGTAAAAATTTCAATTAAGGATGTTAAGTTACATTTTTCAATCTGAGGAAAAAACTAAAAGTCGTAGAAAATTCATCTTTGGTAAAAATAAAGATTAAGTTTCAATCTAAATCCTAATAAAATTTCAAGCCTTAGGAATAATTAGTTTTTTAGATATGAATTTTTAAAAATTGAAAAATTTTAATCGACGTTAGGTAACATTTTCTCTTCTGAGGGAAAAACTAAAAGTCGTAGGAAATTCATCTTTGGTAAAAATAAAGATTAGATTTCATTCTAAATTCCCATAAAATTTCAAGTCTTAGGAATAATCAGTTTCTTAGATATGAATTTTTAAAAAATTGGGAAATTTTAATCGACATTGAGTTACATTTTCTCTTCTGGGGGAAAAACTAAAAGTCGTGGAAAATTCATCTTTGGTAAAAATAAAGATTAGATTTCATTCTAAATTCCCATAAAATTTCAAGTCTTAGGAATAATTAGTTTTTTAGATATGAATTTTTAAAAAATGGGAAATTTTAATCAACATTGAGTTACATTTTCTCTTCTGAGGGAAAAACTAAAAGTCGTGGAAAATTCATCTTTGGTAAAAATAAAAATTTGATTTCATTCTAAATTCCCATAAAATTTCAAGTCTTAGGAATAATTAGTTTCTTAGATATGAATTTTTAAAAAATTGGGAAATTTTAATCGACATTGAATTACATTTTCTCTTCTGGAGGAAAAACTAAAAGTCGTGGAAAATTCATCTTTGGTAAAAATAAAGATTAGATTTCAGTCTAAATTCCCATAAAATTTCAAGTCTTAGGAATAATTAGTTTTCTAGATATGAATTTTTAAAAATTGAAAAATTTTAATCGACATTAGGTAACATTTTCTCTTCTAAGGGAAAAACTAAAAATGGTAGAAAGTTCATCTTTGGCAAAAATAAAGATTAAGTTTCAATCTAAATTCCCATATAATTTCAAGTCTTAGGAATAATTAGTTTTTTAGTAATGAATTTTTAAAAAATGGACAAATTTTAATCGACATTAAGTTATATTTTCTCTTCTGAGGGAAAAACTAAAAGTAGTGGAAAATTCATCTTTGGTAAAAATAAAGATTAGGTTTCAATCTAAATCCTGATAAAATTTCAAGTCTCACCAACAATTTATTTTTGAGCTATGAATTTTTAAAAATTGAGAAATTTCATTCGACATTAGCTTACATTTTCTCTTCTGAGAGAAAAACTAAAAATCGTAGAAAATTCATCTTTGGTACAAATAAAGACTGAGTTTCAATTTAAATCCTGATAAAATTTCAAGTCTCAGAAATAATTACTTTTTGAGATATGAATTTTTAAAAAATTGAGAAATTTTTATCAACATGTGAATTAAGTTAGGTTAGAATTTCTCATCTGTGGTAAAAACTAAAAATTGTAGAAAATTCATCTTTGGTGAAAATAAAGATTAAGTTTCAATCTAAATCCTGATAAAATTTCAAGTCTCAGAAATAATTACTTTTTGAGATATGAATTTTTAAAAAATTGAGAAATTTTTATCAACATGTAAATTAAGTTAGGTTAGAATTTCTCATCTGTGGTAAAAACTAAAAATTGTAGAAAATTCATCTTTGGTGAAAATAAAGATTAAGTTTCAATCTAAATCCTGATAGAATTTCAAGTCATAGGAATAATTACTTTTTGAGATACGAATTTTTAAAAAATTGAGAAATTTTTATCAACATGTAAATTAAGTTAGGTTAGAATTTCTCATCTGTGGTAAAAACTAAAAATCGTAGAAAATTCATCTTTGGTGAAAATAAAGATTAAGTTTCAATTTAAATCCTGATAAAATTTCAACTCTCAGAAATAATTACTTTTTGAGATACGAATTTTTAAAAAATTGAGAAATTTTTATCAACATGTAAATTAAATTAGGTTAGAATTTCTCATCTGTGGTAAAAACTAAAAATTGTAGAAAATTCATCTTTGGTAAAAATAAAAATTAAGTTTCAATCTAAGTTCCCATAAAATATAAAGCCTCAGGAATAATTAGTTTTTTAGGAATGAATTTTTAAAAAATGGACCAATTTTAAAAAATCGCCCAGACTTTATATTTGAAAATCTAGAAAAATTTTTTTAACTAAATGTAGATTAAATAGTCTATTTTTTTCCAATACATCCAAATTTATTCTAATTATTACCAAAAAGGAGTAAAAAATTATCAAAGTTGTAACCTAACTTAACCTAAAATTAACAGATTTTTAACCAATTTTAAAAAATCACCCATACTTTATTTATGAAAATCTAGAAAAAATTTTTTAACTAAATGTAGATTAAATAGTCTATTTTTTTCCAAAACAACCAAATTTGTTCTAATTATTACCAAAAAGGAGTAAAAAATTATCAAAGTTGTAACCTAACTTAACCTAAAATTTATAGATTTTTGACCAATTTTAAAAAATCGCCCAGACTTTATTTATGAAAATGGAGAAAAAAATTTGTAAAGTTTTAACTTTTAAATGTTAAATTTTAATGTATTCTAAGGAAAATGTCATTTTTAGAACATAACCTAATTTTTAGAATGTTTCAGTTGAGGTTATTAAGTTACATTTTCTCTTCTGAGGGAAAAACTAAAAGTCGTGGAAAATTCATCTTTGGTAAAAATAAAAATTAGATTTCATTCTAAATTCCCATAAAATTTCAAGTCTTAGGAATAATTAGTTTCTTAGATATGAATTTTTAAAGAATTGGGAAATTTTAATCGACATTGAGTTACATTTTCTCTTCTGAGGGAAAAACTAAAAGTCGTGGAAAATTCATCTTTGGTAAAAATAAAGATTAAATTTCAATCTAAATCTTCATCAAATTTTAAGTCTCAATAACAATTCGTTTTTTAGTTATGAATTTTTAAAAATTAAGTTTGGTTAAACAATTTTTTCTATAAAAAAATTCAAAAATTTGACTGGTAATTCTATAAAATTTCGGGACAAAACTTGTAAATACAACATTCTACCGGATTGTTTTAACTCTAAATTTAATTTTCAACCAATAACGCTTCGCGTTTAAACTCCGTGGATTTAAAATCCATTTCACGTCGGATCAGATTTGCGCGAAAATGCGCTTTATTGGACCGTGTCCATGCTTAATGTCGACATTCAACCGGATCGCATTCAAACGGTTTTTAATTAAAACCCAGATCTATTGTTTGAATGGCGTTATTATTCATGCTTATCTTTCTTATCTCAATGAAATACTTACTCATTTACTTCGGCGATAAGGTTATTTTGATCGCAAGTCGAAAATAAAATATTAGTTTAAAATAAAATATTAGTTTAAAATAATGTGTACTTATGTGCAAGTGTTGGAACGTTTGAGATAATCGTAAAAGGTCAGTCTAAGTAATGAAAGGTCAAATTATAAGTAATAAAAGTATCGAATGTAGGTTATCTTGTGAATAAATATCATAAAAATTTTATTTAGCTTTAGCAATCATCTAAGAAATGTTGAAAAATTAAATTATAATTAAAGTGAAAAATTCGAAACCAAAAATTAAACTTCTTATTAATAGATTTTAATGATTTAAATAGAAAGTTTTCCCATAATAGATATTTTTATCGTTTGGTTGTCACTTTCTTATCAGACTTCTTCGAACAGCTATGGTTTTTGTATCAATTCTTACGAAACGCGAGTCAATCCCCGATTCTTTGTCTTTATTTGGAACTTATAAATAACATCTACACGGGTTTATACGCGTTCCCATTTTAATACTGATAGTGCCACGCGTTCAATTTGCCCTTCCTCGGAGTGAGCAGATATTTCCCGAATTCCAAGCATACTGAAACTGAGGCTATATATTTCCACCGAATGCCTTTAGCCATCTCCGGTTTTATTGTTTCAAGTGTTCACCAGACTGGCATAATATCCACCCTTTCGATCCATCTGTTTTCTCTCTCTTTGTTTTTATCCTCTTCCATCGAAAACTTCTCTCTTTAACATTTCTATGAATCAATTTCGTCATCTGGGAATGAACGAGGAGGGTTTTCCCGAAATAAAACCTCTCCACTTACAATGATATCAGGTAGAGTTTGAAGTGGTTTCATGTCACAAACAGGAAATAAAAAATATTACTTTTAGTTGGTAAAAATTTTTTAAGTTAGAAAATTTACATTTTTTTAAAAAATTCATGAAAAATTCATTTGTAACCATTTTGATTTGATTTTTTTCTAAATGAAACTTAAAACATTCTAATTTTAACTAAAAAAGACCGTTTTATTCCAAGTGTTGTCAAAAAAATTAAAAAAATTTTTAAAGTTGGTAAAAATTTTTTAGATCAGAAAATTTACAATTTTTTAAAAATTCATCAAAAATTCATTTTTAAACATTTTGATTTGATTTTTTTTCTAAATGAAACTTAAAACATTCTAATTTTAATTAAAAAAGACCGTTTTATTCCAAGTGTTGTCAAAAAAATTAAAAAAAAATTTCAAAGTTGGTAAAAATTTTTTAGGTTAGAAAATTGACCATTTTTAAAAAAACTCATAAAAAATTCATTTTTAACCATTTTGATTTGATTTTTTTTCTAAATGAAACTTAAAACATTCTAATTTTAATTAAAAAAGGATGTTTTATTCCAAGTGTTGTCAAAAAATTAAAAAAATTTTCAAAGTTGGTAAACATTTTTTTAGGTTAGAAATTTTACAATTTTTTAAAAAATTCATCAAAAATTCATTTTTAACCATTTTGATTTGATTTTTTTTCTAAATGAAACTTAAAACATTCTAATTTTAATTAAAAAAGGATGTTTTATTCCAAGTGTTGTCAAAAAAATTTAAAAAATTTTCAAAGTTGGTAAAAATTTTTTTATGTTAGAAAATTAACCATTTTTTAAAAAATTCATCAAAAATTCATTTTTAAAGATTTTGATTTGATTTTTCTTCTAAATGAAACCTAAAACATTCTAATTTTAATTAAAAAAGACCGTTTTATTCCAACTGTTGTCAAAAAAATTAAAAAAATTTTCAAAATTGGTAAAAATTTTTTTAGGTTAGAAAATTTACAATTTTTTAAAAATTCATCAAAAATTCATTTTTAAACATTTTGATTTGATTTTTTTTCTGTATGAAACTTAAAACATTCTAATTTTAATTAAAAAAGACTGTTTTATTCCAAATGGTGTCAAAAAAATTAAAAAAATTTTCAAAATTGGTAAAAAATTTTTTAAGTTAGAAAATTAACCATTTTTTAAAAAATTCATCAAAAATTCATTTTTAAACATTTTGATTTGATTTTTTTTCTAAATGAAACTTAAAACATTCTAATTTTAATTAAAAAATACCGTTTTATTCCAAGTGATGTCAAAAAAATTAAAAAAATTTTCAAAGTTGGTAAAAAATTTTTTAGGTTAGAAAATTAACCATTTTTTAAAAAATTCATCAAAAATTCATTTTTAAACATTTTGATTTGATTTTTTTTCTAAATGAAACTTAAAACATTCTAATTTTAATTAAAAAAGGATGTTTTATTCCAAGTGTTGTCAAAAAAATTTAAAAAATTTTCAAAGTTGGTAAAAATTTTTTTAGGTTAGAAAATTTACAATTTTTTAAAAATTCATCAAAAATTCATTTTTAAACATTTTGATTTGATTTTTTTTCTAAATGAAACTTAAAACATTCTAATTTTAATTAGAAAAGATCGTTTTATTTCAAGTGTTGTCAAAAAAATTAAAAAAATTTTCAAAGTTGGTAAAAATTTTTTTAGGTTAGAAAATTTACATTTTTTAAAAAATTCATGAAAAATTCATAAAAAATTCATTTTTAAACATTTTGATTTGATTTTTTTTTCTAAATGATATTTAAAACATTCTAATTTTAATTAAAAAAGATCGTTTTATTCCAAATGGTGTCAAAAAAATTAAAAAAATTTTCAAAGTTGGTAAAAATTTTTTTAGGTTAGAAAATTCACAATTTTTTAAAAAATTCATCAAAAATTCATTGTTAAACATTTTGATTTGATTTTTTTTCTAAATGAAACTTAAAACATTCTAATTTTAATTAAAAAAGACTGTTTTATTCCAAGTGTTGTTAAAAAAATTAAAAAAAATTTCAAAGTTGGTAAAAATTTTTTTAGGTTAGAAAATTTACAATTTTTTAAAAAATTCATCAAAAATTCATTGTTAAACATTTTGATTTGATTTTTTTTCTAAATGAAACTTAAAACATTTTAATTTTAATTAAAAAAGACCGTTTTATTCCAAGTGTTGTCAAAAAAATTAAAAAAATTTTCAAAGTTGATAAAAATTTTTTGCACTTCTAACTTTAATAATATAATTTTCTCTTTAACCCTCTTTTTTCCCAAAAAACTAATTTTAGTATAATTGAATAAAATTGAAAAATCAATAAACCTTTTCAAAGTGAATTACCGTAAAATGAGAATATCAAATTACACCCTTAATAAATCCACCCCTGAATTCCGTTCGAATATAGCTCGAAAACGACCTTCTAAAATTCGACTACGGGAATTATATTACGTTTTCTTTCTCAAAAAAAGAAAGTTGTCTCCTTTCGAAAGGCAGAAGACGAAAATAACGAAATTTATAATTGTATTTAGGCGAGAAGGGGATGGGTTGGCGTGGCGTCGCGACGGACCCCGACGTCGGTCGTTAAAATTTCAGGGCAGATGCCGGATTTAATAGATAAGGCCTGCGGGGTTTAATTTACATCCAGGGGACGTAATCCCGACAGGAGTTCGAGAAAATAATTTATGAAAAGGGGTTAGTTAAAGCGTCCCGAGGCTTAATGTAAAGAATTCGACATTTCAACTGTCAAATTTCTAAGAAATAAAAAAGGAAAAAACTTTTTTATTCAACGGGGATAAGTTAAGTTAATTTAACTTAACTTAACTTAACTTAACTTCCAATTTCAATCGTTTGAGAGACAGACTCCTTGAAACCGAGAGAATATTTGTTGAATTTGGTGGTCTCGAGTCCCTTTTAGAGCTCAAAATTAATGTCTCTATCGCTTCGGACTTGGTTGCCTTTCTACGGAACCGCTATTCATTGAAATTATTGGGTTAAATAGGGTAAGATTAATGTTCCAGAACTCCACGTATATACGTTCTAAGAGCAAGAATAAAAACGCGACCGCTCGGTACGTTTTATTCGAAATAAAAATTCAGAGCTTGTCTTTCATTAACCCAGTTCTATTTAAAGCAACGGGTTGATTGTAGTAATTAATGGCTTCTAGGAGATCTGCTTAATTAAACGGTAATTGGAGCGAGTGATTCATTTTCAACCTTTTGAGGTAAATAACAATATATTATACATATATTATATCTATCTATCTATCTATATTTATATCTACCAGGTGTGTAAGTATGAAACCGGAATTTTTGTACAGAAAAAACACGTTTATTGTAATGATATGATACAAAGAAACTTATTCAAAGTATTGTTCGTCGCTATCTATACATTTTTCCCATCTTTCTGGCAATTTGTGGATTCCCGCCAAAAAAAAAACTGTTGCTCTTTTGAGGCAAACCAGTCATCGAAACATTTTCGTACATTTTTGTAAGAAGTAAAGCACTGCTCACCAAGCGCGTGTCCCATCGATGCAAACATCCCATCGATGCAAACATCCCATCGATGCAAACTGCAAACAAGTAGTAATCGGATGGAGCAAGGTCTCTCCTGCTGAAGAATCTCCCAACCAAACTCTATCGTTTCCTGGACCTTTTTTTTTACTTTGTATACTGGTGCATTGTCATGCAGCAAAATCACCTTGTGTTGTCTTTGTTGGTATTCTGGTCATTTTTCACTTAAAACTCGATCCAAATCGGTTATTTGTTGTCGATAGCATTGAGCATTGACAGTTTCCTTAAGTTTCACCAGCTCGTAGTAGTTTACGCCCTTCTGATCCCACCAAAACATTGTCTTTCATCCATAGCGGTCTGGTCTTTGGGATGTTGATGGTTCACCCGGATTAACCCATGACTTTTTCGCTTAGGGTTTGCGAAATATATCCACTTTTCATCGCCAGTCACAATTCGATGGAGAAATGACTTTCTTTTGAACCTGGCGAGCAACATTTCGCATAATGTTTTGTGTTTTTTTTTTTTCGTTGAGTTCATGTGGAACCTATTTCCCTTTTGTATCTTCCGCATGGCTTTCAACTGAAGGGAGATGGCTTCTCGGGTCACCTGATCCACCAGTTGTTGTTGTATTTGAGCGTCGTCTTCGTCCAACAAGGCTTCCAAGCGTCTTCAAACTTTTTCGGTGGTCTTCCATTTTCTTCGTTCCTTACGTTAAAATTGCCACTTTTGAACCCTTTGAACCACTCAAAACAATGTGTTTTAGCATGCTCACTAAACGCCTCCACAAGCATTCGATGCGATTCGGCTGGGGTTTTCTTCAGATGAAAACAGAAAAGTACTGTCCGCAAATTGTAGTTTGTTGGCACAAAACTCGACATGTTTATCTCTAATAAACTAATGCTACTGAATGAGACTCTGAGTGAGTTGGAAATCTTTGTCGGATATCAATACAATAGGATACCGCTGATGTGATGTATTGGTATGGTTCGTACCATGTATACTGAAAGTGACTCATCGCTTAAAAGCGTATGAAATAAGATTTGGACGTAAGGCATAGATTGATCCAACCACTTTTAAGAAATAGAAAACTGCAGCGAGTGCAACTCGCTGTCACTAGAGGGCAGTTACCAGAATTTATTGTATTTAATTAATCTTTAGTTATAAACGCTGTACAATTTCTTGTTATTAATAAATTACATTTCGGACGATAATGGAATATATTTTTGGTAAAAATCAATACTATATTATTTAGATTTGTATTGGCCGATAAAGAAGAATGGCTACTTTACCGTTCCTTTTGTCGGTAAGAAAAGACATACTTTTTCGCTGGATACATTTACTTTGTACAGCAGATACACTAATTATATGCGCTCTCTTTCTAACACATATCAACTTAAAGACATTAAAGACATGATTTGTACCGTATGCGCAATATTGTACCATAACTCGATGAGTCACTTTCAGTATACATGGTACGAACCATAACTGCATCGACATATAACGTCACTTATGGGCGAATTCCGGTTTCATACTTACACACCTGGTATTTAGAAGAAAATCGATCGAAAATAAAAGAAGATTCAAATAAAACTTGTATCTTTTAAATTCCTCAAATTGGACAAGAAAATCACTGCTGTTTTTAAGAATTTTTTAAATTTTTTTGGTAAAACTTAGAATAAATCTGTTTTTTTACTTATAAACATTTCAATTTATTTTAAGTTAGAAAATCTTTTTATAATTTTCATAAATTATCTTTGTGAATTTTTTAATTTCCCAATTTTTTTCATTTTGGACAAAAAAATCACTGATGTCTTTAGGAATTTTTTTAATTTTTTGTAGAACAGTTAGAATAAATCTGTCTTTTTAGTTATAAAGTATATATTTCACTTTACTTTGGGTTAGAAATTCTTTTCGAAATTTTCATAAATAAATTCTCAGTGAATTTTTAAATTTTTTCAATTTTTTGTGTTGGTCAAAAAAATCATTGATGTCTTTAGGAATTTTTTTGGAAACAATTAGAATAAATCTGTCTTTTTAGTTATAAAGTAAACATTTCAATTTACTTTGGGTTAGAAATTCTTTTCAAAATTTTCATAAATAAAATTCTGTTTGAATTTTTAAATTTTACTAATTTTTTTGGGTTGGTCAAAAAATCAGTGATGTCTTCAGAAATTTTTTAAATTTTTTTGGTAATAGTTAGAACAAATCGGTTTTTTTAGATATAAACTAGACATTTAAATTTACTTTGGGTTACAAAATCTTTTTGAAATTTTTATAAACAAATTCTCAACGAATTTTTAAATTTTTGCAATTTTTTATGTTGGTCAAAAAAATAACTGATGTCTTTAGGAATTTTTTTAATTTTTTTGGTAATAGTTAGAATAAATCTGTCTTTTTAGTTATAAACTAGACACTTCAGTTTACTTTGGGTTAGAAATTCTTTTCAAAATTTTCATAAATAAATTTTCTACGAATTTTCAAATTTTCCCATTTTTTTTTTGAGTTGGTCAAAAAAAATCACTGATGTCTTTAGGAATTTTTTTAATTTTTTGTAGAACAGTTAGAATAAATCTGTCTTTTTAGTTATAAAGTAAACATTTTAATTTATTTTAAATTAGAAAATCTTTTTATAATTTTCATAAATAAACTCTCTGAGAATTTTTTAATTTCCCAAATTTTTTTCACTTTGGACAAAAAAATCAATGACATCTTTAGGAATTTTTTTAATTTTTTGTAGAACAGTTAGAATAAATCTGTCTTTTTAGTTATAAAGTAGACATTTCAATTTACTTTGGGTTAGAAATTTTTCTCAAAATTTTCATAAATAAAATTCTGTTCGAATTTTTAAATTTTACTAATTTTTTTGGGTTGGTCAAAAATCACTGATGTCTTTAAGAATTTTTTTAATTTGTTTGGTAATAGTTAGAATAAATCTGTCTTTTTAGTTATAAACTAGACACTTCAGTTTACTTTGGGTTAGAAATTCTTTTCATAATTTTCATAAATAAATTTTCTACGAATTTTTAAATTTTCCCATTTTTTTTTTTGAGTTGGTCAAAAAAAATCACTGATGTCTTTAGGAATTTTTTTAATTTTTTTGGTAATAGTTAGAGTAAATCTGTCTTTTTAGTTATAAACACTTACATTAGACACTTCAGTTTACTTTGGGTTAGAAATTCTTTTCAAAATTTTCATAAATAAATTTTCTACGAATTTTTAAATTTTCCCATTTTTTTTTTTTTGAGTAGGTCAAAAAATCACTGATGTCTTTAGGAATTTTTTTAATTTTTTGTAGAACAGTTAGAATAAATCTGTCTTTTTAGTTATAAAGTAAACATTTCAATTTATTTTAAATTAGAAAATCTTTTTATAATTTTCATAAATAAAGTCTTAGTGAATTTTTTAATTTTTTCAATTTTTTTGTGTTGGTCAAAAAAATCATTGATGTCTTTAGGAATTTTTTTAATTTTTTGTAGAACAGTTAGAATAAATCTGTCTTTTTAGTTATAAAGTAGACATTTCAATTTACTTTGGGTTAGAAATTTTTTTCAAAATTTTCATAAATAAAATTCTGTTCGAATTTTTAAATTTTACTAATTTTTTTGGGTTGGTCAAAAATCACTGATGTTTTTAAGAATTTTTTTAATTTGTTTGGTAATAGTTAGAATAAATCTGTCTTTTTAGTTATAAACTAGACACTTCAGTTTACTTTGGGTTAGAAATTCTTTTCAAAATTTTCATAAATAAATTTTCTACGAATTTTTAAATTTTCCCATTTTTTTTTGAGTTGGTCAAAAAATCACTGATGTTTTTAGGAATTTTTTTAATTGTTTTGGTAATAGTTAGAATAAATCTGTCTTTTTAGTTATAAACTAGACACTTCTGGTTACTTTGGGTTAGAAATTCTTTTCAAAATTTTCATAAATAAATTCTGTGCGAATTTTTAAATTTTACTAATTTTTTTGGGTTGATCAAAAAATCAGTGATGTCTTTAGGAATTTTTTTAATTTTTTTGGTAACAGTTAGAACAAATCGGTCTTTTTAAATATAAAGTAGATATTTCAATTTACTTTCGGTTAGAAATTCTTTTCGAAATTTTTATGACTAAATTCTCAGTGAATTTTTAAATTTTTTCAATTTTTTTGGGTTGGTCAAAAAAAAATCACTGATGTCTTTAGGAATTTTTTTAATTTTTTTGGTTAAAGTTAGAACAAACCTGTCTTTTCAGATACAAAGTAGACATTTTAATTTACCTTAGGTTAAAAAATCTTTTTTCAATTTCCATAAATAAAGTCTCTATGAATTTTTAAAATTTCCCAAATTTTTCATTTTGGTTAAAAAATCAGTGATATCTTTAAAATTTTTTTTTTTTAATTTTTAAAATCAATTAGGACAAATCTCTCTTTTAAATTATAAAATAGACATTTTAATTTACCTTATGTTAGAAATTCTTTTCATTATTTCTATAAATAAATTTTCTGGGAATTTTTTAATTTCCCAAATTTTTTTAACCTGGACAAAAAAATCACCGATATCTTTAAAATTTTTTTTTATTTTTTTTGATAACAGTTATGACAAATCTATCTTTTTAGTTACATAAAGGACATTTTAATTTATTTTAGTTTAAAAGTTCTTTTCTTAATCTCCATAAATAAACTCTGTGCGATTTTTTAAAATTCCCCAATTTTTTAGGTTAACCAAAAAATTTCAATTTTCAAAATTAACCTCAAATAACTCAAAATCTAAGTTAGATATGAAAAAAATTTTAAATAAAATTTACATTTTAATTAATTATAAACATTTTTTATTATAAATTTTTTTTTTAATTTTTACTTTTAGAGTTAGATTTTTATTTTAGCTGATAAAATGAACATTTTTAACTCCACCCATCAAATCAAAAAAATAAATAAATAAATAAACCAAATATGAAAATATTTTAAAACCATCGTTCGTTTTTAACTTATTATTACTCGGCATTTAAACATTTTAGTAACAAAGTTGAACAAACTTCCAGTTATTCACCGCATATTTACACAAATACCGATAATAATTCAACCCAAGGCGATATTTACAAACACTACAAAGACCCATTGTTTTAATTTTTACATCAAAAGAGCACATTGTTTCATATTTATAATTTACTAAAATATTATAATCGTCAAACGGAAATCATACAACTTAATCGCCATAGAAATCAATTTATAATTGGAAATTTTCACGTAAAAAGACATTTATATAATAAAAAAAAGATTAAAGATTAAATTTAAACTCACAATCAGTTGGGTTTTAACATTTTACGACTTCGCAATTATCGTTATGAGTAATAACCCATGAAAGTTATAATTTTAATGAATTGTCACGATAACATAAACGTTACAAGACAGTTTATAAACGTTTCAATTTAACCAGAAATAAATTTTATACAAGTCATATATTTTCTTGGAAATTTTTAAGTTTTGAATGAAAATTAAATGACTACTTAAGCTATTTATTTCTGGATTTCTTATCAAAAAAGATTATGCAGTTCTATAATAGCTTGAGTCGTTCACGACTTAAGTGTCTCCGTTGATAACGTTATAACCCCTTTAAAAATGTTATAGCAGACATAACGTCGATAGACGGTCGTTATTTAGCCGTTAAAAATAGCTCCAAGTCAAGACACTCTCCGGTTAGATTGTTTACATCTTATCGTGTAATTCTTGCAATTAGTGCTGGATGGATTCCAAACCCGAAAACAATTTCTGGTTTTGTTTACGAAAACGAAGATTGATGAGCTACGAATTGAATGGGACTCGTTGTTTACAAACCGGAATATTGAAAAACAACGATTTTAATGTACGAAAAGAGATAGTTAAATAAACGGTGATGTTTGAACGGATACGGTTTGATTATACCTTCGATAATGAAATTAAAGGGAAAATATATTGTGTCAGAGGAGTTTCCATTTGTATGGGGATAATAATTCGATTGGAATTTAAAATTTATTATTATTATATTAGTTATTATTGAAAATATCAAGGATTTTGGTTAACATAAAAAATTGGGAAATTTTAAAAATTCATAGAGACTTTATTTATGGAAATTTAAAAAAGATTTTTTAACCAAAGGTAAATTAAAATGTCTATTTTAAAACTAAAAAGACAGATTTGTTCTAACTTTAACCAAAAAAATTCCTAAAGACATCAGTGATTTTTTTGTACAACATAAAAAAATTGGGAAATTTTAAAAATTCATAGAGACTTTATTTATGGAAATTGAGAAAAGATTTTTTAACCAAAGGTAAATTAAAATGTCTATTTTATAACTAAAGAGATGGATTTGTTCTAACTTTAACCTAAAAAACTTAAAAAATTCCTAAAGACATCAGTGATTTTTTTGTTCAAACATAAAAAAATTCGGAAATTTTAAAAATTCATACAGACTTTATTTATGGAAATTGAAAAAAGATTTTTTAACCAAAGGTAAATTAAAATGTCTATTTTAAAACTAAAAAGACAGATTTGTTCTAACTTTAACCAAAAAAATTAAAAAAATTCCTAAAAACATCAGTGATTTTTTTGTACAACATAAAAAAAATTGGGAAATTTTAAAAATTCATAGAGGCTTTATTTATGGAAATTGAGAAAAGATTTTTTAACCCAAGGTAAACTAAAATGTCTATTTTAAAACTAAAAAGACAGATTTGTTCTAACTGTTTCCAAAAAAATTAAAAAAATTCCTAAAGACATCAGTTATTTTTTTGTACAACATAAAAAAATTGGGAAATTTTAAAAATTCATACAGACTTTATTTATGGAAATTGAAAAAAGATTTTTTAACCCAAGGTAAATTAAGATGTCTATTTTATAACTAAAGAGATAGATTTGTTCTGAATGTTTCCAAAAAAATTAAAAAAATTCCCAAAGACATGAGTGATTTTTTAGTCAAACTTAAAAAAAATTGACAAATTTAAAAAATTCGCAGAGACTTTATTAGCGAAAATTATGAAAAGATTTTCTAATTTGAGATAAATTAAGACGTCTAGTTTATAAATAAAATGATAGATTTGTTCTTACTATTATCAAAAAAATTAAAAAAATTCCTAAAGACATGAGTGATTTTTTAGTCAAACTTAAAAAAAATTGGCAAATTTAAAAAATTCGCAGAGACTTTATTAGCAAAAATTATGAAAAGATTTTCTAATTTGAGATAAATTATAAGACGTCTAGTTTATAAATAAAATGATAGATTTGTTCTTACTGTTTCCAAAAAAATTAAAAAAATTCCTAAAGACATGAGTGATTTTTTAGTCAAACTTAAAAAAAATTGGCAAATTTAAAAAATTCGCAGAGACTTTATTAGCAAAAATTATGAAAAGATTTTCTAATTTGAGATAAATTAAGACGTCTAGTTTATAAATAAAATGGTAGATTTGTTCTTACTGTTATCAATAAAATTAAAAAAAATCCTAAAGACATGAGTGATTTTTTAGTCAAACTTAAAAAAAATTGGCAAATTTAAAAAATTCGCAGAGACTTTATTAGCAAAAATTATGAAAAGATTTTCTAATTTGAGATAAATTAAGACGTCTAGTTTATAAATAAAATGGTAGATTTGTTCTTACTGTTATCAATAAAATTAAAAAAAATCCTAAAGACATGAGTGATTTTTTAGTCAAACTTAAAAAATATTTACAAATTTAAAAAATTCGCAGAGACTTTATTAGCAAAAATAATGAAAAGATTTTCTAATTTGAGATAAATTAAGACGTCTAGTTTATAAATAAAATGATAGATTTGTTCTTACTGTTTCCAAAAAAAATAAAAAAAATTCCTAAAAACATGAGTGGTTTTTTAGTCAAACTTAAAAAAAATTGACAAATTTAAGAAATTCGCAGAGACTTTATTAGCGAAAATTATGAAAAGATTTTCTAATTTGAGATAAATTAAGACATCTAGTTTATAAATAAAATGATAGATTTGTTCTTACTATTATCAAAAAAATTAAAAAAATTCCTAAAGACATGAGTGATTTTTTAGTCAAACTTAAAAAAAATTGGCAAATTTAAAAAATTCGCAGAGACTTTATTAGCAAAAATGATGAAAAGATTTTCTAATTTGAGATAAATTAAGACATCTAGTTTATAAATAAAATGATAGATTTGTTCTTACTATTATCAAAAAAATTAAAAAAATTCCTAAAGACATGAGTGATTTTTTAGTCAAACTTAAAAAAAATTGGCAAATTTAAAAAATTCGCAGAGACTTTATTAGCAAAAATGATGAAAAGATTTTCTAATTTGAGATAAATTAAGACGTCTAGTTTATAAATAAAATGATAGATTTGTTCTAACTGTTATCAAAAAAATTAAAAAAATTCCCAAAGACACGAGTGATTTTTTAGTCAAACTTAAAAAAAATTGACAAATTTAAAAAATTCGCAGAGACTTTATTAGCGAAAATTATGAAAAGATTTTCTAATTTGAGATAAATTAAGACGTCTAGTTTATAAATAAAATGGTAGATTTGTTCTTACTGTTATCAAAAAAATTAAAAAAATTCTTAAAGACACGAGTGATTTTTTAGTCAAACTTAAAAAAAATTGACAAATTTAAAAAATTCGCAGAGACTTTATTAGCGAAAATTATGAAAAGATTTTCTAATCTGAGATAAATTAAGACGTCTAGTTTATAAATAAAATGATAGATTTGTTCTTACTGTTATCAAAAAAATTAAAAAAATTCCTAAAGACA
This sequence comes from Digitonthophagus gazella, assembly GCA_036711955.1. Classification (NCBI taxonomy): domain Eukaryota; kingdom Metazoa; phylum Arthropoda; class Insecta; order Coleoptera; family Scarabaeidae; genus Digitonthophagus; species Digitonthophagus gazella. The sequence continues at coordinate 1,809,622 of JASCIT010000002.1, read as the reverse complement.
TGAGTGATTTTTTAGTCAAACTTAAAAAAAATTGGCAAATTTAAAAAATTCGCAGAGACTTTATTAGCAAAAATTATGAAAAGATTTTCTAATTTGAGATAAATTAAGACGTCTAGTTTATAAATAAAATGATAGATTTGTTCTTACTGTTTCCAAAAAAATTAAAAAAATTCCTAAAGACATCAGTGATTTTTTGTCCAACATAAAAAAATTGGGAAATTTTACAAATTCACAGAGACTTTATTTATGGAAATTGAAAAAAGATTTTTTAACCCAAGGTAAATTAAAATGTCTATTTTAAAACTAAGAAGACAGATTTGTTCTAACTTTAACCAAAAAAATTAAAAAAATTCCTAAAGACATCAGTGATTTTTTTGTCCAACATAAAAAAATTGGGAAATTTTAAAAATTCATAGAGACTTTATTTATGGAAATTGAAAAAAGATTTTCTAACCCAAGGTAAATTAAGATGTCTATTTTAAAACTAAAGAGATAGATTTGTTCTAACTTCAACCAAAAAAATTAAAAAAATTCCTAAAGAGATCAGTGATTTTTTGTCCAGCATAAAAAAATTGAGAAATTTTAAAAATTCATAGAGACTTTATTTATGGAAATTGAAAAAAGATTTTCTAACCCAAGGTAAATTAAGATGTCTATTTTATAACTAAAGAAATAAATTTGTTCTGAATGTTTCCAAAAAAATTTAAAAAATTCCTAAAGACATCAGTGATTTTTTTATCAAAACATAAAAAAATTGGAAAATTTTAAAAATTTATAGAGACTTTGTTTGTCAAAATTTAAAAAAGATTTTCTAATCCAAGTTAAATTAAAATCTCTATTTTATTAATAAAGAGATAGATTTGTTACTAAAATGTTTAAATGCCGACTAATAATAAGTTGAAAACGAACGATTTTAAAATATTTTTCATATTTGGGTTAGTTTTTGATTTTTTTTTTGGGGTTTTGGGGGTTGGAGTTGAAAATGTTCATTTTATAAGCTAAAATAAAAATCTAACTCTAAAATTAAAAATTAAAAAAAAAAGTTTATAATAAAAAGTGTTTATAATTAATTAAAATGGAACTTTTATTTAAAATTTTTTTCATATCTAACTTAGATTTTGAGTTATTTGAGGTTAATTTTGAAAATTGATATTTTTTGGTTAACCTAAAAAATTAGAAAATTTTAAAAAATCGCAGAGAGTTTATTTATGGAGATTAAGAAAAGAATTTTTAAACTAAAATAAACTAAAATGTCCTTTATGTAACTAAAAAGACAGATTTACTCCAACTGTTACTAAAAAAATTTTAAATATTCTTAAAGACATCGGTGATTTTTTTGACTAATGTAAAAAATTGGGAAATTTTAAAAATTCACAGAGACTTTATTTATGAAAATTTTCAAAAGAATTTCTAATCTAAAGTAAATTAAAATGTCTACTTTATAACCAAAAAGACAGATTTGTTCTAATTATTTCCAAAAAAATTAAAAAAATTCCTAAAGACATCAATGATTTTTTTGACCAACGCAAGAAATTGGCAAAATTAAAAAAATTGCAGAAAATTTATTTATGAAAATTTTCAAAAGAATTTCTAACCTAAAGTAAATTAAAATGTCTACTTTATAACCAAAAAGACAGATTTGTTCTAATTATTTCTAAAAAAATTAAAAAAATTCCTAAAGACATCAGTGATTTTTTTGACAAACGCAAAAAATTGGCAAAATTGAAAAATTTGCAAAGAATTTATTTATGAAAATTTTTAAAAGAATTTCTAACCTAAAGTAAATTGAAATGTCTACTTTATAACCAAAAAGACAGATTTGTTCTAATTATTTCCAAAAAAATTAGAAAAATTCCTAAAAACATCGGCGATTTTTTGTCCAACATAAAAAAATTGGGAAATTTTAAAAATTCACAGAGACTTTATTTATGAAAATTTTCAAAAGAATTTCTAACCTAAAGTAAATTAAAATGTCTACTTTATAACCAAAAAGACAGATTTGTTCTAATTATTTCCAAAAAAATTAAAAAAATTCCTAAAGACATCAATGATTTTTTTGACCAACGCAAAAAATTGGCAAAATTAAAAAATTTGCAGAGAATTTATTTATGAAAATTTTTAAAAGAACTTCTAACCTAAAGTAAATTAAAATGTCTACTTTATAACCAAAAAGACAGATTTGTTCTAATTATTTCAAAAAAAATCAAAAAAATTCCTAAAAACATCGGTGATTTTTTTTTTATCCAACATAAAAAAATTGAGAAATTTTAAAAATTCACAGAGACTTTATTTATGAAAATTTTCAAAAGAATTTCTAACCTAAAGTAAATTAAAATGTCTACTTTATAACCAAAAAGACAGATTTGTTCTAATTATTTCCAAAAAAATTAAAAAAATTCCTAAAGACATCAATGATTTTTTTGACCAACGCAAAAATTGGCAAAATTAAAAAATTTGCAGAGAATTTATTTATAAAAATTTTTAAAAGAACTTCTAACCTAAAGTAAATTAAAATGTCTACTTTATAACCAAAAAGACAGATTTGTTCTAATTATTTCCAAAAAAATTAAAAAAATTCCTAAAAACATCGGTGATTTTTTTTTTGTCCAACATAAAAAAATTGGGAAATTTTAAAAATTCATAGAGACTTTATTTATGAAAATTTTCAAAAGAATTTCTAACCTAAAGTAAATTAAAATGTCTACTTTATAACCAAAAAGACAGATTTGTTCTAATTATTTCCAAAAAAATTAAAAAAATTCCTAAAGACATTAGTGATTTTTTTGACCAACGCAAAAAATTGGCAAAATTGAAAAATTTGCAGAGAATTTATTTATGAAAATTTTTAAAAGAATTTCTAACCTAAAGTAAATTAAAATGTCTACTTTATAACCAAAAAGACAGTTTTGTTCTAATTATTTCCAAAAAAAATAAAAAAATTCCTAAAAACATTGGTGATTTTTTGTCCAACATAAAAAAATTGGGAAATTTTAAAAATTCACAGAGACTTTATTTATGAAAATTTTCAAAAGAATTTCTAACCTAAAGTAAATTAAAATGTCTATTTTATAACCAAAAAGACAGATTTGTTCTAATTATTTCCAAAAAAATTAAAAAAATTCCTAAAGACATTAATGATTTTTTTGACCAACGCAAAAAATTGGCAAAATTGAAAAATTTGCAAAGAATTTATTTATGAAAATTTTCAAAAGAATTTCTAACCTAAAGTAAATTAAAATGTCTACTTTATAACCAAAAAGACAGATTTGTTCTAATTATTTCCAAAAAAAATAAAAAAATTCCTAAAAATATCGGTGATTTTTTGTCCAACATAAAAAAATTGGGAAATTTTAAAAATTCACAGAGACTTTATTTATGAAAATTTTTAAAAGAATTTTTAACCTAAAGTAAATTGAAATGCCTACTTTATAACCAAAAAGACAGATTTTTCCTAACTGTAACCCAAAAAATTAAAAAAATTCCTAAAGACATTGGTGATTTTTTGTCCAACATAAAAAAATTGGGAAATTTTAAAAATTCACAGAGACTTTATTTATGAAAATTTTCAAAAGAATTTCTAACCTAAAGTAAATTAAAATGTGTACTTTATAACCAAAAAAACAGATTTGTTCTAATTATTTCTAAAAAAATTTAAAAAATTCCTAAAGGCATCAGTGATTTTTTTGACCAACGCAAAAAATTGGCAAAATTGAAAAATTTGCAAAGAATTTATTTATGAAAATTTTTAAAAGAATTTCTAACCTAAAGTAAATTGAAATGTTTACTTTATAACCAAAAAGACAGATTTTTCCTAACTGTTTCCAAAAAAATTAAAAAAATTCTTAAAAACATCAATGTTTTTTCACCCAAATTAACAAAAAATCTGAAAAATTCTCCTGATTTTCTCGATAATGAAATTAAAGAAAATCGTAAATGTATCACGTCATAGGAGTTTCCATTTGTGTAGGAATGAGACAATTACCGAGTTGTTTCCTCGTCCTTGCCGTATTTGTACGTTTAGAAGCAATTATTAACCTTGAGAAGGAAACTGCGTGCACAAATAAAAAAACGAGAATGCAAAGTCAGGTGCTGAGACGGAATATACGTGCATTTCCGTTCTTGTAATTTACGATTCGTTATTACATTTGCATGTATAATTTTAGTCCTACGAGATTTTTTTTATTCATGTATTTGTAATCGACTTTTTCATTTAAATTTCCTTCTATGGAAAATCTCAACAGTTAGAATGTTTTTCATCTATATGATTTTTTATTTTTTGTAATCTCATTACAAACCAAGGATTCTAATCATTTTCTGACTTTTAATATATATTTTTTTTATCATGCTTTAATTTTTTTATTAAGTGTTGGGGTTAAATTTTCTGAAGAAAATTGAATGGTTTCCCCTGAAACCAAAATGTGTTCCGCAAAGTTCTTACACAGCACGTCCCGAGAGAACATGGCATTTCCGTTGAAACCCAAAACGACCATAACCTGAACTTTGGAGCAAGAGCAAGCAGCGTAGTCATCAAACAACGCACCGACAAAATATTCTCTCGGCGCGACCTCGTAAAAAGGACAAAACGCGTCCCGCCGAGATAACGATCGACGTGGAAGCTACCGCACGTTTAGGCGGTTCGCGGTCTGCCGACGTCATCTCCTTTCGTTTTCTTCCCTTCCATCACCTCTTTTTCCTTTTTACTTCCCTCCTCGGTCTCGGTCTCGACCAACAACCGACTCTTTCTCGTCCGGTCTCGTTCGTCCCGCTTTACGACATGTGCTTCTACCGGCGCGGCGCGGGCCGTCCGTTCGTTCCTTCGCGAAGCATTGTATAATTTTACTTTTCATGGGACCTTTAATGGTAATGCTCTTGGCAAACCTGTTCTACCTCCGGCTCGCGTCGTATCGCGCTCTTCGTCCGTTGTGTTAAGGTCGGAGAACCGGAGAAATTTATATTATAAAATAAATCGAGTGATTATTACAAAGTTATCTTTGGAAATCTTTTTAAATTTTTGAGTAACATTTAGAACAAATTTATTATTTAAAATGAAAAATAGATATTTTAATCTATCTTAAGTTACAAAATCTTTACAAAACTTTAATAAACAAGAACCATTTCCTAATTCCTAGAAATAAAGTCGGTGCGATTTTTGGAAATTCATTTTTTAAAAACTTAGATTCGGTCAAAAATTTTAGTCATTTTTGAGAATTTTTTTAATTTTTTTGATAATAATTAGGAAAAATTTCTTTTTTAATAAAAAATAGGTAAAAATTTTAACAATTACCTATATATACTATATAAATTATATATACAGGGTGTCCGGAAATGTCGTGTACAACGGAGTACCAGAGACACCTTGGTCAAAAATATGATGATTTAACCCAATTTATCTATATACAAAGTTGCTTAGTTTAGCCACTAGAAGACTTTAAAAACAATATTTTTTGCGAGTTTTTCTTAAATTACTCGAAAAGTCTTTATTAGATTTTATTCATTTTTTGATCATGTCTTTATATCAGCAGGCTACAGCTTTCTGTGGAACAAATTCGAATTTCGAAAGTTACTGGGTGTTTAAAAACACTCTCACGACAAGTTATCCATCTAGATCTTTTTAAACATCCTGTATAATTTTCTCTCATTTTTTTTTCTGAATAGCTATATTCATTTGGAAACTATTTCTTCTCTTATAAAATTTCAGTAGGACAAACGGTTTAGCCATAAAAAAATATTTTCTAAATCCCTGCAAGCTCAAAACGATAAGTTAAGGTACACTTAACAAAGTTCAGAATAGCAATTTCTTTAAGCGGTATGAAATTCCTTCTATAAAACCAGATGTTACAGGTTTATAAGTACTTTATTGCTTAAAATATTCAATTTTCGCTAGGCTTTGTGACCATCCTCAGGATTTAACCCTGATTGGCCAACAAGATCACTGGACCTAAGATTTTGTTTATGGGGTGTCATCAAGCAAAAATGTCAAGAACAAAGCAAATTGTAAAAATTTTGCACCCTGTATTATTTTTAGCCCTGATGATGGTCATAAGTCTTGCCGAAAATTTGAATATTTTTGCAGTAAAGTACTTCTAAACCTGAAATTTTCGGTTTTTTTGAAAGAACTTCACACCGTTTAAAGAAATTGCTACTTTGAACATTGCTAATGGTACCTTAGTTTATCAATTTGGGCTTGTAGGGATTTAGAAAATATTTTTTTGTGGCTAAACTGTTTGTCCAACTGAAATTGTATAAGAGAGAGAATAGTTTTCAAATTAATATAGCTATTCAGAAAAAAATTGGTAGAAAATTATACAGGCTGGTTAAAAAGATTTGGATGGATAACTTGCCTCGAAAGTGTTTCTAAACACCCTGTATGATTCTAAATTCGAATTTGTTTTACAGAAAGCTGCATCCTGCTAATATAAAGACATGGTCAAAAAATGAATAAAATCTATTGAAGATTTTTCAAGTAACTTGTGAAAAACTCATGAAAAATAAGATTTATAAAGTCCTCTAGCGGCTAAACTAAGCAACTTTGTATATAGATAAGTTGGGTTAAATCATCATATTTTTGACCAAGGTATCTGTGGTATTCTGTTGTACACGACATTTCCGGACACCCTATATATAGTTTAATTTTATTTTTAGTATTTTTCTAAAAAAAAATTATTGTTTTTGGATGAATTGATCAACATTTTAGTAACTTTGGTGGAAACTTTACGAATTTAGTAAGTTTTTGGTGGAATTTAAAAAAAAATTGGTAAATTTTTGGTGGAATTTTTACAAATTTTGTAAGTTTTTTGGTGGAATTTAAAAAAAAATCATTATTTTTGGTAGAATTATTAAAAATTTTTAGTAACTTTGGTGGAATTTTTATGAATTTACTAAGTTTTTGATGGAATTTTCAAGGTTTTAGTTAATTTTTAGTGAAATTGTTTCTAATTTGATTGATTTTTGGTGGAATTTTAAAAGAATTTGGACATTTCGGTAGAATTTTTAAAAAATTTGGTGTTTTTGGTGGAATTTTAAAAAAATTTGATACATTTTTGGTGGAATTGTTAAAAATGTTGGTAACTTTGGTGGAATTTTTACAAATTTTGTAAGTTTTTTGGTGGAATTTAAAAAAAATTCATTATTTTTGGTAGAATTATTAAAAATTTTAGTAACTTTGGTGGAATTTTTAAGAATTTACTAAGTTTTTGATGGAATTTTTAAGGTTTTAGTTAATTTTTAGTGAAACTGTTCTAATTTGATTGATTTTTGGTGGAATTTTAAAAGAATTTGGACATTTCGGTAGAATTTTTAAAAAATTTGGTGTTTTTGGTGGAATTTTAAAAAAATTTGATAAATTCTTGGTGGAATTGTTAAAAATTTTGGTAACTGGTGGAATTTTTACAAGTTCGGTAAGTTTTTTGGTGGAATTTTAAAAAAATTCCTTATTTTGGTAGAATTATTAAAAATTTTAGTAACTTTGGTGGAATTTTTATGAATTTACTAAGTTTTTGATGGAATTTTTAAGGTTTTAGTTAATTTTTAGTGAAATTGTTTCTAATTTGATTGATTGTTGGTGGAATTTTAAAAGAATTTGGGCATTTCAGTGGAATTTTTAAAAAATTTGGTGTTTTTGGTGGAATTTAAAAAAAAAATTGATAAATGCTTGGTGGAATTGTTAAAAATTTTGGTAACTTTGATGGAATTTTTACAATTTCTCTAAGTTTTTTGGTGGAATTTTGAAAAAATTCATTATTTTTGGTAGAACTATTAAAAGTTTTAGTAACTTTGGGTGGAATTTTCAAGGTTTTAGTTAATTTTTAGTGAAACTGTTTCTAATTTGATTGATTTTTGGTGGAATTTTAAAAGAATTTGGACATTTCGGTGGAATTTTTAAAAAATTTGGTGTTTTTGGTGGAATTTTAAAAAAATTTTATAAATTCTTGGTGGAATTGTTAAAAATTTTAGTAACTTTGGTGGAATTTTTACAAATTTTTAAAGTTTTTTGGTGGAATTTTGAAAAAATTCATTATTTTTGGTAGAACTATTAAAAGTTTTAGTAACTTTAGTGGAATTTTCAAAGTTTTAGTTAATTTTTAGTGAAACTGTTTCTAATTTGATTGATTTTTGGTGGAATTTTAAAAGAATTTGGACATTTTGGTGGAATTTTTAAAAAAATATTGGTAAGTTTTTGGTAGAATTGTTAAAAATGTTGATGACTTTATAAGTTTCTGGTGGAATTTTTAAAAACTTTGACAATTTCTGTGTAATTTTTAGGATTTTTCTAAGCTTTTGATGGAATAAAAAAAAATCAGTAAGTTTTGGGTGTAGATGTTAAATATTTTAATAGCTTTGGTGGAATTTTGGCGAATTTTATTCATTTCTGGTGGAATTTAAAAAAAAATTCTGTGTTTTTGGTAAAATTCTTATGAATTTAGTAAGTTTTTGGTGGAATTTTTAAAAAATTCAGTATATTTTTGGTGGAATTATCAAACATTTTGATAACATTGGTGGAATTTTTGCGAATTTTATTCATTTTTGAAGGAATTTTTAAAAATACAATGTTTTTGGTAAAATTCTTATGAATTTAGTAAGTTTTTGGTAGAATTTTTACAAATTGTATTAATTTTTGGTGGAATTATCAAAAATTTTGATAACATTGGTGGAATTTTTGCGAATTTTATTCGTTTCTGGTGGAATAAAAAAAAATCAGTGTTTTTGGTCAAATTCTTATGAATTTAGTAAGTTTTTGGTGGAATTTTTGCAAATTGTATTAATTTTTGGTGGAATTTTTAAAAAATTCATTATATTTTTGGTGGAATTATCAAAAATTTTTATAACATTGGTGGAATTTTTACGAATTTTATTCATTTTTGATGGAATTTTTAAAAATTCAGTGTTTTTGGTAAAATTCTTATGAATTTAGTAAGTTTTTGGTGGAATTTTTAGAAAATTCAGTATGTTTTTGGTGGAACTATCAAGAATTTTGATAACATTAGTGGAATTTTTGCGAATTTTATTCATTTCTGGTAGAATAAAAAAAATTCAGTGTTTTTGGTAAAATTCTTATGAATTTAGTAAATTTTTTGTGGAATTTTTACAAATTGTATTAATTTTTGGTGGAATTTTTAAAAAATTCAGTATGTTTTTGGTGGAATTATCAAAAATTTTGATAACATTGGTGGAATTTTTGCGAATTTTATTAATTTCTGGTGGAATAAAAAAAAATCAGTGTTTTTGGTCAAATTCTTATGAATTTAGTAAGTTTTTGGTAGAATTTTTACAAATTGTATTAATTTTTGGTGGAATTTTTAAAAAATTCAGTATATTTTTGGTGGAATTATCAAAAATTTTGATAACATCGCGAATTTGTGCGAATTTTATTCATTTTTGATGGAATTTTTAAAAATTCAGTTTTTTTTTATGGAATTTTTACGAATTTAGTAAGTTTTTAGTGAAATTTTTCCAATTTTATTAATTTTTGGTGGAATTTTTATAAAATTCAGTATATTTTTGATGGAATTGTTAAAAAAGTTGATAACTTTGGTGGAATTTTTATTAACTTTAATCATTTTTGGTGGAATTGTTAAAAATATTGGTAATTTTAGTAGAATTTTTATGAATTTGGTAAGTTTTTGGTGGTATTTTTTTAAAATCTAAGTTTTTGGTGGAATTACTGAACATTTTTGTAGCTTTGGTGAAAAATTGAAAAAATTTAGTACGTTTTTGGTGGAATTGTTAAAAATGTAAACTTTGGTGGAATTTTTACGAATATAGTAAGTTTTTTTAATTTTTACCAATTTTATTGATTTTGGGTGGAATTTTTAAAAAATTTAAGTTTTTAGTAGAATTGTCTCCAAATTTAATAATTTTGGTGAAATTGCATTCAATTTAACTAACTTTTGTGGAATTTTTATTGTTACTTTTTTATTTTTGTGAAATTTTTAAAAATCTAATCAATTCTTGACGAAATAAATCTTAGTTTTAGTATATTTTTTAAAAATTCAGTTTTTGTTGGAATTGTTAAAAATTGCTTTGGTGGAATTTTTACAAATTTTATAAGTTTTTGGTGGAATTATTAAAAATTTTAGTAACTTTGAATTTTTTCAAATTTACTTAAATTTTTTAATTTTCAAGAATTTAATTAGTTTTTAGTGAAATTTATTCGAATTTTTGCTCTGTATGAATTAAATATTTGATGATTATTAATAAACCGATCGTTTTGACATTTCATGTGGCATTAGCGTGGTTGGAATAATAAATTACGTTTGTGAAAATTGAACAAACTGTTTTATCGGCCCAAATCGAAGATGACGGAAAACGGGGACTTGGTTTAGGGCTTAAATCGGCCGTTTCGGGTCCAAAGGAGCCCCGATTCGCATTTAACGTTGCGTTATAAAGCCGTTCAGAAGGTTAGCCGGAAGCAGAGACGCGGAGCCGGTGGCTTTTTGGACGAAAAGTGCGTTCGAAAATTAACGAAAATGAAGGCGGACGATCGAGAATTTTAATTTCAATTAGGGCTACCGCAACGTCGTTCGATTTTCAGGGCCGTTTTTCCGAAATCGGTCACGAACCCCCCAAAATAGTCGGGGAGGTGAAGATAATGGTCGGCAAAATGACGTAAAACCATTGATTTTATTAATTTCTTTAATTTAAAAACTGACATGTTAAGTTAAAATATTCCCTATTTTAAAATAAAATGAAACAGAGCAAATTTTAATATGTAGGTAGGTAAGGTTAACGTGATATTTTCCAACTCAATAATCAATTGGATTCTCGCTTCATTAAACCCAACCCACAAACATAGGAAAAAATATGTTACAAAGCGCCACGTATATCGATTCTCGATTCAATCGAATGCTGTATACAAACATTAGCGCGGGCGATAGATAACGCCAACCCTGACAAGCAAATATTTATCTACTAGAAACTGTTTATTGTGCAACAAGATCGGGTACACGCACAATAGCCTATCTGGAATTCTTGTGCAAGTTTGTCGTGAATAAACCGCATATTCTTGCCCCGTCGTAAGTTGGAATGCAAACATTTATTTTAGCGCGACCGAATAGTTACTTGGCGCCTCTTTAAGGAAATAAAGTACAATTTCGACTTTTAAATCCGGAAGGTCTCCCCCGCGACGACAAGTATTGGGAAAAAGGGGGGTTGTTGTCGGAAATGAACGACTTTCCGCCCCCATTCGTCCAATAAAACGGTCGCACGACAACAAAGAGACAATAGAATCAATAAAAAATGTTCGTTCAAAGTGAACGCTACACGCTCCAATTGTGATACTCGATTGATTTTTAAGAATTTTTTTAAATTTTTGTGTAACAGTTAGAACACATTTGTCAATTTTATTTAAAAATAGACATTTTAATCTATCTTAATTTACAAAATTTTTCCAAAATTTTCATAAATAAGCTCGGTGTGATTTTTTAAATTTCTGTGAAAAATGACTGAAATAAATTTCTCGCTATTTTTAGGAATTTTTTTAAATTTTTGAGTAACAACTGCAATAAATTTATCTATTTCAATCAAAAATAGAATATTTAGTTTATCTAAATTTAAAAAATCTTTCCTCAATTTTAATAAATAAGCGCGGTATGATTTTTTAAATTTCTTGAAAAAGTTAGGTTAAGTTAATTTTTGCAATTTTTAAGATTTTTTTTTAATTTTTGGGTAACAATTAGAACAAATTTGTTAAATTTAGTCAAAAATAGACTTTTTAATCTATCCTAATTTACAAAATTTTTCCAAAATTTTTATAAATAAGCTCCGTATGATTTTTTTAATTTCTATGAAAAATGACTGAAATAAATTTTTCGCTATTTTTGTGAATTTTTTTAAATTTTTGAGTAATAATTAGAACAAATGTATCTATTTTAATCAAAAATAGAATATTTATTTTATCTAAATTTAGAAAATCTTTCCTCAATTTTAATAAATTAGCTCGGTAAGATTTTTTAAATTTCTTGAAAAAGTTAGGTTAAGTTAATTTTTGCAATTTTTAAGAATTTTTTTAAATTTTTGAGTAATAATTAGAACAAATTTATTTATTCTAATCAAAAATAGACATTTTAATCTATCTTAATTTACAAAATCTTTCCAAAATTTTCATAAATAAGCTCCGTATGATTTTTTTAATTTCTGTGAAAAATGACAGAAATAAATTTTTCATTATTTTTGGGATTTTTTTAAAATTTTTGAATAGTAATTAAAACAAATGTATCTATTTTAATCAAAAATAGACATTTTAATCTATCCTATTTAAAAAAATTTTTCCAAAATTTTCATAAATAAGCTCCGTATGATTTTTTTAATTTTTGTGAAAAATGATTGAAATAAATTTTTCGCTATTTTTGTGAATTTTTTTAAATTTTTGAGTTACAATTAGAACAAATTTGTTTATTCTAATCAAAAATAAATATTTTAATCTATCTTAACTTACAAAATCTTTCCAAAATTTTCATAAATAAGCTCGGTATGATTTTTTAAACTTCTTGAAAAAGTAAGGTTAAGTTAAATTTAGCTATTTTTGAGAATTTTTTAAAATTTTTGAGTAACAATTAAAACAAATCTGCCAATTTTTATAAAAAATAGACGTTTTAATCTATCCTATTTTAAAAAATTTTTCTAAAATTTTCATAAATAAGCTCCGTATAATTTTTTAAATTTCTATGAAAAATGACTAAATTAAATTTTTCGCTATTTTTGTGAATTTTTTTTAAATTTTTGAGTAATAATTAGAACAAATTTATTTATTCTAATCAAAAATAGACATTTTAATCTATCTTAATTTACAAAATTTTTTCAAAATTTTCATAAATAAACTCGGTATGATTTTTCAAACTTCTTAAAAAAGTAAGGTTAGATTAAATTTTGCTATTTTTAAGAATTTTTTTTAATTTTTGAGTAATAATTAGAACAAATTTGTCTATTCTAATCAAAAATACACATTTTAATCTATCCTATTTTACAAAATCTTTCCAAAATTTCCATAAATAAGCTCGGTATGATGTTTCAAATTTCTGTGGAAAATGACTGAATTAAATTTTTCATTATTTTTGGGAATTTTTTTAATTTTTTGAGTAATAATTAGAACAAATTTGCCTGTTCTAATCAAAAATAGATGTTGTAATCTATCCTAATTTACAAAATCTTTCCAAAATTTTCATAAATAAACTCGGTATGATTTTTCAAACTTCTTAAAAAAGTAAGGTTAGATTAAATTTTGCTATTTAAAAAAAATTTTTTTTTTAATTTTTGAGTAATAATTAAAACAAATTTGTCTATTTCAATAAAAAATCGAATATTAAATCTGTCTAAATTTACAAAATCTTTCCAAAATTTTTATAAATAAGCTCGGTATGATTTTTTTAATTTCTGTGAAAAATTACTGAATTAAATTTTTCATTATTTTTGGGAATTTTTTTAATTTTTTGGGTATTAATTAGAACAAATTTGTTTATTCTAATCAAAAATAGACATTTTAATCTATTCTAGTTTACAAAATCTTTCCAAAATTTTCATAAATAAACTCGGTACGATTTTTTAAACTTCTTAAAAAAGTAAGGTTAGATTAAAATTTGCTATTTTTAAGAATTTTTTTTAATTTTTGAGTAATAATTAGAACAAATTTATTTATTCTAATCAAAAATAGACATTTTAATCTATCTTAGTTTACAAAATTTTTCCAAAATTTTTATAAATAAGCTCCGTATGATTTTTTTAATTTCTGAGAAAAATGATTGAAATAAATTTTATCACTTTTTAAAAATTTTTTTAAATTTTTGAGTAACAATTAGAACAAATCTGCCAATTTTAATAAAAAATAGACATTTTAATCTATTCTAATTTAAACATTTTTTCCAAAATTTCCATAAATAAGTTCCGTATAATTTTTTTAAATTTCTATGAAAAATAACTAAATTAAATTTTTCACTATTTTTGGGATTTTTTTTTTAAATTTTTGAGTAAGAATTAGAACAAATTTGTCTATTCTAATTAAAAATAGATGTTTTAGTCTATCCTAATTTACAAAATCTTTCCAAAATTTTCATAAATAAACTCGGTATGATTTTTTAAACTTCTTAAAAAAGTAAGGTTAGATTAAATTTTGCTATTTTTAAGAATTTTTTTAAATTTTTGAGTAATAATTAGAACTAATTTGTCTATTTCAATCAAAAATAGAATGTTAAATCTATCTAAATTTACAAAATCTTTCAAAAATTTTCATAAATAAGCTCGGTATGATTTTTTAAATTTCTATGAAAAATGACTGGAATAAATTTTTCGCTATTTTTGGGATTTTTTTTAAATTTTTGAATAGTAATTAAAACAAATGTATCTATTTTAATCAAAAATAGGCATTTTAATCTATCTTAGTTTACAAAATCTTTCCAAAATTTTCATAAATAAGCTCGGTACGATTTTTTAAACTTCTTAAAAAAGTAAGGTTAGGTTAAATTTTGCTATTTTTAAGAATTTTTTTAAATTTTTGAGTAACAATTAAAACAAATCTGTCAATTTTAATTAAAAATAGATATTTTAATCTATTCTAATTTACAAAATTTTTCCAAAATTTTCATAAATAAGCTTCATGTGATTTTTTTAATTTCTGTAAAAAATGACTGAAATAAATTTTTCGCTATTTTTGTGAATTTTTTTAAATTTTTGAGTAACAATTAGAACAAATTTATAGATTTTAGTCAAAAATAGACTATTTAATCTATTTTAATTTAGAAAATCTTTTTTCAATTTTCATAAATAAGCTCGGTATGATTTTCGAACGAAGACCTTCCTTCTGGAGATTAACATAAAATTACCGAAGCGGCGTAAACACGCGTAGAGAGAGATTTTAAGACGCAAATAGACGACTCGAAGCCGGAAAACAAGTTTTAATTAAAATTTAATGAAGTTTTGGGTTTCAGGTGTTTCCGTCTCTAAACATTAGCGAAGTTATGCCCGTTTTCCGAGTTTTCCAATTTAATAGGTCAATTTCTGCGACAGCGGGTGCCTATCATTAGCGCCAAATTCGCGTTCCAACCGAGATTCGAACTGATTTGACAACTTGAATTGATTGCAGTGAACGGTTCGATGCAAAAGTTTTCACGAATCGAGATTTTTCTAAATATTTCCACCTCGAAGATAAAATGAGTACTTGGGAAATTCTAATTTTGTGTTCGAAGAAAAGCAATTTCACGAAAAGCCTTTGTAATCTGTAAATCTGGAACAATAGCACTTACAGAAAGTACTATATCTGCTACATCTGCTATTTCAACATTTTATCTCGAGTTGTCGTGTAAATCGGGAAAAATCTGGGTCAAGTTGATTCCTAATAAGGTAAATACTTTAAATCAGTACTTGAGTGAACGATCTTATATCGAGAAATGTGGAATAAAAGGAAATCAAGCGAATAAATTCGCTCAGAATAACTACATTTAACAAACCATAAAGTCATCATTTTGAGACGGTTTATTTTTTGAGAATTTTTTTAAATTTTTGGGTAATAACTAGAACAAATTTGTTTATTTTAATTAAAAATAGACATTTTAATCTATCTTAGGTTCTAAAATCTTTCCTTAAATTTAATAAATAAGCTCGGTATGATTTTTTTAATTTCTACCAAAAAATGACAAATTGGGTTAGTTAAAGTTTTTGGCTTTTTTGGGAATTTTTTTAAATTTTTGAGTAACAACTAGAACAAATTTATCCATTTTAGTTAAAAATACACATTTTCATCTATCTTAATCTACAAAATCTTTTCTCAATTTTAATAAATAAACTTGGTATGATTTTTTAAATTTCGTGAAAAACTTAGGTTAGGTAAATTTTTGCAATTTTTAAGAATTTTTTTCTAATTTTTGGGTAAAATTTAGAACAAATCTGTCAATTTTAGTAAAAAATAGACAATGTAATCTGTCTTAATTTACAAAATCTTTCCAAAATTTTCAAAAATAAGCTCCATATGATTTTTTTAATTTCTACGAAAATTGACGAATTAAAATTTTTGCAACTTTTGAGAATTTTTTTAAATTTTTGAGTAGCAATTAGAACAAATCTGTCAATTTTAATCCAAAATAGACATTTTAATCTATCTTAATTTACAAAATCTTTCCTCAATTTTAATAAATAAAGTCAGTATGATTTTTTAAATTTCATGAAAAAGTTAGGTTAGGTTAATTTTTGCAATTTTTAAGAATTTTTTTTAATTTTTGGGTAAAATTTAGAACAAATCTGCCAATTTTAATAAAAAATAGACAATTTAATCTGTCTTAATTTACAAAATCTTTCCAACATTTTCAAAAATAAGCTCCATATGATTTTTTTTTAATTTCTACGAAAATTGACGACTTAAAATTTTCGTAATTTTTGGGAATTTTTTTAAATTTTTGAGTAACAACTAGAACAAATTTATTCATTTTAGTTAAAAATACACATTTTAATCTATCTTAATCTACAAAATCTTTTCTCAATTTTAATAAATAAAGTCAGTATGATTTTTTCAATTTCATGAAAAAGTTAGGTTAGGTAAATTTTTACAACTTTTAAGAATTTTTTCTAATTTTTGGGTAAAATTTAGAACAAATCTGTCAATTTTAATAAAAAATAGACAATTTAATCTGTCTTAATTTACAAAATCTTTCCAAAATTTTCAAAAATAAGCTCCATATGATTTTTTTTAATTTCTACGAAAATTGACGACTTAAAATTTTTTCAATTTTTGAGAATTTTTTTAAATTTTTGAGTACTAACTAGAACAAATTTGTCCATTTTAGTTAAAAATACACATTTTAATCTATCTTAATCTACAAAATCTTTTCTCAATTTTAATAAATAAACTCTGTATGATTTTTTAAATTTCATGAAAAAGTTAGGTTAGGTAAATTTTTGCAATTTTTAAGAATTTTTTTTTAATTTTTGGGTAAGATTTAGAACAAATCTGCCAATTTTAATAAAAAGTAGACAATGTAATCTGTCTTAATTTACACAATTTTTCCAAAATTTTCAAAAATAAGCTTCATATGATTTTTTTTAATTTCTACGAAAATTGACGACTTAAAATTTTCGCAATCTTTGAGAATTTTTTTAAATTTTTGAGTAGCAATTAGAACAAATCTGTCAATTTTAATCAAAAATACACATTTTAATCTATCTTAATTTACAAAATCTTTATAAAATTTTAATAAATAAACTCGGTATGATTTTTTAAATTTCGTGAAAAAGTTAGGTTAGGTTAATTTTTGCAATTTTTAAGAATTTTTTTTAATTTTTGGGTAAAATTTAGAACAAATCTGCCAATTTTAATAAAAAATAGACATTTTAATCTGTCTTAATTTACAAAATTTTTCCAAAATTTTCAAAAATAAGCTCCATATGATTTTTTTTTAATTTCTACGAAAATTGACGACTTAAAATTTTTTCAATTTTTGAGAATTTTTTTAAATTTTTGAGTACTAACTAGAACAAATTTGTCCATTTTAGTTAAAAATACACATTTTAATCTATCATAATCTACAAAATCTTTTCTCAATTTTAATAAATAAAGTCAGTATGATTTTTTAAATTTCATGAAAAAGTTAGGTTAGGTTAATTTTTTACAATTTTTAAGAATTTTTTTAAATTTTTGTGTAACAATTAGAATAAATCTACCAATTCTAATCGAAAATAGATATTTTAGTCTATTTTAAGTTAGAAAATCTTTCCTTAATTTTAAGAAATAAACTCAGTATGATTTTTTTAATTTCTTCCAAAAAGTGACAGTTAGGTTGGTTAAAATTTTCGCTATTTTTGTGAATTTTTTTAAATTTTTGAGTAACAATTAGAGCAAATTTATCCATTTTAGTTAAAAATACACATTTTAATTTATCCTAATTTAGGAAATCATTTCTCGATTTTAATAAATAACCTCGGTAGGATTTTTTAAACTTTTAGATTTTTTTTTAACAACCTCGGTCGATTACAATTGATGCAATCAGAAAAGTTCGGAGGGAAAAGAAACCGGTTCCGCGCTTTTCATGCAAATTGAACAATCTTATTTCCACTTAGATCGGTATCCATAATTGGTCGGGAACAATTACGTCCGGTCCTGTATCTGTAATCTGTAAGTGTACTTTTTTATTGCCGCCCCTAAATTCGGCAAAGGGAGGATTTTATGACGCGGCAGTAAAATTGCCTGCGCCTTATTGGCTGGGAAAACGTTTCGGCCTGTTAATAATTTTTCAAGTTTAAGAGCCGAACATTAAAGAAAAAAAAAAAAAAAAGAGAAAAAGATTATTACCCATTATGATAGCATTTTAAATTTTTATTAACTCTTTTGGTCAATTTTTTAAAATTAAAAAGAACTAAAAGTTGAGATTTGAAATTTTTAGGCGATTTAGATTGAAATTTAATCTTTATTTTCACCAAAGATGAATTTTCTGTCTTTTAGTTTTTCTTAAAGGGTGTGAATTCTAACCTAACTTCGATTAAAACTTCTCAATTTTTAAAAATTCATATCTCAAAATGTCATTATTGTTGAGACTTGAAATTTTATAAAGTTTTAAATTAAAACTTAATCTTTATTTTCACCAAAGATGAGTTTTCCACGACTTTTAGTTTTTCCCTCAGGGGAGAAAATGTAACCTAACCTAACTTTACATGTCAATTAAAATTTGACAATTTTTAAAAATTCATATCTAAAAAACTAATTGTTATTGAGACTTGAAATTTTATCAGGATTTAGATTGAAACTTAATCTTTATTTTTACCAAAGATGAATTTTCTACGATTTTTAGTTTTTACCACAGACGAGAAATTCTAACCTAACTTAATTTACATGTTGATAAAAATTTCTCAATTTTTTAAAAGTTCATATCTCAAAAAGTAATTATTTCTGAGACTTGAAATTTTATCAGGATTTAGATTGAAACTTAATCTTTATTTGTACCAAAGATGAATTTTCTACAATTTTTAGTTTTTCCCACAGACGAGAAATTCTAACCTCACTTAATTTCCAAGTTGATTAAAATTTCTCAATTTTTTAAAAATTCATATCTAAAAAACTAATTGTTTTTGGGACTTGAAATTTTATCAGGATTTAGATTGAAACTTAATCTTTATTTGTACCAAAGATGAATTTTCTACGATTTTTAGTTTTTTCCACAGACGAGAAATTCTAACCTCACTTAATTTCCAAGTTGATTAAAATTTCTCAATTTTTAAAAATTCATATCTCAAAAAGTAAATACTATTGAGACTTGAAATTTTATCAGGATTTAGATTGAAACTTAGTTTTTATTTGTACCAAAGATGAATTTTCTACGATTTTTAGTTTTTACCACAGACGTGAAATTCTAACCTAACTTAATTTACATGTCGATAAAAATTTCTCAATTTTTAAAAATTCATATCTAAAAAAGTAAATGTTTTTAAGACTTGAAATTTTATCACGATTTAGATTGAAACTTAATCTTCATTTTTACCAAAGATGAATTTTTTGCGATTTTTAGTTTTTTCCACAGACGTGAAATTCTAACCTAACTTAATTTACATATTGATAACAATTTCTCAATTTTTTAAAAATTTATATCTCAAAAAGTAATTATTTCTGTGACTTGAAATTTTATCAGGATTTAGATTGAAACTTAATCTTTATTTTTACCAAAGATGAATTTTCTACGATTTTTAGTTTTTCCCCCACAAGAGAAAATGTAACTTAATGTCGAATAAAATTAGTCAATTTTTAAAAATTCATATCTCAGAAATTAATTATCATCGAGATTTGAAATTTTGTGAGGATTTATATTAAACCTTAATTTGTATTTTTACCAAAAAAAATTTCCTACGACTTTTAGTTTTTTCTCCAGGAATGAAATTCTAACCTAACTTTTTTTGACATGTCTATTAAAATTTCTCGATTTTTAAAAATTCATATCTTAAAAATTAATTATTATTAAGGCTTGAAATTTTACCACAATTTAGACTAAAACTTAGTCTTTATTTTTACCGAAGATGAATTTTCTACGATTTTTAGTTTTTCCCCCTCAAGAGAAAATGTAACTTAATGTCGAATAAAATCAGTCAATTTTTAAAAATTCATATCTCAAAAATTAATTATCATCGAGATTTGAAATTTTATGAGGATTTGTACTAATCCTTAATTTGTATTTTTACCAAAAAAAAATTTCCTACGACTTTTAGTTTTTTCTCCAGGAATGAAATTCTAACCTAACTTTTTTTGACATGTCTATTAAAATTTCTCGATTTTTAAAAATTCATATCTTAAAAATTAATTATTATTAAGGCTTGAAATTTTATCACAATTTAGACTAAAACTTAGTCTTTATTTTTACCAAAGATGAATTTTCTACGACTTTTAGTTTTTCCCTGACAAGAGAAAATGTAACTTAATGTCGAATAAAATTAGTCAATTTTTAAAAATTCATATTTCAGAAATTAATTATCACCGAGATTTGAAATTTTATGAGGATTTATGTTAAACCTTAATTTGTATTTTTACCAAAAAAAAATTTCCTACGACTTTTAGTTTTTTCTCCAGGAATGAAATTTTAACCTAACTTTTTTTGACATGTCTATTAAAATTTCTCGATTTTTAAAAATTCATATCTTAAAAATTAATTATTATTAAGGCTTGAAATTTTATCACAATTTAGACTAAAACTTAGTCTTAATTTTTACCGAAGATGAATTTTCTACGACTTTTAGTTTTTCCCTGACAAGAGAAAATGTAACTTAATGTCGAATAAAATTAGTCAATTTTTAAAAATTCATATTTCAGAAATTAATTATCACCGAGATTTGAAATTTTATGAGGATTTATATTAAACCTTAGTTTGTATTTTTACCAAAAAAAAAATGCCTACGACTTTTAGTTTTTTCCCCAGGAATGAAATTCTAACCTAACTTTTTTTGACATGTCTATTAAAATTTCTCGATTTTTAAAAATTCATATCTTAAAAATTAATTATTATTAAGGCTTGAAATTTTATCACAATTTAGACTAAAACTTAGTCTTTATTTTTACCAAAGATGAATTTTCTACGACTTTTAGTTTTTCCCTGACAAGAGAAAATGTAACTTAATGTCGAATAAAATTAGTCAATTTTTAAAAATTCATATTTCAGAAATTAATTATCACCGAGATTTGAAATTTTATGAGGATTTATATTAAACCTTAGTTTGTATTTTTACCAAAAAAAAAATTTCCTACGACTTTTAGTTTTTTCCCCAGGAATGAAATTCTAACCTAACTTTTTTTGACATGTCTATTAAAATTTCTCAATTTTTAAAAATTCATATCTTAAAAACTAATTATCATAGAAACTTGAAATTTTATGACGATTTAGATTAAAATTTAATCTTTATTTTTACCAAAGATGAATTTTCTACGACTTTTAGTTTTTCCCTCAGGAGAGAAATTGTAACTTAATGTCAATAAAAACTTGCCAATTTTTAAAAATTCATATCTGAAAAACTAATAGTTTTTGAGAGTTCAAATTTGTTGAGGATTTAAATTGGAATTTAATCTTTATTTTTACCAACGAGAAATTTTCTATGATTTTTAGTTTTTCCCACAGACGAGAAATTCTAACCTCACTTAATTTCCAAGTTGATTAAAATTTCTCAATTTTTTAAAAATTCATATCTAAAAAACTAATTGTTTTTGAGACTTGAAATTTTATCACGATTTAGATTGAAACTTAGTTTTTATTTTTACCAAAGATTAATTTTCTACGACTTTTAGTTTTCCCCTCAGGAAAGAACATGTAACTCAATGTCGATTAAAATTTCTCAATTTTTAAAAATTCGTATCTGGCAAACTAATTGTTTCTAAGATTTCAAATTTTATGGGAATTTAGAATGAAATTTAATCTTTATTTTTACCAAAGATGAATTTTCCACGACTTTTAGTTTTTCCCTCAGGAGAGAAAATGTAACATAACCTAACTTTACATGTCAATTAAAATTTGTTAATTTTTAAAAATTCATATCTCAAAAAGTAATTATTATTGAGACTTGAAATTTTATCAGGATTTAGATTGAAATTTAATCTTTATTTTTACCATAGGTGAATTTTCTAACTTTTATTATTATTATTATTTTTTTTTTTTCAGAAGAGAAAATATACTCGAATGAATTTTTACTATTAAATTTTGTATGTAGATCTTGTCCCTTTAAAGTATCCTTTATAGAAGCGTGTACGGGGTTGAAATGACATCATAAAACCGAAAACGACCCCTCGAAAAATATTCCACAACATTCAATATTATCTGTATGTAAAATACGCGTAAAAACTCTTCGTATGCCGCTTCGCGAAACGGTTATTCCTGAAATAGAGCGAATCCCGTTTGGCGTGTTGTAAAACTATCGGACGCGTTTTACGCTAATAATCAATAAAAAGCGTCGATCCGCTCGGCTACGACGTCGGTATTTTCTGTGTCGGTCGTAACAGTAATTTTCGCCGATATCCGGTACCGTCGCCGAGCGTAATTTGTGAGCTCGGCTAAATGGGCCATACACGGCGCCATTCATATGGAAATTTCTTTCTTTGCAGGTCTACTCCGGGCGCTGAAGATGTTATCTGGCCAGACGAGGACGTGTGGGGACTACGCTCGACTCGGATTCATTAGTGTCTCGTAGTCGGGTTGCGACCACGAAAGTAGCACGATTTTACAGTCGAGGTAAGTTGTCTACTCTACTCTACTCCCATCCCAAAGTTTTCTATTTGAGGAATTTCGTTGATGTTAATTAGGTTTAAATTTCGACGATTTCTCTTCTATAAATAAGAATGGTTGACGTTAATACGATTATAAATTACAAATTCTTGCGGTTATTTCTCAATGTGGTACTTTTGGGAGGGGGTTAAAGTTGATTTGGGAGGACTGGAAACGATCCAATATCTCTGGAGGATTTGTACAAAGACCATACGACTTGTATTGAATTTTAAAAGCTTTGGATGAGCTTTATTGAAAAAATTTGTCGATGAGTTTTTACCACCAAGTGGTTATAATGATTCATTTTTCAGATATATTTAACAAAATACTCGTATTTATAATTTCTTAGTTAAAAAATTTTTTTAAAAGTTAAAAAAATCATACCAAGTTTATTTATTAAAATTGAGATCAGATCTTCTAACTTATGATAAATTAAAAAGTCTATTTTTTATTAAAGTTAATGAATTTGTTTTAATTGTTACTTAAAAATTTTTAAAAAATCTCAAACATTGAAAAAATTTTAATTAAAACATCACTTTTTGAAGGAATTTAAAAAATCATACCGACTTTATTTATTAAAATTGAGATAAGATTTTATAAATTAAGATAGATTAAAATGTCTATTTTCAACTATAATAGACAAATTTACTCTAATTGTTACTCAAAAATTTAAAAAAATTATCAAAAATAGTGAAAATTTTTAACTAATCTAACCTGTCATTTTTGAAAGATATTAAAAAAATCATACCAAGTTTATTAATTAGAAATGAGAAAAGATTTTATAGCTTAAGATAGATTAAAAAGTCTATTTTTGACTAAAGTAGATGAATTTGTTCTAATTGTTATACAAAAAATTAAAAAAATTCACAAAGATAGCGAAAATTTTAACTAACCTTGTCACTTTTTGGAAGGAATTTAAAAAATCATACCGACTTTATTTTTTTAAATTGGAAAAAGATTTTGTAAACTAAGATAGATTAAGATGTCTATTTTCGTTTAGAATTGGCAGATTTTTTCTAATTGGCACCCAAAAAATTAAAAAAATTCTCAAATATAGCAAAAATTAACCTAACCTCATTTTTTGAGAAAACTTAAAAAATCATACCGGGTTTATTTATGAACATTTTGGAAAGATTTTTGTAACCCAAGATATATTAAAAAGTCTATTTTTAACTAATTTTAACAGATTTGTTCTAAGTATTACACAAAAATTTAAAAAAAATCTTAAAAATCGCAAGAATTTACCAAATCCAATTTTTTGATGAAGCTTAAAAAATCATCTCGGATTTATTTATGAAAATTTTAGAAAGATTTTTCTAACTTAAGGTAGATTAAAAGGTCTATTTTTAACTGTAATAAACAAATTTGTTCTAATTGTTACCCAAAAATTTAAAAAAATTATCAAAAATAGTGAAAATTTTAACTAACCTAACCTGTCACTTTTTGAAGAAATTAAAAAAATTATACCGGACTTATTTATTAAAATTGAAGACAGATTTTGTAACTTAAGATAGATTAAAAAGTCTATTTTTGACTAAAGTTGCTGAATTTCTTCTAATTGTTACTCAAAAATTTAAAAAAAATCCCAAAATTAACGAAAATTTTAACTAACCTTACTTGTCACTTTTTGGAAGGAATTTAAAAAATCATACCGACTTTATTTTTTTAAATTGGAAAAAGATTTTGTAAACTAAGATAGATTAAGATGTCTACTTTCGTTTAGAATTGGCAGATTTTTTCTAATTGGTACCCAAAAAAATTAAAAAAATTCTTAAAAATTGTAAAAATTAACCTAACCTCATTTTTTGAGAAAACTTAAAAAATCATACCGGGTTTATTTATGAACATTTTGGAAAGATTTTTGTAACCCAAGATATATTAAAAGGTCTATTTTTAACTAATTTTAACAGATTTGTTCTAAGTATTACACAAAAATTTAAAAAAATTATCAAAAGTAGTGAAAATTTTAACTAACCTAACCTGTCACTTTTTGAAGAAATTAAAAAAATTATACCGGACTTATTTATTAAAATTGAGGAAAGATTTTGTAGCTTAAGATAGATTAAAAACTCTATTTTTGACTAAAGTTGATGAATTTCTTCTAATTATTACTCAAAAATTAAAAAAAAATCCCAAAATTAGCGAAAATTTTAACTAACCTTACTTGTCACTTTTTGGAAGAAATTAAAAAAATCATACCGACTTTATTTTTTAAAATTGGAAAAAGATTTTGTAAACTAAGATAGATTAAGATGTCTATTTTCGTTTAGAATTGGCAGATTTTTTCTAATTGGTACCCAAAAAATTAAAAAAATTCTTAAAAATTGTAAAAATTAATCTAACCTCATTTTTTGAAAAAATTTAAAAAATCATACTGGGTTTATTTATGAACATTTTGGAAAGATTTTTGTAACCCAAGATATATTAAAAGGTCTATTTTTAACTAATTTTAACAGATTTGTTCTAAGTATTACACAAAAATTTAAAAAAATTATCAAAAATAGTGAAAATTTTTAACTAACCTAATCTGTCATTTTTGAAAGATATTAAAAAAATCATACCAAACTTATTAATTGAAATTGAGAAAAGATTTTATAGCTTAAGATAGATTAAAACGTCTATTTTTGACTAAAGTTGGTGAATTTGTTCTAATTGTTATACAAAAAATTAAAAAAATTCTCAAAGATAGAGAAAATTTTAATTAACCTAACCTGTCACTTTTTGGAAGGAATTTAAAAAATCATACCGACTTTATTTTTTAAAATTGGAAAAAGATTTTGTAAACTAAGATAGATTAAGATGTCTATTTTCGTTTATAATTAACAGATTTTTTCTAATTGGTACCCAAAAAATTAAAAAAAAAAAAATCTTAAAAATTGTAAAAATTAACCTCACCTTATTTTTTGAGAAAACTTAAAAAAACATAACGGGTTTATTTATGAAGATTTTGGAAAGATTTTTGTAACCCAAGATATATTAAAAAGTCTATTTTTAACTAATTTTAACGGATTTGTTCTAAGTATTACACAAAAATTAAAAAAAAAAATTTTAAAATCGCTAGAATTTACCTAACCTCATTTTTTGAGAAAACTTAAAAGGTCATACCGGATTTATTTATGAAAATTTTTGAAAGATTTTTCTAACTTAAGATAGATTAAAAAGTCTATTTTTAATTGTAATAAACAAATTTGTTCTAATTGTTACCCAAAAATTTAAAAAAATTTTCAAAGATAGCAAAAATTTGCCTAACCTCATTTTTTGAGAAAACTTAGAAAATCATACCGGATTTATTTATAAAGATTTTTGAAAAATTTTTCTAACTTAAGGTAGATTAAAAAGTCTATTTTTAATTGTAATAAACAAATTTGTTCTAATTGTTACCCAAAAATTTAAAAAAATTTTCAAAGATAGCAAAAATTTACCTAACCTCATTTTTTGAGAAAACTTAAAAAATCATACCGGATTTATTTATAAAGATTTTTTAAAGATTTTTTTAACTGAAGGTAGATTAAAAAGTCTATTTTTAACTGTAATAAACAAATTTGTTTTAATTGTTACCCAAAAATTTAAAAAAATTTTCAAAGATAGCAAAAATTTACCTAACCTCATTTTTGAGAAAACTTAAAAAATCATACCGGATTTATTTATAAAGATTTTTAAAAATTTTTTTTAACTTAAGGTAGATTAAAAAGTCTATTTTTAACTGTAATAAACAAATTTGTTCTAATTGTTACCCAAAAATTTCAAAAAATTCCTAAAAATAGTAAAAATTTGAACTAACCTAACCTGTCACTTTTTGAAGAAATTTAAAAAATCATACCGGACTTATTTATTAAAATTGAAACAAGATTTTACAACTTAAGGTAGATTAAAATGTCTATTTTTAAATAAAATAAATAAATTTATTCTAATTATAACCAAAAAATTAAAAAAAAAATTCAAATGTTGAAAGATTTTATAACCTTGAACAAAAATTGACTTGATTGTAAGACTCGTACAAAGACCATCCGACTTATATCGAATTTTAAACCCATTGCATTAGCTTTATTGAAGCCATTCGTCAACCGTCGCACCGTCGAGTGGCTATAAGATAATAACCCGCATTTCACGACGATATATTCCGCAGAACACGTCTCCAGGCGTCCATCGACGCGAACACTCGTATATCTACGTCGAGAGGCAACTTTTAAAACGAACCGGATGATAACCGCACTTTTAAATTGGCGGCGAGAACCCGACTCGTTTAATAACCACACCCTGCAGACTTTTAACCATAACATTTCTACGTCCCTTAAATTAATCCATTTAAAATGATACATTATTTTATGTTTTTATTTGTTTAATTTTTAAAAAATTATATTTAAAAAATTAATTGTTATTGAGACTTGAGATTTTATAATGATTTAGATTGCAATTTAATCTTTATTTTTACCAAAGATGAATTTCCTACGACTTTTAGTTTTTTCCTCAGAAGAGAAATTCTAACCTAACTTTTTTAACATGTTTGTTAAAAGTTGTCAATTTTAAAAAATTCATATCTCAAAAAGTAATTGTTATTGAGAGTTGAAATTTTATCAGGATTTAGATTGAAACTTAGTCTTTATTTTTACCAAAGATGAATTTCCTACGACTTTTAGTTTTTCCCTCAAGAGAGAAAATGTAACTCAATGTCGATTAAAATTTGTCAATTTTTAAAAATTCATATCTAAAAAACTAATTGTTGTTGAGACTTAAAATTTTATGAAGATATAAACTGAAACTTAGTCTCTATTTTTACCAAGGATAAAATTTCTACGATTTTTAGTTTTTTCCACAGATGAGAAATCCTAACCTAACTTAATTTCCAAGTCGATTAAAATTTATCAATTTTTAAAAATTCATATCTAAAAAACTAATTGTTATTGAGACTTAAAATTTTATCACGATTTAGATTAAAACTTAATCTTTATTTTTACCAAAGATGAA
Source organism: Digitonthophagus gazella (assembly GCA_036711955.1). NCBI lineage: Eukaryota > Metazoa > Arthropoda > Insecta > Coleoptera > Scarabaeidae > Digitonthophagus > Digitonthophagus gazella. The sequence goes on along the minus strand of JASCIT010000002.1, from coordinate 1,781,957 downwards.
TTTTCTACGACTTTTAGTTTTTCCCTCAGGAGAGAAAATCTAACTTAATGTCGATTAAAATTTCCCAATTTTTAAAAATTCATATCTGGCGAACTAATTGTTTCTAAGATTTCAAATTTTATGGGAATTTAGAATGAAATCTAATCTTTATTTTTACCAAAGATGAATTTTCTACGACTTTTAGTTTTTTCCTCAGGGGAGAAAATGTAACCTAACCTAACTTTTCATGTCAATTAAAATTTATCAATTTTTAAAAATTCATATCAAAAAAACTAATTGTTTTTGAGACTTGAAATTTTGTCACGATTTAGATTGAAACTTAATCTTTATTTTTACCAAAGATGAATTTTCTACAACTTTTAGTTTTTCCCCCAGGAGAGAAAATCTAACCTAATGTCGATTCAAATTTACTAATTTTTAAAAATTCATATCTCAGAAAGTAATTATTCCTAAGACTTGAAATTTTGTGGGAATTTAGAATAAAACCTAATCTTTATTTTTACCAAAGATGAATTTTCTACGACTTTTAGTTTTTCTCTGAGAAGAGAAAATCTAACTTGATGTCCTTAATTAAAATTTTTTAATTTTCCAAAAATGGAATTTTCTTCGGTTTAAGTAAAAATTTTACGTTTACGAGTTAAGATTTTATTATATACTAGCACCGATATTTTATCACCTTGTGTAGGAGAATCCGAAAAGTAAATTTTTATTAGATTTTAGTTGGATTTGGGGTTTGATTGATGATTTATGTGAACTTCTTTATAAATTAGGAAGGATTTTTGATGACTTATGAACGGATATTGATGGTTTTTGGGAATTTTTGAATTTCATTAATGATTTTAGTTTGATTTTAAGTTTGATTGATGATTTTTTTGATGAATTATGAGAGATTTTTGATGATTTATAAATGACTATCGATAGTTTTAGATATTTTTTAAAGATTCTTGATTCGATTGATGATTATAGTTACATTTTAGGTTTGATTGATGATTTATAAAACATTCTTGATGAATTATAAGAGATTCGTGATGATTCATGAAAGATTGTTGGTAATTTTAATAAGATTCTTGGTTTGATTGATGATTCTAGTCTGAACTTAGGTTTGGTCGATGATTTTAGTCAGATTTGAAGTTTGATTGATAATTTATGGAAAATTCTTGATGAATTATGAGGTATTCTTGATGATTTATGAAAGGTTATCGATAGTTTTAGAGAGATTTTTGATTTGATCGATGATTTTAGTCAGATTTCAGGTTTGATTGTTGATTTATAAAAAATTCTTGATGAATTATAAGAGATTCGTGATGATTCATGAAAGATTGTTGGTAATTTTAATAAGATTCTTGGTTTGATTGATGACTCTAGTCTGAACTTAGGTTTGATCGATGATTTTAGTCAGATTTGAAGTTTGATTGATAATTTATGGAAAATTCTTGATGAATTATGAGATATTCTTGATTTATGAAAGGTTATCGATAGTTTTAGAGAGATTTTTGATTTGATCGATGATTTTAGTCAGATTTCAGGTTTGATTGTTGATTTATAAAAAAATCTTGATGAATTATAAGAGATTCGTGATGATTCATGAAAGATTGTTGGTAATTTTAATAAGAATCTTGGTTTGATTGATGATTCTAATCTGAACTTAGGTTTGATCGATGATTTTAGTCAGATTTGAAGTTTGATTGATAATTTATGGAAAATTCTTGATGAATTATGAGGTATTCTTGATGATTTATAAAAGGTTATCGATAGTTTTAGAGAGATTTTTGATTTGATCGATGATTTTAGTCAGATTTCAGGTTTGATTGATGATTTATAAAACATTCTTGATGAATTATAAGAGATTCGTGATGATTCATGAAAGATTGTCGGTAATTTTGATAAGATTCTTGGTTTGATTGATGATTCTAGTCTGAACTTAGGTTTGATCGATGATTTTAGTCAGATTTGAAGTTTGATTGATAATTTATGGAAAATTCTTGATGAATTATGAGATATTCTTGATGATTTATGAAAGGTTATCGATAGTTTTAGAGAGATTTTTGATTTGATCGATGATTTTAGTCAGATTTCAGGTTTGATTGATGATTTATAAAACATTCTTGATGAATTATAAGAGATTCGTGATGATTCATGAGAGATTGTTAGTAATTTTAATAAGATTCTTGGTTTGATTGATGATTCTAGTCTGAACTTAGGTTTGATCGATGATTTTAGTCAGATTTGAAGTTTGATTGATAATTTATGGAAAATTCTTGATGAATTATGAGATATTCTTGATGATTTATGAAAGGTTATCGATAGTTTTAGAGAGATTTTTGATTTGATCGATGATTTTAGTCAGATTTCAGGTTTGATTGTTGATTTATAAAAAATTCTTGATGAATTATAAGAGATTCGTGATGATTCATGAAAGATTGTTGGTAATTTTAATAAGATTCTTGGTTTGATTGATGATTTTAGTCAGATTTGAAGTTTGATTGATAATTTATGGAAAATTCTTGATGAATTATGAGGTATTCTTGATGATTTATGAAAGGTTATCGATAGTTTTAGAGAGATTTTTGATTTGATCTATGATTTTAGTCAGATTTCAGGTTTGATTGATGATTTATAAAAAAATCTTGATGAATTATAAGAGATTCGTGATGATTCATGAAAGATTGTTGGTAATTTTAATAAGATTCTTGGTTTGATTGATGATTCTAGTCTGAACTTAGGTTTGATCGATGATTTTAGTCAGATTTGAAGTTTGATTGATAATTTATGGAAAATTCTTGATGAATTATGAGATACTCTTGATGATTTATGAAAGGTTATCAATAGTTTTAGAGAGATTTTTGATTTGATCGATGATTTTACTCAGATTTCCAGTTTGATTGTTGATTTATAAAAAATTCTTGATAGATTATGAGATATTCTTGATGATTTATAAAAAATCATCGATAGTTTTAGAGATATTCTTGATTTGATTAATGGTTTTAGTCAGATTTTATGTTTGATTAATAATTTTAGTCAGATTTCAGGTTTGATTGATGATTTATAGAAAATTCTGGGTGATTTATGAAATATCATCGGTAGTTTTAGAGATATTCTTTGATATTCTTGATTTGATTGATGATATTAGTCAGATTTTATGTTTGATTGACGACTTTAGTTAGATTTCAGGTTTGATTGATGATTTATTTGACGCTTATAAGTTAAAACTTTATTATATATACTCTCTTTATTTTCTTGGTTAATATAGAACAAAGCTTTCGCTTGTAGAGAATAGTTCAATTAGATTGAAGCTAACGATAACTGTACAGATTGACTATCTCCTACGGAACTATGCTATATCCAGTAAATGCAGGTACGTCTTTCGCCCGGTTAACAAAAGGACTTTAACAAAAGGCGTATTAATAGTTCGTTTTGTTCACCGCATCCGTTTTGCTCGGTTGGATCTCTCTCCACCGAGGCGATATTGTGCGGTGCTTCCAGAACCAACTTCAGCGTGAACAATGTTGTACTAACTAACGCATGCCGTGACTAAGTGCTGCTCGATTCAATGGACACGGTGAAAAAGTTTTTTGGTTGTCGTGCTTCGTCCGTATTATGCAGCTACGTAGACGTTTTATTCCCTCCGGCATTAATTATATTAGTTGCGCTCAAGTGAAATACTATTGCGAAACCGAGAAATATAATACTTCTAATTTCAATAGACCGAGAGACTAAAGAACGTAAAACTTCGTCCAGAGGTATATTCCAAAGCGTATTCCACGTTTACGGCTACGTTTCGAAATGATTTATGATCGCACACTTTTACGCTAGGACTCGTAGTAGTAGTTTATGACGGTGGACGGTATTTATTCATGGCGCTTTGGAATATTAAAGGTATAAAGCGAGCTGTTGTATGGTAGGTTTATCCTCTTTAAGAAGCCTTCGATTGATACATTAATTTTTAAACTAAAAAAATTTTTAAACTAAGTTTACTAAAATACTCGTTTTTATGATTTATTAGTTAAAGATACAAAAAATCATATCGACTTTATTTATTAAAATTGGAAAAAGATTTTGTAAATTGAGATAGATTAAAATGTCTATTTTTGATTAAAATAAACAAATTTATTCTAATTGTTACTCAAAAATTTAAAAAAAAATCATAAAAAGAGGGGTAATTTTACCTAACCTAACCTATCACTTTTTGATGAAGTTTAAAAAATCATACCAACTTTATTTATTAAAATTAAAAAAAGATTTTGTAAACTATAATAGATTAAGATATCTATTTTCATTTAGAATTGACGGATTTATTCTAATTGTTACCCAAAAGTTTAAAAAAAATCCTAAAAATAACAAAAATTAACCTAACCTAACTTTTAGAAAAAATTCAAGAAATCATACCAAGCTTATTTATTTAAATTTTGAAAAGATTTTGTAAACCAGTATACATTGAAATGTCTATTTCTGATTAGAATTCACAGATTTGTTCTATTTCTTACACAAAAATTAAAAAAAATTTCTAAAGGTATCGAAAATTTGAAAATGTCAATTTTCGATGAAATTAAAAAAATCATACCAAGTTTACTTATAAAAATTTTGTAAAGATTTTGTAAACTGTAATAGATTAAGACATCTATTTTCATTTAGAATTGACAGATTTGTTCTAATTAAAAATTAAAAAAAATTCCTAAAAATAACAAAAATTGACCTAACCTAACTTTTAGAAAAAATTCAAGAAATCATACCAAGCTTATTTATTTAAATTTTTAAAAGATTTTATAAACCAGTATACATTGAAATGTCTATTTTTGATTAGAATTCACAGATTTGTTCTATTTCTTACACAAAAATTTAAAAAAATTTCTAAAGATATCGAAAATTTGAAAATGTCAATTTTCGATGAAATTTAAAAAATCATACCAAGTTTACTTATAAAAATTTTGTAAAGATTTTGTAAACTATAATAGATTAAGATATCTATTTTCATTTAGAATTGACAGATTTGTTCTAATTGTTACACAAAAATTTAAAAAAATTCCTAAAAATAACAAAAATTGACCTAACCTAACTTTTAGAAAAAATTCAAGAAATCATACCAAGCTTATTTATTTAAATTTTTAAAAGATTTTATAAACTAGTATACATTGAAATGTCTATTTTTGATTAGAATTCACAGATTTGTTCTATTTCTTACACAAAAATTAAAAAAAAATTCTAAAGATATCGAAAATTTGAAAATGTCAATTTTCGATGAAATTAAAAAAATCATACCAAGTTTACTTATAAAAATTTTGTAAAGATTTTGTAAACTGTAATAGATTAAGATATCTATTTTCATTTAGAATTGACAGATTTGTTCTAATTGTTACTCAAAAATTAAAAAAAAATCCTAAAAATAACAAAAATTGACCTAACCTAACTTTTAGAAAAAAATCAAGAAATCATACCAAGCTTATTTATTTAAATTTTGAAAAGATTTTGTAAACCAGTATACATTGAAATGTCTATTTTTGATTAGAATTCACAGATTTGTTCTATTTCTTACACAAAAATTTAAAAAAATTTCTAAAGATATCGAAAATTTGAAAATGTCAATTTTCAAAGAAATTAAAAAAATCATACCAACTTTATTTATTAAAATTTTATAAAGATTTTTTAAAGTAAGATAGACTAAAGTATCTATTTTTAATTAAAATAAACAAATTTGTTCTAATTTTCACTCAAAAATTTAAAAAAATTCTCAAACTTAGCAAAAAATTTTACCTAACCTATCATTTTTTGATGAAATTAAAAAAATCCCACCGAGTTTATTTATTAAAATTTTGTAAAGATTTTTTAACTTAAGATAAATTAAAACGTCTATTTTCAATTAACATTAAAAAATTTGTTCTAATCATTACTCAAAAATTTAAAAAAATTCTCAAAGAGAACTTACAGTAAGTTTATCATCTTTAGGGAGTTCTCGATTGGTGATATATTAAGTGTACGTTCTGGAAACTAGCAAGATTGAATTATTAGTAAAGTAGAGGTAATGTTAATCCGTTTTGAGAGGGAATAGCTTAGGGGTTGTTGTCGAATATACGCGGATACCGCCGACAAGCGCGCTTTGATGGGGTAACTTTGTTGAAATCGAGGGCACGTAACAAGGTATTTTAATTATTCAACCAACTGTGAGACGAGCAAATATTTCCGGGTTCGTATAGTTTTGTTTTCAATTAACAAAATTACATTGATGTCGGACGTTTGTAAAATTTATATAAAGGGAAAATAAATAAAATGGAAATAAAATTGTAAAAACTCGATTATTTTATAGCGCGAGCTTTCGCCGCAAATTATATAAAATTCCAAATAAAATGAACTTTAATTATGAAATGTTTGTTTTATTAGCTTTCAAAGTTTCACATTACAATCGTAAATGTAAATGTATTTTGTTGGAAATATTTATGGGAAATTTTTAAAAATAGAGGATATTTTAACTGAATTAAACTGAAAATGCTTTAAAAAATCACAATGAATTTATTTATTAAAATTAAAAAAAGATTTTGTAAATTATGATAGATTAAAATGTCTATTTTTGATTTAAATTGATAGATTTATTTTAATTATTACTCAAAAATTTAAAAAAATTCTTAAAAATAGCAAAATTTAATCTAACCTTACTTTTTTAAGAAGTTTGAAAAATCATACCGAGTTTATTTATGAAAATTTTGGAAAGATTTTGTAAATTAGGATAGATTAAAATGTCTATTTTTGATTAAAATAAACAAATTTGTTCTAATTATTACTCAAAAATTTTAAAAAATTCCGAAAAATAGCGAAAAATTTAATTCAGTCATTTTTCAGAGAAATTTAAAAAATCATACGGAGCTTGTTTATGAAAATTTTTGAAACATTTTGTAAATTAGGATAAATTAAAATATCTATTTTTGATCAGAATAAACAAATTTGTTCTAATTATTACTTAAAAATTTAAAAAAATTCTTAAAAATAGCAAAATTTAATCTAACCTTACTTTTTTAAGAAGTTTGAAAAATCATACCGAGTTTATTTATGAAAATTTTGGAAAGATTTTGTAAATTGGGATAGATTAAAATATCTATTTTTGATTAGAATAAACAAATTTGTTCTAATTATTACTCAAAAATTTAAAAAAATTCTTAAAAATAACAAAATTTAATCTAACCTTACTTTTTTAAGAAGTTTGAAAAATCATACCGAGTTTATTTATGAAAATTTTTGAAAGATCTTGTAAATTAGGATAGATTAAAATGTCTATTTTTGATTAGAATAAACAAATTTATTCTAATTATTACTCAAAAATTTAAAAAAATTCTTAAAAATAGCAAAATTTAATCTAACCTTACTTTTTTAAGAAGTTTGAAAAATCATACCGAGTTTATTTATGAAAATTTTGGAAAGATTTTGTAAACTAGGATAGATTAAAATATCTATTTTTGATTAGAATAAACAAATTTGTTCTAATTATTACTCAAAAATTAAAAAAAAATTCTCAAAAATACCAAAATTGAACTTAACCTAACTTTTTTAAGAAATTTAGAAAATCACACCGAGTTTATTTATGAACATTTTGGAAAGATTTTGTAACTAAAGATAAATTAAAGTATCTATTTTTGATTAAAACTGTTGTATTTGTTCTAAGTGTTACTTAAAAATTTAAAAAAATTCCCAAAGATTGCAAAAATTTTAAATCGACATTTTTCGAGAAAATTTAAAAAATCGTACAGGGTTTATTTATGAAGGTAAAGATGTGATTTTTGGTTTAAATTAAAATTTAAAGATTCTATTTTTTATTCAAAAAGTCAGATTTATTCTAATTATCACCAAAAAAATTAAAAAAATTATTAAAAAATCAAGTAATTTTGACCTAACCTAACTTTTTTAACTAACTTTAAAAAATCGCACAGAGTTTATTTATAAAGATAAAGGTATAATTCTTGGGTTTAATTAAAACTTAAAAATTTTATTTTTTATGAAAAAAGCCAAATTTATTCTAATTATCATCAAAAAAATTAAATTTTTTTTTTTAAAGAATTGAGTAATTTTGACCTAACCTAATTTTTTTGTCTAACTTTAAAAAATCGCACAGAGTTTATTTATAAAGATAAAGGTGTGATTCTTGGGTTTAATTAAAACTTAAAGATTCTATTTTTTATTTAAACAGCCAAATTTATTCTAATTTTCATCAAAAAAATTAAATTTGTTTTTTAAGAATCGAGTAATTTTTACTTAACCTAATTTTTTTGTCTAACTTTAAAAAATCGCACAGAGTTTATTTATAAAGATAAAGGTGTAATTCTTGGGCTAAATTAAAATTTAAAGAGTCTATTTTTAAATATAAAAGTCAGATTTATTCTAATTAATACCAAAAAGCTTAAAAGAAATTTTTAAGAATCGACAAATTTTTACCTAACCTAACTTTTTTAAGAAATTTAAAAACTTATACGGAGCTTATTTATGAAAATTGAGAAAAAAAATTGTAGCTTAAGATAGATTAAGGAATCTATTTTTGATTAAAATTGTCGGATTTGTTCTAAGTGTTACTGAAAAATTTAAAAAAATTCCCAAAGATTGCAAAAATTTTAAATCGACATTTTTCGAGAAATTTTAAAAGATCGTACAGGGTTTATTTATGAAGGTAAAGATGTGAATTAAAATTTAAAGATTCTATTTTTTATTCAAAAAGTCAGATTTATTCTAATTATCATCGAAAATTTAAAAAAATATATAAAGAAATCATGTAATTTTGACCTAACCTAACTTTTTTGGCTAACTTTAAAAAATCGTACAGAGTTTATTTATGAAGGTAAAGATGTGATTTTTGGGTTAAATGGAAATTTAAAGATTCTATTTTGTATTATAAAAGCTAAATTTATTTTAATTATCACCAAAAAAAATAAATTTTTTTTTAAGAATCCAGTAATTTTGACTTAACCTAATTTTTTTGTCTAACTTTAAAAAATCGCACAGAGTTTATTTATAAAGATAAAGGTGTAATTCTTGGGTTTAATTAAAACTTAAAGATTCTATTTTTTATTGAAAAAGTCAGATTTATTCTAATTATCATCAAAAAAATTAAATTTTTTTTTTTAAGAATCGAGTAATTTTGACCTAACCTAACTTTTTTGACTAACTTTAAAAAATCGTACTGAGTTTATTTACAAAGATAAAGGTGTGAATCTTGGGTTTAATTAAAACTTAAAGATTCTATTTTTGATTATAAAAGCCAAATTTATTCTAATTATCATCAAAAAAATTAAATTTTTTTTTTTTAATTGAGTTATTTTGACCTAACCTAATTTTTTTGTCTAACTTTAAAAAATCGCACAGAGTTTATTTATAAAGATAGAGAGGTGATTCTTGGGTTAAATTAAAACTTAAAGGTTCTATTTTTGGCTATAAAAGTCAGATTTATGCTAATTATCATCAAAAAATTAATTTTTTTTTTTTAAGAATTGAGTAATTTTGACCTAACCTCATTTTTCTTGTCTAACTTTAAAAAATCGCACAGAGTTTATTTATAAAGATAGAGAGGTGATTCTTGGGTTTAATTAAAACTTTAAGATTCTATTTTTTATTTAAAAAGTCACATTTCTTCTAATTATCATCAAAAAAATTAGATTTTTTTTTTAAGAATCGAGTAATTTTGACCTAACCTAACTTTTTTGGCTAACTTTAAAAAATCGCACAGAGTTTATTTATAAAGATAAGGGTGTGATTTTTGGGTTTAATTAAAACTTAAAGATTCTATTTTTTATTTAAAAAGCCAAATTTATTCTAATTATCATCAAAAAAATTAATTTTTTTTTAAGAATCGAGTAATTTTGACCTAACCTAATTTTTTTGTCTAACTTTAAAAAATCGCACAGAGTTTATTTATAAAGATAAGGGTGTGATTTTTGGGTTTAATTAAAACTTAAAGATTCTATTTTTTATTTAAAAAGCCAAATTTATTCTAATTATCATCAAAAAAATTAATTTTTTTTTTTTTAAGAATTGAGTTATTTTGACCTAACCTAATTTTTTTTGTTTAACTTTAAAAAATCGCACAGAGTTTATTTATAAAGATAAAGGTGTAATTCTTGGGTTTAATTAAAACTTAAAGATTCTATTTTTGGCTATAAAAGTCAGATTTATTCTAATTATCATCAAAAAAATTAAATTTTTTTTTAAAGAATCGAGTAATTTTGACCTAACCTAATTTTTTTGTCTAACTTTAAAAAATCGCACAGAGTTTATTTATAAAGATAAGGGTGTGATTTTTGGCTTATATGAAAACCTAAAGATTCTATTTTTGATAATAAAAGTCGGATTTATTCTAATTATCACCAAAAAAATTAAAAAAATTTAACAAAATCGAATAAAATTTTAACCTAATTTTAAACTTTTTGGGTGATTTTAAAAAATCCCCCAGACTTTATTTATAGGTATTAAAAAATTATTTTAACGTTAAATTAAATCCCAAAGAGTCTATGTTTTGTTATAAATGTGAATTTATTTCTAATTATTACCCAAAAATTAAAAAAAAAAAAATGGTAATAAGCGTCATTTTACTCTTAAATTGGGTTTGATATAAACATGATTTTTTTTTTACAAAATATTTTTTTTACAAATTAAATCATACAAGTGTTTTGTTTAACTTTTTTACAACCAACACGATAAAAAAGTATTTCAAATTCGTCCAGCTTTTGGTAGTGACTCTAAAAGCTTTTAATCCTACAGTTTGCAGTAACAAGGGGACTATTGATTTGATTTTATCCTACAAATACTGAGAATATCCATGAAAAACTATTCCATATTTGATTTTTTATATGTTTTATAATGATTTTTTTTTTTCAAATGATAATTTTTTTATCTGCATCGATTAACTTTAGAGAGAACTTTAGGTTAGTTCGATTAGAATTCTCAGACACGTTTTCGTTTACTCATTCCGTCTTGGTATTATTCACCCGAGGTTCGTGTGGAGGTCCAATCTCTTTGGAAGGCATCGTGACTCATGTTTCCGTTGCCAGCTGTTGAAGACAAGCAGTATTTTTCCTCTCTACCTACGCACTTGGTCTTTACTCTTAGAACTTGGTAAACACCTTGGTTTTGAGTCAGGGTTTATCAAGGAGAGATAATTCTAGAATTATCGGAGCGAAGTAGAAGTAGAAGGAGGTAAGACGAGGAGAAAGGGAAATGTTTTCTAAACGTTGGGAACTCGATGCTCTATTTAATTGCGGATCTGTCGAGGCTGAAGACGGGAAAGCTATCGAATTACTCGAACAAAGTTTTCCACGGACTTTGACGCCGTTATAACGTCGCAAGTTGTATAAGTTCATTTCCCGGAGACGCGATTCGATTTTTAAGACTTTATTTACTATTCCAACAATCTCTTTTACCTTTTACAATATCTTTTACTTTTTACAATATCTTTTACCTTTTACAAAATCTTTTTATTTTTTTAAAAATCTCAATTTATTAAAAAAATAAATTTATTTCTTATTAATTTTTGTGATATGAAGGGAAAAAGGAAAAATCCCATGAATTCAGTAGTACATAGAATGTGATCAGTCTGCCAGAACGCAATATACTCTCAAATAGTTTCTACCAAAGATACGACGGGATACAAGCAGGCAATAATTTGAATTCTACTCGCGAACAATCCTCCATCTAGAATGCACAAGACGACGACTGCCAAGCAGGGTGCGTTGTCGAAGCGAGTAATGAAATTTCTTAAATCCCACCACCTGATCGTACGGTGGGTGGTAATATTTCCAGGGAAATGTATTCATTCACTTCTAGGATTGTCATGTGAAATTTTACAAGGCTATAAAGTACGTATTTTATGATTAAAGTTTGCATTTATTTCCCATTTTTTAATTTCCTTAAAAATTCATTTAACTTAACTTAAATTTAAGCCAAAAATTTTCGCTATTTTTGAGAATTTTTTTAATTTTTTGAGTAACAATTAGGAAAAATTTGTTAATTTTAATCAAAAATAGATATTTTAATCTATCATAATTTACAAAATCTTTTTTTAATTTTAATAAATAAAGTTGGTATGATTTTTTTAATTTTGTCGAAAATTGATGACTTAAAATTTTTTTAATTTTTGAGAATGTTTTTACTTTTTGAGAATTTTTTTAAATTTTTGGGTAAGAATTAGGAAAAATTTATCGATTTTAATCAAAAATAGACATTTTAATCTATCTTAGTTTATAAAATCTTTTTTTAATTTTAATAAATAAAGTTGGTATGATTTTTTTAATTCTGTCGAAAATTGATGACTTAAAATTTTTTTTAATTTTTGAGAATTTTTTTAAATTTTTGGGTAAGAATTAGGAAAAATTTATCGATTTTAATCAAAAATAGACATTTTAATCTATCTTAGTTTACAAAATCTTTTTTTAATTTTAATTAATAAAGTTGGTATGATTTTTTTAATTTTGTTGAAAATTGATAACTTAAAATTTTTTTAATTTTTGAGAATTTTTTTAATTTTTGAGAATTTTTTTAAATTTTTGGGTAAGAATTAGGAAAATTTTTTCGATTTTAATCAAAAATAGACATTTTAATCTATCCTAATTTACAAAATCTTTTTTTAATTTTAATAAATAAAGTTGGTATGATTTTTTTAATTTTGTCGAAATTTGATGACTTAAAATTTTTTTAATTTTTGAGAATTTTTTTAATTTTTGAGAATTTTTTTAAATTTTTGGGTAAGAATTAGGAAAATTTTTTCGATTTTAATCAAAAATAGACATTTTAATCTATCCTAATTTACAAAATCTTTTTTTAATTTTAATAAATAAAGTTGGTATGATTTTTTTAATTTTGTCGAAATTTGATGACTTAAAATTTTTTTAATTTTTGAGAATTTTTTTAAATTTTTTGGGTAAGAATTAGGAAAAATGTACCAATTTTAATCAAAAATAGACATTTTAATCTATCTTAATTTATAAAATCTTTATAAAATATTAATAAATAAGTCTGGTATGATTTTTTGAATTTCTTAGAAAAGTTAAGTTAAGTTAATTTTTCCCATCTTTAGGATTTTTTTTTAAATTTTTTTGGGAACAATTAGGGAAAATTTGTTAATCTTAATCAAAAATAGACATTTTAATCTATCCTAATTTACAAAATCTTTCCAAAATTTTCATAAATAAGCTCCGTATGTTTTTTTAAATTTCTCTGAAAAATGACTGAATTAAATTTGTCGCTATTTTTGGGAATTTTTTTAAATTTTTGAGTAATAACTAGAACAAATTTGTTTATTCTAATCAAAAATAGATGTTTTAATCTATCCTATTTTACAAAATCTTTTCAAAATTTTCATAAATAAACTCGGTATGATTTTTCAAACTTCTTAAAAAAGTAAGGTTAGATTAAATTTTGCTATTTTTAAGAATTTTTTTAAATTTTTGAGTAATAATTAGAACAAATTTGTCTATTCTAATCAAAAATAGATATTTTAATCTATCCTAATTTACAAAATCTTTCCAAAATTTTCATAAATAAGCTCCGTATGATTTTTTAAATTTCTCTGAAAAATGACTGAATTAAATTTTTCGCTATTTTTGGGAATTTTTTTAAATTTTTGAGTAACAATTAGAACAAATTTGTTTATTCTAATCAAAAATAGATATTTTAATCTATCCTAATTTACAAAATCTTTCCAAAATTTTCATAAATAAACTCGGTATGATTTTTCAAACTTCTTAAAAAAGTAAGGTTAGATTAAATTTTGCTATTTTTAAAAATTTTTTTAAATTTTTGAGTAATAATTAGAACAAATTTGTTTATTCTAATCAAAAATAGATGTTTTAATCTATCCTATTTTACAAAATCTTTTCAAAATTTTCATAAATAAACTCGGTATGATTTTTCAAACTTCTTAAAAAAGTAAGGTTAGATTAAATTTTGCTATTTTTAAGAATTTTTTTAAATTTTTGAGTAATAATTAGAACAAATTTGTCTATTCTAATCAAAAATAGATATTTTAATCTATCCTAGTTTACAAAATCTTTCCAAAATTTTTAAAAATAAGCTCCGTATGATTTTTTAAACTTCTTAAAAAAGTAAGGTTTGATTAAATTTTGCTATTTTTAAGAATTTTTTAAAATTTTTGAGTAATAATTAGAACAAATTTGTCTATTCTAATCAAAAATAGATATTTTAATCTATCCTAGTTTACAAAATCTTTCCAAAATTTTTAAAAATAAGCTCCGTATGATTTTTTAAATTTCTTTGAAAAATGACTGAATTAAATTTTTCGCTATTTTTGGGAATTTTTTTAAATTTTTGTGTAATAATTAGAACAAATTTGTTTATTCTAATCAAAAATAGATATTTTAATCTATCTTAATTTACAAAATCTTTCCAAAATTTTCATAAATAAACTCGGTATGATTTTTCAAACTTCTTAAAAAAGTAAGGTTAGATTAAATTTTGCTATTTTTAAGAATTTTTTAAAATTTTTGAGTAATAATTAGAACAAATTTGTCTATTCTAATCAAAAATAGATATTTTAATCTATCCTAATTTACAAAATCTTTCCAAAATTTTTAAAAATAAGCTCCGTATGATTTTTTAAATTTCTTTGAAAAATGACTGAATTAAATTTTTCGCTATTTTTGGGAATTTTTTTAAATTTTTGAGTAATAATTAGAACAAATTTGTTTATTCTAATCAAAAATAGATATTTTAATCTATCTTAATTTACAAAATCTTTCCAAAATTTTCATAAATAAACTCGGTATGATTTTTCAAACTTCTTAAAAAAATAAGGTTAGATTAAATTTTGCTATTTTTAAGAATTTTTTTAAATTTTTAAGTAATAATTAGAACAAATTTGTCTATTTCAATCAAAAATAGAATATTAAATCTATCTAAATTTACAAAATCTTTCCAAAATTTTTAAAAATAAGCTCCGTATGATTTTTTAAATTACTCTGAAAAATGACTGAATTAAATTTTTCGCTATCTTTGAGAATTTGTTTAATTTTTTGGGTAACAATTAGGAAAAATCTGTCAATTTTAATCAAAAATACACATTTTAATCTATCATAATTTACAAAATCTTTTTTTAATTTTAACAAATAAAGTTGGTGTGGTTTTTTAAATTTTGTCGAAATTAACGACTAAAAATTTTTTCAACTTTTGAGAATTTTTTTAATTTTTTAAGTAATAATTATAACAAATTTGTTTATTTTAATCAAAAATAGACATTTTAATGTATCTTATTTTACAAAATCTTTATAAAATTTTAATAAATATGTCTGGTATGATTTTTTGAATTTCTTAGAAAAATTAGGTTAGGTCAATTTTTCTCATCTTTAGGATTTTTTTAAATTTTTTGAGGAACAATTAGGAAAAATTTGTTAATTTTAATCAAAAATAGACATTTTAATCTATCATAATTTACAAAATCTTTTTTCAATTTTAACAAATAAAATTGGTATGATTTTTTTAATTTTGTCGAAAATTAATGACTTAAAATTTTTTCAATTTTTGAGAATTTTTTTAATTTTTTGGGTAATAATTATAACAAATTAGTTTATGTTAATCAAAAATACACATTTTAATTTATCTTATTTTATAAAATCTTTATAAAATTTTAATAAATAAGCTCTGTACGATTTTTTGAATATCTTCGAAAAAATAGGTTAGGTTATTTTTTCCCATTTTTAGGATTTTTTTTAATTTTTTTGGGAACAATTAGGAAAAATTTGTCAATTTTAATCAAAAATAGACATTTTAATCCATCATAATTTACAAAATCTTTTTTTAATTTTAACAAATAAAGTTGGTGTGATTTTTTAAATTTTGTCGAAAATTAACGACTTAAAATTTTTCCAACTTTTGAGAATTTTTTAAATTTTTTAAGTAATAATTATAACAAATTTGTTTATTTTAATCAAAAATAGACATTTTAATCTATCTTATTTTACAAAATCTTTATAAAATTTTAATAAATAACTCTGGTATGATTTTTTAAATTTCTTTGAAAAATTAGGTTAAGTTAATTTTTCCTATCTTTAGGATTTTTTTTAATTTTTTGGGGAACAATTAGGAAAAATTTGTTAATCTTAATCAAAAATAGATATTTTAATCTATTTCATTTAAAAAAATCTTTACAAAATTTTAATAAATAAGCTCGGTGTGATTTTTTTAATTTGATCAAAATTTTTAAAGTTGGGTTAAGTAAAAATTTTTGGTAACTTTGATTTTTTTTTTTAATTTTTTGGTAACAATTAGAAAAAATGTAATGGTTTTATTAAAAAATAGAAGTTTTAATTTAACATCTTTTATTGGATTTTTAAATAAATTTTTATAATTAAAGTCCATATGATTTTTTTAAAGTTGGTTAAAAATTTAAAGGTTATGTTAGATTTTTCGTAGTTTTTGGTAATTTTTTAAAATTTTTTGGTAATAATTGTAGTTAATTTGACGGTTTTAATAAAAAATAGATATTTTAATCTATCATTTCTTAAAATTACATTCCTCCATTTTTACAAATAAACTCTATACATTTTTTTCTTTCACTGATTAACATTTTGGATACTAAATTAGGTAAAATATCTTGGTTATTTTGTTATTTCAGTACCAATAGGAGAAAATCAAATCAATATTTTCGTTGTTGCCATGGTCAGTTACAACCAGAATTAAAAGCTTTCACAAACATTGCCAAAAACCCTCCAGCAATAAACTTTGTTTGGTGGATAAATTTGAAACAATTTTTATCGTTGTCCATCAAAAAGTTAAACAAACTTTTCTAACTCGAATGGATGTATTTTTATTCCGCGGTAAAATAAATTTTTTTTTTACGTTTACGTCACATTTAATTCAAATGTATGCATATAACATATGTATTTTGTGAAGTTTGGGGGATTTGAAACAAATTTTTTGCTATTGAATAAAAGAAGTTGATTCGTATAATTCGATAGGACGTATTTTTTTTCCTTCGCAATAACATAAAGTAGCAATTTCCATGTTCACGTCACGTCTAATCCGAATGTAACGCCACTACGTCCATAACGTGTTAATTATAAATGTCGTCTGGCGCCGTTTCCGGCTCGTCGTTTATTGATTCCTTTCGTCCGCGATGTTCGTTAATATTGATCGGACGTACTTTGAACGAACGCACTTTGTATTATCTGAATCGACAATCTATTGGCTTTAACTGGAGCCAATTGTCGCCGCTTACGTTTCAAGAAATCTGACCATAATTGGTATGACCTTATTCTAATAACTTCTAACGAACATTTTCTCAAAATAACGGTGGTGAATATAAGTGATGTAAGTTTTCATGTTCTTTAGATTTTACGTTGTTGAAGTCATTTACTGTAATTGTATTAATTGAAAAATTCCATTCCAACTGGATTAAAATGATTATTGTACATTCCAACGTATTAGACAACATTCTTAATGTCTTCATTTTTTAAAAATTCACATCTAGGAAATTAACTACTGTTGAAACTTGAAATTTTATGAGGATTTAGATTGAAAATTAATCTTTATTTTTACCAAAGATGAATTTTCTACGATTTTTAGTTTTTCCCTTAGAAGAGAAAATGTAACAACGCCCAAAACCCAATTTTTTTAACTTTGGCATCAACTTACTCGAAAACGAAACAAAATAGAAAAAAATGTTTCAAGTAAAAGTTATGTATTTTTTAACTATGAACATTTTTTATTCTAAACATTTTTTTCAATTTTTGGTATTAAGGGAGTTATAGACCAAAAACTGCAACAACCTTCAAAAGTCCATTTTTTCATTTTTTGGCTCCATCTCACTCGAAACCTAAACGATAAAGAAAAAAATATTTCAAATAAAAGTTATGTATTTTTTAACTATAAACATTTTTTATTCTAAACATTTTTTTCAATTTTTGGTATTAAGGGAGTTATAGACCAAAAACTGAAATAACCTCCAAAAACCCATTTTTTCAATTTTTGGTTCCATCTTACTCGAAACCTAAACGATATAGAAAAAAATGTTTTAGATAAAAGTTATGCCTTTTTTAATTACAAATATTTTTTATTCTAAACATTTTTTCAATTTTTGGTATTAAGAGAGTTATAGACCAAAAACTGAAATAACCTCCAAAAACCCATTTTTTCAATTTTTGGCTCCATCTCACTCGAAATCGAAACGATATAGAAAAAAATGTTTTAGATAAAAGTTATGTATTTTTTAATTATAAACATTTTTTATTCTAAACATTTTTTTCAATTTTTGGTATTAAGGAAGTTATAGACAAAAAACTGCAATAACCTTCAAAAATCCATTTTTTCAATTTTTGACTTCATCTTACTCGAAAACTAAACGAAATAGGAAAAAAATGTTTTAGATAAAAGTTATGCCTTTTTTAATTGCAAACATTTTTTATTCTAAACATTTTTTTCAATTTTTGGTATTAAGAGAGTTATAGACAAAAAACTGCAATAACCTTCAAAAACCCATTTTTTCAATTTTTGACTTCATCTTACTCGAAAACTAAACGAAATAGGAAAAAATGTTTTAGATAAAAGTTATGCCTTTTTTAACTATAAACATTTTTTATTCTAAACATTTTTTTCAATTTTTGGTATTAAGAGAGTTATAGACCAAAAACTGAAATAACCTCCAAATACCCATTTTTTCAATTTTTGGTTCCATCTTACTCGAAATCTAAACGATATAGAAAAAAATGTTTAAGATAAAAGTTATGTATTTTTTAATTATAAACATTTTTTATTCTAAATATTTTTTTCAATTCTTGATATTAAGGAAGTTATAGACCAAAAATTAAAATAACCTTCAAATACCCATTTTTTCAATTTTTGGCTCCATCTCACTCAAAACCTAAACAATATAGAAAAAAATGTTTCAGATAAAAGTTATCCATTTTTTAACTACAAACATTTTTTATTCTAAACATTTTTTTCAATTTTTGGTATTAAGGGAGTTATAGACCAAAAACTGCAACAACCTCCAAAAGCCCATTTTTTCAATTTTTGGCTCCATCTTACTCGAAACCTAAACGATAAGGAAAAAAATGTTTCAGATAAAAGTTATGTATTTTTTAATTGTAAACATTTTTTATTCTAAACATTTTTTTCAATTTTTGGTATTAAGGGAGTTATAGACCAAAAACTGCAATAACCTCCAAAAGCCCATTTCTTCAATTTTTGGCACCATTTTTTTTTTTTTTTTTTTGGTTCCATTTCACTCAAAACCTAAATGATATAGAAAAAAATATTTCAGATAAAAGTTATGCCTTTTTTAATTATAAACATTTTTTTATTGTAAACATTTTCTATGTCTATTAGTTTTTCTGCAGGAATGAAATTCTAACCTAACTTTTTTGACATGTCTACTAAAATTAGTTAATTTTTAAAAATTCACATCTAGGAAACTAACCATTGTTGAGATTTGAAATTTTATGAGAATTTAGATTGAAACTTAGTTTCTATGTTTACCAAAAATAAATTTACTACGACTTTTAGTTTTCTCCTCAGGAGAGAAAATGTAATCTAATGTCGAATAAAATTTGTCAATTTTAAAAATTTTTATCTCAAAAACTAATTGTTATTGCGATTTGAAATTTTATTAGGTTTTAGATTAAAACTTAATCTTTATTTTTACCAACGATGAATTTTCTACGATTTTTAGTTTTTTCTGCGGGAATGAAATTCTAACCTAACTTTTTTGACATGTCTATTAAAATTTCTCAATTTTTAAAAATTCATATCTTAAAAACTAATTATTATTAAGACTTGAAATTTTATCACAATTTAGACTAAAACTTAGTCTTTATTTTTACCAAAGATGAATTTTCTACGACTTTTAGTTTTTCTCTCAGGAGAGAAAATGTAACTTAATGTCAATTAAAACATTTTCCAATTTTTAAAAATTCATATCTGAAAAACTAATAGTTTTTGAGAGTTCAAATTTGTTGAGGATTTAAATTGGAATTTAATCTTTATTTTTACCAACGAGAAATTTTCTATGATTTTTAGTTTTTCCCACAGGCGAGAAATTCTAACCTCACTTAATTTCCAAGTTGATTAAAATTTCTCAATTTTTTAAAAATTTATATCTAAAAAACTAATTGTTTTTGAGACTTGAAATTTTATCAGGATTTAGATTGAAACTTAATCTTTATTTTTACCAAAGATGAATTTTCTACGATTTTTAGTTTTTCCCACAGGCGAGAAATTCTAACCTCACTTAATTTCCAAGTTGATTAAAATTTTTCAATTTTTTAAAAATTTATATCTAAAAAACTAATTGTTTTTGAGACTTGAAATTTTATCAGGATTTAGATTGAAACTTAATCTTTATTTTTACCAAAGATGAATTTTCTACGATTTTTAGTTTTTCCCACAGACAAGAAATTCTAACCTCACTTAATTTCCAAGTTGATAAAAATTTCTCAATTTTTTAAAAATTCATATCTCAAAAAGTAATTATTTCTGAGACTTGAAATTTTATCAGGATTTAGAATGAAACTTAATCTTTATTTTCACCAAAGATGAATTTTCTATGATTTTTAGTTTTTCCCACAGACGAGAAATTCTAACCTCACTTAATTTCCAAGTTGATTAAAATTTCTCAATTTTTTAAAAATTTATATCTAAAAAACTAATTGTTTTTGAGACTTGAAATTTTATCAGGATTTAGATTGAAACTTAATTTTTATTTTTACCAAAGATGAATTTTCTACGATTTTTAGTTTTTCCTCCACAAGAGAAAATGTAACCTAATGTCGAATAAAATTAATCAATTTTTAAAAATTCATATCTCAGAAATTAATTTTCACCGAGATTTGAAATTTTATGAGGATTTATATTAAACCTTAATTTGTATTTTTACCAAAAAAAAAATTTCCTACGACTTTTAGTTTTTTTTCCAGGAATGAAATTCTAACCTAACTTTTTTTGACATGTCTATTAAAATTTCTCAATTTTTAAAAATTTATATCTTAAAAACTAATTGTTTTTGAGACTTGAAATTTTATCAGGATTTGGATTGAAACTTAATCTTTATTTTTACCAAAGATGAATTTTCTACGACTTTTAGTTTTTTCCCCACAAGAAAAAATGTAACCTAATGTCGAATAAAATTAATCAATTTTTAAAAATTCATATCTCAGAAATTAATTTTCACCGAGATTTGAAATTTTATGAGGATTTATATTAAACCTTAATTTGTATTTTTACCAAAAAAAAAATTTCCTACGACTTTTAGTTTTTTTTCCAGGAATGAAATTCTAACCTAACTTTTTTTGACATGTCTATTAAAATTTCTCAATTTTTAAAAATTTATATCTTAAAAACTAATTGTTTTTGAGACTTGAAATTTTATCAGGATTTGGATTGAAACTTAATCTTTATTTTTACCAAAGATGAATTTTCTACGACTTTTAGTTTTTCTCTCAGGGGAGAAAATGTAACCTAACCTAACTTTACATGTCAATTAAAATTTGTCAATTTTTAAAAATTCATATCTCAAAAAGTAAATACTATTGAGACTTGAAATTTTATCAGGATTTAGATTGAAACTTAATCTTTATTTTTACCAAAGATGAATTTTCTACGATTTTTAGTTTTTCCCACAGACAAGAAATTCTAACCTCACTTAATTTCCAAGTTGATAAAAATTTCTCAATTTTTTAAAAATTCATATCTCAAAAAGTAATTATTTCTGAGACTTGAAATTTTATCAGGATTTAGAATGAAACTTAATCTTTATTTTCACCAAAGATGAATTTTCTATGATTTTTAGTTTTTCCCACAGACGAGAAATTCTAACCTCACTTAATTTCCAAGTTGATTAAAATTTCTCAATTTTTTAAAAATTTATATCTAAAAAACTAATTGTTTTTGAGACTTGAAATTTTATCAGGATTTAGATTGAAACTTAATTTTTATTTTTACCAAAGATGAATTTTCTACGATTTTTAGTTTTTCCTCCACAAGAGAAAATGTAACCTAATGTCGAATAAAATTAATCAATTTTTAAAAATTCATATCTCAGAAATTAATTTTCACCGAGATTTGAAATTTTATGAGGATTTATATTAAACCTTAATTTGTATTTTTACCAAAAAAAAAATTTCCTACGACTTTTAGTTTTTTTTCCAGGAATGAAATTCTAACCTAACTTTTTTTGACATGTATTAAAATTTCTCGATTTTTAAAAATTTATATCTAAGAAACTAATTATCATAGAAACTTGAAATTTTATGACGATTTAGATTAAAATTTATTCTTTATTTTTACCAAAGATGAATTTTCTACGACTTTTAGTTTTCTCCCCACAAGAGAAAATGTAACCCAATGTCGAATAAAATTAGTCAATTTTTAAAAATTCATATCTCAGAAATTAATTATCATCGAGATTTGAAATTTTATGAGGATTTATATTAAACATTAATTTGTATTTTTATCAAAAAAAAATTTCCTACGACTTTTAGTTTTTTCTCCAGGAATGAAATTCTAACCTAACTTTTTTTGACATGTATTAAAATTTCTCAATTTTTAAAAATTTATATCTTAAAAACTAATTATTATTAAGGCTTGAAATTTTATCACAATTTAGACTAAAACTTAGTCTTTATTTTTACCAAAGATGAATTTTCTACGACTTTTAGTTTTTTCCCCACAAGAGAAAATGTAACCTAATGTCGAATAAAATTAGTCAATTTTTAAAAATTCATATCTCAGAAATTAATTGTCGTCGAGATTTGAAATTTTATGAGGATTTATATTAAACCTTAATTTGTATTTTTATCAAAAAAAAAAATTTCCTACGACTTTTAGTTTTTTCTGCAGGAATGAAACTCTAACCTAACTTTTTTTGACATGTATTAAAATTTCTCGATTTTTTAAAATTTATATCTAAGAAACTAATTATCATAGAAACTTGAAATTTTATGACGATTTAGATTAAAATTTATTCTTTATTTTTACCAAAGATGAATTTTCTACGACTTTTAGTTTTTCCCCCATAAGAGAAAATGTAACTTAATGTCGAATAAAATTAGTCAATTTTTAAAAATTCATATCTCAGAAATTAATTGTCATTGAGATTTGAAATTTTATGAGGATTTATATTAAACATTAATTTATATTTTTACCAAAAAAAAATTTCCTACGACTTTTAGTTTTTTCTCCAGGAATGAAACTCTAACCTAACTTTTTTTGACATGTCTTTTAAATTTCTCATTTTTTAAAAATTAATATCTTAAAAACTAATTATTATTAAGGCTTGAAATTTTATCACAATTTAGACTAAAACTTAGTCTTTATTTTTACCAAAGATGAATTTTCTACGACTTTTAGTTTTTTCCCCACAAGAAAAAATGTAACTTAATGTCGAATAAAATTAGTCAATTTTTAAAAATTCATATCTCAGAAATTAATTATCATTGAGATTTGAAATTTTATGAGGATTTATATTAAATCTTAATTTGTATTTTTACCAAAAATTAATTTCCTACGATTTTTAGTTTTTTCCTTGGAAGAGAAATTCTATCCTAACTTTTTTTGACATGTCTATTAAAATTTCTCAATTTTTAAAAATTCATATCTTAAAAACTAATTATTATTAAGGCTTGAAATTTTATCACAATTTAGACTAAAACTTAGTCTTTATTTTTACCAAAGATGAATTTTCTACGACTTTTAGTTTTTCCCCCACAAGAGAAAATGTAACCTAATGTCGAATAAAATTAGTTAATTTTAAAAAATTCATATCTCAAAAACTAATTATCATTGAGATTTGAAATTTTACTAGGTTTTAGATTAAAACTTAATCTTTATTTTTACCAAAGATGAATTTTCTACGATTTTTTGTTTTTTCGCCAGAAATGAAATTCTAACCTAAGTTAATTTTAAATGAATTAACTTTCTTTTCCATCCCTTTAAAGTCTGGAAAACATTCCAATCTATTTTTAGCTCTCCTGCTAAGGCAAGGCAAGATGTGTCCTCGCTTTTTCCTCAATCACAAACTCTTCTCGTCAGACTCCCACTACTAACTGTCGCTTGTAATTAATTACAATCCGGGCGTAATGACGGCGCGTTAGAAGGACGGAGTAATAGCCTAATGTGATTTAATGGGCTTCCATTATTGGAACTGTTTTGGCGTTGGGGAGTCGAGTCGGGGAAAAGAAACGGAGGATATTTTAAATAAGAGTTAATTCACAATGGCCGGCAAAGGTCAACGGTCGAGATGCGATCGACCACGTTTCGTTCCAGGATAGGATTCAGCCTCAGCCTCAGCCTCCGGAGCCGCAACTAACGACGAATAAGAAGTAATAATAATAATCTACCTGAGGCGCCGAACAAACGATCGTAGGATAAAAATAATTGGCCGTAAACTTTGCCGTCGGTGGTGTTTTCAGCTTGCAAACAAGCGTTCCTCGGACGAAATCGATAGTTTGGATCTCACCTGGAAAGAATGCTAACTAACGAGATCGGTGTGGAGTTTGTAATTAAAAACTTTTTAATATCAGGTGTTAAAAAAAATTTTTTTTTTAATTTTATTTTTATTTTTTTAATTCTCTTTTTATTTTTTTTAATTTTTTTTTTTTAATTTTTTAATTTAACCTAGTTAGAAGTAGACTGTAAGTTCTTATAACCAGGTAATTTAGATATAAAGTTGAAATTGAAGTAGGATCGGAAGTAGGGACGTTTTTCGAAAGTAGGTCCTCGTGTTTATTAAACTACCAACATCTGCCCGCGTTAACCTTTCAACCCGTGACCCGAATAGTCGCGAGTTCGAGCCCTGTCATTACGGGGAACTTCAAGCTGAGGTCATGTGACTGCTAAAGTACCAACAGGTCGATAAAATGTCGAGAATCGAGGATAACTTCTTCAATTTCCT
Source organism: Digitonthophagus gazella (assembly GCA_036711955.1). Taxonomy (NCBI): domain Eukaryota; kingdom Metazoa; phylum Arthropoda; class Insecta; order Coleoptera; family Scarabaeidae; genus Digitonthophagus; species Digitonthophagus gazella. Next base: position 1,757,098 of record JASCIT010000002.1, on the reverse strand, counting down.
CAAAGTTGCTTCGCTGTTACTAATTTGCCAACATCAAAGAATGTCGGTACCTTGCTTTTCAAAAGAAATACTTGAAATAGTACCACGATCGATGTCTATACCCTATGTATATAAAATTTATCGTAATTACATATAAATTAAATTTAAAAAATCACCCAGGGTTTATTTATAGAGATTAAGAAATGATTTTTACTTAAAATTAAATCTTAAACACTCTATTTTTTATAACAACTAACAAATTCGTTTTAATTGTTACCAAAAAATTAGAAAAAAATCTTAAAAATCAATCGGATTTAACATAACCTAAAATTTTTTTTTTGACCAACTTTAAAAAATCGCCCTGACTTTATTTATAGGAATTGAAAAATGATTTTTATGTTTAATTAAACCTTAAAAATTCTATTTTGTATACTATATGAAAAATTTGTTCTAATTATTCCCAAAAAATTTAAAAAAAATTTCAAAAAAACCAAAGAATTTTAACCTTTTAATCAACTTTAAAAAATCGCCCAGACTTTATTTATAGGAATTAAGAAATGATTTTTACTTTAAATTAAATCTTAAACGCTCTATTTTTTATAATAACTGACAAATTCGTTCTAATTATTAGCAAAAAATTAGAAAAAAATCTTAAAAATCAATCGGATCTAACATAACCTAAAAATTTTTTTTTGACCAACTTTAAAAAATCGTCCAGATTTTATTTATAGGAATTGAAAAATGATTTTTATGTTTAATTAAACCTTAAAAATTCTATTTTGTATAGTATATGAGAAATTACTTCTAATTATTCCCAAAAAATTAAAAAAAAAAAATTCAAAAAAACCAAAGAATTTTAACCTTTTAATCAACTTTAAAAAATCGCCCAGACTTTATTTATAGGAATTAAGAAATGATTTTTACTTTAAATTAAATCTTAAACACTTTATTTTTTATAATAACTGACAAATTCGTTCTAATTGTTACCAAAAAATTAGAAAAAAATCTTAAAAATCAATCGGATCTAACATAACCTAAAAATTTTTTTGAACAATTTTAAAAAATCGCCCAGACTTTATTTATAGGAATTGAAAAATGATTTTTATGTTTAATTAAACCTTAAAGATTCTATTTTGTATAATATATAAAAAATTTGTTCTAATTATTCTCAAAAAAATTAAAAAAAAAAATTCATAGAAACCAAAAAATTTTAACATTTTTTTAACCAACTTTAAAAAATCGCCCAGACTTTATTTATAGGAATTAAGAAATGATTTTTACTTTAAATTAAATCTTAAACACTCTATTTTTTATAATAACTGATAAATTCGTTCTAATTGTTACCAAAAAATTAGAAAAAAATCTTAAAAATCAATCGGATCTAACATAACCTAAAATTTTTTTTTGACCAACTTTAAAAAATCGCCCAGACTTTATTTATAGGAATTGAAAAATGATTTTTATGTTTAATTAAACCTTAAAGATTCTATTTTGTATAATATATGAAAAATTTATTCTAATTATTCCCAAAAAAATTAAAAAAAATTTCAAAAAAACCAAAGAATTTTAACCTTTTAATCAACTTTAAAAAATCGTCCAGACTTTATTTATAGGAATTAAGAAATGATTTTTACTTTAAATTAAATCTCAAACACTCTGTTTTTTATAATAACTGACAAATTCGTTCTAATTGTTACCAAAAAATTAGAAAAAAATCTTAAAAATCAATCGGATCTAACATAACCTAAATTTTTTTTTTGACCAACTTTAAAAAATCGCCCAGACTTTATTTATAGGAATTGAAAAATGATTTTTATGTTTAATTAAACCTTAAAAATTCTATTTTGTATAGTATATGAAAAATTTGTTCTAATTATTCCCAAAAAATTTAAAAAAAATTTCAAAGAAACCAAAAATTTTAACCTTTTTTTTTAACCAACTTTAAAAAATCGTCCAGACTTTATTTATAGGAATTAAGAAATGATTTTTACTTTAAATTAAATCTTAAACACTCTATTTTTTATAATAACTGACAAATTCGTTCTAATTGTTACCAAAAAATTAGAAAAAAATCTTAAAAATCAATCGGATCTAACATAACCTAAAAATTTTTTTGACCAATTTTAAAAAATCGCCCAGATTTTATTTATAGGAATTGAAAAATGATTTTTATGTTTAATTAAACCTTAAAAATTCTATTTTGTATAGTATATGAAAAATTTGTTCTAATTATTCCCAAAAAATTAAAAAAAAAATTTCAAAAAAACCAAAGAATTTTAACCTTTTAATCAACTTTAAAAAATCGCCCAGACTTTATTTATAGGAATTAAGAAATGATTTTTACTTTAAATTAAATCTTAAACACTCTATTTTTTATAATAACTGACAAATTCGTTCTAATTGTTACCAAAAAATTAGAAAAAAAATCTTAAAAATCAATCGGATCTAACATAACCTAAAATTTTTTTTGAACAACTTTAAAAAATCGCCCAGACTTTATTTATAGGAATTGAAAAGTGATTTTTATGTTTAATTAAACCTTAAAGATTCTATTTTGTATAGTATATGAAAAATTTGTTCTAATTATTCCCAAAAAATTTAAAAAAAATTTCAAAGAAACCAAAAATTTTAACATTTTTTTAACCAACTTTAAAAAATCGGCCAGACTTTATTTATAGGAATTAAGAAATGATTTTTACTTTAAATTAAATCTTAAACACTCTATTTTTTATAATAACTGACAAATTCGTTCTAATTGTTACCAAAAAATTAGAAAAAAATCTTAAAAATCAATCGGATCTAACATAACCTAAAATTTTTTTTTGACCAACTTTAAAAAATCGCACAGACTTTATTTATAGGAATTGAAAAATGATTTTTATGTTTAATTAAACCTTAAAAATTCTATTTTGTATAGTATATGAAAAATTTGTTCTAATTATTCTCAAAAAAATTAAAAAAAAAAAATTCAAAGATACCAAAAAATTTATCCTTTTTTTAACCAACTTTAAAAAATCGCCCAGACTTTATTTATAGGAATTAAGAAATGATTTTTACTTTAAATTAAATCTTAAACACTCTATTTTTTATAATAACTGACAAATTCGTTCTAATTGTTACAAAAAAATTAGAAAAAAATCTTAAAAATCAATCGGATCTAACATAACCTAAAAGTTTTTTTTGACCAACTTTAAAAAATCGCCCAGACTTTATTTATAGGAATTGAAAAATGATTTTTATGTTTAATTAAACCTTAAAAATTCTATTTTGTATAATATATGAAAAATTTGTTCTAATTATTCCCAAAAAATTTAAAAAAAATTTCAAAGAAACCAAAGAATTTTAACATTTTTTTAACCAACTTTAAAAAATCGCCCAGACTTTATTTATAGGAATTAAGAAATGATTTTTACTTTAAATTAAATCTTAAACACTCTATTTTCTTTGGTAAATATCGAATTTAAGTATGTGAAGAAAAAATAATTTATTTATTACCCTTCATTTTCTTGCTTTGTTAAATGAAAAATTTGTTTTGTTTTCGATATACAATCTTAGTATTGTTTTCGATATATAATCTTATTAGTATTGTCTTCGATATACAATCTTGACTTTGATAATAGACAATCAACTCCAATCACCACGTTTACCGATACCGATCGATAGCATTAAGCACAGGGAAAGCTCCCATCCTCCCAATCGTATTAACTACGCCAATTAATTATATTACCATATCAGTGAGCTAACTGCATTAAGAGCTTTGTCAGTATTAGATCCTTGAATGATACCACAGTCCAACAAAGTTTCGTTTATTTAATAAAATTTCATTTTTTTGGATTCAATTTTTCTGAGTGTGGTGAAAATTGAATTTTCACGTTAAAAAAAACCCAAATACAAAAACAAGAAAAAAAAATAATGGATGATTTGTAATTTACAAATCAAACGAGCTCGCAGAACACCGACACTGCGTGTTATTGTTTATGACCAAGGTTTTTTTTTTATCCGACATGTTATGAATTTTAGCCAATCAATCAACGTCGTACGTTCACGAACCGATAGGTTGCTAGTAGTTATTACAGGTGAAGTAATATCACATGTAATATGTCACGGGTACTTTTTCTAACACATAACACGACTACTAATCAACTTGAAGTGGCAATAAGAATTATTTCAGAGTAGAATTTATAAAGTTCGCGTATAAAAAAGTTCATCAAAGATAGATTAGCGACGGTTGAAAAATTTTTAATCATCCCGCGAAGGAAAATTAAGAGTTCGTTAAGGATTTTCGATAAGCGGATTAAAAACCGTCGACAAGAAAGTGCAGCCGTTACCGTTTTTACACGCTCGGGGACCAGATATCCATCTTGTAAACGTCCTTGTAAAAGTAGTCGATGTGGCACTTCGTTGTGTCCATGAAAAACCGTGTGGTTAGGAAAACCGGGAGCTTTTTGAGTTCGTGCTTCGGTGTCACATTGATCGATGGAGATAAATCTTTTTTGATTAGGGGTCGAAAATAAAAATTCGAGTTTAAGTTCGGATAACTCAAAAACCGAGTTAGATAGAAAAAAATTATTTTAACAAAAGTTGTAGGTTATTTTATTATAAATATTATTTGTTATAAACAATTTTGTTGAATTTTTAATATTAAGGGAGTTATAACCTAAAAATTAATTATAACCTTAAATGTCAATTTTTTAACTTTAATTTTCAATAACTCAAAAACCAAATTAGATAGAAAAAATTTCTTTAAATAAAAATTATAGATTATTTTATTGTGAATATTATTTGTTATAATAATTTTTTTGAATTTTTAATATTAAGGGAGTCATAACCTAAAAATTAATTATAACCTCAAATGTCAATTTTTCAACTTTAACTTTTAATAGTTGAAAAACCAAGTTAGATACAAAAAATTTCTTTAAATAAAAATTATAGATAATTTTATTGCCAATATTATTTGTTATAATAAATTTTTTGAATTTTTAATATTAAGGGAGTTATAACCTAAAATTTAATTATAACCCCAAATGTCAATTTTTCAACTTTAACTTTCAATAAATCAAAAACCAAATTAGATAGAAAAAAAATTTTTAAATAAAAATTTTATATAATTTTATTGCCAATATTATTTATTATAAACAATTTTTTGAATTTTTAATATTAAGGGAGTTATAACCCAAAATTTAATTATGACCCCAAAAATCAATTTTTCAACTTTCACTTTTAATAAATCAAAAACCAAATTAGATAGAAAAAAATTTTTTAAATAAAAATTTTAAATAATTTTATTGCCAATATTATTTATTATAAACAATTTTTTGAATTTTTAATATTAAGGGAGTCGTAACCTAAAATTTAATTATAACCCCAAATGTCAATTTTTCAACTTTAACTTTCAATAACTCAAAAACCAAATTAGATGGAAAAAATTTCTTTAAATAAAAATTATAGATAATTTTATTGTTAATCTTATTTGTTATAAACAATTTTTTGAATTTTTAATATTAATTGAGTTATAACCTAAAATTTAATTATACCCCCAAAAGTCAATTTTTAAACTTTAATTTTCAATAAATCAAAAACCAAGTTAGATAGAAAAAATTTCTTTAAATAAAAATTATAGATAATTTTATTGTGAATATTATTTGTTATAATAATTTTTTTGAATTTTTAATATTAAGGGAGTTATAACCTAAAATTTAATTATACCCCCAAAAGTCAATTTTTAAACTTTAATTTTCAATAACTCAAAAACCAAATTAGATAGAAAAAAATTGTTTAAATAAAAATTCTAGATAATTTTATTGTTAATATTATTTATTATAAACAATTTTTTGAATTTTTAATATTAAGGGTGTTATAACTTAAAATTTAATTATAACCTTAAATGTCAATTTTTCAACTTTAACTTTTAATAAATCAAAAACCAAATTAGATAGAAAAAAATTTTTTAAATAAAAATTTTAGGTAATTTTATTGCCAATATTATTTATTATAAACAATTTTTTGAATTTTTAATATTAAGGGAGTTATAACCAAAAATTTAATTATAACCTCAAATGTCAATTTTTCAATTTTAATTTTCAATAACTCAAAAACCAAATTAGATAGAAAAAATTTCTTTAAATAAAAATTATAGATAATTTTATTGTGAATATTATTTGTTATAATCAATTTTTTGAATTTTTAATATTAAGGAAGTTATAATCTAAAGATTAATTATAACCTCAAATATCAATTTTTCAACTTTAACTTTTAATAAATCAAAAACCAAATTAGATAGAAAAAATTTCTTTAAATAAAAATTATAGATAATTTTATTGTTAATATTATTTATTATAAATAATTTTTTGAATTTTTAATATTAATTGAGTTATAACCTAAAATTTAATTATAACCTCAAATATCAATTTTTCAACTTTAACTTTTAATAAATCAAAAACCAAGTTAGATAGAAAAAAATTTTTTAAATAAAAATTCTAGATAATTTTATTGTTAATATTATTTGTTATAAACAATTTTTTGAATTTTTAATATTAATTGAGTTATAACCCAAAATTTAATTATGACCCCAAAAATCAATTTTTAAACTTTAAGTTTCAATAATTCAAAAACCAAGTTAGATAGAAAAAAATTATTTAGATAAAAATTCTAGATCATTTTATTGTTAATATTATTTGTTATAAACAATTTTTTGAATTTTTAATATTAAGAGAGTTATAACCCAAAAATTAATTATAACCTCAAATGTCAATTTTTCAACTTTAACTTTTAATAAATCAAAAACCAAGTTAGATAGAAAAAAATTGTTTAAATAAAAATTCTAGATAATTTTATTGTTAATCTTATTTGTTATAAACAATTTTTTGAATTTTTAGTATTAAGGGAGTTATAACCCAAAATTTAATTATAACCCCAAAAGTCAATTTTTAAACTTTAATTTTCAATAACTCAAAAACCAAATTAGATAGAAAAAATTTCTTTAAATAAAAATTATAGGTAATTTTATTGTGAATATTATTTGTTATAATAAATTTTTTGAATTTTTAATATTAAGGGAGTTATAACCTAAAATTTAATTATAACCTCAAATGTCAATTTTTTAACTTTAACTTTTAATAAATCAAAAACCAAATTAGATAGAAAAAAATTTTTTAAATAAAAATTTTAGATAATTTTATTGTCAAGATTATTTGTACTAAACAATTTTTTGAATTTTTAATATTAAGGGAGTTATAACCCAAAAATTAATTATAACCTCAAATGTCAATTTTTCAACTTTAACTTTTAATAAATCAAAAACCAAATTAGATAGAAAAATTTTTTTTTAATAAAAATTATAGATAATTTTATTGTGAATATTGTTTGTTATAAACAATTTTTTGAATTTTTAATATTAATTGAGTTATAACCCAAAATTTAATTATAACCCCAAATGTCAATTTTTCAACTTTAACTTTTAATAAATCAAAAACCAAATTAGATAGAAAGAAATTTTTTAAATAAAAATTTTAGATAATTTTATTGCCAATATTATTTGTTATAACAATTTTTTTGAATTTTTAATATTAAGGGAGTTATAACCTAAAATTTAATTATAACCTCAAATGTCAATTTTTCAAGTTTAATTTTCAATAGTTCAAAAACCAAGTTAAATAGAAAAAAATTCTTTAAATAAAAATTATAGATTATTTTATTGTTAATCTTATTTGTTATAAAAATTTTTTTGAATTTTTAATATTAAGGGAGTTATAACCTAAAAATTAATTATAACCCCAAATGTCAATTTTTCAACTTTAACTTTTAATAAATCAAAAACCAAATTAGATAGAAAAAATTTTTTTAAATAAAAATTATAGATAATTTTATTGTTAATATTATTTATTATAAATAATTTTTTGAATTTTTAATATTAAGAGAGTTATAATTAAAATTAAATAATAACATTAAAAATGACAATTTTTTAACTTTAACCTCAAATAATTCATAATCTAAACCGGTTAGGAAAAAAAATCAAATGAAAATTATAGTTTACTTAGTAAATAATTCATATTATCGTTTATTAAAGTGGCAACAAAGAAAGTTTAACCTACATTCGACTATGAAAACTACTCTGTTATTAACCCCGGAAGCAAATGTCGTTTTAATACTTCCATAGCAAACAATGACTTGTATTACCGACGTTAACGTTGAAAATACGAAACTATATGCGTGCCGGAGAGTAGATTTCGACCGTAAACGAAAACACGAACTTCATTATTCCCCGACGGTCGCTTTCGGCCTTAACGACCAATTTTCCCTAAACTATTAATAAAATACATGCGTTGGGCGCGTTTCGGATCTGCGTAATTATCGAAACAAATCGGCATCCGTTCGAAATATGGATCCCGAGGCCGTAAAAGCGCATTTACGATGGACGACGGCCTAAAACGGGATACCACACAAAAAAAGGGACGTTACTCACATTCAGCTCGGTCGTTGTAAAACTCCTAAAGTTTATCCCGACACGAGGCTTAAATAAATCCAATACGAAGTTCTTTTCGTTTTTTAGTGGTCCTTATAGAAGGACACTTAATTTTTATGGTTTTCCTTTTGTGAGGATTTTTTTTCTTTGACGCAGCATTTAGTTGATATCACGTTAAAAGGAATTTGAAAAATCCGGATAAATTTCAGATTTTTAAAGTATAAAAAGTGAATTTAGTAAATATGATTTTTTAATTAATATTAAATTTAATAAGGTTAAGGTTAAAGTTAAGTAAATACATTCCAATTGATAAGAAGTGCTTGTTGATAAAACGATTGTAAAAAAAATGCTTTTAATTAAAATGACGGAGTAGTTTCTCGAAACCACGATAAATTTTTGCTTTAATTAGCACAGGGCGGTCAGAGAAAAAATCCTCCTCCGTTTCAACTCTGGCTATAAATCACCAGCGACGACTGGGACAAAGAATAATTGCGAAGGGACGTTTTCGAATGTATTTCACGACTTTTTTATCGTCTTATACTAATAAGACCGGAAGTAATTAGACGCACTTTTAGATATTAATATTAAAAAATAATAATTATATATAATAAAGTTGTACCTTTTTGAACGTTTTAGCAAAAGAATGTTAGTCACCTTTTATGAATTCTTTTAATTTTTTGGGTAATAATTAGAAGTAGAACAAAATTGACTTTTTTATTACAAAATAGAATATTTTAGCTTTCAATTTATACAAATTCCATTTCTTAATTTAAAAAAATAAAGTCTCCACGATTCTTTTAATTTGGTCAAAATATTCAAAAATTCGTCCGAAATTTTATAAATTCGACAAAATTCTTTAAAAATTCGTCATAATTCGTTGTTAATTGTACAAAATGAGACTTAAATTTCACAAAATTCGTGTAGTTCTTTATGAAATTCGTTCAAATCGACAAAATTCTTTAAAAATTCGTTATAATTCGTTAATAATTTTATAAAAATCGTCATAATTCGTGTAATTTTTTTATGAAATTCGTTTAAATTTGAAAAAATTCTTTTAAATTCAACAAAATTCGTTCAAATTTGACAAAATTCTTTAAAAATACGTCATCATTTGTGTAATTCTTTATGAAATTCTTTTAAATTCAACAAAATTCGTTCAAATTTGACAAAATTCTTTAAAAATTCGTTATAATTCGTTAATAATTTTATAAAAATCGTCATAATTCGTGTAATTTTTTATGAAATTCGTTTAAATTTGAAAAAATTCTTTTAAATTCAACAAAATTCGTTCAAATTTGACAAAATTCTTTAAAAATTCGTCATATTTCGTGTAATTCTTTATGAAATTCGATCAAATTCAACAAATTTCGTTCAAATTTGACAAAATTATTTAAAAATTCGTCATAATTCGTTGTTAATTTTATAAAATGAGATCAAATTTCATAAAATTCGTCGTAATTCGTGTAGTTCTTTATAAAATTCAACAAAATTCGTTCAAATTCGACAAAATTTCTTCAAATTCGACAAAATTCTTTAAAAATTCGTTACAAATTTTAAAAATTCGTTCAAATTCGACAAAATTCTTTAAAAATTGGTCAGTAATTTTATAAAATGAGATAAAATTTCATCAAATTCATCATAATTCGTGTAATTTTTTAAGAAATTCGTTTAAATTTGAAAAAATTCTTTTAAATTCAACAAAATTCATTCAAATTTGACAAATTTCTTTAAAAATTCGTCATAATTCGTGTAATTCTTTATGAAATTCGTTTATATTCAACAAATTTCGTTCAAATTTGACAAAATTATTTAAAAATTCGTCATAATTCGTTGTTAATTTTATAAAATCAGATCAAATTTCATAAAATTCGTCATAATTCGTGTAGTTCTTTATAAAATTCGTTCAAATTCGACAAAATTTCTTCAAATTCGACAAAATTCTTTAAAAATTCGTTAGAAATTTTAAAAATTCGTTCAAATTCGACAAAATTTCTTAAATTGGTCAGTAATTTTATAAAATGAGATAAAATTTCATCAAATTCATCATAATTCGTGTAATTTTTTATGAAATTCGTTCAAATCGACAAAATTCTTTAAAAATTCGTTATAGTTCGTTAATAATTTTATAAAAATCGTCATAATTCGTGTAATTTTTTTATGAAATTCGTTTAAATTTGAAAAAAATCTTTTAAATTCAACAAAATTCGTTCAGATTTGACAAAATTCTTTAAAAATTCGTCATAATTCATGTAATTCTTTATGAAATTCGTTTATATTCAACAAATTTCGTTCAAATTTGACAAAATTATTTAAAAATTCGTCATAATTCGTTGTTAATTTTATAAAATCAGATCAAATTTCATAAAATTCGTCATAATTCGTGTAGTTCTTTATAAAATTCAATAAAATTCGTTCAAATTCCACAATATTTCTTCAAATTCGACAAAATTCTTTAAAAATTCGTTAGAAATTTTATAAATTCGTTCAAATTTGACAAAATTCTTTAAAAATTGGTCAGTAATTTTATAAAATGAGATAAAATTTCATCAAATTCATCATAATTCGTGTAATTTTTTATAAAATTTATTCAAATTCGACAAAATTCGTTAAAATTCTTTAAAAATTCGTTAATAATTTTATAAAATTCGTCACACTTCGTGTATTTTTTTATGAACTTCGTTTAAATTTGAAAAAAATCGTTCAAATTCCATAAAATTCGTTAAAATTCGACAAAATTCTTTAAAAATTCGTCATAATTCGTTAATAATTTTACAAAATGAGACTAAATTTTATAAAATTCGTCATAATTCGTGCAACTTTTTATAAAAATCTTTCAAATTCGATAAAATTCGTTAAAATTCGACAAAATTCTTTAAAAATTCGCCATAATTCGTTGCTAATTTTATAAAATGTGAATAAATTTCTTAAAATTCGTCATAATTCGCGTAATTCTTTATGAAATTCGTTTATATTCAACAAATTTCGTTCAAATTTGACAAAATTATTTAAAAATTCGTCATAATTCGTTGTTAATTTTATAAAATCAGATCAAATTTCATAAAATTCGTCATAATTTGTGTAGTTCTTTATAAAATTCAACAAAATTCGTTCAAATTCGACAAAATTTTTTCAAATTCGACAAAATTCTTTAAAAATTCGTTAGAAATTTTATAAATTCGTTCAAATTCGACAAAATTCTTTAAAAATTGGTCAGTAATTTTATAAAATGAGATAAAATTTCATCAAATTCATCATAATTCGTGTAATTTTTTATAAAATTTATTCAAATTCGATAAAATTCGTTAAAATTCGATAAAATTCTTTAAAAATTCGTTAATAATTTTATAAAATTCGTCACACTTCGTGTATTTTTTTATGAACTTCGTTTAAATTTGAAAAAAATCGTTCAAATTCCATAAAATTCGTTAAAATTCGACAAAATTCTTTAAAAATTCGTCATAATTCGTTAATAATTTTACAAAATGAGACTAAATTTTATAAAATTCGTCATAATTCGTGTAATTCTTTATAAAAATCTTTTAAATTCGATAAAATTCGTTAAAATTCGATAAAATTCTTTAAAAATTCTCCATAATTCGTTGCTAATTTTATAAAATGTGAATAAATTTCTTAAAATTCGTCATAATTCGTGTAATTTTTTAAGAAATTCGTTTAAATTTCTTAAAAATTGATTTTAATTTATCAAAATTTCATAGTAATTTTTACTAGTAATTATAATAAATTTGTAATTTCTACTTAAAATTATTTTTTAATGATGTACATTTGTTATAGAATGTATAAAAATAAGAACGTTTCATCGACATATTTACAAAAAAATTTTTTAAATTTTTTTGGTAATAATTAGAATTAATTCGACGTTTATAATCAAAAATAGAATCTTTGAGGTTTAATTTAACCTAAAAATCATTTCTTAATCTTTAAAAATAAAGCCAGTGCGATTTTTTAAAGTTGGTTAAATTTTTTTAAAAAATTAGGTTAAACTGTCAAAAAATTTTACCAACTTTAAGAATTTTTTTAATTTTTTTTGGTAATAATTAGAATTAATTCGACTTTTATAATCAAAAATAGAATCTTTTAGGTTTAATTTAACGTAAAAATCATTTCTTAATCGCTAAAAATAAAACCAGTGCGATTTTTTAAAGTTGGTCAAATTTTTTGAGGTTAGTTTAGGTTTGATTAAAACTTTTCGATGTTTTTATTACTATTCTTATTATTTATTTATTTTTTTTTTTTTTAATTTTTTTTTTAGTAAGTTAAAACTTGATGAATTCTTTTTATTCTTCCACCCTTCAGATAATTTTCCATGTACTATAAAAATTTTTCTAGCAAAAATATGAGTTTGAAACAAGGTCGCCTTTCATATTCCGTTAAATTTTATGTAGCGCAGCTCGGATCTCCATAATCCCGAAATGTATAACACGCGGTATAAAGCTCCCGTTACGACTGCCGACCTCCGCGAAAACAAAAGCATTTGCATGACAAGGCCCCGACGAAACCGAGCCGAGCTTTCGCTGTGCTTTCGCGGAAGGAAAAAGACGAGGAGAACGACGGCCTCCGCCTCCATCTCCATCTCCACCTCCGCCTCCGCCACCGCCACCGTCTTGTCCGTTTCGAACTCAATTACATTAATTAAGCCCCTTTAACATTTTGAAATGCGCTTTGCTTACAGCAGACGTGACCGAAAAATAACCGTTCCGGCGAAATTTCCTCGGCGAATTGAAAACGCGGGATTAGATTACCGACTTCTGCTCCCTCGGTCTCTTTCACGGCCTTAATTCGCAAACAGGATTAAAAAGCGTCGGGCAAATCGAATTTTTACCGTCACGGCGACGAAGATACAATGAGGTCCGCGTCCCGGACCTTTTGTACAAGCCTTCAGATCCACTCGGGGATAAGGAGATTGTCTCGGATCGACCGGTGTCCCCAGAAGGATATGAACGCCTATGAAATATTTATACGATATCCGACATGGAAAGAGAAACTTTGGAATTCATGTGAAACTAAGGGAAATTTAAAAGATGAGATTTCTTTTTTGTTTACTTTCGATATTTTTGATTAAAAAAAAAAATTAAGTTAAATTATCTATTGTGAGGGAAGAACTAAAAGTTGAGGAAATGGGCTTTTGGAAGTTGTAGTTTTTGGTTTATAACTGTCTTAATACCGAGAATTTAAAAAAATGTTTAGAATAAAAAATGTTTGTAGTTAAAAAATGCATAACTTTTATCTGAAACATTTTTTTCTATATCGTTTAGGTTTTGGGTGAAATGGAGTCAAAAATTGAAAAAATGGGCTTTTGTGGGTTGTTGTAGTTTTTGGTCTATAACTCTCTTAATACCAAGAATTGAAAAAAATATTTAGAATAAAAAATGTTTGTAGTTAAAAAAGGCATAATTTTTATCTAAAACATTTTTTTCTATTTCGTTTAGATTTCTTGTGATATAGAGCTAAAAATTGAAAAAATCGGTTTTTGGGGGTTGTTGTATTTTTTGATCTATAATTCCCTTAATACCAAGAATTGAAAAAAATGTTTCGAATAAAAAATGTTTGTAGTTAAAAAAAGCATAATTTTTATTAGAAACTTTTTTTTCTATATCGTTTAGGTTTCGAGTGAGATGGAGTCAAAAATTGAAAAAATGATGCTTTTGGGGGTTGTTGTAGTTTTTGGTCTATAACTCTCTTAATACCGAGAATTGAAAAAAATGTTTAGAATAAAAAATGTTTATAATTAAAAAAAGCATAACTTTTATCTGAAACATTTTTTTCTATTTCGTTTAGGTTTCGAGTGAGATGGAGTCAAAAATTGAAAAAATGAGCTTCTGGAGGTTGTTGTAGTTTTTGGTCTATAACTCCCTTAATACCAAGAATTGAAAAAAATGTTTGAAATAAAAAATGTTTGTAGTTAAAAAAGGCATAACTTTTATCTGAAACATTTTTTTTTATTTCGTTTAGGTTTTGAGTGAAATGGAGACAAAAATTGAAAAAATGATGCTTTTAGGGGTTGTTGTAGTTTTTGGTCTATAACTCCCTTAATACCAAGAATTGAAAAATATGTTTAGAATAAAAAATGTTTGTAGTTAAAAAAGGCATAACTTTTATCTGAAACATTTTTTTTTATTTCGTTTAGGTTTTGAGTGAAATGGAGACAAAAATTGAAAAAATGATGCTTTTGGGGGTTGTTGTAGTTTTTGGTCTATAACTCCCTTAATACCAAGAATTGAAAAAAATGTTTAAAGTAAAAAATGTTTGTAGTTAAAAAAGGCATAATTTTTATCTGAAACATTTTTTTCTATTTCGTTTAGGTTTTGAGTGAAATGGAGACAAAAATTGAAAAAATGATGCTTTTGGGGGTTGTTGTAGTTTTTGGTCTATAACTCCCTTAATACCAAGAATTGAAAAAAATGTTTAGAATAAAAAATGTTTGTAGTTAAAAAATGCATAACTTTTATCTGAAACATTTTTTCTTATTTCATTTAGTTTTCTAGTAAGATGGAGTTAAAAATTGAAAAAATGAGCTTCTGGAGGTTGTTATAGTTTTTGGTCTATAACTGTCTTAATACGAAGAATTGAAAAAAATGTTTAGAATAAAAAATGTTTATAATTAAAAAAGGCATAACTTTTATCTGAAACATTTTTTTCTATATCGTTTAGGTTTCGAGTGAGATGGAGTCAAAAATTGAAAAAATGAGCTTCTGGAGGTTGTTGTAGTTTTTGGTCTATAACTCCCTTAATACCAAGAATTGAAAAAAATGTTTGAAATAAAAAATGTTTGTAGTTAAAAAAGGCATAAGTTTTATCTGAAACATTTTTTTCTATTTCGTTTAGGTTTTGAGTGAAATGGAATCAAAGATTTAAAAAATGGGCTTTTGTGGGTTGTTGCAGTTTTTGGTCTATAATTCCCTTAATACCAAAAATTGAAAAAAATGTTTAGAATAAAAAATGTTTATAGTTAAAAAATGCATAACTTTTATCTGAAAAATTTTTTTCTATTTCCTTTAGGTTTTGAGTGAAATGGAATCAAAAATTTAAAAAATGGGCTTTTGTGGGTTGTTGTAGTTTTTGGTCTATAACTCCCTTAATACCAAGAATTGAAAAAAATGTTTAGAATAAAAAATGTTCGTAGTTAAAAAAGGCATAATTTTTATCTGAAACATTTTTTTCTATATCGTTTAGTTTTCTAGTAAGATAGGGCTAAAATGGAAAAAAATGGGCTTTTGTGGGTTGTTGCAGTTTTTGGTCTATAATTTCCTTAATACCAAGAATTGAAAAAAATGTTTAGAATAAAAAATGTTTGCAGTTAAAAAAGGCATAACTTTTATCTGAAACATTTTTTTCTGTTTCGTTTAGATTTCTTGTGATATAGAGCTAAAAATTGAAAAGATCCGCTTTTGGGGGTTATTGTATTTTTTGGTCTATAATTCCCTTAATACCAAGAATTGAAAAAAATGTTTAGAATAAAAAATGTTTGTAGTTAAAAAATACATAATTTTTATCTGAAACATTTTTTTCTATATCGTTTAGTTTTCTAGTAAGATGGAGCTAAAAATTGAAAAAATCGGCTTTTGAGGGTTGTTGCATTTTTTAGTCTATAATTCCCTTAACACCAAGAATTGAAAAAAATGTTTAGAATAAAAAATGTTTGTAGTTAAAAAGTGCATAACTTTTATCTAAAACATTTTTTCCTATTTCGTTTAGTTTTCGAGTAAGATGGAGCTAAAAATGGAAAATATGGGCTTTTGTGTGTTGATGTAGTTTTTTGTCTATAATTCCCTTAATACCAAGAATTGAAAAAAATGTCTAGAATAAAAAATGTTTGTAGTTAAAAAATGCATAACTTTTATCTGAAACATTTTTTCTTATTTCGTTTAGTTTTCTAGTAAGATGGAGTCAAAAATTGAAAAAATGAGCTTCTGGAGGTTGTTATAGTTTTTGGTCTATAACTGTCTTAATACCAAGAATTGAAAAAAATGTTTAGAATAAAAAATGTTTGTAGTTAAAAGAGGTATAACTTTTATCTGAAACATTTTTTTCTATATCGTTTAACTTTTGAATGAGATAGAGCTAAAAATTGAAAAAATGATCTTTTGGGGGTTGTTGCAGTTTTTGGTCTATAATTCCCTTAATACCAAGAATTGAAAAAAATGTTTAGAATAAAAAATGTTTGTAGTTAAAAAAGGCATAACTTTTATCTGAAACATTTTTTTCTATTTCGTTTAGGTTTTGAGTGAAATGGAGTCAAAAATTGAAAAAATGGGCTTTTGGAGGTTGTTGCAGTTTTTGGTTTATAACTCCCTTAATACCAAGAATTGAAAAAAATGTTTAGAATAAAAAATGTTTATAATTAAAACAAGCATAATTTTTATTTGAAACATTTTTTTCTATATCGTTTAGGTTTTAAGTGAATTGGAATCAAAAATTTAAAAAATGAGCTTTTGTGGGTCGTTGCAGTTTTTGGTCTATAATTCTGTTAATACCAAGAATTGCAAAAATGTTTAGAATAAAAAGTGTTTGTAATTAAAAAAGGCATAACTTTTATTTAAAACATTTTTTTCTATTTCGTTTAGATTTCTTGTGATATAGAGCTAAAAATTGAAAAAATCCACTTTTGGGGGTTGTTGTATTTTTTGATGTATAATTCCCTTAATACCAAGAATTGAAAAAAATGTTTAGAATAAAAAATATTTGTAGTTAAAAAATACATAATTTTTATCTGAAACATTTTTTTCTTTATCGTTTAGATTTCTTGTGATATAGACCTAAAAATTGAAAAAATCGGCTTTTGGGGGTTGTTGTATTTTTTGGTCTATAACTCCCTTAATACCAAGAATTGAAAAAAATGATTAGAATGAAAAATGTTTGTAGTTAAAAAATGCATAACTTTTATCTGAAACATTTTTTCTTATTTCGTTTAGTTTTCTAGTAAGATGGAGTCAAAATTTGAAAAAACGGGCTTTTGGAGGTTGTTGCAGTTTTTGGTCTATAATTCCATTAATACCAAGAATTGAAAAAAATGTTTAGAATAAAAAATGTTTGTAGTTAAAAAGTGCATAACTTTTATCTGAAACATTTTTTCTTATTTCGTTTAGTTTTCTAGTAAGATGGAGTCAAAATTTGAAAAAACGGGCTTTTGGAGGTTGTTGCAGTTTTTGGTCTATAATTCCATTAATACCAAGAATTGAAAAAAATGTTTAGAATAAAAAATGTTTGTAGTTAAAAAGTGCATAACTTTTATCTGAAACATTTTTTCTTATTTCGTTTAGTTTTCTAGTAAGATGGAGTCAAAATTTGAAAAAACGGGCTTTTGGAGGTTGTTGCAGTTTTTGGTCTATAATTCCATTAATACCAAGAATTGAAAAAAATGTTTAGAATAAAAAATGTTTGTAGTTAAAAAGTGCATAACTTTTATCTGAAACATTTTTTCTATATCGTTTAGGTTTCGCGTGAGATGGAGTCAAAAATTGAAAAAATGGATTTTTGTGGGTTGTTGTAGTTTTTGGTTTATAACTCCCTTAATATCGAGAATTGAAAAAAATGTTCAGAATAAAAAATGTTTGTAGTTAAAAAAGACATAATTTTTATCTGAAACATTTTTTTCTATTTCGTTTAGATTTCTTGTGATATAGAGCTAAAAATTGAAAAAATCGGGTTTTGGGGGTATTTTTTGGTCTATAATTCCCTTAATGCCAAGAATTGAAAAAAATGTTTAGAATTAAAAATGTTTGTAGTTAAAAAAGGCATAACTTTTATTTGAAAATTTTTTTTCTATTTCGTTTAGGTTTTGAGTGAAATGGAATCAAAAATTGAAAAAATGGGCTTTTGTGGGTTGTTGCATTTTTTAGTCTATAATTCCCTTAATACCGAGAATTGAAAAAAATGTTTAGAATAAAAAATGTTTGCAGTTAAAAAATGCATAACTTTTATCTAAAACGTTTTTTTCTATTTCGTTTAGTTTTCGAGTGAGATGAAGCCAAAATTTGAAAAAATGGGCTTTTGGAGGTTGTTGCAGTTTTTGGTCTATAACTCTCTTAATGCAAAGAATTGAAAAAAATGTTTAGAATAAAAAATGTTTATAGTTAAAAAATACATAATTTTTATTTGAAATATTTTTTTCTTTATCGTTTAGATTTCTTGTGATATAGAGCTAAAAATTGAAAAAATCCGCTTTTGGGGGTTGTTGCAGTTTTTGGTCTATAATTCCCTTAATACCAAAAATTGAAAAAAATGTTTAGAATAAAAAATGTTTATAATTAAAACAGGCATAACTTTTATCTGAAACATTTTTTTCTATTTCATTTAGTTTTCGATTAAGATGATGCCAAAGTTAAAAGTATTGGATTTTAGGCGTTGTTGTGTTTTCTTATCTGAGGGAAAAACTAAAAATCATAGAAAATTCATCTTTGGTGAAAATAAAGATTAAATTTCCCTCTAAATCCTCATAAAATTTCAAATCTCAACAACAATTAGTTTCTGAGAAATAAATTTCTAAAGTTTTTTTTTTATTTTTAATTTTAAACGAGCTTCATCCCTAGTTCAATGCTTTTAACAGAAAAGCATCCCCACTAAGTACAAGTTTCCTTTTTAATTCAAACCCCCACAGAAAAATACTTCGCAAACCGCGAGTGAATGCAAATTCACCTCGCAGCACCCCATTTATCCCCAAATAACAAACTTGTTCGGACGATTTAAGTTCGGAAAATACCCGGGAGCTAATGCGCCCGTAATGATAATCCCGGACGCGTTATTGTGCATTTCCTGTTCCCTTTTCATTCCGTTCCAGAAGTCGTCCAGTTCGTTGAACGGATAAAATTCAAGTGGCACACGTTCCACGACAAGCTGCGTCAATATTTTTCCGTTTCCAACTCAAACTTGTTTATAGTCGTTTATGACGCAAATTTAAATTTAGAACCAAGTCTAAACGTGCCCGCCCGAACTTGAGATAGTGCATAGTCTTAAAACTCAATTAAAATTTTAAATGAATTTGCAACTCGAGGTTTTAGATTATAAACGTATTCTCTTCGCTTACATTTCCACAACAATGCAACGCACACCCCATCATAAGCTTTATTGCTTGATTGTAGGTATAATAGCACCATTATAGAGTAAACTGCCGTAATGGGAAACATTAATGTTGCTGTAGTGTTGCCTGTGGGATGTTAATGACGAAGTGTCATATACCTAATCTCGTAATCATCGATATTTTATATGCACTTCTATTAGAATCTATTAAAATCTATTAAAATCTATTAGAATATTATTTGAATTTAGTAATAACTAAACTTGAATTTAATAACTAGTAAAATCCGTTTATTTAAATTATATAAATGGCATAGAAATAAAATAAGTTCATTGACATTTTTTACTAAAAAATTATTTTAATTTTTTTGATGGTAAATAAAATAAATTTGATATTTATTATAAAAAGTAGAATCTTTAAGGTTTAATTTAAAGTAAAAATCATTTCTTAATTCCTATAAATAAAGTCTGGGTGATTTTTTAAAGTTGGTTAAAAAAATTTTTTAGGATAAATTTTTTGTCTTTAAAAAAATTTTTTTTAATTTTTTTAATGTTAATTAGAATAAATCCGACTTTTAAAATTAAAAATAGAATTGTTAAGGTTTAATTTAATATAAGGATTATTTCTTAATCTTCATAAATAGACTCGGTACGATTTTTTAAAGTTGGTTAAATTTTTTAAAAAGTTAGGTTAGTTATTTGTCAAAATTTTTACCAACTTTGGGAATTTTTTTAATTTTTTTGGCAACAATTAGAACAAATTTGACTTTTAGAATTAAAAATAGAATCTTTAAGTTTTAATTTAATGCAAGAATCATTTCTTAATCTCCATAAATAAACTCGGTATGATTTTTTAAAGTTGGTCAAATTTTTTTAAAAAGTTAAAACTGTCAAAAAAATTTTAGCAACTTTGGGAATTTTTTTAATTTTTTTGACAACAAATAGAACAAATTTGACTTTTACAATTAAAAATAGAATCTTTAAGTTTTAATTTAATGCAAGAATCGTTTCTTAATCTCCATAAATAAACTCGGTATGATTTTTTAAAGTTGGTCAAATTTTTTTAAAAAGTTAAACTGTCAAAAAAATTTTTTAGCAACTTTGAAAATTTTTTTAATTTTTTTGGCAACAACTAGAACAAATTTGATTTTTATGGTTAAAAGTAGAATCTTTAAGTTTTAATTTAATGCAAGAATCATTTCTTTATCTCCATAAATAAACTCGGTATGATTTTTTAAAGTTGGTCAAATTTTTTTAAAAAAAGTTAGGTTAAACTGTCAAAAAAATTTTTTAGCAACTTTGAAAATTTTTTTAAATTTTTTGGCAATAACTAGAATAAATTTGACTTTTATGGTTAAAAGTAGAATCTTTAAGTTTTAATTTAATGCAAGAATCATTTCTTAATCTCCATAAATAAACTCGGTATGATTTTTTAAAGTTGGTCAAATTTTTTTAAAAAGTTAAAACTGTCAAAAAAATTTTAGCAACTTTGAAAATTTTTTTAAATTTTTTGACAACAATTAGAACAAATTTGACTTTTACAATTAAAAATAGAATCTTTAAGTTTTAATTTAATGCAAGAATCATTTATTAATCTCTATAAATAAACTCGGTATGATTTTTTAAAGTTGGTCAAATTTTTTTAAAAAGTTAAAACTGTCAAAAAAATTTTAGCAACTTTGGGAATTTTTTTAATTTTTTTGGCAACAACTAGAACAAATTTGATTTTTATGGTTAAAAATAGAATCTTTAAGTTTTAATTTAATGCAAGAATCATTTCTTAATCTCCATAAATAAACTCGGTATGATTTTTTAAAGTTGGTCAAATTTTTTTAAAAAGTTAGGTTAAATTGTCAAAAAAAATTTTTAGCAACTTTGAAAGTTTTTTTAAATTTTTTGGCAATAACTAGAATAAATTTGACTTTTATGATGAAAAATAGAATCTTTAAGTTTTAATTTAATGCAAGAATCATTTCTTAATCTCCATAAATAAACTCGGTATGATTTTTTAAAGTTGGTCAAAATTTTTTAAAAAGTTAGGTTAGACTGTCAAAAAAATTTTACCAACTTTGGGAATTTTTTTAATTTTTTTGACAACAATTAGAACAAATTTGACTTTTACAATTAAAAATAGAATCTTTAAGTTTTAATTTAAAGCAAGAATCATTTCTTAATCTCCATAAATAAACTCGGTATGATTTTTTAAAGTTGGTCAAATTTTTTTAAAAAGTTAAAACTGTCAAAAGAATTTTAGCAACTTTGGGAATTTTTTTAATTTTTTTGACAACAACTAGAACAAATTTGATTTTTACAATTAAAAATAGAATCTTTAAGTTTTAATTTAATGCAAGAATCATTTCTTAATCTCCATAAATAAACTCGGTATGATTTTTTAAAGTTGGTCAAATTTTTTTAAAAAGTTAGGTTAAACTGTCAAAAAAATTTTTTAGCAACTTTGAAAATTTTTTTAAATTTTTTGGCAATAACTAGAATAAATTTGACTTTTATGGTTAAAAGTAGAATCTTTAAGTTTTAATTTAATGCAAGAATCATTTCTTAATCGCCATAAATAAACTCGGTATGATTTTTTAAATTGGTCAAATTTTTTTAAAAAGTTAAAACTGTCAAAAAAATTTTAGCAACTTTGGGAATTTTTTTAATTTTTTTGGTAATAATTAGAACAAATTTGACTTTTACAATTAAAAATAGAATCTTTAAGGATTAATTTGAGATAAAAATCATATCTTAATGTTAATAAATAAAGTCTGTAAGATTTTTTAAAGTTGGTCAAATTTTTTAAAAAAGTTAGGTTAGACTGTCAAAATAATTTACCAACTTTGGGAATTTTTTTAATTTTTTTGACAACAACTAGAACAAATTTGACTTTTATGGTTAAAAATAGAATCTTTAAGTTTTAATTTAATGCAAGAATCATTTCTTAATCTCCATAAATAAACTCGGTATGATTTTTTAAAGTTGGTCAAATTTTTTTAAAAAGTTAAAACTGTCAAAAAAATTTTAGCAACTTTGGGAATTTTTTTAATTTTTTTGGCAATAACTAGAACAAATTTGACTTTTAGAATTAAAAATAGAATCTTTAAGTTTTAATTTAATGCAAGAATCATTTCTTAATCTCCATAAATAAACTCGGTATGATTTTTTAAAGTTGGTTAATTTTTAAAAAAAAAGTTAGGTTAAACTGTCAAAAAAATTTTTTAGCAACTTTGGGAATTTTTTTAAATTTTTTGGCAATAACTAGAACAAATTTGATTTTTATGATTAAAAATAGAATCTTTAGGGATTAATTTGAGATAAAAATCAAATCTTAATGTTTATAAATAAAGTCTGTAAGATTTTTTAAAGTTGGTCAAATTTTTTAAAAAAGTTAGGTTAAACTGTCAAAAAAATTTTTTAGCAACTTTGAAAATTTTTTTAAATTTTTTGTTAACAATTAGAACAAATTTGATTTTTATGATTAAAAATAGAATCTTTAAGGATTAATTTGAGATAAAAATCATGTCTTAATGTTTATAAATAAAGTCTGTATGATTTTTTAAACTTAATCATTTTTTTTTCTATTTTTTTAGAAATTTTTAAGGACCAAGAATGCTACCCAAAACAAGCTGATTTCTGGATTTAACACGTTCAAAGTAAGTTTTTTTTATTTCTTATGTCCATTTGAAATGTAACGGTCGAAATTTCAATCCATTTGACGTCAACCAATTTTCGCTCACGTTACACATCCTCCACGTCCTTCCCTAAGCTCCGGCTTCAGTCGGGCTTGTCGCAGGAACAATTACACAGACAGCCAAATGTGCGGGAGAATCCCGTTTCCTCCACTCGACTGGTGCAAGGTGACAAAGACCGTGTTAGACGACGGTGGGCAACTATGTGGAGAATTTAATCCGTTCGAAGGGTTGGTGATCCAGGAATCCAACACCGCGAGCTTTCGAGACTTTTTCCAAGCGTTATATTTTCCCCCGGTTTTTTGTAAAAACGTAAAAAGGATTTTTTTTTTGAGCCGAGAGCAAACACCCTCCACAACCCTCCACACTCGGAAGCAAACGTTAATTATCTAGACGGGCAAACTCGTACCGGTCAAACAAAGCCCTACAAAGAACCGGCAATGAAATATTCAGCATTCTGTAACAATGCAGCTTCGGCACACGACACGTATGGATTCTTCGCGATAGGACACGTTTTCGTCCTTAAAACGAACAAAGGGAATTTTCTAAAGTAGTCTCTCAACTTAAAAAGTGAGATAATCGCTTAGTTCAAAAAAAAGATTGTCCTTTAGAAAAAAAAAAAAAATCTGAAATGACTTCCAGAAGTGCAGAGTTTAAACAAGGATAGAAACGTGAAATAATATCTCAACTCCCAACCACTACCTCCACCTTGGGAATATTCCTAATTAACATACGTGTATCGTAAACACCCCGTGCAATTGCCTTCAACAGCTTTGGTGTTGTAAAGCCCCGCAAAGAGAAATTAGCTTCCTAAAATTGAACGATCTTCCGCCACCGTTAAATTAACATTTAAACCGGTTTGATTTAAATTTCCATCTACACCTTAAATGTCCTACCTACTTACAATTAGATAACATTTTCAAAATTTACCACCTACATTAACAAAAAGTGGTAATTTGAGCTATATAAATCTTTTTGTATGGAGGTAACATTTAGAATAAAGTGTAAACCAGTACTAAAACCGCACGTGTTAACTTACACCTTACACCACGTTAGCCCGTTTAAGGAAAGTCCACAATCGTTAAACTTATCGCCATCATTCTACAAGCAATCAATTTCATAGAAGTTGAAGCACGCAGCGAAGAAACGCTTAAAGATTGTCGCATGAGATTGCTCGGTTTAATTGCATTATTCGCTAAATGCGTTTGGTTTAAAATAAATCGAAGTTTTAAAAATTCTTTAAAAATTCTTTAAAAATTCTTAAAAAATTCTTAAAAAATTCCTTAAAAATTCATCAAAAATTCTTTAAAAATTCATCAAAAATTCATTTTTAACCATTTTGATTTGATTTTTTTTCTAAATGAAACTTAAAACATTCTAATTTTAATTAAAAAAGACCGTTTTATTCCAAGTGTTGTCAAAAAAATTTAAAAAAATTTCAAAGTTGGTAAAAATTTTTTTAGGTTAGAAAATTAACCATTTAAAAAAAAATTCATAAAAAATTCATTTTTAACCATTTTGATTTGATTTTTTTTCTAGATGAAACCTAAAACATTCTAATTTTAATTAAAAAAGACCGTTTTATTCCAAGTGTTGTCAAAAAAATTTAAAAAAATTTCAAAGTTGGTAAAAATTTTTTTAGGTTAGAAAATTAACCATTTTAAAAAAAATTCATAAAAAATTCATTTTTAACCATTTTGATTTGATTTTTTTTCTAAATGAAACCTAAAACATTCTAATTTTAATTAAAAAAGACCGTTTGATTCCAAGTGTTGTCAAAAAAATTAAAAAAAATTTCAAAGTTGGTAAAATTTTTTTTTAATTTGAAAATTAATTTTTTAAAAAATTCATAAAAAATTCATTTTTAAACATTTTGATTTGATTTTTTTTCTAAATGAAACCTAAAACATTCTAATTTTATTTAAAAAAGACCGTTTTATTCCAAGTGTTGTCAAAAAAATTTAAAAAAATTTCAAAGTTGGTAAAATTTTTTAAAATTTGAAAATTAATTTTTTAAAAAATTCATAAAAAATTCATTTTTAACCATTTTGATTTGATTTTTTTTCTAAATGAAACCCAAAACATTCTAATTTTAATTAAAAAAGGTCGTTTTATTCCAAGTGTTGTCAAAAAAATTAAAAAAATTTTCAAAGTTGGTAAAAAATTTTTTAGGTTAGAAAGTTAACAATTTTTTAAAAAATTCATAAAAAATTCATTTTTAAACATTTTGATTTGATTTTTTTTCTAGATGAAACTTAAAATATTCTAATTTTAATTAAAAAAGATCGTTTTATTCCAAGTGTTGTCAAAAAAATTAAAAAAAATTTCAAATTTGGTAAAAATTTTTTTTAATTTGAAAATTAATTTTTTAAAAAATTTATAAAAAATTCATTTTTAACCATTTTGATTTGATTTTTTTTCAAAATGAAACCTAAAACATTCTAGTTTTGATTAAAAAAGGTCGTTTTATTCCAAGTGTTGTCAAAAAAATTTAAAAAAATTTCAAAGTTGGTAAAATTTTTTTTTAATTTGAAAATTAATTTTTTAAAAAATTCATAAAAAATTCATTTTTAACCATTTTGATTTGATTTTTTTTCTAAATAAAACCTAAAATATTCTAGTTTTAATTAAAAAAGACCGTTTTATTCCAAGTGTTGTCAAAAAAATTAAAAACAATTTCAAAGTTGGTAAAAGTTTTTTTTAATTTGAAAATTAATTTTTTTAAAAATTCATAAAAAATTCATTTTTAACCATTTTGATTTGATTTTTTTTTCTAAATGAAACCCAAAACATTCTAGTTTTAATCAAAAAAGACCGTTTTATTCCAAGTGTTGTCAAAAAAATTAAAAAAAATTTCAAAGTTGGTAAAATTTTTTTTTAATTTGAAAATTAATTTTTTAAAAAATTCATAAAAAATTTATTTTTAACCATTTTGATTTGATTTTTTTTTCTAAATGAAACTTAAAACATTCTAATTTTAATTAAAAAAGACCGTTTTATTCCAAGTGTTGTCAAAAAAATTAAAAAAAATTTCAAAGTTGGTAAAATTTTTTTTTAATTTGAAAATTAATTTTTTAAAAAATTCATAAAAAAATCATTTTTAACCATTTTGATTTGATTTTTTTTCTAAATGAAACCTAAAACATTCTAATTTTAATTAAAAAAGGTCGTTTTATTCCAAGTGTTGTCAAAAAAATTAAAAAAAATTTCAAAGTTGGTAAAAATTTTTTTAGGTTAGAAAATTAACCATTTTAAAAAAAATTCATAAAAAATTCATTTTTAACCATTTTGATTTGATTTTTTTTCTAAATGAAACCCAAAACATTCTAGTTTTAATTAAAAAAGACCGTTTTATTCCAAGTGTTGTCAAAAAAATTAAAAAAAATTTCAAAGTTGGTAAAATTTTTTTTTAATTTGAAAATTAATTTTTTAAAAAATTCATAAAAAATTCATTTTTAACCATTTTGATTTGATTTGTTCTCTAAATGAAACTTAAAACATTCTAATTTTAATTAAAAAAGACCGTTTTATTCCAAGTGTTGTCAAAAAAATTAAAAAAAATTTCAAAGTTGGTAAAATTTTTTTTTAATTTGAAAATTAATTTTTTAAAAAATTCACAAAAATTCATTTTTAACCATTTTGATTTGATTTTTTTTCTAAATGAAACCCAAAACATTCTAATTTTAATTAAAAAAGGTCGTTTTATTCCAAGTGTTGTCAAAAAAATTAAAAAAAATTTCAAAGTTGGTAAAATTTTTTTTTAATTTGAAAATTAATTTTTTAAAAAATTCATAAAAAATTCATTTTTAACCATTTTGATTTGATTTTTTTTCTAGATGAAACTTAAAACATTCTAGTTTTAATTAAAAAAGACCGTTTTATTCCAAGTGTTGTCAAAAAAATTTAAAAAAATTTCAAAGTTGGTAAAATTTTTTTTTAATTTGAAAATTAATTTTTTAAAAAATTCATAAAAAATTCATTTTTAACCATTTTGATTTGATTTTTTTTCTAGATGAAACTTAAAACATTCTAATTTTAATTAAAAAAGACCGTTTTATTCCAAGTGTTGTCAAAAAAATTTAAAAAAAATTTCAAAGTTGGTAAAATTTTTTTTTTATTTGAAAATTAATTTTTTAAAAAATTCATAAAAAATTCATTTTTAAACATTTTGATTTGATTTTTTTTCTAAATGAAACTTAAAACACTCTAATTTTAATTAAAAAAGACGGTTTTATTCCAATTGTTGTCAAAAAAATTAAAAAAAATTTCAAAGTTGGTAAAATTTTTTTTTAATTTGAAAATTAATTTTTTAAAAAATTCATAAAAAATTCATTTTTAACCATTTTGATTTGATTTTTTTTCTAGATGAAACCCAAAACATTCTAATTTTAATTAAAAAAGGTCGTTTTATTCCAAGTGTTGTCAAAAAAATTAAAAAAATTTTCAAAGTTGATAAAAAATTTTTTAGGTTAGAAAATTAACCGTTTTTAAAAAATTCATCAGAAATTCATTTTTAACCATTTTGATTTGATTTTTTTTCTAAATGAAACTTAAAACATTCTAATTTGCATTAAAAAAGACCGTTTTATTCCAAGTGTTGTCAAAAAAATTAAAAATATTTTCAAAGTTGGTAAAAAAAAAAATTTATTTTAAAAAATCAATCATTTTTAAAAAATCATATCTCAAAAACTAATTATTAATAAAGGTTGAAATTTTATAAGGATTTAGATTAATACTTAGCCTTTATTTTTACCAAAGATGAATTTTCTACGATTTTTAATTTTTCCCTCAGAGGAGAAAATATAACCTAACCTAATTTACATGTCAATTAAAGGTTATTAATTTTTAAAAATTCATATCTAAAAAACTGATTGTTATTGAGACTTAAAATTTTAGGACGATTTTAATTAATATTTAGACTTTATTTTTACCAAAGATGAATTTTCTACGACTTTTAGTTTTTCCCTAAGGGAAGAAAATGTAATCTAATGTCGATTAAAATTTAATTTTTAAAAATTTCTTGATTTATCAAGATGAAACCCCAGATTTCAATGATGAGAAAAGCCGTAATATAGAAGCTTTTCATCAAAGGAAAACGAGTTGTCATGAACATATGTCCTCAGATGAAAAACAACGGTATTAACGCGATTTTTTCCCAGATACTTTGCACTTATCGCGCGTTAAATCGCGACGACTGATCCCGCTTGATTAAAACGGAGGAAAAGCCCCCGGTTTTTCCGGGAGAGCTTTTTTAATTGGGTTGTTCGTCGTCGTACCCGATCTCCGGTTTCCCGGACTTTAATTTGCGCCGCATCTTGATTTATGAAACGCGAAGAAGTGGCCAATTTAATATTTTCGCGGAGGTCCACAAAGATTATCCCGGTTATTACGTCGTTTCGGTGTCAAATGAATTTGCGCGATGCTTTTCGCACCGCGGAGGACATTTATATGCATAGGATTTCCTTTTGAGGTGAATATGACAGCCTGACCGAATTTCTACTTTAAGTGTAATCTCGAAAACCTCATCAAACTACGAATATATGTCTTGTTCACTTTAATTTAGTAAACTTTAATGGGTTTATTTTATATAACGAAGAATATTTGGTGATGTAATTTGATTTGACTTCGACTTCCATTTGATTTTGAGAATTTAACCTTAAAATTTTTTGAGCATCTTTAAAAAATCCCCCAGAGTTTATTTTTAAAGATTAAGAAATGATTTTTACTTTAAATAAAACTTAAAACATCCTATTTTGATTTAAAAAAGTCAAAATGTTTCTAAATGTTACTAAAAAAATAAAAAAAATTCTTAAAGTTAGGAAAATTATTTGACAGCTAACTAACCTAACTTTTTAAAAAATTTTACAAACTTTAAAAAATCCCCCAGACTTTATTTTTTAAGATTAAGGAATGATTTTTAGTTTGAATGAAATTTAAAACATTCTATTTTGATTTAAAAAAGTCAAATTTTTCCTAAATGTAATCAAAAAAATTAAAAAAATTCTTAAAGTTAGTAAAAATTTTTGACAGGTAACTAACCTAACTTTTTAAAAAATTTTACAAACTTTAAAAAATCGCCCAGACTTTATTTTTTAAGATTAAGGAATGACTTTTAGTTTAAATGAAATTTAAAAGATTCTATTTTAATCTTAAAAAGTCAAATTTTTTCTAAATGTTACCAAAAAAATTAAAAAAATTCTTAAAATTAGGGAAAATTTTTGATGGGTAATTAACCTAACTTTTTTAAAAATTTGACCATCTTTAAAAAATCGCCCAGACTTTATTTTTTAATATTAAGGAATGATTTTTAGTTTAAATGAAATTTAAAACATTCTATTTTGATTTAAAAAAGGCGGATTTTTCCTAAATTTAACAAAAAAAATTAAAAAAATTCTTAAAGTTAGTAAAATTTTTTGACAGGTAACTAACCTAACTTTTTAAAAAATTTAACAAACTTTAAAAAATCGCCCAGACTTTATTTTTAAAGATTAAGGAATGATTTTTATTTTAAATTGAATTTAAAACATTCTATTTTGATTAAAAAAAGGCGGATTTTTCCTAAATGTTACCAAAAAAATTAAAAAAATTCTTAAAATTAGTAAAAATTTTTGACAGTTAACTAACCTAACTTTTTAAAAAATTTTACAAACTTTAAAAAATCGCCCAGACTTTATTTTTAAAGATTAAGGAATGATTTTTACTTTAAATTGAATTTAAAACATTCTATTTTGATTTAAAATAG
The DNA here is from genome assembly GCA_036711955.1 of Digitonthophagus gazella. NCBI lineage: Eukaryota > Metazoa > Arthropoda > Insecta > Coleoptera > Scarabaeidae > Digitonthophagus > Digitonthophagus gazella. The sequence continues at coordinate 1,727,199 of JASCIT010000002.1, read as the reverse complement.
GCGGATTTTTCCTAAATTTGATCAAAAAAATTAAAAAAATTCTTAAAGTTAGTAAAAATTTTTGACAAGTAACTAACCTAACTTTTTAAAAAATTTTACAAATTTTAAAAAATCCCCCAGACTTTATTTTTTAAGATTAAGGAATGATTTTTAGCTTAAATGAAATTTAAAAGATTCTATTTTAATCTTAAAAAGTCAAATTTTTTCTAAATGTTACCAAAAAAATTAAAAAAATTCTTAAAATTAGGGAAAATTTTTGATGGGTAACTAACCTAACTTTTTTAAAAATTTACAAACTTTAAAAAATCGCCCAGACTTTATTTTTTAATATTAAGGAATGATTTTTAGTTTAAATGAAATTTAAAAGATTCTATTTTAATCTTAAAAAGTCAAATTTTCCCTAAATGTTACCAAAAAAATTAAAAAAATTCTTAAAATTAGGGAAAATTTTTGATGGGTAACTAACCTAACTTTAAAAAATTTTACAAACTTTAAAAAATCGCCCAGACTTTATTTTTTAAGATTAAGGAATGATTTGTAGTTTAAATGAAATTTAAAAGATTCTATTTTAATATTAAAAAGTCAAATTTTTCCTAATTGTTACCAAAAAAATTAAAAAAATTTTTAAAGTTGATAAAAAAAATTTTCAGTCAAAAATTTTTATCAACTAAAAAAATTTTTTTTAATTTTTTTGTTGATAATTATTACAAATTTGACTTATACAGTTTAAAATAGAATAATTTAGATTTAATTTAGTGTAAGAATCATTTCTTAAGTCTTATAAATAAAGTTGTTATGATTTTTTAAAGTTGATAAAAAATTTTTAAGGTTATGTTAGGTTCAATAAATAAAAAAATAACCATTAGCTTTTAATTAATGAAAACCTTTAAGATTCTCGAGCCAAGAACACTTAACATATTTACGACTTAACAACCAAAGTAACAACCAAAATCCAATTTAACAATATTCAAGTCACAAGTCTACGGAGTCAAGTAGAAAGTTTCATTACGGCCACACTCTAGTTGGAAACTTCCCTATTCGAGATAATGAACATCCGCTAAAACCGACTTTGCAAAGAAAATAACCGGGCAATAGACGAAATTCTGGATCTTCCAGCCGGCCTCGGGGCGTTTATTCCTTGCAGATTACTTTGGGAGTTACGGGGTAATTCGTTTGGAAACTCGAATGGGGCGTTAAACACGTTTCGGGCAATAAAAATAACCAACTTTATACCGGTTTTAGGTCCGGAGCCTTTTCGACGAATTGCGATTTTACGCCTTTTGTCAGCACTGTTGATGAGATGGATGGTTAAGTTTGCAAATTGTTACGTTATATACGTCTTATTTATGCTCGGTTTTATTTTTATTAGATACGTAAACAGATAAAAATGTATTTTCTTTTGGTTTATCAACACTCGTTTATTTTTACATCTCATTATTACAGTATTTTCTTTCATTTTAGGATATTGAGTTACATTTTCTCTTCTGAGAGGAAAACTAAAAGTCCTAGAAAATTCATCTTTGGTAAAAATAAAGATTAAGTTTCAGTCTAAATTCTGATAAAATTTCAAGTCTCAATAATATTTACTTTTTTAGATATGAATTTTTAAAAATTAAAAAATTTTAATCGATATTAAGTTACAATTTCTTTTCTGAGGGAAAAACTAAAAGTGGTACAAAATTTATCTTTGGTAAAAATAAAGACTAAGCTTCAATCTACATTCTCATAAAGTTTGAAGTTTTAACAACAATTAGTTTTTTAGATATGAATTTTTAAAAATTATCAAATTTTAAACGTCATGCAAATTAAGTTAGGTTAGAATTTCTCCTCTGTGGAAAGAACTAAAAATCGTAGAAAATTCACCTTTGGTAAAAATAAAGATTAAGTTTCAATCTAAATTCCCACAAAATTTAAAGTCTCACGAACAATTAGTTTTTTAGATATGAATTTTTAAAAATTAAAAAAATTTAATCAACATTAGGTTACATTTTCTCTTCTGAGGGAAAAACTAAAAGTCGTACAAAATTTATCTTTGGTAAAAATAAAGATTAAGTATTAGTCTAAATTCTCATAAAATTTGAAGTTTTAACAACAATCAGTTTTTTAGATATGAATTTTTAAAAATTGTCAAGTTTTAAACGACATGCAAATTAAGTTAGGTTAGAATTTCTCCTCTGTAGAAAGAACTAAAAATCGTAGAAAATTTATCTTTGGTAAAAATAAAGATTAAGTATTAATCTAAATCCTTATAAAATTTAAAGTCTCAATAACAATTAGTTTTTGACTTATGAATTTTTAAAAATTGACAAATTTTAATCGACATTAGGTTACATTTTCTCTCCTGAGGGAAAAACTAAAAGTCATACAAAATTTATCTTTGGTAAAAATAAAGATTAAGTATTAGTCTAAATTCTCATAAAATTTAAAGTTTTATCAACAATTAGTTTTTTAGATATGAATTTTTAAAAATTGTCAAATTTTAAACGTCATGCAAATTAAGTTAGGTTAGAATTTTTCCTCTGTGGAAAGAACTAAAAATCGTAGAAAATTCACCTTTGGTAAAAATAAAGATTAAGTATTAATCTAAATCCTTATAAAATTTAAAGTCTCAATAACAATTAGTTTTTGACTTATGAATTTTTAAAAATTGACAAGTTTTATTCGACATTAGGTTACACTTTCTCTTTTGAGGAAAAAACTAAAAGCCGTAGAAAATTCATCTTTGACACAAGTAAAGATTAAGTTTCATTCTAAATTCCCACGAAATTTCAAATCCCAACAGCATTTAATTTTTGAGAATTTTTAAAAATTGGTAAATTTTTCATAGATGTGTTAATTAAGTTAGGTTAGGATTTCTCCTCTATAGAGAAAACTAAAAGTCGTAGAAAATTTATCTTTGGTAAAAATAAAGATTAAGTTTCAATCAAAATCGTCGTAAAATTTCAAATCAATTGAATAAATAGATTGTTTTAAGTTAAAAAAACTGATAAGTTTTATAAATATATTGGGATAAGTTAGGATTATTGTAGGAATAGCTAGAAGGCGAACGGATTAAACTTAAAAGCGACAAGTTCTCTCCGTGTCACGTTGCAATATCTACCGATCTCTTCGTAGCACAAACTGGTCGTTAATACAAGGAAAAATCTAACGATCACGAACCGGCAGACATTTGTTCTTGGGGGCCGTTCGTAAGGACGATAACGAAGCGTCGAGACGGTTCTCAGGCGAGATTAAGACGTTCCTGGAAGTGCATATCGGCGTGTGTTAATTGAGGAAGTCGTCCTCGACCGGGAAGTACAAGATTTCGATCGCGTCGAACGTTCACCATCCATTAGGTTAATTGGGTTTGCGATTTTAAAACAATCCTCGCGAAGGTATCTAAAGTTTTAAAATCACGATTTAAAAGTCAATTACAGACTTAATTTAGAAAAATATAATAAAAAAATTTTAAAAATAGATAGATTAAAACTTCTATTTTCCAATAATACAGATTTGTTCAGATTGTTATCAAAAAATTAAAAAAAAAAATCACAAAATTACTTAAATTTTTGACCTAATATAACCTAAAAATTTTGATTGAATTTAAAAAATCCTATTGAGTTTATTTGTAGAAATAAAGAAAGAACATTTTGGGAAATGATTAACTAAAATGTCTATTTTGTATTAAAGTTGTCAATTTTTTTGTAATTATCACCAAAGAATTTAAAAAAATTCCCAAAATCACTTAAATTTTTACTTTGTCTAACCTCTAAAATTTTGATTTAATTTAAAAAATCCCAGTGAGTTTACTTATGGAAATTAAGAAAAAATATTTTAGAAATAAATATACTGAAATGTCTATTTTTAATTAAAATGACCCCATTTTTTGTAATTATTACCAAAAAAATTAAAAAAAAAATTCCAAAAATACTGTAGATTTTTGACCTAACCTAAGAAATTTTTTACCAAGTTTAAAAAATCGCACTGACTTTATTTATAGAAACTAAGAAAAAAGATTTTAGGGATAAATAAATTAAAATGTCTATTTTTAATTAAAATAATCCGATTTCTTCTAATTATTACCAAAAAAAATTTAAAAAAATTCCCAAAAACATGACAGTTTCTTGACCTAACCTAACAAATTTTTTACCAAGTTTAAAAAATCGTACTGATTTTATTTATAGAAACTAAGAAAAAAGATTTTAGGGATAAATAAATTAAAATGTCTATTTTTAATTAAAATAATCCGATTTCTTCTAATTATTACCAAAAAAATTAAAAAAATTCCCAAAGACTTGGCAGTTTTTCTAACCTAACAAATTTTTTACCAAGTTTAAAAAATCATACTGACTTTATTTATGGAAACTAAGAAAAAACATTTTAGAGTTAAATAAATTAAAATGTCTATTTTTAATTAAAATAATCTGGTTTCTTCTAATTATTACCAAAAAAATTAAAAAAATTCCCAAAAACACTGTAAATTTTTGACCTAACCTAAGAAATTTTTTACCAACTTTAAAAAATCGTACTGACTTTATTTATGGAAATTAAGAAAAGAGATTTTAGAGATAAATAAATTAAAATGTCTATTTTTAATTAAAATGATCCGATTTTTTCTAATTATTACCAAAAAATTTAAAAAAATTCCCAAAGATTTGGCAGTTTTTCTAACCTAACAAATTTTTTACCAAGTCTAAAAAATCATACTGACTTTATTTATGGAAACTAAGAAAAAAATTTTTAGGGATGAATAAATCAAAATGTCTATTTTTAATTAAAATAATCCAATTTCTTCTAATTATTACCAAAAAAATTAAAAAAATTCCCAAAAATACTGTGAATTTTTGACCTAACCTAAGAAATTTTTTACTAACTTTAAAAAATCATACTAACTTTATTTATGAAAACTAAGAAAAAAAATTTTAGGAATAAATAAACTAAAATATCTATTTTTAATTAAAATTATCTGATTTCTTCTAATTATTACCAAAAAAATTAAAAAAAATTCCAAACACTTGGCAGTTTTTCTAACCTAACAAATTTTTTACCAAGTTTAAAAAAATCATACTGACTTTATTTATGGAAACTAAGAAAAAAGATTTTAGGGATAAATAAATTAAAATATCTATTTTTAATTAAAATAATCCGATTTCTTCTAATTGTTATCAAAAAAATTAAAAAAATTCCCAAAAACATTGTAAATTTTTGACCTAACCTAAGAAATTTTTTACCAATTTTAAAAAATCGTACTGATTTTATTTATAGAAACTAAGAAAAGAGATTTTAGAATTAATTAGATTAAAATGTCTATTTTTAATTAAAATGATGCGATTTCTTCTAATTATTTCCAAAAAAATTCCCAAAACCACTGTAAATTTTTGACCTAACCTAAGAAAGTTTTTACCAACTTTAAAAAATCGTACTGATTTTATTTATATAAACTAAGAAAAAAGATTTTAGAGTTAAATAAATTAAAATGTCTATTTTTAATTAAAATTGTGCGATTTCCTCTAATGATTATCAAAAAAATTAAAAAAATTCCCAAAGATATTAAAGATTTTTGACCTAACCTAAGAAATTTCTTACCAAGTTTAAAAAATCGTACTGATTTTATTTATAGAAACTAAGAAAAGAGATTTTAGAATTAATTAGATTAAAATGTCTATTTTTAATTAAAATGATGCGATTTCTTCTAATTATTTCCAAAAAAATTAAAAAAATTCCCAAAAACACTGTAAATTTTTGACCTAACCTAAGAAATTTTTTACCAACTTTAAAAAATCATACTGACTTTATTTATGGAAACTAAGAAAAAAATTTTTAGGGATAAATAAATTAAAATGTCTATTTTTAATTAAAATAATTCGATTTCTTCTAATTATTACCAAAAAAATTAAAAAAATTCCCAAAGACTTGACAGTTTTTGGACCTAACCTAACAAATTTTTGATCAAGTTTAAAAAATCGTACTGTTTTTATTTATGGAAACTAAGAAAAAAGATTTGAGAGTTAAATAGATTAAAATGTCTATTTTTAATTAAAATAATCCGATTTCTTCTAATTATTTCCAAAAAAATTAAAAAAATTCCCAAAAACACTGTAAATTTTTCACCTAACCTAAGAAATTTTTTACCAACTTTAAAAAATCATACTGACTTTATTTATGGAAAATAAGAAAAAAAATTTTAGGGATAAATAAATTAAAATGTCTGTTTTTAATTAAAATAATCCGATTTCTTCTAATTATTACCAAAAAAATTAAAAAAATTCCCAAAAATACTGTGAATTTTTGACCTAACCTAAGAAATTTTTTACTAACTTTAAAAAATTATACTGACTTTATTTATGAAAACTAAGAAAAAAATTTTTAGGGATAAATAAATTAAAATGTCTATTTTTAATTGAAATAATCCGATTTCTTCTAATTATTACCAAAAAAATTAAAAAAATTCCCAAAGACTTGGCAGTTTTTCTAACCTAACAAATTTTTTACCAAGTTTAAAAAATCATGCTGACTTTATTTATGGAAACTAAGAAAAAAATTTTTAGGGATGAATAAATTAAAATGTCTATTTTTAATTAAAATAATCCGATTTCTTCTAATTATTACCAAAAAAATTAAAAAAATTCCCAAAAACTTGGTAGTTTTTCGACCTAAAGTTGGAAACAAAGCTAACATCATAAATTATCTCTACTCGATATACAATCGATATCAATTGACATTACCATATCTCTAGTCACATCCTCTAAATGAAACAATGGTTCTAGATACAAAAGGAAGCTGGAGATGATTTATACTTGATGAAAATCGCAGATAGATTGCTTGGTATGTTCATAAGCGAAAAGTACTTTTTAATAACGCAAGAAGGAAATAAAGAAGCAACTTCTCTCAACTCTCCTTTGAAAGTTAGATAATAAAATGCAGTTCGCTTCGCGTAAAGTTTTCAGGTACGATACATAAAAGGTAGTAGGGGAGAAGTTTTGAAAACAAACAGCTTTGAAAATGGTAATCGATTGGATACTGGAAGCCGGATGAGTTAAGCGATCTTCTATACAACACCCGATAATTAGCGGCCATATATAACCGGGCATACATCAACCGGGACAATTTACATCGAATTTACAACGGTAGCCAAACAGACCGTTAAATTGTGGTACGTCATAGCTTGTATGGCGATTCGCGTAGCTCACGTCCACCCCCATAAGTTACTTAGCGATCCGACCGATAGCACACTGCCGACTTGGCATTATTTCCCCAGACGTTTTGTGTACACGCCGACCCTCATAATTTTAGAGCCGCCTCTGCGCGCATACATAGTAAATAAGGACCGAAGGCAGGACTGGATTCACATAAATTCCCTTCAACCCGAGAATACAACTTACTACTCGAGGTCAAACCGAACTGCATCACTGAACATTCTTCGTTTTGTAAAATAAAACTATTAAAGTTACTAAATTTAAATGAATATATCTTCTAAAGAAATTTAATCGAACCTAAATCTTAAAAAAATTTTTACCAATTTTAAAAAAATCATAACGACTTTATTTATAAAACTTAAGAAATGATTCTTACACTAAATAAAATCTAAATTATTCTATTTTAGACTGTATAAGTCAAATTTGCAATAATTATTACCAAAAAAATTAAAAAAAATTTTTTTAGTTGGTAAAAATTTTTGACTGAAAAATTTTTTTACCAACTTTAAGAATTTTTTTAATTTTTTTGGTAACATTTAGGGAAAATCTGACTTTTACAATTAAAAATAGAATCTTTTAGGTTTAATTTAAAATAGAAATTATTTCTTAATCTCTAAAAATAAAGTCTGGGTGATTTTTTAAAGTTTGTTAAATTTTTTAAAAAGTTAGGTTAGTTAACCATCAAAAATTTTTCCTAATTTTACGAATTTTTTTAATTTTTTGGTAACATTTAGGAAAAATTTGACTTTTTTAAATCAAAGTAGAATGTTTTAAATTTCATTTAAAGTAAAAATCATTCCTTAATCTTAAAAAATAAAGTCTGGGGTTTTTTAAAGTTTGTTAAATTTTTTTAAAAAGTTAGGTTAGTTACCCATCAAAAATTTTTGTTAATTTTAAGAATTTTTTTAATTTTTTTGATACCAATTAGCAAAAATTTGACTTTTTTAAATTAAAATAGAATCTTTTAGATTTCATTTAGAGTAAAAATCATTTCTTAATCTCTAAAAATAAAGTCTGGGCGATTTTTTAAAGTTTGTTAAATTTTTTAAAAAGTTAGGTTAGTTACCTGTCAAAAATTTTTCCTAATTTTAAGAATTTTTTTAATTTTTTTGATACCAATTAGGAAAAATTTGACTTTTTTAAATCAAAGTAGAATCTTTTAGATTTCATTTAGAGTAAAAATCATTTCTTAATCTTTAAAAATAAAGTCTGGGTGATTTTTTAAAGTTTGTTAATTTTTTTTAAAAAGTTAGGTTAGTTACCTGTCAAAAATTTTTGCTTACTTTAAGAATTTTTTTAATTTTTTTGATACCAATTAGGAAAAATTTGACTTTTTTAAATCAAAATAGAATCTTTTAGATTTCATTTAAAGTAAAAATTATTTTTTAATCTCTAAAAATAAAGTCTGGGCGATTTTTTAAAGTTTGTCAATTTTGAAAAAGTTAGGTTAGTTACCTGTCAAAAATTTTTCCTAATTTTAAGAATTTTTTTAATTTTTTTGATACCAATTAGGAAAAATTTGACTTTTTTAAATTAAAATAAAATCTTTTAGATTTCATTTAAAGTAAAAATCATTTCTTAATCTTTAAAAATAAAGCCTGGGCGATTTTTTAAAGTTTGTTAGATTTTTTAAAAAGTTAGGTTAGTTACCCATCAAAAATTTTTGCTAATTTTAAGAATTTTTTTAATTTTTTTGATAACATTTAGGAAAAATTTGACTTTTTTAAATCAAAATAGAATGTTTTAAATGTCATTTAAAGTAAAAATCATTCCTCAATCTTAAAAAATAAAGTCTGGGCGATTTTTTAAAGTTTGTAAAATTTTTTAAAAAGTTAGGTTAGTTACCCATCAAAAATTTTCCCTAATTTTAAGAATTTTTTTAATTTTTTTGATGACATTTAGGAAAAATTTTACTTTTTTAAATCAAAATAGAATGTTTTAAATGTCATTTAAAGTAAAAATTATTCCTTAATCTTAAAAAATAAAGTCTGGGCGATTTTTTAAAGTTTGTAAAATTTTTTAAAAAGTTAGGTTAGTTACCCATCAAAAATTTTCCCTAATTTTAAGAATTTTTTTAATTTTTTTGGTAGCATTTAGGAAAAATTTGACTTTTTTAAATCAAAATAGAATGCTTTAAATTTCATTTAAAGTAAAAATCATTCCTTAATCTTAAAAAATAAAGTCTGGGCGATTTTTTAAAGTTTGTTAAATTTTTTAAAAAGTTAGGTTAGTTACCCATCAAAAATTTTTCCTAATTTTAAGAATTTTTTTAATTTTTTGGTAACATTTAGGAAAAATTTGACTTTTTTAAATCAAAGTAGAATGTTTTAAATTTCATTTAAAGTAAAAATCATTCCTTAATCTTAAAAAATAAAGTCTGGGGTTTTTTTTAAAGTTTGTTAAATTTTTTAAAAAAGTTAGATTAGTTACCCATCAAAAATTTTTGTTAATTTTAAGAATTTTTTTAATTTTTTTGATACCAATTAGCAAAAATTTGACTTTTTTAAATTAAAATAGAATCTTTTAGATTTCATTTAGAGTAAAAATCATTTCTTAATCTTAAAAAATAAAGTCTGGGTGATTTTTTAAAGTTTGTTAAATTTTTTAAAAAGTTAGGTTAGTTACCTGTCAAAAATTTTTCCTAATTTTAAGAATTTTTTTAATTTTTTTTTGGTAACATTTAAGAAAAATCTGACTTTTACAATCAAAAATAGAATCTTTTAGGTTTAATTTAAAATAGAACTTATTTCTTAATCTTAAAAAATAAAGTCTGGGCGATTTTTTAAAGTTTGTCAATTTTTAAAAAAAGTTAGGTTAGTTACCCATCAAAAATTTTTCCTAATTTTAAGAATTTTTTTAATTTTTTTGGTAACATTTAGGAAAAATCTGACTTTTACAATCAAAAATAGAATCTTTTAGGTTTAATTTAAAATAGAAATCATTTCTTAATCTTAAAAAATAAAGTCTGGGTGATTTTTTAAAGTTTGTTAAATTTTTCAAAAAGTTAGGTTAGTTACCTGTCAAAAATTTTTCCTAATTTTAAGAATTTTTTTAATTTTTTTGATACCAATTAGGAAAAATTTGACTTTTTTAAATCAAAGTAGAATCTTTTAGATTTCATTTAAAGTAAAAATCATTTCTTAATCTCTAAAAATAAGGTCTGGGAGTTTTTTTAAAGTTTGTTAAATTTTTTAAAAAGTTAGGTTAGTTAACTGTCAAAAATTTTTGTTAACTTTAAGAATTTTTTTTAATTTTTTGATAAGAATTAGGAAAAATTTGACTTTTTTAAATTAAAATAGAATCTTTTAGATTTCATTCAAAGTAAAAATCATTCCTTAATCTTAAAAAATAAAGTCTGGGGGATTTTTTAAAGTTTGTTAAATTTTTTTAAAAAAGTTAGGTTAATTACCCATCAAAAATTTTTGTTAATTTTAAGAATTTTTTTAATTTTTTTTGATACCAATTAGGAAAAATTTGACTTTTTTAAATCAAAATAGAATGTTTTAAATTTCATTTAAAGTAAAAATCATTCCTTAATCTTAAAAAAAAAGTCTGGGTGATTTTTTAAAGTTGGTCGATTTTTTAAAAAAAGTTAGGTTAATTACCCATCAAAAATTTTTCCTAATTTTAAGAATTTTTTTAATTTTTTTGATAACATTTAGGAAAAATTTGACTTTTTTAAATCAAAATAGAATGTTTTAAATGTCATTTAAAGTAAAAATCATTCCTTAATCTTAAAAAATAAAGTCTGGGCAATTTTTTAAAGTTTGTAAAATTTTTTAAAAAGTTAGGTTAGTTACCCATCAAAAATTTTCCCTAATTTTAAGAATTTTTTTAATTTTTTTGGTAACATTTAGGAAAAATTTGACTTTTTTAAATCAAAGTAGAATCTTTTAGATTTCTTTTAAAGTAAAAATCATTCCTTAATCTTAAAAAATAAAATCTGTGCGATTTTTTAAAGATGTTCAAAAAATTTTAAGGTTAAGTCGTAAGATTGTCAAGTCGTAAATATATTAAATGTTTTTAATTCAAAAATCTCAAAAATTTTAATTAATTAAAGGCTAACGTTTTAATAAAGTCTCCCTAATTTTCTTTGATGATTATTTTTTTATGTATTTTTTTTTTTGTTGGTGGGTTTAATATAAAAAAAGAAAGGGAAAAAACGAACAAGAGGCACTTTCACGAAACGCAATTAACGCTCTCCGTTGTTCTATCACGCACATACCGTGGCCGAAATTGGATTGCGTTTTAAAGCGACCCGTTTTTATTATTGCTTTGCCGCAATTGCGGTTCTACGAGCAACAAAAATCAAAATAAATGACCTCTTGTTTTGTCTCGCTGGGTTTTTTCAACCCCGTGCGTGGTCGTAATTTGTAAGGAAACGTCCAAAATGTACTTTGTAAGGAATTCTACAAAAATCACAATAGATTGCGAGTTGTAATACTTTTCCTTTCTTTTATCATTGTTCTTTTAATTCAATTTTTTATTCAATTCTATAGAAAGGATGAAAATCTAAATTTTAATATTTTGTTGTTTGAAAATTTGTTTGAAAATTTGTTTGAAAACGTCTGAACTGACATTCATGGTTTCAAACAGGACACCTTTATGTTCTACCAGGACATAAAGAGAGAGAACGGAAGCAAATGGAATACGTGATCACCTGGAAGAGTAGGTGGAGAATTGCACCTTAAAAACGTGCTCCAATTATTCCGGCGATAAACAACGCCGGTTGCACTCGGAATTGCCCCCTTCCTCGCATTTCCCATTCATAATCTGCTCGTTCTCGAGTGAAATGGCGTGTTTACACCCCAAGAAGCGGATAAATTTAACACACCGGGGATTTTTTTCATTACTATATGTTTATATCTAATAAATTTAAGTACAAACATAAATCGGATAAATCAACTTTTAACAAAAAAATTTTTTTTAATTTTTTTGGTGGGATTTAAAACAAATTTTCTATTTATTATAAAAAATAGAATATTTAAGCTTTAATTTAAAACAAAAATCATTGTTTAATTCTTATAAATAAAGTCTGGGGGATTTTTTAAAGTTAGAGTAAAAAGTTTGGTTAGGTCAAAATTTCTGGTCTTTAAAAAAAAATTTTTTTTAATTTTTTTGGTGATATCTAAAACAAATCTATTATTTATTATAAAAAATAGAGTCTTTAAGCTTTCATTTAAAACAAAAATCATTGTTTAATTCTTATAAATAAAGTCTGGGTGATTTTTTAAAGTTAGTGAAAAAAGTTAGGTTAGGTCAAAATTTTTGTCTTTAAAAAAATTTTTTTTAATTTTTTTGGTGAATTTTAAAACAAATCTATTATTTATTATCAAAAATAGAATATTTAAGCTTTAATCCAAAACAAAAATCATTGTTTAATTCTTTTATATAAAGTCTGGGTGATTTTTTAAAATTAGAGTAAAAAGTTAGGTTAAAATTTTTCGGTTTTTAAAATTTTTTTTTTTTTAATTTTTTTGGTAATATCTAAAACAAACCTATTATTTATTATAAAAAATAGAGACTTTAAGCTTTAATTTAAAACAAAAATCATTGTTTAATTCTTATAAATAAAGTCTGGGTGATTTTTTAAAGTTAGAGTAAAAAGTTTGGTTAGGTCAAAATTTTTGGTCTTTTAAAAATTTTTTTTTTTTATTTTTTTGGTGGATTTTAAAACAAATCTATTATTTATTATAAAAAATAGAGTTTTTAAGCTTTCATTTAAAACAAAAATCATTGTTTAATTCTTATAAATAAAGTCTGGGCGATTTTTTAAAGTTAGAGTAAAAAGTTTGGTTAGGTAAAAATTTTTGGTCTTTTAATTTTTTTTTTTAATTTTTTTTTTTTTAATTTTTTTTTGTAATATCTAAAACAAATCTGTTATTTATTATAGAAAATAGTGTTTTTAGGTTATAATTTAAAACAAAAATCATTGTTTAATTCTTATAAATAAAGTCTGGGTGATTTTTTAAAGTTAGTGAAAAAAGTTAGGTTAGGTCAAAATTTCTGGTCTTTAAAAAAAAATTTTTTTTATTTTTTGGTGAATTTTAAAACAAATCTTTTATTTATTATAAAAAATAGAATCTTTAAGCTTTAATCTAAAACAAAAATCATTGTTTAATTCTTTTAAATAAAGTCTGGGTGATTTTTTAAAATTAGAGTAAAAAGTTAGGTTAAAATTTTTCGGTTTTTTAATTTTTTTTTTTTTTTTTAATTTTTTTGGTGAATTTTAAAACAAATCTATTATTTATTATAAAAAATAGAGTCTTTAAGCTTTAATTTAAAACAAAAATCATTGTTCAATTCTTATAAATAAAGTCTGAGTGATTTTTTAAAGTTAGTAAAAATAGTTAGGTTAGGTCAAAATTTTTGGTCTTTAAAAAAAATTTTTTTTTAATTTTTTTGGTGAATTTTAAAACAAATCTGTTATTTATTATAAAAAATAGAGACTTTAAGCTTTCATTTAAAACAAAAATCATCGTTTAATTCTTATAAATAAAGTCTGCGTGATTTTTTAAAATTGGAGTAAAAAGTTAGGTTAAAATTTTTCGGTTTTTTAAATTTTTTTTTTTTTTTTAATTTTTTTGGTGAATTTTAAAACAAATCTATTATTTATTATAAAAAATAGAGTCTTTAAGCTTTCATTTAAAACAAAAATCATTGTTTAATTCTTTTATATAAAGTCTCGGTGATTTTTTAAAATTAGAGTAAAAAGTTAGGTTAAAATTTTTCGGTTTTTTAAATTTTTTTTTTTTTTTTTTTAATTTTTTTGGTGAATTTTAAAACAAATCTATTATTTATTATAAAAAATAGAGTCTTTAAGCTTTAATTTAAAACAAAAATCATGGTTTAATTCTTATAAATAAAGTCTGGGCGATTTTTTAAAGTTAGTAAAAATAGTTAGGTTAGGTCAAAATTTCTGGTCTTTAAAAAAAAATTTTTTTTAATTTTTTTGGTGATATCTAAAACAAATCTATTATTTATTATAAAAAATAGAGTCTTTAAGCTTTCATTTAAAATAAAAATCATCGTTTAATTCTTATAAATAAAGTCTGGGTGATTTTTTAAAGTTAGAGTAAAAAGTTTGGTTAGGTAAAAATTTTTGGTCTTTTAAAAAAATTTTTTTTATTTTTTTGGTGAATTTTAAAACAAATTCGCTATTTATTATAAAAAATAGAATATTTAAGCTTTAATCAAAAATAAAAATCATTGTTTAATTCTTTTATATAAAGTCTGGGTGATTTTTTAAAATTAGAGTAAAAAGTTAGGTTAAAATTTTTCGGTTTTTTAAATTTTTTTTTTTTTTTTTAATTTTTTTGGTGAATTTTAAAACAAATCTATTATTTATTATAAAAAATAGAGTCTTTAAGCTTTCATTTAAAACAAAAATCATCGTTTAATTCTTATAAATAAAGTCTGGGCGATTTTTTAAAGTTAGTAAAAAAAGTTAGGTTAGGTCAAAATTTTTGGTCTTTTAAAAAAATTTTTTTTTTATTTTTTGGTGAATTTTAAAACAAATCTGTTATTTATTATAAAAAATAGAATATTTAAGCTTTAATCAAAAACAAAAATCATCGTTTAATTCTTATATATAAGGTCTCGGTGATTTTTTAAAATTAGAGTAAAAAGTTAGGTTAAAATTTTTCGGTTTTTTAAATTTTTTTTTTTTTTAATTTTTTTGGTGAATTTTAAAACAAATCTATTATTTATTATAAAAAATAGAATATTTAAGCTTTAATCAAAAACAAAAATCATCGTTTAATTCTTATAAATAAAGTCTGGGTGATTTTTTAAAGTTAGTAAAAATAGTTAGGTTAGGTCAAAATTTTTGGTCTTTTAAAAATTTTTTTTTTTTAATTTTTTTGTGAATTTTAAAACAAATCTATTATTTATTATAAAAAATAGAGTCTTTAAGCTTTCATTTAAAACAAAAATCATCGTTTAATTCTTATAAATAAAGTCTGGGTGATTTTTTAAAATTAGAGTAAAAAATTAGGTTAAAATTTCTCGACCCTTTAAAATTTTTTTTTTATTTTTTGGTAATAACTAGAACATATTTAACTTTTATAATAAAAAATACAATCTTTAATCTTTCTATCTCTTATAAATTTCTAATCTTAAAACCATCTGATTGCTTAAAATATTTAAATCAAACAAGGTACAAGACAGGGTAGTTGGGGTACTTTAAATTATTTAAATTCCCTTCTCGGATTTCGAGGAAGGGTCGCCAATGTCCCCGTTTGTACGCGATCTGTTTATCTTCCCGAGAACTCGGAAAACTCCTTTGATGTCGTCCGTTTTAATTATCTTCGAAGGTTTTCTTATTAAAACTGTCCCCGGACGGTAAACGAGAAATTCCAACTTTCTGTTTTTGAGCGCGAGTACGAATAAGAATATCGGCGGTAATAAATTTCCCTTGCATAACGTAACAGGTACTAATTGCTCTAGATTTATTGTCGTGTTCAAAGGAAAAATAGCTCGTGCTTTACTTTACAAAGAAGTAATGCACAGTGCTTTACAGTATGCACGAAGAAGTAAAAAAAAATCTCTAGTAAAACTTAATTACACCGAGGAAAGTATATTTATGCAAATATTCATTTTTATTACTTGGATGAAAGGAATGAGAGTAATTATTTAAAATTTACGATGGTCGAATAAATATTAGTTTTTGTGGTAAGTTTTAAGAGTTGAGAAGTATTTTGTGTTTATAAGGCGAGGGAAAACAAGGCTCCGTTTCGGGTTTAAATTATTGAAGACGGTCCTCTAAGCTATGCATGGCGAATCTTCTGTAATCTCCGGGGATGCCAGGCTTTTATTAAGACCGTCTTCGGTCTCTCGGCGAGGACCCTGAATTATTTAGAGATTTCCACTAATAACTCTAATCTTATCGTTACCGAGAACCCGGGATTCTTCTTCGAGCCGCAACCGAGAGAAGAGGCTGTTTGTTTCGGTGAAGCCTAATTAAAAAGGCAATTTAGCTTAGCTTATACCTTTCTCTTTTTAGACCTTTTTCTACAATCTCGTCTTTGGGAATTTTTTTAAATTTTTTGGTAACAGCTAGAATAAATTTAATGGTTTCATTAGAAAATAGAAATTTTAATTTAGCATTTTCTAAAAATTTATTAAAAAAATTTCATAAATAAAGTCGATATGATTTTTTTAAGTTGGTTAGAAAATTTTAGGTTATGTGGGATTTTTGGGAATTTTTTAAAATTCTTTGGTAACAACTAGAATAAATTTAGTGGTTATTTTGGAAAGTAGAGATTTTAATTTAACATATTCTAGAAATCTATTACAAAATTTTCATAAATAAAATCTGTACGATTTTTTTTAAGTTGATTAAAAACTCTTAGGTTATGTTGGATTTGTCGGTGTTTTTGGGATTTTTTTTTAATTTTTCGGTAATAACTAGAATAAATTTGGTGGTTACTTTGGAAAGTAGAGATTTTAATTTAACATATTCTAGAAATTTATTACAAAATTTTCACAAATAAAGTCGATATGATTTTTTTTAAAGTTGATTAAAAACTCTTAGATTATGTTAGATTTTTCTGTGTTTTTGAGATTTTTTTTTTTAATTTTTTTGGTAACAACTAGAATAAATTTAATGGCTTCATTGGAAAATAGAGATCTTAATCTCAAATTGTCCAAAAATTCTTTTAGAAATTTTCATAAATAAAGTCAGTACGATTTTTTTTAAGTTGGTTAAAAATTCTTAGGTTATGTTAAATTTTTCGGTGTTTTTGGGATTTTTTTTTTAAATTTTTTGGTAATTATTACAACAAATTTGAGTGTTTTAATAAAAAATAGACATTTTAATCTGTCATTTCACAAAATTTTATTCTTCTATTTTAACAAATAAACTCTATGCGATTTTTTTAATTTGATCAAAATTTTGAAAGATAGGTTATGTCTAAATTATCGATGACTTTGAAAATTTTTTAAAATTCTTTGGTAACAAATAGAATAAATTTGATGGTTCTATTGGAAAATGGAGATCCTAATCTAATATTTTCTAAAAAAATTATGACGAAATTTTCATAAATAAAGTCTGTATGATTTTTTAAATTTGGTTAAAAATTGTAAAATTATATTAAATTTTCCGTATTTTTTTGATTTTTTTTTAAATTTTTGGGTAATAATTAGAATAAATTTGATAGTTTTATTAGAAAATAGAGATCTTAATCTAACACTATCTAAAATTTTTTTAGTAAATTTTCATAAATAAAGTCTGTATGATTTTTTTTAATTTAATCAACATTTTGAAAGTTAGGTTATGTTAAAATTATCGACGATTTTGAATTTTTTTTTTAATTCTTTGGTAACAACTAGAATAAATTTAATGGTTTCATTAGAAAATAGAAATTTTAATTTAGCATTTTCTAAAAATTTATTAAAAAATTTTCATAAATAAAGTTGATATGATTTTTTTTTTAAGTTGGTTAAAAATTCTTAGGTTATGTTAAATTTTTCGGTGTTTTTGGGATTTTTTTTAAATTTTTTGGTAATTATTACAACAAATTTGAGTGTTTTAATAAAAAATAGACATTTTAATCTATCATTTCCCAAAATTTTATTTCTCTATTTCTATAAACAAACTCAAACAAGATTTTTCTTTAATTTAGTCAAATTTTTAAGGCTATCTTAAAATTATCGGTAATTTTGAATTTTTTTTTGTTTTAATTTTTTTGTAACAAAAAGAAAAAAATTAATTGTTTTAATGGAAAATAAAGATTTTAATCTATTCATTTTATTATTATTTCCTTTAATCTAATTTTTTTTTTAATTTGCAGGTGAAACAAGATAAAAAATGGAATCAAAAACCTTTCTCATAATTTACTTACTAATATCCTACATAACGGCAGAAGAAACAGATTGGACGGCGCAATGCGGTCGATGTAGATGTAAATGGGCCGATGGTAAAAAATACGCAGATTGTAAAAACACCAGCTACCAAAGTATACCAGACGATTTAAGTAGCGAACTAAGGATAATAGATTTCTCCCAAAACCAATTATACGAACTACGATCGAGGGAATTTTCAAAAGCAAACTTAAGCGATGTACATAAACTCAAACTGACCAATTGTAGTATAAAAGACGTGAATTACAAAGCCTTCGAAGGATTAAGTTTACTTATAGAGCTAGATTTAAGTAACAACGAGGTGAAAAAACTTCCTTTCGAAACGTTTAGAAGTAATTTAAAATTACGCATATTAAATTTGTCTCATAATAGATTAGAAAGGTTAGAGGATAACATGTTTGCTAATATGACGCATTTACAAAAAGTTCATTTAAACCATAACCAATTGAAAGAGATAAGAAGCGCCGTTTTCGGAAGAAATTGTTCCGTGCAACATATAGACTTGAGCAACAACCAAATCAAAACTATGGACGATAACTTTTTGGCGAACTTTAACCGTATTACAAGCTTAACTTTAGAGGGTAATCCGTGGAGATGTGACTGTAACTTGGCTAAATTCCGAGACGAAGCAATCAATAGAAATTTAGTTACCACATATACTCAATGTAGCGAACCGGAAAGAGTTCGAGGACGTCTTTGGACGGCAAATCTTATTTTCGCTTGTAGTCCAACGATTTTAGAACCAAGCGCTGCCGCGTTATTAGAAGTTACTTCTGTTAATTATACGATAACTTGTAAGGTAAAAGGTGATCCATCTCCAGATATAGATTGGGTTACAAACGGAAGGATAATTGATAGAGATCCACGACAAAATGTACAAAAATATATCACCACCACTTCTAAATTAGGAAACGTCGTTTGGAATAATTTAACCATCGTTAATTTTAATCATAGAGATCGTGGAGATTACAAATGTGTTGCTAAAAATCCCGGTGGAGTTGACGAAAGAAATGTTACTCTTCGCCATATGGATATTTATGGTGGATATGATGGTGGAACAGTTAATATTATGCCGTTAATCATTGGATTATCAATAGGAGCGATTATATTGTTATTATTAATCTTTATATTGACTTATTGCTGCTGTAGAAAATCGGGAAGAGATGATAATATAATGGCTAAAAATAGGAGTTTGAGTCAAAGTAATGAATTCGAATTGAGTTTGGATCATACAACTGAAATGGGAAAAGCATTAATTACGGAAGTTAATCCTGTGGTTAAACCACCGAGACAACCGCAAATTCCTGCTTCTGTTATTAGCGGAGGAACGGAAGTTAGTGAGACTAAAAAAATGTTAGATGAGGATTCTATATATGGTGAGTTATTTGTTGGGTTATTAAAGTTTATTACGCGTTTGGAATTAGTCATAGATTTGAATATTAATAATGAATGTGGTATTTCCGATTGGTATAAATTTCAACTATTGTTTGGTATTTCTTTAAAAGAAAAAAATATATTTAACCTTTTTTCAGTTTCTTAGAAAAAACGATATTTTTATTTTTCGAGGTTGGAAAAAATCCACTAATAAATATTCAACCTAAGTTCTTGAGCAATCAAAATTAGAAAGATTTTATATTTTTCTTAGAAAAAAGGATGACGAACATGAATAAACATGAAATACTGTGGAAGTATTTTTTTTTTTTTTGAAGTCGGGAAAAATCTACTAATAGACATCCAACCTGAGTTCTTGAGCGATCATATTGTATGGAGTTAATTAAAGCTCATCCTTGAGTCTTCAAGCCAACAAAAAAATTCTTTATTTTCGCCTTTTCCCGAAAACTGCCTAGAAGGTATTCTTTTAAAGTGCATTCTTACCATTTATTTTACCATTTCATCTTCAACGGCGTCTTTCTTCCTGTGCAAAAAAAATCTCGTCTAGTTTCTCTTCTTCTATGATAAATTGTGATCCGTGGTGTTTTGCTGATTTGTGTTCTTGTGTTGAAAATCATTTTTGAGTTTTCGACTTACTAAAAACCCTTATCCACGTCTTCTTCCTGAAAATTACTTGAAAAGCGATCCTTCAAAGTGTCCTTTTACCAATATTTTACCATTTATTTTTCATTTGCGTCTTTATGCCTTTGCAGAACGATTCTCTAATTTCTTTTCGCTTCTAGTGAACCGTTCATAGCGTTTCGCTCATCTGTGTCCTTGAACGGCAGAATAATGTAAGGTTAGAGCTCATTTTTGAGTCTCCGACTTCCCAAAAACCCTTATCCACGTCTTCTTCTAGAAAATTACTTGGAAGGCAGTCCTTCGGAGTGTCCCCTTCCAACATTTTTCAATTTCCTCTTCATTTGCTTCTTTGTTCCTTTGCAGAAAGTCTCTCGGCTTTCTCTTCGCTCTTGGTGAATCGTAGTTCATAGTTTTTCGCTCATCCATGGCCTTAAGCGGCAGGATAGTTTGAGCTTGAAGCTGATTTCTGGGTCCTTTATTCTCTAACAACGCCTGTCCTTGTTTTTTTTCGGAAAATTGCTTGGAATGCATTTTTTTGAAGTATCCTCTTAACGACATTTTATGATTCCCTCGACAATTCCATCTTTATCCTTCTACAGAAAACCTTCTCTAGTTTTCGTCGCCTCTGGTGAACAATAGTCCGTGGAGTTTGATTCATGTGTCCTTGAGCGGAAGAATAGTATAAAGTTGGAGCTGATTTTTGAGTCTCCGGCTTACTAAAACCATTATCTATGTCTTCTTCCGGAAAATTGTTTGTAAGGCACTCCTTACAAGACTCTTATCAACAGTTTACCATTTCCTCTTCATTTGTGTCTTTGTTGCTTTGCAAAAAGTCTCTCTACTTTATTTTCGCTCCTAGTAGATCGTAGTTCGTCGTTCTTTGCTCATCTGTATCCTTAAACGGCAAGGTAGTGTGAGCTTGGAACTGAAATCAGTATTTCTAAGTCCCCTACTCTCTAAAAACTCCTGCTCTTGTCTTCTTCGGAAAATTGCTCGGAAGGCATTTCTTTGGAATATCTTCTTATCGACATGCTAACAATCCCTCGAAAATTACGTCTTTATCCTTTTGCAGAAAGCCTTCTCTAGTTTTTTCGCCTGTAGCGAACCATAATTCATGGAGTTTGATTCATGTATCCTTCAGCGAAAGGACAGTATGAAGTTGGGGCTCATTTTTGAGTCTCTGACCTTCTAAAGTCCCTTATTCTCGTCTTCTCTGGAAAACTACCTGGAAGGCATTCCCTCGGAGTATTCCCTTTTGCCGAAAGTTTCCTTTAGTTTTTCATCAACTCTGATGAACCATAATTCGTGGTGTTTCGCATCTTAAGGACATAGATAACTATGTCCTTAAACGTCAAAATAAGATGATGTTGGAGCTCATCTTTGAGTCTCTAACTTACTAAAAATAGCTATCCACGTCTTCTCTGAAAAACAACCTGGAAGCCATTCCTTCGAAATACCCTCCTAAAGACATTTTATCATTTCTTCGACAATTGCGGCTTTTATCCTTCTGTGAAAAGTATTCTTTACTTTGTCTTCTCTTCTAGTGGACCGTAGTTCATGGTGTTTCGCTCATCTGACTCCTTTAGCGACAGGAAAATGTGAGGTTGGAGCTCACCTTTGAGATTTCGACCTACTAAAAATCGATTTTTCGTCTTCTTCGGAAAACTTCGGTGTCCACTTATCAACATTCTACCTTTCCCTCGACAATTCCATCTTTGTCGTTCCGCTGAAAGTTTCCTCTAGTTTTTTATTGACTCTAATCAAACATTATTCGCGGTGTTTTACTCATCTATGTCTTTGAACACCAAAACAAGATGAGGTTGGAACTCATCTTTGAGTCTTCAATTTACTAAAAATAACTATCCACGTTTTCGGAAAATTACCTGTAAGATATTCCTTGCAATAGCCTTTTAATGACATTCTATCATTTTTTCGACAAATGTGTCTTTCTCCATCTGCAGGAAGTCTCCTCTACTTTCTCTTCTTTGTTTGTAGATCGTAATTTGTGGTGTTTTATCTCATCTAAGTCCTTCAGCAACAGGATAATGTGAGGTTAGAGCTCATCTTTTTCGGACCTATTAAAAATCAATATTTTTGTCTTATCCGAAAAACTTCCTGGAGGATAGGAGATCGGAGTGTCTTCTTACCGATATTCTAGCATTCCCTCGAGAAGTGCGTCGAGAAGATAGTCTCCCATACTTTTTCTTCGCTTCTGATGAACCATAGTTCGTGAGGTTCCATTCATGTGTCCATGAGTAGAAAGCGAGTGTGAAGTTGAAGCTCATCTTTGAGTTTCTGTCCACAAAAAACCCCTATCATTCCAACCCAACTCCGACTTTTTTAGACCCTATCATCGTCTTTTTTAGAAAACTGCACGGAAGACATTCCTTCAAAGTATCGTTTTACTGAAATTCTACCATTCCCTCGACAATAACATTTTTGTTGTCATTCTACAGAAAGCCTCCTCTATTTTTTCTTCCCTTCTGATGAACCATAGTTCGTGAGTTTTCATTCATGTCTTTGAATGGATAGACAGTGTGAGGATGGGGCTCATCTTTGAGTGTCTATTCACTAAAAACTCCTATCATTCCAATCCAACCCCTATCATCGTCTTTTTTAGAAAACTGCACGGAAGACATCCCTTTAGAGTATCATTTTATTGAAATTTTACCATTCCCTCGACCATAATATTTTTGTTGTCATTCTACAGAAAGCCTCCTCTATTTTTTCTTCCCTTTTGATGAACCATAGTTCGTGGGTTTTCATTCATGTCTTTGAATGGATAGACAGTGTGAAGATGGGGCTCATCTTTGAGTGTCTGTTCACTAAAAACTCCTATCATTCCAATCCAACCCCTATCATCGTCTTTTTTAGAAAACTGCACGGAAGACATCCCTTTAGAGTATCATTTTATTGAAATTTTACCATTCCCTCGACCATAATATTTTTGTTGTCATTCTACAGAAAGCCTCCTCTATTTTTTCTTCCCTTTTGATGAACCATAGTTCGTGGGTTTTCATTCATGTCTTTGAATGGATAGACAGTGTGAAGATGGGGCTCATCTTTGAGTGTCTGTTCACTAAAAACTCCTATCATTCCAATCCAACCCCTATCATCGTCTTTTTTAGAAAACTGCACGGAAGACATCCCTTTAGAGTATCATTTTATTGAAATTTTACCATTCCCTCGACCATAATATTTTTGTTGTCATTCTACAGAAAGCCTCCTCTATTTTTTTCCCCTTCTGATGAACCATAGTTCGTGGGTTTTCATTCATGTCTTTGAATGGATAGATAGTGTGAGGATGGGACTCATCTTTGAGTTCCTGCCCACTAAAAACCCCTATCATTCTAACCCAACCCCTATTATCGTCTTTTTTATAAAAGTTCATGGAAGACATTCCTTCATAGTATCCTTTTATTGAAATTTTACCATTCCCTCGACAATAACATTTTTGTTGTCATTTTACAGAAAGCTTCCTCTATTTTTTCTTCCCTTCTGGTTAACCATAGTTTGTGGGATTTCATTCATATGTCTTTGAATGGATAGATAGTGCGAGGATGGGGCGCATCTTTGAGTTCCTGTCCGCTAAAAACCCCTATCATTCCAACCCAACCCCTATTATCGTCTTTTTTAGAAAACTGCACGGAAGACATTCCTTCAGAGTATCATTTTATTAAAATTCTACCATTCCCTCGACAATAACATTTTTGTTGTCATTCTACAGAAAGCTTTCTCTACTGTTTCTTCGTTTTTGGTGAACCATAGATTGTGGAGTTTCATTTGTGTGTCTTTGATTGGAAGGATAGTGTAAAATTGGGGCTCATCTTTGAGTCTCCTGTTTACTAAAAATCCCTATCATTCCAACCCAACCCCTATCATCGTTTTTTCTGGAAAACTGCCTGAAAGACATTTCATCTTCCAATCTCAACAATTGCATCTTTGTCTTTCTGCAGAAAGCCTCCTCTAGTTTTTTTTTGCCTAGTTGAACTGAGATTTTATAATTTTTATAATTCGTGCGGTTTGTTGAAAGTTTCTATCAATTCATGTGTCTTTGAGCGGAAGGATATTGTGAAGTTGGAACTCATCTTTGGGTTCTCTGCTAACTAAAAACCCCTATCATCGTCTTTTCTGGAAAGCTGCCTGAACGTTCCTTCAAAGTATCCTCTCACTGACATTCTACCATTTCCTTAACAATTACATCTTTGTCCTTCTGCAAAAACCCTCTTCTCATTTTTGTTCACCTCTAATAAACAATAATTTCTAATGTTTCGTTCATCTTATGACATTCCTTTATGAACTATGAATTATAATGAACATATTAAGCGTAAAAATTTGTCATTACATTTATATAAAATATTAATTCAACGTTTCCGGAAGAAAGAAAGAAAACTTTTTTTCTTTGATCCTCTTCGTCGATTTTCCCTCTTTTTTCATTGCCCTTGGCGAATCGTGATTTGTAGTTTACTAGGAGAGCGGCGATGAAGTCTTCTCCTTGAACTTCTTCGTCTGTCTCGTTGGTTTCTTCGTCACTTTGATTAAACTAAGAAGCATTCACAACCTTTTTCCAAGTGTTATCTAAAGTTATTAAAAAGCCAATGTTACTCCAATTTACAGTATTCACTTTTTCGATTTTATTGAGTAATTGCAATAATTCGACAAGAAAATCAAATTTAAAAAAATATAAAATAATTAATAGAAAATGTTAGAATTTTTTCTTCTTCTTTTAGCATAAAAAACTAAGAGAAATAGAAATCAATTGAACCCAAACTAATGAAAGATACCGAACATAAATTTTCTAATATTCGAAGTAAATCGATTTTTTTAAAATAAAAAATGGTTGAAGAAATTTTTGTTCATCTCTTATTAAAAAATGAAATTACTTAAAATCATATCGATTGTAGATGTGTGAAATATTTTCATTTCTAATTTTTAAATCTATGACTAACTTTATAATTTCATATCAAATGAAATGAAATGAAATGAAATGAAAATAAAAAAAATGTTATTTATTTTAAAATAGGTGATGAAGATCTTCGTTCAGCTGATTACGACTCAAGATATAATTCCAAACCACCAAGTCACTTAAACATGGATTACCGAGGGGAAGGTCACTACCCACCAGATTTACTTCCATTCGCTCATCGAACGATCCCCCAAGTATCACCAGCTGGAAGTTCAGCATCAACCGTTCCAGACACCTCTCGTCTTCCAGCTTATCACGCTCCACAATCTCCAGTACACACCCCGATTTACGACGTTTACCGAACCCTTCCATATTCAAGATCGCATTCTCCCTTCACGGCGCCTCAAGCACCTCCGGCAAGAGTACCAAGAACCGGAGGATACGTAACCGTTCCAAGAAGACCCAGACAAAGTTGGAGTTCCGAACCTCCAACATCGGATATCGGCGAACCTTTATACGATAATTTAGGTTTGAGAACTACCGCAACCGGAAGTTCAGTTTTATCTTTAAACAAATTACAAGACCCTTCGAAGACATCAACTCCAAAAGGAAATAATAACAGGACGTATCCTCTATCTCCAATAGATCCGATAGCTGAACATGAAACAAGTCCTCAAATGGCAGCTACTCTTCCACGAAGTTTATCCGCTCATCGAACACTTCAAACTCCGAATGTAGACGCGATGAGAGCAAATTGGATGAGAAGTCCGGAACCTCTTCCGGATTCAAGACGAGAATCGACAGCTTCTCTCCTTCCAACGCCGGAAGGTAAAACTCCTAAAATCCCACCTAGACCGCCACCAAAACCAAAGAAAAGGACTTCCACCGGACCTTTATTCGAAGACGAAGGTGAAGACGGTACGGAAGTTTGAGAATGGCTTAAACTAGTGCCATTGGCACTGGTGGGATGTTGAAATGGGAATCAAGTAAAATGAAATGAAGTAAATGAAATATATGAAATAAACTAAGAATGAAGAAAGAGAATGTACAGGGTTTTTAGGAAGTTTAGGAAGGAAAAGATAAACACAAATCAGTGCCTTATGAAATTAAAAAAAAAAATAAAAAAAATAGGATCGTTAATTAATTAATTAATTAATTAATTAATCATAAATTCATTTATTTAAAAAAGGGCTTCCAAATTTTTGGGGGGCAAAAATGGACCTAAATCATAAAAAAAAAGTTTAAATTATTTCGAATAAACAATTTTATGGCGTCCTATGTGATCTCTATTTAAATTAATTAACTTTCTCGTTTAAAAAAATTAATTAAAAAAAAATTTTTTTCATCTATAAAAAAAATCATCTTTAAAAAAATTAATTTTTCATCTTAAAAAACTAATAAATAAATAAATCCTAGTGTGAACGGTGCTTTAAATCTAAATTAAAATCAAGTGCAAGTGATGACAATCTCCTGAACTAAGAAAACGGACTTAGAAAAAAAGGAGAGATTCAGACTGAATATAGTTTATAAAAAAAACGCTTCTCGGTGTTTATTAATTAAATTAAACTATTTAATTAAAAAATCAGTGTGTTATACCTGAAACGTGTATACAAAAAAAACTATTAAAGAACTGTAGAGTATTATTAAATCGCTTTGTGATTATAAAAAATTAATTATATTAAATGTAATTTTAAAAAAAGCTAAAAAAAGATATCTATTACTATATTGTAAATCGACTTTTTAATTAATTACTTTCTTATATATGCGACTACATCAATTGTAAATACTTTTTTCTAAAAACAACGCGAATTAAAACCGAATACGAACCAGATTGTATGAACGTTTAAAGGTGAGAATTTGAATTGTAAGGATTTTGAATGATTAATGTGACATTGCTCCTGTGTAATATCTATTTAACTGTTAAGCCAATAGTATTTGAATGTATTTCACTGGTAAGAACTATGTAATTATTGAAGATGAAATATATGATTTATCCTACAATTGTATCCTAAGTTTATTTGTAAGTTAATTAAAATTTGTTAATTTTTAAAAATTCATATCTAAAAAATTAATTGTTGTTGAGACTTAAAATTTTATAAGGATTTCAATCAATATTTAGTGTTTATTTTTACCAAAGATGAATTTTCTATGTCTTTTAGTTTTTTCCTCAAGAGAGAAAATCTAACACAATGTCAATAAAAATTAATCAATTTTTAAAAATTCATACCTAAAAAACTAATTACTTTTGAGACTTAAAATTTTATAAGGATTTAGATTGATACTTTATCTTTATTTTTACCAAAAATGAATTTTCTACGACTTTTAGTTTTTCCCTCAGAAGAGAAAATATAACCTAACCTCATTTAAATGTCAATTAAAACTTGTTAATTTTTAAAAATTCATATCTAAAAAACTAGTTCTTGTTAAGACTTAAAATTTGACGAGGATTTAGATTGAAACTTTATCTTTATTTGTACCAAAAATGAATTTTCTACGACTTTTAGTTTTTCCCTCAGAAGGAAAGAAAATATAACCTAACCTCATTTACATGTCAATTAAAACTTGTTAATTTTTAAAAATTCATATCTCAAAAAGTAAATATTATTGAGACTTGAAATTTTATCAGGATTTAGATTGAAACTTAATTTTTATTTTCACCAAAGATGAATTTTCTACGATTTTTAGTTTTTACCACAGACGAGAAATTCTAACCTAACTTAATTTACATGTTGATAAAAATTTCTCAATTTTTTAAAAATTCATATCTCAAAAAGTAATTATTTCTGAGACTTGAAATTTTATCAGGATTTAGATTGAAACTTGTGTATTTGTATCAAAGATGAATTTTCTACGATTTTTAGTTTTTCTCTCAGGAGAGAAAATGTAACCTAACCTAACTTTACATGTCAATTAAAATTTATCAATTTTTAAAAATTCATATCTAAAAAACTAATTGTTTTTGAGACTTGAAATTTTATCAGGATTTAGATTGAAACTTAGTCTTTATTTTTATCAAAGATGAATTTTCTACGACTTTTAGTTTTTCCCTCAGAAGGAAAGAAAATATAACCTAACCTCATTTACATGTCAATTAAAATTTATCAATTTTTAAAAATTCATATCTCAAAAAGTAAATATTATTGAGACTTGAAATTTTATCAGGATTTAGATTGAAACTTAATTTTTATTTTCACCAAAGATGAATTTTCTACGATTTTTAGTTTTTACCACAGACGAGAAATTCTAACCTAACTTAATTTACATGTTGATAAAAATTTCTTAATTTTTTAAAAATTCATATCTCAAAAAGTAATTATTTCTGAGACTTGAAATTTTATCAGGATTTAGATGGAAACTTAATCTTTATTTTCACCAAAGATAAATTTTGTACGACTTTTAGTTTTTCCCTCAGAAGGAAAGAAAATATAACCTAACCTCATTTACATGTCAATTAAAATTTATCAATTTTTAAAAATTCATATCTCAAAAAGTAAATATTATTGAGATTTGAAATTTTATCAGGATTTAGATTGAAATTTAATCTTTATTTTCACCAAAGATGAATTTTCTACGATTTTTAGTTTTTACCACAGACGAGAAATTCTAACCTAACTTAATTTACATGTTGATAAAAATTTCTCAATTTTTTAAAAATTCATATCTCAAAAAGTAATTATTTCTGAGACTTGAAATTTTATCAGGATTTAGATTGAAACTTAATCTTTATTTGTACCAAAGATGAATTTTCTACGATTTTTAGTTTTTCTCTCAGGAGAGAAAATGTAACCTAACCTAACTTTACATGTCAATTAAAATTTATCAATTTTTAAAAATTCATATCTAAAAAACTAGTTCTTGTTAAGACTTAAAATTTGACGAGGATTTAGATTGAAACTTTATCTTTATTTTTACCAAAAATGAATTTTCTACGACTTCTAGTTTTACCCTCAGAAGGAAAGAAAATATAACCTAACCTCATTTACACGTCAATTAAAACTTGTTAATTTTTAAAAATTCATATCTCAAAAAGTAATTATTTTTAAGACTTGAAGTTTTATTAGGGTTTAGAATGATACTTAATTTTTATTTTTACCAAAAATGAATTTTCTACGACTTTTGGTTTTTCCCTTAGAAGCGAAATTCTAACCTAACCTCATTTACCTGTC
This sequence comes from Digitonthophagus gazella, assembly GCA_036711955.1. Classification (NCBI taxonomy): domain Eukaryota; kingdom Metazoa; phylum Arthropoda; class Insecta; order Coleoptera; family Scarabaeidae; genus Digitonthophagus; species Digitonthophagus gazella. Next base: position 1,698,076 of record JASCIT010000002.1, on the reverse strand, counting down.
AATTAAAATTTATCAATTTTTAAAAATTCATATCTAAAAAACTAGTTCTTGTTAAGACTTAAAATTTGACGAGGATTTAGATTGAAACTTTATCTTTATTTTTACCAAAAATGATTTTCCTACGACTTTTAATTTTTCCTTCAGAAGAGAAATTTTAACCTAACTTAACCAAGAAGTTTATTAAAATTTGTCAATGTTAAAAAATTCATATCTAAGAATCTAACCGTTGTTGAGGATTGAAATTTTATGAAGATTAAGATTGAAACTTAATCTTTATTTTTTCCAAAAATGAATTTTCTGTAACTTTTAGTTTTTTCACTCAGAACTTTGAAAGGAATTATTTAAAAGAATTTATTAAAAGAATTTGTTAAAAGACTTTATTAAAAGAAATTGTTAAAGGAATTTATTAAAAGAAATTGTTAAAGGAATTTATTAAAAGAAATTGTTAAAGGAATTTATTAAAAGAAAGGAATAAAATTAATAAAAATACATTCAAATTACGTTTGTTAAAATTTATTTACTTTTTGGATACAAATAAGAAATAGAACATCCAATCGGTACTTTTTTCCCATTAGAACAAACATTCACCGTTTTGGTTTCAACATCCACTTCAAAAATACACCCATCGGGGATTTTTGTTTGTCTTTGGAAAGGAGCCGTATGAACGGGGATTTTTCTATCGCCCAAAATAGGATCGTCGTATCTGTAAAGTTCGACTAAAGAGTCGTCTTTAATGCTTCTGTTCATCTTTGAGAACTTTTTAAGGACTTTTTCGAAAGTATCTCCGTTTGATATCTTAACGGTTTGTTGGAAAAGACCGTTTGTTGGGATGGGATTTGTAAATAAAACGTTTACTCCCGGCATTGTGCTAAATAAAGCGTGTGGTTTACCCGGTCGAACTTCTTTTAAAGAGTCTGGGGCGTTTTGTTCGTCTGTAAAACGAACATCAACAACCAAAACCTAAAATATATAAAATAAAGTAAGTAAAATAAAATAAAAATATGTAATAATAAAATAAAATAAAAATATGAAATAATTAAATAAAATAAAAATATATAATAATTAAATAAAATAAAATAAGTAAAATAAAATAAATAAAATAAAATTGATGGGAAATATTAAAAATACTTACATCTAAAGTATTCGCTAAATAAATACTGTTTGTTTTTAAAACTTCCGCTTCGTCAAATTCCAAAGTTAGGGCGAAAGCTTTCGGTCCGATTTGTTCTAATCGTTCGCGTATCATCTGAGCAAACGGCATAACTCTATTCATGTATTTTTTTAATTCCGGTTTACTGGAAAGTTCGCTTGATAAAAGTTTATTTTCGGGTAACTTGTTGCCATTTTTCTAAAAAAGAAAAAATAATTTAGTAAAGATCATCATTTGAAATTAAGATTTCTCAATGAATTCGAGAAAAACTGACGGTTATAAAGGAACAGGGTCAATAAAAAGGAAGAAAATAAACGTTTTCAAGTCAAATGTTCATCTTATAACGAATGTTCGCTTTTTAAAGAATGAAACAAAGTCGTCAAGTGACAAACATTTAACATAAAGGTACCTTTAAACCAAACGAACAAAAATCTAGAGTCAGAACAAGTTTTACTGTAAATGGAAGCTCGTTTTCAGCGTTCACACGAAAATATCAAGGAGCAAAAATGAGAACCAATTCTTACACAATAGATATTTATTTACATCAGCCGCACGAATGCTCAGGTAAATTCTGTGATTTATAGTGTTTCGTTATATCTAACTCTGACAGCAATACTATAATTGTAAGTGCTGCATTTATTATTTTAATATAAGGAAATATTTGGGAATTATTAACGCATGAATATTGGTAGAACAACTGCCCGGAAAGCAGGAGATCTGGGTTCGGATACCAGTAAATAAGACATTTTTTTTCCTCTAACGCATTAATCCTTTCTTTAATTATTTCTTTCTATTTATTATTTTATCTCAAAAAGAAAAGAAAGAAAAGACCTTGGTGCATTTTGAATGCAAATTTTGAATTATAAGTGCAGTCGATTTCTGCCTGACTTTATAGTCATTGTTTTTTGCATTTTCCGGCGGTAAGATTCAAGAATCAAGTCTATCTTTTTTTTTGCTTCTTCAACATTACATTCTAGTAGATTTGCAATTTCCTGTCAAGCATCCTGTTTGCGAGTTGTATTTTTATAGTATTCCAAAGTCGAATCCCACAGACATTTGTATTTTCAGTAAGCTTCTATCATTAATAAACATTTTTCTTGAGATAAATGAATTAATTAATTATGAATCAACTCAGTAAGTATGTATTCAAATCATTAAAACACAAGAACCTTTGTATATTCTGTGAGTCACGTTTCTAAACCGATTTTTTCGTCAACTAAAACGTTCACAATTCGAACTCTAAGGGCAACTTAAATCTTACTTTGAAAACCATATTTATTTCTATTTCATCAAAAAAGAAAAAAAAAATGTTGAGTATATTTTAAAAGATTCTTAAAAAGAATTCAAGTGATTACTAGTAAAACTCATTTTTGAAGAAATCAAACAATTCTCTCACGACACAACAGCAAAATTCATGTGCAGACCATGAAATAAATGTCTCATGCGAAATTTACAAGACTTATGTCTACACATTAAAACTTGTTCGGGGAATAAAACTCATTATTTTATAAAGCTAGGTGTTTATAAGGAGATTAAAATCTTATGAGAGTTCCCTTTCATGAGAAATTTATCTCAAATGTTTCCACAAAACAGAGATATTTCTTTGGAAGTTTAAAAATTTTTCTCTCTTTGTTAATATTTTGAATTAGAAAGAAACCATTTATATTGTGGAGTAAGTTTATAAAAATATATAAACAAAAAGTGCTAACAAATAGTTGCAACTTATTATTTTACATCAGATTGATTTAATTAAGAAAAAATTCTTAAAAAGAAGAACTATGAATTTTGAATTTTTTAAACACACAAACATATCAAACCTTAAAGATAAAATAATTCTTAAAATTTTAATCAAAAAAAAAAATAAATAAATAAATAAATTAATAAATTTCAAGTTTTATTGTATAAAAAACTTAAATTAAAGTAAAATTTAACTAAATACTAACCTCGTAAGAATTTTTCATAGTAGTTAACACACAACTTTGCCACGGTGGAAAAGTTTTAGCAACCCAAATAGTAACCATATCGGGTTTACCCGGAACAACAGGTTTTGGATTATTTTTAGATGGTTTAGGCGGAGTTAAATAATTTTTCAAATGCCCCCTAAAAGATTGAGCAGCTTCCATTAAATACTCCGCCGATTTAATAAGAATCTCATCAACATCCCCGGCAACCGGCCAAAGACTTTTCACAATACTCTCGGTTTTACCAATCAAACCCCAAATATGTTCACAAACATGGGGACAAATCGGAGATAAAATTTGCGCTTGCACCTCAATATAACGCATAATTAATTTCCGATTTAAACCATCCATAGCAGATAATTTAATATAATTATCTCTAGAAGTTATCATTTCAAAAAATCCCGTTCGTAAGGCATCTTTAAAAAGCATATTTTCATAATTAGATTGGGTTTCGTTTATTTTTAAATTTATTTCAGATTGGAAAACTTTATCATTAAAGGTGGAAATTTCCCCATTTCTTAGATTGTTTTTATTTGTTAAAATTTCCTTCACCCATTCGATTAAAGTATAAAGTCTTAAAATACCAGCGTTTGCTACGGCTTCTAAAAAGTTTGCATCTTCGATTGAATCTCCGGCATCAGCAAGAGTTAATCTCATTCCATCAGCGCTAAATTTATTAATAGCTTCGCGTAAAGTTAAAAAATTTCCTTCCGATTTAGACATTTTTAATGAGTTTAAAAGTAAATGACCATTTGCTCGGACACCTTTCGGCCATTTAGTTTCATCTTCGGGCCATATAGCGCAATGATTATATAAGAAATAAGTTAAATGGTTTTGAACTAAATCTTTACCGGAAACTCTAACATCTATGGGATACCAATATTCAAATTCACTCCTCATTAAATCTAAAGATTCTTTTTTTATGGTGGTTTTGGGAAAAGGTGAGTTTTTAAAAAAGATATAATCCCAAACTTCCGGTGTCATTTCTTCGGGTTTAATCCCTAAAATATTAGGTTTATCCCCTTTAAAGCTATTACCTTGGATTAAATGGGATATTGTATAATAAGCGTTGTATATAGTTGAATCGGAAAGTGATTCAATTAACCAAGATTCATCCCAGGGTAATTTTGTACCAAGACCGTAAATTCTAGAACATGCGTGTTCTTGTAACCAATTTAAACAACCCTCAAAGTTTCTTCGGACTTCATCGTGATAACAATTTAATTTTTTTAATACTTCTCCGGCTTGTTCCTTCCAATTTTTTTCACCGTAATCTAAATACCATTGATCGCAAAGAGCAACAACACATTCATCCCCTGATCGAGATATAATTATTTTTTCAGGTTCGTAGTAAATAACAGCTTCGTTTCTTTCGATTAAAAATTTTTGTAAAGATTTTTTAACATCTTGTATTTTTTTACCTTTATATTCACCGACTAACATCACACCGTCATAAAATCCCTTTAAATAAACCATCTCTTTGGCTTCTTTTAATTTTTCTTTATCGTTTTGACTTTGGATTTTTAATTTTTCATAAACATTGACTGCGGATAAATTACCAAAATCTGGTACATCTATAATCGGGATTGGATTAAATGGTAAAACCATTTCGTCTTTAATTCCGTATTTTTCTCTAAAAGGGGGTTTGTTTTTTAAGTCGATTAAAGCTGCATAATCATCGGGTGAATCGGATGGAACGCTTGTAACAACTCCGGTTCCTTTATCTTCTTTTATGGTTAACATGGGTAAAGCGTAGATTTTTTCGTATGAAGTCATCGGGGCTTTTAAAGCGACTCCTAAAAGGTCTTCACCGAGGATTGAATTTAAGATTTTTATTTCACCTTCTTTTGGGGTGAATCCTTGATGGGACATGTTTCGTGCGGAACGGGAAGTACAGATGAAAATTTCTTTTGAGGTGGTTTCAAAAATTATATATTTCATATCCGGACGAATCCAACAATTTGTTTGGCCGTACATTGTTTCCGGTCTTAAAGTTGCTGCGACTAAATAAATTGGTTTTGAAGAAAATTCCCTAAAAAATAATTAAATTAGTTTATTTTATTCATTTTTATTTATTTATTTTATTATTTTTTTATTTATTTATTTTATTTTTTATTTATTTATTTATTTTATTTTTTATTTATTATTTTTTTTTGTAAAATTTAATAAAATAATAATTACTTTAATTTAATTGGAATTGGTTCTAAAACTTTCATCTTAATTAAGGTATATTCTTGAGGTCCGACACCTTCCCCGGATGATCTATCGTGATCCATGCAAGGTTGACCATCCTTCGGAGAGTAAATAGTGTAACGTTTACCAAATTGAACTTTGTTGCGTTCTTTTAAACGGATGAATTGCCAACGGACGAATTGATCATAAAATGGATTTGCATCGGTTGTTATAAAAGTTCTTCTCCAATCAACATGAACCCCACAGCTATTTAAATCATCAACAGCCAACGGTGGAAAATAATCCAACCAATAATCCGTATCGGCAAATTTAGCAATTTCTTCATCTTTCATCCCTAAACTTTGCATAATTTGCCATTGATATTTAGCACTACCAGCTTTAGCAACGGCTTTACTCTAAAAAAATTCATTTATATTACTTATTAAAACACATATAATTATAAATTATTTCATATTTAAAACCTATTTTAGTTTATAAAATCGTAAAATGGATTCTTTTTTAATTTAAAAAGTAAAAACCATGGTTGTAATATGGTTGACAGTTTTAAAAAATTGTTGTCATGGTAACCAATTTCTGGTTTATATATAGGTGTTTATAAATAACGTATTTTTATATTCATTAAAAATTCGTCTTAATTCGTAAAAATTTCTCTAAATTCGTCAAAATTTCTCTAAATTCTATTAAATTTACCTAAATTCTAACTAAATTAGATGTTAATTTTATAAAATTAGCTAAAATTTAATAAGAATTGACAAAATTAAAGTTAATTTGTTCAAAATTAGAGTTGATTTGTTCAAAATAAGAGTTGATTTGTTCAAAATTACAGTTGATTTGTTCAAAATTCGTCATAATTCGTGTTAATTTTATATTTGCTCAAAATTCGTCTTAATTCTTCAAAATTTCTCTAAATTCTATTTAATTTATCTAAATTTTAATTAAATTAGATGTTAATTTTATAAAATTAGCTTAAATTTAATAAAAATTGTCCATAATTAGAGTTGATTTGACCAAAATTAGAGTTGATTTGTTCAAAATTACAGTTGATTTGTTAAAAATTCGTCATAATTCGTGTTAATTTTATATTTGCTCAAAATTCGTCTGAATTCTTAAAAATTCGTCTTAATTCTTCAAAATTTCTCTAAATTCTATTAAATTTACCTAAATTTTAATTAAATTAGATGTTAATTTTATAAAATTAGCTTAAATTTAATAAGAATTGTCCAAAATTAGAGTTGATTTGTTAAAAATTCGTCTTAGTTCACCTAAATTTCTCTAAATTCCATTAAATTAAATGCAAATTTTGTAAAATTAGTTTACATTCAGAAAAAATTGATCGAAATTGGAGCTGACTTGTAAAAAATTCGTCGTCATTCGTGTTAGTTCTATAATATTCGTTAAAATTTCTCTAAATTCGTCAAAATTTCTCTAAATTCTATTTAATTTCTCTAAATTTTAATTAAATTAGATGTTAATTTTATAAAATTAGCTAAAATTTAATAAGAATTGACAAAATTAAAGTTAATTTGTTCAAAATTAGAGTTGATTTGTTCAAAATTACAGTTGATTCGTTAAAAATTCGTCATAATTCGTGTTAATTTTATATTTGCTCAAAATTCGTCTTAATTCTTCAAAATTTCTTTAAATTCTATTTAATTTATTTAAATTTTAATTAAATTAGATGTTAATTTTATAAAATTAGCTTAAATTTAATAAGAATTGTCCAAAATTAGAGTTGATTTGTCAAAAATTCGTCTTAATTCACCTAAATTTCTCTAAATTCCATTAAATTAAATGTAAATTTTGTAAAATTAGTTTACATTCAGGAAAAATTGATCGAAATTGGAGCTGATTTGTAAAAAATTCGCCATCATTCGTGTTAGTTCTATAATATTCGTTAAAATTTCTCTAAATTCGTCAAAATTTCTCTAAATTCTATTTAATTTATCTAAATTCTAATTAAATTAGATGTTAATTTTATAAAATTAGCTTAAATTTAATAAAAATTGTCCAAAATTAGAGTTGATTTGACCAAAATTAGAGTTGATTTGTTCAAAATTACAGTTGATTTGTTAAAAATTCGTCATAATTCGTGTTAATTTTATATTTGCTCAAAATTCGTCTTAATTCGTCAAAATTTCTCTAAATTCTATTTAATTTATCTAAATTTTAATTAAAACAGATGTTAATTTTATAAAATTAGCTTAAATTTAATAAGAATTGTCCAAAATTAGGGTTGATTTGTTAAAAATTCGTCTTAATTCACCTAAATTTCTCTAAATTCCATTAAATTAAATGCAAATTTTGTAAAATTAGTTTACATTCAGGAAAAATTGATCGAAATTGGAGCTGATTTGTAAAAAATTCGTCATCATTCGTGTTAGTTCTATAATATTCGTTAAAATTTCTCTAAATTCGTCAAAATTTCTCTAAATTCTATTTAATTCATCTAAATTCTAATTAAATTAGATGTTAATTTTATAAAATTAGCTTAAATTTAATAAGAATTGTCCAAAATTAGAGCTGATTTGTTCAAAATTAGAGTTGATTTGTTCAAAATTAGAGTTGATTTGTTCAAAATTACAGTTGATTCGTTAAAAATTCGTCATAATTCGTGTTAATTTTATATTTGCTCAAAATTCGTCTTAATTCTTCAAAATTTCTCTAAATTCTATTAAATTTATCTAAATTTTAATTAAAACGGATGTTAATTTTATAAAATTAGCTTAAATTTAATAAGAATTGTCCAAAATTAGAGTTGATTTGTTAAAAATTCGTCATAATTCGTGTTAATTTTATATTTGCTCAAAATTCGTCTTAATTCTTCAAAATTTCTCTAAATTCTATTTAATTTATCTAAATTTTAATTAAAATAGATGTTAATTTTATAAAATTAGCTTAAATTTAATAAGAATTGTCCAAAATTAGAATTGATTTGTTAAAAATTCGTCATAATTCGTGTTAATTTTATATTTGCTCAAAATTCGTCTTAATTCTTCAAAATTTCTCTAAATTCTATTTAATTTATCTAAATTTTAATTAAAACAGATGTTAATTTTATAAAATTAGCTTAAATTTAATAAGAATTGTCCAAAATTAGAGTTGGTTTGTTAAAAATTCGTCATAATTCGTGTTAATTTTATATTTGCTCAAAATTCGTCTTAATTCTTCAAAATTTCTCTAAATTCTATTTAATTTATCTAAATTTTAATTAAAATAGATGTTAATTTTATAAAATTAGCTTAAATTTAATAAGAATTGTCCAAAATTAGAGTTGATTTGTTAAAAATTCGTCGTAATTCGTGTTAATTTTATATTTGCTCAAAATTCGTCTTAATTCTTCAAAATTTCTCTAAATTCTATTAAATTTGTCTAAATTTTAATTAAAATAGATGTTAATTTTATAAAATTAGCTTAAATTTAATAAGAATTGTCCAAAATTAGAGTTGATTTGTTAAAAATTCGTCGTAATTCGTGTTAATTTTATATTTGCTCAAAATTCGTCTTAATTCTTCAAAATTTCTCTAAATTCTATTTAATTTATTTAAATTTTAATTAAATTAGATGTTAATTTTATAAAATTAGCTTAAATTTAATAAGAATTGTCCAAAATTAGAGTTGATTTGTTAAAAATTCGTCATAATTCGTGTTAATTTTATATTTGCTCAAAATTCGTCTTCATTCTTCAAAATTTCTCTAAATTCTATTTAATTTATCTAAATTTTAATTAAAACAGATGTTAATTTTATAAAATTAGCTTAAATTTAATAAAAATTGTCCAAAATTAGAGTTGATTTGTTCAAAATTAGAGTTGATTCGTTAAAAATTCGTCATAATTCGTGTTAATTTTATATATGCTCAAAATTCGTCTTAATTCTTCAAAATTTCTCTAAATTCTATTTAATTTATCTAAATTCTAATTAAATTAGATGTTAATTTTATAAAATTAGCTTAAATTTAATAAGAATTGTCCAAAATTAGAGTTGATTTGTCAAAAATTCGTCTTAATTCACCTAAATTTCTCTAAATTCCATTAAATTAAATGTAAATTTTGTAAAATTAGTTTACATTCAGCAAAAATTGATCGAAATTAGAGTTGATTTGTAAAAAATTCGTCATCATTCGTGTTAGTTCTATAATATTCGTTAAAATTGTTCTAAATTCGTCTAAATTTATCTAAATTCTATTTAATTTATCTAAATTCTAATTAAATTAGATGTTAATTTTATAAAATTAGCTTAAATTTAATAAGAATTGTCCAAAATTAGAGTTGATTTGTCAAAAATTCGTCTTAATTCACCTAAATTTCTCTAAATTCCATTAAATTAAATGCAAATTTTGTAAAATTAGTTTACATTCAGGAAAAATTGATCGAAATTCGAGCTGATTTGTAAAAAATTCGCCATCATTCGTGTTAGTTCTATAATATTCGTTAAAATTTCTCTAAATTCGTCAAAATTTCTCTAAATTCTATTTAATTTATCTAAATTTTAATTAAAACAGATGTTAATTTTATAAAATTAGCTTAAATTTAATAAGAATTGTCCAAAATTAGAGTTGATTTGTCCCAAATTAAAGTTGATTTGTTCAAAATTAGAGTTGATTTGTTAAAAATTCGTCATAATTCGTGTTAATTTTATATTTGCTCAAAATTCGTCTTAATTCTTCAAAATTTCTCTAATTTCTATTTAATTTATCTAAATTTTAATTAAAACAGATGTTAATTTTATAAAATTAGCTTAAATTTAATAAGAATTGTCCAAAATTAGAATTGATTTGTCCAAAATTAGAGTTGATTTGTTCAAAATTACAGCTAATTTGTTAAAAATTCGTCATAATTCGTGTTAATTTTATATTTGCTCAAAATTCGTCTTAATTCTTTAAAATTTCTCTAAATTCTATTTAATTTATCTAAATTTTAATTAAAATAGATATTAATTTTATAAAATTAGCTTAAATTTAATAAAAATTGTCCAAAATTAGAGTTGATTTGACCAAAATTAGAGTTGATTTGTTCAAAATTACAGTTGATTTGTTAAAAATTCGTCATAATTCGTGTTAATTTTATATTTGCTCAAAATTCGTCTTAATTCTTCAAAATTTCTCTAAATTCTATTTAATTTATCTAAATTTTAATTAAAACAGATGTTAATTTTATAAAATTAGCTTAAATTTGATAAGAATTGTCCAAAATTAGAGTTGATTTGTTAAAAATTCGTCTTAATTCACCTAAATTTTTCTAAATTCCATTAAATTAAATGCAAATTTTGTAAAATTAGTTTACATTCAGAAAAAATTGATCGAAATTGGAGCTGATTTGTAAAAAATTCGTCAACATTCGTGTTAGTTCTATAATATTCGTTAAAATTTTTCTAAATTCGTCAAAATTTCTCTAAATTCTATTTAATTTATCTAAATTCTAATTAAATTAGATGTTAATTTAATAAAATTAGTTAAATTCAGTAAAAATTGTTAGAAATTCGTCTAAATTTGTCAAAATTTCGACTTAATTTCATCAAAACTGCTTTTAACTTTATAAGAATTAAGAAAATTTGCTAAAAATTCGTTGTAATTCCCTTTAATTTTATATAATTGGTCTAAATTTAGTTAGAATTATCAAAAATTTGTCTTGATTTGTGAAAAATTCGTCTTGATTTATGAAAAATTCGTAGTTCGCGTTAATTTCATAAAATTCATTCAAATTCCGCAAAATTCTTAAAAAATTCGTCTTAATTTCACTAAAATCTCATTTAATTTTATAAAATTTGATAAAATTCGTCCAAGGTTAGTCTTAATTTCATCAAAATCTCATTTAATTTCATAAAATTCGACAAAATTCACTAAAAATTTTTCGTATTTAATGTTAATTTTATACAATTAGTCTAAATTTAGTAAAAAATATCAAAAAATCCTTTTGAATTGTCAAAAATTCGTCTTGATTTGTCAAAAATTCGTTATAATTCGCGTTAATTTCATAAAATTCATTCAAATTCCGCAAAATTCTTTAAAAATTCGTCTTAATTTCACTAAAATCTCATTTAATTTTATAAAATTTGATAAAATTCGTCCAAAGTTAGTCTTAATTTCATCAAAATCTCATTTAATTTAATAAAATTCGATAAAATTCACTAAAAATTCTTCGTAATTAATGTTAACTTTATATAATTAGTCTAAATTTAGTTAAAAATATCAAAAAATCCTTTTGAATTGTCAAAAATTCGTCCTGATTTGTTAAAAATTCGTCGTAATTCGCGTTAATTCCATAAAATTCGTTCAAATTCCGCAAAATTTTTAAAAAATTCGTCTTAATTTTACTAAAATCTCATTTAATTTTATAAAATTTGATAAAATTCGTCCAAAGTTAGTCTTAATTTCATCAAAATCTCATTTAATTTAATAAAATTCGATAAAATTCACTAAAAATTCTTCGTATTTAATGTTAACTTTATATAATTAGTCTAAATTTAGTTAAAAATATCAAAAAATCCTTTTGAATTGTCAAAAATTCGTCTTGATTTGTCAAAAATTCGTTATAATTCGCGTTAATTTTATAAAATTCGTTCAAATTCCGCAAAATTCTTAAAAAATTCGTCTTAATTTCACTAAAATCTCATTTAATTCTATAAAATTTGTTAAAATTCGTCCAAAGTTAGTCTTAATTTCATCAAAATTTCATTTAATTTAATAAAATTCGATAAAATTCACTAAAAATTCTTCGTATTTAATGTTAACTTTATACAATTAGTCTAAATTTAGTTAAAAATATCAAAAAATCCTTTTGAATTGTCAAAAATTCGTCTTGATTTGTCAAAAATTCGTTATAATTCGCGTTAATTTCATAAAATTCGTTCAAATTCCGAAAAATTCTTAAAAAAATCGTCTTAATTTCACTAAAATCTCATTTAATTTTATAAAATTTGATAAAATTCGTCCAAAGTTAGCCTTAATTTCATCAAAATCTCATTTAATTTAATAAAATTCGATAAAATTCACTAAAAATTCTTCGTATTTAATGTTAACTTTATATAATTAGTCTAAATTTAGTTAAAAATATCAAAAAATCCTTTTGAATTGTCAAAAATTCGTCTTGATTTGTCAAAAATTCGTTATAATTCGCGTTAATTTCATAAAATTCGTTCAAATTCCGCAAAATTCTTAAAAAATTCGTCTTAATTTTACTAAAATCTCATTTAATTTTATAAAATTTGATAAAATTCATCCAAAGTTAGTCTTAATTTCACCAAAATCTCATTTAATTTTATAAAATTTTAAAAATTCATTCAAAGTTAGTCTTAATTTCATCAAAATCTCATTTAATTTAATAAAATTCGACAAAATTCATTAAAAATTCGTCGTAATTATTGTTAATTTTATATAATTGCTTTAAATTTAATAAAAAAAGTATCAAAAATTTCTTAAACTTAGTAAAAATTCATAAAAAATATCAAAAATTCTACTTGTATTTAACTCATAACTACTTAAAAAACCTAAATTTAAAAAAAAACTAACTTTTTTTCCTTTACTCTTATCTTTTATAACAACATCATCGTCACAAACAACCTCCTGTTCTTCTACTTCCGGAAAAACCGGCGGATTACCGTACAATTCAATCTCCCGTTTTAATTTATCAGCGCAAGCTTTTATAGGCATTCCCGTACAATGAAACCCAAACGGAAATAAAGCATTCTTCCCTTTTAACCTTTGAAAACGAACGGCAAATTCACATTTAGATAGCGAAAAAGTATGTCCTAAATGTAATCGTCCGTTCATGTACGGATACGGAAAAGTACACATATATTTCTCATCGTTGGACTTTTTTGGTGTTTTAGGAGCGTCGATTTCATGGATTTTTTCCTTTTTCCATCTTTCCTGAACTTCACGTTCGATTTTTTGAAGGTATTCAACTTTAAATGTACCTTTTCTCTCACCCTATATGAAATAATTAAAGAAATTTGATTATTTTTGGGGTAAAATGTTGAAAAATAATTGTTAATAAGTGTTTTTAACTTACCATTTTTTAATTTATTAATGAACTAATGCATAAAAGCCTCTTTTTAACACATATGCTCACTAAAAAATGTCACATTGACAGTTTTTAAGTGAGGTTAGGAATATGTCAAAAGTGCTACCATCTATGCTTGAATCCTGAAAATAAGTTAAAATTTGGGAATAAATTTTCTTTATTTATTTATAAATTTTTGAAAAATTATAATAAAATGTTTTTATTTATTATAATAATAAATAAAACTGATGTAAATTAAAAAAAATTATGTATAAATTCTAATTAAAATGTAATTTTCTATCATAATTTATTAAAATGTCAATAGATGGCGAAATAAATCTTATTTTTAATCTTAATTAAGGATTAAGGACAATATGTCATATTTTCTCTTCCCAGAGGAAAACTAAAAGTCGTAGAAAATTCATTTTCGGTAAAAATAAAGATTAAGTTTTAATCTAAACCTTCAAAAAATTTCAAGTCTTATTAATAATTAGTTTTTGAGATATGATTTTTTAAAAAACGATTGATTTTTAATAATAAAAATTTTTTTATCAACTTTAAAAATTTTTTTTATTGTTTTGGCAATATTTAGAATAAAACGGTCTTTTTTAATTAAAAATAGAATGTTTTGGGTTTCATTTAGAAAAAAAATCAAATCAAAATCTTTAAAAATGAATTTTTGATGAATTTTTTAAAAAATGGTTAATTTTTTAACCTAAAAAAATTTTTACTAACTTTGAAAATTTTTTAAATTTTTTTGACAATATTTAGAATAAAACGGTCTTTTTAAATTAAAACTAGAATGTTTTGAGTTTCATTTAGAAAGAAAATCAAATCAAAATCTTTAAAAATGAATTTTTAATGAATTTTTAAAGTTAATAGAATTTTTTAGGTTAAGTGTCAAAAATTTTTTACCAACTTTAAAAATTTTTTTAATTTTTTTGACAACATTTAGAATAAAACGGTCTTTTTAAATCAAAACTAGAATGTTTTGGGTTTCATTTAGAAAAAAAATCAAACCAAAATCTTTAAAAATGAATTTTTTGTGAATTTTTAAAATTGACCGATTTTCTCAAGTTAGAAGTGTCAAAAATTTTTTACTAACTTTGAAAATTTTTTTAATTTTTTTGACAATATTTAGAATAAAACGGTCTTTTTAAATCAAAACTAGAATGTTTTAAGTTTCATTTAGAAAAAAAATCACATCAAAATCTTTAAAAATAAATTTTTGATGATTTTTTAAAATTAATCTTTCTTATTAAGTTTGGTTAAAACTATAAAAAATTTTTACCAACTTTAAGAATTTTTTTAATTTTTTTAACAACATTTAGAATAAAACGATCTTTTTTAAATAAAATTAGAATATTTTATGTTTCATTTAGAAAAAAAATCAAAATAAAATCTTTAAAAATGAATTTTTGGTGAATTTTTAAAATTGATCGATTTTCTAAAATTAGGTAGAAGTGTCCAAAATTTTTTACCAACTTTGAAATTTTTTTAAATTTTTTTGACAACACTTGGAACAAAACGGTCTCTTTTAATTAAAATTAGAATGTTTTAAGTTTCATTTAGAACAAAAATCAAATCAAAATCTTTAAAAATGAATGTTTAATGAATTTTTTAAAAAATGGTTAATTTTCTAACCTAAAAAATTTTTTACCAACTTTGAAAATTTTTTTAATTTTTTTGACAACACTTGCAATAAAACGGTCCTTTTAAATCAAAACTAGAATGTTTTAAGTTTCATTTAGAAAAAAAATCAAACCAAAATCTTTAAAAATGGATTTTTAATGAATTTTTAAAGTTAATTTTCTTAAGTTAAAAAAGTGTCAAAATTTTTTTCCGACTTTGAAAATTTTTTTAATTTTTTTGATAACACTTGGAATAAAACGGTCTTTTTTAATTAAAAATACATGATTTAGGTTTCATTTAGAAAAAAAATCAAATCAAAATCTTTAAAAATGAATTTTTAATGAATTTTTTAAAAAATGGTTAATTTTCTAACCTAAAAAATTTTTTACCAACTTTGAAAAATTTTTTAAATTTTTTGACAACACTTGAAATAAAACGGTCTTTTTTAATTAAAATTAGAATGTTTTAAGTTTCATTTAGAAAAAAAATCAAACCAAAATCTTTAAAAATGGATTTTTAATGAATTTTTAAAGTTAATTTTCTTAAGTTAAAAAAGTGTCAAAATTTTTTTCCAACTTTGAAATTTTTTTTAATTTTTTTGACAACACTTGGAATAAAACGGTCTTTTTTAATTAAAAATACAATGATTTAGGTTTCATTTAGAAAAAAAATCAAATCAAAATCTTTAAAAATGGATTTTTAATGAATTTTTAAAGTTGATCGATTTTCTTAAGTTAAAAGTATCAAAAATTTTTTACCAACTTTGAAAATTTTTTTAATTTTTTTGACAACATTTAGAATAAAACGGTCTTTTTAAATCAAAACTAGAATATTTTAAGTTTCATTTAGAAAAAACATCAAATCAAAATCTTTAGAAATGAATTTTTGATAAATTTTTAAAGTTAGTTTTCTTAAATTAAAAAAGTGTCAAAAATGTTTACCAACTTTGAAAATTTTTTTAATTTTTTTGATAACACTTGGAATAAAACGGTCTTTTTTAATTAAAAATACAATGATTTAGGTTTCATTTAGAAAAAAAATCAAATCAAAATCTTTAAAAATGAATTTTTTATGAATTTTTTAAAAAATAGTTAATTTTCTAACCAAAAAAAATTTTTGCTGACTGAAAATTTTTTTAAATTTTTTGACAACACTTGAAATAAAGCGGTCTTTTTTAATTAAAATTAGAATGTTTTAAGTTTCATTTAGAAAAAAAATCAAATCAAAATCTTTAAAAATGAATTTTTGACGAATTTTTAAAAATTGACTATTGTTATTTAATAAAATCCTACTTAGAAAATAATCTCTAATACAATTTTTTTCAACCAAATTGAAGATGCAAATGTATGAAATTAAAATATACTTCCAGGTGTTAAAAAACCCATAAAGATACAAATCCGAACCATCTGCTTATAAAATAACTGACCAATTGACTCCTAATTATCAAAAAGCCCTTTAAAAAATCGTAAAGGGCAGCTGAAACTTCTTCAAAATAAAAACCCCAAGACCTTTATATTCATAAATTAACCCCACCTACGAATACTCCAGGTGTATGCGGGTTTTAACCATTTAAAACTGATACCAGATAATGATTCTCCAGTCGATTTTTAGTTGGTTCGAAAAGCTCTCCAACGAAAAGAAGCTTTACTAAAATGTCTTCTTCGTGTAACCCGAGTCGTACTTTTTACCCGAACCGATGGGATAATGTCCACGAGTGGTTGGAAAGAAACGATCAGATGACGGCGCCGAAAAGAGCAGATGCCGACGATTTCGAAGGTGGAACGACGTCAGAAAGCGAGAAGTTTGAGAATAAGTTCGATGGTAAGAAGAATAAGAGGTACGTTCACGTGCCACATAGTGAAAAGCCGCCTTTAGTCGTGGCTAGGAGGAATGCCAGGGAAAGAAGAAGAGTCCAAGCGGTGAATAGTGCTTTTACCAAGTTAAGAAAAGCTATACCTTTGGATAATAACAGGTAGTTGAGGAAAAAAAAAGTAGGGTGAAATTTGATCGTTTTGGGTTTGGAATAAAAATCTGTGTTAAAAAAAAGTGTCAAAATAACTCAAAATACCTCAAAATAATTCAAAAGAATTTAAAATAATTCAAAAGAATTTAAAAGAATTTAAAATAAGACACCTTTTTTTACTTTTTATTTTATTTTTTTAGAGGGAAACGTGTTAGTAAAGTAAAAACACTTAAATATGCTATTAGATACATTCAGGGTTTGATGGATTTATTAAATGAAGGGGTTGGTTATAATTTGGTAAGGTTTTGACTTGTATTTGGACTTGTATTTTAATTTTATGTCCCTTGTAGAATTTTTTTAGGTATGATTTGGAAGATTTTCTTGGATATGAAGACTCATTTTAATTATCTTTGTGGATTTTTTTTTTGTGAAGTGAAAATAATTTTAATTTCTAGTCAATTCTAGTCGAGATAATAACTTAAATGTCTATTTTTTTCGTTTATTGTATATAATTTTATCATGAAATAAAGATTATTAAATGATTGCTTTTTATTTTTAAATTTACAATTAGTCAATTTTTAAAAATTCGTCAAAAATTGATTTTTAAAGATTTTGATTTGATTTTTTTTCTAAATGAAACTTAAAACATTCTAGTTTTGATTTAAAAAGACCGTTTTATTCTAAATGTTGTCAAAATATTTAAAAAAATTTTTAAAGTTGGTAAAAAATTTTTTAGGTTAGAAAATTAACCATTTCTTAAAAAATTCATCAAAAATTCATTTTTAAAGATTTTGATATGATTTCTTTTCTAAATGAAACTTAAAACATTGTAGTTTTGATTTAAAAAGACTGTTTTATTCTAAAAGTTGTCAAAAAAATTTAAAAAATTTTCAAAGTTGATAAAAAATTTTTTAGGTTAGAAAATTAACCATTTTTTAAAAAATTCATCAAAAATTAATTTTTAAAGATATTGATTTGATTTTTTTCTTCTAGATGAAACTTAAAACATTCTAATTTTAATTAAAAAAGACCGTTTTATTTCAAGTGTTGTCAAAAAATTTAAAAAAATTTTCAAAGTTGGTAAAAAATTTTTTAGGTTAGAAAATTAACCATTTCTTAAAAAATTCATCAAAAATTCATTTTTAAAGATTTTGATTTGATTTTTTTTCTAAATGAAACTTAAAATATTCTAATTTTAATTAAAAAAAACCGTTTTATTCCAAGTATTGTCAAAAGAATTAAAAAAATTTTCAAAGTTGGTAAAAATTTTTTTAGGTTAGAAAACTAACAATTTTTTTAAAAAATCATCAAAAATTCATTTTTAACCATTTTGATTTGATTTTTTTTCTAGATGAAACTTAAAACATTTCAATTTTAATTAAAAAAGACCGTTTTATACCAAGTGTTGTCAAAAAAATTAAAAAAATTTTCAAAGTTGGTAAAAATTTTTTTAGGTTAGAAAATTAACAGTTTTTTAAAAAATTCATCAAAAATTCATTTTTAAAGATTTTGTTTTGATTCTTTTTCTAGATGAAACTTAAAACATTCTAATTTTAATTAAAAAAGACTGTTTTATTCTAAATGTTGTCAAAAAAATTTAAAAAATTTTCAAAGTTGGTAAAAATTTTTTTAGGTTAGAAAATTAACCGTTTTTTAAAAAATTAATCAAAAATTCATTTTTAAAGATTTTGATTTGATTTTTTTTCTAAGTGAAACCCAAAACATTCTAGTTTTGATTTAAAAAGGCTGTTTTATTGTAAATGTTATCAAAAAAATTAAAAAAATTTTCAAAGTTGGAAAAAATTTTGACACTTTTAACCTAAAAAAAATCGATCAATTTTAAAAATTCATCAAAAATTCATTTTTAAAGATTTTGATTTGATTTTTTTTCTAAATGAAAGCTAAAATATTCTAGTTTTGATTAAAAAAGACCGTTTTATTCTAAATGTTGTCAAAAAAATTAAAAAAAATTTTCAAAGTTGGTAAAAAATTTTTTAGGTTTGAAAATTAACGATTTTTTAAAAAATTCATCAAAAATTCATTTTTAAAGACTTTGATTTGATTTTTTTTCTAAATAAAACCTAAAATATTCTAGTTTTGATTTAAAAAGACCGTTTTGTTCTAAATGTTGCCAAAAAAATTAAAAAAATTTTCAAAGTTGGAAAAAATTTTTTACACTTTTTTAACTTAAGAAAATTAACTTTAAAAATTTATCAAAAATTCATTTTTAAAGATTTTGATTTGATTTTTTTTCTAAATGAAATTTAAAACATTCTAATTTTAATTAAAAAAGACCGTTTTATTCTAAATGTTGTCAAAAAATTTAAAAAAATTTTCAAAGTTGGTAAAACATTTTTGACATTTTTCATTTAAGAAAACCCAACTTTAAAAATTCATTAAAAATTCATTTTTAAAGATTTTGATTTGATTTTTCTTCTAAATGAAACCTAAAACATTCTAGTTTTGATTTAAAAAGACCGTTTTATTCTAAATGTCGTTAAAAAAAATTAAAAAAATTTTCAAAGATATCGAAGATTTTTAACCGAACCTAACCTTAAAAATTTTAGACAACTTTAAAAATTCGTACAGAGTTTATTTATGGAAATTAAGATGAAAAAATTTAAAGAAAGATAAATTAAACATTCTAATTTTTACTAGAATTAACAAATTTGTTCTAATTATTACCAAAGAATTTATAAAAATTTCCAAACACATTAAAAAATTTTGGGTGAATTAATTAAACTTTTATTTTATTTAAGTCTATAAATTTGCGAAGAAATAAACTAAAAAAAGAAGCTTGTTTTATTTAACCTTGTATTAAAGGAAGGAAATTAAAGTTGAGAAACCGTGTTAAAAATACCGGTCACTAAAGTAACCGGAAGTACACCGTCGTACCGACTAATTCGACGCAGGAAGTCCTAAGGATTGTGTCGAAAGATTCGTTTCGCCTGAATTAAACCGTCGTCGTGGCTATTGTTTCCCCGTCGTAGCAGCCATTACTTGCACAACTCGCGAATTACATAAAACCATAAGAAGAAAACAAAACCGGAGCCACACGTGGTTTTAATACGCAATAAAGACCACTTCTTCCTCATCCTCGTCGTTCGCCTTTCGAACGGATGACATCACGGTGTCGTTTTAGCCGTTGACGGACTCGAAAGAACGGTCCCAATTGATCAATTTGCAGGAGAAAAAATTAACACACAATGGACTCCGGCTTGGCTTACGAATCGGGAGCGGAAAAGTCGTTTCTGCCCACGCACCTTTTACAAGGGGACAAACCGGGAAAATGCCGAGTTACGTAAATCACCGAACGAACGACCGGTCGAGTGTCGTGACATAATATTATAAAGGCAATTGAGCAAACAGAACGAAGCGGCGTGTTAGTTCATCGTTTACCAAACCGACTTTTACTTCCTACTTCCAGTGATATCCTACTCGCGGTTTTAAAAAAATTCTTCCAACCGTTAGGTTTCATATTGACGGTTATTATGTTTATGTTTTTCCTTTTTCCGGGAAGACACATAATTAACGATCTATTTCTTATGTGTGTTTTACTTCCGGGAAATGTGGTATACTCATTTTATTAATTAATCTTAAAAAAACTTTTATAAGTATTCAATTTTTAAAAATTCATATCTCAAAAACTAATTTTTGTTGAGACTTGAAATTTTATTACGATTTAGATTTATATTTTATCTTTATTTTTGCCAAATATAAATATTCTACGACTTTTAGTTTTTCTCTCAGAAGAGAAAATGTCTCTTAATGTCAATAAAAATTTATCAATTTTAACCAATTTTTAAAAATTCATCAAAAATTCATTTTTAAAGATTTTGATTTGATTTTTTTTCTAGATGAAACTTAAAGCATTCTAGTTTTGATTTAAAAAGACCGTTTTATTGTAAATATTGTCAAAAAAATTGAAAAAATTTTCAAAATTGGGAAAAATTTTTGACACTTTTTTAACTTAAGAAAATTAATTTTAAAAATTCATCAAAAATTCATTTTTAAAGATTTTGATTTGATTTTTGTTCTAAATGAAACCCAAAACATTCTAATTTTGACTTAAAAAGACCGTTTTATTATAAATGTTGTCAAACAATTATAAAAAATTTTCAAAGTTGGGTAAAAAATTTATTTATTGTTTAAAATCAATCATTTAAAAAAAATCATACCTAAAAAACTAATTGTTGTTGAGACTTGAAATTTTATTACGATTTAGATTTATATTTTGTCTTTATTTTTGCCAAATATAAATATTCTACGACTTTTAGTTTTTCTCTCAGAAGAGAAAATGTCTCTTAATGTCAATTAAAATTTATCAATTTTAACCAGTTTTCAAAAATTCATCAAAAATTCATTTTTAACCATTTTGATTTGATTTTTTTTTAAATGAAACTTAAATCATTCTAATTTTAATTAAAAAAGACCGTTCTATTCCAAGTGTTGTCAAAAAAATTAAAAAAATTTTCAAAGTTGGAAAAAATTTTTGACACTTTTTTAACTTAAGAAAATTCACTTTTACAATTTTTAACCAAATTTGAGAAATCATACAGACTTTATTTATGAAAATTTTATAATAAATTCATAACATATGTTAGATTGAAATCTCTATTTTGCGATAAAACCATCAAATTTATTCCAATTGTTGCAGAAAAATTTTAAAAAATTTTCAAAGTTACCAAAGATTTTTAATCTAACCTAATCTTCAAAAATTTGTTCAACTTTAAAAAATCCCCCAGACTTTATTTATAAAGATTAAGGGATGATTTTTGATTTAAATGAAAGATAAAAGAATCTATTTTGGAATAAAAAAGTCAAATTTGTTCTAATTTATACCAAAAAAATTAAAAAAATTCTTAAAGTTGGTAAAAATTTTTGACAGTTAACTAACCTAACTTTTTAAAAAAATTTGATCAAGTTTAAAAAATCGCCCAGACTTTATTTTTAAAGATTAAGAAACGATTTTTTTCTAAATTAAATTTAAAACATCTTATTTTAATATATAAAAGACAGATTTACTTTAAGTGTTACCAAAAAAATTAAAAAAATTTTCAAAGTTGGAAAAAATTTTTGACACTTTTTTAACTTAAGAAAATTAACTTTAAAAATTCATTAAAAATTCATTTTTAACCATTTTGATTTGATTTTTCTTCTAAATGAAACTTAAAACATTCTAATTTTAATTAAAAAAGACCGTCTTATTCCAAGTATTGTCAAAAAAATTAAAAAAATTCTCAAAGTTGGAAAAAATTTTTGACGCTTTTTTAATTTATGAAAATTAACTTTAAAAATTCATTAAAAATTCATTTTTAACCATTTTGATTTGATTTTTCTTCTAAATGAAACATAAAACATTCTAGTTTTAATTAGAAAAGACCGTTTTGTTCCAAGTGTTGTCAAAAAAATTAAAAAAATTATCAAAGTTGGAAAAAATTTTTGACACTTTTTTAACTTAAGAAAATTAAATTTAAAAATTCATAAAAAAATGATTTTTAAAGATTTTGATCTGATTTTTTTTCTAAATGAAACTTAAAACATTCTAGTTTTAATTAAAAAAGACCGTTTTATTTCAAGTCTTGTCAAAAAAATTAAAAAAAATTTCAAAGTTGGTAAAAATTTTTTTAGGTTAGAAAGTTAACCGTTTTTTAAAAAATTCATCAAAAATTCATTTTTAAAGATTTGATTTGACTTCTTTTTCTAAATGAAACTTAAAACATTCTAATTTTGATTTAAAAAGACCGTTTTATTCTAAATGTTGTCAAAAAATTTAAAAAAATGTTCAAAGTTGGTAAAAAATTTCTTAGGTTAGAAAATTAATCATTTTTAAAAAAATTCATCAAAAATGCATTTTTAAAAATTTTGATTTGGTTTTTTTTCTAAATGAAACTTAAAACATTCTAATTTTAATTAAGAAAGAACGTTTTATTCCAAGTGTTGTCAAAAAAATTAAAAAAATTTTCAAAGTTGGTAAAAAATTTTTTAGGTTAGAAAATTAACCATTTTTTAAAAGATTCATCAAAAATTCATTTTTAAAGATTTTGATTTGATTTTTTTTCTAAATGAAATTAAAATCATTCTAATTTTACCTAAAAAAGACCGTTTTACTCCAAGTGTTGTCAAAAAAATTAAAAAAATTTTCAAAGTTGGTAAAAAAAAATTTATTTTTAAAAATCAATCATTTAAAAAAAAATCATATCTCAAAAACTAATTATTAATATGACTTGAAATTTTATGAAGATTTAGATTGAAACTTAATCTTTATTTTCACCAAAAATGAAATTTCTACGGCCTTTCATTTTTCTCACAGAAGAGAAAATGTCTCTTAATCTCAATTAAAATTTCTCAATTTTTAAAAATTCATATCAAAGAAACTAATTGTTGTTGAGACTTGAAATTTTATGACGATTTAGTTTGAAATATAATCTTTATTTTTACCAAAGATGAATTTTCTACGACTTTTAGTTTTTCCTATAAGTATAATGTACCTTTGTACAATGCGAGACCATTATCAGTAGTGTTCGTGAGGTTGGTAAAGTTGATCAGATCTAAAGCACGACACAGGAAGCGTATCGAAAATAAATCAAGTCGAAACAGGAAATTGCCAGTTGTGCAATCGACGCTGGGAGAACGGCCGCAGCCGGTGGTGACCGCTCCTCAGCCTCTTAAAGACTCGGTATATCTCGGTCGAGTCAATAAGCAAACACACCGGCTCGTTACATACCCTACCTGTTACATACCGGTTAAGAAAACGTTTGGTTTCGGTTATTTAATAAGTTGTTTAACGTTTAATTTATTTATACGTTCAATTTAGTCGGCTTATAATGACGTAATTAAAACTTCAAAGTAGCAATATACAGGAAATAATATATAAGGGAGATCCTGTGGCGAGGCTAGATTCGTTTGAAAGGAGGAAAGGCGAGATAAATAGGCGGTTCTTCGATTTACGATTATTTATGATATCGGAAAATGTAGGTATTATGCAAAACAAATTCCACGATATTACAACGTCCGGGATGTGAACGTTAGGATATCCTTAAGAATAAAAATAATAAATAGTTTCGGTGAAAATATGTTAATTTGTTTTTGGAAATTTTTAAAAATTTATCATAAATAGAGTAAATTTGATTGTTTTAATCAAAAATAGATGTTTTAATCTACCCTTCTTGCAATTTTCTCATCTTAATTCCCATAAATAAACTCTATGAGATTTTTTAAAATTACTCAAAATTTTTAAGGTTAGTTTCGGTAAAAAATCATCGAGTCTTTGAAAATTTTTTTAAATTTTTTAATAACAATTAGGGTAAATTTGATGAATTGAATTAAAAATAGAGTTTTTAATCTATCATTATCCAAAAAACTTTTTCTTAATTTCCATAAATAAACTCTCTACGATTTTTTAAATTTCCCCCTAAATTTATAAAATTTAGTAAAAATCCTTCGACATTTTGGAATTTTTTATAAATTTTTTGGTTATAAATAGAAAAAATTTATTTGATTTAATGAAAAATAGATATTTTAAGTTACCTTTCTTTAGATATTTTCGTCTTAATTCCCATAAATAAACTCTGCAGGATTTTTTAAAATTACTCAAAATTTTTAAGGTTAGTTTCGGTAAAAAATCATCGATGTCTTTGAAAATTTTTTTAAATTTTTTAATAACAATTAGGGAAAATTTGATGAATTGAATTAAAAATAGACTTTTTAATCTATCATTATCCAAAAATTTTTTCCTTAATTTCCATAAATAAATTCCCTGCGATTTTTTAAATTTCGATACTTCTATGATATTTTTAACGACTTGATCGTGTTTCCGTTATTACAAGTAACGGATAGGAAAAGGAAATATTTGCCGGTATAATTATAAGTAGGTTGTTAAAATTACGTGAAGCGAACGAACTGGAAAGGTTTCCTCAGGAAATTCGTCTTTTACAAACGTAAAATTATCCTTCCGGAACTTTTTCCAAGGTTGTTTTTACAAATTTTATTTTATTTTATTATTATTTATTTATTTTCTAATACAAATAATTTATTTTTTAATACAAATAATTTATTTTTTAATAAAAATAAAAATTTTTCAAGGTAGTAGAAAGTAAAACACCATATGATTAAAGATCCGGATCTATATAATCATCATCACTGAAAAAGAAACCAAAGAAAAGAAATGTCAAGGATAAATTTACACCGACGAACTTCCTCTTAAAAGGCAACACGCGTCAGAAGAAAATTATTATCCGGATTCGATTCATAAAGAATATAAATTAATATTAAATTAATTTTAAATAAGAATTTTCATCATTCAAGTTGAATCAAGTTAATCAAATTTGGACAAAGCTGAGATATTAAAAACAGTATAAATAACACTAAATAGACTACATAACACAACGTGTGTTTCAATCATTCTTGATAGACTTTACAATTTTACTTGAAAACAAACAAATTAATGTTACACGTGGTTATCGTTAAAATTTTAACCTTCAGAAGAATTTAAAAACTCCATTTATAACAATCCCTAAAATGTTAGTTTTTTACCAACTTTAAATTTTTTTAAATTTTTTTGACAACACTTAAAATAAAACGACCTTTTTAAATAAAAACTAGAATGTTTTAAGTTTCATTTAGAAAAAAAAAATCAAATCAAAATCTTTAAAATTCAATTTTTTATGAATTTTTTAAAAAATGGTTAATTTTCTAACCTAAAAAATTTTTTACCAACTTTGAAAATTTTTTTAATTTTTTTGACAACACTTGGAATAAAACGACCTTTTTTAATTAAAATTAGAATGTTTTGGGTTTCATTTAGAAAAAGAATCAAATCAAAATCTTTAAAAATGAATTTTTTAAAAAATGATTAATTTTCTAACCTAAAAAAATTTTTACCAACTTTGAAAATTTTTTTAACTTTTTTGACAACACTTGGAATAAAACGACCTTTTTTAATTAAAATTAGAATGATTTAGGTTTCATTTAGAAAAAAAATCAAATCAAAATGTTTAAAAATGAATTTTTTATGAATTTTTTAAAAAATGGTTAATTTTCTAACCTAAAAATTTTTTTTCCAACTTTGAAAATTTTTTTAAATTTTGTGACAACACTTGAAATAAAACGGTCTTTTTTAATTAAAATTAGAATGTTTTGAGTTTCATTTTGAAAAAAAATCAAATCAAAATGGTTAAAAATGAATTTTTTATGAATTTTTTAAAAAATTAATTTTCAAATTAAAAAAAAATTTTACCAACTTTGAAATTTTTTTTAATTTTTTTGACAACACTTGGAATAAAACGACCTTTTTTAATTAAAATTAGAATGTTTTAAGTTTCATTTAGAAAAAAATCAAATCAAAATGGTTAAAAATGAATTTTTTATGAATTTTTTAAAAAAATAATTTTCAAATTAAAAAAAATTTTACCAACTTTGAAATTTTTTTTAATTTTTTTGACAACACTTGGAATAAATCGGTCTTTTTTATATAAAACTAGAATGTTTTAAGTTTCATTTAGAAAAAGAATCAAATCAAAATGTTTAAAAATGAATTTTTGATGAATTTTTAAAGATTTTGATGAATTTTTAAAATTTTCTTTTAAGTTAAAAAAGTGTTGAAAATTTTTTCCAACTTTGAAAATTTTTTTAAATTTTTTGACAACACTTGGAATAAAACGACCTTTTTTAATTAAAATTAGAATGTTTTAAGTTTCATTTAGAAAAAAAATCAAATCAAAATGGTTAAAAATGAATTTTTTATGATTTTTTTTTTTAAATGGTTAATTTTCTAAATTAAAAAAATTTTACCAACTTTGAAATTTTTTTTTAATTTTTTTGACAACCCTTAGAATAAAATGGTCTTTTTTAATTAAAATTAGAATGTTTTAAGTTTCATTTAGAAAAAAAATCCAATCAAAATGTTTAAAAATGAATTTTTGATGAATTTTTAAAATTTTCTCAATTTTTTAAAAAATAGTTAATTTTCTAACCTAAAAAAATTTTTACCAACTTTGAAAATTTTTTTAAATTTTTTGACAACACTTGGAATAAAACGACTTTTTTTAATTAAAATTAGAATGTTTTAGGTTTCATTTAGAAAAAAATCAAATCAAAATGGTTAAAAATGAATTTTTGATGAATTTTTTAAAAAATTAATTTCTAACAAAAAAAATTTTACTAACTTTGAAAATTTTTTAGGTACGAATTGGTAATATCTCGAATTGCCATTCAGCAAGGTCAAATATAATCGTTTCCTTCGTTCCCGTGAGAACACTATTAATCCGAGTCGCAATTTCAACGTCACGACGGATATCCCGTTCGCAGCTTCCATATACATCCCGTTAGGCGAAGATGGAGAACGGAGAGGACGCGGAATGCCGGAGAAAAAACCACTCGCGTGTGGATGCGAGAGATGTAACAGGAAGTGATTCCGACGTGGCCGACGGCTATGTTCTCCGTTATCATGGTACGCTTTCAACGTCAATCGACCATCTCTATAACGCATCCATCTTAAAAATTCTTCGAGGAACTTAACTTTTAAGTAAAGATACTTAGAAGTTATCTTCATGCTAAGAATCATCATCTAAGAAAACCTTCAGAAGATATATGATTTCATTTAGTATAGTTTACTAAAATTTTATGTATAGTTAGACTTAACTCCCAAAAAGAAAAACTCTTCTTAAGATTTAAAAAAGTCCTTAGATTAATAAAGTTCTCACGGGATTCGTTCCTTTTCCGCGTTCCATTTGTAACCCGGACTCTCTAAACACCGCCAAAACATTAGCATACGTCCGCGAGTTCGAACACGTTCACGCTCAATTGCGATCTCGGCATCGTAGGCTGGGAGTGGACAGGAAGCGCAAAAACGTCCGCGACTCTCCCAATTAAGTCCAAGATGGAGTGCGTAACAGTACACCGAGAGATAAAGATATCTCACGGGCCCAGACCGAGCCAGCCAGCTTTTGCGTTCGCGTTCGCATCTCAGCATCTTTCGGCATCCTCAGGAAGGTCAATGGTATAAATACGCACGTAGGACGGGATTTCTGTAGGCGGACAAACAATTACTTACGTCATCTACGATTCGATTTCGCACGTATTATATTCATCGTACTAAAATTTTTATTTTTCATGACTAAAATGAAGTCAAAGTGAAGTCTCAAAAATGAAGTCCAAGTATAGAATAATAGAACAGAATAAAGAGTAAAGTTAAAGCCACACACATATACAATTTAAATCTTGCTATTAATTGACTTGAAACGTAACCGTGCTGTGTTATAGCAGTAGAAAGACGGAGATATACGCAGCAGCAGGAGCTGACTGACAGCTTAAGAATCCGGATGTAAGCACCAGATCGGCCCACACGTTCTCCTCGGCCAAGACAAGACTTAACAAAACGTAAAATAAGGAAGTTATAAAACGAACTTTACGATTTAACTTAATCAATTTTTTGTTACAATTTTGACTTTATCTTTTGGGCAAAAAAAATCTTTTTGGAGTTGTCAAAAAATTTGTCAAAAAGTTAAAAAAAATTTGTCAAAAAGTTAAAAAAATTTGTGAAAAAGTTAAAAAAATTTGTCAAAAAGTTTAAAAAAATTTGTCAAAAACTTAAAAAAAAATGTCAAAAAATTAAAAAAAATTTGTCAAAAAGTTAAAAAAAATTTGTCAAAAACTTAAAAAAATTTGTCAAAAAATTAAAAAAAAAATTGTCAAAAAGTTAAACAAAATTTGTCAAAATTCTAAAAATTAAAATGTTTCATATCCTGTTAAAAGAGGAAGAATGCGAACCGAGACAAAAACTTCGAAACGCTTAATTCGTCGGTTCTTTACGAGACGATTAAGTAGATGTCGCCAGAGTAGTTATGCCGAAGCAGCTGACCAGTTCCATACTGGTGACCCGAGTGATCTCCTCAATTGGCTTGATTGGGCTGATTATTCTTAATGGTCTAATTTGGTGAGAGAAAAGGTGGCACTTTTAGAAGAATTATGTAATAATTGCCGCTATTTATAGCCGGGGATATTAATTCTTCTCGTGGGTTGTTATTAGCCGGGGGATTATGATTTATTTTTAGGGCGCCGTTATTAAATCAAGGCGAGGATGGTTTTCCGAGTAGGCAATTACTGAATATTCCGAATGCGTTCTAGATTTGGGTGGTCGACGTGACCTTCTAAAACGGTTCAAATTAACAACTTTAATTGTAACCGTCGCTATACTACTTGTCTCCATTTATCTTCTTATTACTTATCTTCTTATTATTTATCTTTTTATTACTTATCTTTTTATTATTTATCTTCTTATTTTTCTTTATGATTATTATTTTTCACTTCCTGACCATCAACAAAAAAAAATTCCAACGCACACATACCTCCTTGTTGCGTTGCATCCTTGTTGGTGCGGTACGAGTGTGCGTGTCAGGTTTCGTAAACGTGGCAACGTCGCCGAGGCCCAAGAATGTGACCAAGAGGACGGAAGGAAGGAGTAAGAGGGGCAAAGGAGCGGCAATGGCGCTGCTGGATCAGTCGCTGACCTTGCAAGGAGATGAACACCGACCAAACTCCGGTCTTTAATGTGCTGCTTGAGCGTTCAGGCCGTTCGTTCCAGCCGAAGAAGGCCAGCCAACGCGGAGTCGGCAGAAGAACAAGGAAGAAGAGAAATGAAAAGAGAGGGGAGGGGGACGAAAAGCACTCGCATCAACCGGATGTACAAAAGGCAAAAAGAAGAGTTTTGTGGAGGCTACGAGATGAGAGATGCTCTCATACTCAAAACCAAACTTTGAAACGATTTTAAATTTTAACCAAGTTGATGACAAAAAGTTTCTTCTTTTAAAGTTTGAAGCAAAACTCAAAATTCCTTTCTAGTAAAAAAAGGGTATAAATTAAATACCCAGTATTACACTTGAATGTAAAGTAGACATACACGGTATATTATTTAATTGCTCAGTAAAAAACTAGACGCTCAGTATTAATATAAATATTCAGTACGGAAACTAAATGACCATTAAAAATGTTAAATGCAGGGTCAATATACTAAACGCTCAGTAAAAATCCTAAATGTTACAAATCTTAACTCTTTAGTAATTATACCAAATAATCAGTAAAAAATCGAAACTACTTTAAAAAAAATAATATGCTCATTTCAAAACTCAACAAAACTTGAACAAATTTAAAAAATCGTACTGAGGCTATTTCTGGAAATTCAGAAAAAAATTTTTAAATAGAAATACATTAATCCATCTATTTTATGCTAAACAAATCAAATTTATGGTAGCTGTTTCCAAAAAAATTTTTAAAATTCCCGAAGTCATCGACGATTTTTGACCGAATCCGAAAAAATTTGAACAAATTTGAAAAATCGTACTGAGCTTATTTATGAAAATTTTGAAAAGCTTTTTTAAATAGAAATACATTAACATATCTATTTTATGTTAAACAAATCGAATTTACTGTAGCTTTTTCCGAAAAAATTTAAAAAATTCCCAAAGTCATCAATGATTTTTGGCCAAATTCAACATAACCTAAAATTTTTTAAAAAAACGCACTGAGCTTATTTATGAAAATTTTGAAAAGATTTTTGGAATAGGAATACATTAAAGTATCTATTTTATGTTAAACAAATCGAATCTACTGTAGCTTTTTCCGAAAAAATTAAAAAAATTCCCAAAGTCATCAATGATTTTTGGCCAAATTCAATATAACCTAAAAATTTTTAAAAAATCGCACTGAGCTTATTTATGAAAATTTTGAAAAGATTTTTGGAATAGGAATACATTAAAGTATCTATTTTATGTTAAACAAATCAAATTTACTGTAGCTTTTTCCGAAAAAATTAAAAAAATTCCCAAAGTCATCAATGATTTTTGGCCAAATTCAATATAACCTAAAAATTTTTAAAAAATCGCACTGAGCTTATTTATGAAAATTTTGAAAAGATTTTTGGAATAGGAATACATTAAAGTATCTATTTTATGTTAAACAAATCAAATTTACTGTAGCTTTTTCCGAAAAAATTAAAAAAATTCCCAAAGTCATCAATGATTTTTGGCCAAATTCAATATAACCTAAAAATTTTTAAAAAATCGCACTGAGCTTATTTATGAAATTTTTTAAAAGATTTTTGGAATAGGAATACATTAAAGTATCTATTTTATGTTAAACAAATCGAATCTACTGTAGCTTTTTCCGAAAAAATTAAAAAAATTCCCAAAGTCATCAATGATTTTTGGCCAAATTCAATATAACCTGAAAATTTTTAAAAAATCGCACTGAGCTTATTTATGAAAATTTTGAAAAGATTTTTGGAATAGGAATACATTAAAGTATCTATTTTGTGCTAAACAAATCAAATTTACGGTAGCTGTTTCCAAAAAAATAAAAAAAAATCCCAGATTCATCGATAATTTTCGCCCGAATTTAGTATAACTTGAAGAATTTTGAAAAATCGTGCTGACTTTATTTATGAAAATTTTGAAAAGATTTTTTAAATAGAAATACATTAAAGTATCTATTTTATGTTAAATAAATCGAATTTACTGTAGCTTTTTCCGAAAAAATTTAAAAAATTCCCAAAGTCATCAATGATTTTTGGCCAAATTCAATATAACCTGAAAATTTTTAAAAAATCGCACTGAGCTTATTTATGAAAATTTTGAAAAGATTTTTGGAATAGGAATACATTAAAGTATCTATTTTATGTTAAACAAATCGAATTTACTGTAGCATTTTCCGAAAAAATTAAAAAAATTCCCAAAGTCATCAATGACTTTTGGCCAAATTCAATATAACCTGAAAATTTTTAAAAAATCGCACTGAGCTTATTTATGAAAATTTTGAAAAGATTTTTTAAATAGAAATACATTAACATATCTATTTTATGTTAAACAAATCGAATTTACTGTAGCTTTTTCCGAAAAAATTAAAAAAATTCCCAAAGTCATCAATGATTTTTGGCCAAATTCAATATAACCTGAAAATTTTTAAAAAATCGCACTGAGCTTATTTATGAAAATTTTGAAAAGATTTTCGGAATAGGAATACATTAAAATGTCTATTTTAAGTTAAACAAATCAAATTTACTGTAGCTTTTTCCGAAAAAATTAAAAAAATTCCCAAAGTCATCAATGATTTTTGGCCAAATTCAATATAACCTGAAAATTTTTAAAAAATCGCACTGAGCTTATTTATGAAAATTTTGAAAAGATTTTTGGAATAGGAATACATTAAAGTATCTATTTTATGTTAAACAAATCGAATTTACTGTAGCTTTTTCCAAAAAGATTAAAAAAATTCCCAAAGTAATCAATGATTTTTGGCCAAATTCAATATAACCTAAAATTTTTTAAAAAATCGCACTGAGCTTATTTATGAAAATTTTGAAAAGATTTTTGGAATAGGAATACATTAAAGTATCTATTTTATGTTAAACAAATCGAATCTACTGTAACTTTTTCCGAAAAAATTAAAAAAAAATCCCAAAGTCATCAATGATTTTTGGCCAAATTCAATATAACCTGAAAATTTTTAAAAAATCGCACTGAGCTTATTTATGAAAATTTTGAAAAGATTTTTGGAATAGGAATACATTAAAGTATCTATTTTATGTTAAACAAATCAAATTTACTGTAGCTTTTTCCGAAAAAATTAAAAAAATTCCCAAAGTCATCAATGATTTTTGGTCAAATTCAACATAACCTGAAAATTTTTAAAAAATCGCACTGAGCTTATTTATGAAAATTTTGAAAAGATTTTTGGAATAGGAATACATTAAAGTATCTATTTTATGTTAAACAAATCGAATTTATGGTAGCTGTTTCCAAAAAAATTTTAAAAATTTCGGAAGTCATCGACGATTTTTGCCCGAACCCGAAAAAATTTGAACAAATTTGAAAAATCGTACTGAGCTTATTTAAGAAAATTTTGAAAAGATTTTTGATATAGAAATACATTAAAGTATCTATTTTATGCAACACAAACCAAATTTACTGTAACTGTTCCCAAAAAATTTTAAAAAATTCTCAAAGTCATCGATGATTTTTTTCCTAAATTCAACAAAATTTGAACAAATTTGAAAAATCTCATTGAGTTTATTTATGAAATTTTTGAAAAGATTTTTTGAATAGAAATAAGTTAAAGTATCTCTTTTATGTTAAAAAAATCAAATTAATTGTAGTTGTTCCCAAAAAAATTTAAAAAATTCCCAAAGTCATCGATAATTTCTGCCTAAAAAAAACAGTTTCTTCGAGTTCACTTTCTCTTTCATCACTCTCGTAATGAGGTATTTCATTCATTTTTAATCTAAAATTTTGATGAACAATTTTGAGGTTAGATGAACACACGGCGAGTACTGTAAACGGTGATCTCCGATGTCAGTGTTGCCAACCAGTTAAAGCAGCGCCTCACATTTACTGATCTACTTAATACCCATTAAGCAATCGTAATTCTTCACTGGGAGTTATTGAATTTCATACTATGCTTTATATGTTTAACATTTCAAATATTTTACTGAGCATTTTTTATTTTTATAGTTAACATGTTTAAAATTAAATACTGAGCGTTTAGTATTTTTTACTGAGCAATAAGGTGTAAAAATACTGAGCATCTAAATGCGATCCAAAAAAAAATTATAATAATAAACGACCAGTTTGATTGTATAAACGAATAATCACAAAAGAAAATTATGGCAGGTAAAATCTCATCCCTACATCGATGATTTTTCTAACCTAGAAAAATTCATCAAGTTTAAAAAATCCCCCAAACTTTATTTTTAAAGATTTAGAAGTAATTCCTTTTTTAAATTGAAGATAAAACATTCTATTTTTATTTAAAAAAGACGAATTTTTTCTAAGTTTCACCAAAAAATTAAAAAAATTTTTTTAAGACATTGAAAGTTTTTTTATCTAACCTAACCTTCAAAAAATTGATCAAATTTAAAAAAATCCTCCAAACTTTATTTTTAAAGATTTCGAAATAATTCCTTTTTTAGATTGAAGATAGAACATTCTAAAATTATTTAAAGAAGACGGATTTTTTTCTAAATCTTACCAAGAGAATTAAAAAAAATTTTTAAAACGTTGATATTTTTATCTAACCTAACCTTCAAGAAATTTTTTTTTTCAGCTTAGAAAATTTTTTAAAATTTTTTGACAACACTTAAAATAAAACGGTCTTTTTTAATTAAAATTAGAATGATTTGAGTTTCATTTAGAAAAAAAATCAAATCAAAATGGTTAAAAATGAATTTTTGATGAATTTTTTTAAAAAATTGTAAATTTTTTAACCTAAAAAAATTTTTACCAACTTTGAAAATTTTTTTAATTTTTTTGGCAACACCTGGAATAAAACGATCTTTTTTAATTAAAATTAGAATATTTTAAGTTTCATTTAGAAAAAAAATCAAATCAAAATGGTTAAAAATGAATTTTTGATGCATTTTTTTTTAATGTAAATTTTTTAACTTAAAAAAATTTTTACCAACTTTGAAAATTTTTTTAATTTTTTTGACAACACTTGGAATAAAACGGTCTTTTTTAATTAAAATTAGAATGTTTTAAGTTTCATTTAGAAAAAAAATCAAATCAAAATGGTTAAAAATAAATTTTTTATGATTTTTTTAAAAAATTAATTTTCAAATTAAAAAAAAAATTTTTACCAACTTTGAAAATTTTTTTAATTTTTTTGACAACACTTGGAATAAAACGATCTTTTTTAGCTAAAATTAGAATATTTTAAGTTTCATTTAGAAAAAAAATCAAATCAAAATCTTTAAAAATGAATTTTTGATGAATTTTTAAAAAAATGGTTAATTTTCTAACCTAAAAAAATCTTTACCAACTTTGAAAATTTTTTTAATTTTTTTGACAACACGGAATAAAACGGTCTTTTTTAATTAAAATTAGAATGTTTTAGGTTTCATTTAGAAGAAAAATCAAATCAAAATCTTTAAAAATGAACTTTTCATGAATTTTTTAAAAAATGGTAAATTTTCTAACTTAAAAAAATTTTTACCAACTTTGAAAATGTTTTTAATTTTTTTGACAACACTTGGAATAAAACGATCTTTTTTAGTTAAAACTAAAATGATTTAAGTTTCATTTAGAAAAGAATCAAATCAAAATTTTTAAAAATGAATTTTTGGTGAATTTTTAAAGGTGATCGATTTTCTTAAATTAGGTTAGAAGTATCAAAAATTTTTTACCAACTTTGAAATTTTTTTGACAATATTTAGAATAAAACGGTCTTTTTAGATCAAAACTAGAACGTTTTAAGTTTCATTTAGAAAGAAAACCAAATCAAAATCTTTAAAAATGAATTTTTAAAGTTGGGTTTTCTTAAATTAGAAATGTCAAAAATTTTTTACTAACTTTGAAATTTTTTTTAATTTTTTTGACAATATTTAGAATAAAACGGTCTTTTTAGATCAAAACTAGAATGTTTTAAGTTTCATTTAGAAACAAAAATCAAATCAAAATCTTTAAAAATGAATTTTTGACGAATTTTTTAAAAAATGGTTAATTTTCTAACCTAAAAAAATTTTTACCAACTTTGAAA
Source organism: Digitonthophagus gazella (assembly GCA_036711955.1). Lineage (NCBI taxonomy): Eukaryota > Metazoa > Arthropoda > Insecta > Coleoptera > Scarabaeidae > Digitonthophagus > Digitonthophagus gazella. Next base: position 1,662,653 of record JASCIT010000002.1, on the reverse strand, counting down.
ATTTTTTTAATTTTTTTGACAACACGGAATAAAACGATCGTTTTTAATTAAAACTAGAATAATTTAAGTTTCATTTAGAAAAAAAAAATCAAATCAAAATCTTTAAAAATGAATTTTTGATGAATTTAAAAAAAAATGGTTAATTTTCTAACCTAAAAAAATCTTTACCAACTTTGAAAATTTTTTTAATTTTTTTGACAACACGGAATAAAACGGTCTTTTTTAATTAAAATTAGAATGTTTTAGGTTTCATTTAGAAGAAAAATCAAATCAAAATGGTTAAAAATGAATTTTTTAAAAAATTAATTTTCAAATTAAAAAAAATTTTACCAACTTTGAAATTTTTTTAAATTTTTTTGACAACACTTGGAATAAAACGATCTTTTTTAATTAAAATTAGAATGATTTAAGTTTCATTTAGAAAAAAAATCAAATCAAAATGGTTAAAAATGAATTTTTTATGAATTTTTTAAAAAATTAATTTTCAAATTAAAAAAAATTTTACCAACTTTGAAATTTTTTTAAATTTTTTTGACAACACTTGGAATAAAACGATCTTTTTTAATTAAAATTAGAATGATTTAAGTTTCATTTAGAAAAAAAATCAAATCAAAATGGTTAAAAATGAATTTTTTATGAATTTTTTAAAAAATTAATTTTCAAATTAAAAAAAATTTTACCAACTTTGAAATTTTTTTAGATTTTTTTGACAACACTTGGAATAAAACGGCCTTTTTTAATTAAAATTAGAATGTTTTGGGTTTCATTTAGAAAAAAATCAAAACAAAATGGTTAAAAATGAATTTTTTATGAATTTTTTAAAAAATTAATTTTCAAATTAAAAAAAATTTTACCAACATTGAAACTTTTTTTAATTTTTTTGACAACACTTGGAATAAAACGACCTGTTTTAATTAAAATTAGAATGTTTTAAGTTTCATTTAGAAAAAAAATCAAATCAAAATGGTTAAAAATGAATTTTTTATAATTTTTTTAAAAAATTAATTTTCAAATTAAAAAAAATTTTACCAATTTTGAAATTTTTTTAAATTTTTTTGACAACACTTGGAATAAAACGGTCTTTTTTAATTAAAATTAGAATGTTTTAAGTTTCATCTAGAAAAAAATCAAATCAAAATGGTTAAAAATGAATTTTTGATGAATTTTTTTTAATTGTAAATTTTTTAATCTAAAAAAATTTTTACCAACTTTGAAAATTTTTTTAATTTTTTTGACAACACTTGGAATAAAACGACCTTTTTTAATTAAAATTAGAATGTTTTGGGTTTCATTTAGAAAAAAAATCAAATCAAAATGGTTAAAAATGAATTTTTTATGAATTTTTTTAAAAATTAATTTTCAAATTAAAAAAAAATTTTACCAACTTTGAAATTTTTTTAAATTTTTTTGACAACACTTGGAATAAAACGATCTTTTTTAATTAAAATTAGAATGTTTTAGGTTTCATTTAGAAAAAGAATCAAATCAAAATGGTTAAAAATGAATTTTTGATGATTTTTTTTTAATTGTAAATTTTTTAATCTAAAAAAATTTTTACCAACTTTGAAAATTTTTTTAATTTTTTTGACAACACTTGGAATAAAACGACCTTTTTTAATTAAAATTAGAATGTTTTGGGTTTCATTTAGAAAAAAAATCAAATCAAAATGGTTAAAAATGAATTTTTAATGAATTTTTTAAAAAATTAATTTTCAAATTAAAAAAAAAAAATTACCAACTTTGAAATTTTTTTAAATTTTTTTGACAACACTTGGAATAAAACGACCTTTTTTAATTAAAATTAGAATGTTTTGGGTTTCATTTAGAAAAAAAATCAAATCAAAATGGTTAAAAATGAATTTTTTATGAATTTTTTAAAAAATTAATTTTCAAATTAAAAAAAATTTTACCAACTTTGAAATTTTTTTAAATTTTTTTGACAACACTTGGAATAAAACGACCTTTTTTAATTAAAATTAGAATGTTTTGGGGTTCATTTAGAAAAAGAATCAAATCAAAATGGTTAAAAATGAATTTTTGATGAATTTTTTTAAATTGTAAATTTTTTAATCTAAAAAAATTATTACGAACTTTGAAAATTTTTTTGACAACACTTGGAATAAAACGGTCTTTTTTAATTAAAATTAGAATGTTTTAAGTTTTATCTAGATAATTCTAGATAATTCTAGATTCGTAGACGACGAGTCTGATGGTAAAAACGAAAGATCACAAAAGAAAGTTATGGCAGGTAAAATCTCATCCCTACAAGAAGGCAAGGGTGCTCCACCCACCAAAAAACTAAGCCCTCGCATTCCACAAACCGACCACGTTATTATTAAGGCTTAAAACGGAGTTTAAGGCTTGAAAGTCCGATGATGAACACCGCCTCGAACGGATTTTTTAAATTCCCTCTTTGTCGTGTCGACCGTCAAGGATTCCTTTGTCGCTTTTAACAGATTATCTATACCGACGCGACGTCAACTTCCGCATGTCGTAATCTGCGAAATGGCAAAGTAAACCCGATTGACGGACGGATTTCGCGTTACACCGTATTTTTTTAATACTACCATTGACATTGAACGTTGTTAGAATGTTAAACACGGAAATAATCTTCAATTATGTAGCCCGCCTTAAGGTCACAACGGTGCATTTTCACTCCTTTGCATTTAATATAACAGTATATACATGTTTTTTTATTTTTTTTTTATTTTTCAATCACACCTAAACGCATTACGTATTTTCTTCTATACAGTTAGATATTACTTAAGACATACTTTCAAGTATGGAAAGGAAATAGAACATATAGTGAGAATCAACCTTAAATTTTATAAGAACCCCAATAAAGTTTTTAGGTTCACTGCTCTATCCGGCCGGCACAATCTCGGATCGTATCCTCCGGGTTTCGAAGAGTCCTTCGAGGTTGAACGGGCGCGCCAATCGATGAGGAACGACTTCCGCTTTCGAGAGCAAGTACGCACAAAGAAGGTTGGGCGGGAATCGTAGTCCCTCATCGACTTATTATTACTGTTATTATTATTATTGCCTCGGATCGATGGGAAACCAGCTTTTATTTGGACCGATAGCGTCTCTAAACTTACTAGTCTCTACAACTTACTATAGTTTCTAGGACTTACGATCTCTAAAATTTATTAAATATGTCTTGTGTGTCTTCAACTTCCACGAATGAATGTTTTGTCTCTCTAAAAAGAAAGAGAAGAAAAAATCCGAGTGTCATAGTAATAAGTTAAATTGATCTGGGAAGATACAAGACAACGCGGGCCGGCGCCATAAATAAGTCATTAAACGTTCGGCCGTTCCGTGAATTTCCTCTTGCCGCGCCTGTCAAACAGTTTATAGATATTAAATCATAATAGTTAATGGCGCGCACGTCCTTGCGTAAAGCACGGCGCGAGTAATGTCCTTTGGGCAACGTGTAGATATGCGTTTGTGGCGTCGACCGTGGCGGAAAAATGTGGAATGCGTCAACGCGAACGCGACTTCCCTCGCCACACCTTTCAAGTTATTATCTCTAAACCAGCGATCCTCAACATTTTATTTATTTCATATTGTTCAATAGGTCTTTCAATTTTTTCCAGTTCCAAGTTCATATATACACAGGTGTCCCAGAACTCAGTTGCCAGAACCACGCATTCTCGAGCTGATTTCATGCCGATTCAACGAAAAAGTCCTTAAGTAGCCGAAATTACTTCCTAAGAGAAGTTACCCTAGTAGTGTTTAACACCTTTACGATGGCAATACAAAAAAATGTTTTGTCAACAAATGATGAAGCATTTCGAAGTTTACAAACGCTCAAAATTTCATTATCTAAATCGTTATTAAGATATTTAGAAAAAAACATGATCAGACACGTCATCTCCAGGATGCTCTAGTTCTCTTAGGAATTTTTTTCATTGAATCGGCATGAAATCTGCTCTGGAATGCGTGGTTTGCGTTTGGCAACTGAGTTTTGGGACACTCTGAATATATTTTTGTAAAATCCATTGTCTCAAAGGTGATGATCATATACAGTCGAACATGAATAAGCAAGAATTCAAAAGACTGAGACTCTCATTTCATTTATGGGCTAGCAGATGGAAATGCTGCATAAGCCTGTCGACTTTACCAGGAACGATATCCCAATCTACGACAGACCACTTCCAATAGCAAGAACTTTCATAAAGATGCATGCTAAACTGTGCGAAATTATAAATGCTCACGCTGAACGTATTGGTAGACCGAGAACAATAATGACACCAAAACTAGAAGAAGAAATCTTCAAAGAAGTGGAAGCTAATCCGTCAAGTAGTACGCGAAAATTATCTGCATGGTTCAACATCAATCATCAAAGTGTTTGAAGGGTTTTGCACAAAACTTTACTTTATCCATAGCACATTTGAGACTGTCAGAAGCCAATGTGACTAACTCCATTTTTTTTTTTTTTTTTCAAAATTTAGATAACATTGTTTGGTTGCAAATTTCAATATTATTTCGGTGTACAACCTGATTGACTCCACAATTCACTCGTTTGCTACCAGAATGCGCTAACTGCTTTGACAACTGAACACTTCATCACCTGTTTTTTATGAACTTTTAGCGTTACCTTTTCGAACTGAAAATTGTCATTATATGGAGTTAGTCACATTGGCTTCTGACAGCCTCATTTATGCAACCACTGTTGCTAAGAGATTTTCTTGTACGGTTAGATTATTGCCGATGGTTTCTTCTAAAAACTACGAAGAATCCTAACTTTACTTAATCTCAACTTTCTAAAATTCTATTCACAGATGAGGTAAGTTTTTCACGTAATGCCATCAGAAACTCCCACGATAATCATTTTTGGGACTATGAAAATCCCCATGCCATTGAAGTTCACATGGCTCATTAAAGAGAACATGGAGCAGCAGTTTTCGGTCAATGTGTAGGTCGGAATTCTTGGTATCTGTCATCGGACCACATTTTTTTCCTCTTCGACTGAATGGTGAGACTTACAGACAATTTCTAGTTGACACATTGCCTGGTCTGTTAGATGATGTACCATTAGCAATCAGAAATGACATGTGTTTTATGGCCCATGGTTGCACGACGGGGCACCTGCTCATTTCAGTCTTGCTGTTCGCCAACATCTTAATGACACTTTTATTCAGCGATGGATAGGTTGGGAAGGACCTCAACCGTAGTCACCACAATCTGAAAACCTAATCCCTTGGACTTAGTCTTTTGTGGACATCTGAAGTCGCTTGTTTATGCAACCCCAGTTGAAGATGAACATGCTTTAAGAAACAGAATTTGTAAATTCTTGTTATGTCATACGCAAAACTCCAGGAATTTTGGAACGTATATTTTGGAACGTATATTTTGGAACGTATATTTTGGAACGTATATTTTGGAACGTGTATTTTGGAACGTATGCGACAGTCGATGAGCAGAAGATTACTGGTATTGAAAGTTCCAGCTTTCATTTTGAGCATTTGATTTAATTAAAGTTTGATTCAGATCTAGTATCTACTTATCTCACTTTCAGAGGTAAAGGGGAACAAGAGAAATAGGTTAAGGAGTGTATGGAAAATCACAAAATGTGATTATACAATGTTAAAGTTGTATGAAGCAATCTGTCAATATTTTTTGCTTTTCACATTTGGCATTTTGAACATATCTTGGAAACTCATGAATCTTTACAAAGGTTTTTAACCACTTCGGTACGGCGTCTATCGGCCGCGAAACGTCGTTAAGAACCGACTTTCAACGTCCGTACGCTGGCACAGCCGTCGATTATAGTCGACGCTCGGCTGTGTGGGGTCATCTGTTTTTCGTCGACTATAGTCGACGTCCGTACCGAAGTGGTTAAAATCCTCCAACCAGCCATTACTAACTGAAAACTTTTTTATTTCCAGTTTTGTATCAGTTTTCCAGTTTGAAAGTCTCTGGCTTTTTGTTTCAAAGTTTCTGGCTTTCTGTTTCAACAACAGTCCATTTATAAGTATATTTTATCAAGAATTTGTTTAATAGATTCCACAAAGCACTCATCAACTCCAGGAAATTCAACTCTTCTAGTCCCCATAATATCTCCATGTCTTTTAAAGTACTGAAACTTTATGTTGTCACTAATTCAATCTCTAACCAGCCATCACTATTTGAAAAGTTCTTTATTTCCAGTTTTGTAGCAAAGTCTAGCTTTCTGTTTCAATAACAGTCCATCCATGGGTATGTTTTTATCAAAAGTTTGTTTAATCCATTCCACAAAGTACTTTTCAAATCTAAATTACCCAACTTTAAAAAATCGTACAAAATTTATTTCTCAAAGCTAAGAAATGCTGTTTACAGTAAATGAAAAATAAAATGTAGTTTTTATTCAAGAAGACAGATTTATTCTAAGATTAACCAAAAAAATTAAAAAAAATTTTAAAGATAATAAAAAAGTTTTTACTGTTCTAACCTAACTTTTTTAAAAAATCACCCAACTTTAAAAAATCACCCAACTTTAAAAAATCGTGCAAACTTATTTATGAAAGCTAAGAAATGATTTTTCTGCCAAATGAAAGATAAAATATTGTAGTTTTTATTAAAAAAGACCGATTTATTCTAAATATTGTCAAAAAAATTAAAAAATTTTTCAAAGTTGGTAAAAATTTTTGACGGTTGTAACCTAACTTTTATAAAAATTTGACGAACTTTAAAAAATCCCTACGACTTTATTTATAGGAATTAGGAAATAATTTTTATATCAAATTAAACTTAAAATATTCTAGTTTCGATTGAAAAAGGCCGATTTATTCTAAAACTTCTCAAAAAATTAAATAAAAAATTTCAAACTTGGTAAAAATTTTTGACATTTTTTAACCTAATTTAAGAAAATCAATCAATTTTAAAAATTCACTAAAAATTCATTTTTAACCATTTTGATTTGATTTTTTTTGTAAATGAAACCTAAAACATTCTAATTTTAATTAAAAAAGACCATTTTATTCCAAGTGTTGTCAAAAAAATTAAAAAAATTTTCAAAGTTGGTAAAAAATTTTTTAGGTTAGAAAATTAACAATTTTTTAAAAAATTCATCAAAAAATCATTTTTAACCATTTTGATTTGATTTTTTTTCTAGATGAAACCTAAAACATTCTAATTTTAATTAAAAAAGACCGATTTATTCCAAGTGTTGTCAAAAAAATTTAAAAAAATTTCAAAGTTGGTAAATTTTTTTTTTAATCTGAAAATTAATTTTTTAAAAAATTCATAAAAAATTCATTTTTAAACATTTTGATTTGATTTTTTTTCTAGATGAAACTTAAAACATTCTAATTTTAATTCAAAAAGACCGTTTTATTCTAAATGTTGTCAGAAAAATTTAAAAAAATTTCAAAGTTGGTAAATTTTTTTTTTAATTTGAAAATTAATTTTTTAAAAAATTCATAAAAAATTCATTTTTAACCATTTTGATTTGATTTTTTTTCTAGATGAAACTTAAAACATTCTAATTTTAATTAAAAAAGATAGTTTTATTCCAAGTGTTGTCAAAAAAATTAAAAAAATTTTCAAAGTTGGTAAAAAATTTTTTAGGTTAGAAAATTAATCATTTTTTAAAAAATTCGTCAAAAATTCATTTTTAAAGATTTTGATTTGATTTTTTTTGTAAATGAAACTTAAAACATTCTAATTTTAATTAAAAAAGACCGTTTTATTCCAAGTGTTGTCAAAAAAATTAAAAAAATTTTCAAAGTTGGTAAAAATTTTTTTAGGTTAAAAAATTTACAATTAAAAAAAAATTCATCAAAAATTCATTTTTAACCATTTTAATTTGATTTTTTTTTAGATGAAACTTAAAACATTCTAATTTTAATTAAAAAAAGATAGTTTTATTCCAAGTGTTGTCAAAAAAATTAAAAAAAATTTCAAAGTTGGTAAAATTTTTTTTTAATTTGAAAATTAATTTTTTAAAAAATTCATCAAAAATTCATTTTTAAACATTTTGATTTGATTTTTTTTGTAAATGAAACCTAAAACATTCTAATTTTAATTAAAAAAGACCGTTTTTTTCCAAGTGGTTTCAAAAAAATTAAAAAAAATTTCAAATTTGCTAAAAATTTTTGATGGTTATAACCTAATTTTCAAAATATTTCCATGTCTTTCAAAGCATTCCGACTTTATAAAGTTTTTATCTTTTATTATGTTATAAAAGCTTGATTTTGGCAAACCAACCTCAGTTAATACCTCGCTTCGGAACTTCTCATTCTCAAATAGGCTCACCATTTTGAGTATATCTCTCAATGAAAACACCTTAATTATGCATTTAGATGACATCTATTTCAAGGATGAATACTGACAAAGCAATTTCTCTACTCTAAAGATTCTAAAAACTCTAAAGCTCAATTTGATTGCAAACAGTTTTCCTTTTAATTAAAGTTTTTGGCATATATTTAGCATCTAAACCACGACACCTGTTTTAAAATCGAAAGACATTTAAGAAATCGTTATCGTGGAGGAGAATCCAAACGACGTTGGCTAAAACCGTCCTCGTTGATTAATCGCGGAATAACCGTACGCGGCGATTGCCCAATGGATGGAACGTCGTCTTAGTCGCAATTATCGTCTGAAAATCCTCTTCGGATGCGGCTCGGCTTTCGCAATGAACGTTGCGCACTCAGTCATAATCGGCAAAAATCGAACGTGCATCTTCGTCCCGCGTCTTCACGTAACCTGGTTTCGGAACGTGTCTGTTGCGTCAGGACGCCGAGCGGCGCATAAAGCACACACACGTAGACGCGTTCCCATCGTCCGACGTTATTTAATGCCGGCGTAATTGGGCCCGAAGATTGCCCGCTCGTCAGCTCCGGCTCCGTTCTGATGGGAGCTCGTGAGGTAACACCTACGACCTTTTAGGCAATTCAGGACAATTATATAACAACCGAGCCGTTACGGAGACGGTCTTCTTGCGAGATTTTTACACTCGGCAAACGTTTCAGACGTCCTGAGCTTTTTTTGGAAGCTGTGTTTATTTCAACATTTACATTCAATTTCTTCTTAAAGAACAAGAAAAAATTCTTTGGGAGAATTCCTTAAATTTTACCAGAAAAGACTTTTCAACGTTTCAAATTTTTTCATCTGATGAGTAATAAACACACCTTATGATGAGTTAAAAAGAAGTCCTAGAAAACTCCTCTTTCATTTAAAATTATATTCCAACTACTTTAAGAATAATAAAAATTAGTTTTATACTCTTCCTTTAATTACCGATCAAAAACGTTAACGATTTATCTCACATCCTGTTCGCGAGGACTCTAATTACTCCCAAGAATGCGGCAAAAACGATCCGGGGGGAAAAATCGACGCAGTTTCTTCTATTTCTTCAAGCGGGATGCCTTCAAGGTCCGCAAACTCTTTTCAATTTCCATTACGCAACCGATAATAAACCGTGCCGGACTATCGACGGACAATAAAGTTATAATTTACATGACTTTTACGCAGATCTACATCCGTATATCAAATAAATGGTTTAAAAACTTTAAAATTCATTAAAATTTTTTAAAAAATTCATCAAAAATTCATTTTTAACCATTTTGATTTGATTTTTTTCTAGGTGAAACTTAAAACATTCTAATTTTAATTAAAAAAGACCGTTTTATTGCAAGTGTTGTCAAAAAAATTAAAAAAATTTTCAAAGTTGGAAAAAATTTTTTTAGGTTAGAAAATTAAACATTTTTTAAAAAATTCATCAAAAATTCATTCTTAAAGATTTTGATTTGATTTTTTTTCTAAATGAAACTTAAAATATTCTAATTTTAACTTAAAAAGATGGTTTTATTCCAAGTGTAGTCAAAAAAATTAAAAAAATTTTCAAAGTTGGTAAAAAATTTTTTAGATTAAAAAATTTTTTAGATTAAAAAATTTACTATTAAAAAAAAATTCATCAAAAATTCATTTTTAACCATTTTGATTTGATTTTTTTTCTAAATGAAACTTAAAACATTCTAATTTTAATTAAAAAAGACCGATTTATTCCAAGTGTTGTCAAAAAAATTAAAAAAAATTTCAAAGTTGGTAAAAAATTTTTTAGATTAAGAAATTTTTTAGATTAAAAAATTTACAATTAAAAAAAAATTCATCAAAAATTCATTTTTAACCATTTTGATTTGATTTTTTTTCTAAATGAAACTTAAAATATTCTAATTTTAATTAAAAAAGACCGTTTTTTTCCAAGTGGTTTCAAAGAAATTAAAAAAATTTTCAAAGTTGGACAAAATTTTTTTAGGTTAAAAAATTTATAATTTTTTAAAAAAATTCACCCAAAATTCATTTTTAACCATTTTGATTTGATTTTTTTCTAAATGAAACTTAAAACATTCTAATTTTAATTAAAAAAGACCGTTTTATTCTAAGTGTTGTCAAAAAAATTTAAAGAAATTTCAAAGTTGGTAAAATTTTTTTAAATTTGAAAATTAATTTTTTAAAAAATTCATAAAAAATTCATTTTTAACCATTTTGATTTGATTTTTTTTCTAAATGAAACTTAAAATATTCTAATTTTAACTTAAAAAGATGGTTTTATTCCAAGTGTTATCAAAAAAATTAAAAAAATTTTCAAGCTGGTAAAAACTTTTTTAGATTAAAAAATTTACAATTAAAAAAAAAATTCATCAAAAATTCATTTTTAAAAATTTTGATCTGATTTTTTTTCTAAATGAAACTTAAAACATTCTATTTTTAACTAAAAAAGACCGTTTTATTCCAAGTGTTGTTAAAAAAATTTAAAAAATTTCAAAGTTGGTAAATTTTTTTTTTAATTTGAAAATTAATTTTTTAAAAAATTCATAAAAAATTCATTTTTAACCATTTTAATTTGATTTTTTTTCTAAATGAAACTTAAAACATTCTAATTTTAATTAAAAAAGGTCGTTTTATTCCAAGTGTTGTCAAAAAAATTAAAAAAAATTTCAAAGTTGGTAAAGTTTTTTTTTAATTTAAAAATTAATTTTTTTAAAAATTCATAAAAAATTCATTTTTAACCATTTTGATTTGATTTTTTTTCTAAATGAAACTTAAAATATTCTAATTTTAACTTAAAAAGATGGTTTTATTCCAAGTGTTGTCAAAAAAATTTAAAAAAATTTCAAAGTTGGTAAAAAATTTTTTAGATTAAAAAATTTACTATTAAAAAAAATTCATCAAAAATTCATTTTTAACCATTTTGATTTGATTTTTTTTTCTAAATGAAACTTAAAATATTCTAATTATAACTTAAAAAGATGGTTTTATTCCAAGTGTTGTCAAAAAAATTAAAAAAATTTGAAAAGTTGGTAAAAATTTTTTTAATTAAAAAATTTACAATTAAAAAAAAATTCATCAAAAATTTATTTTTAACCATTTTGATTTGATTTTTTTTCTAGATGAAACTTAAATCATTCTAATTTTAATTAAAAAAGACCGTTTTATTCCAAGTGTTGTCAAAAAAATTTAAAAAATTTTCAAAGTTAGTAAAAATTTTTTTAGGTTAAAAAATTTATAATTTTTAAAAAAAATTCATCAAAAATTCATTTTTAATCATTTTGATTTGATCTTTTTTCTAAATGAAACTTAAATCATTCTAATTTTAATTAAAAAAGACCGTTTTATTCCAAGTGTTGTCAAAAAAATTGAAAAAATTTTCAAAGTTGGTAAAAAATTTTTTAGGTTAGAAAATTAACCATTTTTTAAAAAATTCATAAAAAATTCATTTTTAGAGATTTTGATTTGATTCTTTTTCTAATTAAAACCTAAATTATTCTAATTTTAATTAAAAAAGACTGTTTTATTCCAAGTGTTATCAAAAAAATTAAAAACATTTTCAAAGTTGGTAAAAAATTTTTTAGGTTGGAAAATTAACCATTTTTTAATAAATTCATTAAAAATTCATTTTTAACCATTGTGATTTGATTTTTTTTCTAAATGAAACTTAAAATATTCAATTTTAACTTAAAAAGATGGTTTTATTCCTAGTGTTGTCAAAAAAAATTAAAAAAATTTTCAAAGTTGGTAAAAATTTTTTTAGGTTGGAAAATTTACAATTTTTTAAAAAATTCATAAAAAATTCATTTTTAACCATTTTGATTTGATTTTTTTTCTAAATGAAACTTAAATCATTCTAATTTTAATTAAAAAATACCGTTTTATTCCAAGTGTTATCAAGAAAATTTAAAAAAATTTCAAAGTTGGTAAAAATTTTTTTAGGTTAAAAAATTTACAATTTTTTAAAAAAATCATCAAAAATTCATTTTTAACCATTTTGATTTGATTTTTTTTTAAATGAAACTTAAAATATTCTAATTTTAACTTAAAAAGATGGTTTTATTCCAAGTGTTGTCAAAAAAATTTAAAAACATTTCAAAGTTGGTAAAATTTTTTTTCTATTTGAAAATTAATTTTTTAAAAAATTCATAAAAAATTCATTTTTAAACATTTTGATTTGATTTTTTTTCAAAATGAAACTTAAAACATTCTAATTTTAATTAAAAAAGACCGTTTTATTCCAAGTGTTGTCAAAAAAATTAAAAAAATTTTCAAAGTTGGTAAAAAATTTTTTAGATTAAAAAATTTTTTAGATTAAAAAATTTACAATTAAAAAAAAATTCATCAAAAATTCATTTTTAACCATTTTAATTTGATTTTTTTCTGGATGAAACTTAAAATATTCTAATTTTAATTAAAAAAGACCGTTTTATTCCAAATGTTGTCAAAAAAATTTAAAAAATTTTCAAAGTTGGTAAAATTTTTTTTTAATTTGAAAATTAATTTTTTAAAAAATTCATAAAAAATTCATTTTTAAACATTTTGATTTGATTTTTTTTCTAAATGAAACTTAAAACGTTCTGATTTTAATTAAAAAAGACTGTTTTATTCCAAGTGTTGTCAAAAAAATTAAAAAAATTTTCAAAGTTGGTAAAAATTTTTTTAGGTTGGAAAATTTACAATTTTTTAAAAAAATTCATAAAAAATTTATTTTTAACCATTTTGATTTGATTTTTTTTCTAATTAAAACCTAAATCATTCTAATTTTAATTAAAAAAGACGGTTTTATTCCAAGTGTTGCCAAAAAAATTAAAAAAATTTTCAAAGTTGGTAAAAATTTTTTTGGGTTGGAAAATCTACAATTTTTTAAAAAAATTCATCAAAAATTCATTTTTAACCATTTTGATTTGATTTTTTTTCTAGATGAAACTTAAAATATTCTAATTTTAATTAAAAAAGACTGTTTTATTCCAAGTGTTGTCAAAAAAATTAAAAAAATTTTCAAAGTTGGTAAAAATTTTTTTAGGTTAAAAAATTTATAATTTTTTAAAAAATTCATAAAAAATTCATTTTTAACCATTTTGATTTGATTTTTTTTCTAAATGAAACTTAAAACATTCCAATTTTAACTTAAAAAGATGGTTTTATTCCAAGTGTTATCAAAAAAATTAAAAAAATTTTCAAAGTTGGTAAAAATTTTTTTAGGTTGGAAAATTTACAATTTTTTAAAAAATTCATAAAAAATTCATTTTTAACCATTTTGATTTGATTTTTTTTCTAAATGAAACTTAAAACATTCCAATTTTAACTTAAAAAGATGGTTTTATTCCAAGTGTTGTCAAAAAAATTTAAAAAAATTTTCTAAGTTTGGTAAAAATTTTTTAAGTTAGAAAATTAAACATTTTTAAAAAATTCATAAAAAATTCATTTTTAACCATTTTGATTTGATTTTTTTTCTAGATGGAAGTTAAAACATTCTAATTTTAATTAAAAAAGAGCGTTTTATTCCAAGTGTTGTCAAAAAAATTAAAAAAATTTTCAAAGTTGGTAAAAATTTTTTAAAGTTAGACCAGTTTTATATAAAAATAACTGTAAATTATCAACTAAACCGTTAAGTTAAGGGAATTAATTTAATCAATTACGTTCTTAATTATTTATAGATTACACAACGATTTCAACTCGATTATATGTATAACATTTTTACACTTGTAACCAACAGTGCTTTGTTATCTTATCTTATTTTTTTTTTACCTAAGCGTAATAATGTATGAAGTATGAACCGAAAAAGAAAATTCATTGATAAAACGAACCGGATTGGATAACCGTTATAAATAAACATGGATTTAGCACCGGTTTTGCGTAACTCTCGCGGTAGCAGCGGCTCGAATCGAAAAACAATTCGTCCCGAATCGAAGAGAAAAAGCTCTCTCGCGGGCTTTCGTCCGGAAGCGCGGTTCCAGCCGAGATCTGGTAAGGATCCGAATGCGGGTCGCGAACTACTTTCCCTTTCTTTTACGTAACCTTATGTAACTTGCCGACACGCCACGAGGTTACTTCGATAGGTTGCTCGATTCGGTTACGTCACCCAAGAATGAAGAATCAAACCATGAATTTATAATAAAATCTTAGTATAAAAAAAAAATTTTTTCCTAAAGTACTTGGTGATAATTAGGTAGATTTAATTTATTTGATAAAACACATTATTATTTACAAATTATCTAAAATCGACAAGATGTTTTTTGAGTTTTTGATAATCTACAAGTGGTTGATTTTATTTACGTTGTAGTAATAATACTTAAGATTGTAAATGGTTCAAAATTTAAATTTGTGAAAATATAGGATTGTCATTATAAATAAAAATGAGACTTTATTTTTACCAAAAATGAATTTTCTACGACTTTTAGTTTTTCTCTTAATTAATTAAAAAAATTTTCAAAGTTGGTCAAAAAATCGATGAACTTTAAAAATTCACCAAAAATTCATTTTTAAAGATTTTGATTTGATTCTTTTTCTAAATGAAATCTAAAACATTCTAGTTTTGATTTAAAAAGACCGTTTTATTCTAAATGTTGTCAAAAAAATTAAAAAAAATTTCAAAGTTGGTAAACATTTTTTTAGGTTAAAAAATTAACCATTTTTTTTAGAAATTCATCAAAAATTCATTTTTAAAGATTTTGATTTGATTTTTTTTCTAAATGAAACCTAAAATATTCTAATTTTAATTAAAAAAGACCGTTTTATTCCAAGTGTTGTCAAAAAAATTAAAAAAATTTCCAAGTTGGTAAAAACTTTTTTAATTTGAAAATTAATTTTTTAAACAATTCATAAAAAATTCATTTTTAACCATTTTGATTTGATTTTTTTTCTAAATGAAACTTAAAACATTCTAATTTTAATTAAAAAAAGGTCGTTTTATTCCAAGTGTTGCCAAAAAAATTTAAAAAAATTTCAAAGTTGGTAAAATTTTTTTTTAATTTGAAAATTAATTTTTTTAAAAAATCATAAAAAATTCATTTTTAACCATTTTGATTTGATTTTTTATCTAAATGAAACTTAAAACACTCTAATTTTAATTAAAAAAGACCGTTTTATTCCAAGTGTTGTCAAAAAAATTAAAAAAATTTTCAAAGTTGGTAAAATTTTTTTTTAATTTGAAAATTAATTTTTTAAAAAATTCATAAAAAATTCATTTTTAAACATTTTGATTTGATTTTTTTCTAAATGAAACCTAAAACATTCTAGTTTTGATTTAAAAAGACTGTTTTATTCTAAATGTTGTCAAAAAAATTAAAAAAATTTTCAAAGTTGGTAAAAAATTTTTTAGGTTAGAAAATTAACAATTTTTTAAAAAATTCATCAAAAATTCATTTTTAAAGATTTTGATTTGATTTTTTTTCTAAATGAAACCTAAAATATTCTAATTTTAATTAAAAAAGACCGTTTTATTCCAAGTGTTGTCAAAAAAATTAAAAAAATTTCCAAGTTGGTAAAAATTTTTTTTAATTTGAAAATTAATTTTTTAAAAAATTCATAAAAAATTCATTTTTAACCATTTTGATTTGATTTTTTTTCTAAATGAAACTTAAAACATTCTAATTTTAATTAAAAAAGACCGTTTTATTCCAAGTGTTGTCAAAAAAATTTAAAAAATTTTCAAAGTTGGTAAAAAATTTTTTAGATTAGAAAATTAACAATTTTTTAAAAAATTCATTTTTAATCATTTTGATTTGATTTTTTTTCTAAATGAAACTTAAAATATTCTAATTTTAACTTAAAAAGATGGTTTTATTCCAAGTGTTGTCAAAAAAAATTAAAAAAATTTTCAAAGTTGGAAAAAATTTTTTTAGGTTTGAAAATTTACAATTTTTAAAAAAAATTCATCAAAAATTCATTTTTAACCATTTTGATTCGATTTTTTTTCTAGATGAAACTTAAAATATTCTAATTTTAACTAAGAAAGACCGTTTTATTCCAAGTGTTGTCAAAAAAATTAAAAAAATTTTCAAAGTTGGTAAAAAATTTTTTAGGTTAGAAAATTAACAATTTTTTAAAAAATTCATCAAAAATTCATTTTTAAAGATTTTGATTTGATTTTTTTTCTAAATGAAACCTAAAATATTCTAATTTTAATTAAAAAAGACCGTTTTATTCCAAGTGTTGTCAAAAAAATTAAAAAAATTTCCAAGTTGGTAAAAATTTTTTTTAATTTGAAAATTAATTTTTTAAAAAATTCATAAAAAATTCATTTTTAAACATTTTGATTTGATTTTTTTTCTAAATGAAACCTAAAACATTCTAATTTTAATTAAAAAAAGGTCGTTTTATTCCAAGTGTTGCCAAAAAAATTTAAAAAAATTTCAAAGTTGGTAAATTTTTTTTTTAATTTGAAAATTAATTTTTTAAAAAAATCATAAAAAATCATTTTTAACCATTTTGATTTGATTTTTTTTCTAAATGAAACTTAAAACATTCTAATTTTAATTAAAAAAGACCGTTTTATTCCAAGTGTTGTCAAAAAAATTAAAAAAATTTTCAAAGTTGGTAAAATTTCTTTTTAATTTGAAAATTAATTTTTTAAAAAATTCATAAAAAATTCATTTTTAAACATTTTGATTTGATTTTTTTTCTAAATGAAACCTAAAACATTCTAATTTTAATTAAAAAAGACCGTTTTATTCCAAGTGTTGTCAAAAAAATTAAAAAAAATTTCAAAGTTGGTAAAATTTTTTTTTAATTTGAAAATTAATTTTTTAAAAAATTCATAAAAAATTCATTTTTAACCATTTTGATTTGATTTTTTTTCTAGATGAAACTTAAAACATTCTAATTTTAATTAAAAAAGACCGTTTTATTCCAAGTGTTGTCAAAAAAATTAAAAAAAATTTCAAAGTTGGTAAAATTTTTTTTTAATTTGAAAATTAATTTTTTAAAAAATTCATAAAAAATTCATTTTTAACCATTTTGATTTGATTTTTTTTCTAGATGAAACTTAAAACATTCTAATTTTAATTAAAAAAGACCGTTTTATTCCAAGTGTTGTCAAAAAAATTAAAAAAAATTTCAAAGTTGGTAAAAATTTTTTTAGGTTTGAAAATTTACAATTTTTTAAAAAAATTCATCAAAAATTCATTTTTAAAGATTTTGATTTGATTTTTTTTCTAAATGAAACCTAAAACATTCTAGTTTTGCCTTAAAAAGACCGTTTTATTCTAAATGTTGTCAAAAAAATTAAAAAAATTTTCAAAGTTGGTAAAAAAAAAGAATTATTAAAAATCATTTTTAAAAAATCATATCTCAAAAACTAATTATTAATATGACTTTAAATTTTATGAGGGTTTAGATTAAAACTTAATCTTTATTTCTACCAAAGATGAATTTTCTACGACTTTTAGTTTTTCCCTCAGAAGAAAAAATGTAACTTAATAACCTCAATTGAAACATTTTAAAAATTAGTTTATGTTTTAAAAGTGACATTTTCCTTAGAATACATTAAAATTTATCATTTAAAAGTTAAAATTTTACAAAATTTTCTCTCCATTTTCATAAATAAAGTCTGGGTGATTTTTTAAAATTGGTAAAAAATTTGTTAATTTTAGGTTAAGTTATTTCACAACTTTGATAATTTTTTATTCCTTTTTGGTAATAATTAGAACAAATTTGGTTATTTTGGGAAAAAATAGATTATTTAATCTACATTTAGTTAAAAAAATTTTTCTACATTTTCATAAATAAAGTCTGGGTGATTTTTTAAAATTGGTTAAAAATCTATAAATTTTAGGTTAAGTTAGGTCACAACTTTGATAATTTTTTACTCCTTTTTGGTAATAATTAGAACAAATTTGGTTATTTTGGGAAAAAATAGATTATTTAATCTACATTTAGTTAAAAAATTTTTTCTTAATTTTCATAAATAAAGTCTGGGCGATTTTTTAAATTTGGTGAAAAATCTATAAATTTTAGGTTAAGTTAGGTAACAACTTTGATAATTTTTTACTCCTTTTTGGTAATAATTAGAACAAATTTGGTTGTTTTGGGAAAAAATAGATTATTTAATCTACACTTATTGTTAGTTAAAAAATTTTTTCTACATTTTCATAAATAAAGTCTGGGTGATTTTTTAAAACTGAAAAATCTATTAATTTTAGGTTAAATTGAATTGTTTCATTTAAAATTTACAAAACAAAGTTATATTATTAAAAACGACTATCGCATATCGACGAACACTACTAAGAAAATACGTCGCACCTTTCGAATATCAATCGACTATTAACGTCTTCCTATTCCGAGAAGGAGCGTTCAAAGAATAATCGGAAATATTTACTTTCTTTCTTTACTTTATATTTTATTATTATACTCACAGTCACACCTACACATAACAACTTACGCCATTAAATTATCTATAAAACCGTATGCGTGTCCTCGGGGCTTTAAGAAAATTCGCAATTCATAACTGTACCGTACGAAGGAAAAAAACGAACGTATACCTAGAGGATACAGTTAGGAGTATTACGTACGACTCAATGCTGTGGACAACTCGGCTTGTTGCGTAATACGAATAATTAGTTTGCTTGTCGTTCTTTCATATGACCGTCATAAATACCTCCGTTCGATTTGTATGAACTTACCGGTTAAAATCGATTTAATAATTGGGGGTAATCTGTGAAGTTAGTAAGCGATCATTTCCTTGTGGGATTAATCTCGGTCGATGAAGAATGTTGATGATAAATGTATGGAAAATAGTCTAACTGTTAAAAATTTTAGTCAACTTTAAGAATTTTTTTAATTTTTTTGATAAGAATTAGAATAAATTTGCCTTAATTAAGTTAAAATAGAATCTTTTATCTTTCATTTAAATCAAAAAACATTCCTTAATGTTCATAAATAAAGTCTGGGTGATTTTTTAAAGTTGATCAAATTTTTTTTAAAAGTTAGGTTATAAACTGTCAAAAATTTTTACTAACTTTAAGAATTTTTTTAATTTTTTTGGTAAGATTTACAAAAATTTCGTCTTTTTTAATTAAATTTAGAATGTTTTAACTTTCATCTTCCAAAAAATCATTTCTTAGTTTTTAAAAATAAATTTTTGGCGATTTTTTAAAGTTGACTGGATTTTCTAAAAAAGTTGGGTTATAAACTATCAAAAATTTTTACCAACTTTGGGAATTTTTTTAATTTTTTTGGTAACACTTAGAAAAATTTCGTTTTTTAAAATTAAATTTAGAATGTTTTATCTGTCATTTTCCAAAAAATCATTTCTTAGTTTTTAAAAATAACTTTTTGGCGATTTTTTAAAATTAATTCGATTTTCTAAAAAGTTGATTGGATTTTTTAAAACAGTTAGGTTATAAACTGTCAAAAATTTTTACCAACTTTGGAAATTTTTTTAATTTTTTTGGTAACACTTAGAAAAATTTCGTCTTTTTAAATTAAATTTAGAATGTTTTAACTTTCATTTTTCAAAAAATCATTTCTTAGTTTTTAAAAATAACTTTTTGGCGATTTTTTAAAGTTGACTCGATTTTCTAAAAAAGTTGGGTTATAAACTGTCAAAAATTTTTACCAACTTTGGGAATTTTTTTAACTTTTTTGGTAACACTTAGAAAAATTTCGTTTTTTTAAATTAAATTTAGAATATTTTATCTGTCAGTTTCCAAAAAATCATTTCTTAGTTTTTAAAAATAAATTTTCGGCGATTTTTTAAAATTGACTCGATTTTCTAAAAAGTTGATTGGATTTTTTAAAACAGTTAGGTTATAAACTGTCAAAAATTTTTACCAACTTTGGGAATTTTTTTAATTTTTTTGGTAAGACTTACAAAAATTCCGTCTTTTTTAATTAAATTTAGAATGTTTTAACTTTCATTTTCCAAAAAATCATTTCTTAGTTTTTAAAAATAAATTTTTGGCGATTTTCTAAAATTGACTCGATTTTCTAAAAAGTTGATTGGATTTTTTAAAACAATTAGGTTATAAACTGTCAAAAATTTTTACCAACTTTGAGAATTTTTTTAATTTTTTTGGTAAGACTTACAAAAATTCCGTCTTTTTTAATTAAATTTAGAATATTTTAACTTTCATTTTCCAAAAAATCATTTCTTAATTTTTAAAAATAAATTTTTGGCGATTTTCTAAAATTGACTAGATTTTTTAAAAAGTTGGGTTATAAACCATCAAAAATTTTTACCAACTTTGGAAATTTTTTTAATTTTTTTGGTAAGATTTAGAAAAATTCCGTTTTTTTAAATTAAATTTATAATATTTTATCCGTTAATTTCCAAAAAATCATTTCTTAGTTTTTAAAAATAACTTTTTGGCGATTTTTTAAAGTTGATTTGATTTTTTAAAAAAGTTGGGTTATAAACTGATAAAAATTTTTACCAACTTTGGGAATTTTTTAAATTTTTTTGGTAAGATTTAAAAAAATTCCGTCTTTTTTAATTAAATTTAGAATATTTTAACTTTCATTTTCCAAAAAATCATTTCTTAGTTTTTAGAAACAAATTTTTGGCGATTTTTTAAAGTTGATTTGATTTTCTAAAAAAGTTGGGTTATAAACTGTCAAAAATTTTTACCAACTTTGGGAATTTTTTTAATTTTTTTGGTAACGATTACAATAAATTAGCCTTAATTAATCCAAAATAGAGTCTCTAGAGTAATAGAGAGTCTTTTATCTTTCATTTAAACCAAAAATCGTCCCTTAATCTTTATAAATAAAGTCTGTACGATTTTTTTTTAAATTGATTAAATTTTTTTAAAAGTTAGGTTAGTTAACTGCCAAGAATTTTCATGGTTGACTATAAAATATTATTTCTTCTTAAAGATGATAATTAAAATTATCTTTTAAGATGAAAAATGATAACTTGGAAATTTTGTTTTATTATTCTTAGAAGAGAAGAAGAAAAAAAAAACTTATAGTTATAGAATTATACCAAGAAAAGTATATGGTACGAAGCCGCCTCTGTATAATATTTTCTTGGTGTTTCCTGCCTGGTTTTCCCGCTAACAACGAATCAATTGCGTTTCGCGCTAGTCGAGACCTCGAATTTATTACCTTGGAAACGCATAGACTATCCACCAGCTTCCAGGATGTGTTGCGCAACGTCGTCGGCAGTCGCTTTGCCGTTTTTGCAGACCCATCACTCGCCGCTAGGTAAGCGGCTTCAAGAAAACGACTGATCGTTGTTTATTCGCTCGAGTAAACTCGAGAGGAAGTTCTTAATCGTTAAAATCGCTTCAGGATATCCTATATTGTTTTTAATTTTATTGATTCACTTTTAAATTTAATTCCTAACTAAAGGAATTAAATCCGTCCTAAATAAATTTAAATAAAATAAAATTTAGGACGATGAGTGGTATATAATGTGGGTACCCACATCACATGTAGATTATAAAGCGTCCTTGTAATCAATTCCCACCCGAATTATTTGTAAATTATTATCGGTATTTGCGTAAGGATCAATGAAACGTTTGTTAGATTAGCATAGAGATCGTTGACTTCTACATCGGTTGGTTGTACTTCTACCGCGTTTGGTTTTACAGGGTGTCCCGGTAGATTAAAGGTCTAGTAGTAAACAAAGTCTAGCCTTCCGATTTGTAATTCTAGGGAGCCGACGAACGGTTAACGTCCCAGATTATAAATAATAATAACCTTTTGGTATGGGCGCGATCGCCTCCGCACAATGGGCATTCCTGGCCGTTGCTTCTCGAAAACAATCACAGCCAGTTCCGTTTGCGGCGAATTTAAAATTCACGTGCACGCGTAAACACGTCTTGCTAACAACGTACTTGACGCATGACCGGAATGAAACGTAAATCAGACGTTACCAAACCAAAAGTCGAAACGCTTCGGCGTTCGCGCGAATCCGGTCGAAGACGGGGAAGATCCTCTTCGGTTCGAACATCGGGACGGCAGTTTTATTAACTTATGACACATGCAGGGCATGCTAATGGCGACCGAACGGTATTCCCACGGCTCCGTTCCGAGAACTCCTCCTCGTCGAAGAGTTGAGGTGACGAAGGCCGTTGTTCAAGAGATCGACAATGTCGTGGTTTATTGGCTTGGGACGTGACGCGCGCACGACGTCGATTAGCTGACGAGAGAGCCACCGAGGAAGTTAATTAATTTCCTGGTAACGCTTCTACGAAATCTCCACACCTGCATATTTTATTAGCGCGATCAACAGATTCAAGATGACACCGAAGAATCTCCAACTTATTAAATTAGATTAATTTAGTTTACACCAACAATAAGAATTTAAAATAAAATGAGTAAACTTAAATCTTACAATTTTTTAATTTGAAAAAATCAACTTTGAAAAATCACCCAGACTTTATTTATAAAGATTAAGGGATGATTTTTGGTTTAAATGAAAGATAAAAGATTTTATTTTGAACTTAAATGATCAAATTTGTTGTAATTGTTGTCAAAAAAATTTAAAAAATTTTTAAAGTTGGTAAAAATCTTTTGAAAGTTTTAACCCAACTTTTAAGAAAAAATTTATTAATTTTAAAAAATCACCCAGAGTTTATTTTTAAAGATTAAGAAATGATTTTTATTCTAGATTAAACTTAAAACATCCTATTTTAATATAAAAAAGATAGATTTACTCTAATTATTATCAAAAAAATTAAAAAAAATTTTAAAATCAGTAAAAATTTTTTGACAGTTTTAACCCAACTTTTTTAAAAATTTTCATCAATTTTAAAAAATCGCTCAGAGTTTATTTTTAGAGATTAAGAAATGATTTTTATTCTAGATTAAACTTAAAATATCCTATTTTAATATAAAAAAGACAGATTTACTCTAATTATTACCAAAAAAATTAAAAAAATTCTTAAAATTGGTAAAATTTTTTTGATAGTTTTAACCCAACTTTTTTAAAAAATTTCATCAATTTTAAAAAATCGCCCAGAGTTTATTTTTAGAGATTAAGAAATGATTTTTGTTCTAGATTAAACTTAAAATATCCTATTTTAATATAAAAAAGACAGATTTACTCAAATTATTACCAAAAAAATTAAAAAAATTCTTTAAGTTGGTAAAAATTTTGACAGTTTTAACCCAATTTTTTTAAAAAATTTGTTCAATTTTAAAAAATCACCCAGAGTTTATTTTTAAAGATTAAGAAATGATTTTTATTCTAGATTAAACTTAAAAGGTCTTGTTTTATTATAAAAAAGACAGATTTACTCTAATCATTACCAAAAAAATTTAAAAAATTCTTAAAGTGGATAAAAAAAATTTTGATAATTTTAACCTCACTTTTTAAAAGATTTGATCAACTTTAAAAAATCCCCAAGACTTTATTTATAAAGATTAAGGGATGATTTTTGATTTAAATGAAAGATAAGAAATTCTATTTTAAACTAAAAAAGTCAAATTTGTTCTACTTGTTACCAAAATTTTTTTTAAAAATCTCAAAAAATACCGAAGAATTTAACATATTTTTACAATTTTTAACCAAATTTGAAAAATCATACAAACTTTATTTATAAAAATTTTATAATAAATTCATAACATATGTTAGATTGAAATCTCTATTTTCCAATAAAACCATCAAATATATTCCAATTGTTGCCGAAAAATTTAAAAAAATTTTCAAAGTTACCAAAGATTTTTAATCTAATTTAACCTTTAAAAATTTGTTCAACTTTAAAAAATCACCCAGACTTTATTTGTGAAGATTAAGGGATGATTTTTGGTTTAAATGAAAGATAAAAGATTCTATTTTAAATTAAAAAAATCAAATTTGTTCTATTTGTTAGCAAAAAATTAAAAAAAAAATTCCAAAAAATACCGAAAAATTTACTTTTACAATTTTTAACCAAATTTGAGAAATCATATAGACTTTATTTATGAAAATTTTATAATAAATTCATAACACATGTTAGATTAAAATCTTTATTTTCCAATAAAACCATCAAATATATTCCAATTGTTGCAGAAAAATTAAAAAACATTTTTAAAGTTACAAAAGATTTTTAATCTAATCTAACCTTCAAAAATTTGATCAACTTTAAAAAATCACCCAGAGTTTATTTTTAAAGATTAAGAAATGATTTTTATTCTAAATTAAACTTAAAATGTCCTATTTTAATACAAAAAAGACAGATTTACTCTAATTATTACCAAAAAAATTAAAAAAATTCTTAAAGTTGGTAAAATTTTTTTAACAGTTTTAACCCAACATTTTTTAAAAATTTGATCAACTTTAAAAAATCACCCAGAGTTTATTTTTAGAGATTAAGAAGTGATTTTTATTCTAGATTAAACTTAAAATATTCTATTTTAATATAAAAAAGACAGATTTACTCTAATTATTACCAAAAAAATTAAAAAAATTCTTAAATTTGGTAAAAATTTTTTGACAGTTTTAACCCAACTTTTTTAAAAAATTTGATCAATTTAAAAAAATCGTCCAGAGTTTATTTTTAAAGATTAAGAAATGATTTTTATTCTAGATTAAATTTAAAATGTCCTATTTTAATATAAAAAAGACAGATTTACTCTAATTATTACTAAAAAAATTTAAAAAATTCTTAAATTTGGTAAAAATTTTTTGACAGTTTTAACCCAACTTTTTTAAAAAATTTGATCAATTTTAAAAAATCACCCAGAGTTTATTTTTAGAGATTAAGAAAAGATTTTTGTTTTAAATTAAACTTAAAAAGTCATATTTTAATATAAAAAAGACGGATTTACTCTAATTATTACCAAAAAAATTAAAAAAATTCTTAAAGTTGGTAAAAATTTTTTGACAATTTTAACCCAACTTTTTTAAAAAATTTGATCAATTTAAAAAAATCGCCTAGAGTTTATTTTTAAAGATTAAGAAATGATTTTTATTCTAGATTAAACTTAAAATATCCTATTTTAACACTATGACGTCCGGTGGCCCCACAGTGGTACCACGCAAAAACTATCTGGTAAGTGCCGGTGGGTCCACGTTGGTGCCACCGCAAAAACTATCGGGCAAGTGCCGGTGGCCCCACGTTGGTGCCATGCAAAAACTATCGAGCAAGTGCCGGTGGCGCCTATTAATTAAATTTAACGCCGGCGATAACCGAAATTTTTTAAGTCAGTTCCACCGGCGCGAAATAAAGAAATCTGGATTGGACATACCGGACGTCATAGTGTTAATATAAAAAAGACACATTTACTCTAATAATTACCAAAAAAATTAAAAAAATTCTTAAAATTGGTAAAAATTTTTTGACAGTTTTAACCCAACTTTTTTAAAAAATTTGATCAATTTAAAAAAATCGCCCAGAGTTTATTTTTAAAGATTAAGAAATGATTTTTATTCTAGATTAAATTTAAAATATCCTATTTTAATATAAAAAAGACAGATTTACTCAAATTATTACCAAAAAAATTAAAAAAATTCTTAAAGTTGGTAAAAATTTTTTGACAGTTTTAACCCAACTTTTTTAAAAAATTTCATCAATTTTAAAAAATCGCCCAGAGTTTATTTTTAAAGATTAAGAAATGATTTTTATTTTAAATTAAACTTAAAATATCTTATTTTAATATAAAAAACCTAATCTAACTTTTTAAAAAATTTGATCAACTTTAAAAAATCCCCAAGACTTTATTTATAAAGATTAAGGGATGATTTTTGGTTTAAATGAAAGATAAAAGATTCTATTTTAAACTAAAAAAGTCAAATTTGTTCTACTTGTTAGCAAAAAATTAAAAAAAAATTCCAAAAAATACCGAAAAATTTACTTTTACAATTTTTAACCAAATTTGAGAAATCATACAAACTTTATTTATAAAAATTTTATAATAAATTCATAACATATGTTAGATTGAAATCTCTATTTTCCAATAAAACCATCAAATTTATTCCAATTATTGCCGAAAAATTTAAAAAAAAATTTAAAGTTACCAAAGATTTTAAATCTAATTTAACCTTCAAAAATTTGTTCAACTTTAAAAAATCCCCCAGATTTTATTTGTGAAGATTAAGGGATGGTTTTTGGTTTAAATGAAAGATAAAAGATTCTATTTTAAATTGAAAAAGTCAAATTTGTTCTACTTGTTAGCAAAAAATTTAAAAAAAAATTCCAAAAAATACCAAAAAATTCACTTTTACAATTCTTAACCAAATTTGAGAAATCATACAGACTTTATTTATGAAAATTTTATAGCAAATTCATAACACATGTTAGATTGAAATCTCTATTTTCCAATAAAACCATCAAATTTATTCCAATTGTTACTGAAAAATTAAAAAAAATTTTCAAAGTCACCAAAGATTTTTAATCTAACCTAACCTTCAAAAATTTGTTCAACTTTAAAAAATCACCCAGAGTTTATTTTTAAAGATTAAGAAATGATTTTTATTCTAGATTAAACTTAAAATATCCTATTTTAATATAAAAAAGACAGGTTTACTCTAATTATTACCAAAAAAATTCTTAAAGTTGGTAAAAATTTTTAAGAGTTTTAACCTAACTTTTAAAAAAATTCATCAACTTTAAAAAATCACCCAGAGTTTATTTTTAAAGATTAAGAAATGATTTTTATTCCAGATTAAACTTAAAAAGTCCTATTTTAATACAAAAAAGAGAGATTTACTCTAATTATTACCAAAAAAATTAAAAAAATTCTTTAAGTTGGTAAAAATTTTGACAGTTTTAACCCAATTTTTTTAAAAAATTTGTTCAATTTAAAAAAATCGCCCAGAGTTTATTTTTAGAGATTAAGAAAAGATTTTTGTTTTAAATTAAACTTAAAAAGTCATATTTTAATATAAAAAAGACAGATTTACTCTAATTATTACCAAAAAATTTTTAAAAATTCTTTAAGTTGGTAAAAATTTTTTGACAGTTTTAACCCAATTTTTTTAAAAAATTTGATCAATTTTAAAAAATCACCCACAGTTTATTTTTAAAGATTAAGAAATGATTTTTATTCTAAATTAAACTTAAAAAGTCCTATTTTAATATAAAAAAGACAGATTTACTCTAATTATTACCAAAAAAATTAAAAAAATTCTTAAAATTTGTAAAAATTTTTGACAGTTAACTAACCTAACTTTTTTAAAAATTTGATCAACTTGAAAAAATCACCCAGACTTTATTTATGAATATTAAGGGATGATTTTCGGTTTAAATGAAAGACGAAAGACTATTTTAAACTAAAAAATCAAATTTGTTCTACTTGTTACCAAAAATTTTTTAAAAAATCTCAAAAAATACCAAAGAATTTAACATATTTTTACAATTTTTAACCAAACTTGAAAAATCATACAAACTTTATTTATGAAAATTTTATAATAAATTCATAACACATGTTAGATTGAAATCTCTATTTTCCAATAAAACCATCAAATTTATTCCAATTGTTACTGAAAAATTATAAAAAATTTTCAAAGTCACCAAAGATTTTTAATCTAACCTAACATTCAAAAATTTGTTCAACAAATTAAAAAATCCCCCAGACTTTATTTGTGAAGATTAAGGGATGATTTTTGGTTTAAATGAAAGATAAAAGACTCTATTTTAAATTAAAAAAGTCAAATTTGTTCTACTTGTTAGCAAAAAATTTTAAAAAAATTCCAAAAAATACCGAAAAATTCACTTTTACAATTTTTAACCAAATTTGAGAAATTATACAGACTTTATTTATAAAAATTTTATAATAAATTCATAGCATATGTTAGATTGAAATCTCTATTTTCCAATAAAACCATCAAATTTATTCCAATTGTTACTGAAAAATTTAAAAAAATTTTCAAAGTCACCAAAGATTTTTAATCTAACCTAACATTCAAAAATTTGTTCAACTTTAAAAAATCACCCAGAGTTTATTTTTAAAGATTAAGAAATGATTTTTATTCTAGATTAAACTTAAAATATCCTATTTTAATATAAAAAAAGACAGATTTACTCTAATTATTACCAAAAAAAATTAAAAAAGATTTTAAAGTTAGTGGAAATTTTTGAGAGTTTTAACCCAACTTTTAAAAAATTTCATCGATTTTAAAAAATCACCCAGAGTTTATTTTTAAAGATTAAGAAATGATTTTTATTTTAGATTAAACTTAAAAGATTCTATTTTGAATTAAAAAAGTCAAATTTGTTCTAATTATTATCAAAAAAATTAAAAAAATTCTTAAAGTTAGCAAAAATTTTTTACACTTAACCTAACTTTTTAAAAAATTGATCAATTTTAAAAAATCGTCCAGAGTTTATTTTTAAAGATTAAGAAATGATTTTTATTCTAGATTAAACTTAAAAGATTTTATTTTGAACTAAAAAGATCAGATTTATTCTAATTATTACCAAAAAAATTAAAAAAATTCTTAAAGTTGGTAGAAATTTTTGTGAGTTTTAACCTAACTTTTTTAAAAAATCCATCAACTTTAAAAAATCACCCAGAGTTTATTTTTAAAGATTAAGAAATGATTTTTATTCTAGATTAAACTTAAAATATCCTACTTTAATATAAAAAAGACAGATTTACTCTAATTATTACCAAAAAAATTAAAAAAATTCTTAAATTTGGTAAAAATTTTTTGACAGTTTTAACCCAACTTTTTTAAAAATGTTCATCAATTTTAAAAAATCACCCAGGCTTTATTTTTAAAGATTAAGAAATAATTTTTATACTAGATAAAACTTAAAAGGTCCTATTTTAATACAAAAAAGGTAGATTTACTCTAATTATTACCAAAAAAATTAAAAAAATTTTTAAAGTTGGTAAAAATTTTTTGACAGTTTTAACCCAACTTTTTTAAAAAATTTGACCAACTTTAAAAAATCGCCCAGAGTTTATTTTTAGAGATTAAGAAACGATTTTTAGTTTAAATTGAACCTAAAACATTCTATTTTGGACTAAAGTAATAAAATTTGGTTATCATCAACCCTGAATCCATCCCTGTTTAGATCTCTCCTCTATCGACCGGATGTCTTGTAGTGGCAATTCACGGCAGATTTCCTCCGCGTGTCCGTCCGCGAAACCAATTTCTCACTTCCGGTCAGCTGCCAGAACGCGGTGCTGCGCCCTCGAGAAGAAACGCGACCGGTTCCCGAGCGGCTAATCAAGCGAAATGGCAGGAAATCCTAAAAACGACGGCATTTCGTGCCATTAATCCCAGCGCCGGCAACGACGTGCGCCACAAGAACAAGTCGTAACGTGCGGACCGGACGTTCCTAGCCAAAGACAAGTACCGGTTTGCAAACTGTTCGGTTTGCAACAAACGTTCATTTCATACTTATCTTCATTTAGTTAATGAAGATCAATGAAAATCAATGAAAATCAATAAAAATCAATGAAAAAAATATAACCAAAAAAAATTTTTTAACTAATTAAATTAGACAATCATAAAATTAATACGTGATCTAAAACGAAGCTTTAAAAAAAGAAATGACGGAAACTCTTAACTCTCTCAATAAATCGTGATTTTCGGTTTTGAGATTAGATTAAGACGATCGAGATAAATAATAAGGCAATAATAAGAGGTTACGATGAGAATGGTCAATAAATATATTAAAGGTTTAAAAAAAATCAGTCGTAAAATAATAAAATTTTTATATTACTAAGTCAAATTTTTTTTTTTATTCTCAATTTTGAATTTTAACCAGTTCAGTACGGACGTCGACTATAGTCGACGGCCACAGATGACCCCACACAGCCGAGCGTCGACTATAGTCGACGGCTGTGTCAGCGTACGGACGATGAAAGCCGATTCTTAACGACGTTTCGCGGCCGATAGGCGCCGTACCGAAGTGGTTAAAAGATAGAAACAGAGTACAAAACATATAATCTCACCCGTTTGTTTAATTTCCGCTTTGACCGGAAGTGAACGTTATTTCCATTCTATCCGGATATTAAACGGATATTTCGAATAATATGTAACGACAGTTGCGTTAAAATACAAAGTTTGAAATACAACGTTTGAAATACAACTTCCAGGAAATTATTTCAA
The DNA here is from genome assembly GCA_036711955.1 of Digitonthophagus gazella. NCBI lineage: Eukaryota > Metazoa > Arthropoda > Insecta > Coleoptera > Scarabaeidae > Digitonthophagus > Digitonthophagus gazella. Next base: position 1,632,463 of record JASCIT010000002.1, on the reverse strand, counting down.
TTCCATTCCAAGTACAATAATTTTTTTTAGAATTTTTTTTTTATATCGCGGAAAATCCAAGGACAAGTGCTGTACATTATCAAGAATTACGGACAATCACTAATGACGTCACAAAAGTATTTAGAAGCGGTTTTTATCTAAATCAGGATTTAATACAATGATAATAAAAAACATGGGATTAGTGAACTGAAAATTCTATTCTATTCAATAAATTTTGGATGAATCGATTAGATTATAACTTCCTTTTTTTCCTCACAAATCGTTTAAAAAATCGTAGCGATTTTATTTATAAAAATTAAGGAACGAAATTTGTACTAAATTAAACGTAAAAGATTCTATTTTGAAATAAAAAAGTCAAATTTGTTCTAATTATTACCAAAAAATTAAAAAAAAAATTTTAAAGTTGATAAAAATTTTTGACAGTTTTAACCTAACTTTTTAAAAAATTGATCAACTTTAAAAATTCACCCAGACTTTATTTATAAAGATTAAGGAATGATTTTTAATTTAAATGAAATATAAAAGATTCTATTTTGGATTAATTAAGGCAAATTTGCTCTAATTATTACAAAAAAATTAAAAAAAAATTTTAAAGTTGATAAAAATTTTTGACAGTTTTAACCTAACTTTTTAAAAAATATGATCAACTTTAAAAAATCATAACGGCCTTATTTATGAAAACTAAAAAATGAGCTTTTTACTAAAGGTAGACTAAAACGTCTTCTTTTAAATAATTTATAAATCTTTTTGTTAGATAATAAAAAATTTTAATTAGGAATTTTTTTTATAAACCTCTACAAAATTTGACATTTTAGGAAAAAATGACTAACTTTAAAAATTTATTGTGGGTTTATTTATGAAAATTTTAAAATGATTTTTTAACTAAAGGTAGATTAAAATATCTTCTTTCAATTAACATATAAATTTCCCCATTAGATAATAAAAATTTTAACTTAGGATTTTTTTTATAAAAATTTGACATTTCCAACCTCAAAAATTTCGAGTAACTTTAAAAATTCATACCGGCTTTATTTATAAAAATAGAGAAATGATTCTTTTTACTAAAGATAGATTAAAATGTCTTTTTGAAAATAATATATAAATATTTTTGTTAAATAATAAAAAATTTTAATTAGGATTTTTTTTATAAACCTCTACAAAATTTGACATTTTAGGAAAAAATGACTAACTTTAAAAATTTATTGTGGGTTTATTTATGAAAATTTTAAAATGATTTTTTAACTAAAGGTAGATTAAAATATCTTCTTTTAATTAACATATAAATTTCCCCATTAGATATAAAAAATTTTAACTTAGGATTTTTTTTATAAAAATTTGACATTTCTAACCTAAAAATTTTTGAGTAACTTTAAAAATTCATACCGGCTTTATTTATAAAAATAGAGAAATGATTCTTTTTACTAAAGATAAATTAAAATGTCTTTTTGAAAATAATATATAAATCTTTTCGTTAGATAATAAAATTTTTTAATTAGGATTTTTTTTATAAACCCCTACAAAATTTGACATTTTAGGAAAAAATGACTAACTTTAAAAATTTATTGTGGGTTTATTTATGAAAATTTTAAAATGATTTTTTTAACTAAAGGTAGATTAAAATATCTTCTTTCAATTAACATATAAATTTCCCCATTAGATAATAAAAATTTTAACTTAGGATTTTTTTTTATAAAAATTTGACATTTCTAACCTCAAAAATTTTGAGCAACTTTAAAAATTCATACCGGTTTTATTTATAAAAATAGAGAAATGATTCTTTTTACTAAAGATAGATTAAAATGTCTTTTTGAAAATAATATATAAATTTTTTCGTTAGATAATAAAATTTTTTAATTAGGATTTTTTTTATAAACCTCTACAAAATTTGACATTTTAGGAAAAAATGACTAACTTTAAAAATTTATTGTGGGTTTATTTATGAAAATTTTTAAATGATTTTTTAACTAAAGGTAGATTAAAATATCTTCTTTCCATTAACATATAAATTTCCCCATTAGATAATAAAAATTTTAACTTAGGATTTTTTTTTTGTAAAAATTTGACATTTCTAACCTCAAAAATTTTGAGCAACTTTAAAAATTCATACCGGTTTTATTTATAAAAATAGAGAAATGATTCTTTTTACTAAAGATAGATTAAAATGTCTTTTTGAAAATAATATATAAATCTTTTCGTTAGATAATAAAATTTTTTAATTAGGATTTTTTTTATAAACCTCTACAAAATTTGACATTTTAGGAAAAAATGACTAACTTTAAAAATTTATTGTGGGTTTATTTATGAAAATTTTAAAATGATTTTTTAACTAAAGGTAGATTAAAATATCTTCTTTCAATTAACATATAAATTTCCCCATTAGATAATAAAAATTTTAACTTAGGATTTTTTGATAAAAATTTGACATTTCCAACCTAAAAAATTTTGAGTAACTTTAAAAATTCATATCGGCTTTATTTATAAAAATAGAGAAATGATTCTTTTTACTAAAGATAGATTAAAATGTCTTTTTGAAAATAATATATAAATCTTTTCGTTATATAATAAAATTTTTTAATTAGGATTTTTTTTATAAACCTCTACGAAATTTGACATTTTAGGAAAAAATGACTAACTTTAAAAATTTATTGTGGGTTTATTTATGAAAATTTTAAAATGATTTTTTTAACTAAAGGTAGATTAAAATATCTTCTTTCAATTAACATATAAATTTCGCCATTAGATAATAAAAATTTTAACTTAGGATTTTTTTGATAAAAATTTGACATTTCTAACCTAAAAAATTTTGAGCAACTTTAAAAATTCATACCGGCTTTATTTATAAAAACAGAGAAATGATTCTTTTTACTAAAGATAGATTAAAATGTCTTTTTGAAAATAATATATAAATCTTTTCGTTAGATAATAAAATTTTTTAATTAGGATTTTTTTTATAAACCTCTACAAAATTTGACATTTTAGGAAAAAATGACTAACTTTAAAAATTTATTGTGAGTTTATTTATGAAAATTTTAAAATGATTTTTTAACTAAAGGTAGATTAAAATATCTTTCTTCAATTAGTATATAAATTTCCCCATTAGATAATAAAAATTTTAACTTAGGATTTTTTTTTGGTAAAAATTTGACATTTCCAACCTCAAAAATTTTGAGTAACTTTAAAAATTCATACCGGCTTTATTTATAAAAATAGAGAAATGTTTCTTTTTACTAAAGATAGATTAAAATGTCTTTTTGAAAATAATATATAAATCTTTTCGTTAGATAATAAAATTTTTTAATTAGGATTTTTTTTTTATAAACCTCTACAAAATTTGACATTTTAGGAAAAAATGACTAACTTTAAAAATTTATTGTGGGTTTATTTATGAAAATTTTAAAATGATTTTTTGACTAAAGGTAGACTAAAATATCTTCTTTTAATTAACATATAAATTTCCCCATTAGATAATAAAAATTTTAACTTAGGATTTTTTTTTGTAAAAATTTGACATTTCCAACCTCAAAAATTTTCAGTAACTTTAAAAATTCATACCGGTTTTATTTATAAAAATAGAGAAATGATTCTTTTTACTAAAGATAGATTAAAATGTCTTTTTGAAAATAATATATAAATCTTTTCGTTAGATAATAAATTTTTTTAATTAGGATTTTTTTTATAAACCTCTACAAAATTTGACATTTTAGGAAAAAATGACTAACTTTAAAAATTTATTGTGGGTTTATTTATGAAAATTTTAAAATGATTTTTTTAACTAAAGGTAGATTAAAATATCTTCTTTCAATTAACATATAAATTTCGCCATTAGATAATAAAAATTTTAACTTAGGATTTTTTTGATAAAAATTTGACATTTCTAACCTAAAAAATTTTGAGCAACTTTAAAAATTCATACCGGCTTTATTTATAAAAACAGAGAAATGATTCTTTTTACTAAAGATAGATTAAAATGTCTTTTTGAAAATAATATATAAATCTTTTCGTTAGATAATAAAATTTTTTAATTAGGATTTTTTTTATAAACCTCTACAAAATTTGACATTTTAGGAAAAAATGACTAACTTTAAAAATTTATTGTGAGTTTATTTATGAAAATTTTAAAATGATTTTTTAACTAAAGGTAGATTAAAATATCTTTCTTCAATTAGTATATAAATTTCCCCATTAGATAATAAAAATTTTAACTTAGGATTTTTTTTTGGTAAAAATTTGACATTTCCAACCTCAAAAATTTTGAGTAACTTTAAAAATTCATACCGGCTTTATTTATAAAAATAGAGAAATGTTTCTTTTTACTAAAGATAGATTAAAATGTCTTTTTGAAAATAATATATAAATCTTTTCGTTAGATAATAAAATTTTTTAATTAGGATTTTTTTTTTATAAACCTCTACAAAATTTGACATTTTAGGAAAAAATGACTAACTTTAAAAATTTATTGTGGGTTTATTTATGAAAATTTTAAAATGATTTTTTGACTAAAGGTAGACTAAAATATCTTCTTTTAATTAACATATAAATTTCCCCATTAGATAATAAAAATTTTAACTTAGGATTTTTTTTTGTAAAAATTTGACATTTCCAACCTCAAAAATTTTCAGTAACTTTAAAAATTCATACCGGTTTTATTTATAAAAATAGAGAAATGATTCTTTTTACTAAAGATAGATTAAAATGTCTTTTTGAAAATAATATATAAATCTTTTCGTTAGATAATAAATTTTTTTAATTAGGATTTTTTTTATAAACCTCTAGAAAATTTGACATTTTAGGAAAAAATGACTAACTTTAAAAATTTATTGTGGGTTTATTTATGAAAATTTTAAAATGATTTTTTAACTAAAGGTAGATTAAAATATCTTCTTTCAATTAACATATAAATTTCCCCATTAGATAATAAAAATTTTAACTTAGGATTTTTTTTTTGTAAAAATTTGACATTTCTAACCTAAAAAATTTTGAGCAACTTTAAAAATTCATACCGGCTTTATTTATAAAAATAGAGAAATGGTTCTTTTTACTAAAGATAGATTAAAATGTCTTTTTGAAAATAATATATAAATCTTTTCGTTAGATAATAAAATTTTTTAATTAGGATTTTTTTTATAAACCTCTACAAAATTTAACATTTTAGGAAAAAATGACCAACTTTAAAAATTTATTGTGGGTTTATTTATGAAAATTTTAAAATGATTTTTTAACTAAAGGTAGATTAAAATATCTTCTTTCAATTAATATATAAATTTCCCCATTAGATAATAAAAATTTTAACTTAGGATTTTTTTTGTAAAAATTTGACATTTCTAACCTCAAAAATTTTGAGTAACTTTAAAAATTCATATCGGCTTTGTTTACAAAAATAGAGAAATGATTCTTTTTACTAAAGATAGATTAAAATATCTTTTTGAAAATAATATATAAATCTTTTCGTTAGATAATAAAATTTTTTAATTAGGATTTTTTTTATAAACCTCTACAAAATTTGACATTTTAGGAAAAAATGACTAACTTTAAAAATTTATTGTGGGTTTATTTATGAAAATTTTAAAATGATTTTTTAACTAAAGGTAGATTAAAATATCTTCTTTCAATTAACATATAAATTTCCCCATTAGATAATAAAAATTTTAACTTAGGATTTTTTTTATAAAAATTTGACATTTCTAACCTAAAAAATTTTGAGCAACTTTAAAAATTCATACCGGTTTTATTTATAAAAATAGAGAAATGATTCTTTTTACTAAAGATAGATTAAAATGTCTTTTTGAAAATAATATATAAATCTTTTCGTTAGATAATAAATTTTTTTAATTAGGATTTTTTTTATAAACCTCTATAAAATTTGACATTTTAGGAAAAAATGACTAACTTTAAAAATTTATTGTGGGTTTATTTATGAAAATTTTAAAATGATTTTTTAACTAAAGGTAGATTAAAATATCTTCTTTCAATTAGTATATAAATTTCCCCATTAGATAATAAAAATTTTAACTTAGGATTTTTTTTATAAACATTTGACATTTCCAACCTCAAAAATTTTGAGTAACTTTAAAAATTCATACCGGCTTTATTTATAAAAATAGAGAAATGATTCTTTTTACTGAAGATAGATTAAAATGTCTTTTTGAAAATAATATATAAATCTTTTCGTTAGATAATAAAATTTTTTAATTAGGATTTTTTTATAAACCTCTACAAAATTTGACATTTTAGGAAAAAATGACTAACTTTAAAAATTTATTGTGGGTTTATTTATGAAAATTTTAAAATGATTTTTTAACTAAAGGTAGATTAAAATATCTTCTTTTAATTAACATATAAATTTCCCCATTAGATAATAAAAATTTTAACTTAGGATTTTTTTTTTTGTAAAAATTTGACATTTCTAACCTCAAAAATTTTGAGTAACTTTAAAAATTCATACCGGCTTTATTTATAAAAATAGAGAAGTGGTTCTTTTTACTAAAGATAGATTAAAATATCTTCTTTTAAATAACATATAAATCTTTATGATAAATAATAAAAATTTTAAGTAAAAAATTTTTTTGTAAATAGACACTTCTAACCTTAATAAATTACTCTTTCTTTAGGCTTATCGTTTTTTTCGGAACCAGAGCCAGATACAGGGATGTATTTAGTGATTTCGAGGTCTGATTAGGGTTCAAACGTCGGCGCCAATCGAAAGTAAATAATCTCGAGATAGTCGCAAGGTGTAAGGCGATTAAGGAAAAATACAAGGGACAAATACGCGCGGGGAAAGATAAGCGACGGCCCGGCCGTAGAAGCGGCCATCGACGAGGAAGCGATTAGCAAATATAGAAAGTCGAGTGTGTTGACACATCGGCAGGATTTGGCGTTGCGATAAAATAAAAATTAATGTCCGCGTACTGATACGGATACCGAGAGTTTAACAACTGCAGCCAGATACTATTTAATCTCTACGTTTATTTTTTGAGGATTTGATGATTACGCAAAATTTTATTTTTGTTTGCCAAATTTTTTTTTTTGCTTGCTTGCTTACTCACTTGTAAGTTAAGTAACTTACTTACTTAGAAATTAGATAATTTCTATTTCTTAAAATATTTATAAATCTAATCCATTATAATCTTAATCCATCATGGTCTCGATTTATTTATTTATTTTTTAATGAATGATTAGAATTTTTATGAAATGGATTTAGTATATTTAATTATGATTATCTAAGATGTTTATCGAAAAGTCATTTCTTAATCTTTGTAAATAAACTCTATTTTTTTAAAGTTAAACAAATTTTTGAAGGTTAGATTGGGTTCAAAATCTTTGGTGACTTTGAAAATTTTTTTAAATTTTTCGGTAACAAGTAGAACAAATTTGACTTTTTTAGTTCAAAATAGAATCTTTTATCTTTCATATAAACCGAAAATCATCCCTTAATCTTTATAAATAAAGTCTGGGTGATTTTTTAAAGTTGAACAAATTTTTGAAGGTTAGGTTAGATTAAAAATCTTTGGTAACTTTAAAATTTTTTTTTAATTTTTCGGCAACAATTGGAATAAATTTGACGGTTTTATTGGAAAATAGAGATTTCAATCTAACATGTGTTATGAATTTATTATAAAATTTTCATAAATAAAGTCTGTATGATTTCTCAAATTTTGTTAAAAATTGTAAAAGTGAATTTTTCGATATTTTTTGAATTTTTTTTTAAATTTTTTTAAATTTTTCGGTAACAAGTAGAACAAATTTGACTTTTTTATTCCAAAATAGAATCTTTTATCTTTCATTTAAACCAAAAATCATCCCTTAATCTTTATAAATAAAGTCTGGGTGATTTTTTAAAGTTGATCAAATTTTTGAAGGTTAGGTTAGATTAAAAATTTTTGGTGACTTTGAAAATTTTTTTAAATTTTTCGGTAAAAATTGGAATAAATTTGATGATTTTATTGGAAAATAGAGATTTCAATCTAACATGTGTTATGAATTTATTATAAAATTTTTATAAATAAAGTCTGTATGATTTTTCAAATTTAGTTAAAAAATGTAAAAGTGAATTCTTCCGTATTTTTTGGAATTTTTTTAAAATTTTTTTTAAATTTTTTGGTAACAAGTAGAACAAATTTAACTTTTTTAGTTCAAAATAGAATCTTTTATCTTTCATTTAAACCAAAAATCATCCCTTAATCATTATAAATAAAGTCTGGGTGATTTTTTAAAGTTGAACAAATTTTTGAAGGTTAGGTTAGATTAAAAATCTTTGGTAACTTTAAAATTTTTTTTTAAATTTTTCGGCAACAATTGGAATAAATTTGATGGTTTTATTAGAAAATAGAGATTTCAATCTAATATGTGTTATGAATTTATTATAAAATTTTTATGAATAAAGTCTGTATGATTTTTCAAACTTAGTTAAAAATTGTGAAAGTGAATTCTTTCGTATTTTTTGGGATTTTTTTAAAATTTTTTGATAACAAGTAGAACAAATTTGACTTTTTTAGTTCAAAATAGAATCTTTTATCTTTCATTTAAACCAAAAATCATCCTTTAATCTTTATAAATAAAGTCTGGGGGATTTTTTAAAGTTGAACAAATTTTTGAAGGTTAGGTTAGATTAAAAATCTTTGGTAACTTTAAAATTTTTTTTAAATTTTTCGGCAACAATTGGAATAAATTTGACGGTTTTATTGGAAAATAGAGATTTCAATCTAACATGTGTTATGAATTTATTATAAAATTTTTATAAATAAAGTCTGTATAATTTTTTCAAATTTAGTTAAAAATTGTGAAAGTGAATTCTTTCGATATTTTTTGAATTTTTTTTTAAATTTTTTTAAAATTTTTTGGTAACAAGTAGAACAAATTTGACTTTTTTAGTCCAAATTAGAATCTTTTATCTTTCATTTAAACCAAAAATCATCCCTTAATCTTTATAAATAAAGTCTGGGCGATTTTTTAAAGTTGAACAAATTTTTGAAGGTTAGGTTAGATTAAAAATCTTTGGTAACTTTAAAAATTTTTTTTAATTTTTCGGCAACAACTAGAATAAATTTGATGGTTTTATTGGAAAATAGAGATTTCAATCTAACATATGTTATGAATTTATTATAAAATTTTCATAAATAAAGTCTGTATCATTTTTCAAATTTGGTTAAAAATTGTAAAAGTAAAATTTTTCGGTATTTTTTGAAATTTTCTTGAAATTTTTTTGAAATTTTTTGGTAACAAGTAGAACAAATTTAACTCTTTTAGTTCAAAATATAATCTTTTATCTTTCATTTAAACCAAAAATCATCCCTTAATCTTTATAAATAAAGTCTGGATGATTTTTTAAAGTTGATCGAATTTTTTTAAAAAGTTGGGTTAGTTAACTGTCAAAAATTTTTAACAACTTTAAGAATTTTTTTAATTTTTTTGATAAGAATTAGAACAAATTTAATCATTTTAGTTCAAAATAGAATATTTTATGTTTCATTTAAAACAAAAATCATCCCTTAATTTTCATAAATAAAGTCTGGGCGATTTTTTAAAGTTGATCGAATTTTTTTAAAAAGTTGGGTTAGTTTACAGTCAAAAATTTCAAGAATTTTTTAAAGTTAGATTTCGTTTTATAAAATGAGAGATGAGATATCTTTCTAAGAATGGATCAAAGATTCTCTTAAGTCGTTAAGGATCGTTTGGATCCTTAAAGAACATATCCCGAGGGTTGAGGGTTGAGGGTGTGTGTGTGTGTGGATCCCTTCCTTAAGGAAGTTCGTTGGGTCTCTTTCAAGACGGAAGGTGCGTTCCCACGCTCGGCATACAATAGGAACCCGGGGACTGCCGTCTTAAAGAAATCGACACATTGCGTACGACCCGGTGAACGAGGAACCAGTTTTCTTTTCACCCGCAATTTATTGTCGCATTGATATTTGAGTTTCTTATCCCGGATCGCTCCGTGTGGCCTAGTGTTTTGATTTATCCCGTCCCTTATACGATTCCTTTCGTTTCACGTGGTTTCACGTCAATCTTTAAAACGGTTCACAAAATTCTGTGAGAAAATTTTTTCTTAAACTTAAAATCCCAAACGATTTTTTCTAGACAAACAGGTTTATTTTGACAACACTTGGAATAAAACAGTATTCTTTAATTAAAATTAGAATGTTTTAAGTTTCATTTAGAAAAAAAATCAAATCAAAATGGTTAAAAATGAATTTTTGATGAATTTTTTTAAAAATGGTTAATTTTCTAACTTAAAAAATTTTTTTACCAACTTTAAAAATTTTTTTATTTTTTTTGACAACACTTGGAATAAAACGGTCTTTTTTAATCAAAACTCAAATGTTTTAAGTTTCATTTAGAAAACAAATCAAATTAAAATCTTTAAAAATGAATTTTTGATGAATTTTTAAAAAAATTGTTAATTTTCTAACCTAAAAAATTTTTTCCAACTTTGAAAATTTTTAAAATTTTTTTGACAACACTTGGAATAAAACGGTCTTTTTTAATTAAAATTAGAATGATTTAAGTTTCATTTAGAAAAAAATCAGATCAAAATGGTTAAAAATGATTTTTTTATGAATTTTTTAAAAAATTAATTTTCAAATTAAAAAAAATTTTACCAACTATGAAATTTTTTTAAATTTTTTCGACAACACTTGGAATAAAACGGTCTTTTTATATAAAACTAGAATGTTTTAAGTTTCATTTAGAAAAAAAATTAAATCAAAATGGTTAAAAATGAATTTTTAATGAATTTTTTAAGTTAATCTTTAGTTAAAAAAATGTCAAAAATGTTTACCAACTTTGAAAATTTTTTTAATTTTTTTGACAACACTTGGGATAAAACGTCCTTTATTAATTAAAATTAGAATGATTTAAGTTTCATTTAGAAAAAAAATCAAATTAAAATCTTTAAAAATTAATTTTTGGTGAATTTTTTAAAAAATGGTTAATTTTCTAACCTAAAAAATTTTTTACCAATTTTGAAATCTTTTTTAATTTTTTTGACAACACTTGGAATAAAACGGGTTTTTTAATTAAAATTAGAATGTTTTAGATTTTATTTAGAAAAAAAATCAAATCAAAATGATTAAAAATGAATTTTTAATGAATTTTTTAAGTTAATCTTAAGTTAAAAAAATGTCAAAAATGTTTACCAACTTTGAAATTTTTTTTAATTTTTTTGACAACACTTGGGATAAAACGTCCTTTATTAATTAAAACTAGAATGTTTTAAGTTTCATTTAGAAAAAAAATCAAATCAAAATGGTTAAAAATGAATTTTTGATGATTTTTTAAAAAATGGTTAATTTTCTAACCTAAAAAATTTTTTACCAACTTTGAAAATTTTTTTAATTTTTTTGACAACACTTAGAATAAAACGGTCTTTTTTAATTAAAATTAGAATGTTTTAGGTTTCATTTAGAAAAAAAATCAAAGTAAAAAAAATTAAAATAGCTTGAGAATCGAGAGCGATAACCTGAAGCCTTCGTGAAGGACTTACAAATAGCCTTGACGTGGTCAAAAAAAAATAAGCACAAGCACGTACAAGTACGAGATGTGCTGCACATCTGACAACAGGAAGCAACGTCGGATGCATTTCTAACAGGTCCTCGAGGCAGCAGGAGTAGCATATTCTGACGTCATAGCTGAATACAACTAAACGTGATTTGCATACAACAAAATAAAAGTTTATTTTGTATTAATTTTAAATATCTACCAATATTAATTTAAAAAAAATATTCTGACTAAAAAAATATTTTGATTGAAAAAAAATATTTTATAACTCTTACAATATTGACCTTCAAATTTACGAAAACTTTCCAGTTCAAATCACAAAATAAATAGACCATCCAAACATTTCGTAATTCATCTCGAGGATCACTTTCATTACCTAACTTCAAACATAAACACATCTACGATAAAAAAAACTACATAGATGAAGGTAAGTAAATATACCTGTTTACTTCAAATATAAAATCTGTTTTTTTTTTTTTTTTTTAAGAGTACGAAAGGAAGTATTTGCAAAGCACTTGGCACATAGTTGAGTTGGTTTATTCGTTCCAAAGACGTCACATCGTGTGGCGGTCTTTAACCTTTGCGACATGCGTTTAAGTGCAGTTTGCAAGAAGAGGGGTGAGGGGATACGCTTCCGCGTGTTTCCCGTAGACAGGATATCCGTTTGTTTGGGCCCTAAACAGGAAGTGGAAGAGAACATCGGAGATAGACGGAAGGAAGCGTCAAAGTCACGAAAGATGACTCTCCGCCGAGACTTTTCAAGCGAGTTTTCAAATAATTTGTTCGAGATGTTATCTTTAAAAGCAAACCGATGTCATCGGTTGACGTCGATAAAAATCGCTTTGCGCGCGATAATAATTTCGTATTGTTAATGATTTTTGATTGACAGGTTACGACTTTCGATTTTTCGCTAATTTGATTTTATCAAAGTGTGGAATAATATCATCTTCCGTGTATTATTTTATTTATTTCTTTTTAAGAAACCAAATGTGAAGAAATGTGAGATGAATTTTAATAAAAAATAAAAAACGAAATTTTTTTTTTTTGTATTATTAGAAGACAAACCCAATTTAGGTGGATTAAATCCAACCTTAGAAAAAAATTTTGAATTAGAAAAAATAAAGGTAGATTCTTGATTTTCGATTTTCGTTTGTGAATTCTCAATTTTTGATTGTCGATTGTAAATTTTGGATTTTCGTTTGTGGATTCTCAATTTTTAATTGTCGATTGTAAATTCTCGATTTTTGATTGTCGATTGTAGATTTTTGATTGTCGATTGTAAATTCTCGATTTTTGACTGTCGATTGTAGATTTTTGATTGTCGATTGTAAATTCTCGATTTCTGACTGTCGATTGTAGATTTTTGATTGTCGATTGTAAATTCTCGATTTTTGATTGTCGATTGTAGATTTTTGACTGTCGATTGTCGGTTGTTGATTCTCGATTGTTACTTTTGAACTTTTGATTGTCGGTGTTGTCAACTGTCAATTGTAGATTCTTGATTGTCAATTTTCGATTGTCGATTATAGACTCTTGGTTGTCAATTCTCAGATTTTCGATGGTCGATTGTAGACTCTTGGTTGTCGATTCTCACATTCTCGATTTTTAATTCACAATTCTTGATTATCGCCTCTAGATTCTTGATTATCGATTGAGTCTTGATTATCGATTATCGACCTTCAACTGTCAATTGAAGACTGTCTAATATCGATTCTCAATTCACAATTTTCAAGATTCAATTGTCGATTTTCGACTCTCAATTGTCGATTGGCAGTTCTTGATTCTCAATTTTTGATTATCGATTTTCGACTCTCGATTGTCAATTTTTGGCTCTCAATTGTCGATTGGCAGTTCTTGATTTTCAATTTTGGATTGTCGATTTTCGACTCTCGATTATCAATTTTTGGCTCTCAATTGTCGATTGGCACTTCTTGATTTTCAATTTTGGATTGTCGATTTTCGATTCTCGATTGTCAATTTTTGGCTCTCAATTGTCGATTGCCAATTCTCGGTTTTCAATTCTCATTTGTCTACTCTCGATTATCGATTGTCAATTTTCAATTGTTGATCCTCAACCTTCCATTTTAATTCTCAATTGTGGATTGTCGATCCTCAATTCTCAATTATTGTCGATTCCTAATTGAGGATTGTCAACTGTCAGTTTTCGATTATCAATCCTCAATTTTCGGTTTTCAATTCTCGATTGTTGACTGTCCATTCTCAATACTCGATTTTCCATTCTCGATTTTCGATTCTCAATTTTCGGTTCTCAATCCTCGATTATTGACTATTGATTTTGAATCCTCGATTATTGACTATTGATTTTGAATTCTCGATTATTGACTATCGATTTTGAATTCTCGATTGTTGACTGTCGATTCTCAATACTCGATTTTCAATTTTCGATTGTCGATCTTCAATCCTTGATTGTCGATTTTCGATTATCAGTTGTTGACTATCGATTCTCAATTTTCGGTTTTTAATTTTCGATTATTGACTGTCGATTTTTAATTCTCGATTGTTGACTGTCGATTCTCAATACTCGATTTTCTATTCTCGATTGTCGATTTTCAATCCTTGACTGTCGATTTTCGATTCTCAATTTTCGGTTCTCAATCCTCGATTATTGACTATTGATTTTGAATTCTCGATTATTGACTATTGTTTCTGAATTCTCGATTATTGACTATCGATTTTGAATTCTCGATTGGTGACTGTCGATTCTCAATACTCGATTTCCAATTTTCGATTGTCGATCTTCAATCCTTGATTGTCGATTTTCGATTATCAGTTGTTGATTATGGATTTTCAATTTTCGGTTTTTAATTCTCAATTAGTGACTGTCGATTTTCAATTCTCGATTGTTGACTATCGATTCTCGATTGTGAATTGTAGATCCTTAATTGTCGATTCTCATTATTCGATTTTCCATTCTCGATTGTCGATTTTCAATCCTTGACTGTCGATTTTCGATTCTCAGTTGTTGACTGTCGATTTTCGATTTTCAATTTTCGGTTCTTAATTCTCGATTGTTGACTGTCGATTCTTAATTCTCGATTGTGAATTGTAGATCCTCAATTCTCGATTGTAAATTCTAGATCCTCGATTGTCGATTCTCATTATTCGATTTTCCATTCTCGGACGTTGATTTTCAATCCTTGACTGTCAATTTTTGATTCTCAGTTGTTGACTGTCGATTTTTGATTCTAAGTTGTTGACTGTCGATTCTCGATTCTCAATTTTCGGTTCTCAATTCTCGGTTGTTGACTGTCGATTCTCAATTTTCAATTGTGAATTGTAGATCCTCGATTGTCGATTCTCATTATTTGATTTTCCATTCTCGGACGTCGATCTTCAATCCTTGACTGTCAATTTTTGATTCTCAGTTGTTGACTGTCGATTTTTGATTCTCAGTTGTTGCCTGTCAATTCCCATTCCTCAATTTTGGGTTCTCAATTCTTGTTTATTGACTGTCAATTCTCAATCCTCAATTTTGGGTTCTCAATTCTCGTTTGTTGACTGTCGATTCTCAATTCTGGATTGTGAATTGTAGATCCTCGATTGTCGATTCTCATTGTTCGATTTTCCATTCTCGGTCGTCGATCTTCAATCCTTGACTGTCAATTTTTGATTCTCAGTTGTTGACTGTCGATTCTCAATCCTCAATTTTCGGTCCTCAATTCTTGGTTGTTGACTGTCGATTCTCAATTCTCGATTGTGAA
Organism: Digitonthophagus gazella; assembly: GCA_036711955.1. Taxonomy (NCBI): domain Eukaryota; kingdom Metazoa; phylum Arthropoda; class Insecta; order Coleoptera; family Scarabaeidae; genus Digitonthophagus; species Digitonthophagus gazella. The sequence goes on along the minus strand of JASCIT010000002.1, from coordinate 1,617,251 downwards.
TTGTAGATCCTCGATTGTCGATTCTCATTGTTCGATTTTCCATTCTCGGACGTCGATCTTCAAACCTTGACTATCGATTCTCGATCCTCAATTTTCGGTTCTCAATTCTCGACTGTTGATTTTTGATTCTCGATTGTTGACTGTCGATTCTCAATTCTCGATTGTTGACTGTCGATTTTCAATTCTCGATTGTTGACTGTCGATCCTCAATTTTCGATTATTGACTGTCGATTCTCAATTTTCGGTTCTCAATTCTCGATTGTTGACTGTCGATCCTCAATTCTTGATTGTGAATTGTTAATCCTCGATTGTCGATTCTCAATACTCCAATTTTGATTCTGAATTGTCGATTGTTGATTTCCTATTGTCGATTATAGATTCTCAATTTTCAGTAGTCAATTTTTCGTTATCGATTTTCAATCCTCAATTTTTGGTTTTCAATTCTTGTCGTTTTTTTATTATTAATTTTGAATCCTTGATTGTCGATTATCAATTCTCGATTATCGATCTTCAATCCTCGACTGTCGATTTTCAATTCTCAGTTGTTGACTGTCGATTCTCGATTCTCAATTTTCGGTTCTCAATTCTCGATTGTTGACTGTCGATTCTCAATTCTCGATTGTGAATTGTTGTTCTTCGATTATCGATTCTCAATACTCTATTTTTGATTCTCAATTGTCGTCGGTCGATTCTCGATGTTCTATTGTCGATTATAAATTCTCAATTCTCAATAGTCGATTATTAATTATCGATTTTCTATCCTCAATTTTCGATTTTCAATTCTTGTCGTTTTTCTATTCTTAACTCTAAATCCTCGATTGTTGATTTTCAATTCTCAATTGTTGATTGTCATTTTTCTACTCTTAATTCTGAATCGTCGATTTTAAATTCTCAATCATCGTTTTTCTATTTTTAATTCTGAATTCTCGATTGTCAATTTTCGATGATCAATAATCAATGAATAATTAATAATAAACAATTACAAACAAAAATCACAAACCAATTCATTTTAAATCCCTACATTGTAATGATTATATTCACTAATAAAACATTTTTAAATTATAATCACCCAACAAAAACCTTCACCATATTTACGACGCGGTTCATTAAAACAAGCTCTTAAGCAAATTAAACCCTGAATTCCGATCCGGCTTTTTTGTTTCGGTACTCAAGGCGAGAAATTAAAAAAAGCCCTAATTGCCGAGACTTCCGGTGTCGGATTTTCCCTTAACCCATCGTCTCTCCTCGTACTTAATAAAAATCCATTCGCCGACGCGACGACGGTGAGAAAGTTTTTTACAAGCATATTTCACGTTTAAATCCATATAATCAATTTATCACAACAGTCTTTTGTAATATTCTCGTCGATAATCGTTTACAAACGAGCCTAATTATTTAATGAGTAAAGTTTTAAATATTATTGATTCGTGAATAAATGGTTTTCTTTTTTTAAGTAAACTTAAAGCAATCGTTACGGTATAGAAAGGCAAATAAGACGCGCCTTGTTTTAGTTCGGTTTGTTTACGGTAGAAAGCCTTCAAGATGGAACCTATTAATGGCAGCCTGTCAGCCCGGATTTGTTTGTCTTACCAACGCGGCTCGACGCGGCGGAAGTATTAAAGGGACACCTGTATAACGCGACACACCTGTACAACGTCTTTCGACGCCGAAACGGCCCTTATCTAAACACAAACACCAACGCGATTCGTCTATTTGTCCTTCGACTTTCTGTTTGTACTAAAGGGTTGGGTTCTTCAATTTCTTTCTTTATAATTTTGTATATACACAAGAAGTTTAACAAACTTTTACAAACAAATTCAATACAAGTTTTATCTATGTTGCGACTATTTAAGACAAGATGAAAAAATTTTTTTCCAACTTTGAAATTTTTTTTAATTTTTTTGACAACACTTGGAATAAAACGGTCTTTTTTAATTAAAATTAGAATGATTTAAATTTCATTTAGAAAAAAAATCAAATCAAAATGGTTAAAAATGAATTTTTAATGAATTTTTAAAGTTAATCTTAAGTTAAAAAAATGTCAAAAATTTTATCCAACTTTGAACATTTTTTTTAATTTTTTTGACAACACTTGGAATAAAACGGTCTTTTTTAATTAAAATAAGAATGTTTTAAGTTTCATTTAGAAAAAAAATCAAATCAAAATGGTTAAAAATGAATTTTTTATGAATTTTTTAAGTTAATCTTAACTTAAAAAAGTCTCAAAAAAGTTTTCCAAATTTAAAATTTTTTTTAATTTTTTTGACAACACTTAGAATAAAACGGTCTTTTTTAATTAAAATTAGAATGATTTTAGTGTCATTTAGAAAAAAAACAAATCAAAATCTTCAAAAATGAATTTTTGATGATTTTTTAAAAAATGGTTAATTTTCTAACCTAAAAAAATTTTTACCAAATTTGAAAATTTTTTTAATTTTTTTGACAACACTTGGAATAAAACGGTCTTTTTTAATTAAAATTAGAATGTTTTAGGTTTCATTTAGAAAAAAAATCAAATCAAAATGGTTAAAAATGAATTTTTGATGAATTTTTTTAAAAAATTGTAAATTTTCAAACCTAAAAAAATTTTTACCAACTTTGAAAATTTTTTTAATTTTTTTAACAACACTTGGAATAAAACGGTATTTTTTAATTAAAATTAGAATGTTTTAAGTTTCATTTAGAAAAAAAATCAAATCAAAATTTTTAAAAATGAATTTTAGATGAATTTTTTTCAAAATGGTTAATTTTTTAATATAAAAAAATTTTTACCAACTTTGAAAATTTTTTTAATTTTTTTGACAAGATTTGGAATAAAATGGTCTTTTTTAATTAAAACTAGAATGTTTTGGGTTTCATTTAGAAAAAAAATCAAATCAAAATCTTCAAAAATGAATTTTTGATGATTTTTTAAAAAATGGTTAATTTTCTAACCTAAAAAAATTTTTACAAACTTTGAAAATTTTTTTAATTTTTTTGACAACACTTGGAATAAAACGGTTTTTTTAAATTAAAATTAGAATGTTTTAAGTTTCATCTAGAAAAAAAATCAAATCAAAATGGTTAAAAATGAATTTTTGATGAATTTTTTTTTTAAATTGTAAATTTTCTAACCTAAAAAAATTTTTACCAAATTTGAAAATTTTTTTAATTTTTTTGACAACACTTGGAATAAAACGGTCTTTTTTAATTAAAATTAGAATGTTTTAAGTTTTATTTAGAAAAAAAATCAAATCAAAATGGTTAAAAATGAATTTTTTATGAATTTTTTAAGTTAATCTTAAGTTAAAAAAATGTAAAAATGTTTATCAACTTTGAAATTTTTTTTAATTTTTTTGACAACACTTGCAAGAAAACGGTCTTTCTTAATTAAAACTAGAATGATTTAAATTTCATTTAGAAAAAAAAAAACAAATCAAAATGGCTAAAAATGAATTTTTAAAGTTAATCTTAAGTTAAAAAAATGGTAAAAATGTTTACCAACTTTGAAAATTTTTTTAATTTTTTTTGACAACACTTGGAATAAAACGGTCTTTTTTAATTGAAACTAGAATGTTTTGGATTTCATCTAGAAAAAAAATCAAATCAAAATCTTTAAAAATGAATTTTTGATGAATTTTTTTAAAAATGGTTAATTTTTTAACCTAAAAAAATGTTTACCAAATTTGAAATTTTTTTTAATTTTTTTGAAAACACTTGGAATAAAATGGTCTTTTTTAGGTAAAATTAGAATGATTTAAGTTTCATCTAGAAAAAAAATCAAAACAAAATCCTTAAAAATGAATTTTTGATGATTTTTTAAAAAATTGTTAATTTTCTAACCTAAAAAATTTTTTACCAACTTTGAAAATTTTTTTAATTTTTTTGACAACACTTGGAATAAAACGGTCTTTTTTAATTAAAATTAGAATATTTTAGGTTTCATCTAGAAAAAAAATCAAATCAAAATCTTTAAAAATGAATTTTTAGCGAATTTTTAAAATTTTCTCTTAAGTTAAAAAAGTGTCAAAAAATTTTTACCAACTTTGAAAATTTTTTTAATTTTTTTGACAACATTTGGAATAAAACGGTCTTTTTTATATAAAACTAGAATGTTTTAAGTTTCATTTAGAAAAAAAATCGGATCAAAATGGTTAAAAATGAATTTTTAATGAATTTTTAAAGTTAATCTTAAGTTAAAAAAATGTCAAAAATGTTTACCAACTTTGAAAATTTCTTTAATTTTTTTGACAACATTTGGAATAAAACGGTCTTTTTTAATTAAAATTAGAATGTCTTAAGTTTCACCTAGAAAAAAAATCAAATCAAAATTTTTAAAAATGAATTTTTGATGAATTTTTTAAAAAATGGTTAATTTTTTAATATAAAAAAATTTTTACCAAATTTGAAAATTTTTTTAATTTTTTTGACAACACTTGGAATAAAACGGTCTTTTTTAATTAAAATTAGAACGTTTTAAGTTTCATCTAGAAAAAAATCAAATCAAAATGGTTAAAAATGAATTTTTAATGAATTTTTTAAGTTAATCTTAAGTTAAAAAAATGTCAAAAATTTTATCCAACTTTGAAAATTTTTTTAATTTTTTTGACAATACTTGGAATAAAATGTCCTTTTTTAATTAAAATTAGAATGTTTTAAGTTTCATTTAGAAAAAAAATCAAATCAAAATGGTTAAAAATGAATTTTTTATGAATTTTTTTAAAAATGGTTAATTTTCTAACCTAAAAAATTTTTTACCAACTTTGAAAATTTTTTTAATTTTTTTGACAATACTTGGAATAAAACGTCCTTTTTTAATTAAAATTAGGATGTTTTAAGTTTCATTTAGAAAAAAAATCAAATCAAAATTTTTCAAATTGAAGATTAAGGGTTTAAAATAAGAAACTGGTGTATAAGTTTATATTGTGAGTACTTAAGGCGAGATGAAGATAAGGCATTTAGTAATAAGTAACAATCCTACGCGGTCCCCCGGACGAGAGATCATTATCTAAATGCCGTCGGTATGCCGTTGACTTCCGGTAGACCAGAGATCGACTCAAATAGACGCTACTATTTTTAAGTGAGTTAAGTCTTATTTTGTTAGTCCGAACGAACATGTGTACGCAGAGGCGCGCGTTAGCACATTTAGCGTCTGCCCGATCGCGTAAATAATCCCCGAGAGTCGGTTTTTATCTCTCGGTTAATGCCGCTTGAAAGAAACTCCTACGACGCGGAACGACTAGGAAATAAATAACCGAGAGAGAGGAAGTAACCAAGAAAGAGGAATTAAAAGTTAAGACCCGATCGATTGCATAATTCGGAAACTGGTTTATTTTATTTTATTTTATTTTATTTTATTTTATTTTCGTTGCATAGAAAATTAGAAATTATTCACTTTCAAATTGAATAGTAAATTATTTAAATTGTTGACACGATTTTAACCGGGGTAATTTGGTAACGGTTAATTTAGGAAATTATAATAATTTACGTTTTAATTAAAACCATAAATAAGCTTGGTTAAAATTGTAAAATGTAAAATACTAATCTTTAAAGAGTACCTACAAGAAAAAAAAAAGGTTCAATTGTGTGGAAGTAATTACTCCGAGACATCTTTTTGGTAGTTAATCAACCTGTAAAAGGTTCTTATTTGCCTTTTCGTTCGCACCCTAAATGAACCCCGACCTTTGTCTTTACTCCCTTCGAGGGTTACTTTAGTTGATGAGGATCGAGAACCGACACACATGGCTTTAATAACAGTAAGTCATGTTGTGGGGACGCAAAGGTATTATGTTTCCTTGCGCATTCCACAAATGTTTCTAATGGACCATGCCACCGATTCCTCCGCTAATGTAAACAGCTCGTAGGCGGATGAAAGAATTTTTTTTTTCTGTCAAGAGAAGAGATGTCATCGAAATGGGGAGAAGTTTGGTTTTAACGTGGGAAAGTGTGATGTTGGGTCAAATTTCTACTTTTCTTGATTATTAGAGGGGAGAGATTACTCGTTTTATTTCTTAAATATTCATTGAATTTAACCTTAAATAATTCATAACTTAAACTAAATAGAAAAAGATGGATCAAAAAACTAACTTTCCTTCAATAAATAGAAAAAAATCAAAAAAATTCTTCAATTATCTTTATCTCACTTATAGTAAATGTATTTGAAATGGGTATTTTTTTTTTTCTCTTGATGACATAGCTCGACGATGTTGTCCATACGGCGGATTTAAACCCGTTAAGCGTATTTGCGATGGCAAAGGCGGTGTGGCGCGGCTTGGCGGCGAAAAACCGTCGACCGTTAATTGTACGGTCCCGAATGGTTCCAGGAACTAAATAAAGGTTACAGAGGTGTCTTTCATCGTCGGAGAGAGACTTTACCGAACGCTCACCTACCTACCTAAGGCCGGGTCGCTACCGCGAAGCGAACCGAAGCGCTTCTTGCGCGCGGTCAACCTAGCGGTATATCGGATCGCCGCGACTGTTAAATAATAAAAGACCATCATTACACATGTCAATCAGCGGCCTCGGACCAACAGGAAACACATATTTCTGCGACGCGAGTCGCATTTCTAACTTGCCGTACCGGAATTCCCATGACAACACATCACCAACTGAATCCAAATACCATTTCATACCTCTTACACTGTGAAATTATTACAAATCCCAATCACTATTTCACAATATGGTATTTAGATTTACATACATAATTGAGATAAGAAATTTACTGATTCAAATTATTCATAATATTATCACTAGTGACTGAATACTAAACCATAAGTAAAATAAGGCTCTCCTCAGATGGAATACTCAAATCTCAAACCGATTGGGAAATTTGGCAACTCAAAGAATCACTTTGTATAATTCATAATATCATTCATAAATGGACACTTTAGTAACTGATACTCGGCAACTAACACAACTAGTGACTTGAAGACTCAGTAGGTTGATCTCAATTACTCAATTTTCTTCACCGGAGAAACGATGGGTGACCAAGAATTTAATGTAAAATTTGTGGCAGAAATAGAAAAATATTCTGAATTATACAATTACAAGTTAAGAGGCTATTCCAGAAAAAAAGTAGCGGAAAAAGCTTGAAACCCACAATCAGTAGCAAAGGCAGTCCATTTTATAGAATGCAAGGAATTTAGAATTAAATATATGCAATTCTTGTGCAGCAGCAAACAATCTACAATTTATGCTCTTTTCGATGTAAGGATGTAACAAGAGTCCGCTGACTATTCTCTTTCTACAACGGTAAAAATAGTACTTGATAACGATATCCTCATCACTGTTACTAACACTTGACATTTTGCACAAGACACATTGACTAAACGCATATCAAGAATCCAGAGGAAAATAAGAACTGAGTAAGTTGATAAGTACAATCGTAAGTCCCCAAGTCTCAGTATAGAAGTCATCTAATATCCCCAATTTGAATATCTCCGTATGAATAGACCTTTAGGTTCAGTTCTCACGGATATTCAAATCTGGGAACAACTGGAATACTTGACGATTAACACGTTGACTGTCATGTCAGGCATCGATGACTGACACCTAGCTTTCCGTTCAGGCCGCGTCAGTCAGACGCATGGCCTGACGGGGAAGTCGTTATAAAGCCGCGTGGCACTGAACGTGTTACGCAACTCGTCACGCAAAATCAAGCAACGTTACTCCTTTATACTTCAATGGTCGACACTCCACAACCACATAACCAACAAGTTAGACTCTGCATACTGAACTCCATATCATTCAGTTGGTTGGTACTTCTCACCAAAAAGAGATGAGTGATCAAAAATTTAATATAAAATTTATGGTGGAAATAGAAAAATATTTTTAAAAGGTTTGGAAGTCAGTAGCAAAGGCAACCCCTTCTATAGAATTTAAGGAAATTAGAATTAAATTCTTGCAATTCTTTTGCAGTAACAAACAGTTTACAATTTATGTTCTTTTCGATGTAAGGATCTAATTAGAGTCTTCTGATTATTCTCTTTTTGCAACGGTAATAATAATACTTGATAACAATATCCTCATTACTGCTGCTATCACATTTTGCACAAGACACATTGACTAAAAGCATATCCTGAGTTCGGAGAAAACTGAAAACTAAGCAGGTTGATTCACCCAGATATTCAAATCTCGAATCGATTGGGATACTTGGAGACTCAGAAACTCACCATGGATAATCAAACGACGTCTCTTACACAATTCTGAAAGGTCTAAAGGTTTCTAAAATCTAAAAATTTATAAAATCTTGAAAACTCGACCTTAAGTATGAAAAAGGGTTTTGACTTTTGCGGATGTCAGGTTGCAACCTTCTTCAGAAACAAGTTCGAAATTTTCTTGTAACCTTCTTCAAAAACAAGGTGAAGTTTCAAGGTGTTGCCATGAAGCGGGACTTCGGCCTTGTATTTCAAGAAGGCGTTTGACGTTTCAGATAACGGGTTGCAACCTTCTTCAGATGCAAGTTAGAGGTTGCCATGAAACAAGACCATGACCTTGTATTTGAAGAAGACATTTTCGATGCCAGATTGCAACCTTCTTCAGAAACAAGTTGAAAGATACTTCAATTGTCAATATTCAACAATCAGAAAACCAGCGACTTAAAGACTCTGCACGCTGATTTCAATTTCTCACTTTTCTTCACCAGAGAAACAACGAATGATCAAGAATTTAATCTTAGGTTTATGGAGGAAATAGAAGAATATTCTGAAAGGGTTTGAAACTCCATTCTATAGAATGTAAAGAAATTAAAATGAAATTCTTGAGATATAAGGATATAACCAGAGTCTTCTAACTATTCTCTTTCTGTAGCAGTAATAATAATACTTGATAACGGTATGCTTATCACTGCTGCTATGACCAGATAGCCATCACTAGACATTTTGCACAAGACGCACTAACTAAACGCATATCCAGAGTTCAGAAGGAACTCTGAGGAGAACTGAGCAAGTTGACAGGAAACTTTAGTAGACGTGTGAAGATGAAGAATACCTACAATCATGAATCTACAAGTCTCCGTATCGCAATCGTTTAGTATCTACGATTTAAATCCTCTCGAATATTCCTCTTCCTCGAATATGAGGAAGAAGAATGAGGAGAATATATGAGAAAAACCTTAATTAAATAAAAGTGTTAAATTATAACAAATCCAGTCATTATATCTACATTCTAAAAGTATGTACTTAGATTTACAAACATAATTGAGATAAATTTATAACCAATTCAAGTGTTTTCATTCAAAGATATATCTTTAGATTTGATATTTCTCTAATTTGTATACTTGTAAAGATAAATGAAGACGACTTTAAAAAAATAAAAAAAAAATTGTTTTTTTTTTTCGTTTTAATTCAAATAAAAACCTTAACAAGGCTATTTCTAAGACTAATCCCAATCAGCATCCATCTCAAGAATAGTCCGACGTTCATAATGAAATCTAAATTTTTACGAGCAGCTCGTTAGAGAGACGAAGCCGTAAGCAATTCGGTTAAAATTCGCCAGCGGCTACGGTATAATTGCCGGAGCGTAGACCGATGGGCAATTTGTTGAAAGGTCCCGAAACGCTAACGAGTGCACACATCGCGAGAAGCCGGACTCTTCGCGATACGTCTTGTATACGAATAACAATGACGCGCTTAACTGGTACGACCTTTGACCTACATGTCGTGCGCAACGCCCGAGACTTCCGCAATCAACCGGCGCATTGTGTAACGTCCGGTATGAACCTAAGGTCTACGAAATCGCACATCCGTGCTTTCTCGTACGGATGCGGACCTCCGGATGACAGAAACAATGCAGGAAGAGTGCCCAATTAAACATAATTTTAATGCAATTTAATTTTTAACTGGTTTTAAGACATAAAAATTTTTAAACTTTTCAAAAATAATCACTTTTCAACCAATAAGCAATATAAATAATTAAGAATAGTTTTTAACTTAAACAGTTGTCATGAAATGAGAGTTTGACCTTAAATCTGAAGAAGGGTTTTGACATTTCGGATGCCAGGTTGCAACTTTTTTCAGAAACAAGTTGGAAATTGCTTTGCAACCTTCTTCAGAAGCAAGGTCAACGTTGCCATGTGGCAAGACTGCTGTCTTATATCTCAAGAAGGCATTTGACGTTTCAGATGCCAGGTTGCAACCTTCTTCAGATGTAAGTTAGAAGTTGCCATGAAAGAAGATTTTCACCTTGTATCTGAAGAAGACGTTTCCGATGCCAGGTTGCAATCTTCTTCAGAAACAAGTTGGAAGTTGTCATGAAATGAAGATTCAACTTTAAATCTGAAGAAAGGTTTTGACATTTCGGATGCCAGGTTGCAACCTTCTTCAGAAGCAAGGTCAAAGTTGCTATGAAGCGAGACTGCTGCCTTATATCTCAAGAAGGTGTTAAACGTTTTAGATCCCAGGTTGCAACCTTCTTCGGACTCAAGTTAGAAGTTGGGATAAAACCAGACTTTGACCTTTTAACTGAAGAAGACGTTTCCGATGCCAGGTTGCAACCTTCTTCAGAAACAAGTTGGAAGTTGCCATGAAATGAAAATTCGACCTTAAGTCTGAAGAAGGGTTTTGACATTTCGGATTCCAGGTTGCAACCTTCTTTAGAAGCAAGGTCAAAGTTGCTATGAAGCGAGACTGCTGCCTTATATCTCAAGAAGGCATTAAACGTTTTAGATCCCAGGTTGCAACCTTCTTCGGACTCAAGTTAGAAGTTGGGATAAAACCAGACTTTGACCTTTTAACTGAAGAAGACGTTTCCGATGCCAGGTTGCAACCTTCTTCAGAAACAAGTTGGAAGTTGCCATGAAATGAAAATTCGACCTTAAGTCTGAAGAAAGGTTTTGACATTTCGGATGCCAGGTTGCAACCTTCTTCAGAAGCAAGGTCAAAGTTGCTATGAAGCGAGACTGCTGCCTTATATCTCAAGAAGGCATTAAACGTTTTAGATCCCAGGTTGCAACCTTCTTCGGACTCAAGTTAGAAGTTGGGATAAAACCAGACTTTGACCTTTTAACTGAAGAAGACGTTTCCGATGCCAGGTTGCAACCTTCTTCAGAAACAAGTTGGAAGTTGCCATGAAATGAAAATTCGACCTTAAGTCTGAAGAAGGGTTTTGACATTTCGGATTCCAGGTTGCAACCTTCTTTAGAAGCAAGGTCAAAGTTGCTATGAAGCGAGACTGCTGCCTTATATCTCAAGAAGGCATTAAACGTTTTAGATCCCAGGTTGCAACCTTCTTCGGACTCAAGTTAGAAGTTGGGATAAAACCAGACTTTGACCTTTTAACTGAAGAAGACGTTTCCGATGCCAGGTTGCAACCTTCTTCAGAAACAAGTTGGAAGTTGCCATGAAATGAAAATTCGACCTTAAGTCTGAAGAAAGGTTTTGACATTTCGGATGCCAGGTTGCAACCTTCTTCAGAAGCAAGGTCAAAGTTGCTATGAAGCGAGACTGCTGCCTTATATCTCAAGAAGGCATTAAACGTTTTAGATCCCAGGTTGCAACCTTCTTCGGACTCAAGTTAGAAGTTGGGATAAAACCAGACTTTGACCTTTTAACTGAAGAAGACGTTTCCGATGCCAGGTTGCAACCTTCTTCAGAAACAAGTTGGAAGTTGCCATGAAATGAAAATTCGACCTTAAGTCTGAAGAAGGGTTTTGACATTTCGGATTCCAGGTTGCAACCTTCTTTAGAAGCAAGGTCAAAGTTGCTATGAAGCGAGACTGCTGCCTTATATCTCAAGAAGGCGTTTGACGTTTCAAATGCTAGGTTGCAACGTTCTTCAGACTCAAGTTAGAAGTTGGGATGAAACCAGAATTTGACCTTGTATCTGAAGAAGACGTTTCCGATGCCAGGTTGCAATCTTCTTCAGAAACAAGTTGGAAGTTGCCATAAAATGAGAATTCCACCTTAAATCTGAAGAAAGGTTTTGAAATTTCGGATTCCAGGCTGCAACCTTCTTTAGAAGCAAGGTCAAAGTTGCTATGAAGCGAGAATGCTGCCTTATATCTCAAGAAGGCATTAAACGATTTAGATCCCAGGTTGCAACCTTCTTCGGACTCAAGTTAGAAGTTGGGATAAAACCAGACTTTGACCTTTTAACTGAAGAAGACGTTTCCGATGCCAGGTTGCAACCTTCTTCAGAAACAAGTTGGAAGTTGCCATGAAATGAAAATTCGACCTTAAATCTGAAGAAGGCTTTCAATATTTCGCATGCTAGGTTGCAACCTTCTTCAAAAACATGTTTGAAATTGCCATAAAACGAGTATTCAATTTTGTATCTAAACAAGACATTTTACGTTTCGGATGCCAAGTTGCAAGCTTCTTCAGACTCAATTTAGAAGTTGGGATGAAACCAGACTTTGACCTTGTATCTGAAGAAGACATTTCCAATGCTAAATTGCAACCTTCTTCAGAAACAAGTTGAAAATTGTCATGAAATGAAAATTCGACCTTAAATTTGAAGAAGGATTTTGATATTTCGAATGCCAGGTTGCAACCTTTTTCAGAAACATGTTTGAGGTTGCCATAAAACGAGAATTCGATTTTGTATCTAAACAAGACATTTGACGTTTCGGATGCCAGATTGCAACCTTCTTCAGACTCAAGTTAGAAGTTGGAATGAAACCAGACTTTGACCTTGTATCTGAAGAAGACATTTCCAATGCTAAATTGCAACCTTCTTCAGAAACAAGTTGAAAATTGTCATGAAATGAAAATTCGACCTTAAATCTGAAAAAGGGTTTTGATATTTCACATGCCAGGTTGTAACCTTTTTCAGAAATATGCTTGAAATTGCCATAAAACGAGAATTTGACTTTGTATCTAAACAAGACATTTTAGCCAGATTGCAACCTTCTTCAGACTCAAATTAGAAGTTGGGATGAAACCAGACTTTGACCTTGTATCTGAAGAAGACGTTTTCGATGCTAGATTACAACTTTTTTCAGAAACAACTTGGAAGTTGTCATGAAATGAAAATTCGACCTTAAATCTGAAAAAGGGTTTTGACATTTTGGATGCCAGGTTGCAACTTTCTTCAGAAGCAAGGTCAAAGTTGCTATGAAGCGAGACTGCTACTTTATACAGACTGGGCCACTGAAAACAATAAACGCAAGTTTTGGCCACTTAACATTTTGCGAAAAAATTGACGGCATTCACGTACGATACCTTATCGTAAATCTTCTAAAGATACGGGTAGCATGGCATAAACTTTAGACTTGAAATAGCCCCACAGAAAGAAATCTAAAGGTGCTAGATCTGGAGATCTGGGTGGCCATTCGATAGCACCTCTCTGTCCAATCCATCTCCCAGGAAACCTACGGTCCAAGAACTGCCTAACAGACAATGCAAAATGAGGAGGAGCTCCGTCTTGTTGGAATCTCAACTCATCTTCTAAGTAATGTTCATCATTTTCCAGAATGTTGGTTAACATTGGATCGATGTGATTCTCTAACAATGCTATAGACCTCATCTCCCGAAATTTTCTTGCTGAATTCAGAACGTAGGAAGGATAGATATATTTATCTGCATGTTCTCAATTAAACAATTCTGCTGTTCTAGTAGCAGATTCATCGTTTTTAAAGAAAATCGAAATTATTTCTAAGGCTATTTGATAAAACTTTAGAAGTCTTTTTCTATGGAATTAATGATCGGATTTCAAAAATAAAAAGACTGCTCAAAAGAGATTTGAAAGGCCTTTAAAACTGTGTAGCGTTTGACACCTCTTTCAATTTAAAGTGTTTGGGGTGCAATCTACCCCCATCTTAGGGTTGGAGTTATGCAAATAGTACTAATATATTCCGATATCCCCCTTCATAATAAAATTGACGTGTTCGAGCGTTTTTCGGAAAATTGATGTTAAGTGGCCAAAACTTGCGTTTACTGTTTTCAGTGGCCCACTCTGTATATCAAGAAGGCGTTAGACATTTTAGATCCCAGGTTGCAACCTTTTTCAGATGCAAGTTAGAAGTTGCCATGAAACGAGACTTTGACCTTGTATCTAAAGAAGACGTTTCCGATGCCAAGTTGCAATCTTCTTCAGAAACAAGTTGAAAATTGTCATAAAATGAGAATTCCACCTTAAATCTGAAGAAAGGTTTTGAAATTTCGGATTCCAGGTTGCAACCTTCTTCAGAAATATGTTTGAAATTACCATAAAACGAGAATTTGACTTTGTATCTAAACAAGACATTTTAGCCAGATTGCAACCTTCTTCAGACTCAAGTTAGAAGTTGGGATGAAACTAGACTTTGACCTTGTATCTAAAGAAGATGTTTCCGATGCCTAATTGCAACTTTCTTTAGGAACAAGTTGAAAGTTGTCATGAAATGAAAATTCTACCTTAAATCTGAATAAGGATTTTGATATTTGGGATGCTAGGTTGCAACCCTTCTTCAGAAACATGTTTGAAATTACCATAAAACGAGAATTTGACTTTGTATCTAAACAAGACATTTTAGCCAGATTGCAATCTTCTTCAGACTCAAGTTAGAAGTTGGGATGAAACCAGACTTTGACCTTGTATCTGAAGAAGACGTTTCCGATGCCAGGTTGCAATCTTCTTCAGAAACAAGTTGGAAGTTGTCATGAAATGAAAATTCTACCTTAAATCTGAATATGGATTTTGATATTTCGCATGCTAGGTTGCAACCTTCTTCAAAAACGTGTTCGAAAATGCCTTGTAACCTTCTTCAAAAGCAAGAACAAAATTGCCATGAAACAAGACTTCGGCCTTATATCTCAAGAAGGCGTTTGACGTTTCAGATGTCAGGTTGCAACCTTCTTCAGATGCAAGTTAAAAGTTGCCATGAAACGAGATTTTGACCTTGTGTCTAAAAAAGAAGTTTCCGATGCTAGATTGCAACCTTCTTCAGAAACAAGTTGGAAGTTGCCATGAAATGAAAATTCGACTTTAAGTCTGAAGAATGGTTTTGACATTTCGGATACCAGGTTGCAACTTTCTTCAGACTCAAGTTAGATGTTGGGATGAAGCCAGACTTTGACCTTGTATCTGAAGAAGACATTTCCGATGCCAAATTGCAACCTTCTTTAGAAACAAGTTGGAAGTTGTCATAAAATGAAAATTTGACCTTAAATCTGAAGAGTGGTTTTGATATTTCGGATGCTAGGTTGCAACCTTCTCAAAAACATGTTCGAAAATGCCTTGTAACCTTCTTCAAAAGCAAGAACAAAATTGCCATGAAACAAAACTTCGGCCTTATATCTCAAGAAGGCGTTTGACGTTTCAGATGTCAGGTTGCAACCTTCTTCAGATGCAAGTTAAAAGTTGCCATGAAACGAGATTTTGACTTTGTGTCTAAAGAAGACGTTTCCGATGCCAGGTTGCAACCTTCTTCAGAAACAAGTTGAAAGTTGTCATGAAACAAAAATTCGATTTTAAGTCTGAAGAATAGTTTTGAAATTTTGGATGCCAGGTTGCAACCTTCTTCAAAAGCAAGAACAAAATTGCCATGAAACAAGACTTCGGCCTTATATCTCAAGAAGACGTTTGACGTTTCAGATGTAAGGTTGCAGCCTTCTTAAAAACATGTTTGAAAAATACCAAAAAACGAAAGTTCGACATTGTATATGAACAAGACATTTTACGTTTCAAATTCCAGGTTGTAAACTTAAGAAACAAATTGGAAGTTGTCAGGAAACAAGATAAACGACAAAGACCAAAATGAATAGATTCGATGCAACCTGGATCAGCAATAGAAATGACTGTAAAAGATGGCATGACCACCACAACATTTGTTAAATGGGTAAATCGTAAAATATAAGCCTCATGGTCAATGTTTGTTAATATTTGACGATGCACGTTCACACCTAGATGTTGGTATAGTAGAGACCGCTGAAACACACAATATAACCCTTCTTTGCCTGCCATCAAATACAACCCATGAACTTCAACTGCTAGATAAGAGATTGTTTAAATCTTTTGAAGACTTTTGGGATGAGGAAGTTTTGAAATACTGGACACGAGAATACTGGACCTGAAAGGAATATAACTAAAGGAAGATTTGGACATATTTTGAGTGCTGTATGGTCTAAGGGAATGTCAGTGGCTAATCTATTATCAGGGTTTAGAGCTAGTATCAGGTTTTAGATATACTACCAGATGTTCCCTATGCTCCTAGTTCATTGTCTGAGAGACTAATACAACAAGTGTCTAATACAATTATTTCTGTAGATAATCCGCAACATAAGTGTGAGTTTGATTCAAATTGGTCGACTTGAATTCCGACTTAAAGCCTCTCTCAATTTTTGCAAAGCATAAATTATCTGAGGACACGCAAGAGCGTATAGCTGGTGATAGTCAATCGATTGAGACTGCTATCAGTTTTAATAACCTACTTCCTACATCTGAAAGAAAGCCCTCTACAAAAAGAAGACGTAAGGCATTAAATTTATCCGCCCAAAATGTCACTAAAAACCTATTTGATTCACTAATCTCAAATGGTAACAAAAGCATTCTAAAACGGAGGAAGATACAGTAGAACATTACATTGGTATGTTAAAAAAATATTTTTTTAGTTAATTAAACAATTTTCAAAATGTAGTTTGAAATTTTACTGTTGCCCTTATTAGGTACAGTATATGTAAAATGCAATTCTGCATTTTTGTGTACAAAATGTGGTAGGATCAATATAAACCGATAATAATTACACAACTACGTAGCAGAAGCTCTAGCAGCAAGGTACACAAAATTGTAATCAATTATCTTAAAATATTGGGGAGAAAAAAATGTCCACTTTTAAGGTGGCCTTATTTGGAAGAAGTACCTTAGTTAAAAACATTAAATAATATTAAATAGTTAAAAGTATTAAATAATATTAACTAGTTGAAACCAGTAAATAACAGTATTAAATAGTAAAGAGTAAATGTATGATGGGTATTGAAGGAAATGTTTGGTTTTAGTATAAACAGAGAGTTCAGTGTAGACAGTAGTGAAGGGGAGAGAGATCCGCGGCTATAAATCCAGACAAATTTCCCCAAAGTTTGTCTGATAAATCATCGCAATTATGCACACAAACGCGAATTCCGACAAGTTCATTGTCCTGCCGGTTATTTTCGGTTCTGAAAGTTCTGAAACGCCCCGAGGCGTCATCTTACAGACTCCCGGACGGCGGCTCTAATAAAATAGTTGACCCACAGTCGAGATTTTATTCCGTTTTACTTCGTTAAACCCAGATACGGATGCTAAGTTTTATGACAAACAACA
Organism: Digitonthophagus gazella; assembly: GCA_036711955.1. Taxonomy (NCBI): domain Eukaryota; kingdom Metazoa; phylum Arthropoda; class Insecta; order Coleoptera; family Scarabaeidae; genus Digitonthophagus; species Digitonthophagus gazella. The sequence goes on along the minus strand of JASCIT010000002.1, from coordinate 1,600,055 downwards.
AAACATAGTTTTAACTGACTTTAAAAAATCATATTCATTCATTGAAAATTGAAATTGAAAAACCAAGTTTGAAAAAAACTCACCAAGCGAATGTTGTTTCCTTGAAAATCTCCTAAAATATTAAAAAAAATATATTAAAAAAAATATAAAAAAAAAATTTTCAAAATTAAAAAAAAAATTTTTTAAATTCAAAAAAAAAATTTTTTTAATTAAAAAAAAAAAATTTTTTAAATTAAAAAAAAATTTTTTTTTAATTTAAAAATAAAATATTTTTTAAAAATTCTTAATAAATCAAAAGTATTTTACCTGGTAACATTCGTAAAATAACAATCCGAAGACTTCCTCAAAATAATAACCTGAACTTCAACGATTTAAAACACATTCACTGAAATAAACACAAAAGTTTTTTAACACTAATTGTAAAAAAGATTAAACGAATAAAAATAAATAAATAAATAAATAAGAACACCCGACAGTTGAAAACCCGCACATTAACTGCGAAGAATTTCTAAATTTGAGTTTTATAGCGTATTCAACCCCTAATACTTGGAGGGGAAACTGGTTTTCTTCGGTAAAAAAACTGGAAATTACAACGTGTTTGGGTTAAAATTTACCTGCTCGTTTTCCAGTTTGTAAAGAAAACTCCAATTCAAGTTTATTAACGTGAATTCAAAAATAAATTTAAGATTTTTAACACTTCTAACCTAACCTAAAAAAATCGACCAACTTTAAAAATTCATTTTTAAAGATTTTGATTTGATTTTTTTTTCTAAATGAAACTTAAATCATTCTAATTTTAATTAAAAAAGACCGTTTTATTACAAGTGTTGTCAAAAAATTTAAAAAAATTTTCAAAGTTGGTAAAAATTTTTTTAGGTTAGAAAATTAACCATTTTTTAAAAAATTCATGAAAAATTCATTTTTAAAGATTTTGATTTGATTTTTTTTCTAAATGAAACTTAAAACGTTCTAATTTTAATTAAAAAAGACCGTTTTATTCCAAGTGTTGTCAAAAAAATTTAAAAAAATTTCAAAGTTGGAAAAAATTTTTGACACTTTTTTAACTTACGATCAATTTTAAAAATTCACCAAAAATTCATTTTTAACCATTTTGATTTGATTTTTTTTCTAAATGAAACTTAAATCATTCTAATTTTTATTAAAAAAGACCGTTTTATTCAAAGTATTGTCAAAAAAATTAAAAAAATTTTCAAAGTTGGTAAAAATTTTTTCAGGTTAGAAAATTAACCATTTCTTTAAAAATTCATCAAAAATTCATTTTTAAACATTTTGATTTGATTTTTTTTTAAATGAAACCCAAAGCATTCTAATTTTAATTAAAAAAGACCGTTTTATTCCAAGTGTTGTCAAAAAAATTTAAAAAATTTTCAAAATTGGTAAAAATTCTTTTCACTAACCTAACAGAAAAATTTATCAATTTTAAAAATTTATCAAAAATTCATTTTTAAAGATTTTGATTTGATTTTTTTTCTAAATGAAAGTTTAAGCATTTTAATTTTAATTAAAAAAGGCCGTCTTATTCCAAGTATTACCAAAAAAATTAAAAAAAATTTCAAAGATTGTAAACATTTTTTTAGGTTAGAAAATTAAACATTTCTTAAAAAATTCATGAAAAATTGAATTTTAAATATTTTAAGCTGATTTTTTTTCTAAATGAAACTTAAAACATTCTAATTTTAATTAAAAAAGACCGTTTTATTCCAAGTGTTGTAAAAAAATTTTAAAAAAATCAAAGTTGGTATACATTTTTACCATTTTTTTTAACTTAAGATTAAGTTTAAAAATTCATAAAAAATTCAGTTTTTCAGATTTTAATTTGATTTTTTTTCTAGATGAAACTTAAATCATTTTAGTTTTAATTAAAAAAGACCGTTTTATTCCAAGTGTTGTCAAAAAAATTAAAACAATTTTCAAAGTTGGTAAAAATTTTTTTAGGTTAGAAAATTAACCATTTTTTAAAAAATTCATTAAAAATTCATTTTTAAAGATTTTGATTTGATTTTTTTTCTAGATGAAACCTAAAACATTCTAGTTTTAATTAAAAAAGAGCGTTTTATTCCAAGTGTTGTCAAAAAAATTAAAAAAATTTTCAAAGTTGGAAAAAATTTTTTTAGGTTAGAAAATTAACCATTTTTTAAAAAATTCATCAAAAATTCATTTTTAAAGATTTTGATTTGGTTTTTTTCCTAAATGAAACTTAAAACATTCTAGTTTTGATCCAAAAAGACCGTTTTATTCTAAATGTTGTCAAAAAAATTAAAAAAATTTTCAAAGTTGGAAAAAATTTTCGATACTTCTAACTTAAGAAAATTAAATTTAAAAATTCATCAAAAATTCATTTTTAAACATTTTGATTTGATTTTTTTCTAAATGAAACTTAAAACATTCTAATTTTGATTTAAAAAGACCGTTTTATTCTAAATGTAGTTAAAAAAATTTAAAAAAAATTTCAAAGTTGGTAAAAAAATTTTCACACTTCAAAATTTATTTAATTTAAAAAAAATCATATCGAGTCTATTTGTAAAAACTAAGAAAATAAATTAAAAAAAAATGATAGATAAAAATATCTATTTTTAACTAAAATCAACAAATTTATTGTAGTTATTACCAAAAAATTTAAAAAAAATTCCCAAATTCACTTAAAATTTTTTGACCCAAACTAACCTCAAAATTTTGATCAATTTTTAAAAAATCGTACAGAGTTTATTTATAGAAATAAAGAAATCCAATTTTAAATAATGATGGATTAAAATATCTATTTTTTATTAAAGTCTTTAAATTTTTTCTAGTTATTAGCAAAAAAAATTAAAAAAAAATCCAAAGTTAATGAAAAGTTTAACATAATTTTAGAATTTTTAACCAAATTTAAAAAATCATACTGATTTTATTTATAAAAATTTTATAATAAATTGCTGAAAAATATTAAATTAAAATTTCTATTTTTTAGTAAAATCATCAAATTTATTCTACTTTTTATTAAAAAAATTTAAAAAATTAAAAAAATTCCCAAAAATATCAAAGTTTTTCGACCAAGAAGATTCTAAATTTTGACTTTGAGGTTAAGTAACTCGACTTTCGATCGCCTGATTTTCATACGGTTTGCTTTTAAGAATTCTCTGTTCAATTCTGAGTAAAACTCTAGAAATGTATTATTGTGCTTAAGTCAGAAAATTTCTGGCGAAGGTTTTTTTAAATCATCAAAAAATTAATGCACGTTGAAAATTTATTTCTAGCCGATTTTGGAAAACCAAAAGACCTATGGAAAAAAAGATTTCAACATCGCTTTCCTCATTGTTGAATTATATAAAAACGCGAGTTTCAAAAAAATTTAAAAATTTCGATTTTTGGAAAAAAATTCAATACCACCCCCTTTAAATTTTTTCTGTTTTTTGGTTATTTTAGAAATTTTGACTTTGAGCTCGTGTAACTTAGCCGTCGATCATTCAATTTTCATGGGGTTAGTTTTAAACGAATCTCCGTTTAATTTTGAGTATAACTCTAGAAAAGCGTTATCATATCATATCCGGAAAATTTCTGGCTAAGGTTTTTCCGAACTTCTACACTGAAAAATTAGACGAAAATTTTGAAAAAAAAATTTTTCATTTTGTAAATTCCGATTATTTTAACGTTTATAATCATTTTGAAAGTACTTATTTATGTATCAAATCATTAATTGAGAAATCGATGAAAAATCGCAATTTGATTTTTTCGATTTTCATTTTAGAAATTTTGATTTTGAGCTTCCATAACTCAACCATCAATCGTCTGATTTTCATACGGTTTGCTTTAAAGAATTCTCTATTCAATTCTGAGTAAAACTCTAGAAATGTATTATTGTGCTTAAATCAGATAATTTCTGACGAAAGTTTTTCCAAATCATCAAAAAATTAATTCAAGTTGGAAATTCATTTCTAGCCGATTTTGGAAAACCAAAAGACCTATGGAAAAAAAGATTTCACCATCGCTTTCCTCATTGTTGAATTATATAAAAACGCGAGTTTCAAAAAAATTTAAAAATTTCGATTTTTGGAAAAAAATTCAATACCACCCCCTTTAAATTTTTTCTGTTTTTTGGCTATTTTAGAAATTTTGACTTTGAGCTCGTGTAACTTGGCCGTCGATCATTCAATTTTCATGGGGTTAGTTTTAAACGAATCTCCGTTTAATTTTGAGTATAACTCTAGAAAAGCGTTATTATATCATGCCTGGAAAATTTCTGGCTAACATTTTTGCGAACCTCTACATCGAAAAATTAGACGAAAATTTTGAAAAATTTTTTTTTCATTTTATTGTAAATTCCGATTATTTTAACGTTTATAATCAATTTAAAAAAATCGTAATTTATGGAGATTAAAAATTAAAAGTATTACTATTATTGTTTTTATTTCAAGGAAGAATATAATGATTATAACATCTATTCATTAAAAGGATAGTAAAACACCTAATAGGTACTTAAAATTTATAATTACTTATTGAAGCTCGTTCAAGTTGCGTACAAATTAGCAAAAAATTACTTTTCTAAATTTTCCCGTTTAGTCACGCGAACGTAATTTGTGCGACAACAGAAAATGCAATAAATAATAAATGCGGTAATCGGGATTTATGTTTATCAGATATGCCGTTTATTTTTACGGCCGTTTCAGAAATTTTTCCGCAATTTTTCAATGCAATAATAAAGACCGTCGCTTTGACACTGATTGATACGAATACAAATACAAAAACGAATTTTTATTTTTCTTTATATTCATTCCTAGACATAATAACTATTTTTTTATTAAGTGGACTTTCAGCTTTAAAAAAAATCTTGTTGGAAACGAGTGCGATTCGTTAGATAATTGTTGTTATCGTGTTTTTCTCGATGATACTTGAATTTTATTATTAGTGGCAATAACTTGTAAATTATTTAATTTTCCGTCTGGTCAAAAATTACCCAGTCGAAAACAAGACGAAAAAAATTGTTTATTTTTTCTGTCGTGTTATCTATTTTGAAGTTTGTTTATATGTTTTTTTTTTTTCGGAGGCAAAGTTTTAAGTTGTGTTTTTATAACGGAATCGGATGGAATAACAGAGAGACGGGCGAGACGACGTTCCCGAACGTTGGAAAGGAAAATAATGGATGTGGGGCTTTCTTAATTTATTTCCCATACGAGGCGTCCGATTTTAGAAAACGGTGGAGGCGCCGACGGTTACGAAACGGGACTTCCGGGACTTTATTTACGTCCAGAGTAAATAGATAAAATTTATTCGACCGAAACGGAATCAATATTGGTGTAACACCCGGATAAATCAACAAATCTTAAAAAAGAGGAGTTGTTTATTTAAAAAAATTTCTTCTTGGGTAATTTTTCATCTGACTAAGAACTTAAAAGATTCTATTTTAATTTAAAAAAGTCAAATTTGTTCTAGTTATTACCAAAAAAATTAAAAAAATTCTTAAAATTGATAAAAATTTTTGACACTTAACCTAACTTTTTAAAAAACTTGATCAAATTTAAAAAATCACCCAGAGTTTATTTTTAAAGATTAAGAAACGATTTTTATTCTAAATGAAACCTAAAAGATCCTATTTTAATATAAAAAAGACAGATTTACTCTAATTATTACCAAAAAAATTAAAAAAATTTTTAAAGTTGGTCAAAAATTTTGACAGTTAACTAACCTCACTTAAAAAAAATGATCAACTTTAAAAAATCGCCCAGACTTTATTCTTAAAGATTAAGAAATGATTTTTATTTTAAATTAAACTTAAAAGATTCTATTTTCGATTAAAAAAGTCACATTTGCTCTAATTTTTACCAAAAAATTTAAAAAAATTCTTAAAGTTGGTCAAAAATTTTGACAGTTAACTAACCTCACTTAAAAAAAAATGATCAATTTTTAAAAAATCGCCCAGATTTTATTTTTAAAGATTAAGGAACGACTTTTATTTTAAATTAAACTAAAAAAATTCTATTTTCGATTAAAAAAGTCACATTTGCTCTAATCATTACCAAAAAAATTAAAAAAATTTTTAAATTTGATAAAAATGTTTGACATGTAACTAACCTAACTTTTTTAAAAAATTTCATGAATTTTAAAAAATCACCTAGACTTTATTTTTAGAGATTAAGAAACGATTTTTGTTTTAAATTGAACATAAAAAATTCTATTTTGAATTTAAAAAACCAGATTTTTTCTAATTGTCACCCAAAAAATTAAAAAAATTCTTAAAGTTGGTTAAAAATTTTGACAGTTAACTAACCTCACTTAAAAAAAAATGACCAATTTTTAAAAAATCGCCCAGATTTTATTTTTAAAGATTAAGAAACGATTTTTATTTTAAAATGATCTTAAAAGATTCTATTTTCAATTTTAACAATCAAATTTTTTGTAATGTATACCAAAAAAATTAAAAAAATTTTTAAAGTTGATAAAAATTTTTGACAGATAACTAACCTAACTTTTAAAAAATATCGATCAAATTTAAAAAATCGTACAGACTTTATTTATGAAGATTAAGGAATGATTTTTGATTTAAATGAAAGATAAAAGATCCTATTTTAATACAAAAGAGACAGATTTACTCTAATTACTACCAAAAAAATTAAAAAAAATCATAAAGTTGGTAAAAAAAATTGGCAGTTTTAACCTAACTTTTTAAAAAATTGACCAATTTTTAAAAAATCGCCCAGATTTTATTTTTAAAGATTAAGAAACGATTTTTATTTTAAAATGATTTTAAAAGATTCTATTTTCAATTTTAACAATTAATTTTTTTTTAATGTAAATCAAAAAAATTAAAAAAAATTTTAAAGTTTATAAAAATTTTTGACAGGTAACTAACCTAACTTTTTGAAAAATGTTGACCAAGTTTAAAAAAATCGTACAGACTTTATTTATGAATATTAAGGAATGATTTTTGATTTAAATGAAAGATAAAAGATCCTATTTTAATATAAAACAAACAGATTTACTCTAATTACTACCAAAAAAATTAAAAAAATTCATAAAGTTGGTAAAAAAATTGGCAGTTTTAACCTAACTTTTTAAAAAATTGACCAATTTTTAAAAAATCGTTCAGATTTTATTTTTAAAGATTAAGAAACGATTTTTATTTTAAAATGACCTTTAAACATTGTATTTTGAATTTAAAAAATCAAATTTGTTGTAATTAACACCAAAAAAATTAAAAAAAATTTTAAAGTTAGTAAAAATTTTTGACAGTTAACTAACCTCACTTTAAAAAAATAATCAATTTTTAAAAAATCGCCCAGATTTTATTTTCAAAGATTAAGAAATGATTTTTATTTTAAATTAAACTTAAAAGATTCTTTTTTCGATTAAAAAAGTCACATTTGCTCTAATTTTTACCAAAAAAATTAAAAAAATTCTTAAATTTGGTCAAAAAATTTTACAGTTAACTAACCTCACTTAAAAAAAAATGATCAACTTTAAAAAATCGCCCAGACTTTATTTTTAAAGATTAAGGAACGATTTTTATTTTAAATTAAACTAAAAAAATTCTATTTTCGATTAAAAAAGTCACATTTGCTCTAATTTTTTCCAAAAAAATTAAAAAAATTCTTAAAGTTGGTCAAAAATTTTGACACTTAACTAACCTCACTTAAAAAAAAAATGATCAACTTTAAAAAATCGCCCAGACTTTATTTTTAAAGATTAAGGAACGATTTTTATTTTAAATTAAACTAAAAAAATTCTATTTTCGATTAAAAGAGTCACATTTGTTCTAATTATTACGAAAAAAATTAAAAAAATTCTTAAAGTTGATAAACATTTTTGACAGTTTTAACCTAACTTTTTAAAAAATTGACCAATTTCTAAAAAATCGCCCAGATTTTATTTTTAAAGATTAAGAAACGATTTTTATTTTAAAATGATTTTAAAAGATTCTATTTTCAATTTTAACAATTAAATTTTTTTTAATGTATACCAAAAAAATTAAAAAAATTTTTAAAGTTGATAAAAATTTTTGATAGGTTACTAACCTAACTTTTTGAAAAATGTTGACCAAGTTTAAAAAAATCGTACAGACTTTATTTATGAATATTAAGGAATGATTTTTGATTTAAATGAAAGATAAAAGATTCTATTTTCAATTTTAATAATCAAATTTTTTTTAATGTAAACCAAAAAAATTAAAAAAAAAATTTAAGTTGATAAAAATTTTTTTAAAAGGACAGAAAAATGGGAGTGGTTTGGTTTTGAGAAAAACGTGTCACTTTAATTTATCTACGTGAGAGTAGTTCCTTTGTTAAGAGTTTAAAGGGCCAAAATATGAAGGAACAAAGCTCGCCCGACAGAAGTTTAAAAGCTCGCAGGTAGAGGTGCAACACAGGTATAGTTCCGCGCGGTTTTTCTTAAGATTTCGCAGCCAGAAGGTCGTTTCGTTTGTGTGAGACGAACGCGCGCCTCAATCCGAGAACGCAAAAAGTTGGTGAACGCAAAAAAGATCACTTCCCTTGTCACTAATGGCCAGGAAATGAACTGACCGTTCCGAGAAGAACGGATTCTTCGAGTACCTGACTCCTGGCTTTGTTCGCGGGAAGTATTATCGCTTCCTTAACAGATGCTCACTTCTTTTTTGACGATTTCACAACCACTTCTAAATAATTGTTGGTGGTTTCTTTTCTTAAAATGAAAAATAGGTTGTAATTTTTTTTAAGTACAGATACAACCACACTTTTTCCCAACAATAAAAACGTTTTAAAAATAAATCTAATTTATTTTAATGTTTATTAATTTTTGATAAAATTTGTAATCAAAGTTTGAAAAAAAAAGTGCCAAGTAAGTACAAACAGAGTCTATCAGTTTATACGATATCAACGTTGGTTGGCACAAAAATATCGTCAGGCACCTCGCCCAATGCAAACGGACATTATCGCGACAGAAACGCTGGCTTGTTTACACTCGCCGGGGCAGAGTTAATCGAGAGACGGCGAAATCAAATATGTACACAACGCCGGAGACACCGGAGAGCACATATTACAAAACCAGTCCACGGATCTTTATCGTTAACACCCTCGAGTGTGTGTATGTGTGTTTGAGTCTTTCGAAACGCGCCGTCTCGCAAGAATCGGGCAACCTGCTCTCCTTATCGATAAGATAATGTCGGAAAAGTTGCTTAAACTACATCTCGAAATGTCATCAATCAATTAGTTAGGTGGTTTTTTTAATCTTTAATCCCTTCCGTCCTGATATAGATTTCAACTTTAGACAAATCGAATCGTCTAAAACTTAGATTAAAAGAATATTTTAGATTGAATCAATTTAATAGATTTTCATCTAATCATTAAAGGTTAAAAAAAAAACATAAGGTTAAAATGTTGGGATATTGTGAGTCAGAGAATAGTGGTAAATCTCTCATTTAACGGTCCCCTATTAGGGGAAGCTGTACATGGGGTATCCGTTTAGAAACATGTGCAGGCAACTTAAAAAAACAGTAGGAAGTTAAAGGAGGGGTGAATTGTGGGTATAAAATGACACACCTGTTAAAATTTTAGACGTAATTTGAACATATATCTATCAATTTAAGTTCTAAAATATGTTATCTGAAATGAATATTAATAACCTTAAAGTCTAAGTTAAAAAAAAATCGACTAGACTTTATTTTTAAGGATTAAGGAACGATTTTTATTTTAAATTAAACTTAAAAAGTCCTGTTTTCATATAAAAAAGACAGATTTACTCTAATTATTACAAAAAATTAAAAAAAAATTCTTAAAGTTGGTAAAAAATTTTTGACAGTTTTAACCTCACTTTTAAAAAATCGACCAACTTTAAAAAATCGCCCAGAGTTTATTTTTAAAAATTAAGAAACGATTTCTATTTTAAATTAAACTTAAAAGATGTTATTTTAATATAAAAAAGACAGATTTACTGTAATTGTTACCAAAAAATTAAAAAAAATTTTTAAAGTTAGTAAAAATTTTTGACAGTTTTAACCCTACTTTAAAAAAAAAATGATCAACTTTAGAACATCGCCTAGATTTTATTTTTAAAGATTAAGAAACGATTTGTATTCTAAATTAAATTTAAAAGATCCTATTTTAAAATAAAAAAGATAATTTTACTCTAATTATTACCAAAAAATTTAAAAAAATTCTTAAAGTTGGTAAAAATTTTTGGCAGTTTTAACCTCACTTTTAAAAAATCGACCAATTTTAAAAAATCGCCCAGACTTTATTTTTAAAGATTAAGAAATGATTTTTGTTTTAAATTAAACTTAAAAGATTCTATTTTGGATTAAAAAAATTAAATTTGTTCTAATTGTCACCCAAAAAATTAAAAAAATTTTAAAGTTGATAAAAATTTTTGACAGGTAACTAACCTAACTTTTTTAAAAAATTTCATAAATTTTAAAAAATCACCCAGACTTTATTTTTAGAGATTAAGAAATGATTTTTATTTTAAATTAAACTTAAAAGATTCTATTTTGGATTAAAAAAATCAGATTTGTTCTAATTCTTACCAAAAAAATAAAAAAAATTCTTAAAGTTAGCAAAAATTTTTGACACTTAACCTAACTTTTTTAAAAAATTGATCAACTTTAAAAAATCGCCCAGAGTTTATTTTTAAAGATTAAGAAATGATTTTTATTCCAAATTAAACTTAAAAGATCCTATTTTAATATAAAAAAAAAACAGATTTGCTCTAATTATTACCAAAAAAATTAAAAAAATTTTTAAAGTTGATTAACATTTTTGACAGTTAACTAACCTAACTTTTTTAAAAAATTTCATGAATTTTAAAAAATAACCCAGACTTCATATTTAGACATTAAGAAATGATTCTTGTTTTAAATTAAACTTAAAAGATTCTATTTTGGATTAAAAAAATCAGATTTGTTCTAATTCTTACCAAAAAAATAAAAAAAATTCTTAAAGTTAGCAAAAATTTTTGACACTTAACCTAACTTTTTTAAAAAATTGATCAACTTTAAAAAATCGCTCAGAGTTTACTTTTAAAAATTAAGAAACGATTTCTATTTTAAATTAAACTTAAAAGATGTTATTTTAATACAAAAAAGACAGATTTACTGTAATTGTTACCAAAAAATTAAAAAAAAATTTTAAGGTTAGTAAAAATTTTTGACAGTTTTAACCCTACTTAAAAAAAAAAAAATGATCAACTTTAGAACATTGCCTAGATTTTATTTTTAAAGATTAAAAAACGACTTGTATTCTAAATTAAATTTAAAAGATCCTATTTTAAAATAAAAAAGACAGATTTACTCTAATTATTACTAAAAAATTTAAAAAAATTCTTAAAGTCGGTAAAATTTTTTGACAGTTAACTAACCCAACTTTAAAAAGAAATCGTAAGATTTAAAAAATCGCCCAGAGTTTATTTTTAAAGATTAAGAAACGATTTTTATTCTAAATTAAACTTAAAAGATCCTATTTTAATATAAAAAAGACAGATTTGCTCTAATTATTACCAAAAAAATTAAAAAAATTTTTAAACTTGATAAAAATTTTTGACATGTAACTAACCTAACTTTTTTAAAAAGTTTCATGAATTTTAAAAAATCACCCAGAGTTTACTTTTAGAGATTAAAAAATGATTTTTATTTTAAATTAAACTTAAAAGATTCTATTTTGGATTAAAAAAATCTGATTTCTTCTAATTATTACCCAAAAAATTTTAAAAAATTTTAAAGTTGATAAAAATTTTTAACAGTTGATTAACCTAACTTTTTTAAAAATTTGACCAACTTTAAAAAATCGCCCAGACTTTATTTCCAGAGATTAAGAAACGGTTTTTGTTTTAAATTAAACTTAAAAGATTCTATTTTGAATTTAAAAAATCAGACTTGTTCTAATTCTTATCCAAAAAATTAAAAAAATTCTTAAAGTTGGCAAAAATTTTTTACGGTTGATTAACCTATCTTTTTTAAAAAATTGATCAACTTTAAAAAATCACCCAGAGTTTATTTTTAAAGATTAAGAAACGATTTTTATTCTAAATTAAACTTAAAAGATCCTATTTTAATATAAAAAAGACAGATTTGCTCTAATTATTACCAAAAAAATAAAAAAAAAATCTTAAAGTTACTAAAAATTTTTGACATCTAACCTAACTTTTTTAAAAAAATGATCAACTTTAAAAAATCACCCAGAGTTTATTTTTAAAGATTAAGAAATGATTTTTGTTCTAAATTAAACTTAAAAGATTCTATTTTGGATTAAAAAAATCAGATTTGTTCTAATTGTCACCCAAAAAATTAAAAAAAATTTTAAAGTTGACAAAAATTTTTGATAGTTAACTAACCCAACTTTAAAAAAAAATCATAAGTTTTAAAAAATCACCCAGACTTTATTTTTAGAGATTAAGAAACGATTTTTATTCTAAATTAAACTTAAAAGATCCTATTTTAATATAAAAAGACAGATTTGTTCTAATTATTACCAAAAAAATTAAAAAAATTTTTAAAGTTGACAAAAATTTTTGACAGTTAACTAACCCAACTTTAAAAAAAAAATCATAAGTTTTAAAAAATCACCCAGAGTTTATTTTTAGAAATTAAGAAATGATTTTTATTTTAAATTAAACTTAAAAGATCCTATTTTAATATAAAAAAGACAGATTTGCTCTAATTCTTACCAAAAAAATTAAAAAAAATTTTAAAGTTGATAAAAATTTTTGACATGTAACTAACCTAACTTTTTTAAAAAATTTCATGAATTTTTAAAAATCACCTAGACTTTATATTTAGACATTAAGAAATGATTCTTGTTTTAAATTAAATTTAAAAGATTCTATTTTGAATTTAAAAAATCAAATTTGTTCTAATTGTCACCCAAAAAATTTAAAAAAATTTTAAAGTTGATAAAAATTTTTGACATGTAACTAACCTAACTTTTTTAAAAAATTTCATGAATTTTAAAAAATCACCCAGAGTTTATTTTTAGAGATTAAGAAACGATTTTTAGTCTATATTAAGCTTAAAAGATCCTATTTTAATATAAAAAAGACAGATTTTCTCTAATTATTACCAAAAAAATTAAAAAAATTCTTAAAGTTGGTAAAATTTTTTAACAGTTAACTAACCTAACTTAAAAAAAAATTAACAATTTTAAAAAATCGCCCAGACTTTATTTATAAAGATTTTGAAATGATTTTTTTTTAATTAATAATTAAAGATTCTATTTTTAATTAAAAAGTTCAAATTTGTTCTAATTATTACCAAAAAAATTAAAAAAATTTTTAAAGTTGACAAAAATTTTTGACAGTTAACTAACCCAACTTTAAAAAAAAAATCATAAGTTTTAAAAAATCACCCAGAGTTTATTTTTAGAAATTAAGAAATGATTTTTATTTTAAATTAAACTTAAAAGATCCTATTTTAATATAAAAAAGACAGATTTGCTCTAATTATTACCAAAAAAATTAAAAAAAATTTTAAAGTTGATGAAAATTTTTGACATGTAACTAACCTAACTTTTTTAAAAAATTTCATGAATTTTAAAAAAATCACCCAGACTTTATTTTTAGAGATTAAGAAAAGATTTTTACTCTATATTAAACTTAAAAGATCCTATTTTAATATAAAAAATACAGACTTTCTCTAATTATTATCAAAAAAATTAAAAAAATTTTAAAGTTGATAAAAATTTTTGACAGATAATTAACCTAACTTTTTTAAAAAATTTCATGAATTTTAAAAAATCACCCAGACTTTATTTTTAGAGATTAAGAAACGATTTTTACTCTAAATTAAACTTAAAAGATCCTATTTTAATACAAAAAAGACAGATTTTCTCTAATTATTACCAAAAAAAATTTAAAAAAATTCTCAAAATCGACGAAAATTTTTGACATTTTAAACGATTTAAGTTCAGCGAAAATTTTGATGGTCTAATACAGATTTTAAAATTATAAACAATACAATTTCGAGTATACCACATATTTCAGAAAGCGTAAATAATACGACGAAGCTAAACCGTTTGACTATTTATGCGCAATTCGCGCAATTATCAACATTACATCACTTCTTATGTTAATACCAACTTGGTGGCAAATCGTAGAAAGCAATTTTACAAGCTATAAACCATGGATTGTTAATAGAACTGCCGTAATAAACGCTCAAAGTAGTTATCTCGCATTCGACTGGAAATTTATTTAAATGTGTTATGAAAATAAGATATAATTTTTACTTACCTTACTTTGGGTTATTTAAAAACTAACTTTACCGTTTATTATCTAACTTTATCGTTATCTAAATTCATGGTTGATATGTTTTAATTTCTTTTTTGATTTAATTTCTTTTTTGAGTTAATTTCTTCTTTTTTCGAAAAGCTTTTGATTATAAAATCAAATACTGCACTTTCTTTGTTTCGTGAAAGTAAACTAAGAGAGTAAAGTAAATGAGGTAATAGTAGTTGAAAGTATAGCTTGGAAATAAGACATAAAAATCAGGTCAGCGATTCGACAAAACGGTTTTAAACGTGGCAACATCGCCAAACCACCCTAGTTCCTTCCTGACAAGGGTGGTTACCCTCGTAATACCCCTCCGGTTACCGATTATAGACCCCCTTTCGAACACCAGATAGAATCTCCTTTTATCTCCTTTTGGCGTAATCATTTTCCGGTGAGAAAAAGGAAATGACACGTTTTTTCAATATTACCGAAATTTTTTTCAAGTTTACTGATTAGAAAACGTACAAAAATACATCAAATATACGACGGTTATACAATAATTCCGATTCTTTTCGGTTTGCGGTGCCGGAATTGGCAATTGTATACGATTTTTAACATTACACTCGATTTTAAGCTATTACATAAGAACTAAGTCAAACGTAACGTGTTATTTTGCTTTATTTTAATTAAATAGTAGTACTTTTTTGTTATTACTTGTTGTATGTGATAATTACGAAAGTATCAAAGAGCCGTGACAATGAAGTAGGGTAAAAGGGTGAGTGAGTGAAACCCTGAGGGGGTGTTTAAGCCTACAAAGAGAGAGGTGACCCCCTTTGAGGATTTAGAGTCGGGCTAAAGTTGCCTTAAAAAGCGAAAACCTATCCCCTGTTCTCTGCCAGGCCACTATTTGTCAATGTGTCATTGCAAGCTCGCCCTGAAACGCCCCGAAGGGTGCGCAGGTTAGATCTCGTATTACCTAATCTCACAAATTAAATGGAGGAGGTTTTAAACTTAAAAATTACGACTTAATTTTAAAAAAAATCAACATGAGGATAGTTCTAAATAATTAAATTGTACTCACCCAATTTTATATTCTTACAACTTTGACTTCCATAGTCCTTAAATGAAAAATCCTGAAACAAAAAATATTTTTTATCAAAAATTTTATTTGAAAATAGAAAATACAATCTTTAAGTTTTAATTTAAACCAAAAATCATTTTTTAATTCCTATAAATAAATTCTAAGTGATTTTTTTAAGTTGGTAAAAAAATTGTGTCTTCAAAATTTTTCGATTTTTTCAAAAATTTTTTTAAATTTTTTAGTAAAAATTAGAATAAATGTGACATTTATAATCAAAAATAGAATGTATATTTATTAATTTAAAAAAGAAATTATATCAAAATCTTTATAAATAAAGTCTGGGCGATTTTTTAAAAATTGGTCGATTTTTTAAACAGTTAGGTTAAAACTGTCAAAAATTTTTATCAACTTTAAGAATTTTTTTAATTTTTTTGGTAATAATTAGAGAAAATCTGTCTTTTTTATATAAAAATAGGACGTTTTAAGTTTAATTTGGAATAAAAATCATTTCTTAATCTCTAAAAATAAAGTCTGGGCGATTTTTTAAAGTTGACTAAATTTTTAAAAAAGTTAGGTTAAGTGTCAAAAATTTTTACCAATTTTAAGAATTTTTTTAATTTTTTTGGTAATAATTAGAGTAAATCTGTCTTTTTTATGTTAAAACAGGATCTTTTACGTTTAATTTGGAATAAAAATAATTCCTTAATCCCTAAAAATAAAGTCTGGGCGATTTTTTAAAATCGATCAATTTTTTTAAAAAGTTAAGTGTCAAAAATTTTTACCAATTTTAAGAATTTTTTTAATTTTTTTGGTAATAATTAGAAAAAATCTGTCTTTTTTATATGAAAATAGGATGTTTTAAGTTTAATTTGGAATAAAAATTATTTCAAAATCTTTATAAATAAAGTCTGGGTAATTTTTTAAAGTTGATAAAATTTTTAAAAAAGTTAGGTTAAGTGTCTAAAATTTTTAGCAACTTTAAGAATTTTTTTAATTTTTTTGATAATAATTAGAGAGAATCTGTCTTTTTTATATGAAAATAGGACGTTTTAAGTTTAATTTGGAATAAAAATTATTTCAAAATCTTTATAAATAAAGTCTGGGTGATTTTTTAACGTTGATTAAATTTTTAAAAAAGTTAAGTGTCAAAAATTTTTACTAATTTTAAGAATTTTTTTAATTTTTTTGGTAATAATTAGAACAAATTTGAATTTTTTAATTAAAAATAGAATCTTTAATTATTAATTTAAAAAAGAAATCATATCAAAGTCTTTATAAATAAAGTCTGGGCGATTTTTTAAAATTGTTAAATTTTTTTTTTAAGTTAGGTTAGTTAACTGTCAAAAATTTTTACCAATTTTAAGAATTTTTTTAATTTTTTTTCTGGTAATAATTAGAGAAAATCTGTCTTTTTTATATGAAAATAGGACATTTTAAGTTTAATTTGGTATAAAAATCAGTTCTTAATCTCTAAAAATAAAGTCTGGACGATTTTTTAAAGTTGATCAAATTTTTAAAAAAGTTAGGTTAAGTGTCAAAAATTTTTACTAACTTTAATAATTTTTTTTAATTTTTTTGGTAATAATTAGAACAAATTTGAATTTTTTAATTAAAAATAGAACCTTTAATTATTAATTTAAAAAAAAAATATTTCAAAATCTTTATAAATAAAGTCTGGGCGATTTTTTAAAGTTGATCAAATTTTTAAAAAAGTTAGGTTAAGTGTTAAAAATTTTTACCAACTTTAAGAATTTTTTTAATTTTTTTGGTAATAATTACAGTAAATCCGTCTTTTTTACATGAAAACAGGACGTTTTAAGTTTAATTTGGAATAAAAATCATTTCTTAATCTCCATAAATAAAGTCTGGGTGATTTTTTAAAGTTGATTAAATTTTTAAAAAAGTTGGGTTAAGTGTCAAAAATTTTTAGCAACTTTAAGATTTTTTTTAATTTTTTTGGTAATAATTAGAAAAAATCTGTTCTTTTTATATGAAAATAGGATATTTTAAGTTTAATTTGGAATAAAAATTATTTCAAAATCTTTATAAATAAAATCTGGGCGATTTTTTAAAGTTGATCAAATTTTTTAAAAAGTTAGGTTAAGTGTCAAAAATTTTTACTAACTTTAAGAATTTTTTTAATTTTTTTGGTAATAATTAAAGAAAATCTGTCTTTTTTATATGAAAATAGGACGTTTTAAGTTTAATTTGGAATAAAAATCGTTTCTTAATTTTTAAAAATAAAATCTCCACGATTTTTTAAAGTTGGTCAAAATTTTTTAAAATGTTAGGTTAAGTGTCAAAAAATTTTACCAACTTTAAGAATTTTTTTTAATTTTTTTGTTAATAATTAGAACAAATTTGAATTTTTTAATTAAAAATAGAATCTTTAATTATTAATTTAAAAAAGAAATCATTTCAAAATCTTTATAAATAAAGTCTGGACGATTTTTTTTTTAAATTAGAAGCTTTTGGTAAGATTTTTGAAGCTAACTTTAAAAGCTAGAGCTTCCGTTCTTCGAAAAGTGAAGGAAAAAAGTACAGCATCTGAGAACAGCCGACAAGTGAATAAAACAAACATAAACAAGACAAAAAACCGCGCACACATGCTTCCCCACAGATCTATTTCCAGTGTTTTTATTAGTATAGTGTATAGTCGAAGCTCGTTTTTTACAAAAGCACAGTCGTCTGCATCAACTCCCTTAGTGTATGTGTTCGTCATATGTACACTTCTCATCTTACTACTTAGAAAAAACTTTTACTTTCTACTTAGAAAAAAAATATTTTGGTCTTTATTTATTTTTTTTTTCAAAATAAAAATTAAAATAAAAAAAATGTTGATAGTAGAGTAATTTTGATTGTATATTAAGAGGAAACTTTGCTAATTTGAGAGACTATTAAAAACGTTGTGGGTCTTCATCCAGATCGAATGTTCGGACGAACAGTTCTAAGGCTTTTTTGGTAACTCTATACTGAGTTTCTCGTGACGAAACTGTACACGAAGCTCCCCCGGTGAGATTTTTAAAGGGACAGATGTGCAACCTGTAGATGACGTGGATGGAGCAAAGCACTTGCTGCCACCCCATGCAACGAAATCAGGACAACTCCCCACACACACGTTCCCTTCATTTTACGTCTCTCTTCCTCTCTTCCTCTCTAATATACAAAGTTCTCTAAGGTCATTGAGCTTCTGTACTGTGTTTAAACTTAAAAAAATTGAATCCTAATTTTGGGACAGCTTATATATATATATATATATATATATATATATATATATATGTAATTATTATTTTAAAATGAGATTAACGTGTCCTTAAACTTCGTTTGATTATTTAATATTTAATATCTGTTGTAACAGTTCAAAAAGTCAGATTAGGCGAGGTCAGTAGAAAAAGTTTTTTAGTCGGTTTGAATCTCCATTTGGAGTGTCGAAATTGTTCGCTTGCAAAACACGAAATTCAACAAAACAGGACGTGTGTGCATGAGTTTACATTCTCACGTTAGCATGACGCTCTCGCGAGCGCAAATATATTCTTCCCATTGTGTTTCGGATTTTTGTATTCCTTTAAACTACACATATCCGGTTCGGGTCGGATATGTGGAATTTCGCTTAGCACACAAACCTTGTTTGCGAAGATTTTTTTTTAACGCGAAGTGGTTTTTTGTTTAATCTGCGCTTTTTCGCTCGGCGAGAATATAAAATTTCAAGGAAAGAAACCCTAAGCTCGCCAAATTCCAACTCCGCGAGAAATCTTACAAGAAACGTGCCTGAACAAGCACGCAGCTGGTGCGAGGAAGTGTTCAGTTACATATTGCGTAAAAATTCCTTTAAGACTTTACAAAATACATCAACTAAAAACCTAACTAAAAATTTTAACCTATAAATAGGAAATAAATAAAACAATAAATTATCTATAAGTATACAAAAACACATTATTCTCTAATTGTTTTATTTATGTTTATGGAAAATAAATTTAAAAATAAATAATAATTTTAAGAATGTTTGGAAAAAAAAAATCGTTGCCATTCATGGTAAACACAAACCGAAATTTTTTCACTTCACTCAACTTAACATGAATGTAAAAAATGGAATTTAAACAACACGTAAATCAATGCTTCTACTTTCAGTTTAATATTATATAATTTAACCGGAAAAGGAATAATTTCTCGTTTCCGATAACATTGAAATCCTTGAACTGGAGGAGATAAACAATAAGTAGCTTCTTTAAAATAACAACTTCCCATCCGACCAAGCGAACCGTGTTTTGTAATTATTAAGTTTATAATTTCTAAGATTATGTCATCATTTAAAATAATAGAGTAACTACTACTTAAGTAGAATCGTTTTTTTTTTTTTAATTGATTATAATTTTGAAAATTAGATAGAGTTAAAAATTTTTGATAACTTTGGGATTTTTTTTAATTTTTTCTGATTTTTTTAAATTTTTTCTAATTTTTTTAAATTTTTTCTGATTTTTTTAAATTTTTTCTGATTTTTTTAAATTTTTTCTGATTTTTTTTAAATTTTTTCTGATTTTTTTAATTTGATCGAAATTTTAGAGCAAAATTGAATGTAGAATTCTTTAAAACAAACCGTATGGAAATCAGACAACCGATGGCTGTGTTATGGAAGCTAAAATCAAAACTTCTAAAATGAAAATCGAAAAAATTAAATCGCGATTTTTCATCGATTTCTCAATTAATGATTTGGTATATAAATAAATACTTTTCAAATGATTATAAATGTTAAAATAATTGGAATTTATAAAATGAAAAAAAATTTTCAAAATTTTCATCTAATTTTTCGATGTAGAAGTTCGGAAAAAATTAATCAGAAATTTTCCAGATATAATATGATAACGCTTTTCTAGATTTATACTCAGAATTAAACGGAGAATCGTTTAAAACTAACCGCATAAAAATTGAATAATCGACGGCCAAGTTACACGAGCTCAAAGTCAAAATTTCTAAAATAACAAAAAAACAGAAAAAATTTAAAGGGGGTGGTATTGAATTTTTTTCTAAAAATCGAAATTTTTAAATTTTTTTGAAACTTGCGTTTTTATATAATTCAACAATGAGGAAAGCGATGGTGAAATCTTTTTTTTCATAGGTCTTTTGGTTTTCCAAAATCGGCTAGAAATGAATTTCCAACGTGCATTAATTTTTTGATGATTTGGAAAAACTTTCGTCAGAAATTATCTGACTTAAGTACAATAATACATTTCTAGAGTTTTACTCAGAATTGAATAGAGAATTCTTTAAAGCAAACCGTAGGGAAATCAGACAACCGATGGTTGAGTTATGGAAGCTCAAATTCAAAATTTCTAAAATGAAAATCGAAAAAATCAAATTACGATTTTTCATCGATTTCTCAATTAATGATTTGGTATATAAATAAGTACTTTTCAAATGATTATAAATGTTAAAATAATTGGAATTTATAAAATGACAAAAAATTTTCAAAATTTTCATCTAATTTTTCGGTGTAGAGGTTTGGAAAAACCTTAGTGAGAAATTTTCCGGGTATGATATGATAACACTTTTCTAGAGTTATACTCAGAATTAAACGGAGATTCGTTTAAAACTAACCGCATGAAAATTGAATAATCGACGACCAAGTTACACGAGCTCAAAGTCAAAATTTCTAAAATAACAAAAAAACAGAAAAAATTTAAAGGGGGTGGTATTGAATTTTTTTTCCAAAAATCGAAATTTTTAAATTTTTTTGAAACTCGCGTTTTTATATAATTCAACAATAAGGAGAGCGATGGTGAAATCTTTTTTTTTTTCATAGGTCTTTTGGTTTTCCAAAATCGGCTAGAAATGAATTTCCAACGTGCATTAATTTTTTGATGATTTGGAAAAACTTTCGTCAGAAATTATCTGATTTAAGCACAATAATACATTTCTAGAGTTTTACTCAGAATTGAATAGAGAATTCTTTAAAGCAAAACCGTATGAAAATCAGACGATTGATGGTTGAGTTATGGAAGCTCAAAATCAAAATTTCTAAAATGAAAATCGAAAAAATTAAATTGCGATTTTTCATCGATTTCTCAATTAATGATTTGATACATAAATAAGTACTTTCAAAATGATTATAAATGTTAAAATAATTGGAATTTATAAAATGAAAAAAAATTTTCATCTAATTTTTCGGTGTAGAGGTTCGGAAAAAATTAATCAGAAATTTTCCAGATATGATATAATAACGTTTTTCTAGAGTTATACTCAAAATTAAACGGAGAGTTGTTTAAAACTAACCGCATAAAAATTGAATGATCGACGGCCAAGTTACACGAGCTCAAAGTCAAAATTTCTAAAATAACAAAAAAACAGAAAAAATTTAAAGGGGGTGGTATTGAATTTTTTTCCAAAAATCGAAATTTTTAAATTTTTTTGAAACTCGCGTTTTTATATAATTCAACAATTAGGAAAGCGATGGTGAAATCTTTTTTTCCATAGGTCTTTTGGTTTTCCAAAATCGGCTAGAAATAAATTTTCAACGTGCATTAATTTTATGATGATTCAAAAAACTTTCGTCAGAAATTATCTGATTTAAGCACAATAATACATTTCTAGAGTTTTACTCAGAATTGAACAGAGAATTCTTTAAAGCAAACCGTATGAAAATCAGACGATTGATAGTTGAGTTATGGAAGCTCAAAATCAAAATTTCTAAAATGAAAATCGAAAAAATCAAATTGCGATTTTTCATCGATTTCTTAATTAATGATTTGATACATAAATAAGTACTTTTAAAATGATTATAAATGTTAAAATAATCGGAATTTATAAAATGAAAAATTTTTTTTTTTCAAAATTTTCATCTAATTTTTTGATGTAGAGGTTTGGAAAAACCTTAGTTAGAAATTTTCCGGATATGATATGATAACGCTTTTCTAGATTTATACTCAGAATTAAACGGAGAGTCATTTAAAACTAACCGCATGAAAATTGAATAATCGACGGCCAAGTTACACGAGCTCAAAGTCAAAATTTCTAAAATAACCAAAAAACAGAAAAAATTAAAGGGGGAGGTATTGAATTTTTTTTCCAAAAATCGAAATTTTTAAATTTTTTTGAAACTTGCGTTTTTATATAATTCAACAATGAGGAGAGCGATGGTGAAATCTTTTTTTTTCATAGGTCTTTTGGTTTTCCAAAATCGGCTAGAAATAAATTTCCAACTTGAATTATTTTTTTGATGATTTGGAAAAACTTTCGTCAGAAATTATCTGATTTAAGCACAATAATACATTTCTAGAGTTTTACTCAGAATTGAACAGAGAATTCTTTAAAGCAAACCGTATGAAAATCAGACGATTGATGGTTGAGTTATGGAAGCTCAAAATCAAAATTTCTAAAATGAAAATCGAAAAAATCAAATCGCGATTTTTCATCGATTTCTCAATTAATGATTTGGTATATAAATAAGTACTTTTCAAATGATTATAAATGTTAAAATAATCGGAATTTATAAAATGAAAAAAAATTTTCAAAATTTTCATCTAATTTTTCGATGTAGAGGTTCGGAAAAAATTAATCAGAAATTTTCCAGATATGATATGATAACGCTTTTCTAGATTTATACTCAGAATTAAACGGAGAGTCGTTTAAAACTAACCGCATGAAAATTGAATAATCGACGGCCAAGTTACACGAGCTCAAAGTCAAAATTTCTAAAATAACCAAAAAAAAAGAAAAAATTTAAAGGGGGTGGTATTGAATTTTTTTCCAAAAATCGAAATTTTTAAATTTTTTTGAAACTCGCGTTTTTATATAATTCAACCAAGGGGAAGGCGATGGTGAAATCCATTTTTCCCAAACTCTTTTGGTTTTCCAAAACCGGCTAGAAATGAATTTCCAACGTGTATTAATTTTTTGATGATTTGGAAAAACTTTCGTCAGAAATTATCTGACTTAAGCACAATAATACATTTCTAGAGTTTTACTCAGAATTGAACAGAGAATTCTTTAAAGCAAACCGTATGAAAATCAGACGATTGATGGTTGAGTTATGGAAGCTCAAAATCAAAATTTCTAAAATGAAAATCGAAAAAATCAAATCGCGATTTTTCATCGATTTCTCAATTAATGATTTGATACATAAATAAGTACTTTTAAAATGATTATAAATGTTAAAATAATCGGAATTTATAAAATGAAAAAAAAATTTCAAAATTTTCATCTAATTTTTCGGTGTAGAGGTTCGGAAAAACCTTAGTTAGAAATTTTCCGGGTATGATATAATAACGCTTTTCTAGAGTTATACTCAGAATTAAACGGAGAATCGTTTAAAACTAACCGCATAAAAATTGAATGATCGACGGCCAAGTTACACGAGCTCAAAGTCAAAATTTCTAAAATAACCAAAAAACAGAAAAAATTTAAAGGGGGTGGTATTGAATTTTTTTCCAAAAATCGAAATTTTTAAATTTTTTTGAAACTCGCGTTTTTATATAATTCAACAATGAGGAGAGCGATGGTGAAATCTTTTTTTTTCATAGGTCTTTTGGTTTTCCAAAATCGGCTAGAAATAAATTTCCAACTTGAATTAATTTTTTGATGATTTGGAAAAACTTTCGTTAGAAATTATCTGACTTAAGCACAATAATACATTTCTAGAGTTTTACTCAGAATTGAATAGAGAATTCTTTAAAACAAACCGTATGAAAATCAGACGATTGATGGTTGAGTTATAGAAGCTCAAAATCAAAATTTCTAAAATGAAAATCGAAAAAATTAAATCACGATTTTTAATCGATTTCTCAATTAATGATTTGATACATAAATAAGTACTTTTCAAATGATTATAAACGTTAAAATAATTGGAATTTATAAAATGAAAAAAAATTTTCAAAATTTTCGTCTAATTTTTCGGTGTAGAGGTTTGGAAAAACCTTAGTGAGAAATTTTCCGGGTATGATATGATAACGCTTTTCTAGAGTTATACTCAGAATTAAACGGAGAGTCGTTTAAAACTAACCGCATGAAAATTGAATAATCGACGGCCAAGTTACACGAGCTCAAAGTCAAAATTTCTAAAATAACAAAAAAACAGAAAAAATTTAAAGGGAGTGGTATTGAATTTTTTTCCAAAAATCGAAATTTTTAAATTTTTTTGAAACTCGCGTTTTTATATAATTCAACCACGGGGAAAGCGATCGTGAAATCTTTTTTTTTCATAGGTCTTTTGGTTTTCCAAAATCGGCTAGAAATGAATTTCCAAAGTGTATTAATTTTTTGATGATTCGAAAAAACTTTCGTCAGAAGTTATCTGATTTAAGCACAATAATACATTTCTCGATTTTTACTCAGAATTGAATAGAGAATTCTTTAAAGCAAACCGTATGAAAATCAGACGATTGATGGTTGAGTTATGGAAGCTCAAAATCTAAATTTCTAAAATGAAAATCGAAAAAATCAAATCGCGATTTTTCATCGATTTACAATTAATGATTTGACACATAAATAAGTACTTTCAAAATGATTATAAACGTTAAAATAATCGGAATTTACAAAATGAAAAATTTTTTTTTCAAAATTTTCGTCTAATTTTTCGGTGTAGAAGTTTGGAAAAACCTTAGTCAGAAATTTTCCGGGTATGATATAATAACGCTTTTCTAGAGTTATACTCAGAATTAAATGGAGAGTCGTTTAAAACTAACCGCTTGAAAATTGAATGATCGACGGCCAAGTTACACGAGCTCAAAGTCAAAATTTCTAAAATAACAAAAAAACAGAAAAAATTTAAAGGGGGTGGTATTGAATTTTTTTCCAAAAATCGAAATTTTTTAATTTTTTTGAAACTCGCGTTTTTATATAATTCAACAATGAGGAGAGCGATGGTGAAATCCATTTTTCCATAGGTCTTTTGGTTTTCCAAAATCGGCTAGAAATGAATTTCCAACGTGCATTAATTTTTTGATGATTTGGAAAAACTTTCGTCAGAAATTGTCTAACTTAAGCACAATAATACATTTCTAGAGTTTTACTCAGAATTAAATAGAGAATTCTTTAAAGCAAACCGTATGGAAATCAGGCGATCGAGAGTCGAGTTACTTAACCTCAAAGTCAAAATTTAGAATCTCTTCGATCGAAAAACTTTGATATTTTTGGGAATTTTTTTAATTTTTTTACTAAAAAGTAGAATCAATTTGATGATTTTATTAGAAAAATAGAGGCTTTAATTAAATATTTTTTAACAATTTATAATAAAATTTTCATAAATAAACTCTATAAAAATGAGAATTTTTAAAGTTAAAAATCGAAAAAAAAAAAAAATTCTAGTAAAGTAAACCAAAGTTTAAGAAAATTTCTAAATAATTTCTTTAAAATAACAAAAAAAAACTAAAATCCTTCAAATCGCATATTTTATAAATAACTATTAACACTTTCGCTTAGTCATTGATTTTCGTATCGTGCGTATTTTCGAATAAACAATCTTTTCCTGATAACGCAATATGACTCACTTCCGATTACTATTTTTCCTCCTTACTATCGCTTTTATACATAACAGGTAGGAAATAATAGTAAAATAAATCATTATCATTAAAGATAAGATTATCATTTAAGTACATAGTTTAGTTTTTAATTTATTAAATAATTTTTTTAATTTATTAAATAATTTTTTTAATTTATTAAATAATTTTTTTTTACTTTCATAAATAATTTTTTTTTACTTTCATAAATATTTTTTTTTACTTTCAAAATAATTTTTTTAATCGAAAGCAAAATGATTTAAAGGTATTTGTTATATGTACCTTGTTAGTACATTTTTAACTTACTTATGAAAGAGTAATTTTTATTTAAACATAAAATTAGTGATTGTTACAAAACTAAACCGAGTAAAAGTACAAAAGCGATGAAAATAACTCATGGAAAATGTTGATAACGGGCGTGTTTTTCCGCAAAAATGTACGCACGTGTAAAACAAGGTTTTTTTTATCTAGGAATATGTGCGCTTTTTTTTAAAAAAGTTAGTTAAAAAATTTTCAAAGTTGGTTTTCAAAGAAATATAATATATTAAAGTAGTACTCTTTTTTTAATAGTTTTTTTTTGGAAATCGCTTTCCAGACGATTCAATGCTTTTATTTTGGGGGGTCCGTGACCGATTTCGGAAAAACGGCCCTGAAAATCGAACGACGTTGCGGTAGCCCTAATTGAAATTAAAATTCTCGATCGTCCGCCTGTCATTTTCGTTAATTTTCGAACGCACTTTTTCTCCAAAAAGCCACCGGCTCCGCGACTCTGCTTCCGGCTAACCTTCTGAACGGCTTCATAACGCAACGTTAAATGCGAATCGGGACTCCTTTTTAAACGGCCGATTTAAGCCCTAAACGAAGTCCCCGTTTTCCGTCATTTTCGATTTGGGCCGATAAAACACTTAGTTCAATTTTCATAAACATTATTTATTATTCTAACCACGCTAATGCCACATGAAATGTCAAAACGATCGGTTTATTAATAATCATCAAATATTTAATTTACGCAGAGCAAAAATTCGAATAAATTTCATTAAAAACTAATTAAATTCTTGAAAATATCACCAAAAATTTAAGTAAATTTGTAAAAATTCAAAGTTACTAAAATTTTTAATAATTCCACCAAAAACTTATAAAATTTCTAAAAATTCCACCAAAGCAATTTTTAACAATTCCAACAAAAACTCAATTTTTAAAAAATATACTAAAATTAAGATTAATTTCGTCAAGAATTGATTAGATTCTTAAAAATTTCACAAAAATAAAAAAGTAATAATAAAAATTCCACAAAAGTTAATTAAATTGAATATAATTTCACCAAAAATTATTAAATTTGAAGACAATTCTACTAAAATCTAATTTTTTTAAAATTCCACCCAAAATCAATAAAATTGGTAAAAATTCCACGAAAAACTTTCTATATTCGTAAAAATTCAAAGTTACCAACATTTTTAACAATTCCACCAAAAACGTAATAAATTTTTTTAATTTTCCACCAAAGCTACAAAAATGTTGAATAATTCCACCAAAAACTTACTGATTTTTAAAAAATACCACCGAAAACTTACCAAATTCATAAAAATTCTACTAAAATTACCAATATTTTTAACAATTCCACCAAAAATGATTAAAGTTAATAAAAATTCCACCAAAGTTATCAACTTTTTTAATAATTCCATTAAAAACATACTGAATTTTATAAAAATTCCTCAAAAATTAATAAAATTAGAAAAATTTCACTAAAAACTTACTAAATTCGTAAAAATTCCACCCAAAATCAATAAAATTGGTAAAAATTCCACGAAAAACTTACTATATTCGTAAAAATTCCACCAAAGTTACCAACATTTTTAACAATTCCACCAAAAACATACTAAATATTTTCAATTTTCCACCAAAGCTACAAAAATGTTGAGTAATTCCATCAAAATGTCAAAATTCTTTTAAAATTTCACCAAAAATCAATCAAATTAGAAACAATTCCATTAAAGATTAACTAAAACCTTGAAAATTCCATCAAAAATTTAGTAAATTCATAAAAATTCCACCAAAATTACTAAAATTTTTAATAATTCTACCAAAAATAATGAATTTTTTTTAAATTCCACCAAAAATTTACCAATTTTTTTTAATTCCACCAAAAACTTACCAAATTCATAAAAATTCTACTAAAATTACCAATATTTTTAACAATTCCACCAAAAATGATTAAAGTTAATAAAAATTCCACCAAAGTTACCAACTTTTTTAACAATTCCATCAACATACTGAATTTTATAAAAATTCCACCAAAAATTAATAAAATTGGAAAAATTTCACTAATAACTTACTAAATTCGTAAAAATTCCATAAAAAAACACTGAATTTTTAAAAAAATTCCATCAAAAAATGAATAAAATTCGCAAAAATTCCACCAATGTTATAAAAATTTTTGATAATTCCACCAAAAATATACTGAATTTTTTAAAAATTCCACCAAAAATTAATACAATTTGCAAAAATTCCACCAAAAACTTACTAAATTCATAAGAATTTTACCAAAAACACTGAATTTTTTTTTAATTCCACCAGAAATGAATAGAATTCGCAAGAATTCCACCAATGTTATAAAAATTTTTGATAATTCTACCAAAAATATATTGAATTTTTTAAAAATTCCACCAAAAACTTACTAAATTCATAAGAATTTTACCAAAAACACTGAATTTTTTTTAAATCCACCAAAAACTTACAAAAATCCTAAAAATTACACCGAAATTGTCAACATTTTTAACAATTCTACCAAAAACTTACCAAATTTTTTAAAAATTCCACCAAAATGTACAAATTCTTTTAATATTCCACCAAACATCAATCAAATTAGAAACAATTTCATTAGAAATTAACTAAAACCTTGAAAATTTCATCAAAAACTTAGTAAATTCACAAAAATTCCACCAAAGTTACTAAAATTTTTAATAATTCCACCAAAAACTTATAAAATTTGTAAAAATTCCACCAAAGCTATCAAAATTTTTAACAATTTCCACCAAAAACTTGAATTTTTAAAAAATATACTAAAATTAAGATTAATTTCGTCAAGAATTGATTAGATTCTTAAAAATTTCACAAAAATAAAAAAATAATAATAAAAATTCCACAAAAGTTAGTTAAATTGAATATAATTTCACCAAAAATTATTAAATTTGGAGACAATTCTACTAAAAACTTAAATTTTTTAAAAATTCCACCCAAAATCAATAAAATTGATAACAATTCCACGAAAAACTTACTATATTCGTAAAAATTCCACCAAAGTTACCAGCATTTTTAACAATGCCACCAAAAACGTACTAAATTTTTTCAATTTTCCACCAAAGCTAGAAAAATGTTGAATAATTCCACCAAAAACTTACTGATTTTTAAAAAATACCACCGAAAACTTACCAAATTCATAAAAATTCTACTAAAATTACCAATATTTTTAACAATTCCACCAAAAATGATTAAAGTTAATAAAAATTCCACCAAAGTTATCAACTTTTTTAACAATTCCATCAAAAACATACTGAATTTTATAAAAATTCCACCAAAAATTAATAAAATTGGAAAAATTTCACTAAAAACTTAGTAAATTCGTAAAAATTCCATAGAAAAACACTGAATTTTTTAAAAATTCCATAAAAATGAATAAAATTCGCAAAAATTCCACCAATGATATCAAAATCTTTGATAATTCCACCAAAAACATACTGAATTTTTTCAAAATTCCACCAAAAACTTACTAAATTCATAAGAATTTTGTCAAAAACACTGAATTTTTTTAAAATTCCACCAGAAATGAATAAAATTCGCAAAAATTCCACCAAAGGTATTAAAATATTTAACAACTACACCCAAAACTTACTGAATTTTTTTTATTCCACCAAAAACTTAGAAAAATCCTAAAAATTACACCGAAATTGTCAACATTTTTAACAATTTTACCAAACACTTACCAAATTTTTTAAAAATTCCACCAAAATGTCCAAATTTTTTTAAAATTTCACCAAAAATCAATCAAATTAGAAACAATTTCATTAAAGATTAACTAAAACCTTGAAAATTCCATCAAAAATTTAGTAAATTCATAAAAATTCCACTAAAATTACTAAAATTTTTAATAATTCTACCAAAAATAATGAATTTTTTTTAAATTCCACCAAAAAGCTTACAAAATTTGTAAAAATTCCACCAAAAATTTACCAATTTTTTTCTTAATTCCACCAAAAACTTACCAAATTCATAAAAATTCTATTAAAATTACCAATATTTTTAACAATTCCACCAAAAATGATTAAAGTTAATAAAAATTCCACCAAAGTTACCAACTTTTTTAATAATTCCATTAAAAACATACTGAATTTTATAAAAATTCCTCAAAAATTAAGAAAATTGGAAAAATTTCACTAAAAACTTACTGAATTCGTAAAAATTCCATAAAAAACACTGAATTTTTTAAAAATTCCATCAAAAACTTACTAAATTCATAAGAATTTTACCAAAAATACTGAATTTTTTTAAAATTCCATCAAAAACTTACTAAATTGATAAGAATTTTACCAAAAACACTGAATTTTTTTAAAATTCCACCAGAAATGAATAAAATTCGCAAAATTTCCATCAATGTTATCAAAATTGTTGATAATTTCACCAAAAACATACTGAATTTTTTCAAAATTCCACCAAAAACTTACTAAATTCATAAGAATTTTACCAAAAACACTGATTTTTTTAAAAATTCCACCAGAAATGAATAAAATTCGCAAAAATTCCACCAATGTTATCAAAATGTTTGATAATTCCACCAAAAACATACTAAATTTTTTAAAAATTCCACCAAAAACTTACTAAATTCATAAGAATTTTACCAAAAACAGTAATTTTTTTTTAAATTCCATCAAAAATGAATAAAATTCGCAAAAATTCCACCAATGTTATTAAAATTTTTGATAATTCCACCAAAAACATACTAAAATTTTAAAAAATTCCACCAAAAACTTACTAAATTCATAAGAATTTTACAAAAAACACTGAATTTTTTTAAAATTCCACCAGAAATGAATAAAATTCGCAAAAATTCCACCAATGTTACTAAAATTTTTGATAATTCCACCAAAAGCATACTAAATTTTTAAAAAATGCCACCAAAAACTTACTAAATTCATAAGAATTTTACCAAGAACACTGAATTTTTTAAAAATTCCATCAAAAGCTTACTAAATTGATAAGAATTTTATCAAAAACACTGAATTTTTTTAAAATTCCACCAGAAATGAATAAAATTCGCAAAAATTCCACCAAAGGTATTAAAATATTTAACAACTACACCCAAAACTTACTGAATTTTTTTTATTCCACCAAAAACTTAGAAAAATCCTAAAAATTACACCGAAATTGTCAACATTTTTAACAATTCTACCAAAGACTTACCAAATTTTTTAAAAATTCCACCAAAATGTCTAAATTCTTTTAAAATTCCACCAAAAATCAATCAAATTAGAAACAAATTAATTAAAATCTTGAAAATTCCATCAAAAGTTAGTCAATTCATAAAAATTCCACCAAAGTTACTAAAATTTTTAATAATTTTAAAAATAATGAATTTTTTTTAAATTCCACCAAAAAACTTACAAAATTTATAAAAATTCCACCAGAAATTTACCAATTTTTTTTTTAATTCCACCAAAAACTTACCAAATTCATAAAAATTCTACTAAAATTACCAATATTTTTAACAATTCCACCAAAAATGATTAAAGTTAATAAAAATTCCACCAAAGTTATCAACTTTTTTAACAATTCCATCAAAAACATACTGAATTTTATAAAAATTCCTCAAATATTAATAAAATTGGAAAAATTTCACTAAAAATTTATTGAATTCGTAAAAATTCCATAAAAAATGAATAAAATTCGCAAAAATTCCACCAATGTTATCAAAATTTTTGATAATTCGACCAAAAATTAATACAATTTGCAAAAATTCCACCAAAAACTTACTAAATTCATAAGAATTTTACCAAAAACACTGAATTTTTTTTAAATTCCATCAAAAATGAATAAAATTCGCAAAAATTCCACCAATGTTATCAAAATTTTTGATAATTCCACCAAAAACATACTGAATTTTTTAAAAATTCCACCAAAAACTTACTAAATTCATAAGAATTTTACCAAAAACACTGAATTTTTTTAAAATTCCACCAGAAATGATTAAAATTCGCAAAAATTCCACCAAAGCTATTAAAATATTTAACAACTACACCCAAAACTTACTGAATTTTTTTTATTCCACCAAAAACTTAGAAAAATCCTAAAAATTACACCGAAACTGTCAACATTTTTAACAATTCTACCAAAAACTTACCAAATTTTTTAAAAATTCCACCAAAATGTCCAAATTCTTTTAAAATTCCACCAAAAATCAATCAAATTAGAAACAATTTCACTAAAAATTAACTAAAACCGTGAAAATTCCATCAAAAATTTAGTAAATTCATAAAAATTCCACCAAAGTTACTAAAATTTTTAATAATTCCACCAAAAACTTATAAAATTCGTAAAAATTCCACCAAAGCTATCAAAATTTTTAACAATTCCACCGAAAACTGGCTGAATTTTTAAAAAATATACTAAAATTAAGATTAATTTCGTCAAGAATTGATTAGATTCTTAAAAATTTCACAAAAATAAAAAAGTAATAATAAAAATTCCACAAAAGTTAGTTAAATTGAATACAATTTCACCAAAAATTATTAAATTTGGAGACAATTCTACTAAAAACTTAAATTTTTTAAAAATTCCACTCAAAATCAATAAAATTGGTCAAAATTCCACGAAAAACTTACCATATTCGTAAAAATTCCACCAAAGTTACCAACATTTTTAACAATTCCACCAAAAACGTACTAAATTTTTTCAATTTTCCACCAAAGCTACAAAAATGTTGAATAATTCCACCAAAATGTTACTGATTTTTAAAAAATACCACCAAAAATTTACCAAATTCATAAAAATTCTACCAAAATTACCAATATTTTTAACAATTACACCAAAAATGATTAAAGTTAATAAAAATTCCACCAAAGTTACCAACTTTTTTAACAATTTCATCAAAAACATACTGAATTTTATAAAAATTCCTCAAAAATTAATAAAATTGAAAAAATTTTACTAAAAACTTACTAAATTCGTAAAAATTCCATAAAAAAACATTGAATTTTAAAAAAATTTCATAAAAAATGAATAAAATTCGCAAAAATTCCACCAATGTTATCAAAATGTTTGATAATTCCACCAAAAATATACTGAATTTTTTTTAAAATTCCACCAAAAATTAATAAAATTGGAAAAATTCCACCAAAAACTTACTAAATTCATAAGAATTTTACCAAAAACACTGAATTTTTTTTAAATTTCACCAGAAATGAATAAAATTCGCAAAAATTCCACCAAAGTTATTAAAATATTTAACAACTACACCCAAAACTTACTGAATTTTTTTATTCCACCAAAAACTTAGAAAAATCCTAAAAATTACACCGAAATTGTCAACATTTTTAACAATTCCACCAAAAATTTACCAAATTTTTTAAAAATTTCACCAAAAATGATTAAAGTTAATAAAAATTCCACCAAAGTTACCAACTTTTTTAATAATTCCATCAAAAACATACTGAATTTTATAAAAATTCCTCAAAAATTAATAAAATTGGAAAAATTTCACTAAAAACTTACTGAATTCGTAAAAATTCCATAAAAAAACACTGAATTTTTTAAAAATTCCATAAAAAATGAATAAAATTCGCAAAAATTCCACCAATGTTATCAAAATTTTTGATAATTCGACCAAAAACATATTGAATTTTTTAAATATTCCTCCAAAAACTTACTAAATTCATAAGAATTTTATCAAAAACACTGAATTTTTTTAAAATTCCACCAGATATGAATAAAATTCGCAAAAATTCCACCAATGTTATCAACATTTTTGATAATTCCACCAAAAATTAATACAATTTGCAAAAATTCCACCAAAGACTTATTAAATTGATAAGAATTTTACCAAAAACACTGAATTTTTTAAAAATTTCACCAGATATGAATAAAATTCGCAAAAATTCCACCAATGTTATCAAAATTTTTGATAATTCCACCAAAAACATACTGAATTTTTTAAAAATTCCACCAAAAACTTTTTAAATTCATAAGAATTTTACCAAAAACACTAATTTTTTTTTAATTCCACCAAAAATGAATAAAATTCGCAAAATTTCCATCAATGTTATCAAAATTTTTGATAATTCCACCAAAAACATACTGAATTTTTTAAAAATTCCACCAAAAACTTTTTAAATTCATAAGAATTTTACCAAAACCACTGATTTTTTTTTTAATTCCACCAAAAATGAATAAAATTCGCAAAAATTCCACCAATGTTATAAAAATTTTTGATAATTCCACCAAAAACATACTGAATTTTTTAAAAATTCCACCAAAAACTTACTAAATTCATAAGAATTTTACCAAAAACAATGAATTTTTTTAAAATTCCACCAGAAATGAATAAAATTCGCAAAAATTCCACCAATGTTATCAAAATTTTTGATAATTCCACCAAAAACATACTAATTTTTTTAAAAATTCCACCAAAAACTTACTAAATTCATAAGAATTTTACCAAAAACACTGAATTTTTTTAAAATTCCATCAAAAACTTACTAAATTGATAAGAATTTTACCAAAAACACTGAATTTTTTTAAAATTCCATTAGAAATGAATAAAATTCGCAAAAATTCCACCAAAGCTATTAAAATATTTAACAACTACACCCAAAACTTACTGAATTTTTTTTATTCCACCAAAAACTTACAAAAATCCTAAAAACTACACCGAAATTGTCAACATTTTTAACAATTCTACCAAAAACTTACCAAATTTTTTAAAAATTCCACCAAAATGTCCAAATTCTTTTTAAATTCCACCAAAAATCAATCAAATTAGAAACAATTTCATTAAAAATTAACTAAAACCTTGAAAATTCAAAACTTAGTAGATTCATAAAAATTCCACCAAAGTTACTAAAATTTTTAATAATTCTACTAAAAATAATGAATTTTTTAAAAATTCCATCAAAAAACTTACAAAATTTGTAAAAATTCCACCAAAAATTTACCAATTTTTTTTTTAATTCCACCAAAAACTTACTAAATTCGTAAAGCTTCCACCAAAGTTACCAAAATGTTAATCAATTCAACCAAAAACAATAAATTTTTTTTGGAAAAATACTAAAAATAAAACTAAACTGGCAATATTATTAAATAATATTTTCATTTCACTTAATAAAAAACTGAATTTCCTTTTTGAAATGTTAAGTACGCAGAATTACAAACGGATAACCTCAGCTCGATAACCCGGTCGATTTCAAACACGGCTAGGATATCCGGTTACCGATAACCCAACTCGACTCGCATGCCCTCCAAAATCGAAAACAAAGTTATCATTCGATTTCTTTCTACAATTTCATTTTTTCATTCTTTAACTTATTGCAAAGTTGCAAAATCCCAATTTTGGCAAAACTTATATAATCACGATGTCTAATGATATTGCGATATGTTACAATTAAATCACTCAAAAGTGATTTGAAATCGTCCTTTGACCAGGAGTTAACTCAATTAAGAAAGACTTTAATTAAGATTTTAATTAAAGTCTAATTGGTTTGTTTGCGTTTTCAATTCAAAACAAGTATATTTTTTTTTTGAGCAAAATTTTGAAATTTCTTAATCTTTTAAAATAAAAATAAAAAAAAAAAAATAATTATTTTTTTTTTTTAAGTAGATATCTATTGAGATAACTATCTTAATTATCTCTGGTTGGCATTTAATGCTTCCAGTTTGGAGATGAACCTCGTTTCGTTATCAAATCTCGGGATTCATCCGTTTGTCGATTTGGATATCGACAATAAATTCGTTTAAAACGTGCGTGGTAAGTCGAGGATTGTTTTTTAGAGATAAGTGGCGACTTATCGCTACCTGTAACAATACCCAACAATAAACTTATTGATGGCACTTCCACTGTGCCAAACAACGATGAAAAAAAAGTAATAAAATACAATTATTCTATCGGCCGTTATACTTTATCGTTTATGTGCGAATTGTCTTGGCTAAAACCGCTTATCAATAAGTCATAAAACCTGCAGATAGAGGTTGTAATTAATTAAGTGCGATAATTTCATTTCGATTGTTCAACGGTCAATAATGTTTAATACAAAAAATATTTTTAGGATTACTGTTGAAATATGCACAAAAATTTAAAAGATTTTTTTAAGTCACAAAAAAAATTTAACCTAAAAAATTTCTAAAATTTTGATCAAACTTAAAAAAAATCCTAGAGAGTTTATTTATAAAAATAGAGAAATAAAATTTTGAGGAATGATAAATTAAAATATCTATTTTTTATTAAATTTATCAAATTTATTCTATTTGTTACCAAAAAATTTAAAAAAATTTTCAAACTTACCAAAAATTTTTTTAACCTTAAATTTCAAACCAAGTTTAAAAAATCACCCAGGATTAATTTATAAAAATTAAGCCAACAATTTTTTAAAAAATGTTAGATTAAAATATCTATTTTTAAATAAAATGATTAAATTTTTCCTATTTTTAACCAAAAAATTAAAAAAAATTTCCAAAGTCACCAAAAATTTTCACATAACCCAACCTAAAAAATTTTAATCAAATTTAAAAAATCCTCTAAAATCTATTTATAAAAATAGAGAATTAAAATTTTGGGAAATGATAAATTAAAATATCTATTTTTTATTAAATTTATCAAATTTGCTCTATTTGTTACGAAAAAATTTAAAAAAAATCTCAAAGTTACCAAAAATTTTTTTAACCTTAAATTTCAAACCAAGTTTAAAAAATCACCCAGAATTTATTTATAAAAATTAAGTCAAAATTTTTTTTAAAAATGTTAGATTAAAATATCTATTTTTAAATAAAATGATCAAATTTTTCCTAATTTTAACCAAAAAATTAAAAAAAATTTCCAAAGTTACCAAAAATTTTCACATAACCCAACCTCAAAAATTTTAATCAAATTTAAAAAATCCCCTAAAATCTATTTATAAAAATAGAGAATTAAAATTTTGGGAAATGATAAATTAAAATATCTATTTTTTATTAAATTTATCAAATTTGTTCTATTTGTTACGAAAAAATTTAAAAAAATTCCCAAACTTACCAAAAATTTTTTTAACCTTAAATTTCAAACCAAGTTTAAAAAATCACCCAGAATTAATTTATAAAAATTAAGTCAAAAATTTTTTAAAAAATGTTAGATTAAAATATCTATTTTTAAATAAAATGATTAAATTTTTCCTAATTTTAACCAAAAAATTTAAAAAAATTTTCAAAGATACCAAAAATTTTCACATAACCCAACCTCAAAAATTTTAATCAAATTTAAAAAATCCCCTAAAATCTATTTATAAAAATAGAGAATTAAAATTTTGGGAAATGATAAATTAAAATATTTATTTTTTACTAAATTTATCAAATTTATTCTATTTATTACAAAAAATTTTTTAAAAATTCCCAAAGTTACCAAAAATTTTTTTAACCTTAAATTTCAAACCAAGTTTAAAAAATCGCCCAAAATTAATTTATAAAAATTAAGTCAAAAATTTTTAAAAAATGTTAGATTAAAACATCTATTTTTAAATAAAATGATCAAATTTTTCCTATTTTTAACCAAAAAATTTAAAAAAATTTCCAAAGTTACCAAAGATTTTCACATAACCCAACCTCAAAAATTTTAATCAAATTTAAAAAATCCTCTAAAATCTATTTATAAAAATAGAGAATTAAAATTTTGGGAAATGATAAATTAAAATATCTATTTTTTATTAAATTTATCAAATTTGTTCTATTTATTACAAAAAATTTTTTTTAAATTCTCAAACTTACCAAAAATTTTTTTAACCTTAAATTTTAAACCAAGTTTAAAAAATCACCCAGAATTAATTTATAAAAATTAAGTAAAAATTTTTTAAAAAATGTTAGATTAAAATATCTATTTTTAAATAAAATGATCAAATTTTTCCTACTTTTAACCAAAAAATTTAAAAAAATTTTCAAAGATACCAAAAATTTTAACATAACCCAACCTCAAAAATTTTAATCAAATTTAAAAAATCCTCTAAAATCTATTTATAAAAATAGAGAATTAAAATTTTGGGAAATGATAAATTAAAATATCTATTTTTTATTAAATTTATCAAATTTATTCTATTTGTTACCAAAAAATTTAAAAAAATTTTCAAAGTTACCAAAAATTTTTTTAACCTTAAATTTTAAACCAAGTTTAAAAAATCACCCAGAATTAATTTATAAAAATTAAGTCAAAAATTTTTTAAGAAATGTTAGATTAAAATATCTATTTTTAAATAAAATGATTAAATTTTTCCTATTTTTAACCAAAAAATTAAAAAAATTTCCAAAGATACCAAAAATTTTAACATAACCCAATCTAAAAAATTTTAATCAAATTTAAAAAATCCTCTAAAATCTATTTATAAAAATAAAGAATTAAAATTTTAGGAAATGATAAATTAAAATATCTATTTTTTATTAAATTAATCAAATTTGTTCTATTTGTTACGAAAAAATTTAAAAAAATTCCCAAACTTACCAAAAATTTTTTTAACCTTAAATTTTAAACCAAGTTTAAAAAATCGCCCAGAATTTATTTATAAAAATTAAGTCAAAAATTTTTTAAAAAATGTTAGATTAAAATATCTATTTTTAAATAAAATGATCAAATTTTTCCTACTTTTAACCAAAAAATTTAAAAAAATTTCCAAAGATACCAAAAATTTTAACATAACCCAACCTCAAAAATTTTAATCAAATTTAAAAAATCCTCTAAAATCTATTTATAAAAATAGAGAATTAAAATTTTAGGAAATGATAAATTAAAATATCTATTTTTTATTAAATTTATCAAATTTGTTCTATTTATTACCAAAAAATTTAAAAAAATTCCCAAACTTACTAAAAATTTTTTTAACCTTAAATTTTTAACCAAGTTTAAAAAATCGCCCAGAATTAATTTATAAAAATTAAGTCAAAAATTTTTTTAAAAATGTTAGATTAAAATATCTATTTTTAAATAAAATGATCAAATTTTTCCTATTTTTAACCAAAAAATTTAAAAAAATTTTCAAAGATACCAAAAATTTTCACATAACCCAACCTCAAAAATTTTAATGAAATTTAAAAAATCCTCTAAAATCTATTTATAAAAACAGAGAATTAAAATTTTGGGAAATGATAAATTAAAATATCTATTTTTTATTAAATTTATCAAATTTGTTCTATTTATTACAAAAAAATTTTTAAAAATTCCCAAAGTTACCAAAAAATTTTTTAACCTTAAATTTTAAACCAAGTTTAAAAAATCGCCTAGAATTTATTTATAAAAATTAAGTCAAAAATTTTTTAAGAAATGTTAGATTAAAATATTTATTTTTAAATAAAATGATGAAATTTTTCCTACTTTTAATCAAAAAATTTAAAAAAATTTCCAAAGTCACCAAAAATTTTAACATAACCCAACCTCAAAAATTTTAATCAAATTTAAAAAATCCTCTAAAATCTATTTATAAAAATAGAGAATTAAAATTTTGGGAAATGATAAATTAAAATATCTATTTTTTATTAAATTTATCAAATTTGTTCTATTTATTACCAAAAAATTTAAAAAAATTCCCAAACTTACCAAAAATTTTTTTAACCTTAAATTTTAAACCAAGTTTAAAAAATCGCCCAGAATTAATTTATAAAAATTAAGTAAAAATCTTTTAAAAAATGTTAGATTAAAATATTTATTTTTAAATAAAATGATCAAATTTTTCCTAATTTTAACCAAAAAATTTAAAAAAATTTCTAAAGTCACCAAAAATTTTAACATAACCCAACCTCAAAAATTTTAATCAAATTTAAAAAATCCTCTAAAATCTATTTATAAAAATAGAGAATTAAAATTTTGGGAAATGATAAATTAAAATATCTATTTTTTATTAAATTTATCAAATTTGTTCTATTTGTTACGAAAAAATTAAAAAAAATTCCCAAACTTACCAAAAAATTTTCTTAACTTTAAATTTTAAACCAAGTTTAAAAAATCACCCAGAATTAATTTATAAAAATTAAGTCAAAAATTTTTTAAAAAATGTTAGATTAAAATATCTATTTTTAAATAAAACGATCAAATTTTTCTTATTTTTAACCAAAAAATTTAAAAAAATTTCCAAAGATACCAAAAATTTTCACATAACCCAACCTCAAAAATTTTAATCAAATTTAAAAAATCCTCTAAAATCTATTTATAAAAATAGAGAATTAAAATTTTGGGAAATGATAAATTAAAATATCTATTTTTTATTAAATTTATCAAA
The DNA here is from genome assembly GCA_036711955.1 of Digitonthophagus gazella. Lineage (NCBI taxonomy): Eukaryota > Metazoa > Arthropoda > Insecta > Coleoptera > Scarabaeidae > Digitonthophagus > Digitonthophagus gazella. The sequence continues at coordinate 1,559,841 of JASCIT010000002.1, read as the reverse complement.
TTTGTTCTATTTGTTACCAAAAAATTTAAAAAAATTCTCAAACTTACCAAAAATTTTTTTAACCTTAAATTTTAAATCAAGTTTAAAAAATCGCCCAGAATTAATTTATAAAAATTAAGTCAAAAATTTTTTTAAAAATGTTAGATTAAAATATCTATTTTTAAATAAAACGATCAAATTTTTCCTAATTTTAACCAAAAAATTTAAAAAAATTTTCAAAGATACCAAAAATTTTAACATAACCCAACTTCAAAAATTTTAATCAAATTTAAAAAATCCTCTAAAATCTATTTATAAAAATAGAGAATTAAAATTTTGGGAAATGATAAATTAAAATATCTATTTTTTATTAAATTTATCAAATTTGTTCTATTTGTTACGAAAAAATTTAAAAAAATTCCCAAACTTATCAAAAATTTTTTTAACCTTAAATTTTAAACCAAGTTTAAAAAATCGCCCAGAATTAATTTATAAAACTTAAGTCAAAAATTTTTTAAAAAATGTTAGATTAAAATATCTATTTTTAAATAAAATGATCAAATTTTTCCTAATTTTAACCAAAAAATTTAAAAAAATTTCCAAAGATACCAAAAATTTTAACATAACCCAACCTCAAAAATTTTAATCAAATTTAAAAATTCCTCTAAAATCTATTTATAAAAATAGAGAATTAAAATTTTGGGAAATGATAAATTAAAATATCTATTTTTTATTAAATTTATCAAATTTGTTCTATTTGTTACGAAAAAATTTAAAAAAATTCTCAAACTTACTAAAAACTTTTTTAACCTTAAATTTTAAACCAAGTTTAAAAAATCGCCCAGAATTAATTTATAAAAATTAAATCAAAAAACCTTTAAGAAATGTTAGATTAAAATATCTATTTTTAAATAAAATGATCAAATTTTTCCTAATTTTAACCAAAAAATTTAAAAAAATTTCCAAAGTCACCAAAAATTTTAACATAACCCAACCTCAAAAATTTTAATCAAATTTAAAAAATCCTCTAAAATCTATTTATAAAAATGGAGAATTAAAATTTTGGGAAATGATAAATTAAAATATCTATTTTTTATTAAATTTATCAAATTTGTTCTATTTGTTACCAAAAAATTTAAAAAAAAATCCCAAACTTACCAAAAATTTTTTTAACCTTAAATTTTAAACCAAGTTTAAAAAATCGCCCAGAATTTATTTATAAAAATTAAGTCAAAAATTTTTTAAAAAATGTTAGATTAAAATATCTATTTTTAAATAAAATGATCAAATTTTTCCTAATTTTAACTAAAAAATTTAAAAAAATTTCCAAGGCTACCAAAAATTTTCACATAACCTAACCTTAAAAATTTTAATCAAATTTAAAAAATCCTCTAAAATCTATTTATAAAAATGGAGAATTAAAATTTTGGGAAATGATAAATTAAAATATCTATTTTTTATTAAACTTATCAAATTTATTCTATTTATTACGAAAAAATTTTAAAAAATTCCCAAACTTACCAAAAATTTTTTTAACCTTAAATTTTAAACCAAGTTTAAAAAATCGCCCAGACTTTATTTATGAAAATTAAGTAAAAAAATTTTACCCAATGTTAGATTAAAATCTCTATTTTCCAATAAAACCATCAAATTTTTCCCGATTTTTACCAAAAAATTTAAAAAAATTTCCAAATACATTAAAAAAATTTACCCTAACCTAACATAAAAATTTTTTCTTAAACTAGTAAAAATTTATCACATTTAGTAAAAAATTTATCACACTTATAATCAAAAAAATTATAAAAATTAATCAAAAAAAAAGGTTTCTTTTTGTAGGAAGAAAAAAATTCAAGATGTAAATGTACGCCAAGTGGGGCAATACTATTGAATACGATTACATAAACGTTTTTAAAAAAAAATCAACCACGCACACGTCCAAAAGAAAAAAAAAAACCGATTCGTTTGCGACTAAACCAACAGGTCGTTTACGTAACGGCGTCTGATATTGACATAATTAATCGCTAAAAATGCCGCCGACGTGAGTTGAGTCTATCGATAGAGTCATAACGCGCCGCCGAAGGAATAAGAAGTCCTCGACGGACGGCTCATCGCGTTGTATAACGGCTATTGAGTAAACCTGCAGTTTACGGTGCGGGATAGAGAGAAAGTTATCGGCCAATTTCGCGCACACCCACCGGACGAAAAAAGAAACGACTGGAAATCGACGCCGAGAACCGACTTGAATCACGGCCTATTGAGTAACTCGGGTTTCACGTACTTTATTTGGTCTTATGACCTAATTTATTTGGTATATGAACGAAAAATAAAGGGTTTATAAAAGTCTTTTTAGATTTTTTCAAATCCTAATTTTAAAAAATCCCCCAAGCTTTATTTATAAAAATTAAGAAACGAAATTTATACTAAATTAAACTTAAAAGATTCTATTTTCAAATAAAAAAATCAAATTTGTTCTAAATATTACCAAAAAATTTAAAAAAAAAATTTAAGTTGATAAAAAATTTTGACAGTTAACTAACCTCACTTTTAAAAAAATTCAATCAACTTTAAAAAATCGCCCAGGCTTTATTTATGAAGATTAAGGAATGATTTTTGTTTTAAATTGAAGATAAAAGATATTATTTTGGACTAAAAAAATCAAATTTTTCCTAATTGTTACCAAAAAATTAAAAAAAAATCGTAAAGTTAGTCGAAATTTTTAACACTTAATCCAACTTAAAAAAAATTTACCATTTTTAAAAAATCACCCAGACTTTATTTTTAAAAATTAAGAAATGATTTTTATTCTAAATTAAAATTAAAACATGTTATTTTAATATAAAAAAGACAGATTTACTCTAATTGTTACCAAAAAAAATTAAAAAAATTCTTAAAGTTGATGAAAAAATTTTGACAGTTTAACCTCACTTTTTAAAAAAAAATTGACCAACTTTAAAAAATCACCCAGGCTTTATTTATAAATATTAAGGAACGAATTTACATTAAATTAAACTTAAAAGATTCTATTTTCAAATAAAAAAATCAAATTTGTTCTAAATATTACCAAAAAATTAAAAAAAAAATTTTAAGTTGATAAAAAATTTTGACAGTTAACTAACCTCACTTTTTAAAAAATTCAATCAACTTTAAAAAATCGCCCAGGCTTTATTTATGAAGATTAAGGAATGATTTTTGTTTTAAATTGAAGATAAAAGATATTATTTTGGACTAAAAAAATCAAATTTTTCCTAATTGTTACCAAAAAAATTAAAAAAAATCGTAAAGTTAGTCGAAATTTTTGACACTTAACCCAATTAAAAAAAAAATTGACCATCTTTAAAAAATCACCCAGACTTTATTTTTAAAGATTAAGAAATGATTTTTATTCTAAATTAAAATTAAGAGATGTTATTTTAATATAAAAAAGACAGATTTACTCTAATTGTTACCAAAAAAAATTAAAAAAATTCTTAAAATTGATGAAAAAATTTTGACAGTTTAACCTCACTTTTTTAAAAAAAATTGACCAACTTTAAAAAATCACCCAGGCTTTATTTATAAATATTAAGGAACGAAATTTATACTAAATTAAACTTAAAAGATTCTATTTTCAAATAAAAAAATCAAATTTGTTCTAAATATTACCAAAAAATTAAAAAAAAAATTTTAAGTTGATAAAAAATTTTGACAATTAACTAACCTCACTTTTTAAAAAATTCAATCAACTTTAAAAAATCGCCCAGGCTTTATTTATGAAGATTAAGGAATGATTTTTGTTTTAAATTGAAGATAAAAGATATTATTTTGGACTAAAAAAATCAAATTTTTCCTAGTTGTTACCAAAAAAATTAAAAACAATCGTAAAGTTAGTCGAAATTTTTGACACTTAACCCAACTTTAAAAAAAAATTGGCCATTTTAAAAAAATCACCCAGACTTTATTTTTAAAAATTAAGAAATGATTTTTATTCTAAATTAAAATTAAAAGATGTTATTTTAATATAAAAAAGGCAGATTTACTCTAATTGTTACCAAAAAAATTAAAAAAATTCTTAAAATTGATGAAAAAATTTTGAAAGTTTAACCTCACTTTTTTAAAAAAAATTGACCAACTTTAAAAAATCACCCAGGCTTTATTTATAAATATTAAGGAACGAATTTACACTAAATTAAACTTAAAAGATTTTATTTTCAAATAAAAAAATCAAATTTGTTCTAAATATTACCAAAAAATTAAAAAAAAAATTTAAGTTGATAAAAAATTTTGACAGTTAACTAACTTCACTTTTTAAAAAATTCAATCAACTTTAAAAAATCGCCCAGGCTTTATTTATGAAGATTAAGGAATGTTTTTTGTTTTAAATTGAAGATAAAAGATATTATTTTGGACTAAAAAAATCAAATTTTTCCTAATTGTTACCAAAAAATTTAAAAAAATTCTTAAAGTTAGTCAAAATTTTTGACACTTAACTTAAAAAAAATTAATCATTTTTAAAAAATCACCCAGACTTTATTTTTAAAAATTAAGAAATGATTTTTATTCTAAATTAAAATTAAAAGATGTTATTTTAATATAAAAAAGACAGATTTACTCTAATTGTTACCAAAAAAATTAAAAAAATTCTTAAAGTTGGTGAAAAAATTTTGACAGTTTAACCTCACTTTTAAAAAAAAATTGACCAACTTTAAAAAATCACCCAGGCTTTATTTATAAATATTAAGGAACGAATTTACACTAAATTAAACTTAAAAGATTCTATTTTCAAATAAAAAAATCAAATTTGTTCTAAATATTATCAAAAAATTAAAAAAAAAATTTTAAGTTGATAAAAAATTTTGACAGTTAACTAACCTCACTTTTTAAAAAATTCAATCAACTTTAAAAAATCGCCCAGGCTTTATTTATGAAGATTAAGGAATGATTTTTGTTTTAAATTGAAGATAAAAGATATTATTTTGGACTAAAAAAATCAAATTTTTCCTAATTGTTACCAAAAAATTAAAAAAAAATCGTAAAGTTAGTCGAAATTTTTAACACTTAATCCAACTTAAAAAAAATTTACCATTTTTAAAAAATCACTCAGACTTTATTTTTAAAAATTAAGAAATGATTTTTATTCTAAATTAAAATTAAAAGATGTTATTTTAATATAAAAAAGACAGATTTACTCTAATTGTTACCAAAAAAAATTAAAAAAATTCTTAAAGTTGATGAAAAAATTTTGACAGTTTAACCTCACTTTTAAAAAAAAATTGACCAACTTTAAAAAATCACCCAGGCTTTATTTATAAATATTAAGGAACGAATTTATACTAAATTAAACTTAAAAGATTCTATTTTCAAATAAAAAAATCAAATTTGTTCTAAATATTACCAAAAAATTAAAAAAAAAAAATTTAAGTTGATAAAAAATTTTGACAGTTAACTAACCTCACTTTTTAAAAAATTCAATCAACTTTAAAAAATCGCCCAGGCTTTATTTATGAAAATTAAGGAATGATTTTTGTTTTAAATTGAAGATAAAAGATATTATTTTGATATAGAAAAATCAAATTTTTCCTAATTGTTACCAAAAAATTTAAAAAAAATCGTAAAGTTAGTCGAAATTTTTGACACTTAACTTAAAAAAAATTAATCATTTTTAAAAAATCACCCAGACTTTATTTTTAAAAATTAAGAAATGATTTTTATTCTAAATTAAAATTAAAAGATGTTATTTTAATATAAAAAAGACAGATTTACTCTAATTGTTACCAAAAAAATTAAAAAAATACTTAAAGTTGATGAAAAAATTTTGACAATTTAACCTCACTTTTTTAAAAAAATTGACCAACTTTAAAAAATCACCCAGGCTTTATTTATAAAGATTAAGGAATGATTTTTGGTTCAAATGAAAGATAAAAGATTCTATTTTGAATTAAAAAAGAGAAATTTGTTATAAATCTTACCAAAAAAATTAAAAAAATTTTTAAAGTGAGTAAAAATTTTTAACAGTTAAAAAATTCATTTGAAATTCTTGTATAAATAAAAATGTCGTGAATTTCCGGTCGCAATACAGACAGGAAACCACTTGGAAACCGGTCGATTTGGTTTTCTCGCAATTATAATTAATAATAAGCCGGACTTTAGTAACGAGTTCAGAAATAGCGCTGAACACCATTCATTTCCTTTGTTCCAAAGAATACCATAACTCTTAAAAGCACTCTCAAAGTAGTAGTTAATCCAACCTAGTCTAATAATGAATTGATCAATCCGAAACCAAGATTAAATACTTAAATTAACAAAAATAAAATAATACTCTTATAAGCACAAAATGCGAAATAATCGCACAGCGTTTATTGTTAGTCATCGAGCTCATTCTGTTTACGTTCCGTTAAGTTATGATATTACATTCCGCAACGAGAGATAATCTGATCCCAGTCAATGCCATGACAATCGTGATTCACACTGTTATGAGAACGTTGAGCCTGGCGTTTCGTTTCAACGGAAGATGTATCATCGATGTCGTACGAAAAGACGTCATTGAGTAAATGTCAGATCATCATGAAACACGTAAATGTTTTAAGACGTCATCGATCGTCTTAAAACAACTTTAAAATTTATTGAAAAAAAAAAATTTCTTTTGAAATTTTTTTTGGGAATTTTTTTAAATTTTTTGGTAATAAATATAAAAAATTTGACAACTTTTATAAAAAATAGATATTTTAAATTACCACTTCTCAAAACAGTTTTTCTTTATTTTCATAAATAAGCTCTGTGGGATTTTTTAAATTTGATCAAAATTTTTGAGGTTAGGTTGGGTTAAAAAATCTTCGGTAACTTTGGAAATTTTTTTAAATTTTTGAGTAAAAAATAGAATAAATCTGATGATTTAAATTGAAAATAGAGGTTTTAATCTATCTTTTTTTAATGGATTTGTAACCCAATTTTTATAAATAAAGTCTATATGAAGTTTTAAAATTGGTTAAAAATTGTCGATTTTTCGACATTTTTTTGGAAATTTTTTTAAATTTTTTGGTAATAAATACAAAAAATTTGACGACTTTAATAAAAAATAGATATTTTAATTTATCATATTTTAAAATTACTTTTTATTATTTTCATAAATAAGCTCTATGGGATTTTTTAAATTTGTTTAAAATTTTTGAGATTAGGGGTTAAAAAAACTTTACTGACTTTGAAAATTTTTTTAAATTTTTGAGTAAAAAATAGAATAAATCTGATGATTTAAATTGAAAATAGAGGTTTTAATCTATCTTTTTTTTAGGACTTACAACCCAATTTTTATAAATAAAGTTTATATGAAGTTTTAAAATTGGTTAAAATTTGTCGATTTTTCAACATTTTTTTTGGAAATTTTTTTAATTTTTTTGGTAATAAATATAAAAAATTTGATGACTTTAATAAAAACTAGACATTTTAATTTATCATTTTCTAAAATTGTTTTTCTTTATTTTCATAAATAAGCTCTGTGGAATTTTTTAAATTTGATTAAAATTTTTAAGGTTAGGTTGGGTTAAAAATCTTCGCTAACTTTGGGAATTTTTTTAAATTTTTGGGTAAAAAATAGAACAAATTTGATAGTTTTAATAGAAAATAGAGGTTTTAATTTACCCTTATTTAAAAGTTTATTACTCCATTTTTATAAACAAAGTCTGTATGATTTTTTAAACTTGGTTAAAAATTTTAAAATTATGGTAAATTTTTTCGATAATCTTTGGAATTTTTTTAAATTTTTTGGTAGTAATTACAAAAAAAATTAACAAATACAATAAAAAATAAACATTTTAATCTATCATTTCTCCAAATTGTTTTCCTTTATTTTCATAAATAAGCTCTGAGAATTTTTTTTTAATTTGATTAAAATTTTTAAGGTTAGGTTGGGTTAAAAATCTTCGCTAACTTTGGAAATTTTTTTAAATTTTTGGGTAAAAAATAGAACAAATTTGATAGTTTTAATGGAAAATAGAGGTTTTAATTTACCCTTATTTAAAAGTTTATTACTCCATTTTTATAAATAAAGTCTGTATGATTTTTCAAACGTGATTAAAAATTTTAAGGTTATATTTAATTTTTTTCGATATTTTTGGGAATTTTTTTAAATTTTTTGGTAATAATTACAAAAAAATTAACAACTACAATAAAAAATAAACATTTTAATCTATCATTTCTCCAAATTGTTTTCCTTTATTTTCATAAATAAGCTCTGAGAATTTTTTTTAATTTGATTAAAATTTTTAAGGTTAGGTTGGGTTAAAAATCTTCGCTAACTTTGGGAATTTTTTTAAATTTTTGGGTAAAAAATAGAACAAATTTGATAGTTTTAATGGAAAATAGAGGTTTTAATTTATCCTTATTTAAAAGTTTATTACTCCATTTTTATAAACAAAGTCTGTATGATTTTTTAAACTTGGTTAAAAATTTTAAGATTATGGTAAATTTTTTCGATATTTTTGGGAATTTTTTTAAATTTTTTGGTAATAATTACAAAAAAATTAACAACTACAATAAAAAATAAACATTTTAATCTATCATTTCTCCAAATTGTTTTCCTTTATTTTCATAAATAAGCTCTGAGAATTTTTTTTAATTTGATTAAAATTTTTAAGGTTAGGTTGGGTTAAAAATCTTCGCTAACTTTGGGAATTTTTTTAAATTTTTGGGTAAAAAATAGAACAAATTTGATAGATTTAATGGAAAATAGAGGTTTTAATTTACCCTTATTTAAAAGTTTATTACTCTATTTTTATAAATAAAGTCCGTATGATTTTTCAAACGTGGTTAAAAATTTTAAGGTTATATTAAATTTCTTTCGATATTTTTGAGAATTTTTTTAAATTTTTTGGTAATAATTACAAAAAAATTAACAACTACAATAAAAAATAAACATTTTAATCTATCATTTCTCCAAATTGTTTTCCTTTATTTTCATAAATAAACTCTGAGAATTTTTTTTTAATTTGATTAAAATTTTTAAGGTTAGGTTGGATTAAAAATCTTCGCTAACTTTGGGAATTTTTTTAAATTTTTGGGTAAAAAATAGAACAAATTTGATAGATTTAATGGAAAATAGAGGTTTTAATTTACCCTTATTTAAAAGTTTATTACTCCATTTTTATAAAATAAAGTCTGTATGATTTTTTAAACTTGGTTAAAAATTTTAAGATTATAGTAAATTTTTTCGATAATTTTTGGAATTTTTTTAAATTTTTTGGTAATAATTACAAAAAAATTAACAACTACAATAAAAAATAAACATTTTAATTTATCATTTCTCCAAATTGTTTTCCTTTATTTTCATAAATAAGCTCTGAGAATTTTTTTTAATTTGATTAAAATTTTTAAGATTAGGTTGGGTTAAAAATCTTCGCTAACTTTGGGAATTTTTTTAAATTTTTGGGTAAAAAATAGAACAAATTTGATAGTTTTAATGGAAAATAGAGATTTTAATTTACCCTTATTTAAAAGTTTATTACTCCATTTTTATAAATAAAGTCTGTATGATTTTTTAAACTTGGTTAAAAATTTTAAGATTATGGTAAATTTTTTCGATAATTTTTGGAATTTTTTTAAATTTTTTGGTAATAATTACAAAAAAAATTAACAAATACAATAAAAAATAAACATTTTAATCTATCATTTCTCCAAATTGTTTTCCTTTATTTTCATAAATAAACTCTGAGAATTTTTTTTAATTTGATTAAAATTTTTAAGGTTAGGTTGGGTTAAAAATCTTCGCTAACTTTGGGAATTTTTTTAAATTTTTGGGTAAAAAATAGAACAAATTTGATAGTTTTAATGTAAAATAGAGATTTTAATTTACCCTTATTTAAAAGTTTATTACTCCATTTTTATAAATAAAGTCTGTATGATTTTTTAAACTTGGTTAAAAATTTTAAAATTATGGTAAATTTTTTCGATAATTTTTGGAATTTTTTAAAATTTTTTTTGGTAATAATTACAAAAAAATTTAAAAAAATAACAAATACAATAAAAAATACGATAAAAAATAAACATTTTAATTTATCATTTTTGAAAATCTCATTTCTTTATTTTTATAAATAAGCCGTATGAGATTTTTTAAATTTATTATCAAATTATGAAAGTTTTAAATTTCTATAAATTAAATTCTATTCACTTTATAGAGTATATTATAAAAATAAATTCCTTCAAATAGTAAATAGAATTAATCTTGTAAAAAATCCAATATATTTTATTTTTTTTATTTAATGTAAAAAAATACCAACCATTTCAAAACGCCTTTTATAACATTCTAAAATCGCACCTAAAGAAAAGCACACGGAAAGAATGGCATTTACAATCGGATGTTTTAAATAATGGTTTTTCCACGACAAAAAAAGAAATTCTAATGATTTCCCGGTAAAGTCTTAGCTTCCTATTTACTGGTATTTCGATGAATCAACTCGAATGAGTTTCATCGGTGATTTGCTTCTGTAGGTGACTTGCTTCTATATCTATGGATGTAAATCTAAAGGAAGTGTGACTAAATACTAAAAAAGGTTGTGCAGGAGCTGAGTTTACTGACGTCAGGTTGCGAATTCTATGTTTGTGTTTTACGACGGACGGTTGAATGTACAGAACCGTAATAATTTTTTTTTAATTTTGAGATTATTCAAGGTTGAAATGAAGAAAATATATTATGATTAATGTAAGTTCTTGTTTATAAGTTCTTTTGTTGTAAAAATAGTATATAGGTTATTTATAGAGTTGCAAGGAAAATTATTGAAGTGTTTTGGATGGTGGAGTTTTGTTGTGTGGTGGAAATAGTTAAAGTACGATACTGAAAGAGTTGGACTGGGATCCGGACGTGGCATTCGGCGATGTTCCGAGTCAAGTTGGCACCAGACCGAGTTGCTTGGTAGATGTGCCGTCGTGGAACATGGAATGTCGTGTTGTTGGCAAGCGACACGTTATTACTTCCTTCCTCTTACGCACGACACAGACTCGCGACTCGTATTCGGCGGTCTGCCGAAACCTGGCCGCGATTCAAAGTTATTTCGGAGCGTGATCTTTTACAGACGGCATTCGTTTTGTCGGTCTTTTTAGCTCGGTTTGTCTTCCGTCCGTCGGTGACTTCTTCTTCTTCTAGACTAGTTGCGACTATTTAGACGAGTTTGTTGAGATGAGACGAGACGAGATGAGATGAGATGAGATGAGATGAGATGAGATGAGATAAAATGAAATGAGATGAGATAAAATGAGATGAGATGAGATGAGACAAGACTAGACTCATTCAATTTAGACAGACGTGTAACCTCAATTCTCAATTCTCAGTTCTCAATCGGAAAATTGTCGTCGTTTAGGGTTCATTTTCTCGGGACACGTGTCGGCAATTTGCGAGAGCGCGAAAACAGCAATTATCCAATGTAATGTGGGAAGTAAGCGGTCGGAGACGGCGATGCGACGAGGAAACGGATACGCGACGTGTTCGCGCCGGTTCTCTCTCTTAGTTGCTCTTTCTACCGGCTTTACGTAACCGATCGGTTGCCGGTGAATTATTGCAAGAAACCGAGTTGCCCCGCTACCTCCACTTTAAGCCTCTACATAACCGATAAACGGTGTTACTACGTTATGTAATTATTAAATCATGAGTTTTATTAGTTAAGTAACTCATCTTCTAAATCAATTTTTTAATTATTTATACAGGGTGTAAATGACTTTAATTTCAAGGGGTGATTTCTTGTTATATTTTAAGCACAAAAGTTATATATAGGGTGTCAAAGTTGAGAAAATAAATCGTATTTATTTAAATCACATGCTAGACTGTGCGAAACTGGATCTGTAAATGCTCACACTGAACGTATTGGTAGACCGAGAACAATGACACCACAACTAAAAGAAGCAATCTTACAAAAAATAAAAGCTAATCCGTTAAGTAGTACGCAAAAATTATCTGCACAGTTTAACATTAGTCATCAAAATGTTTGGAGGGTTTTGCATAAAAATTTATTTTATTCATACCACATTCATGCAACCACTATTGCCAAGAGATTTTTGCACGGTTAGATTATTGTCGATGGTTTCTTCAAAAAACTCAGAATCCCAACTTTACATCTAAAATTCTATTCACATATAAGACAAGTTTTTCACGTGATGTGAAACTTCCACAATAATTACACAAGCCGACGATGAGAAAACTTTTTCAATAATTTTATCTAATTCCTATGCTTTTTTTGTATGCTGAGTCCGAATATAATACTAAAAAAGTTGTATCACCTACCAATTTTTCATATTTTAACATTCAATCTGTGAAAAGTTTAATTTTGATCATTCAAATGTTATTAGGTTGGCAATAAAATCTTCACGTTATAGGGTTGGCAGTAAAATCAAATGTTATTAGATTACAGTTATGATAAATGGCAGAGCTGTTCGTTTCCTTTCAGTTAATTATAAAGTTGTCATATAGTGTTAAATTCATGTGCTTTAACTTGAAATTTAAGTATGGCTAATCGCGATTGTAAAAATTCTCTCAACACTTTTTGTTATATATGTGGTGAATTTATGGTTAAAAACCATCAAAAAAACATTACTGACTTTGTAAAGAAAGTATACTTTGCACATTTTGGTGTAGAAATCGGTAATCAAGAAAAATGTTGGGCTCCACACAAAGTATGTTATGCTTGTGTCGACGATCTTAGGAAATGGTACAAGAAAGAATAGAGAGCTTTTAGATTTGCAATACCAATGGTCTGGACGGAGCAAAAAGATCATTTAAATGATTGCTATTTTTGCAGCATTGATCTTTCTGGATATAACTCCAAAAATAAGAAAGTAATTGTCTATCCCAATCTTACTTCAGCTAATCGGCCAGTAGAAAATGGACCGAAAGTTCTTGTCCCGGAATCACCTCAGATAAGATTCTACAGTCCAGTCTTGAATTTGATGAGAGCATACTGGATGATAAAGAGTTAAAATGTTCTCCAGAAAATTTAAAACCACAGTTGTTTACGCAAGCTGAGTTAAATGATTTGGTGAGAGATTTGGGTTTAAGTAAAGAAAAAGCAGAACTGCTCGGTTCTAGGCTGAAAGAAAAACATTTATTGGAATCAGAAACATCTATTTATTATTACAGAACAAGAGATCAACAATTTGCTCAGTTTTTCAAACAGGAAGAGGATTTGGTTTACTGTCATGATATTAATAGTCTAATGAATGAATTTGGCATTGAATACAAGAAGGAAGGCTTTTTATAGACTCATCAAAAACTAGCTTAAAAGGTGTTCTCTTACACAATGGAAATACGTATGCTTCAGTGCCTGTTGCCCATTCAGTCCGTATGAAGGAAACTTGCGAAAATCTTAATATGATTTTAGAGAAAATTAACTATCCGGTTTACGATTGGATGATGTGTAGATTTAAAAGTCATCTTCCATGATCCTTAGCCAACAAAAGGGATTTAAAAAGTTTTTATGTTTTATATGTGAGTGGGACAGCAGAGCAAGGGATGAACATTGGTCCAAAAAACAATAGGCCGTAAGAAAAACTTTTAAACATTTTAAATAAAGCTTTAGTAGACCCAAAAAAATTCTTCTACCGCCACTACATATCAAATTAAGCTTAATGAAGCAATTTGTAAAAGCTTTGCCTAAAGATGGTGACTGTTTTAAATATTTTTACGAAAAATTTTCCCATTTGTCACAAGCTAAACTGAAGGAAGGGATTTTCACTGGACCTGATATTCGTAAAATGATGATGGATTCCAACTTTGAAGGAAGGATGGTTAGAAAGGAAAATGAAGCTTGGATATCATTTAAAAAAGTTGTAACCAAGTTTCTGGGTAGTGTGAAAGACCATAGTTATGAAGTTGTTGTAGCTAACATGATAAATAAGTTTAAAAATCTGGGTTGTCTGATGAGCCTTGAAGTCCACTTCTTCCACAACCATCTTGACTTCTTTCCTAAAAACTTGGGTGATGTGAGTGAAGAACAAGGGGAACGGTTCCACCAGGACATAAAAGTGATGGAGAAACGGAACCAGAGACGATGGAATATCAAGATGATGAGTGATTACTGCTGGTCACTTCATAGAGAAGAACAAAATACATCACATCGAAGAAAAAGTTACACAAGAAACTTTACAGAGAAAAGAGAAAAGATATACAAAAAAATCAGCACCTAAAATATTCGCATTAAAGTAATTGTTATTTATAGTAAGTAAAAATTGTAGCCTAATCAAATAAAAATATTTTTTCTATTTTTTATGTAAGTATTAAATTCTCCCTATTTACAATAATCGATGTCATATTGTGAGAGAACTGTGGGTGATAAAAAAAACTGATGCCAAATACGGTTTCAGCATCTAAAAATTCATAAGATTTTTTGTTTTGGTTTAAAATGTTTTTACAAATATTTTTTTGTTGGTCTGTGTTATTTTTGAGACTATGAAAATCCCCATGTCATTGAAGAACATGAAACAGTAGTTTTCGGTCAATGTGTGAGCTGGAGTTTTTGGTAATTATCGGACCGCATTTTCTTCCTCCTCCACTAAATGGGCAGACTTACAAACAATTTCTAGATGACACATTACCTGGTTGATTAGATGATGTAATAGCAACCAGAAATGACATGTGGTTTATGGCCCATGGTTGCACGACGGGGCACCTACTCATTTCAATCTTGCTATTCGCCAACATCTTAATGACACTTTTACTCAGCGATGGATAAAAAAAACCTCAGCCATGGTCACGACGATCTCCAAACCTTAATCCACTGGACTATTTTTTTGAGGACATCTGAAATCGCTTGTGAATATCATACCCAACACCTCAAAAATTTTGGAACGTATGCGACAGTCGATTAGCAGAAGATTACATGTACTGAAAGTCGTGGTTCTCATTTTGAGCATTTGGTATAATTAAAGTTTGATAAATAAAATTATAAATTAACGTTATTTATGAATAACGTTAATTGGTTAACCGCAAAATAGCAGATTTAAATAAAATTTATTTTCTCAACTTTGACACCCTATATCTCGGAAACGAAGCATTTGCGGACTCATCTTTATATGAACTTTTGTGCCTAAAATATAACAAGGAATCACCCTTTGAAATTAAAGTCATTACTTAAGTTACATCCTGTATAATAGTTCCAAAAAATTAAATTTAAAACAAAAATTCCAAAATCACCAGATTTTTTTAACCCAACCTAAGTTTCAAAATTTTGGTCAAACTTAAAAAAATCCCATAGAATTTATTTTTTAAAATAAAGAAATAAAATTTTAAAAAATGATAGATTAAAATGTCTATTTTCTATTAAAACCATTAAACTTATTCTATTTACTCCCAAAAAATTTTAAAAAATTCCCAAAATCACTCAATTTTTTAACCCAACCTAACCTTCAAAATTTTGGTCAAACTTAAAAAAATCCCATAGAATTTATTTTTAAAAATAAAGAAATAAAATTTTGAGAAATGATAGATTAAAATATCTATTTTCTATTAAAATAATCAAATTTATTGTAACTATTACCAAAAAATTAAAAAAAAAAAATCCCAAAAAATATAAAATTTAACATAACCTTACAATTTTTAATCAACTTTAAAAAACCACACAGACTTTATTTATAAAAATTAAGCACTAAGCCCTTAAAAAAATGATAGATTAAAATCTCTATTTTCTATTAAAACCATTAAATTTTTTCTATTTCTTCCCAAAGAATTTTAAAAAATTTTCAAAATCATCCGATTTTTTAACCCAACCTAACCTTCAAAATTTTAATCAAATTTAAAAAAATCGTACAGAGTTTATTTATATAAATATAGAAAAAGAATTTTGGAAAATGTTAGATTAAAATCTCTATTTTTTATTAAAACCATTAAACTTATTCTATTTACTCCCAAAAAATTTTAAAAAATTCCGAAAATAACTCAATTTTTTAACCCAACCTAACCTTCAAAATTTTGGTCAAACTTAAAAAAAAATCCCATAAAATTTATTTTTAAAAATAAAGAAATAAAATTTTGAGAAATGATAGATTAAAATGTCTATTTTTTATTAAAATAATCAAATTTATTATAACTATCACCAAAAAATTTAAAAAAAAATCCCAAAAAATATAAAATTTAACATAACCTTACAATTTTTAATCAACTTTAAAAAATCATACAGACTTTATTTATAAAAATTAAGCAATAAACCCTTAAAAAAATGATAGATTAAAATCTCTATTTTTTATTAAAACCATTAAACTTATTCTATTTCTTACCCAAAAATTAAAAAAAAAAAAATCCCAAAATCACCCGATTTTTTAACCCAATCTAATCTCTAAAATTCTTACCAAATTAAAAAAAAATCTTATTTTTGAATTTATTTATACAGAAATTGGAATTGATTTTGGATTTCATTTTAGACATTTGAATTCAATTTTAAGTTGGAATTTGGATTCAATTTTGGTTTGGAATTTGGATTCAATTTTGGATTTGATTTTGAATTGGAATTTTGGACATTTGGATTTAATTTTAAGTTGGAATTTGGACTCAATTTTGGTTTGGAATTTGGATTCAATTTTGGTTTGAAATTTGGATTCAATTTTGGATTTGATTTCGAATTGGAATTTTGGAAATTTGGATTTAATTTTAAGTTGGAATTTGGATTCAATTTTGGTTTGGAATTTGGATTCAATTTTGGTTTGGAATTTGGATTCAATTTTGGTTTGGATTTTGGATTCAATTTTGGATTTGGTTTTGCATTGGAATTTGGATTCAACTTAGGAATTAATTCTGGATTTCATTTTGGATTGGAATTTGGACTTAAAAATAAATAAAAAATTTCCAAAAAAACGTATTCGGTTTTTGTTGAATGGCATGAACTTTTTCTGATATGAAAACATATCCGTCATAAGGCATACTGTTTTTGAAGCACTTGGGAGAGACTTAAACTCCGAAAACAGTAGTAGCAATGATACAGAGCAATGGAAGTGATAAAATGAATATAAATACAAATATTCAGCAGCTGTCCTCTATAACAGGCAAAAATTTGAATCGAAGTCATTTTGCGTTTTGGAACTGTTATAAAGCCATAGTGAAATCTAGTAAGGCTGTTAACTCTTTGAGGGGCAGACATTTTCAAATAAAAAAACCCAAAGTTGGTACAACAGAGATGTTGTGTCATCTAAGAGATCAGCAAAAAGTATAATCTGAGCTTGAAGTGATGGGGGGGTACGCGCTCTCAATCACTGTACAGCAAAAGGAGGAGAAATTTTAAAAAATGGTTTATTTTGTGTACCGGCGAGCACAAAAGTCAAAATTCGAAGTAATACATTAAGCCACCCACCAACCCTCAAAGAGTTAATGACTGGAGTCCTAGGAATAGAGCAGCAATTGAGCTGGACGATTGCTTGTCTGAGGAATTACTAAAGAGAGAGCAAGTTCCGTTTGTTTGATGGAAACAACATGGATTGAAATACCCAAAAACGAGTAAACTGGCAAAAGTGTACCTATCAGCCCTATCAAGTACAGTTTTCAGTGAGCAGTTGTTCTCTGAAGCAGGAAATATATACGAAAAAAAAAGTACCTAATTGACAATTGTGCAAAAATCCATTGTATGCTCATTTAATATATTTTTCAAATTTATTAAAACTTAGAGCAGTGACATAGACAAATATTCGGTAAATCAATTTAATATTCGGTTGAAAATTTTTCCAATTTTTTTAAAAATCAGAATTAAATTGACTATCATTATTATAAAAAATAAAAAGGTGGAAGCACAACACCTTTATTAAATCATGAGAATCGTATAAGCAATCCATAGAACACCATCTCTTCCTACTTCCCAACAAAGAACAAATTAACTAATCAAACTTTACAATCATCATCACCAGTAAGGAACATTTCGGTTCTTACGTAACTACTTGTTCTAACGTGTTCGTACGCTTTTATATAACCGTGCGTGTCTCCGTGTGCATGCTCACATAAAGGGTAATTATGAAACTATATTTCCGCGACTGCATTACGTCTATACTTTGCAACGTTATTTCCTGGTTAACAAAAACTAAGTCTTAATTTCCTCCTTCAATCAATTTTTTTTAATCAATTTTTTTCAATCAATTAATTTCTCTCTCCATTAGTTAATATTCATTCTTCCTCTTTCAATCAATTAATTTTCATTCTTCCTTCCTCTTTTAATCAGTTAATATTCATTTTTCCTCCTTTCAATTAATTTCAAAAAAATTTCAAAACACAAAAAGAAAAAAAATATGGAAATGTAGACAATATATTTATAGAGATTATTTTCGTTGAGTTATATTATTATTGTGAGCATCGGTTTTGACCACCTGCAATCACCGTTCCCCGAGTGGGATTTATTACCGAGCCTCCGCAACCGAACAGATTTAGCAGAGGAGGAAGTCTACGACAAGTAGATGGCCTCCCCACCAGCAAGTGTAGATCCGGTGTGGAAACGTGGCAACCGCGCCTCCTCGCTGTATGTGGACTGCCCCCACCAGCGGATCCGACTCCCGCACTCCCGCACGGACGCACACCAGGACGAAAAACAGATCCCAAACAGTAGGTTCCAGTGGTAAGGTGGCAGTCGATCAGACAAGTCACAGTTACTACTTGCAATTCGCTCGAAAGAAATTCCACCGAAAGGATTGGAAAAAAAACGCGAGTTCGTGATATCGTTATAAAACGTGAACAATTTAAGTTTTGGAAGAGTTTGTGGTTTGAAGTTATTTTTTTTGAAAAAGTGTTTTTTTGGATTTGGAAATTGGAATTGATTTTGGATTTCATTTTGGACGTTTGGAATCGACTTTGGAGTTCAATTTGGATTCAATTTTGGAATTTGATTTTGAAATTTGGATTCAATTTTGGACTTGAATTTGGATTCAAATTTAGATTTGATTTTGGATTCAAATTTGGATTTGATTTTGAATTCAATTTTGGATTCGATTTTTGATTCAAATTTGGATGTAATTTTGGATTGGAATTTGGATTCAATTTTGGAATTAATTTTGGAATCGATTCTGGATTGGAATTTGGACTTAAAAATCGCAAGAAGAAAGAAATCAAAACGAATCGAAACGCAAAGGTGATTATTTTTCAATTTCCGGAAGTCTCCAATTTAACTTTTCTTTCCTTCCTTTCCACGGAAGGAGGAAACAATACCCGAAGCGGGTTCGCATCCGGTTGGTTCGAACAAAACAACCTGTTGCTTTTGTACTCTAAAAGAGTGAGAGAGAGAGAGAGACGTTTAACCTTGTTCGGTTTCCTTTTCTCGATTTAGACTTCTTAGAAAATATTTTTGTCATCGACCAAAATTAAAAATTCCAAATATAATGAATCTAAATACACATAATAAATCAAAATATGCTTAATAACACTAAAAATACAGAATAAATCGAAAGATAGTTAACAAATCGAAATACATAATAAATTTCATGACGTAATCTCAATGCGGAAAAAGATATACAATTCCTTTATGTTGGTAATTCCGGAAATACCAGCTCAATGACGCAATCGTATCCATTCATTCTCTCATGAAAGTTAAAAAAAAATTTTTTCCAATGTTATTTTTCATTTTGGTCATTTTGGTCTTTTTGGTCTTTTTAAAATTTTCAAAAATAAAAAATTCCAATTTAAAAATTATCTTCTTCCTATCTTTAATTTCCTCCTATGTTAAATTTCATCCTATATTGAGTTTCCTCTCATCTTTTATATGGTACGTAGAAGGAAACAGGATCTCGTCTCTTAATTATTAACCTTGAAGCGGGCAATCACCCACGTCTTTCCTCTACCTCCAATGGAAGTATCTCCTCCTTCATAAGAAGAGATAAAACGGGTTACAACAGTTCGGAAATGCCCCTCTCTTTGGTTTTTTTTATACCTTCCTTCTTTCTACCTGGATCCTGAATCCGTTCCAAATAGACTAAACTAACTAAAATAATTTTCAACTTCCCGTCGTTTATCAAAAACTCCAGTGGAATTATATAGAGGAAGTAGATAAGATAAGGTTTTCGAACCGGTTCGATCGCAGTAATTGTTTTATTTGTGATTCGGGTAAGGTTCGGTTTACGACGCGGAAGTACGACTTGCTTTGAGTTGGTATATACTTTGAGTTGGTGTATGGTGCGAGTTAGCTTATAGGTTTCGAGGTGATATTTCTTGCTTGGTGACATTGACATATTTCTTCCTGATCCTTTCCAAGTTGCCTTTTCCGAATTGCTCGGTCTATTTTTAAAGGCGGGTTTTTAGCGGACCAAGAGTATTTTTGTGTGCGCGCACTACGGAAATAGACAATGGAATTTGGAAAGAAAACAATAATCTATTTCTGGTTTGTGCGTACTTTCCAGCAAAAAAAAAAACGGGGGAAAAAATGTTTTCTTTGACGTCAATCTTCTTCCTTTAGTTTAGTTTCAATCTTTTAATTTGATTAAATCCTTTAGTTGAAAAATTTTTTTTTTGTTTAAATCCTTTAATTGAAAAAATCTTTTGGGTAAAAAAATCCTTTAATTGAAAAAATCTTTTAGTTGAAAAAATTTTTTAATTGAAAAAATCTTTTGGGTAAAAAAATCCTTTAGTTGAAAAAATCTTTTGGTTGGAGAAAATCTTTTGATTGAAGAAATCTTTTGATTGAAGAAATCTTTTGATTGAAGAAATCTTTTGATTGAAGAAATCTTTTGATTGAAGAAATCCTTTGGTTTAAAAAATCTTTTGATTGAAGAAATCCTTTGGTTTAAAAAATTCTTTAGTTGAAAAAATCTTTTCGCTGGAGAAATTCTTTAGTTGAAGAAATCTTTTGATTGAAGAAATCTTTTGATTGAAGAAATCCTTTGATTGAAGAAATCTTTTAATTGAAGAAATTTTTTGATTGAAAAAATCCTTTGAGTAAAAAAATCCTTTAGTTGAAAAAATCTTTTGGTTGGAAAAATTCTTCAGTTGAAGAAATCTTTTGATTGAAGAAATCTTTTGATTGAAGAAATCTTTTGATTGAAAAAATCCTTTGGGTAAAAAAATCCTTTAGTTGAAAAAATCTTTTGGTTGGAAAAATTCTTTAGTTGAAGAAATCTTTTGATTGAAGAAATCTTTTGATTGAAGAAATCTTTTGATTGAAGAAATCTTTTGATTGAAGAAATCTTTTGATTGAAAAAATCCTTTGGTTTAAAAAATCCTTTAGTTGAAAAAATCTTTTGGTTGAAGAAATTCTTTAGTTGAAGAAATCTTTTGATTGAAGAAATCTTTTGATTGAAGAAATCTTTTGATTAAAAAAATCCTTTGGTTTAAAAAATCCTTTAGTTGAAAAAATCTTTTCGCTGGAGAAATTCTTTAGTTGAAGAAATCTTTTGATTGAAGAAATCTTTTGATTGAAGAAATCTTTTGATTGAAGAAATCTTTTGATTGAAAAAAATTTTTGATTGAAAAAATCCTTTGGGTAAAAGAATCCTTTAGTTGAAAAAATCTTTTGGTTGGAAAAATTCTTTAGTTGAACAAATCTTTTGATTGAAGAAATCTTTTGATTGAAAAAATTTTTTGATTGAAAAAATCCTTTGGGTAAAAAAATCCTTTAGTTGAAAAAATCTTTTAGTTGAAGAAATCTTTTGATTGAAGAAATCTTTTGATTGAAAAAATCTTTTGATTGAAGAAATCTTTTGACTGAAGAAATCTTTTGATTGAAGAAATCTTTTGATTGAAAAAATCCTTTGGTTTAAAAAATTCTTTAGTTGAAAAGATCTTTTGGTTGGAGAAATTCTTTAGTTGAAGAAATCTTTTGATTGAAGAAATCCTTTGGTTGAAAAAATTCTTTAGTTGGAAAAAATTCTTTAGTTGGAAAAAAATCTATAATCAAGATGCAAAATAATGTCAAGTAATTTGGTTTCAATCTGGATGTTTATCAGTTAATTTAAGTTTTACATGTTTCGGAATTGTTCCATCATCAGGGACGTATCATATAATCAAAAAATATGAAATTAAGAGCAAAAGCATAAATAATCGAGAGCAGACACTATGAAGATCTTTGAAGATTTTGAAAATCTCTGAAGAGCATAAATAATCCAGATCAGACACTATGAAGATTCTTAGAATTTTCTAAAGATCTAATTCTGAAGGTTCTTGAAGATTCTGAATATCTTTCAAAATTTTGAAAATCTCTGGAAAGCATAAATAGTCGAGTTCAGATGCTGTGAAGATTCTAAAGTTCTCTGAAGATTTTTGAAGATTCTCAGAATCT
Source organism: Digitonthophagus gazella (assembly GCA_036711955.1). Taxonomy (NCBI): domain Eukaryota; kingdom Metazoa; phylum Arthropoda; class Insecta; order Coleoptera; family Scarabaeidae; genus Digitonthophagus; species Digitonthophagus gazella. The sequence continues at coordinate 1,537,684 of JASCIT010000002.1, read as the reverse complement.
TCTGAAGATTTTTGAAGATTCTCAGAATCTTTTGAAGACCTAATTTTGAAGATTCTGAAAATTTCTGAAGATTCTGAGCATTTTGGAAGATTATGAAGAGTATAAATAGTCGAGATTGGACACTATAAAGATTTTGAAGATTTAATTCTGAAGATCTTTGAAGATTCTGAGAGTCTCTGGAAAGCATAAACAGTTGAATTCAGATACTGTGAAGATTCTGAAGATCTCTGAAGACTTTTAGAGATTCTCAGAATCTTTTGAAGACCTGATTTTGAAGATTCTGAAAATCTCTGAAGATTCTGAGAATTTTTGAAAGTTCTGAAGAGTATAAATAGTCGAGATCAGACAATATGAAGATTTGGAAGATCTTTGAAGATCCTGAAAATTTTTAGAAAGCATAAATAGTCGAGTTCAGATACTGTGAAGATTCTGAAGATCTCTGAAGATTTTTGAAGATTCCCAGAAACCTTTGAGAACCTGATTTTGAAGATTCTGAAAATATTTGAAGATTCTGAGTACCTTTGAAGGTTCTGAAGAGTATAAATAGCCGACATCAGATACTATGAAGATTTTGAAGATCTTTGAAGATTCTGAAAATCTCTGGAAAGCATAAATAGTCGAGTTCAGACACTGTGAAGATCTCTGAAGGTTTTTGAAGACTCTCAGAATCTTTTGAAGATCTTTGAAGATTCTGAAGATCTCTGGAAAACATAAATAGTCGAGTTCAGACACTATGAAGATTCTCAGAATCTTTTGAAGATCTGGTTTTGAAGATTATGAAAATCTCTGAAGATTTTGAGCATTTTTGAAGATACTGAAGAGTATAAATAGTCGAGATCAGATTCTCCGAGAATTCTGAAGATCTTTGAAGATTCTGAAAATCTTTGGAAAGCATCAATAATCGAGATCAAACACTATAAAGATTCTGACGATTTCTGAAGATCTCTGAAAAGCATAAATAATCGAAAACGGACACTATAAAGATCTTTGAAGACTCTGAACATTTCTGGAGAGCATAAAATCATCAAGATCAGACATTATGAAGATTCTAACGATCTTTGAAGAACATAAATAGTTGAAATCAGACACTATGAACATTTTCAGAATCTTCTGAAAATCGGATTCTGAAGATCTCTGAAAATTCTAAAGGTCTCTGAAGATTCTGAAGATTTTCGAAGATTCTGAAGATTTTTGAGGATTCTAAAGAGCATAAATAATTGAGAACAGATGCTATTAAGATCTTCGAAGATTCTGAACATTTCTGAAAAGCATAAAATCATCAAAATCAAACATTATGAAGATTTTGAAAATCTTTAAGGATGTTAAAGATCTTTGAAGAAAACAAATAGTTCTGAAGATCGGATTTTGAAGATCTCCGAAAATTATGAAAATCTTTGAAGATTCTGAAGATCTTTGAAGATTCTAAAGATTTTTGAGGATTCTAAAGAGCATAAATAGTCGAGAACAGATACAATTAAGATCTTTAAAGATTTTGAACATCTCTGAAGAGCATAAATAGTCGAAATCAGACGCTACAAAGGTTCTTAAAGTCTTCTGAAGATCTGGTTTTGAAGAACTTTGAAAATTTTGAGGATCTTTGAAAATTTTGAAGATCTCTGGAGATTCTGAAGATCTTTAAGAATTTTGAAGAGCATAAATAGTCGAAATCAAACACTACCAGGATTTTCAGAATCTTCTGAAGATCTGATTCTGAAAATTTCTTAAGATTTTAAAGATTCTACGGATCTTGGAAGATTTTGAAGATCTTTAAAGAGTCTGAGGATCTCTGAAGAGCAGAAATAATCGAGATTAGACACTTATAAAGATTCTCAGAATCTTCTAAAGATCTGGTTTTGAAGGTCCTGAGGATATTTGAATATTCTGAAGACCTCTGGAGATTCTGAAGATCTTTAAGAATTCTGGAGATCTCTGAAGAGCATAAATAATTGAAATCAGACACTGTGAGGATTTTCAGAATCTTCTGGAGGTCTGATTCTGAAGATTTCTCAAGATTTTGCAGATTCTGAGAATCTTTGAAGATTTTGAAGATCTTTAAGAATTCTGAAGATCCCCAAAGAATACAAATAGTCGAAACTAGACATTATGAAGATTCTCAGAATATTCAGAAATCTTCTGAACTTTCAACCATTTTGAGAGTCTTTAGAGATCTTCAAAATCCCCAAAAAATCTTCAAAATCAGATCTTCAAAACATTCTAAGAATTTTCATAGTGTCTAATCTCGACTATTTATGATTGTGTTATTAATTTTATAGTTTTTTACAAAACACGTCTCTGATAATGGAATGATTCCAAAACATATAGGAATTAAATTAATTAATAAACATCCAGATTGAAACAAAATGATTTAACAGTATTTTCCATTTTGATTATACTCTATTTAATCTGGAAATTATGAATTCAATCTTAAACAGTCAAAAAAATCCTTTGGTTTAAACCCTTAAGACCAAAAATTAACCTTTTTTCCAAAAATTAAATTAAAAAAAAATTTTATTAAAAACTAAATTACTTTTTTTATTAAAAATTAATTTTATTTAATTAATTTTTTTTTATTTATTTTCAGAAAAAAATGAAATTGGTTCCAGGACCTCTACCACCAATTCCAACCGGAACAAACACAATGGATCGTCTCCCACTTCCAATCCCATTCAACACAGACCTCTTCTGGAGGTACCCCTTTCCATCACTCCCACAATCCCAACCACCATCCTCACCCCTCTTAGATTACAAAAGTCAACTTCCAACATCCCTAGCTTCCGATCCAAGAATATGGTCGAGAGAAGACGTAACCAGTTTTTTACGTTGGGCCGAACGCGAATTTGACCTTCAACCAATCGACATGGAACGTTTTCAAATGAACGGAAAAGCCATGTGTCTACTAACACGTACGGATTTAGCAGATAGAGCACCCGGATCCGGAGATGTACTCCACAACGTCCTTCAACTTTTAATGAGGGAAGCTAACATATTACAACGTTGTCTTCCATCAAGTCCAATCACGCCGACTTCAAGACATCCGTATCCACTTTCACCTCATTCCCAACCACCGACTCCAAACTGGGCTTTTATCACTTCCCAGAATAATTCGGAAAATTTCCACCCGCATCACATAGCACACCTAATGGTGCAGAATAATTCGGTTACTTTAAGTCCAGCTCCTTCCGTCGATAGTCAGTCTGGATCGCCTCAACACGTCGAAAGTGCAATCAGTAACTTTAGCCATTCGATTTTTGGAAGTAGTGGTAGTAACGGAAGTGGAAGTAATCAATCGGATTCCGATGAGGATAGTTATAATGATAAAAATACGAGTCCACCGAATACACCTAGTGCTTATTCTTTACCACCACCTTTACCTTCGATTCCACCGAGAAGTCCCAAAGAGGCTGTTTCAAGTCCGGTTTTTAAAGGAATGGGGAGGGAATTTTTTCCTTCCAATGAATCACACGAACCTAATACAAGTAAGTATTTTGATTCATTTCATTTTATTATTTTTTGATGTCATTAGAGACTAATAAAATGATTAAAATTAATTACAGATGGAAGATTGCTTTGGGATTTCCTTCAACAACTCTTAAACGACCCAGGTCAGAGATACACGAATTACATAGCTTGGAAAAACCGAGAGACCGGGATTTTTAAGATCGTCGATCCGGCCGGTTTGGCGAAATTATGGGGAATTCAGAAAAACCACCTTAGTATGAACTACGATAAAATGTCTCGAGCTTTAAGATATTATTATAGAGTTAATATTCTTAAAAAAGTCCAAGGGGAAAGACATTGCTACCAGTAAGTTTATTTTTTGATTTAAAAGACACTTTGTTGGTTGAGAATTTTACATAAAAACTATGTCATATTAAAAGACGAATGCAATAACGAGTTAACTCATCACCGGTTAGCAAAGTGTGAAATAATTTATCAATCAAATTGAGTGACATTTTTTAATCCATAGATTATTAATAAAACTCATATTTCCATAGATTCTAACTTTCCTGAGTAAACAAAAAATCAAAAAAATTTGAAATTTTGAATTCAAATTCATCTTTAGAATTGCCAACTTATTTTTTGAAAGAAAAAAACTAAATTTTGTCAATAAATAAAATTTAAAAAAAATAAATAAAACTTTCAAAAAATAAATAAAATTTTAAAAAAATAAATAAAATTTTCAAAGAATAAATAAAATTTTCAAAAAACAAGTAAATTTCATAAATAAAAACTATTTTTTTTTAAATTGCTTTAAAAATTGTCTAAATTTTGGTAAATTTGACAAAAATTGTTTGAAATTTCTTTATTTTCTCAAAAAATTGGCAAATAATTTATAGAATTTTTAAAAAAATTTCAAAATTGTTTAAAAAAATCTTTTAAATTTTTATAAAGTTGTATAAAATTATTGAATTTCGTCTAAAATATTCTAAATTCGTGAAATTTCTTCTAAAATTTTAAAAAATTGCTTTAAAAAATTGTCTAAATTTTGGTAAATTTGTCTAAAATTGTTTAAAATTTCTTTATTTTCTCAAAAAATTGGCAAATAATTTATAGAATTTTTAAAAAAATTTCAAAATTGTTAAAAATTCTTTTAAATTTTTATAAAGTTGTATAAAATTATTAAATTTCGTCTAAAATATTCTAAATTCGTGAAATTTCTTCTAAAATTTTAAAAAATTGCTTTAAAAAATTGTCTAAATTTTGGTAAATTTGTCTAAAATTGTTTGAAATTTCTTTATTTTCTCAAAAAATTGGCAAAAAATTTATAGAATTTTTAAAAAAATTTCAAAATTGTTAAAAAAAATTCTTTTAAATTTTTATAAAGTTGTATAAAATTATTGAATTTCGTCTAAAATATTCTAAATTCGTGAAATTTCTTCTAAAATTTTAAAAAATTGCTTTAAAAAATTGTCTAAATTTTGGTAAATTTGTCTAAAATTGTTTGAAATTTCTTTATTTTCTCAAAAAATTGGCAAATAATTTATAGAATTTTAAAAAAAATTTCAAAATTGTTAAAAAAAATTCTTTTAAATTTTTATAAAGTTGTATAAAATTATTGAATTTCGTCTAAAATATTCTAAATTCGTGAAATTTCTTCTAAAATTTTAAAAAATTGCTTTGAAAAATTGTCTAAATTTTGGTAAATTTGTCTAAAATTGTTTGAAATTTCTTTATTTTCTCAAAAAAATGGCAAAAAATTTATAGAATTTCTAAAAAAATTTCAAAATTGTTTAAAAAATTCTTTTAAATTTTTATAAAGTTGTATAAAATTATTAAATTTCGTCTAAAATATTCTAAATTCGTGAAATTTCTTCTAAAATTTTAAAAAATTGCTTTGAAAAATTGTCTAAATTTTGGTAAATTTGTCTAAAATTGTTTGAAATTTCTTTATTTTCTCAAAAAATTGGCAAAAAATTTATAGAAGTTTGAAAAGAATTTCAAAATTGCTTAAAAAATTCTTTTAAATTTTTATAAAGTTGCATAAAATTATTAAATTTCGTCTAAAATATTCTAAATTCGTGAAATTTCTTCTAAAATTTTAAAAAATTGCTTTAAAAAATTGTCTAAATTTTGTTAAATTTGTCTAAAATTGTTTGAAATTTCTTTATTTTCTCAAAAAATGGCAAAAAATTTATAGAAGTTTGAAAAGGATTTCAAAATTGCTTAAAAAAATTCTTTTAAATTTTTATAAAGTTGTATAAAATTATTGAATTTCGTCTAAAATATTCTAAATACGTGAAATTTCTTCTAAAATTTTAAAAAATTGCTTTAAAAAATTGTCTAAATTTTGGTAAATTTGTCTAAAATTGTTTGAAATTTCTCATTTTCTCAAAAAATTGTCAAAAAATTTATAAAATTTTTAAAAGAATTTCAAATTGCTTAAAAAATTCTTTTAAATTTTTATAAAGTTGTATAAAATTATTAAATTTCGTCTAAAATATTCTAAATTCGTGAAATTTCTTCTAAAATTTTAAAAAATTGCCTTAAAAAATTGTCTAAATTTTGGTAAATTTGTCTAAAATTGTTTGAAATTCCTTTATTTTCTCAAAAAATTGTCAAAAAATTTATAAAATTTTTAAAAGAATTTCAAATTGCTTAAAAAATTCTTTTAAATTTTTATAAAGTTGTATAAAATTATTGAATTTCGTCTAAAATATTCTAAATTCGTGAAATTTCTTCTAAAATTTCAAAAAATTGCTTTAAAAAATTGTCTAAATTTTGGTAAATTTGTCTAAAATTGTTTGAAATTTCTTTATTTTCTCAAAAAATTGGCAAAAAAATTATAGAATTTTAAAAAAAATTTCAAAATTGTTAAAAAAATTCTTTTAAATTTTTATAAAGTTGTATAAAATTATTAAATTTTGTATAATTTTATCTAAAATTGTAGCATTTTATCTAAAATATTCTAAACTCGTGAAATTTCTTCTAAAATATTCAAAATTTATAAAATTTTATCTAAAATCGTCGAATTTCGTTTAAAATTTCATCCAATTTCGTATAAAATTGTCTAAAATTGTAGCATTTTATCTAAAATATTCTAAACTCGTGAAATTTCTTCTAAAATATTCAAAATTTATAAAATATTCTCTAAAATTGTCGAATTTCGTTTAAAATATCACCCAATTTCGTATAAAATTGTCAAAAATTGTAGCATTTTGTCTAAAATATTCTAAACTCGTGAAATCTCTTCTAAAATATACAAAATTTAACTAATTTCATCTAAAATCGCAGAATTTCGTTTAAAATTTTCTAAAATTTTGAAATTTCATCTAAAATGTTTTTAAAATTGTCGAATTTCTTTTAAAATTTCACCCAATTTCGTATAAAATTGTTTAAAATTATTGAATTTAATCTAATTTCATCTAAAGTCGAAGAATTTTTTCTAAAATTTTGAAATTTCAAGTAAAATTTTTCTAAAATCGTCGAATTTCGTCTAAAATTTCACCCAATTTCGTATAAAATTGTCTAAAATTATAAAATTTCAGTTAATTTCGTCTAAAATCGATAAATTTCATATAAAATTGTGGAATTTCATTAAAAAATGACTTAATTTTGTCTAAAATCGTGAAACTTTTTCTAAAATGTTTAAAAATTGTGAAATTGCGTCTAAAATTTCATTCAATTTCGTATAATATTGTCTAAAATTATTAAAATCCAGTTAATTTCGCCTAAAATCGTTAAATTTCATATAAAATTGTCGAATTTCATTAAAAAATGAGTTAATTTGGCTAAAATCATGAAATTTTCTCTAGAATGTTTTAAAATTGTGAAATTGCGTCTAAAATTTCATTCAATTTCGTATAATATTGTCTAAAATTATTAAATTTCTGTTAATTTCGTCCAAAATTGTTAAATTTTATTTCAAATTGTCGAATTTCATTAAAAAATGACTTAATTTTGTCTAAAATCGTGAAAATTTCTCTAAAATTTTCAAAAATTGTGAAATTACATTTAAAATTTGTCTAAAATTATCGAATTTCGTCTAAAATTTCACCCAATTTCGTATAAAAATGCCCTAAATTATTAAATTTCAGTTAATTTCGTCCAAAATTGTTAAATTTCATTTCAAATTGTCGAATTTCATTAAAAAATGACTTAATTTTGTCTAAAATCGTGAAATTTTCTCTAAAATTTTCAAAAATTGTGAAATTACATTTAAAATTTGTCTAAAATTATCGAATTTCGTCTAAAATTTCACCCAATTTCGTATAAAAGTGCCCTAAATTATTAAATTTCAGTTAATTTCGTCCAAAATTGTTAAATTTCATTTCAAATTGTCGAATTTCATTAAAAAATGACTTAATTTTGTCTAAAATCGTGAAATTTTCTCTAAAATTTTCAAAAATTGCAAAATTACATTTAAAATTTGTCTAAAATTATCGAATTTCGTCTAAAATTTCACCCAATTTCGTATAAAATTGCCCAAAATTATTAGATTTCAGTTAATTTCGCCTAAAATCCTTAAATTTCATCTAAAATTGTGAAATTTCATTAAAACATTATTAAATTTTGTCTAAAATCGTGAAATTTCCTCTCTAGAATGTTTTAAAATTGTGAAATTGCGTCTAAAATTTCATTCAATTTCGTATAATATTATCTAAAATTATTAAATTTCAGTTAATTTCGCCTAAAATCGATAAATTTCATCTGAAATTGCCAAATTTCATTAAAAAAGTGACTTAATTTTGTCTAAAATCGTGAAATTTTCAAAAATTGTGAAATTACATTTAAAATTTGTCTAAAATTATCGAATTTCGTTTAAAATTTCACCCCCAATTTCGTATAAAATTGCCCTAAATTTTTAAATTTCAGTTAATTTCGCCTAAAATCGTTAAATTTCATCTAAAATCTTCAAATTTCTCCCAAAATTTCAACCAATTTCGTATAAAATTGTCGAAAAGGATGAAATTTCGTCTAAAATTGTCCAATTTCATTTAAAATTTTACTTAAATTCGGTTAAAATTGTGAAATTTCGTCTAAAATTTTCTAAAATCTTCGAATTTCGTTTAAAATTTTGCTAAGTTTTGCATAAAATTGTCTAAAATCATAAAATTTCGTCAAAAATTGTCAAATTTCATTTAAAATTTCGCTTAATTTCGTCTAAAATCGTTAAATTTCATCTAAAATTTTCTAAAATCTTCAAATTTCACCCAATTTCGTATAAAATTGTCGAAAATAATGAAATTTCAGTTGATTTCGCCCAAAGTAACGAAATTTCGTCAAAAAATGTCGAATTTAATTTAGCAAATCACTTAATTTCGCGTAAAATCGTGAAATTTCGTTTAAATTTTTCTAAAACTTTCAAATTTCGTCAAATTTCACCTAAAAATATCCAATTTCATTTAAAAATTACCTTAATTTCGCTTAAAATCGTGAAATTCCGTCTAAATTTTTCTAAAACCTTCAAATTTCGTTTAATTTAATCCAAAATTGTCCAATTTCATTAAAAATTCACTTAATTTCGCTTAAAAATCCTGAAATTTCATCTGAAGTGATGGAATTTTATTAGAAACTGATTAATTTCGTCTAAAATCGTGAAATTTCGTCTAAAATTTTCTAAAATCTTCGAATTTCGTTTAAAATTTCGCTTAATTTTGCATAAAATTGTCTAAAATTATAAAATTTCGTCAAAAATTGTCAAATTTCATTTAAAATTTCGCTTAATTTCGTCTAAAATCGTGAAATTTTGTCTAAAATTGTCCAATTTTATTTAAAATTTCACTTAATCTCGGTTAAAATTGTGAAATTTCGTCTAATATCTTCTAAAATTTTCGAATTTCGTTTAAAATTTCGCTAAGTTTTGCATAAAATTGTCTAAAATTAGTAAATTTCGTCTAAAATTGTCCAATTTCATTTAAAATTTCACTTAATTTAGTCTAAAAACGTGAAATTTTGTCTAAAATTGTCCAATTTCATTTAAAAATTCACTTAATTTCGCTTAAAAATCCTGAAATTTCATCTGAAATGATCGAATTTTATCAGAAACGTGCTTAATTTCGTCTAAATTTTTCTAAAACCTTCAACTTTCATCTAAAATTTCACTAAATTTCGCATAAAATCGTCTAAAATTAGTAAATTTCGTCTAATTTCACATAAAATCGTCGAATTTCGCCTAAAATTTCACCCAATTTTGTACGAAATATTCTAAATTTATTGAATTTCGTCTAATTTCATCTAAAATTTTCAAATTTCGTTTAAATAATTTCTTAATTTTTCCCAAAATCGTGAAATTTCGTATAAAATTCTCAAAAATTGTCGAATTTCATATAAAATTTCTCTCAATTTTGTATAAAAATTCTATAAAATTATCAAACTTTGTCTAATTTCATTTGAAATCATTAAAAAAATACTTAATTTCATCTAAAATCATCAAATTTCATTTAAACTCATAAAAATTTCGTCTAAAATCATCAAATTTCATTAAAAAAATTACTTAATTTACCTAATTTCATCTAAAATTTCACCAAATTTCGTACGAAATTTTCTAAATTTATTGAATTTCGTCTAATTTCATCTAAAATTTTCAAATTTCGTTTAAATAATTTCTTAATTTTTCCCAAAATCGTGAAATTTCGTATAAAATTCTCAAAAATTGTCGAATTTCATATCAAATGTCACCCAATTTCGTATAAAAATTCTATAAGATTATTAAATTTTTTCTAATTTCATCTCAAATCATAAAAAATATACTTAATTTAGTCTAAAACGATAAAATTTCATCTAAATTCATGAAAATTTCGTCTAAAATCATCAAATTTCATTAAAAAATTACTTAATTTACATAATTTCATCTAAAATTTCACCCAATTTCGTATAAAAATTCTATAAAATTATCAATTTTTTTCTAATTTCATCTAAAATTATTAAAAAAATACTTAATTTCATTTAAAATTAAAAAAATTTGTCTAAAATCATCAAATTTCATTAAAAAAATTACTTAATTTACCTAATTTCATCTAAAATTTCACCAAATTTCGTATAAAATCAACTAAAAAATCCAAAAATTTCTCAATACCATCTCAAAATCATCTTAAAATTGCCTAAAATCATCAAAAAATTGCATATTTTTTTCAAATTTTTAATCATTTTCTTCTAATTTACATTTAACTCAATAGATGTCGCTTTAGTCACTATTTAAAGTCAACGTCAAAAAATTCTTATTTAATTTAAGAAATTTTTCTTATTTTAATTAGAAATTTTTAAAAAATCCAACCGAACTAAATAAAAAATTCTTTTAACAAAAAAGAATTAATTTAAATAATTAAAATTCAATAGTCTTTTAAATTATTTTTAAAGTTTTATTCATTAATTCATATTGCATTCAATAGATGTCGTTTTAGTAATTTACTAAATTTAAATTTAACAAAAAAATTTTTTTTCTTTTTATTTAACAAATTTTTCCTTTTAATTACAGATTTTTAAGAAACCCAACCGAACTAAAAAACATAAAAAACATCTCTCTTCTTCGTCAACAAATGTCCCCGACGAGAACAACAGCCCCTCAACACATCCCAACCCAACATATTAAATCCGAACCCGTTGAAGTAGATCACGACCGTCGATCGCAAGAATACGAAGAAAAACCAACGGATTTAAGCATGGACATGCCAACCGATTTAAGTAGTAATAGTAGCAGACACGTTAACATAGTTTGTTCACCGGATACGCCCACAATACGCGACGCCGGTTATTTTAAAGAGGAAGAAACGAAAGTTTTATAAAATTCAAGTGATTAAGGTGCCAATCGAAAAATACAAAAAAAACCTCTCAAAATAAGAGAGTTTTTTTTTTATAAAGACTTTGTACAGATAAGACTTTATAGTGTCGTACAATCGTGCCAAAAGATATTTATTAGAACAAGGAAAAACGAAGATATTTAGACACAGAAATTTATACTTACGAGAAAAATTAAAAAGTAATCATTAAAAAAAAAAAAAGTGGCAGCTTTTAGACAATAAATTTAAAAAAGAGATAGACTGGAAATTTTTTTCGATTTTTTAAAATAAATATATTTTTGGGGCCATTGTAAATTGAAAAAAATATTTTGGAAAATTTAAATTTAAAATTTAAAAATTAAAATTAAATATTAAAAAAAAAAAAATAAAATAAAATAAAAAAACATTCCAAAACTTGGAATATACAGGGTGTTTAAACTAAATAAATTCAAATATCTCAAAAACTACAACTCCAAAAAATTTAAAATTTTACATACAAATTTATTTAATATTATCATAAATTTTAACAATATTTTCAATCATTCACAACTTCCGGTTTAACCGGAAGTAACTAAAAAAATTATTTTTTTTGAAAAATTTTTTTATTTTTTTATAATTTGTTTAATTTTAAACAAATTTTATTAAAAAAAATTTTTTTTATCTTTTTTAATTTTAGAGAAAAAAAAATTACCAACCTTAAAAAATTAAAAAAAAAAAATTACCAACCTTAAAAAATTAAAAAAAAAATTTTTTTTTCTCTAAATATTTTCTTTTTATTTTAAATTAACCAACTTAAAAAAAATAAAATTTTTTTCGTTAAAAAAATAAGAATTTTTTGGTCACTTCCGGTTTAACCGGAAGTAACTAAAATTATTTTTTTTTGAAAAATTTTTTTATTTTTCATTAATTTGTTTAATTTTAAACAAATTTTATTAAAAAAAATTTTTTTTATCTTTTATAATTTTAGAGAAAAAAAAATTACCAACCCTAAAAAATTTAAAAAAAAAAAAATTTTTTTCCCTAAATATTTTCTTTTTATTTTAAATTAACCAACTTAAAAAAAATAAATTTTTTTTTTCAAAAAATCAAAATTCTTTAAGCCACTTCCGGTTTAACCGGAAATAAAAAATCACCAAAAATATTTTTAAAATACACCTTAAAATACACTAAATTATCATATAAAATTTTAAAATTTTCCAACTTGTACTTTTCGAGATATTTTTTCTCATTTCATTGAGACACCCTGTATAACAATAATATCAATGTATTTTGAAAGCCATATATAAAAAGTAAAGTAAAATAAAATAAAATAAAATAAAAAGAGCGTCTTCCAGCTCTGTTTCTGTGATCTCTGAAATAATTGACTCAAAACAGTGTGATGATTTTAAAAATAATAAAGTATATTATATATTTCATGATGTGTACATAAATAAAAAAAAATTTTAAGTAATGTGAATTTGTAAATATTAATAAAGAATAAAATATATTATATTAATAAGAAAAAAAGTAAAATAAATCAGTAAAAGTAAATTTAGGATCTTTTCGAAAGAAAAAAATTTGTTTTTAGCAATATAGATTTTCTGCGTAGCTTTAATTTAAAATCGAATTTTTCGTTTTTGTGACATTTTTATCTTTATTTTTTTGGTTCTTGTTCCAGTTACGTTCTTTAGTTTGTAACTTTGTACATAATTTAGTTTAGGTTTCTTTTCGATTTAAGTAAAAACCTGTGTATTTTGTCCGGCTTAAGCTGTGTATAAATGAGAATGTTTTATATGGAGATGCGCGATTCATTGTTAACGTATAACGTTTGAAATACATATAATTTAAATGAAAAAATAGACTTACTTTTTTATCCTTTCGAAGTTCAACCAAAAAACATCAAATTCTTGGGGCACTTTTAACTGAAATGAAGAATAATTAAAAGTAATGTTATCTAAAGACATAAGAAATACTCACCTGGTCTAAAAACACTTAATTATTAGCTTAAAATATAAACTAAATGCAACAAGTTGGATAAATTTGACATTTATAACCTAACTAATGACAGTTACTAAAGGGACATCTATTGAGTTAAATATAAAATAATTAAAACTGATTTATAAAGTAAATAATTTTAAATCATTTAATGTAAATTATCCTTTTTTATTAAAACTACATTCTTTAAAAAGCTATTTAACTGTATTTTATAAAAATTTGTATTTTAATTCTAATTTAATTTACTTGACTTCTTACTGTAGATAACTAGAGACATCTATTGAGTTAAAAATAAATGAATTAAAACTGATTTATAAAGTTAATAATTTTACATCATTTAATGTAAATTATCCTTTTTTATTAAAACTACATTCTTTAAAAAGTTATTTAATTGTATTTTATAAAAATTTGTATTTTAATTCTAATTTAATTTACTTGACTTTTTAGCGTAGATAACTAGAGACATCTATTGAATTAAAAATAAATGAATTAAAACTGATTTAAAAAGTTAATAATTTTTAATCATTTAATGTAAATTATCCTTTTTTATTAAAACTACATTCTTTAAAAAGCTATTTAATTGTATTTTATAAAAATTTGTATTTTAATTCTAATTTAATTTACTTGACTTTTTAGTGTAGATAACTAGAGACATCTATTCACTTAAAAATAAATTAAAACATTCTTAAAAATTAATTTAAAAAGTTAATAATTTTTAAATATTGAATGTAAATTATCCTATCTTTTATTAAAAATATATTATTTACGTTAAATTATTAGGTCGTCTAAGTTTGGATTTTTATTTTATTTTTTTAATTAGAAAGTTGAAAAATTGGATTAATCGGTAAGTTTTAATATATAAATAATAGATGGCATTAATTTACTTAAAATTAAAACTTATTTCAAATATTTTAATAATTTTAACATTTTTAATCGATTTAACAATTAAATTTTATTAAATTTAAAATTTTTAATAATTCATGTTAATTACTCTTAAATCTAATGTTATTTAAAATTTTTTAATGACATTTAAGCTAAAAAAAAAATTTAGGTTAGGTTCAAAGTATACAAACGTCAAGTGTCACTTTTGATTTTCATCTTCAATTTTAATCAAATTTTCAGTTCTAAATTAAAAGATTTTTCTTTAAAACATCATTATTAATATCCATTATTATTGTTTAATAAAACATTAAAGTGTGGAGGTTAAAATGTCTGTAAGACAAGCTATAAAACTTGAAGATTTACCCGAAGAAGACCAACAAAAATTTTTCGACAACTTCGATGTTATTTTAACAGATTGCGACGGTGTTATATGGTTGGAAGATGGTGTTATACCCGGGGCTCCTTTAGTACTTAATCAATTAAGAAATAAGGGGAAGAAAATCTTTTTCGTTACAAATAATTCAACGAAAACTCGGGAAGAGTTTGTTAATAAAGCTAAAGGGATGGGATTTCAATGTGAAATCGTAAGTTGATAAGGTATATTAATTTAATTAATTGATGATTGATTTTTTTTAAAGGATGAAGTTATGTCGACAGCTTATTTAGCCGCAAATTATTTAAAAAGTTTAAATTTTAACTCAAAAGTTTACATCGTTGGTTCAAGTGGAATATCGAAAGAATTAGAAGCCGTCGGAATTAAAAGTATCGGAGTCGGAGTAAATAAAAATTAATATAAACCTTCTTTATTTTAATAACAAAATTCTTTTTAAGCCGGATGTATTAAACGAACCTTTAGGAAACTATTTAAACAATTTAACGATAGATCCGGATGTTGGAGCCGTAATCGTCGGTTTCGATCAACATATTTCATATCCGAAAATGACCAAAGCAGCGAGTTACTTAAACAATCCCGATTGTATTTTTATTGCTACGAATACCGATGAAAGATTTCCGAGGGAAGGTTCTCAGATTATTCCTGGATCGGGAGCTATCGTTAAAGCCATACAAACCTGCGCTGGGAGAGATCCTATCGTTATGGGTAAACCATACACTTTTATTTACGATGCACTGAAGAAACTTTGTGATATTGATCCGAAAAGGACTTTAATGATCGGTGATAGGTAAATTAATTAGTTTTTAGGTTATAATTTTTTTAATATCAAAAATTAAAAAAAATATTAAGAATAAGAAATGTTTCTAATGAAAGAATAAATTTTATTTGAAGTATTTTTTTATATCTTATTTGGTTTTTAAGCTATTTGAAATTAAAGTTGAAAAATTGACTTTTAAGGTTATAATCAAATTTTAGATTATAACTCCCTTAATAATAAAAAATCAAAAAATTGTTTATAATAAATAATATTTAGAATAAAATTAGTTATAATTTTTATTTGAAAATTTTTTTTGTATCTATCTTAATTTTTGAATTATTTAAAATTAAAGTTGAAAAATTGACATTTGAGGTTATAATCAAATTTTAGATTATAACTCCCGTAATAATAAAAATTCAAAAAATTATTTATAATAAATAATATTTAGAATAAAATTAGTTATAATTTTTATTTGAAAATTTTTTTGTATCTATCTTAATTTTTGAATTATTTAAAATTAAAGTTGAAAAATTGACATTTGAGGTTATAATCAAATTTTAGATTATAACTCCCTTAATAATAAAAATTCAAAAAATTGTTTTTAATAAATAATATTTAGAATAAAATTAATTATAATTTTTATTTGAAAAATTTTTTTGTATCTATCTTAATTTTTGAATTATTTAAAATTAAAGTTGAAAAATTGACATTTGAGGTTATAATCAAATTTTAGATTATAACTCCCTTAATAATAAAAATTCAAAAAATTGTTTATAATAAATAATATTTAGAATAAAATTAGTTATAATTTTTATTTGAAAAATTTTTTTGTATCTATCTTAATTTTTGAATTATTTAAAATTAAAGTTGAAAAATTGACATTTGAGGTTATAATCAAATTTTAGATTATAACTCCCTTAATAATAAAAATTCAAAAAATTATTTATAATAAATAATATTTAGAATAAAATTAGTTATAATTTTTATTTGAAAATTTTTTTTGTGTCTATCTTAATTTTTGAATTATTTAAAATTAAAGTTGAAAAATTGACATTTGAGGTTATAATCAAATTTTAGATTATAACTCCCTTAATAATAAAAATACAAAAAATTGTTTATAATAAATAATATTTAGAATAAAATTAGTTATAATTTTTATTTGAAAAAATTTTTTGTATCTATCTTAATTTTTGAATTATTTAAAATTAAAGTTGAAAAATTGACATTTGAGGTTATAATCAAATTTTAGATTATAACTCCCTTAATAATAAAAATTCAAAAAATTATTTATAATAAATAATATTTAGAATAAAATTAGTTATAATTTTTATTTGAAAAAATTTTTTGTATCTATCTTAATTTTTGAATTATTTAAAATTAAAGTTGAAAAATTGACATTTGAGGTTATAATCAAATTTTAGATTATAACTCCCTTAATAATAAAAATTCAAAAAATTGTTTATAATAAATGATATTTAGAATAAACTAAGTTATAATTTTTATTTGAAACATTTTTTTGTATCTATCTTACTTTTTGAGTTATTTAAAGTTAACCGTTTGACTGTCACGGCTAAACGGTTAAAGTTGAAAAATTAATATTTGAAGTTATAATTAGCTTATAGCTTTAATTTATTTAAACATTTTTAATAACAATAATATTTTTTAGGTGTAACACGGATATTTTATTAGGTACGAGATGTGGTTTTCAAACTTTATTAGTTCTAACGGGAGTTACAAGAACGGAAGATGTTGAACTTTGGAAACAATCAAACGAACAAAGCGATTTGGATTTAGTTCCTGATTATGTTACACAATCGATCGGTGATCTCTTAAAATATCTATAAATTAGAAATTTAGAGAGGAAATTATTTTCTTATTTAATTAAATTTATTAATAATTAAGTAAATTTTATAAGAAGAACGGGAAGACTGCTTTTCTCTTCTTAGGTAATTCTTTAAACTTTTCTTGATACCACCAATGAGTTAATAATGAAGTTTCAACCTTAAAAAGAAGTTTTTAATTAGTATTTTTATTTTTTATTTCTTTATTTATTATTTATTTATTTATTTTTAATTTTTTTTTTATAAAAAAATTAATCATTTTTTATTAATTTCTCACCTGGTTTGATAAAACCCATCCGGTTATACACCACCAAGTTATATTCCTCGGTATAATTATTAAAAGACAAAGGTACATTAGTATTTCCGCAAAGCTATGAGGCGAGGAGATGTAATCGAACCAATCTCCGTTAGGTAATTGATACGATTGTGATACAACTTCACCTAAAATTAAAATAATAATAAAAATAATTATTAAATCTAATTTAATTTAATAATATTAAATTTCTAACTTTAATTTTTCTAAAAAAGAAAATTCTATGTATAAATTTTTGAGGTTATGTCATTTTTGATAGATGTCATTTTTAGACGATTTCGATTGACTTTTTTTTATTCAGCTTAGAATAAAAAAAACCATTTCGATTGAATTATTAAGTTTTATGACAGTGATTTGACGTTTAAAAGTAGGGTTGAAGTAAGATAAAGGGAGGATAGTATGACATGTTTATGACTTTTACACCGTTTTTAATCCGATTTAATACATGTTTGTATTAAACTTTAGCAAAATTTATCCGCCTCGTACTTTTTACATGCTATGTGCGTTAAACGCACTCGTTGACCGTGGAATTTATTTAAAAGTAAAAAATTAAATTATTTTAATTAGATTTCATTTTAAATAAACAAATTTAGGTTGAAATTCGACTTTTTTTGTAACACGAACTCGTTTTGCAAGGAAATTTTACAACCTGTTTGTCATTAATTTTAATAAATATGATATTATTTAATCGATATTTATAGGTAATTAATAGGTATTAGTACATAGTACAAATGTGTGAAAAAATTAGGACGTATTATTTAGCGATTTGCGAGTAAATTGAGATTAAAGTTCGAAATTTAATGTCATGTTGTTTGGATATTCTTAAAGCGAAATTTTTGAACGATTTTGAGATGATTTGAGACAATTTTGAAACGATTTTAGATAATTTTAAGACTATATCGATAAAATTTAAGACGATTTAAACGCTTTTGATTTAAATTTTTGTAATTTGGAGACGTTTTTAAATAGTTTTAAGACGATTTTGAGACGATTTTAGACAATTTTCAAACATTTTAGGTGATTTTACGATCATTTTAGGCTATTTAGAGAATATTTTGAGAAGTTGTTGGGTAATTTTAGTATATTTAAATCGATTTTAGACGTTTTTCAAAAATTTTAGTTAATTTTAAGACAATTTAAGTGCTTTTAAATAAATTTTTGATCATTTTGAGACGATTTTAGACAATTTTCAAACATTTTTGGTGATTTTACGATCATTTTAGGCCATTTAAAGAATATTTTGAGAAGTTGTTGGCTAATTTTAGTATATTTAAGTCGATTTTAGACGCTTTTCGAAAATTTTAGTTAATTTTAAGACAATTTAAGTGCTTTTAAGTAAATTTTTGGTCATTTTGAGACGATTTTAGACCATTTTCAAACATTTTTGGTGATTTTACGATCATTTTAGGCCATTAAAAGAATATTTTGAGAAGTTGTTGGCTAATTTTAGTATATTTAAGTCGATTTTAGACGTTTTTCAAAAATTTTAGTTAATTTTAAGACAATTTAAGTGCTTTTAAATAAATTTTTGGTCATTTTGAGACGATTTTAGACAATTTTCAAACATTTTAGGTGATTTTACGATCATTTTAGGCCATTTAAAGAATGTTTTGAGAAGTTGTTGGCTAATTTTAGTATATTTAACTCGATTTTAGACGTTTTTCAAAAATTTTAGTTAATTTTAAGACAATTTAAGTGCTTTTAAATAAATTTTTGATCATTTTGAGACGATTTTAGACAATTTTCAAACATTTTAGGTGATTTTACGATCATTTTAGGCCATTTAAAGAATGTTTTGAGAAGTTGTTGGCTAATTTTAGTATATTTAAGTCGATTTTAGACGTTTTTCAAAAATTTTAGTTAATTTTAAGACAATTTAAGTGCTTTTAAATAAATTTTTGGTCATTTTGAGACGATTTTAGACAATTTTCAAACATTTTAGGTGATTTTACGATCATTTTAGGCCATTTAAAGAATGTTTTGAGAAGTTGTTGGCTAATTTTAGTATACTTAACTCGATTTTAGACGTTTTTCAAAAATTTTAGTTAATTTTAAGACAATTTAAGTGCTTTTAAATAAATTTTTGATCATTTTGAGACGATTTTAGACAATTTTCAAACATTTTAGGTGATTTTACGATCATTTTAGGCCATTTAAAGAATATTTTGAGAAGTTGTTGGCTAATTTTAGTATACTTAACTCGATTTTAGACGTTTTTCAAAAATTTTAGTTAATTTTAAGACAATTTAAGTGCTTTTAAATAAATTTTTGATCATTTTGAGACGATTTTAGACAATTTTCAAACATTTTAGGTGATTTTACGATCATTTTAGGCCATTTAAAGAATGTTTTGAGAAGTTGTTGGCTAATTTTAGTATATTTAAGTCGATTTTAGACGTTTTTCAAAAATTTTAGTTAATTTTAAGACAATTTAAGTGCTTTTAAATAAATTTTTGGTCATTTTGAGACGATTTTAGACAATTTTCAAACATTTTAGGTGATTTTACGATCATTTTAGGCCATTTAAAGAATATTTTGAGAAGTTGTTGGCTAATTTTAGTATATTTAAGTCGATTTTAGACATTTTTCAAAAATTTTAGTTAATTTTAAGACAATTTAAGTATTTTTAAATAAATTTTTGGTCATTTAGAGACGATTTTAGACAATTTTCAAACATTTTAGGTGATTTTACGATCATTTTAGGCCATTTAAAGAATGTTTTGAGAAGTTGTTGGCTAATTTTAGTATACTTAACTCGATTTTAGACGTTTTTCAAAAATTTTAGTTAATTTTAAGACAATTTAAGTGCTTTTAAATAAATTTTTGATCATTTTGAGACGATTTTAGACAATTTTCAAACATTTTAGGTGATTTTACGATCATTTTAGGCCATTTAAAGAATGTTTTGAGAAGTTGTTGGCTAATTTTAGTATACTTAACTCGATTTTAGACGTTTTTCAAAAATTTTAGTTAATTTTAAGACAATTTAAGTGCTTTTAAATAAATTTTTGATCATTTTGAGACGATTTAAGACAATTTTCAAACATTTTAGGTGATTTTACGATCATTTTAGGCCATTTAAAGAATGTTTTGAGAAGTTGTTGGCTAATTTTAGTATATTTAAGTCGATTTTAGACGTTTTTCAAAAATTTTAGTTAATTTTAAGACAATTTAAGTGCTTTTAAATAAATTTTTGGTCATTTTGAGACGATTTTAGACAATTTTCAAACATTTTAGGTGATTTTACGATCATTTTAGGCCATTTAAAGAATGTTTTGAGAAGTTGTTGGCTAATTTTAGTATACTTAACTCGATTTTAGACGTTTTTCAAAAATTTTAGTTAATTTTAAGACAATTTAAGTGCTTTTAAATAAATTTTTGATCATTTTGAGACGATTTTAGACAATTTTCAAACATTTTAGGTGATTTTACGATCATTTTAGGCCATTTAGAGAATATTTTGAGAAGTTGTTGGCTAATTTTAGTATATTTAAATCGATTTTAGACGTTTTTCAAAAATTTTAGTTAATTTTAAGACAATTTAAGTGCTTTTGAATAAATTTTTGATCATTTTGAGACGATATAAGACAATTTTCAAACATTTTAGGTGATTTTACGATCATTTTAGGCCATTTAAAGAATGTTTTGAGAAGTTGTTGGCTAATTTTAGTATATTTAAATCGATTTTGGACGCTTTTCAAAAATTTTAGTTAATTTTAAGACAATTTAAGTGCTTTTAAGTAAATTTTTCGTCATTTTGAGACGATTTTAGACAATTTTCAAACATTTTAGGTGATTTTACGATCATTTTAGGCCATTTAATGAATATTTTGAGAAGTTGTTGGCTAATTTTAGTATATTTAAATCGAGTTTAGACGTTTTTCAAAAATTTTAGCTGATTTTAAGACATTTTAAATGTTTTAGAGATAATGTTTGACCATTTTTAACTCATATTTGAAAAATTTGAAAAATTTAAAAGATTTTAAATAATTTTTAAGCGATTTTAGACCATTTTTTAGAAAATTTGAAAACTTTTAGGCATTTTTAATCGATTTCTAACATTTTTATTCGATTTTAAACGATTTTAGGTTACTTTTGGAAGGTTTTTAAAAATTTACATGATTTTTAATCAATTACTAACATTTTTAGACGATTTTTAATTGATTTTAGACCATTTTCAGGGAATTTAATAAATTTTAGATATTTTTTTATCGATTTCTGCTAATTTCAGACCATTTTAAGCCGAATTTAGATCATTTTTTTTAATATTGAAAATTTTGCACCATTTTTAATCGATTTCTAACATTTATAGACGATTTTTAATTGATTTTAGAAATTTTTTTGATAATTTGAAAACTTGTATATAATTTATAATCGATTTTAGGCGATTTTTTGAGAATTTAATAAATTTTAGATAATTTTTAATCAACTTTTGGTATTTTCAGACAATTTTAAACCGAATTTAGATCATTTTTTGAAAATATTGAAAATTTTACATCATTTTTCATCAATTTCTAACATTTTTAGACGATTTTTAATTGATTTTAGACAATTTTTGGGGAATTTGAAAACTTTTACATCATTTTTAATCGATTTTAGGCGATTTTTTGAGAATTTAATAAATTTTAGATAATTTTTAATCAACTTTTGGTATTTTCAGACCATTTTAAACCGAATTTAGATCATTTTTGGAAAATATTGAAAATTTTACACCATTTTTAATCCATTTCTATCATTTTCAGGCGATTTTTAATTGATTTTAGAAAATTTTTTGATAATTTGAAAACTTGTATATAATTTTTAATCGATTTTAGGCGATTTTTTGAGAATTTAATGAATTTTAGATAATTTTTAATCGATTTTTGGTATTTTCAGACCATTTTAAACCGAATTTAGATCATTTTTTGAAAATATTGAAAATTTTACATCATTTTTAATCAATTTCTAACATTTTTAGACGATTTTTAATTGATTTTAGACAATTTTTGAATAATTTGAAAACTTGTATATAATTTATAATCGATTTTAGGCGATTTTTTGAGAATTTAATAAATTTTAGATAATTTTTAATCAATTTTTGGTATTTTCAGACCATTTTAAACCGAATTTAGATCATTTTTTGAAAATATTGAAAATTTTGCACCATTTTTAATCGATTTCTAACATTTTTAGACGATTTTTAGTTGATTTTAGACAATTTTTGAGGAATTTGAAAACTTGTACATAATTTTTAATCGATTTTAGACCATTTTTTGAGAATTTAATAAATTTTAGATAATTTTTAATCAATTTTTGGTATTTTCAGACCATTTTAAACCGAATTTAGATCATTTTTTGAAAATATTGAAAATTTTGCACCATTTTTAATCAATTTCTAACATTTTTAGACGATTTTTAATTGATTTTAGACAATTTTTTGATAATTTGAAAACTTGTACATAATTTTTAATCGATTTTAGACCATTTTTTTGAGAATTTAATAAATTTTAGATAATTTTTAATCGATTTTTGGTATTTTCAGACAATTTTAAACCGAATTTAGATCATTTTTTGAAAATATTGAAAATTTTACACCATTTTTAATCAATTTCTAACATTTATAGACGATTTTTAATTGATTTTAGACAATTTTTGAATAATTTGAAAACTTGTATATAATTTTTAATCGATTTTAGGCGATTTTTTGAGAATTTAATAAATTTTAGATAATTTTAAATCAATTTTTGGTATTTTCAGACCATTTTAAACCGAATTTAGATCATTTTTTGAAAATATTGAAAATTTTGCACCATTTTTAATCGATTTCTAACATTTATAGACGATTTTTAATTGATTTTAGAAAATTTTTTGATAATTTGAAAACTTGTATATAATTTTTAATCGATTTTAGGCGATTTTTTGAGAATTTAATAAATTTTAGATAATTTTTAATCGATTTTAGGCCATTTTTTTTTGAGAATTTAATGAATTTTAGATAATTTTTAATCAATCTTTGGTATTTTCAGACCATTTTAAACCGAATTTAGATCATTTTTTGAAAATATTGAAAATTTTACACCATTTTTAATCGATTTCTAATATTTATACGCGATTTTTAATTGATTTTAGACAAGTTTTGAATAATTTGAAAACTTGTATATAATTTTTAATCGATTTTAGATAATTTTTTGATAATTTGAAAACTTTTACATAATTTTTAATCGATTTTAAATAATTTTTTGATAATTTAATAAATTTTGGATCATTTTTAATCGATTTTTGGTATTTTCAGACCATTTTAAACCGATTTTAGATCATTTTTTAAGAATATTAGAAGTTTTGCTCTATTTCTAATCGATTTCTAACATTTTCAAACGATTTTGAATTGATTTTAGACAATTTTTTGATAATTTGAAAACTTTTACGTAATTTTTAATCGATTTTAGATAATTTGTTGAGAATTTAATAAATTTTAGATAATTTTTAATCAATTTTTGGTATTTTCTGTCATTTTCAGACAATTTTTAACCGATTTTTACCTATTTTTAAAGATTGTGATAAAATTACACAATTTCCAATCAATTTCAGACATTTTCAGAAGATTTTTAATAGATTTTACATCATTTTTAGAATATTAACAAAATTTTAGATAATTTTGAATCGATTTCTGACACTTTAAGACAATTTTTAACCGATTTTAGATAGTTTTTGAGAAATTTGATGAGTTTTAAATAATTTTTAATTGATTTTTTACAATGTTAGAAAATTTTTAATCGATTTTAGGCGATTTATAACAATTCCAAACGTTTTTCAAGTTGAAAATCATAAAATCTCCTTATTAATTAATAAAAACTTAATTTTACTACTTAAATAAGACAAAATATTACCTTTTTTATTCTTTCTTAAGTTCGCTAAGATAACAGCAGCTTTATATTGATGAACCCAAGCCCACAAAAACGTATAACCAGCGAAAACGTCCAATTCGTTGAAATCCGTCGGTTTTAAGCTAATTTCTAAATTTACTGCAATAAAAAAATTTTTTTTCAATAAAAATTTTCAATTAAAAATATACATATTGTGTTTTTTATGTTATACTAACGTGTATCTCTTGTAAATTTAGGTGCTTCCCCTAAAAGAGCAATAATACAAGCGGCATAATGAATAAAACCGATTGCATAATGAACGATGTTCATTCGAGCACTTTTTGAAAAGACAGAAACGAAATGAGTGTCGTAGAATCGACGAATACATTGTAGAGTTAATAAGAAAATAGCTAAAAAAGCTCTTGAAGGATTTACTAAAAAAAAAATACAACATTAACATCAAAATTAAAAGTCCAAAGTGATAAAAATTACCAGAAGTTTTCCTATTTGATCCCATCGCTAAATCCAACCAATCCAAAACGACATCCGGTGTTTTATACCCGTAAAAATAAACCCTAACGAAAAGTATAAAAGCCGCGATGGAACTTATCGAAGAAAAAACATAAAAGTGTTTAAACCAAGACTTTGGGACTTCGACAATCAACGCAGTTTTCTCCCCGGCGAATTTTCCGTAGCGAAAGGAACTACTTAATGTTTTCGGTAAATACTTTTCGAAATTATTTAAAATCCCCGACATAAAAACCATTATAAAAGTAACGGCGCACATTACCATTTGTACCCAGTTTATGTCGTACATTTTCTTAATCTTTTTGGACGTTTTTCGGTTTAAACGCGACGAGATTCGATCGAAAACTAACCGGATTCTCGAGTAAATGTGCGATTCCTGACCGTGAAAGTTAGCTTTCTTAGAAAGCGGGACGAGTGTTTACAAAAATCACCAGATGAAAACGATTTTCACTAACTATTTTTTTTTCAATGAGATGAACTCTATTAATCTTTATAAAACGTCATTAATCGAAATAGTGTCTTTAAAATCGTCAACATGATGGTTTTATAAAGTACATAATGACAATTCATATTTTCTTATCAATCTTGAGTACAAAAACAGGTCAGGAATGATTATTTATAGTCGGAAATTATAAGATAGAAGATTGATTTATCGTGTTTCTTGTTTTTAATTCATTTAAGTTTGGTTTTTTGAAAAAATTTAAGATTTTTAAATCGAATTTAATGATCGTATTGTGTATTTACGTTCTTATTAACGTGAAAAAGATGTAAAGGTTATGTTATGAAAAATTTTAATATATATGCAACCCATTTGACAGATTGTAATGTTGGTTGCATAATTTGCATGATTCAAATTTTAATTTATTTGAAAAATCTCGTATTTAGGAATTTTTTAAATTTTTTTGGTAGTACTTAGGGAAAATTCGTCTTTTTTAATTAAAACTAGACATTTTAATTTACATTTATTTCAAAAATCTTTTTATTAATTCTTATAAATAAACTCTTGGGGATTTTTTAAAGATGGTCAAAATTTTAGGTTAGGTGAAAAATCTTAATTTTTAGGAATTTTTTAAATTTTTTTGATACTACTTAGGGAAAATCCGTCTTTTTTAATTAAAAATAGACATTTTAATTTACATTTATTTCAAAAATCTTTCATTAATTCTTATAAATAAACTCTTGGGGATTTTTTAAAGATGGTCAAAATTTTAGATTAGGTGAAAAATCTTAATTTTTAGGAATTTTTAAAATTTTTTTGATACTACTTAGGGAAAATCCGTCTTCTTTAATTAAAAATAGACGTTTTAATTTACATTCAGTTCGAAAATCTTTCGTTAATTCTTATAAATAAACTCTTGGGGATTTTTTAAGGATGGTCAAAATTTTAGGTTAGGTGAAAAATCTTAATTTTTAGGAATTTTTTTTATTTTTTTGATACTACTTAGGGAAAATCTTTCTTTTTAAATTAAAAATAGACATTTTGATTTACATTCTGTTCAAAAATCTTTCATTAATTCTTATAAATAAACTCTTGGGGATTTTTTAAAGATGGTCAAAATTTTAGGTTAGGTGAAAAATCTTAATTTTTAGGAATTTTTTTGATACTACTTAGGGAAAATCTTTCTTTTTAAATTAAAAATAGACATTTTGATTTACATTCTGTTCAAAAATCTTTCATTAATTCTTATAAATAAACTCTTGGGGATTTTTTAAAGATGGTCAAAATTTTAGGTTAGGTGAAAAACCTTAATTTTTAGGAATTTTTTTAATTTTTTTGATACTACTTAGGGAAAATCTTTCTTTTTGAATTAAAAATAAACATTTTGATTTACATTCTGTTCAAAAATCTTTCATTAATTCTTATAAATAAACTCTTGGGGATTTTTTAAAGATGGTCAAAATTTTAGGTTAGGTGAAAAATCTTAATATTTAGGAATTTTTTTAATTTTTTTGATACTACTTAGGGAAAATCTTTCTTTTTAAATTAAAAATAGACATTTTGATTTACATTCTGTTCAAAAATCTTTCATTAATTCCTATAAATAAACTCTTGGGGATTTTTTTAAAGATGGTCAAAAATTTTGAAAGTTATGTTGGGTTCGGTCGAAATTTCTCGGTAATTTTAGAAATTTTTTTAAATTTTTTGAAAATAACTAGAACAAATATACCTTGTTTAATGAAAAATAGACATTTTAATTTATTTATAGCTAAAATATTTTTTCTTAATTTTCATAAATAAAGTCTGTGGGATTTTTTAAAGATGGTAAAAAAAATTCTAAGGTTATATTAAGTTCGGTCGAAATTTCTCGATCATTTTAGAAATTTTTTTTAATTTTTTATAATAATTAGAACAAATATGTCTTGTTTAATGAAAAATAGACATTTTAATCTATTTATAGCTAAAATATTTTTTCTTAATTTTCTTAAATAAAGTCTGTGGGATTTTTTAAAGATGGTAAAAAAAATTCTAAGGTTATATTAAGTTCGGTCGAAATTTCTCGATCATTTTAGAATTTTTTTTAAATTTTTTTATAATAATTAGAACAAATATGTCTTGTTTAATGAAAAATAGACATTTTAATCTATTTTTAGTTAAAATATTTTTTCTTAATTTTTATAAATAAACTCTGAGGGATTTTTTAAAAATGGTCAAAATTTTAGGTTAGGTGAAAAATCTTCGTTTTTTAGGATTTTTTTTTTAATTTTTTTGATACTACTTAGGAAAAATCCGTCTTTTCTAATTGAAAATAGACATTTTAATTTACATTTATTTCAAAAATCTTTCATTAATTCCTATAAATAAACTCTTGGGGATTTTTTAAAGATGGTCAAAATTTTAGGTTAAGTGAAAAATCTTCGTTTTTAGGATTTTTTTTTTATTTTTTTGATACTACTTAGGAAAAATCCGTCTTTTCTAATTGAAAATAGGCATTTTAATTTACATTTATTTCAAAAATCTTTCATTAATTCCTATAAATAAACTCTTGGAGATTTTTTAAAGATGGTCAAAATTTTAGGTTATGCGAAAAAAATCTTCGTTTTTTGGAATTTTTTTAATTTTTTTGATACTACTTAGGGAAAATTCGTCTTTTTTAATTAAAAACAGACATTTTATTTTATATTTATTTCAAAAATCTTTCATTAATTCTTATAAATAAACTCTTGGGGATTTTTTAAATGTGGTCAAAATTTTAGGTTAGGTGAAAAATCTTAATTTTTAGGAATTTTTAAAATTTTTTTGATACTACTTAGGGAAAATCCGTCTTTTCTAATTAAAATTAGACATTTTAATTTACATTCAGTTCAAAAATCTTTCCTTAATTCCTATAAATAAACTCTTGGGGATTTTTTAAAGATGGTCAAAATTTTAGGTTAGGTGAAAAATCTTTATTTTTAGGATTTTTTTTATACTACTTTTATAAATTAATTTTTATTTATTACAACATAGGAAAGAAAAATTAAAAAATAATTTATATAAAGTAATTTATTCATTTATAAATAACATATACACACAAAAAAACGATTTAAATTAAAGTACAATCACTCATTTATTTTCTTTGTAACAAAAACCTGATTTAACATATTTTTTTGTAATTTTATTAAAAATACGAAAAGATCAGGTAAAATCGTTACAAAAAAATCACAAACACACTCATTTTTCTTTCAAATTTAATCACTTTCGCTACCACTAACCTGAAATTATTTCACCAACGTAAAATAATCTCTTTTATTTCCTTAAACTATTACATGGATTTATATAACTTAATATTTAAGTGCTCCTAAAAAAAATCCATCACAAAAACTACGTTTGTTAAGTTTGAAAGGGTAAAAAAACACCATTTACACCAAATCGGGGCATTTATGGTGTTTTAAGTCACATTTAAAGCGGGGACTTTTTAATTTAAAAATTTTTTTTTTTAATTTTTCGATATTCAATTAATTTAAGTGCGGTAATAAATTAATCGGTGTAAAGTTTTTAAGTCTCGTAATACTTTGGGGGGACGGGGAGATGAAATAATTAAATTATATGTAAAAAGCACGGGTATATACAGTCATTTTCTCGTTTTTCTCATTTTGTTTTTTCTCTTTTCGTTATCTAAACTTGATTTTCGGTTTTTTAAACTTCGTTACATTCCAAATAAGCTCTTTGACAGTTCATTCCGGAACGACCTTGTCTACCCGCTTCGTAGAACATATCGAATGTGTGGTCTTTGTAGGATCTTTCTAATACAAAACTAGTTGCATATCTAAATAAAATA
Source organism: Digitonthophagus gazella (assembly GCA_036711955.1). Taxonomy (NCBI): domain Eukaryota; kingdom Metazoa; phylum Arthropoda; class Insecta; order Coleoptera; family Scarabaeidae; genus Digitonthophagus; species Digitonthophagus gazella. Next base: position 1,508,678 of record JASCIT010000002.1, on the reverse strand, counting down.
AAAAAGGAAATAAATAAAATACATTTTTCAAATTAATATTTCTGAAATTTTAGAATTTTTAAACACAACATAACCTCAAATTTTTATTCAATTTTTCATTCTAATCCGAATTTATGAAATATATCAAGATTTTATTCGAGAAAAATTCTCTTAAACTTAATCCAAATCGACTCAAATAAAGCAACAAATAATAAAATATTTATAAAGGTATCGTTTTTAACGTTTATAATTTCCAAACATAACCTCACTTTTAATTCCAATCCAAACCTATTAAATATAAATTTCATTCAAGAAGAACCTATAATAAAATAATTGTTCATTTATTTAAGTTTCTAAATTTAAAGACTTTAAGAATGTATTTTATTAATAAAAATAAATAAATAAATAAAATGGTATTTTTCAAATTATTTGGATTAAATTAATATTTGACATTGTTAATAGATGGCAGTTACCATCCCGAATGAAGGTAGTTATAATGAAGTTAGCTTTTTAAGATATTTAATGTATTTTTGATTTTCTTTATAAATTAAAAAAATGTAATTTGATAAATTAAATATTACAAGTACAAATATTAATTAATAACACTTTAAAGTTATAAAAATAAATAAATAATTTAAGCTTTTATGATAAAAAAAAATATAATGAACGTAGTCCTATAAAAAAATATCATGAACGTAGCCAAAATTATAATTGACAAGTTTCAAATTTTGAGGTTATGTTTTTTATAAATACAAAATAATCTAATTTTGGGAAGTTTAAATCATAATTTTTAGAATTTTACTAAAAGATTTTGAATGATAAGGTAAGGAAAATGGTAATTAATTATTTTTTTTAGAATTTACTTACGATCCAAGTTGACAAAATAGTGAAGATTGTCCGATATCAGTAACACATTCATTACTAGCATCGCACATGTATTTTTGCATACAACTATCTCTTTCTGTACTCATCGACCTGATATAAGCCTTCATCATAGCAATTCCGGCTACCGTAGCATCGCTAATCGAATCTTTCCTTCCGATGTTTCTTGCGGCTAATGAACGGTGGGAGAATGAGGTTTTTAAAGCGTCGAGGAGGTTTACCACAATGTTTACAAACTAAAATTAAATAACAAAAAATATTTTTATTAAAATTAAATGGTTATTTTTAATTTTAGGTTGATTTACATTTAAAAATTTACGTTTTGAGTGATTAAACGATTAAATTTTAATGTATCGTAGTAATCATACCTGACTGGCCTGTTTGGCCAACATGTTGACTTGTTCCGGATCTTGAGCGCCGACCAATGTCGAAAGAACCGCACCAAGAACACCCTGTGCAAGCGAAGAGTCTACTAATAGTGCTTTTTTTTTGCGAATACTTATTTACAAACTAAACCGATGATGATTAATCTACTAAAAGCAAAATGACGCGCTAAAAAGCTTTTTTAAAAGATGTTTTTTTATTAATTTTATGATTGTTTTTTTATTTTTAATGGGTATTTACAAGAAAAAATCTTAATATAACAAAAACCAGATGATTAAATTAATATTTTAAATGTCTTAGTCTTCCGATGGAATTATTTTTTTAAAATGATTAATTTTTAATTTAACTTACATGCATTTGTGATCCGTTATCAACTTTATCGATGCCATCTCCACCTCCGACTCCTAAAAACGCTTTAAGAATTCTCAAACCGACTGAAATTAAATTCGCCCAAGGAGAAGGGTTGGTGGTTTCTATATCATCAGATTTATTCGGTCCTTGTTGAACGGGATTGAAAATCATACGCATTAAAGAACCTTAAATCAATTTCAATTAATTAAAATTAAAAAATTGTGTTTCCCCGAAAATTATTACCGATTAAACCGCTCCAAGTAAATTCAGACTCTTGAATCTCATTCGTTTCGATATCATTAACATCATCCAAAGCGACTTTCTTTATGTTGTTGGGTTTTTCAACAAATTTCCTCGCTATCGTCTCTGCTGGTAATTGGGGACCTCTCATCGGGGCGAAACCCCTTTCCATTTGTACGTTTGGATAAGCAAATGTGCTTAAGATCGAACTACTGATTAATAAGGTGAATAAAACGTAGTTTTTTGTTGATTTATACATTCTGAAAAGGAAAAATAATTATTGGTGTTAAAAATAATTGAAAGGGAATCTAAAATAACCCTAATTTTTTCTAATCAACTTTAAAAAATAGTACTGAGCTTATTTTTAAAGATTAAGCGAGGAAAATTGGAGGAAAAGTAAATTAAAATGTTTATTTTTTAATAAATTTTTTCGATTTGTTCTAAGTTTTACCAAAAAAATTAAAAAAATTCCCGAAAAAACCCATGATTTTTGTTCGAATTTAATCTAACCTTAAAATTTTTTAATCAACTTTGAAAAATCGTACTGAGCTTATTTTTAAAGATTAAGGGAAGAAAATTTGAGGAAAAGTAAATTAAAATGTCTATTTTTTAATAAATTTTTCCGATTTGTTCTAAGTTTTACCAAAAAAGTTAAAAAAATTCCCAAAAAGACCTATGATTTTTGTTCGAACTTAATCTAACCTTAAAATTTTTTAGTCAACTTTGAAAAATCGTACCGAACTTATTTTTAAAGATTAATGGAAGAAAATTGGAGGAAAAGTAAATTGAAATGTCTATTTTTTAATAAATTTTTCCGATTTGTTCTAAATTTTACAAAAAAGTTAAAAAAATTCCCAAAAAGACCCATGATTTTTGTTCGAACTTAATCTAACCTTAAAATTTTTTAGTCAACTTTGAAAAATCGTACTGGGCTTATTTTTAAAGATTAAGGGAAGAAAATTGGAGGAGAAGTAAATTGAAATGTCTATTTTTTAATAAATTTTCCCGATTTGTTCTAAGTTTTACCAAAAAAATTAAAAAAATTCCCAAAAAGACCCATGATTTTTGTTCAAACTTAATCTAACCTTAAAATTTTTTGGTCAACTTTGAAAAATCGTACTGGGCTTATTTTTAAAGATTAAGGGAAGAAAATTGGAGGAGAAGTAAATTGAAATGTCTATATTTTAATAAATTTTTCCGATTTGTTCTAAATTTTACCCAAAAAATTAAAAAAATTCCTAAAAATATAGATGAATTTCGACTGAAACTAACATAACCTTAAAATTTTTTAATCAACTTTGAAAAATCGTACTGGGCTTATTTTTAAAGATTAAGGGAAGAAAATTGGAGGAGAAGTAAATTGAAATGTCTATATTTTAATAAATTTTTCCGATTTGTTCTAAATTTTACCAAAAAAATTAAAAAAATTCCCAAAAAGACCCATGATTTTTGTTCAAACTTAATCTAACCTTAAAATTTTTTGGTCAACTTTGAAAAATCGTACTGGGCTTATTTTTAAAGATTAAGAGAAGAAAATTGGAGGAGAAGTAAATTAAAATGTCTATTTTTTAATAAATTTTTCCGATTTGTTCTAAGTTTTACCAAAGAAATTAAAAAAATTCCCACAAAGACCTATGATTTTTGTTCAAACTTAATCTAACCTTAAAATTTTTTAGTCAACTTTGAAAAATCGTACTGGGCTTATTTTTAAAGATTAAGGGAAGAAAATTTGAGGAAAAGTAAATTAAAATGTCTATTTTTTAATAAATTTTTCCTATTTGTTCTAAGTTTTACCAAAAAAATAAAAAAATTCCCAAAAAGACCCATGATTTTTGTTCGAATTTAATCTAACCTTAAAATTTTTTAGTCAACTTTGAAAAATCGTACTGAGCTTATTTTTAAAGATTAAGGGAAGAAAATTGGAGGAAAAGTAAATTAAAACGTCTATTTTTTAATAAATTTTTCCTATTTGTTCTAAGTTTTACCAAAAAAATTAAAAAAATTCCCAAAAAGACCCATGATTTTTGTTCAAACTTAATCTAACCTTAAAATTTTTTGGTCAACTTTGAAAAATCGTACTGGGCTTATTTTTAAAGATTAAGGGAAGAAAATTGGAGGAGAAGTAAATTGAAATGTTTATTTTTTAACAAATTTTTTCGATTTGTTCTAAATTTTACCAAAAAAATTAAAAAAATTCCCAAAAAGACCCATGATTTTTGTTCAAACTTAATCTAACCTTAAAATTCTTTAATCAACTTTGAAAAATCGTACTGGGCTTATTTTTAAAGATTAAGGGAAGAAAATTTGAGGAAAAGTAAATTAAAATGTCTATTTTTTAATAAATTTTTCCGATTTGTTCTAAGTTTTACCAAAAAAATTAAAAAAATTCCCAAAAAGACCCATGATTTTTGTTCAAACTTAATCTAACCTTAAAATTTTTTAGTCAACTTTGAAAAATCGTACTGGGCTTATTTTTAAAGATTAAGGGAAGAAAATTTGAGGAAGAGTAAATTGAAATGTCTATTTTTTAATAAATTTTCCCGATTTGTTCTAAGTTTTACCAAAAAAGTTAAAAAAATTCCCAAAAAGACCCATGATTTTTGTTCAAACTTAATCTAACCTTAAAATTTTTTAGTCAACTTTGAAAAATCGTACTGGGCTTATTTTTAAAGATTAAGGGAAGAAAATTGGAGGAGAAGTAAATTGAAATGTCTATTTTTTAATAAATTTTTTCGATTTGTTCTAAGTTTTACCAAAAAAATTAAAAAAATTCCCAAAAAGACCCATGATTTTTGTTCGAATTTAATCTAACCTTAAAATTTTTTAGTCAACTTTGAAAAATCATACTGAGCTTATTTTTAAAGATTAAGGGAAGAAAATTGCAGGAAAGGTAAATTGAAATATCTATTTTTTAATAAACTTCACCGATTTGTTCTAATTACTACCAAAAAAATTTAAAAAAATCCTAAAAACATAGATGATTTTTTACCGAATCATAACCTTAAAAATTTTTACCCAACTTTGAAAAATCATACCAAACTTATTTATGAAAATTAAGGGCTGAAATTTTAAAGGAAAGTAAATTAAAATATCTATTTTTTATTTAAATCATCAAATTTGTTCTAATTTTTGTTAAAAAATTTTAAAAAATTATCAAAAATATCGATGATTTTTGACCGAACTTAATCTTAAAATTTTTTAATCGAATTTGAATGAAGGATGAATTTAAATTTCAATTTTAAATTAAAAAAAATATAGATTAAGAGGTGAAATTTAGTTTTGAAATTTAGAAATGGATGTTAATTTGTTGTATAAATCGCTAAATGTATAACGGATTTAACATTCTTTAAACGTTTTACCGTTGCTCTTATTAACGTTGGTTCTCGATGGGATTTGGAGTGAAACGAATCGTTTTAAAGCTTATAGAGAAAGCCGGATTTAAACTCTATATAAATCAAGTTCATTTTATTTTTGAATTTATTATTTTTTTTAAATACAACTAAAAATTAACACTTTATTTTCATTTCAAAGTAAGATAAATAAAAAATTGTACAGTTAGAGGTTATTATAAGCTGTTATTATAAATGTACAAGTTGTAAACCTCCTTAAAATTAACTTGTGAGTTATGACACACTTTTAGTTTATTAACTAACAAATATGAACTTGATTATAAGTTAAAATTTTATTGCAATGACCTCAAATGATTGTTTTGTTCTTTTCTTTGTATTATTTTATTACATTTCTAAGGATAATTTAAGCTTAACAGTAAATTTATTACATTTTATTGTATATTTTTAACTAATTTTAAAAATCCGAATTTATTTATGAATATTAAGGGAAGAAATTTTAAAGGAAGGTAAATTAAAATGTCTATTTTTTATTTAAATCGTCAGATTTGTTCTAATTTTTGGCAAAAAATTAAAAAAAAAAATCTAAAAATCGATGATTTTTGATAGAATCTAATATAACCTTAAAATTTTTTAATTAACTTTGAAAAATCGTGTAGAACTTATTTATCAACATTAAGAAAAGAAACTTGACGGAGAAGTAAATTAAAATGTCTATTTTTTAATAAATTTTTCCGATTTGTTCTAAATGTTATTAAAAAATTTTAAAAAATTCCTAAAAAAGACGGCGATTTTTGTTCGAAATTAACCTAATTTTAAAAATTTTTGGTCAACTTTGAAAAATCGTACAGAACTTATTTATAAAACTGAAGTGAAAAAATCTTAAGGGAGGATAAATTAAGATGTCTATTTTCTATTAAATTCATCAGATTTTTCCTAATTGTTACAAAAAAAAATTAAAAAAATTCCTAAAGATACCGATGATTTTTGTTCGAACCTAACTTAACCTTAAAAATTTTTGGTCAACTTTGAAAAATCGTACTGAACTTATTTATGAAATTAAAGGGAAGAAATCGCGAACTAAGATAAATTAAAATATCTATTTTTTATTAAATTCATTAGATTTCTTCTAATTGTTGCTAAAAAAATTAAAAAAATTTCCAAAGATACCGATGATTTTGTTCGAATCTAACCTTAAAAATTTTTGGTCAACTTTGAAAAACCGTATTGAACTTATTTATGAAATTAAAGGGAAGAAATCGTGAACTAAGATAAATTAAAATATCTATTTTTTATTAAATTCATCAGATTTCTTCTAATTGTTGCTAAAAAAATTAAAAAAATTCCTAAAGATACCGATGATTTTTGTTCGAACCTAACTTAACCTTAAAAATTTTTGGTCAACTTTGAAAAATCGTACTGAACTTATTTATGAAATTAAAGGGAAGAAATCGCGAACTAAGATAAATTAAAATATCTATTTTTTATTAAATTCATCAGATTTCTTCTAATTGTTGCTAAAAAAATTAAAAAAATTTCCAAAGATACCGATGATTTTGTTCGAATCTAACCTTAAAAATTTTTGGTCAACTTTGAAAAATCCTACCGAACTTATTTATGAAAATTAAGGGATAAAATTTTAAGAAAAGACAAATTAAAATGTCTATTTTTTATTAAATTCATCAGATTTGTTTTAAGTGTTATCAAAAAAATTTAAAAAAATTCTAAAGTGATCGATGATTTTTGACGGTTCTTAACATAACCTTAAAAATTTTTGGTCAACTTTGAAAAATCGTACTGGGCTTATTTTTAAAGATTAAGGGAAGAAAATTGGAGGAGAAGTAAATTGAAATGTCTATTTTTTAATAAATTTTCCCGATTTGTTCTAAGTTTTACCAAAAAAATTAAAAAAATTCCCAAAAAGACCCATCATTTTTGTTCGAACTTAATCTAACCTTAAAATTTTTTAGTCAACTTTGAAAAATCGTACTGGGCTTATTTTTAAAGATTAAGGGAAGAAAATTGGAGGAGAAGTAAATTGAAATGTCTATATTTTAATAAATTTTTCCGATTTGTTCTAAGTTTTACCAAAAAAGTTAAAAAAATTCCCAAAAAGACCCATCATTTTTGTTCGAACTTAATCTAACCTTAAAATTTTTTAGTCAACTTTGAAAAATCGTACTGGGCTTATTTTTAAAGATTAAGGGAAGAAAATTGGAGGAGAAGTAAATTGAAATGTCTATATTTTAATAAATTTTTCCGATTTGTTCTAAATTTTACCAAAAAAATTAAAAAAATTCCCAAAAAGACCCATCATTTTTGTTCGAACTTAATCTAACCTTAAAATTTTTTAGTCAACTTTGAAAAATCGTACTGGGCTTATTTTTAAAGATTAAGGGAAGAAAATTGGAGGAGAAGTAAATTGAAATGTCTATTTTTTAATAAATTTTCCCGATTTGTTCTAAGTTTTACCAAAAAAATTAAAAAAATTCCCAAAAAGACCCATCATTTTTGTTCGAACTTAATCTAACCTTAAAATTTTTTAGTCAACTTTGAAAAATCGTACTGGGCTTATTTTTAAAGATTAAGGGAAGAAAATTTGAGGAGAAGTAAATTGAAATGTTTATTTTTTAATAAATTTTTCCGATTTATTCTAAGTTTTACCAAAAAAGTTAAAAAAATTCCCAAAAAGACCCATGATTTTTGTTCAAACTTAATCTAACCTTAAAATTTTTTAGTCAACTTTGAAAAATCGTACCGAACTTATTTATGAAATTAAAGAGATAAAATCTCAAATAAAGATAAATTAAAATGTTTATTTTTTATTAAACTCATCAGATTTCTTCTAATTGTTACCAAAAAAATTAAAAAAATTTCTAAAGTGACCGATGATTTTTGACGGTTTTTAATCACTTCGGTACGGCGCCTATCAGCCGCGAAACGTCGCAAACAACCGGCTTTCGTCGTCCGTACGCTGGCACAGCCGTCGACTATAGTCGACGCTCGGCTGTATTCGGTCATCTGTGGATGTCGACTATAGTCGACGTTCGTACCGAAGTGATTAACATAACCTTAAGAATTTTTGGTCAACTTTGAAAAATCGTACCGAACTTATTTATGAAATTAAAGAGATAAAATCTCGAATAAAGATAAACTAAAATGTCTATTTTTTATTAAATTCATTAGATTTGTTCTAAGTTTTACCAAAAAAAATAAAAAAATTACCAAAAATACAATTACCTCAAATGATTATATTTCTTTGTCTTCTTTTTTATGTAGTTTTATTACCTTTCCAAGGATAATTTAAGCTTAACAATCATACCATTGTTACTGTATAATCGTATATTGTTGTAAATCGTACATTGTACATTGCCATTATCAAAAGTCCCATTTTTTATAACAATACAACAAATTGCAACATCGGGTTTTCTAACAATAGAAGTAGAATCATTAGAAAGTTAAATTTTAATTAATTTAAAAGCTCTTTTCTTCGAAATAAAATCACTTCAGGATGGTTTTTAAGTGTATTTTTGTACAATTCTTTTATATAAGTTTAAAAATTAAATTATTGTATTTTGACAGCTGTCAAAGTTAGAATGTAAACATTGTGAAGTTAGCAATACTTAGCATAAAAAATATAAACGTATTAAAAATAAATCGTTTGAAATAGAATGTTTCAAGATGTAAGGACACAATAGCTAGGTTTTTTCACTTTGCTGATCGTTCGATCGTTCAATAACCTTTTCACGGTTGGAATTCCAACGATCAAGCGGTAAACTTCTTCTTCCTCGAGTCGTTTCAAGTTGGTTCGCTCGGGGAGAAAAGTAAAAACCAAGAGGAACAAAAATAAAACCCACACTGTAGGGCACTAGGTTTTAATATGATCTTGTGCCACTTATCCGTTCGTCTTCACCGTTATACAACCTACTCTTTGCTATGTATGCGTGTGCGAAGAGCCTCGAATTCGCTTTAAACTGCTTTAAACAGCTTTAAACACACCACGTCTTTTGCATACTTTGGTTGAAAGAAACCTCGATACATGAAGTAATTTTCAAAACCCATCCTTTCTAATTGAAAATAGACATTTTAATTTACATTTATTTCAAAGATCTTTCATTAATTCCTATAAATAAACACTTGGGGATTTTTTAAAGATGGTCAAAATTTTAGGTTAGGTGAAAAAATCTTTATTTTTAGGAATTTTTTTAATTTTTCTGATACTACTTAGGGAAAATCCGTCTTCTTTAATTAAAAATCGACATTTTAATTTACATTTATTTCAAAAATCTTTCATTAATTCTTATAAATAAACTCTTGGGGATTTTTTAAAGATGGTCAAAATTTTAGGTTAGGTGAAAAATCTTAATTTTTAGGAATTTAAAAAAATTTTTTGATACTACTTAGGGAAAATCCGTCTTTTTTAATTAAAAATAGACATTTTATTTTATATTTATTTAAAAAATCTTTCATTAATTCTTATAAATAAACTCTTGGGGATTTTTTAAATGTGGTTAAAATTTTAGATTAGGTGAAAAATCTTAATTTTTAGGAATTTTTTAAATTTTTTTGATACTACTTAGGGAAAATCCGTCTTTTTTAATTAAAAATAGACGTTTTATTTTATATTTATTTCAAAAATCTTTCATTAATTCTTATAAATAAACTCTTGGGGATTTTTTAAAGATGGTCAAAATTTTAGGTTAGGTGAAAAATCTTAATTTTTAGGAATTTTTAAAATTTTTTTGATACTACTTAGGGAAAATCCGTCTTTTTTAATTAAAAATAGACGTTTTAATTTACATTTATTTCAAAAATCTTTCATTAATTCTTATAAATAAACTCTTGGGGATTTTTTAAAGATGGTCAAAATTTTAGATTAGGTGAAAAATCTTAATTTTTAGGAATTTTTAAAAATTTTTTGATACTACTTAGGAAAAATCCGTCTTTTTTAATTAAAAATAGACATTTTAATTTACATTCAGTTCAAAAATCTTTCGTTAATTCATATAAATAAACTCTTGGGGATTTTTTAAAGATGGTCAAAATTTTAGGTTAGGTGAAAAATCTTAATTTTTAGGAATTTTTAAAATTTTTTTGATATTACTTAGGGAAAATCCGTCTTTTTTAATTAAAAATAGACGTTTTAATTTACATTTATTTCAAAAATCTTTCATTAATTCTTATAAATAAACTCTTGAGGATTTTTTAAAGATGGTCAAAAATTTTGAAAATTATGTTGGGTTCGGTCGATATTTCTCGGTAATTTTAGAATTTTTTTTTAATTTTTTGAAAATAACCAAAACAAATATACCTTGTTTAATGAAAAATAGACATTTTAATCTATTTTTAGCTAAAATATTCTTTCTTAATTTTCATAAATAAAGTCTGTGGGATTTTTTAAAAATGGACAGAATTTTAGGTTAGGTGAAAAATCTTCGTTGTCTTTAGGAATTTTTTTAATTTTTTTGATACTACTTAGGGAAAATTAGTCTTTTTTAATTAAAACTAGACATTTTTATTTACATTCAGTTTAAAAATTTTTCATTAATTCCTATAAATAAACTCTCGGGGATTTTTTAAAAATGGAAAAATTACTAAACACAAGCGAATCTCCTTTTTTTTGTTTGATTTTTACAGATTTTTTTAGTGTTTGAAACATTCTCTTTAATTTAAAGAGAAAATCTATCGGTTCGGGATTCTTTATACTTTCCATGTCGTATATAGTGAGGGAATACTCGGTGCTAGTAGTGCCGCTTTTACAAATATGTAACAAGATGAAAACTTTCGTCATAGATACGTCGACCGACTGACTGTTGAACGACCCACTTTTCACTAAATAAAAAAAAAGACCGTCCTCAGTACTACTTTGCAGCTCTTTTAGTCATTTTCACTAGTTTTTCACCAACAACAACAACCATAAAATGTAAATAAGAAAAAATATGTTGAGCTTTTTCTAAATGATTGTTAATTTATTTTAAATTAACTAAATGATTTTGAACTTTTAATTTTTAATATCAGAAGGGATAAAAAAATAATAATAGGGATGAAATGAGTGTTAAAAATTGCAAATTGCAACTTGCAACATTTCTGTTTTCTTTTAAATGAATGATAAAAGAAAATGTTACGTGAGAGCTTCTTTGTGATAGTAAATAAAGAATAGATAAGTGGAGAGAGTCCGTAAAGTCTTGATTTAGGTTAGGTTTTGAAATTTCTTGTTTTATTTTATTTTACCATTTCTTAAATTTTCTTTCCTTAATTTTCATAAATAAACTCAGTGGGATTTTTCAAAGTAGATGAAAAAATTTAAGGTTGGAAAATTATCAATGTTTTTGTAAATTTTTTTAAATTTTTTGGCAATATTTAGAGTAAATCCAATCATTTTAATAAAAAATAGATATTTTGATTTATCATTTTTTAAATTTTTTTACCTTAATTTTCATAAATAAACTCGGTGGGATTTTTCAAAATTGGTGTTAAAAAAATTTGAGGTTAAAAAATCGTCGATGTCTTTGGGAATTTTTTTTTAATTTTTTGGTAATATTTAGAATAAATTTGATTATTTTAATAAAAAATAGATATTTTAATTTATCTTTTTTAAAATTTTCTTTGTTTAATTTTTATAAATAAACTCAGGGGGATTTTTCAAAGTTGGTGTTAAAAAAATTTGAGGTTAAAAAATTGTCAATGTCTGAAATTTTTTTAAATTTTTTGGTAATATTTAGAATAAATCCAATCATTTTAATAAAAAATAGATATTTTGATTTATCACTTTTTAAATTTTCTTTCTTTAATTCTTATAAATAAACTCAGAGGGATTTTTCAAAGTTGGTAAAAAAATTTGAGGTTAAAAAATCGTCGATGTCTGTGAAAATTTTTTTAAATTTTTTGGTAAAATTTAGAATAAATCTAATCATTTTAATAAAAAATAAATATTTTAATTTATCATTTTTTAAATTTTCTTTCCTTAATTTTTATAAATAAACTCAGAGGGATTTTTCAAAGTTGATCAAAATTTTTGAGGTTAGGTAAAAAAATTACGGAAGTTTTTGTAAATTTTTTAAAATTTTTTGGTAATATTTAGAATAAATCTAATCGTTTTAATAAAAAAATAGATATTTTGATTTATCATTTTTTAAATTTTCTTTCCTTAATTTTCATAAATAAACTCAGAGGGATTTTTCAAAGTTGGTGTTAAAAAAATTTGAGGTTAAAAAATTGTCAATGTCTTTGAAATTTTTTTAAATTTTTTGGTAATATTTAGAATAAATCCAATCATTTTAATAAAAAATAGATATTTTGATTTATCACTTTTTAAATTTTCTTTCTTTAATTTTTATAAATAAACTCAGAGGGATTTTTCAAAGTTGATCAAAATTTTTGAGGTTAGGTAAAAAAATTACGGAAGTCTTTGTAAATTTTTTTTAAATTTTTTTGTAATATTTAGAATAAATCTAATCGTTTTAATAAAAAATAGATATTTTGACTTATCACTTTTTAAATTTTCTTTCTTTAATTTTTATAAATAAACTCAGAGGGATTTTTTAAAGTTGGTGTTAAAAAAATTTGAGGTTAAAAAATTGTCAATGTCTTTGAAATTTTTTTTAAATTTTTTGGTAATATTTAGAATAACTCTAATCGTTTTGATAAAAAATAGATATTTTAATTTATCATTTTTAAAGTTTTCTTTCCTTAATTTTCATAAATAAACTCAGAGGGATTTTTCAAAGTTGGTGAAAAATTTTGAGGTTAATCGTCGATATCTTTGTGAATTAAAAAAAATTTTTTTTTTAATTTTTTGGTAATATTTAGAATAAATCTAATCGTTTTAATAAAAAATAGATATTTTAATTTATCATTTTTTAAATTTTCTTTCCTTAATTTTCATAAATAAACTCGGTGGGATTTTTCAAAGTTGGTGTTAAAAAAAAATTTGAGGTTAAAAAATTGTCAATGTCTTTGAAATTTTTTTTAATTTTTTGGTAATATTTAGAATAAATCTAATCGTTTTAATAAAAAATAGATATTTTGATTTATCATTTTTTAAATTTTCTTTCTTTAATTTTCATAAATAAACTCAGAGGGATTTTTCAAAGTTGGTGAAAAAAATTAAGGTTAAGAAATCATCGATATCTTTGTGATTTTTTTTAAATTTTTTGATAATATTTAGAATAAATCTAATCGTTTTAATAAAAAATAGATATTTTGATTTAACATTTTTTAAATTTTCTTTGTTTAATTTTTATAAATAAACTCAGGGGGATTTTTCAAAGTTGATCAAAATTTTTTAGGTTAGGTAAAAAAATTACGGAAGTCTTTGTAAATTTTTTAAAATTTTTTGGTAATATTTAGAATAAATCTAATCGTTTTAATAAAAAATAGATATTTTGATTTATCATTTTTTGAATTTTTTTACCTTAATTTTCATAAATAAACTCGGTGGGATTTTTCAAAATTGGTGTTAAAAAAATTTGAGGTTAAAAAATCGTCGATGTCTTTGGGAATTTTTTTAAATTTTTTGGTAATATTTAGAATAAATTTGATTATTTTAATAAAAAATAGATATTTTAATCTATCTTTTTTTAAATTTTCTTTCTTTAATTTTTATAAATAAACTCAGGGGGATTTTTCAAAGTTGGTGTTAAAAAAATTTGAGGTTAAAAAATTGTCAATGTCTTTGAAATTTTTTTTAAATTTTTTGGTAATATTTAGAATAAATCTAATCGTTTTAATAAAAAATAGATATTTTAATTTATCATTTTTTAAATTTTCTTTCTTTAATTTTTATAAATAAACTCAGAGGGATTTTTCAAAGTTGATCAAAATTTTTGAGGTTAGGTAAAATAATTACGGAAGTCTTTGAAATTTTTTTTAAATTTTTTGGTAATATTTAGAATAAAAATGATCCATATTTTAACTTTATAGGTTTAAATAAGAAACTAAATACCACAAAAACCAAAGAGCTCTGTCTTTTTCTTCCAAGATAAAGCCGGAAATCGCACTAAAAAGGTCTATTTCAGGTACATTACTAAACGTGACTTCTACTTCGTTTAGTTTTACCGTTTCAAATTTTAACAATCGAGTTGAATGAAATGAACAGGTAAATTCATTTTCTAAACGGTCATTCACCTATTTATTTTAATCTTTAATCCTAATTTTACTCAAATGATAACTTTTCTTAAGAAGTTAGACAAAAATTGTTAGAAAAGTTTGAGTTATTTTTTATTTAACTTAATGTTTTCTTATCTTTATCTAATCTTTAAAAGAAAAGGACTAAAAATTATACCTGTTTAAAAATCAAAAATGTCTTAAATTTTTTTTAGTTTTTATACTTAAAGTTTAGAAATGAAATAGGAGGAAGTGATTTTTTTTAAATTTACCTGTTTGATTGAATGTAGAAACTTCTTATATGTGGAAGGAAGTAAAAAAAAAGTTCACTGTTACTTCGTCAGAGGTGAACAACACTGAAGAAAGCACACCGTCTCAACGTCTTAAGTCTTAATGGCCAGCGCATACCTTGAACTTGTCTTTATATACCGTGACCTACTTAAGCATTAAACTCTTCAGCATTCGAACGTTTGGTTCGCTTTAAATGAGTCTTCGTTCTTTCTTTACAAAGACGCAAAACGTTCGAGTCGTTCGAAACGTTCCAAACGTTCCAAACGTTCGCGAATCGAAGATTTGAGACAATTTATGAGTCAATAATTCAAAAACATTTCAAAGAAAATTACCCCTTTTGGCTTATTTTTACTCAATAGATAAATTATTTACTATTTTTAAAAAGAATTTCTCTTTTGAGGATTGAGAATTTCCTCCCAAAGTTTTTAAGTTGTACTTTTCCGTTTGAAATGCTACTAAAACTCTTATAAGTTTATTTTTGGGAAATTTCTTGTGTGTATTAACTTAGGATTTATGTACACTTTCTTTATCTTAAAAAAAATCTAAGTCATAAAAAACAATAAATAAAAACGACTAAATAGGACGATTTATTTACAAATTACTATTGATTTTTTGAACGTCTTTTTAAAAAACACAAAGATAAATAACTGTATATTAAAAAAAAATCTAAATATTCGAATGCAGAAGATATCGAACGGTTCTAAACGACTAACTGTACGTTAAATTAGTGACGATGCGTTAACAATTAGTTGCATTTGTTAGTTTTGATTTGAACGGTTGTAAATTACGTTATTCAAACATAACTAAATTGAAACTGTCCCATTTTCAAGAACAATCTTATTTATTTTTTTACTCTTTGAGTATCACATTTTTTATCTGGGTTAGAAATGTTTTTGTAGAGGTTAAAACTTTGTAGAGGTTAAAACTTTGTAGAGGTTAAAAAAATCTTCTAAAACTGAAAATTTTTATTATCTAACATCTAGATTTTTATCTATTATATGAAAATAGACATTTTGATCCGTCTTTGGTGTAAAAATCTTTTCTTAATTTTCATAGATAAAGTCGTATGGAATTTTTAAACTTTCAAAATTTTAGGTTAGAAACGTCAAATTTTGTATAAGTTAAAGAAATCTTCTAAAACTGAAAATTTTTATTATCTAACATCTAGATTTTTATCTATTATATGAAAATAGACATTTTGATCCGTCTTTGGTGTAAAAATCTTTTCTTAATTTTCATAGATAAAGTCGTATGGAATTTTTAAACTTTCAAAATTTTAGGTTAGAAACGTCAAATTTTGTATAAGTTAAAAAAATCTTCTAAAACTCAAAATTTTTATTATCTTACATCTAGATTTTTATTTATTATATGAAAATAGACATTTTGATCCGTCTTTGGTGTAAAAATCTTTTCTTAATTTTCATAGATAAAGCCGTATGGAATTTTTAAACTTTCAAAATTTTAGGTTAGAAACGTCAAATTTTGTATAAGTTAAAAAAATCTTCTAAAACTCAAAAATTTTATTATCTTACATCTAGATTTTTATTTATTATATGAAAATAGACATTTTGATCCGTCTTTGGTGTAAATATCTTTTCTTAATTTTCATAGATAAAGCCGTACGGAATTTTTAAACTTTCAAAATTTTAGGTTAGAAACGTCAAATTTTGTATAAGTTAAAAAAATCTTCTAAAACTCAAAATTTTTATTATCTAACATCTAGATTTTTATCTATTATATGAAAATAGACATTTTGATCCGTCTTTGGTGTAAAAATCTTTTCTTAATTTTCATAGATAAAGTCGTATGGAATTTTTAAACTTTCAAAATTTTAGGTTAGAAACGTCAAATTTTGTATAAGTTAAAAAAATCTTCTAAAACTCAAAATTTTTATTATCTAACATCTAGATTTTTATCTATTATATGAAAATAGACATTTTGATCCGTCTTTGGTGTAAAAATCTTTTCTTAATTTTCATAGATAAAGCCGTATGGAATTTTTAAACTTTCAAAATTTTAGGTTAGAAACGTCAAATTTTGTATAAGTTAAAGAAATCTTCTAAAACTGAAAATTTTTATTATCTAACATCTAGATTTTTATTTATTATATGAAAATAGACATTTTGATCTGTCTTTGGTGTAAAAATCTTTTCTTAATTTTCATAGATAAAGCCGTATGGAATTTTTAAACTTTCAAAATTTTAGGTTAGAAACGTCAAATTTTGTATAAGTTAAAGAAATCTTCTAAAACTCAAAATTTTTATTATCTAACATCTAGATTTTTATTTATTATATGAAAATAGACATTTTGATCCGTCTTTGGTGTAAAAATCTTTTCTTAATTTTCATAGATAAAGCCGTACGGAATTTTTAAACTTTCAAAATTTTAGGTTAGAAACGTCAAATTTTGTATAAGTTAAAAAAATCTTCTAAAACTCAAAATTTTTATTATCTAACATCTAGATTTTTATCTATTATATGAAAATAGACATTTTGATCCGTCTTTGGTGTAAAAATCTTTTCTTAATTTTCATAGATAAAGCCGTATGGAATTTTTAAACTTTCAAAATTTTAGGTTAGAAACGTCAAATTTTGTATAAGTTAAAAAAATCTAAAACTCAAAATTTTTATTATTTAACATCTAGATTTTTATCTATTATATGAAAATAGACATTTTAATCCGTCTTTGGTGTAAAAATCTTTTCTTAATTTTCATAGATAAAGCCGTATGGAATTTTTAAACTTTCAAAATTTTAGGTTAGAAACGTCAAATTTTGTATAAGTTAAAAAAATCTTCTAAAACTCAAAATTTTTATTATCTAACATCTAGATTTTTATCTATTATATGAAAATAGACATTTTAATCCGTCTTTGGTGTAAAAATCTTTTCTTAATTTTCATAGATAAAGCCGTATGGAATTTTTAAACTTTCAAAATTTTAGGTTAGAAACGTCAAATTTTGTATAAGTTAAAAAAATCTTCTAAAACTAAAAATTTTTATTGTCTAACATCTAGATTTTTATTTATTATATGAAAATAGACATTTTGATCCGTCTTTGGTGTAAAAATCTTTTCTTAGTTTTCATAAATAAAGCCGTATGGGATTTTTAAAGTTTTAACAAAGTGGGTTACTTTGTTAGTTAGGTATTTCTTTCCTATTATTTTGACTTTATGTTGCACGCATTGCGAAAGCGTTTAACCATTCGTAACGCCTTTTAAGAAGATTAACTGTGTTTTTATTTAACTGTAAATTTATATCATGCGTATACGTTACTTTAATAATAGGTGTTGATAGCAAAACGTTATTCTTATAATTAAAAAAAATTTTTGCTAAGTTTAAAAAATCATGGAGAGGTTATTTATAAAAATTAAAGGATGGAATTTTAAATAGAGATGGATTAAAATGTCTATTTTTTATTAGATTTATCAGATTTCTCCTAATTATTACCAAAAAAATTAAAAAAAATCCTAAAGACACCTATGATTTTTGTCCGAACTTAACCTAATTTTAAAAAATTTTTGGTCAACTTTAAAAAATCATACCGGACTTATTTATGAAATTAAAGGGATGAAATCTGAAATGAAGATAAACTAAAATGTCTATTTTTTTATTAGATTTATCAGATTTCTCCTAATTATTACCAAAAAAATTTAAAAAATTCCTAAAGACACCTATGATTTTTATCCGAACTTAACCTAACTTTAAAAAATTTTTGGTCAACTTTAAAAAATCATACCGGACTTATTTATGAAATTAAAGGGATGAAATCTGAAATGAAGATAAATTAAAATGTCTATTTTTTTATTAGATTTATCAGATTTCTCCTAATTATTATCAAAAAAATTAAAAAAATTCCTAAAGACAGCTATGATTTTTATCTGAACTTAACCTAACTTTAAAACATTTTTGGTTAACTTTGAAAAATCATACCGGACTTATTTATGAAATTAAAGGGATGAAATCTGAAATGAAGATAAATTAAAATGTCTATTTTTTATTAGATTTATCAGATTTGTTCTAATTATCACCAAAAAAATTAAAAAAATTCCTAAAGACACCTATGATTTTTATCCGAACTTAACCTAACTTTAAAAAATTTTTGGTCAACTTTAAAAAATCATACCGGACTTATTTATGAAATTAAAGGGATGAAATCTGAAATGAAGATAAATTAAAATATCTATTTTTTATTAGATTTATCAGATTTCTCCTAATTATTACCAAAAAAATTTAAAAAATTCCTAAAGACACCTATGATTTTTATCCGAACTTAATCTAATTTAAAAAAATTTTTGGTCAACTTTAAAAAATCATACCGGACTTATTTATGAAATTAAAGGGATGAAATCTGAAATGAAGATAAATTAAAATGTCTATTTTTTATTAGATTTATCAGATTTCTCCTCATTATTATCAATAAAATTAAAAAATTCCTAAAGGCACCTATGATTTTTATCCGAACTTAACCTAATTTTAAAAAATTTTTGGTCAACTTTAAAAAATCATACCGGACTTATTTATGAAATTAAAGGGATGAAATCTGAAATGAAGATAAATTAAAATATCTATTTTTTATTAGATTTATCAGATTTCTCCTAATTATTACCAAAAAAATTAAAAAAATTCCTAAAGACACCTATGATTTTTATCCGAACTTAACCTAACTTTAGAAAATTTTTGGTCAACTTTAAAAAATCATACCGGACTTATTTATGAAATTAAAGGGATGAAATCTGAAATGAAGATAAATTAAAATGTCTATTTTTTATTAGATTTATTAGATTTCTCCTAATTATTACCAAAAAAAATTAAAAAAATTCCTAAAGACACTTATGATTTTTGTCCGAACTTAACCTAACTTTAAAAAATTTTTGGTTAACTTTGAAAAATCATACCGGACTTATTTATGAAATTAAAGGGATGAAATCTGAAATGAAGATAAATTAAAATGTCTATTTTTTATTAGATTTATTAGATTTCTCCTAATTATTACCAAAAAAATTAAAAAAAATTCCTAAAGACACCTATGATTTTTATCCGAACTTAACCTAACTTTAAGAAATTTTTGGTCAACTTTAAAAAATCATACCGGACTTATTTATGAAATTAAAGGGATGAAATCTGAAATGAAGATAAATTAAAATGTCTATTTTTTATTAGATTTATCAGATTTCTCCTAATTATTACCAAAAAAATTAAAAAAATTCCTAAAGACACCTATGATTTTTATCCGAACTTAACCTAACTTTAAAAAGTTTTTGGTCAACTTTAAAAAATCATACCGGACTTATTTATGAAATTAGAGGGATGAAATCTGAAATGAAGATAAATTAAAATGTCTATTTTTTATTAGATTTATCAGATTTCTCTTAATTATTACCAAAAAAATTTAAAAAATTCCTAAAGACACCTATGATTTTTGTCCGAACTTAACCTAACTTTAAAAAATTTTTGGTTAACTTTAAAAAATCATACCGAACTTATTTATGAAATTAGAGGGATGAAATCTGAAATGAAGATAAATTAAAATGTCTATTTTTTATTAGATTTATCAGATTTCTCCTAATTATTACCAAAAAAATTAAAAAAAATCCTAAAGACACCAATGATTTTTATCCGAACTTAACCTAACTTTAAAAAATTTTTGGTCAACTTTGAAAAATCATACCGGACTTATTTATGAAATTAAAGGGATGAAATCTGAAATAAAGATAAATTAAAATGTCTATTTTTTATTAGATTTATCAGATTTCTCCTAATTATTACCAAAAAAATTAAAAAAATTCCTAAAGACACCTATGATTTTTATCTGAACTTAACCTAATTTTAAAAATTTTTGGTCAACTTTAAAAAATCATACCGGACTTATTTATGAAATTAAAGGGATGAAATCTGAAATGAAGATAAATTAAAATGTCTATTTTTTATTAGATTTATCAGATTTATTTTAATTATTACCAAAAAATTTTAAAAAAATCCCAAAAACACCCATAAATTTTAACTAACGATGAATTTAACTTCTATATTTATTACTACTACATAAAAATGTTTACTTTATAAAAAAACAATAGTAGTAACAATAAAATAATTAAGATTGTAATCTTTAAACAATTCCCCCATTGATTTACTAATAAAATTACGTTCCCATTTGGCAAACCAAAGTCAATTTCTGGGTGATATAACGGACTACTTAAAGTCGCGACTCGCGTTGATAACTGTAAACGCATAACACGAAGCCAGATGAAAAATTAACGTTTATTCGGGACAAAAATAAGTGGAACGTTCCTCGTCATTTTATTTTTCCACCAACAAACATATCTTATAACCTTTTTTAGAGAAATTTTTAGGTAAATGTAAAAATCACATAATTAAATGGAATATTCTTGAAGTTTTAATAATTTATAAAATCTAGACGGAAACGGAACCGCGGAATTGTCTAGAATCCGGGTGTTTGACTTCT
This sequence comes from Digitonthophagus gazella, assembly GCA_036711955.1. Classification (NCBI taxonomy): domain Eukaryota; kingdom Metazoa; phylum Arthropoda; class Insecta; order Coleoptera; family Scarabaeidae; genus Digitonthophagus; species Digitonthophagus gazella. The sequence continues at coordinate 1,487,638 of JASCIT010000002.1, read as the reverse complement.
TTAGTTGTCTTGATGCGTCACTAAACTTCTTCTGCGCTTGCTCACTTCTTTAACTCATTGTTGATGTTTGTGTGTTGACTTTCTACTTGTAACGTTGTTGTAGGAAATTGAGGATTCCTTACTTCTTACTTTGTTAAGTCGTTACGTTGAAAATCAAGTTGAAATCTCATTTTGATTTGTGTCATTTACATATTTTCATTTGTGTATCACATTTGTACATTTTGAATGTTTTTTCTATTGATTTTTGTTCTTTCTATTGATTTTTTTTCTTACTGAATGAGTTTTTTTAGGTTAAATGAAGAGAAAAATACATTTCTGTTTTTTAAATCATAATTTATTTTATTAAAATATAAAGGAATATATTAAGTATCATTTTATATTAAAAAGTAAGGGTTAATTTTTAAAAAAGAAACATCACTGATTATCTTATTGGATTATTTATGTTAGTTGGTTAAAAATAACACTTTTTTTTCCTTATCTTAACTTCTTAACAATGGGTCTTGAAAGATCTGGAGGCTGAAACAAAAATTTTTATTAAATTACGTCTAAATATCTCCAAAAATTTTAATCGAATCTCATTTTAGTTAAAACTAACCTCAAAATTTCTAGAACTAAATTTAAAAAATCATAGAGACTTTATTTATGAAGATTAAGGAATGATTTTTGGTTTAAATGAAAGATAAAAGATTCTATTTTGGATTTAAAAAGTCAAATTTATTTCAATTTTTACCAAAAAAAATAAAAAAATTCCTAAAATTGGTAAAAAATTTTTTACAGTTTAACCTAACTTTTTTTTTAAAATTTCAATCAACTTTAAAAAATCGCTCAGACTTTATTTATGAAGATTAAGGAATGATTTTTGGTTTAAATGAAAGATAAAAGATTCTATTTTGGATTAAAAAAGTCAAATTTATTTCAATTTATATAAAAGAAATTAAAAAAAATTCTTAAAATTGATAAAAAATTTTTTGACAGTTTAAACTAACTTTTTTTAAAAATTTCAATCAACTTTAAAAAATCGCCCAGACTTTATTTATGAAAATTAAGGAATGATTTTTGATTTAAATGAAAGATAAAAGATTCTATTTTGAACTAAAAAGGCCAAATTTGTTCTAATTTATACCAAAAAAATTAAAAAAATTCTTAAAATTGATAAAAAATTTTTGACTGTTTAACCTAACTTTTTTTAAAAATTTCAATCAACTTTAAAAAATCGCCCAGACTTTATTTATGAAGATTAAGGAATGATTTTTAGTTTAAATGAAAGATAAAAGATTCTATTTTGGATTAAAAAAGTCAAATTTATTTCAATTTTTACCAAAAAAATTAAAAAAATTCTTAAAATGGGTAATAAATTTTTGACAGTTTAACCTAACTTTTTTTTAAAAATTTCAATCAACTTTAAAAAATCGCCCAGACTTTATTTATGAAGATTAAGGAATGATTTTTGGTTTAAATGAAAGATAAAAGATTCTATTTTGGATTAAAAAAGTCAAATTTATTTCAATTTTTACCAAAAAAATTAAAAAAATTCTTAAAATTAATAAAAAATTTTTGACTGTTTAACCTAACTTTTTTTTAAAAATTTCAATCAACTTTAAAAAATCGCCCAGACTTTATTTATGAAGATTAAGGAATGATTTTTGATTTAAATGAAAGATAAAAGATTCTATTTTGGATTAAAAAAATCAAATTTATTTCAATTTATATCAAAAAAATTAAAAAAATTCTTAAAATTGATAAAAAAATTTTGACTGTTTAACCTAACTTTTTTTAAAATTTGATCAACTTTAAAAAATCGCCCAGATTTTATTTATGAAGATTAAGGAATGATTTTTGGTTTAAATGAAAGATAAAAGATTCTATTTTGGATTAAAAAAATCAAATTTGTTCTAATTTTTACCAAAAAAATTAAAAAAATTTTTAAATTTGGCAAAAATTTTTGATACTTAAAAAAATTTAGATAGATACTTATAAAAACATCTTTAAAAAATTACTCAGAGATTATTTTTAGAAATTAAAAAATATTTTTTAAGTCAAATTATAGCTTAAAGACTTCTTTTTCTATAATAAACGTTATAATTATTTAATTGCCATAAAAAAAAATAAAAAATAATCAATCGAATTTTTTTTTAGAGATAAATTACAAAAAAATCCATTAAAGTGTTTGTTTCAATTATCGATTTCTTATCAATTTAGTTCCTAGAATCAAATATTTTTCCTCAAATTAAACAAACTTTTATTAAAGATTTTTAAATTTTATACCTTAAATATAGGCAACCCAATTCACACCAAATTTAAAATTACTTTAAAAAATTAAAAATTGTCTAAAAATAGGTTCATAAAATTAGAATAAACAACAATCCATAAATAATAATGACATTAACTTATCATTTAATCTATAAATAAAATTTTTACCGACTTTAATTTTAACATTTAACATCATTTAAAAATCTCCTTTTTTAAAAATGTATATTTAAAATGTAAAAAAAATCTTACCACAAGTCTTTCGTGAACTTCTCCTTTTCCAATAGTCGAATAAGCTAATTGATCAAGTTTAACGTAAGTTTCGTCGTTGAACTTTGTAAATTGCGTTTCATTATTCAACCTCATAAAATAATAGACGATAAATCCGAACATCGACAGACCGAAACTGACGGCAAAGCTGCAAACGAAAGCTGCCGCCAAAACCATATAATTCAACGTTTCTTCCATTTCTTCGAAAAAATCTCTTCGTGTCTTCCTTCGCGAGATATTTTCACTTCACGCGCGAGATTTTCCACATAACTCGGGAGAATGTAACGAATGAAAAAAATGTTTATTATTTGCTATCAAGTTATCTGTCGCTTCTCGTTATCTACGATTAAATACACTCGTATACGGTTTGTAGAACGGTTGAGAATGAACTGGATTTGTTGGATGATTTTATTTTGTGTGAAATGGATGATGAAATGCAAATGAATGGACGATTGCTTTTAAAGTTGTTGTCTTTGGGTTTTTTTTTTTATGTGGCTATTACGTATATCTTTGGAATGTATTGTTGATATTTGCATTGGAAATGGAACTGGATTCCTTTTTTATTTTTAAAACTCATTTTTGTTGTTTGACATTGATTAAGGTGAATCAGTGATTTGTCATTATTTTTTAAAATTTTTTTTAACTCAAAATTTTTACTAACTTTGATTTTTTTTTTAATTTTTTGGTAGTAATTCGAGCTAATTTGCCTGTTTTAAATCAAAATAGAATCTTTTAAGTTTATTTTAAGCCAAAAATCATTCCTTAATCTTTATAAATAACGTCTGGGTGATTTTTTAAAGTTGATTGAAATTTTTTTTTAAAGTTAGGTTAAAGTGTAAAAAATTTTCGCTAACTTTAAGAATTTTTTTAAATTTTTTGGGGGTAATTAGGATGAATTTGTCTTTTTTAATTCAAAATAGAATCTTTTATCTATCATTTAAACCAAAAATCATCCCTTAATCTTTATAAATAAAGTCTGGGCGATTTTTTAAAGTTGGTTGAAATTTTTTAAAAAAAGTGAGGTTAAAGTGTCAAAAATTTACGCTAATTTAAAAATTTTTTTAATTTTTTTGGTAAAAATTGGAACAAATTTGACTTTTTTAGTCTAAAATAGAATCTTTTATCTTTTATTTAAAACAAAAATCATTCCTTAATATTCATAAATAAAGTCTGGGCGATTTTTTAAAGTTGGTTGAAATTTTTTAAAAAAAGTGAGGTTAAAGTGTCAAAAATTTACGCTAACTTTAAAAATTTTTTTAATTTTTTTGGTAAAAATTGGAACAAATTTGACTTTTTTAGTCTAAAATAGAATCTTTTATCTTTCAATTATACCAAAAATCATTCCTTAATCTTTATAAATAAAGTCTGGGCGTTTTTTTAAAGTTGGTTGAAATTTTTTAAAAAAAGTGAGGTTAAAGTGTCAAAAATTTACGCTAACTTTAAAAATTTTTTTAATTTTTTTAGTAAAAATTGGAACAAATTTGACTTTTTTAGTCTAAAATAGAATCTTTTATCTTTTATTTAAAACAAAAATCATTCCTTAATATTTATAAATAAAGTCTGGGCGATTTTTTAAAGTTGACCGAAATTTTCTAAAAAGTTAGGTTAGTTAAACGTCAAAAATTTTTGCCGATTTTAAAATTTTTTTTAATTTTTTTGGTAAAAATTGGAACAAATTTGACTTTTTTAAATAAAAATAAAATCTTTTATCTTTCAATTATACCAAAAATCATTCCTTAATCTTTATAAATAAAGTCTGGGCGATTTTTTAAAGTTGGTTGAAATTTTTTAAAAAAAGTGAGGTTAAAGTGTCAAAAATTTACGCTAAATTTAAAAATTTTTTTAATTTTTTTGGTAAAAATTGGAACAAATTTGACTTTTTTAGTCTAAAATAGAATCTTTTATCTTTTATTTAAAACAAAAATCATTCCTTAATATTCATAAATAAAGTCTGGGCGATTTTTTAAAGTTGACCGAAATTTTCTAAAAGGTTAGGTTAGTTAAACGTCAAAAATTTTTGCCGATTTTAAAATTTTTTTTTAATTTTTTTGGTAAAAATTGGAACAAATTTGACTTTTTTAAATAAAAATAAAATCTTTTATCTTTCAATTATACCAAAAATCATTCCTTAATCTTTATAAATAAAGTCTGGGCGATTTTTTAAAGTTGGTTGAAATTTTTAAAAAAAAGTGAGGTTAAAGTGTCAAAAATTTACGCTAACTTTAAAAATTTTTTTAATTTTTTTGGTAAAAATTGGAACAAATTTGACTTTATTAGTCTAAAATAGAATCTTTTATCTTTTATTTAAAACAAAAATCATTCCTTAATATTCATAAATAAAGTCTGGGCGATTTTTTAAAGTTGACCGAAATTTTCTAAAAAGTTAGGTTAGTTAAACGTCAAAAATTTTTGCCGATTTTAAAATTTTTTTTAATTTTTTTGGTAAAAATTGGAACAAATTTGACTTTTTTAAATAAAAATAAAATCTTTTATCTTTCAATTATACCAAAAATCATTCCTTAATCTTTATAAATAAAGTCTGGGCGTTTTTTTAAAGTTGGTTGAAATTTTTTAAAAAAAGTGAGGTTAAAGTGTCAAAAATTTACGCTAAATTTAAAATTTTTTTTAATTTTTTTGGTAAAAATTGGAACAAATTTGGCTTTTTTAGTCTAAAATAGAATTTTTTATCTTTTATTTAAAACAAAAATCATTCCTTAATCTTTATAAATAAAGTCTGGGCGATTTTTTAAAGTTGATCGAAATTTTTTAAAAAATTAGGTTAGTTAAGTGTCAAAAATTTTTACTAACTTTAAGATTTTTTTTTCATTTTTTTGGTAAAATTTAGAACAAATTTGACTTTTTTAATCCAAAATAGAATCTTTTATCTTTCATTTAAACCAAAATCATTCCTTAATCTTAAAAAATAAAATCTGTGGGATTTTTTAAAGTTGGTTGAAATTTTTATGAAAAGGTAGGTTAAACCATCAAAAATTTTTTACCAATTTTAAGAATTTTTTTAATTTTTTTGGCAATTATTAGAACAAATTTGACTTTTTTATTGGAAAATAGAATCCTTTATCTTTTATTAAAATCAAAAATCATTCCTTAATCTTAAAAAATAAAGTCTGTGGGAATTTTTAAAGTTGGTTGAAATTTCTTAAAAAAAGTTAGGTTTAATTGTCAAAAAATTTTTACCAATTTTAAAAATTTCTTTATACAATTTTTAAAAATTAAATTCGAAATTATTCATTAATTGCGTAATGTTTACACATTTTTATTTAAACGTTGTGCAATTTCACAACTAAATTTTACCAAATCAGCAAATAACAAACAAACCAAAAGAATAAAAACTTTCCTTTCATAATAAATCAAAACATTTATTAAAAATATTTAACTCTACCGTTTTAATTTTTTTCCTCTTTACAAATTCTTACATTATAAACATAGACGTTTTTAATAATTTACAATTATTTTAAAATTGGCAGATTAAAAAGGCACATTCGTAACATTAACAGCACTTAAGACTTTTTTAAAAACTTATTTATCTAATTTTATTAAATTAATCATCCGAGACTGTATCAACGTCTATAAGAAGTTCGTGATCTTGAGTCGAATCGGCTGGATTTTCCGAATTTTTTCCACTTTCCTTTGAATGTCTCCATTTCATCCTTCGGTTTTGAAACCAAACCTTAACTTGAGCATCGGTTAATCCCAAAGTAGCCGCTAATTGTCTTCTATCGGGTTTTGTAATATACTTTTGAAGTTGAAATCTTCTTTCTAAACCTTTCCGTTGAAGATTACTAAATACAGCTCTCGACCATGATCGTTTTCTCTTTCCGTTGTTTGTAGTTGGGTTTAAAATTGGTGTCGATGATGATGTGGTTGTCGGTAATGTTAATCGTACTCCTAAAATTAAAAAAAATAATTAAGATTTAATAAAAATAAATTGGAAGGGTTAATCGGTTGAGGTATATTTTTGGAAAATGGCTTGTATAAGTGTTACCGTCCTGTCTGTAAGGACATAAAAGTTTTGAATACATCTCCGGGTCCGATAGCCTGCTGGTTAAACGCTGCACATTTGTACAGGTAAATAAACATCAGCGGGAATGCCATCGTCCGCCTACCTCACCGCATGATGCCAATAAGATTTAACACTTCACGTGGGTTGCCCGTTTCCATCCTGCTGAGTTCTCATACCTCTTTTATAGAATATTTTTAATTTTTATCGATGTTATTTTTAATTTATTTATTTGTTTCTTTTTTGGTAAAAAATCCTGATTGATTTATTTAAAAATGATTTATTTACAAAAAATTATGAAACTAACCTAAAAATTAACACCTGTCAATATTTATGTCTTTACGTCAGTTTAAAAAATTCATTCATTTGAGCTAATTTACATATGTGCCAAATTTAAAAAATCATAGAAATTCCACCAAATTTAAAAAATCGTCCAGACTTTATTTATAAAGATTAAGGAATGATTTTTAGTTTAAATGAAACATAAAAGATTGTATTTTTATTTAAAAAAGTAAAATTTGTTCTAATTTTTATCAAAAAAATTAAAAAAATCTTTAAAGTTGTGAAAATTTTTTGACAGATAACTAACCTAAATTTAAAAAAATCAATCAACTTTAAAAAATCACCCAGACTTTATTTATAAAGATTAAGGAATAATTTTTGGTTTAAATGAAAGATAAAAGATTCTATTTTTAACTAAAAAAGATAAATTTGTTCTAATTTTTATCAAAAAAATTAAAAGAATTCTTAAAGTTAGCGAAAATTTTTGACACTTTAACCTAATTTTTTAAAAAAATTCAATCAATTTTAAAAAATCGCCCAGACTTTATTTATAAAGATTAAGGAATGATTTTTTCTTTAAATGAAAGATAAAAGATTCTATTTTTATTTAAAAAAGTAAAATTTGTTCCAATTTTTAACAAAAAACAAAAAAAAATTTTCAAGTTGGTAAAAAATTTTGACGTTTAACTAACCTCAATTTCTTAAAAATTTAATCAACTTTAAAAAATCGCCCAGGCTTTATTTATAAAGATTAAGGAATGATTTTTGGTTTAAATGAAAGACAAAAGATTCTATTTTTAACTAAAAAAGATAAATTTGTTCTAATTTTTATCAAAAAAATTAAAAAAAATCTTAAAGTTAGCGAAAATTTTTGACACTTTAACCTAATTTTTTAAAAAAATTCAATCAATTTTAAAAAATCGCCCAGACTTTATTTATAAAGATTAAGGAATGATTTTTGGTTTAAATGAAAGATAAAAGATTCTATTTTTATTTAAAAAAGTCAAATTTGTTCTAATTTTTATCAAAAAAATTAAAAAAATTTTTAAAGTTGAGAAAAATTTTTGACAGATAACTAACCTAAATTAAAAAAAATCAATCAACTTTAAAAAATCGCTCAGACTTTATTTATGAAGATTAAGGAATAATTTTTGATTTAAATGAAAGATAAAAGATTCTATTTTAAATTTAAAAAATCAGATTTGGTTTAATTTTTACCAAAAAAATTAAAAAAAATTTTAAAGTTGATAAAAATTTTTGGCTGTTAACTAACCCAACTTTTTTTAAAAATTCGACCAACTTTAAAAAATCACCCAGAATTTATTTATAAAGATTAAGGAATGATTTTTGATTTAAATTAAAGATAAAAGATTCTATTTTACATTAAAAAAGTCAGATTTGCTCTCATTTTAACCAAAAAAATTAAAAAAATTTTCAAGTTGAAAAATTTTTTTGACAGTTAACTAACTCAACTTTTTTAAAATTTCAACCAACTTTAAAGAATCGTCCAGACTTTATTTATGAAGATTAAGGAATGATTTTTGATTTAAATTAAAGATAAAAGATTCTATTTTAAATTAAAGAAATCAGATTTGGTTTAATTTTTACCAAAAAAATTAAAAAAATTTTTAAAGTTGAAACATTTTTTTGACAGTTAACTAACCCAACTTTTTTTAAAATTCGCCCAACTTTAAAAAATCACCCAGACTTTATTTATAAAGATTAAGGAATAATTTTTGGTTTAAATAAAAGATAAAAGATTGTATTTTTATTTAAAAAAGTCAAATTTGTTCTAATTTTTATCAAAAAAATTAAAAAATTTTTTAAAAGTTGAAACATTTTTTTGACAGTTAACTAACCCAACTTTTTTTAAATTTCGCCCAACTTTAAAAAATCGCCCAGACTTTATTTATAGAGATTAAGGAACAATTTGTGGTTTAAATGAAAGATAAATGATTCTATTTCGATGTAAAAAAGACAAATTTGCTCTAATTTTAACCAAAAAAATTAAAAAAAATTTTAAAGTTATTAAAAATTTTTGACCTTAATTAACCCTAAGCTTTTTAAAAATTTCGGTCAATTTTAAAAAAACGCCCAGACTTTATTTATGAACATTAAGGAATGATTTTTGGTTTAAATGAAAGATGAAAGATTCTATTTTAGAATAAAAAAGTCAAATATCTTCTAATTTTTACCAAAAAAATTAAAAAAAATTTTAAAGTTGGTGAAGATTTTTTTAACGATATTTTTGCCATAGATATGTGATTATATCTATTCGTACGTTTTTCTTAGTTTCCAACCAAAATTTTTCCACGTCCATTTTTATAAGTCTATGTACAAATATCTTACAATCGAATTTTATCAAATATAATTTAACCGAAAAATGCAATTAATCTTTTTAATATTTACTAATTTATGATAAAATCGCATTTTTTTTTAATTTTAAAAAAGAAAAAACATAAAAACTTTAAAAATATATTTTGATAAGATTCGTTCATTATGTTGCTATCTTCACATAAAAAGTCACTTTGACAGTTCGATTTTAATTGAACTGTCATTTGTGAGGTTGAAGTGTTAAATTTATTGATAAAATCTAAATTTATTTATTTGAAAAAGGATTTAAACATAATTTCCGAAGTTAAGGGTAATAATAACAATGTATTTTTTTTAAATTATCAATTAGTTGAAGTAAAAAATCTTTTATAAATTCATATTTTTGAAAATTAATTTTTGATTTTTGTGTTTATAGGTTAGGAAAGAGAAGAGATTGCTACTAAAGGTAGGAAAAATTATTTATTTTTGTTTTCTTAAAATCCATTCGATACTTTTTAACTAATACTATAATAAAATACTAAGCTCGTAAAAGTTAATAGAAGGATAGTTTCGGTACTTATTAGCAAAGCTATCGATTACATAGTGACACAAAATAGTTTGGCCGCTCGCTCGCGAGGGTAATTACCTCCTCGTTTCTCGTTTAAAACGCAACACGTTCCCGGTAGAATAGTTTACGGCCTAAACGATTCTTCTACGACCGTAAATATTTACGAGCGACGAATGAAGACGCGCATAACCGTCTTCCTCTCCACGAAACCCCTTTTGTTTACAAACATTTAATTGCCGGCAACCAGCGACATTTATGAGGGTTGAACGCGACTCCGGTTTTATATGTATTTACGCCCCGGTTTCGTAAACCGAACCGAGGGGGCCCCACAACCCGCTAACGTAAACAACGCCAGACACTTTGGTTTACACCAGTCGGGCCTAAGTGTTCCCGCTTGTGTATACAAGATTGTTAAGTGTTTATAGAATGTTAATAGACATGTATCTATATCGAGATAGAAAGAGAAGGAGAGGGAGAAAGATAAAGAAAAAAAGGTAAGAAAGTTTTTTTTTAGATTTTTTTTAAATAAAAAAATTTAATTTAACCACTTCGGTTATGTCGACTATAGTCGACGGCCACAGATGACCCCACACAGTCGACCGTCGAGTATAGTCGACGGGTCTGCAAGCGTACGGACGATAAAAGCCGGTTGTTGGCGGCGTTTCGCGGCCGATAGGTGCCGTACCGAAGTGGTAAAATAATTTAACCTATCGGCCGCGAAACGTCGTTAAGAACCGGCTTTCATCGTCTGTACGCTGACTCACCCGTCGACTATAGTCGACGCTCGGCTGTGTGGGGGGCATCTGTGGCCGTCGACTATAGTCGACGCTCGTACCGAAGTGGTTAATAAAAAAAAATTAATTTAATAAAAAATAAAATAAAATTAGAATTATAACATATAAAAAAAAAAATTATTTATGTCTTTTTTTTTAAGGACAACATATGGAAATAATATTAAGACCTCCTTCTTAGATTTTTTTTTTTGGTATTGAAGCATATACAAAATCTAATAAATTCGTGTATAAACAGTAGGAACGGATAAGCATATGAATACATCAACGTATGCATATGGCCCGCTTATGAGGCAGAACAGGCCCCATTCCTGATTGTTTATTGGTGTAAAAGACTCCTGACAGGATAGGATACATCCCGGGGCAGATAATTTAGGGCGTCGATAATGTTGAGGTCGCAACCGGTCTGTTTTCCGTCAGCTTAAAGGCGCGAGCGCATTTATTTGACGTGCGTTGCGAGCCGTATGCGCTCCCCGAGCCTTTTCCTCGGTTTATGTGTGTACTTACGATCTCTCTCTCTCCCTCTTTGCTTATCTGTTGCTATTAAAACCGGCTAATAATATTTATCGGCCGTCTTTAAGAGGGTAATTCACTTTAAGGATTAATTATTGTTTCTAATAGAGGGATTAAAGAGGTGGAATTAAATCTAATTTGGTTGTTGCATTTCGATCAGCTCCTCATTTTTGGGGTATAATTGGAACAAATTGGATGATTTTATTGAAAAGTAGACATTTTAATTTATCTCTTATAAAAATATTTTTTCTTAGTTTTTATAAATAAGCTCAGGACGATTTTTTAAAGTTGGTCGAAAATTTGAAAGTTAGGTTAAGTCGAAAATTGTTTTTTTTTTTGAGAATTTTTTAAATTTTTTTGATAATAGTTGGAACAAATTGGATGATTTTATTGAAAAGTAGACATTTTAATTTATCTCTTCTAAAAATATTTTTTCTTAGTTTTTATAAATAAGCTCAGGACGATTTTTCAAAGTTGGTTGAAAAGTTGAAGGTTAGATTCGATCGAAAATCAATGTTTTTGAAATTTTTTTTTTAATTTTTTTGATAATAGTTGGAACAAATTGGATGATTTTATTGAAAAATAGACATTTTAATTTATCTCTTTTAAAAATATTTTTTCTTAGTTTTTATAAATAAGCTCAAGACGATTTTTTAAAGTTGGTCGAAAATTTGAAAGTTAGGTTAAGTCGAAAATTTTTTTTTTTTGAGAATTTTTTAAAAATTTTTTGATAATAGTTGGAACAAATTGGATGATTTTATTGAAAAGTAGACATTTTAATTTATCTCTTCTAAAAATATTTTTTCTTAGTTTTTATAAATAAGCTCAGGACAATTTTTCAAAGTTGATCGAAAATTTGAAGGTTAGATTTGGTCGAAAATCAATGTTTTTGAGATTTTTTTTTAAATTTTTGTGGTATAATTGGAACAAATTGGATGATTTTATTGAAAAATAGACATTTTAGTTTATCTCTTTTAAAAATATTTTTTCTTAGTTTTTATAAATAAGCTCAGGACGATTTTTCAAAGTTGGTCGAAAATTTGAAAGTTAGGTTAAGTCGAAAATCGTTTTTTTTTGAGAATTTTTTTAATTTTTTTGATAATAGTTGGAACAAGTTGGATGATTTTATTGAAAAGTAGACATTTTAATTTATCTCTTTTAAAAATATTTTTTCTTAGTTTTTATAAATAAGCTCAAGACGATTTTTTAAAGTTGGTCGAAAATTTGAAAGTTAGGTTAAGTCGAAAATTTTTTTTTTTTTGAGAATTTTTTAAATTTTTTTGATAATAGTTGGAACAAATTGGATGATTTTATTGAAAAGTAGACATTTTAATTTATCTCTTTTAAAAATATTTTTTCTTAGTTTTTATAAATAAGCTCAGGACGATTTTTTAAAGTTGGTTGAAAATTTGAAGGTTAGATTCGGTCGAAAATCAATGTTTTTGAGATTTTTTTTTTAATTTTTGGGGTATAATTGTAACAAATTGGATGATTTTATTGAAAAGTAGACATTTTAATTCATCTTTTTTAAAAATATTTTTTCTTAGTTTTTATAAATAAGCTCAGGACGATTTTTTAAAGTTGGTTGAAAATTTGAAGGTTAGATTCGGTCGAAAATCAATGTTTTTGAGATTTTTTTTTAATTTTTGGGGTATAATTGGAACAAATTGGATGATTTTGTTGAAAAATAGACATTTTAGTTTATCTTTTCTAAAAATATTTTTTCTTAGTTTTTATAAATAAGCTCGGGACGATTTTTTAAAGTTGGTCGAAAATTTGAAAGTTAGGTTAAGTCGAAAATCATTTTTTTTTTGAGAATTTTTTTAATTTTTTTGATAATAGTTGGAACAAATTGGATGATTTTATTGAAAAGTAGACATTTTAATTTATCTTTTCTAAAAATATTTTTTCTTAGTTTTTATAAATAAGCTCAGGACGATTTTTTAAAGTTGGTCGAAAATTTGAAAGTTAGGTTAAGTCGAAAATCATTTTTTTTTTGAGAATTTTTTTAATTTTTTTGATAATAGTTGGAACAAATTGGATGATTTTATTGAAAAGTAGACATTTTAATTTATCTCTTTTAAAAATATGTTTTCTTAGTTTTTATAAATAAACTCAGGACGATTTTTCAAAGTTGGTCGAAAATTTGAAAGTTAGGTTAAGTCGAAAAAAAATTTTTTTTTTGAGAATTTTTTAAATTTTTTTGATAATAGTTGGAACAAATTGGATGATTTTATTGAAAAATAGGCATTTTAATTTATCTATCTTTAAATTATTTTTTCTCAATTTTTATAAATAAGTTCAGGACGATTTTTTAAAGTTGGTCGAAAATTTGAAAGTTAGGTTAAGTCGAAAATCGTTTTTTTTGAGAATTTTTTAAATTTTTTTGATAATGGTTGGAACAAATTGGATGATTTTATTGAAAAATAGACATTTTAATTTATCTCTTCTAAAAATATTTTTTCTTAGTTTTTATAAATAAGCTCAGGATGATTTTTTTAAGTTGGTCGAAAATTTGAAAGTTAAGTTCGATAAAAAAATTGATATTTTTGAGAATTTTTTAAATTTTTTTGACTACAGTTAGAATAAATCGGTCGATTTTAATGAAAACTAAACATTTTAGTTTATCTATCTTAAAATTATTATTTCTTAATTTTTATAAATAAGCTCAAGAAAATTTTTTAAATTTGATCGAAAATTTGAAAGTTAAGTTTGGTAAAAAGTTCAATGTTTTTTAATTCAAACTTAGAATTTAGATCAAAATCATTCGATATTTTAATTTTTTTTTTAATTTTTTGATGATACTTAGAATAAATCTAATAATTTTAATAAAAACTAGATATTTTAATCTACCCATCATTAAATTTATTTTTATTAATTTGCATAAATAATTTCGGATTTTTTAAAGTTAAGACATTCTTTAAGAATATTTAGAATAGAAAATTTTTTTTTGTATATTTAGTTGCCTAAGTACAAATGATTTAAACGAAGCCATCGCTCAAATCGCGGTTAATTTTAAAAGAACAATATATCGCGATTAACGTTCAAAGGGGAGGCACGCGTATAAAATAAATCTCCAAAATGATTTCCCGGAAAATGAGCGCGTTGCGTAACGCGGATCGGTCGTTAACGCCAGTTATAAATCCCGGGCGAAATACAAATGTTTACTCCCCGGGAACAATCTGAGGAAACGATACATCACCCAAAGTATCCTATTAAAAAGAAAAGACGAAGAAGAAAATTCCCGAATTACACGCGTTGTTTATCCGATTCAAACTTAATAACCCCGAGGACGACGTAAACGAAACGAATGCTCGCTCATAACAGTAAATTTTCTTCTTCTTCGCGGAGGGTTTTCCCTTTTCACGGTTCGACTCGGTTCGGAAATCAACACTTTTTTCCGACTGTCGACAGGTCGTTTCGGGGGCTTGGTTCGAACTATAACAATGCCAGAATTATGGTGCCAATTGGAAATTTGTAGTCGATGAAATCTACGGCTGTTTATTGTAACCTAACCGAGGAGATATTTCAGTCGTTTTCATCGGTTTTAAAATGGGCTGTGAGCAATCCTCGAAATAGCCGAGTGTTTATAAACACAATCGATGGGGAAACTATTTGTATTACTTCTTTGAATCGGATCTTCTTAACACGGGAGAAAACTCATCACTTTATAGGTTAAGTTTGGTTAAAAAAAAAAAAAAATAGTGTCTTTAAAAATTTTTTTAATTTTTTTGAGGTTAGTTAGAAGAAAATTGGGTGATTTTAACAAAAAGTAGATGTTTTAATTTATCTATTTTAAAAATATTTTTTCAAAATTTTTATAAATAAATTCAGGATTATTTTTTGAAATTGGTTGAAAATTTCTAGGTTAAGTTTGGTTAAAAATCAGTTTTTTTTTTGAGAATTTTTTTAATTTTTTTGATAATAGTTGGAAAAAATTGGATGATATTAGTAAAAAATAAACATTTTCATTTATCTATTTTAGAAATATTTTTTCTTAGTTTCTATAAATAAGTTCAGGATTATTTTTTTTTAAATGGTCAAAAATTTGATGGTTTGGTTTGGTAAAAAAATCGGCCTTTTTGAATTTTTTTTTTTAATTTTTTGGTTATAATTAGAACAAATCTGATGAATTTAATAAAAAATAGACATTTTAATTTATCTATTTTAAAAATATTTTTTCTCAGTTTTTATAAATAAGCTCTGGGCGATTTTTTAAAGTTGGTCGAAAATTTGAGGGTTAGATTCGGTCGAAAATCAATGTATTTGAAATTTTTTTTTTAATTTTTTTGGTTATAATTGGAACAAATTGAATGATTTTGTTGAAAAATAGATATTTTAATTTATCTATCTTTAAATTATTTTTCCTCAGTTTTTATAAATAAGTTCAGGACGATTTTTTAAAGTTAGTCGAAAATTTAAAGGTTAAGCTTGTTAAAAAAATCGATTTTTTTGAGAATTTTTTTAATTTTTTGGGTAATAATTGGAAAAAATTGGATGATTTTATTGTAAAGTAGACGTTTTAATTTATCTATCTTTAAATTATTTTTCCTCAGTTTTTATAAATAAGCTCAGGACGATTTTTTAAAGTTGGTCGAAAATTTAAAGGTTAAGTTTGTTAAAAAAATCGATTTTTTTGAGAATTTTTTTAAATTTTTGGGTAATAATTGGAAAAAATTGGATGATTTTATTGAAAAGTAGACGTTTTAATTTATCTATCTTAAAAATATTTTTTCTCAATTTTTTAAAAATAAGCTCTGGGCGATTTTTTAAAGTTGGTCGAAAATTTGAGGGTTAGATTCGGTCGAAAATCAATGTATTTGAAAATTTTTTTAAATTTTTTGGTTATAATTGGAGCAAATTTGATGATTTTATTGAAAAATAGACATTTTAATTTATCTATCTTAAAAATATTTTTTGTTGGTTTTTATAAATAAACTCAGAATGATTTTTTAGAGTTGGTTGGAAATTTAGAAGTTAAGTTTGGTAAAAAAATCGATGTCTTTGAGAATTTTTTTAAAGTTTTGGGTAATAATTGGAAAAAATTGGATGATTTTATTGAAAAGTAGACGTTTTAATTTATCTATCTTAAAAATATTTTTTCTCAATTTTTTAAAAATAAGCTCTGGGCGATTTTTTAAAGTTGGTCGAAAATTTGAGGGTTAGATTCGGTCGAAAATCAATGTATTTGAAAAATTTTTTTAATTTCTTGGTTATAATTGGAGCAAATTTGATGATTTTATTGAAAAATAGACATTTTAATTTATCTATCTTAAAAATATTTTTTGTTGGTTTTTATAAATAAACTCAGAATGATTTTTTAGAGTTGGTTGGAAATTTAGAAGTTAAGTTTGGTAAAAAAATCGATTTCTTTGAGAATTTTTTTAAAGTTTTGGGTAATAATTGGAAAAAATTGGATGATTTTATTGAAAAGTAGACGTTTTAATTTATCTATCTTAAAAATATTTTTTCTCAATTTTTAAAAATAACCTCAGGACGATGTTTTAAAGTTGGTCGAAAATTTGAAGGTTGGGTTCGGTCGAAAATCAATGTTTTTGAGAATTTTTTTAAATTTTTTAACCTAGGTTTGATGATGTTTTAAACGTCATCAAACGATTTAACCTCAAATTAATAACTTTTGACATTTTAAACGTCAACTTAACATATTACCATCAGTTTGACAACTTTTGACGTTTCAAACGTCATCAAACCAGTAAATTTCAAATTAATAATTTTTGGCAGTTTAAATGTCAACTTGACGTACAATCAGGTTGACAATTTTGACATTTTGAATATCATAATTTGACAACAATGTTTGACATTTTGTGTGTCATCAAATGATTTAACCTCAAACTAGTAATTTTTGACATTTTAAACGTCAACTTAACGTCAACTTTACTCTCGGATTGACAACTTTTGACATTTCAAAGGTCATCAAACGAGTTAATTTCAAGTTAATAATTTTTGACAGTTTAAATGTCAACTTGACGTATAGTCAGGTTGACAATTTTGAAATTTTGAACATCATAACTTGTTAACAATTTTCGACATTTTATATGTCATCAAATGATTTAACCTCAAATTAATAATTTTTGACATTTTAAACGTCAACTTAACATATTACCATCAGTTTGACAACTTTTGACGTTTCAAACGTCATCAAACGAGTTAACTTCAAGTTAATAATTTTTGACAGTTTAAATGTCAACTTGACGTGTGGTCAGGTTAACAATTTTGACATTTTGAATTTTATAACTTGTCAACAATTTTTGACATTTTGTGTGTCATCAAATCATTTAACCTCAAATTAATAATTTTTGACATTTTAAACGTCAACTTAACATATTACCATCAGTTTGACAACTTTTGACGTTTCAAACGTTATCAAACCAGTAAATTTCAAGTTAATAATTTTTGGCAATTTAAATGTCAACTTGACGTACAATCAGGTTGACAATTTTGACATTTTGAACATCATAACTTGACAACAATGTTTGACATTTTGTGTGTCATCAAATGATTTAACCTCAAATTAATAATTTTTGACATTTTAAACGTCAACTTAACAGATTATTGTCGGATTGACAACTTTTGACGTTTCAAACGTCATCAAACGAATTAATTTCAAGTTAATAATTTTTGACATTTTAAATGTCAACTTGACAATTTTGAAATTTTGAACATCATAGGCGTTTTCTGGCGATGCAGCGGTTTGAAAGCTTTTGAAATCTTTTTATTCTCGCGTCAAACCGTGACGTCACTGACGAAAACGCTTGAACCGTTTCAAAATGCTTTACGATCTCGGTTCAAAACTTTACACACACATGCGCACATTGAAAGATGAACATAACCTAATTTTTTAGTGAATTTAGTTTCTAATAAAATTGTAATACTCAAAATGCAATAAGCAGATGAAAATAAACTAGTCGACGTAGTAGTGGACGATATTCAGATAAAGGTCGACGAAATCTTTTCCCCAGATATAGGCAGATTATCAATAAAATTTTTATTACATTCAAGGCAATTAATCTTTTCTAACAGAGTTTTAAACGTAGCTCTCCCCATTTAGAATAATTGAAAAAGATCGTGCCGAAGGTACAAAGTTAACCATTCCTCATAATATCCTCTAATGCAAGGGGTGGGCAACCTCCGGCCCGTTGGCCAACTCCGGCCGATGTGAGAGTCTTATCCGGCCCGCGAGATCTTTAGAAAGAATAATAAATAATTTTTATTTAAACTCGAAAGTTTTTCACAGAAAGAAATGATCAAAGAAAGGTTTTTATAACTAATGCAGTAGAGAAGAAAAATGTCTTGTTGCTGCACTGGGATTCGAACCCAGATCTCTTTCTTTCCGGGTAGTTGTTATACCAAGGAAAGCAGAAGATCTAAAATGAACTTTATTTTTTATATAAAAAAACTTATAAGTAACAAAAATTTGCTAATTTTGTATTCCGGTCAGAGTAAGAAAAGTAAATCATAATCTGGTTCACACTACAAAAAGTTGCCCATCCCTGCTCTAATGGTTAAGTATTGAGTTTTTTATAATAAAATAGAAAAGTGTGGCATTTCTTCTCCATTATTCAACATTCATATTACCATTTCCCTGTTCGTATTAAAATTATTGTTAAACATAATACCGAAGTTCTGAGGTCCATTTTTGAAAATAATAGAAGTAAAAATTTGTAGGTTATGTAACGATTGTTGATAATCGAATGGTTCGAATGCGGTTTAAAAACACGCATTCGCGCGAGTGCACAAACTATGACGTAGCGTTTCAAACCGATTTGAATCCACGTTCGAAAGCGCTGCACGCCAGAAAACGCCTCATAACTTGTTAAGAATTTTTGACATTTTATGTCTCATCAAAGGATTTAACCTCAAATTAATATTTCTTGACATTTTAAACGTCAACTTAACATATTACCGTCAGGTTGACAACTTTTGACGTTTCAACCGTCATCAAACCAGTTAATTTCAAGTTAATAATTTTTGACAGTTTAAACGTCAACTTGATGTATTAATGTCAAGTTGACGTTTTTGACATTTGACATGTTATAATAACTTGTTAAAAATTTTTGACATTTTATCTGTCATCACACGCGTTAACTTCAAGTTACTAATTTTTGACATTTAAAACGTCAACTTGACAATTTTTAATATTTTAAACGTCATCAAACGATTTAACCTCAAATTAATAACTTTTGACATTTTATCAACTTAACATATCAACGTCAAAACGATAATTACCACATTAAAAGAGGTAAAAAAAGAGATAAAAATAATTTTAATGAGAAATCTTGTTGTGACTTCTCACAATTAAGTAAAGTACTCATTTACGATCAAACTAATTGCTTTTAACTATATTAGGAAAAGAGTAATCTTGACATTTACGCCACTGCTTAATTAATACGCGATTCATTTAGCGGTTAGATGATTTTTATTTACCTTTGTTGCTAATAAAAGGAAAAAAAAATGATTACGATTTAGACGTTTATAACAATTTAAACGTTTATTAAACGTCTTTATTGTTAAATAAAGACGTTTATAACAATGAAGACATTCAATTGATCTATCGATTAATTTTATAACCATTGGAAGTTTTCTCTTTTAAAATGTCACGGTTAAATTTATTTATAAAAAGCTTATTTTAACCGTACTTTATAAGAAATTCAAGTTTTAACATCGGTTTACCGAACCGATGTAAACTATTTATAGTAACTTAATTTCCCCCGTCTATCGATTAATCGAGACATCATCGGTTAGATTTATTTACACTCATCATATCCTTTACGATCGTAAACGGCGAAATTCCTCGATCCGTTTTATAGCTAGCTCACCACGTTTTCTCGCGTACCGAAAACCATTTCCTCTCTTCTCCGAGAATTCTCATTTATAAACTTTAAGCTTAAAGCCTCTCCTTGTTCATTTTATTAAAACTTTTCAAGACTCAAAAAACCAATCAAGCCTTAATTGATTCTTAGAAAAAAAAATAGTGTATTCAGTGTGGACGTTCGTTATAACCATTGGAAAAGAATATCTTCCGGCGATGATTTTCCAATTAGCGGTTAATCGTCGATTATTAAATTTGGTTTTGCGGTTAAACGGCGTTTGCACGTCGTTCGTATGCGGTTTTAAAACGACAATTAATACGGATAATGTGTCACGGCTGAGGGAATTGTTTTTAATCGAGTTGTTAAGAAACTTTACCACAGGTATTTTTCATTAGGGTGAAAAAAAAAATTTTTTTTTAATTGTTCTGAGCTTATTTATAAAAATTTAAAAAAATAATTTTAAAATATAGGGTGTTTATAAATGAATATCGGGGTTTTAACTCTTTATAATATTTATTACAAAAACCTTCCAGTTATAAATTATATGTCAAATGAAAAAGCAACTCAAACAGTTTTACTAAGAACCTTATAAATGTTCAATGTGACAACCATTTGTCACACGGCACACATCAACTCTATTGTTGAGTTCTTCCCAAACGTTGATAAGTGTGTATTTAGTAATTGTAGCAACAACTGCTTCCATACGATTTCTTAATTCAGGGAGGTCAACTGGTAGCAGAGGTGCGCACACACGATCCTTGATGAAGCCCCAAAGGTAAAAATCGCACGGTGTTAGTTAGGTCAGGAGATCGTGGAGGCCATGCATACATCGTTATGCCAGTGAAGTGGCGCACCATCTTGCTGGAAAATGAAGTACTCTGTCTCATTTTCTTCCAACTGAGGGTAAAGCCATTGCTCTAGTGTATCAAGGTAAGAAGTGCCAGTTACAGTAGGTTCACCAAAAAAGGAAGGCCCATAAATTTTTAGCCGGGATACGGCATAAAAAACATTCACTTTAGGGGAATCTTTTTGCATTTGTACAATCTCTAGCGGATGGTAGCAGAAACATTTCGCGCACGTGCACACTGATGCCAACAAATAAAATCGTTTGAGTCTTTCATTTGACATAATATTTATAACTATAAGTTTAATGTAATAAATATTATAAAGCGTTAAAACCCCGATATTCATTTATAAACACCCTGTATAAACTGTCAAAAATTAACTTGACATTCACACGTTTGGTGACGTTTAACCACTTCGGAACTGGCGCCTATCGGCCGCGAAACGTCGTCAACAACCGGCTTTCATTTGTGGCCGTCGTAAATAAATTGTGGCGTTTCAATAAATATTGAAAATAAGAATCTTTTCAAAATTTCGGAACAATCCGGGATAAAAAACCTAAATCCGGGACAAATATTGCTTCTAGAAAAATCCGGGACGAGAGGTAGAAATCCGGGACTGTCCCGGCCAATCCGGGACGTATGGTCACCTTATTAAAACATCAAAAATTGTTAACTAGAGATGAACGAATTATTCAAAATGTCAAAAATCAGCTTGAGATTAAGACGTCAAACTGATTTCTAAAATGTCAAAAAATTTTTATTTAAAGTTAAGATGTTACTATGATTTAAAACGTCAAAGCTTGTCAGCTTGACAATTTTCGATCAATCTGGCGTTTTAAATGTCAAAAATTGTTAACTCGACGTTGACAGGTTTGATGACGTTTAAAACGTCAACAATGTTAACCTGACATTAGTACGTCAAATTGACATTTAAAATATCGAAAATTGTCAACCTAACATTAATATGTCAAATTGACGTTTGAAATTTCAAAAATTATTAATTTGATGGTGTCATCTGTTCTAAATGATGTCTAAAAAGATGATGGTGTCATCTGTCAAAAGTATCAAATTATTTATTGATAAATCATGACATTAAACGATAATTTTCGGGTTATTAGTTAGAATTAATGTGTAAACGTCAAAATTTTGACGATTTGATGTCAATTGAAAGTGTAGTCAACCTAAATTAAAGATACCTTATTAATTTGATAATTTTTTAGAAGTGAAGTTAGCAATGTTTACTAACATATGTCAAAAGTGTCAATTTATTTTTTTAATAATCATTAATAATATATAACGTTAAAGATTATCAACTTGACATCGATATATCAATTTGACGTTTTAAATGTCAAACATTCATTTGACGTTGACAGGTTTGATGACGTTTAAAACGTTTTAACCTAACATTAATACGTCAAGTTGACGTTTAAAATATTAAAATTTTTTTGACGTTTAAAACGTCAAAGATTTTATTTTACGGTTAAGTTTCAATTTGACATTGACATTTGAAATTGACGTTTAGAGTGTAAATTTAACGTTAATGTAAATGTAAATGAATAGATTGGAATTTAAACACAGATTAATTCGGTTGTTAACTTTTAGTGAAAATCAAATAATCAAAAACTTTCGATTTCGAAGAGGGAAGCCGCTTTGATCTCGTTGAATGTATGCCAATAATTGTATAGGTTGGGTTTAAATTGACGTGACGGTATCATTTGTAAAATTCTCCCGTAGTAAGAGAGATTTCCATCAAATAAACGGAAGTCTAAAAATGTAAATAATTGCTTGGGAATGGATGCGATGTAATCGGTCTCCGTCGGAATATCGCGCAATAGATTAATGCGGTTCGAGCGTAACGTTTTTATTATTTTAAAATAATCGACGCGAACGTAAACAGTTAAAATCCTGGCGCGATAACGAAAGATTTAAAATTCGCTTTGATCTCGGCGGTGCGAGGTTTATTTACGTACGGGGATTATTTACACAATTACGCGTCGGTACGAGAATTTACTTTACGTTATTATTCGTGTATCGGAAGGCTGGTTGGGTTATACCGCCTTACAGACATAATAAGCCAAAACAGATTATTTTTCAACACGTTATTTTCGAAAATTTAACGCCGTAAATTTGCCGCGAACGACCGCGATGACGTGGAAAAAAAATAACCGATCGAAAATAACGAACGCCCTCGATTTCTCAGAGAAAGCTCTCTTTCTCTTCCTCTCTTTCTGCCTTCGACTTCTTCTGCCTTTAGTTTGTTTATTATCACGGTTAATTATTTACGTTGGGATTATTCTTTGATCGGATCTGGTTTTACCAAATCCAACGCAGATCCTTTAGAATAGTGATTCATACTGATTTGGGTAATCAAACAAATAAACCAACAATAAGTGTATAAATTTTACTAAAATTTTTTTTTAATTTTTTTTGGTAATATTTAAAATAAATTTCCCTTTTTAGATTTAAAATAGATACTTTAGTTTATCTACGGTAAAATTTTTTTTTCTTAATTTTTATAAATAAAGCCCCGAAGATTTTTTTAAATTACTCAAATTTTTAAGGTTAAGTCAAAAAATTTTGCCAACTTTAAGAATTTTTTTAATTTTTTTGGTAATAATTAGGATTAATTTGACTTTTTTAATTGAAAATAGAATCTTTTATCTTTCATTTAAACCAAAAATCATTCCTTAATCTTCATAAATAAAATCAGGGCGATTTTTTTAAAGTTGATCGAATTTTTAAAAAAGTTGGGTTAGTTAACTGTCAAAAAATTTTTATCGACTTTAAAAATTTTTTAAATTTTTTTGGTAAAAATTGGAACAAATTTGATTTTTTTAATCCGAAATAAAATCTTTTATCTTTCATTTAAACTAAAAATCATTCCTTAATCTTCATAAATAAAATCAGAGCGATTTTTTAAAATTGATCGAATTTTTAAAAAAGTTAGGTTAGTTAACTGTCAAAAATTTTTACCGACTTTAAAAATTCTTTTAATTTTTTTGGTAAAAATTGGAACAAATTTGACTTTTTTAAATCAAAATAGAATCTTGTATATTTCATTTAAAGAAAAAATTATTCCTTAATCTCTATAAATAAAGTCTGGGCGATTTTTTAAAATTGATCGAATTTTTAAAAAAGTTAGGTTAGTTAACTGTCAAAAATTTTTACGGACTTTAGAAATTTTTTTAATTTTTTTGGTAAAAATTGGAACAAATTTGATTTTTTTAATCCAAAATAGAATCTTTTATATTTCATTTAAAGAAAAAATTATTCCTTAATCTTTATAAATAAAGTCTGGGCGATTTTTTAAAATTGATCGAATTTTTAAAAAAGTTAGGTTAGTTAACTGTCAAAAATTTTTACCGACTTTAAAAATTTTTTTAATTTTTTTGGTAAAAATTGGAACAAATTTGATTTTTTTAATCCAAAATAGAATCTTTTATCTTTCATTTAAACCAAAAATCATTCCTTAATCTTCATAAATAAAATCAGGGCGATTTTTTTAAAGTTGATCGAATTTTTAAAAAAGTTGGGTTAGTTAATTCTCAAAAATTTTTACCGACTTTAAAATCTTTTTTAATTTTTTTGGTAAAAATTGGAACAAATTTGATTTTTTTTAATCCGAAATAAAATCTTTTATCTTTCATTTAAACTAAAAATCATTCCTTAATCTTCATAAATAAAATCAGAGCGATTTTTTAAAATTGATCGAATTTTTAAAAAAGTTAGGTTAGTTAACTGTCAAAAATTTTTACCGACTTTAAAAATTTTTTTAATTTTTTTGGTAAAAATTGGAACAAATTTGATTTTTTTAATCCAAAATAGAATCTTTTATCTTTCATTTAAACCAAAAATCATTCCTTAATCTTCATAAATAAAATCAGAGCGATTTTTTAAAATTGATCGAATTTTTAAAAAAGTTGGGTTAGTTAACTCTCAAAAATTTTTACCGACTTTAAAAATTTTTTTAATTTTTTTGGTAAAAATTGGAACAAATTTGACTTTTTTAAATCAAAATAGAATCTTGTATATTTCATTTAAAGAAAAAATTATTCCTTAATCTCTATAAATAAAGTCTGGGCGATTTTTTAAAATTGATCGAATTTTTAAAAAAGTTAGGTTAGTTAACTGTCAAAAATTTTTACGGACTTTAGAAATTTTTTTAATTTTTTTGGTAAAAATTGGAACAAATTTGATTTTTTTAATCCAAAATAGAATCTTTTATATTTCATTTAAAGAAAAAATTATTCCTTAATCTTTATAAATAAAGTCTGGGCGATTTTTTAAAATTGATCGAATTTTTAAAAAAGTTAGGTTAGTTAACTGTCAAAAATTTTTACCGACTTTAAAAATTTTTTTAATTTTTTTGGTAAAAATTGGAACAAATTTGGTTTTTTTAATCCAAAATAGAATCTTATATCTTTCATTTAAACTAAAAATCATTCCTTAATCTTCATAAATAAAATCAGAGCGATTTTTTTAAAGTTGATCGAATTTTTAAAAAAGTTGGGTTAGTTAACTGTCAAAAATTTTTACCGACTTTAAAAATTTTTTTAATTTTTTTGGTAAAAATTGGAACAAATTTGATTTTTTTAATCCGAAATAGAATCTTATATCTTTCATTTAGACTAAAAATCATTCCTTAATCTTCATAAATAAAATCAGAGCGATTTTTTTAAAGTTGATCGAATTTTTAAAAAAGTTGGGTTAGTTAACTGTCAAAAATTTTTACCGACTTTAAAAATTTTTTTAATTTTTTTGGTAAAAATTGGAACAAATTTGACTTTTTTAAATCAAAATAGAATCTTGTATATTTCATTTAAAGAAAAAATTATTCCTTAATCTCTATAAATAAAGTCTGGGCGATTTTTTAAAATTGATCGAATTTTTAAAAAAGTTAGGTTAGTTAACTGTCAAAAATTTTTACGGACTTTAGAAATTTTTTTAATTTTTTTGGTAAAAATTGGAACAAATTTGATTTTTTTAATCCAAAATAGAATCTTTTATATTTCATTTAAAGAAAAAATTATTCCTTAATCTTTATAAATAAAGTCTGGGCGATTTTTTAAAATTGATCGAATTTTTAAAAAAGTTAGGTTAGTTAACTGTCAAAAATTTTTACCGACTTTAAAAATTTTTTTAATTTTTTTGGTAAAAATTGGAACAAATTTGGTTTTTTTAATCCAAAATAGAATCTTATATCTTTCATTTAAACTAAAAATCATTCCTTAATCTTCATAAATAAAATCAGAGCGATTTTTTTAAAGTTGATCGAATTTTTAAAAAAGTTAGGTTAGTTAACTGTCAAAAATTTTTACCGACTTTAAAAATTTTTTTAATTTTTTTGGTAAAAATTGGAACAAATTTGATTTTTTTAATCCAAAATAGAATCTTTTATCTTTCATTTAAACCAAAAATCATTCCTTAATCTTCATAAATAAAATCAGGGCGATTTTTTAAAATTGATCGAATTTTTAAAAAAGTTGGGTTAGTTAACTGTCAAAAATTTTTACCGACTTTAAAAATTTTTTTAATTTTTTTGGTAAAAATTGGAACAAATCTGACTTTTTTAAATCAAAATAGAATCTTTTATATTTCATTTAAAGAAAAAATTATTCCTTAATCTTTATAAATAAAGTCTGGGCGATTTTTTAAAATTGATCGAATTTTTAAAAAAGTTAGGTTAGTTAACTGTCAAAAATTTTTACGGACTTTAAAAATTTTTTTAATTTTTTTGGTAAAAATTGGAACAAATTTGATTTTTTTAATCCAAAATAGAATCTTTTATCTTTCATTTAAACTAAAAATCATTCCTTAATCTTCATAAATAAAGTTAGAGCAATTTTTTAAAATTGATCGAATTTTTAAAAAAGTTAGGTTAGTTAACTGTCAAAAATTTTTATCAACTTTGAGATTTTTTTTTAATTTTTCGGTAAGATTTAGGAAAAATTTATCTTTTTAGTTATAAAATAGATGTTTTAATTTACTTTGGGTTAAATTTTTTTTTCTTAATTATTATAAATAAAGTCTCTATGATTTTTTTAAATTACCTTAAATTTTAAGGTTAAGATCTGTCAAAAAATCAGTTTCATTTAAAATTTTTTTTTTTTTTTTTTGGTAACAATTAGAACAAATTTGACCTTTTTAATTCAAAATAGAATCTTTTAAGTTCAATTTAAAATAAAAATCTTTTCTTAATTTTTATAAATAAATTCCCTGATATTTTTTAAAGATAGGTAACATGTTTTTTAAGTTAGGTTCGTTTAAAATTTTGTGTTTAAGATGAAAATTTTTGTTGTACTAACCTGGTCTTGTAGCAAAAGGCCTAATCGGTTGTACGGTATAAATACTGGAGGTTTGCGTGGCTCCGACCAATCCATGATGTCCCAGGTATCCGTTTCCAACGTGATCCGAACAAGTCGTACTGCCAGGACTTAAACTGCAACACCTAAACAGGGAAGTCACGCAATCCGAACACGGAACCGCGATCGTCGGTTGTGGTTTTGCTAAAGATGATTGGTGAAACTTGAACGTTTTCGTTTCCGTCGCCAGTAAACGTTCTATTCCAAATTTTAACTTGGATACCGGTTCTTTTTCCGGTTTTGTATTTAACGAATCTTCAGTTTCCATACGTTCCATTTCTCCTTCAAAAATAATTTACTTCAGTTAAACAGAAATTTATTGTTGTGTTTCAATTTGAAGAAAAATTTATGGATTTCAGTTTGAAACAATAAGATATTTTAATGTGATAAACAAATTGGGAGGAGATGTTCCTGGTGTTTACTTGTTAGAATAAGATCGCTTCCTTGATTGTTCGCACGTTATTGTAAACGGAAAGCCGGTTCCTGAAGACCAATCAACACGGTGTTAAACCAAAATGGGTTTTATCGGACTCGTTAGTCGTTTCCTTTTTTTAACATCTACTTTTGAACTTTTTTTTTATTTCAAACGTTTTTTTAAAGAATTTTCTAGAAATGCTTTGTAACTTTATTTCACTTACTAAATGACTTAAATGATAATTATTTTTTAAGTTGGCACTCTGAAATTTAACGATTAAGTTAAATTGAAAGAATAGTTAACATATTTCTTCTGATTAGAAGAAAAGTTGATACATTTTATTTAAAAAAATCACTAGATTTTGGAAAAATATCACTAGATTTGGAAAAATATCACTAGATTTGGAAAAAATCAGTAGATTTTGAAAACAGTTACTAAATTCGGAAACAAGTCGTTAGGTTTTGGAAAAATATTGCCAAATTTTGGAAAAATATTACTAGATTTTGCAAAAAAATTAAAAGATTTTGAAAAAAAATCACTAGATTTTGAAAAAGTTACTATATTTGGAAAAGAATCGCTAGATTTTGGAAACAGTTATTAGATTTGGAAAAGAATCATTAAGTTTTGGAAAAATATTGCTAATTTTTGCAAAAATTATCACTAGACTTTACAAAAAATTACTAGATTTTGGAAAAAGTTACTAGATTTGGAAAAGAATCACTAGATTTAGGAAACAGTTACTAAATTCGGAAACAAATCGTTAGGTTTTGGAAAAATATTGCTAAATTTTGGAAGAATTTTACTAGATTTTGCAAAAAAATTACCAGATTTTGAAAAAAAATCACTAGATTTTGAAAAAGTTACTAGATTTTGAAAAAGTTACTAGATTTTGAAAAAGTTACTAGATTTGGAAAAGAATCACTAGATTTTGGAAACAGTTATTAGATTTGGAAAAAAATCACTAGATTTTGGAAACAGTTATTAGATTTGGAAAAAAAATCACTAAGTTTTTGGAAAAATATTGCTAGTTTTTGTAAAAATTATCACTAGACTTTACAAAAAATCACTAGATTTTGGAAACAGTTATTAGATTTGGAAAAAAATCACTAAGTTTTGGAAAAATATTGCTAGTTTTTGCAAAAATTATCACTAGACTTTACAAAAAATCACTAGATTTTGAAAAAAGTTAGTAGATTTGGAAAAGAATCACTAGATTTTGGAAACAGTTATTAGATTTGGAAAAAAATCACTAAGTTTTTGGAAAAAATATTGCTAGTTTTTGTAAAAATTATCACTAGATTTTACAAAAAATCACTAGATTTTGGAAAAAGTTACTAGATTTGGAAAAGAATCACTAGATTTTGGAAACAGTTATTAGATTTGGAAAAAAATCACTAAGTTTTGGAAAAATATTGCTAGTTTTTGCAAAAATTATCACTAGATTTTACAAAAAATCACTAGATTTTGGGAAAAGTTACTAGATTTTGGGAAAAGGTACTAAATTTGGAAAAAAATCACTAAGTTTTGGAAAAATATTGCTAGTTTTTGCAAAAACTTTCACTAAATTTTACAAAAAATCACTAGATTTGGAAAAAATCACTAGATTTGGAAAAAATCACTAGATTTGGAAAAAAATCACTAGATTTTGTAAACAGTTACTAAATTTGGAAACAAATCACTAGATTTTACAAAAAAAATCACTAGATTTTGGAAAAATATTGCTAGTTTTTGCAAAAAATCACTATATTTTGAAAGAAGTTACTAGATTTGGAAAAAAATTACTAAATTTTGAAGAACAAGTTAATAGATTTAGCAAAAAATCCCTTGATTTTGAAAAAGGAACTAAATTTTTGAAAGAAAGTCACTAAGTTTTGAAAAAATTACTAAAAATGATTAACAAAGTATTTAAAAAATCATCAGGTAGATGAAAAGTTACTAGATATTCACTACATAAATAGAGAAGTTACTAAATTTCCACCAGTAAAAAGAAAAATTACTAGATTTAAAAGAATCACTATATTTTCAAAAAAGTCACCAAATTTTGGAAAAAAAGTCACAAAATTTTGGAAAAAAGTCACAAAATTTTGGAAAAAAGTATCTAGGTTTTAAAAAACGTTACTGGAAATGGTTAACAAAGTATTTAAAAAATCATTAAGTAGATGAAAAGTTACTAGATTTTCACTACATAAAAAGAGAAGTTACTAAATTTCCACCAGTAAAAAGAAAAATTACTAGATTTAAAAAACCTCACTATATTTCGAAAAAAGTCACTAAATGTTGGAAGAAAGTCTAGATTTTCAAAAACGTTACTGAAAATGGTTAACAAAGTACTAAATAAATCACTAAATGGATGAAAAGTTACTAGATTTTCACCAGCTAAAAAGAAAAGTTACTAAATTTTTATTAGTGAGAAAAAAAATTCACTAGATTTTGGAAAAACTCACTAAATTTTGAAAAAAGTCGCTAAATTTTAAAAATATCACTAGATTTAAAAAAAGTTACTAGAAATAGTTAGTAAGGTATTAAAAAAATTACCTGGCGAATTAAAAGTTACTAGATTTTCACTAGTTAAAAAGAAAAGTTACTAGATTTTGATTAGTGACAAGAAAAATAACTATTTTAGAAAAACTCACTAGATTTTGAGAAAAGTCACTAAATTTTGAAGAAAAGTCAGTAAATTTTAAAGAAAAGTTACTGGATTTTGAAAAAAAACACTAGATTTTGAAAAAAAAGTTGCTAAAATGGTCAACAAAGTATTGAAAAAGTCTCCAAATTAATTAAAAGTTAGTAGATCTTCACCAACTAGAAAGAAAAGTTACTAGATTTCGACTAGTGGGAAGAAAAATTACTATATTTTGAAAAAAATTCACTAAATTTTGAAAAAATTCACTAAATTTTGAAAAAATTCACTGGATTTTGAAAAAAAAACACTTATTTTGAAAAAATTCACTACATTTTTAAAAAAGTCACTAGATTTTGAAAAAAGTCATTAGATTTTAAAAAAATAATCACTCGATTTCCAGCGGTTGGAAAAAGAAGCTGCTAGATTTCCATTTTTTTAAAAGAAAATACGATAAGACTTTTTTAAATTTAGAAAAATTCCTTAGATTTTGAAAAAAGTAACTAAATTTGTTAGATTTTTGAAAAAATATCATTACAATCATCAATAAATTGTTTAAAAAGTCACCAAATGAATTAAAAATTACTAAATTTTCACTAATTAGAAAAAAAGATACTCCATTAATGCGAAATTTGAGAAAAGTTGATGAAAAAAGTTACTAGATTTTTGAAAAACTTACTAGATTTTGGAAATAGTAACTAAAAATTAAGTTGTAACTTATTTCATTGTGCGACAAAGATAAAGTGTCAAAGAAGTAATATAATCGAAAACCAACCTTCCTATCAACATTAAATTGACACAATTTGTTTTCTTAAGCTCTTCAAAGCTCCCAACTATCTAAATTTATTTACCCACTCACACGCACTCTTTATCCCCTCATCCTTTACACCTTTTATTTACCCAAAGACCCATTTACTCTTCAGACAAACTACCTATCACTTTACAAACTTACTTTGATCACTTGCTTTCAAAGCTCAAATCCTTTCCGACGTCTTATTATTCCTTAACTTAACTTTCACATCAATTAAAAAAATCAAATTGTCAATATATCACTAGTAATTTTAAATTAACACATTTTATGAGATTTTTCCGAAATTGAAATAAATTTTTTTTAAGTAATGTTTTGAGTGATGTTTCGGAATCGCGTACTAATAGCGCACTAATCGGTTCTGGTTAAATGGGGGGCACACGCGCGTCTTTGCCGCGCCGATGTCGGTAGGAGGAGCGACCGTTTCGGACGGTTTTTCCCATTGGCGTAGGTTCCCGGGGGCCCCGGGAGGCGTTACGATGGCGTGCGTGCGTGCCCCGGCGCGATTACTTACGTTTAATTAATTGCCGAAGAGCCGGCAAATCGCCCGGGAAACGGCGCTAAAGTCTTCGCGCCCCCCGTATTTAATTTGCTGTTATTACCCAGACGTACTTACCTTTTCTACCTTACCGTCTGTCGTGTCGTGTCGTTTGATCGAACCGTTCGTTCGGAGGCTGCTTATGGGAAATGTCTGGTGTTCGATTTCTTTACGCGTTTACGATCTTTAAACGAAACACAACCTTATAGATCTTTTATGGATTTTTAATTCTTAAAAAAATTTTTTTTGGAAAAGATTATTTTGAAAGTTACTTTGTGTTGAATTAAAAAAAAAAAAAAATGTGGTATGGGAAAATTTTTTTTCTAAATGAAATTTGAAAGAATCTAGTTTTAATAAAAAAAGACTGATTTTTTCTAAGCGTTATCAAAAAAATTAAAAAAAAATTTTAAAGTTGGTAAAAAATTTTTCACATTTCTAACCCACTTTTAAAAAAGTCGATCAATTTTAAAAATTCGTCAAAAATTCATTTTTAAAGATTTTGATTTGATTCTTTTTTTAAATGAAACTTAAAACATTCTAATTTTAATTAAAAAAGACTGTTTTATTCTAAGTGTTATAAAAAAATTAAAAACAATTTTAAAATTGGTAAAAAGTTTTTGACATTTCTAACGTTATTTAAAAAAATCGAACAACTTTAAAAATTCATCAAAAATTCATTTTTAAAGATTTTGATTTGATTCTTTTTCTAAATGAAACTTAAAACATTCTAGTTTTAACCAAAAAAGACCGTTTTATTCTAAATGTTGTTAAAAAAATTTAAAAAAATTTTCAAATTGGTAAAAAGTTTTTGACATTCCTAACCTTATTTAAAAAAAACGAACAACTTTAAAAATTCATCAAAAATTCATTTTTAAAGATTTTGATTTGATTCTTTTTCTAAATGAAACTTAAAACATTCTAGTTTTAACCAAAAAAGACCGTTTTATTCTAAATGTTGTTAAAAAAATTAAAAAAAATTTTCAAGTTGGTAAAAAGTTTTTGACATTCCTAACCTTATTTAAAAAAACGAACAACTTTAAAAATTCATCAAAAATTCATTTTTAAAGATTTTGATTTGATTCTTTTTCTAAATGAAACTTAAAACATTCTAGTTTTAACCAAAAAAGACCGTTTTATTCTAAATGTTGTTAAAAAAATTAAAAAAAAATTTTCAAATTGGTAAAAAGTTTTTGACATTCCTAACCTTATTTAAAAAAACGAACAACTTTAAAAATTCATCAAAAATTCATTTTTAAAGATTTTGATTTGATTCTTTTTCTAAATGAAACTTAAAACATTCTAGTTTTAACCAAAAAAGACCGTTTTATTCTAAATGTTGTTAAAAAAATTAAAAAAAAATTTTCAAATTGGTAAAAAGTTTTTGACATTCCTAACCTTATTTAAAAAAACGAACAACTTTAAAAATTCATCAAAAATTCATTTTTAAAGATTTTGATTTGATTCTTTTTCTAAATGAAACTTAAAACATTCTAGTTTTAACCAAAAAAGACCGTTTTATTCTAAATGTTGTTAAAAAAATTAAAAAAAAATTTTCAAATTGGTAAAAAGTTTTTGACATTCCTAACCTTATTTAAAAAAACGAACAACTTTAAAAATTCATCAAAAATTCATTTTTAAAGATTTTGATTTGATTCTTTTTCTAAATGAAACTTAAAACATTCTAGTTTTAACCAAAAAAGACCGTTTTATTCTAAATGTTGTTAAAAAAATTAAAAAAAAATTTCAAATTGGTAAAAAGTTTTTGACATTCCTAACCTTATTTAAAAAAATCGAACAACTTTAAAAATTCATCAAAAATTCATTTTTAAAGATTTTGATTTGATTCTTTTTCGAAATGAAACTTAAAAGATTTTAGTTTTAATCAAAAAAGACTGATTTGTTCTAAATGTTGTCAAAAAAATTAAAAAAAATTTTAAAATTGGTAAAAAGTTTTTGACATTTCTAACGTTATTTAAAAAAATCGAACAACTTTAAAAATTCATCAAAAATTCATTTTTAAAGATTTTGATTTGATTCTTTTTCTAAATGAAACTTAAAACATTCTAGTTTTAACCAAAACAGACCGTTTTATTCTAAATGTTGTTAAAAAAATTAAAAAAAAATTTTCAAATTGGTAAAAAGTTTTTGACATTCCTAACCTTATTTAAAAAAACGAACAACTTTAAAAATTCATCAAAAATTCATTTTTAAAGATTTTGATTTGATTCTTTTTCTAAATGAAACTTAAAACATTCTAGTTTTAACCAAAAAAGACCGTTTTATTCTAAATGTTGTTAAAAAAATTAAAAAAAAATTTTCAAATTGGTAAAAAGTTTTTGACATTCCTAACCTTATTTAAAAAAATCGAACAACTTTAAAAATTCATCAAAAATGTATTTTTAAAGATTTTGATTTGATTTTTTTTCTAAATGAAACCTAAAACATTCTAATTTTAATTAAAGAAGATTGTTTTATTCCAAATGGTGTCAAAAAAATTTAAAAAATTTTCAAAGTTGGTAAAAATTTTTTTAGGTTAGAAAATTTACAATTTTTTAAAAAATTCATCAAAAATTCATTTTTAAAGATTTTGATTTGATTCTTTTTCGAAATGAAACTTAAAAGATTTTAGTTTTAATCAAAAAAGACTGATTTGTTCTAAATGTTGTCAAAAAAATTAAAAAAAATTTTAAAATTGGTAAAAAAATTTTGACAATTCTAACCTAATTTTAAAAAAGTCGACCAATTTTAAAAATTCGCCAAAAATTCATTTTTAAGGATTTTGATTTGATTCTTTTT
The DNA here is from genome assembly GCA_036711955.1 of Digitonthophagus gazella. NCBI lineage: Eukaryota > Metazoa > Arthropoda > Insecta > Coleoptera > Scarabaeidae > Digitonthophagus > Digitonthophagus gazella. The sequence goes on along the minus strand of JASCIT010000002.1, from coordinate 1,453,421 downwards.
CTAAATGAAACTTAAAATTTGAAAGATTCTAGTTTTAATCAAAAAAGGCCGATTTCTACTAAGTGTTGTCAAAAAAATTTAAAAAAATTTTAAGTTTGGTAAAAAATTTTTGAGTTCTTAGGGTATGTTCTAAAACTGAAATTTTCTTTGGATTACATTAAAATTTAACATTTAGAAGTTACAATTTTTTTACATATAACTGGTTAAAATTCCATTGGTAAAGATTCGGCTTGAAACTTGGCTATCAGGGGTGGACAAACTTTGTTGAGAGGTGATTCAAGGGTAAAACCGTGATTTTTGAAATAGAATTCAAAGGTGTGAACAAATCTTCGACTTTTTGAACAAAATTTGGGAGTAGGTAAACCTAATAGAAAGATTTCTGGGGTGGAAAAGCTTATATGTATAGATATCTGATTTGGATATCAAACCCAAAAAAATCAGAACCCTCTTTCGATTTTTCATGCGGAATTTAGAAGTGGAAAAACCTTCAATTTTTCGAAGAAAATTCGGAAGTGAATTAGAAAGACTTTTTTGGGGTGGTCAAGCTTCATATAGAGATCCGATTCAGGGGAGGATAAACCCCCGATTTTTCGAATAAAATTTGGATGTCGACAAATCTTTGATTTTTCAAACGGAATTCAGAGGTGAACAAACTTCAATTTTTTGAACAAAATTTGGGAATGGGCAAACCTCATAGAAAAACTTTTTTGGATTGAGCAAGCCTCATATAGAGATCTGATTAAGGGGAGAACAAACCCTCAATTTTTTAAATAAATTTTGGGTGTAGACAAACCTTTGATTTTTCAAACGGAATTCAGAGGTAAACTTTCGATTTAAAAACTACTAAATTTCCACCGAATTTTTTGACTGGTTATGTCATTTCGTCAATTTTTAAGGTTAAAGTAAGTAAAATTGTGACGTTTTAAATGTCAATATTTTGACGTTTTAAAATGTCAAGTTAATACGTTACTAACTTCACTATCATGTCTTTGGAGTTTTAACTATGTTGAATTAGAACACAATAAATTACCTTATTTAACACGTTGAGTGTCATGTCAGTTATCGATGACTGACACCGAGCTTTCCTTTCCGTTCAGGCCGCGTCAGTCATCAGTGACTGATACAACTTTTCGTTCAGGTCGAGAATGACTGACAGCGGACTGATTGGTAAGTCGTTATAAACCCGCGTGGCACTCAACGTGTTAATCATTCTTTTGTACTTGTTGAAGAATGGATTGACTCAGTTTTGATCTTGCTTGTATTCTATCTACCTTTTAGACTTCAAATGAAAAAAAAATCTTTGAGATGAGACATTTTTCTTTTCTCGTTCGATTTTCTTTACATGTTTTATTTGTTAAATAAGATTTTGATTGAAACTCGTAAATTAGGATCTATCTACATAACACTACAAGACGTCAACACGACATTTTCTTCTCGAGATTTCCTCCATGTATTCTTAGGAAAATATCCAGACGTTGCTATACAACATCCATTCAAAATTATATGCTGGTAAGGAAAATGATATATCGTCTAAAAGTCATGTTAATATCCTATAGTGTCTTGAGGATAAATCCTTAGTTTAATGTGTAGATTAACATTGATGAGTTGATTAACATTTTTTGTGCCGTAGAACTATTAAATAGAATATGAAGTTATTAATTATTAAATAAGTAAACTAAAATTCTCAAATTTGACATTTAACTGTCAAATTTGACATTTCATTAATAATTAAAATGTCAATTTTGACAGTTAAACGTCACTTTTGATGTTTAAAACGTCAAATTTTATCGGTAATTATCAAATTTTATAATTAACCGTTAAATCTAACATTAAAATTCTCAAATTTGACATTTAATTATCAAATTTGACATTTCATTAATAATTAAAATGTCAATTTTGACAGTTAAACGTCACTTTTGATGTTTAAAACGTCAAATTTTATCGGTAATCATGAAATTTTATAATTAACCGTCAAATCTAACATTAAAATTCTCAAATTTGACATTTAATTATCAAATTTGACATTTCATTAATAATTAAAATGTCAATTTTGACAGTTAAACGTCACTTTTGATATTTAAAACGTCAAATTTTATCGGTAATCATGAAATTTTATAATTAACCGTTAAATCTAACATTAAAACACTCAAATTTGACATTTCATTAATAATTAAAATGTCAATTTTGACAGTTAAACGTCACTTTTGATATTTAAAACGTCAAATTTTATCGGTAATCATGAAATTTTATAATTAACCGTTAAATCTAACATTAAAACACTCAAATTTGACATTTCATTAATAATTAAAATGTCAATTTTGACAGTTAAACGTCACTTTTGATATTTAAAACGTCAAATTTTACCGGTAATCATGAAATTTTATAGTTAACCGTCAAATCTAACATTAAAATTTTCAAATTTGACATTTAACTATCAAATTTGACATTTCATTAATAATTAAAATGTCAATTTTGACAGTTAAACGTCACTTTTGATGTTTAAAACGTCAAATTTTACCGGTAATCATGAAATTTTACAGTTAACCGTCAAATCTAACATTAAAATTCTCAAATTTGACATTTAATTATTAAATTTGACATTTCATTAATAATTAAAATGTCAATTTTGACAGTTAAACGTCACTTTTGATGTTTAAAACGTCAAATTTTACCGGTAATCATGAAATTTTATAGTTAACCGTCAACTCTAACATTAAAATTCTCAAATTTCACATTTAATTATCAAATTTGACATTTCATTAATAATTAGAATGTCAATTTTGACAGTTAAACGTCACTTTTGATGTTTAAAACGTCAAATTTTACCGGTAATCATGAAATTTTACAGTTAACCGTCAAATCTAACATTAAAATTCTCAAATTTGACATTTAATTATTAAATTTGACATTTCATTAATAATTAAAATGTCAATTTTGACAGTTAAACGTCACTTTTGATATTTAAAACGTCAAATTTTATCGGTAATCATGAAATTTTATAGTTAACCGTCAAATCTAACATTAAAATTCTCAAATTTCACATTTAATTATCAAATTTGACATTTCATTAATAATTAAAATGTCAATTTTGACAGTTAAACGTCACTTTTGATGTTTAAAACGTCAAATTTTACCGGTAATCATGAAATTTTATAGTTAACCGTCAAATCTAACATTAAAATTTTCAAATTTGACATTTAATTATCAAATTTGACATTTCATTAATAATTAAAATGTCAATTTTGACAGTTAAACGTCACTTTTGATGTTTAAAACGTCAAATTTTATCGGTAATTATCAAATTTTATAATTAACCGTTAAATCTAACATTAAAATTCTCAAATTTGACATTTAATTATCAAATTTGACATTTCATTAATAATTAAAATGTCAATTTTGACAGTTAAACGTCACTTTTGACGTTTAAAACGTCAAATTTTATCGGAAATCATGAAATTTTATAGTTAACCGTCAAATCTAACATTAAAATTCTCAAATTTGACATTTGATTATCGAATTTGACATTTCATTAATAATTAAAATGTCAATTTTGACAGTTAAAGGTCACTTTTGATGTTTAAAACGTCAAATTTTATCGGTAATTATCAAATTTTACATTTAACAGTTAAATCTAACATTAAAATTCTCAAATTTGACATTTAGTTATCAAATTTGACATTTCATTAATAATTAAAATGTCAATTTTGACAGTTAAACGTCACTTTTGATGTTTGAAACGTCAAATTTTATCGGTAATCATGAAATTTTATAGTTAACCGTCAAATCTAACATTAAAATTCTCAAATTTGACATTTGATTATCGAATTTGACATTTCATTAATAATTAAAATGTCAATTTTGACAGTTAAAGGTCACTTTTGATGTTTAAAACGTCAAATTTTATCGGTAATTATCAAATTTTACATTTAACAGTTAAATCTAACATTAAAATTCTCAAATTTGACATTTAGTTATCAAATTTGACATTTCATTAATAATTAAAATGTCAATTTTGACAGTTAAACGTCACTTTTGATGTTTAAAACGTCAAATTTTATCGGAAATCATGAAATTTTATAGTTAACCGTTAAATCTAACATTAAAACACTCAAATTTGACATTTAAACGTCAAATTTGACGTTTCATTAATAATTAAAATGTCAATTTTGACAGTTAAACGTCACTTTTGACGTCTAAAACGTCAAATTTTATCAGTGACCATCAAATTTTACAATTAACTGTGAAATGTAACATTAAAACACTCAAATTTGACACTTGAACGTCAAATTTGACATTTCATTAATAATTAAAATGTCAATCTTGACAGTTAAACGTCACTTTTGACACACCATTACCTTTTTTTTACGTCAACACCTTTATTTTTATGTAATTTTTCTTAAGTTAATTTAGGTTGGATTTCATAAACATAACTTTTCAAAATTATTTAAATCAATTATCCTTATAATCTTCTTATTACCCCCTAATTGAAAGATCTTCACCTGAGTATTTCCCCTCCAACCGAAATATAAATTGAAATCGTCTCGGTTTAACGGTCTCGTTGATTTATAGACGTCGGTGGGTTCTAAACACGACTAAATAGATTTTCCCAATCGCGATGAGAAATGAGGCGGTTGTGTCGGTACACGAAAATCTCCCCGAAATCGCGACGGGCAGCGAGAAAAGAAAAGAAGAAGGAGAAGAAGAAGAAGAAGGAAAAGAAGAAGAGAGTCCGGTCCATCGAGCAATAATAACGATAAATAAAAAATACGGGGCGATTAGCAAACAGACGCCTTTTCAACGGAGGAGCTGGTTTCGGAACGCAGCCCCGAAGACTACAGGTAATACTATTAAAGGTGAGGTGTGCCAGCGGGAAGCCCGGGACGCCCCGTCGCGAGAATTACTGCCCGAATGAATAACTATATACTTTATTACATACTAATAACATGGGCACATTAGCCCCGCAGCCACGGACATCGGCATTCATCACGACAACGGTCCGAGTTGGAAGAGACCTCCGCATCGGATCCTTCCACTCTTCCTTCGACCAAACGTCTCCGTCTTCGGCTTGTCGATGTGTAAATTTTCAATTGTACCATACTACGCATCGGCGACGTGTTTTCCCTCTTTAACCCCCTCCTCCTTATTATTACTTTACGAGAATGGCTTTTCTGACCGTTTCGAACGAGGCGATTCGCTTTACGGCCTGACGTTTTTAAGTGCTCTCGACGAGGAGAAGCTCGGGGCTTTTGCATGCTCGTTTTCAGTAGCCGCTTTGACGGGCTTTAAAGATCCTTTCGGGTCGTAAACGATGTCTTATGAGAACCTCTTATGTATTCTCAAGACATGTACCTTATTGTCTATTCAATAAGCGATTATTGTAAGATGGATTTATCTTTAAATTTTTAATTTGTTTATCGTTTTCTTTAAAATATTTTACTTTTTTTAGTCGTTTGAATAATGTTTATGTCTGGTTTTTTAACAAATATTTTTTTTTATTATTTGATTTTTTGACAAATATTTTTTATTTAAAAAGGTTTTTATATTTGTCTTAATTTTCGAAAAAAATCACTTCCGGTTTTACCGGAAATAGATGATAACTTCATTTTTTTAAGAAATTTCTAACATTTTCCGTTTTAATTTAATGAATATTACAGCTTTAAATACTTTTTATTTGAAAAAATGTTTATATCTGTCTTAATTTTCGAAAAAAATCACTTCCGGTTTTACCGGAAATAGATGATAACTTCATTTTTTAAAGAAATTTCTAACATTTTCTTTTTTAATTTAATAAATATTACAATTTTAAGTACTCTTTACTTTAAAAAGTTTTTATATCTTTTAATTTTGGAGGAAAATCACTTCCGGTTTAACCGGAAATAGATCATAACCTCATTTTTTAAAGAAATTCCTAACATTTTCTTTTTTAATTTGGTAGGTGTTGCAATTCTAAATAATATTTACTTGAAAAAATGTTTATTTTTGAACAAATTTTCAAAATATGAGTGATTTTGTAACAGATCTTAATCTTAAAAATTAGGGAACTTAAAAAAAATCGTTGAGACTTTATTAATGAAAATCAAGAAAAAAATTTTTAACCTAAGATAAATTAAAACATCTATTTTATGACTAAAAAGGCAAATTTTTTATAACTATTACCAAAAAAATTAAAAAAAATTTTAAAATGAGAGCGATTTTTTGATAGATTTTAAACTTAAACATTGGGGAATTTAAAAAAAATCATTGAGGCTTCATTTATGAAAATCAAGAAAAAATTTTTTAATCCAAAATAAATTAAAACATCTATTTTATGACTAAAAAGGCAATTTTTTTATAACTATTACCAAAAAAATTAAAAAAAATTTTAAAATGAGAGCGATTTTTTGACAGATCTTAACCTTAAAAATTGGGGAATTTAAAAAAATCATTGAGACTTTATTAATAAAAATCAAGAAAAAAATTTTTAACCTAAGATAAATTAAAACATCTATTTTATGACTAAAAATGCAAATTTTTTATAACTATTACCAAAAAAATTAAAAAGTTTTAAAATGAGAGCGATTTTGTGACAGATCTTAACCTTAAAAATTGGGGAATTTAAAAAAAATCATTGAGACTTTATTTATGAAAATCAAGAAAAAATTTTTTAATCCAAGATAAATTAAAACATCTATTTTATGACTAAAAAGGCAAATTTTTTATAACTATTACCAAAAAAATTAAAAAAAATTTTAAAATGAGAGCAATTTTTTTACAGATTTTAACTTTAAAAATTAGGGAATTTAAAAAAAATCATTGAGACTTTATTTATGAAAATCAAGAAAAAATTTTTTAACCTAAGATAAATTAAAACATCTATTTTATGACTAAAAAGGCAAATTTTTTATAACTATTACCAAAAAAATTAAAAAAAATTTTTAAATGAGAGCGATTTTTTGACAGATCTTAACCTTAAAAATTGGGGAACTTAAAAAAAATCATTGAGACTTTATTTATGAAAATCATGAAAAAATTTTTTAACCTAAGATAAATTAAAACATCTATTTTATGACTAAAAATGCAAATTTTTTATAACTTTTACCAAAAAAATTAAAAAAAAATTTAAAATGAGAGCGATTTTTTGACAGATCTTAACCTTAAAAATTGGGGAATTTAAAAAAAATCATTGAGACTTTATTTATGAAAATTAAGAAAAAATTTTTTAATCCAAGATAAATTAAAACATCTATTTTATGACTAAAAAGGCAGATTTTTTATAACTATTACCAAAAAAATTAAAAAAAATTTTGAAATGAGAGCGATTTTTTGACAGATCTTAACCTTAAAAATTGGGGAATTTAAAAAAAATCATTGAGACTTTATTTATGAAAATCAAGAAAAAATTTTTTAACCTAAGATAAATTAAAACATCTATTTTATGATTAAAAAGGCAAATTTTTTATAACTATTACCAAAAAAATTAAAAAAAAATTTTAAATGAGAGCGATTTTTTGACAGATTTTAACCTTAAAAATTAGGGAATTTAAAAAAAATCATTGAGACTTTATTTATGAAAATCAAGAAAAAAATTTTTAACCTAAGATAAATTAAAACATCTATTTTATGACTAAAAAGGCAAATTTTTTATAACTATTACCAAAAAAATTTAAAAAAATTTTTAAATGAGAGCGATTTTTTGACAGATTTTAACCTTAAAAATTAGGGAATTTAAAAAAAATCATTGAGACTTTATTTATGAAAATTAAGAAAAAAAATTTTAACCTAAGATAAATTAAAACATCTATTTTATGACTAAAAAGGCAAATTTTTTATAACTTTTACCAAAAAAATTAGAAAAATTCTTAAAATGAGAGTGATTTTTTAATCGAATTTGACCTTAAAAATAGGGCTTACTTTAAAAAAAAATTTAAAAACTTTTATGGGAAATCAATATTTATAAGAAATTCTATGGAAATAAATATTTTTTCTTTTTTAATTAAACCCATGTTGGCGTATATTAAGATAAACCTTCTGTCTACACATTGTATAATGACGATAATAACAACGTTTAGTGAAAGCTGACGTTTGCGGTTACGATCGAACCCGACCCGATCGTCCATAAAATAAAAAACGGCATATAAACGTTATTCCTTGTGTAATCGAACCGTGAGCAATAAAAAAACCCCGACGATAAAGTTTCTAATCGATTTTTTAAGCGGCTCGACGGCCGTCGATAATTGAAAATCAATCAATCGAACGATTTCAACATCCAATGTAAATTTATAACTTTGATATTTGCGGTACAGCATGTTTTAAACAATCTTCTAATGAAATTAAAAAAAAAAACTTTTTATTTTTTTATGTATTATTTTATTTTAATTTTTAATGGGTTTAAAAATGATTTATGATTTTTATTTATGTTGAGAAAAACGAAGATATTCACTGGTGTTTGTTGATAAAAATCCGACAAGTAAAAAAAAAAGTTTAATAAAAAATAAAAACGGTTGGAAAACGGCAAAGGTCGTAAATCGTGAGACGTTTTAAGCGCAAGTTCTTGCGCGAAAGCTCGCGCTCGTTCCCGTGAAGAGAGGAAGCCCCGAAGAAAAAGTGTTCGGGGAGGCTCGCGAAGGACCGTGTAACGAGCGGCTTAAGTCGTATAAATCAATATTATAATAAATCCCGCATAAATCGGGAATTAATCTTGCCCGAAACCAAGCGGACCGCGTGTGTGGTCCACGAATAAACACTAATAACAATATATCACAAGACCCAATGTTTGCTTTCTCTCTTTCTTTCCTTCTTTCCTTCTTTCTCTCTTTCTTTCTTTCTTTATTCCTTCTCTTTCTCTTCTGCATTTCCTTTTTCATCTTAAACCAACTTCTTAAATTCACATTTTGCTTTAAATTTTTAAAAATTAAATTTTAGTTTTTTGGCTTGAATTCTAGAAATTGACATTTAAAACGTCAAAGGTATCCTTAAAATTCTATTTTGACGTTTCTGATATTGACGATTTGTCGATTCTAACCTCTAAAATTATTAAAATGACGTTTTAAGTGACGCATTTGTCAAATTTCGAAAAATCTATAATAGGGTAAATGCACTGGTTAGCCGACCGGCACTGGATCTCGACCATTTTGTCATTTAAAGTTAAATATTAAGAAATATATTCGCTATACTTTAAAGAGGTGTGGACATTTGGTTTTGTACTTCTATAGCACTCTTTAAATTGTTCTTAAAATGCAGCTAAAACTCTGCGTTATTCCGTGAAAAATCGGTAAATAAGTGTCTATCGCGATGACAGTGTAGTTTCATGTATAGTGTAAAAAAGTGTTAACCAAACTCGGCCAGAAAATAGTAAATAATTTTGATTTTAAACGCATTAGATGATTATATTATGGTTTATATCTATTATTATTTATAGTTGCTTATATAGGGTGTCCGGAAATGTCGTGTACAACGGAGTACCACAGATACCTTGTTCAAAAATATGAGGATTTAACCCAACTTATCTATATACAAAGTTGCTTAGTTTGGCCGCTAGAAGACTTTAAAAACAATATTTTTCGTGAGTTTTTCTTAAATTACCCGAAAAATCTTTATTACATCTTATTCATTTTTTGATCATGTCTTTATATCAGCAGGCTACAACTTTCTGTGGAACAAATTCGAATTTCGAATCATACAGGGTATTTAGAAACATTCTCGCGACAAGTTATCCATCCAGATCTTTTTAACCAGCCTGTATAATTTTCCATCAATTTTTTTCTAAATAGCTATATTAATTTAGAAACTATTTCTTCTCTTATAAAATTTCAGTTGGACAAACGCTTTTGCCATAAAAAAATATTTTCTAAATCCCTGCAAGCCCAAATCGATAAGTTAAGGTATGTATCATTAACAAAGTTCAGAACAGCAATTTCTTTAAACGGTATGAAGTTCTTTCTGTTAAACCAGATGTTACAATTTTATAAGTACTTTATTGCTTAAAATATTCAAATTTTCGCCAGGATTTGTGACCATCATCAGGATTTAACCCTGATTGGCCAGCAAGATTACTAGACCTAAGACTTTGTTTATGGGGTGTCATCAAGCAAAAATGCCACGAGAAAGAAAATTGTAAAAATTTTGCACCCTGTATTATTTTTAGCCCTGATGATGGTTATAAGTCTTGCCGAAAATTTGAATATTTTAAGCAATAAAATATTTCTAAACCTGAAAATGTTGGTTTTTTGAAAGAACTTCACACCATTTAAAGAAATTTCTACTTTGAACATTGCTAATGGTACCTTATCTTATCAATTTGGGCTTGTAGAGATTTAGAAAATATTTTTTTGTGGCTAAACCGTTTGTTCAACTGAAATTTTATAAGAGAGTAAATAGTTTCTAAATTAATGTAGCTATTCAGGAAAAAATTGATGGAAAATTATACAGGCTGGTTAAAAAGATCTGAATGGATAACTTGTGGCAAGAGTGTTTTTAAACACTCTGTATGTGCCGAAATTCGAATTTGTTCCACAGAAAGCTGTAGTCTGCTGATATAACGACGTGGTCAAAAAATGAATAAAATATATGGAAGATTTTTCGAGTAATTTAAGGAAAACTCATAAAAATATGATTTTTAAAGTCCTCTAGCGGCTAAACTAAGCAACTTTGTATATAGATAAGTTGGGTTAAATCATCATATTTTTGACCAAGGTATCTGTGGTATTCTGTTGTACACGACATTTCCGGACACCCTGTATATTTTAAGAAAAAATAGGCTTACAGTAACTTTTTTGCTTAATATTTGATGGTCGCCAACCAATATTAAAATAATTGCCTTTTTCAGTTCTCGACCAAAATGGTCGAGAATCAGTAAGCTTTTCAAAAAATTAATTGTTTTGGTAATATCATCTATTTAAGAATTGTTGGTATTGTTGTATATACTTCCATTAATTTATATATCTACTTTTTAAGTTTTAGTTTGCGACCATTAAATTAGACCTAAGTATTATTTTTTTACACTCTTATTATAGGTGGTCGAAAATCAATTAGTTCTCGACCACTGCAACAAGAAAATTGATTAATGTCACTTTCTTTATTAGTAAAAAAAATAATAATCTATTTTTTGTAAGTTCCTATTTATGTTTGTTTAGTAAAAATGTATGTATACATATAATAAAATTGTTTGACTTTATGTTTTTCTCTAATGAAATCTGTTGTCCTAAATATATTTTCTTAGAAATTAGTCCAATTTGTGGTGGTTGAGAACTAAAATAAAATGGTCGAGAACTCCGCGGAGTGGTCGAGAAATAGTGATATTGTACTTTTTTTTATTTTTATTGAAATTTTAATAAATATCGTTGAAAGAAAGGAAATAGCATACTTGCACACTGTTAAGAACTCATTGAGGAAACGTTGAAGGCTAGGTGTAATAAAATTTGAATAATTTTTCGATATGTAAAATACATTCAAAGTCATTTTTTTTGTTAACTGGTCGAGAACCAATGCATTGACCCTATATTAAAGAAGTAAGCAAATAGCGCCTTTTTAAAAGAGGGCGCCGCAGGCGCCTAGCTCTTTTTTTAATAGTTTTTTTGGAAATCGCTTTCTGGACGATTCAATAGTTTTACGTCATTCTGCTGACCATTATCTTCACCTTCCCGACGATTTTAGGGGGTTTTCGATTTCGGAAAAACGGCCCTGAAAATCGAACGACGTTGCGGTAGCCCTAATTGAAATTAAAATTCTCGATCGTCCGCCTGTCATTTTCGTTAATTTTCGAACGCACTTTTTGTCCAAAAAGCCACCGGCTCCGCGACTCTGCTTCCGGCTAACCTTCTGAACGGCTTTATAACGCAACGTTATATGCGAATCGGGGCTCCTTTGGACCCCAAACAGCCGATTTAAGCCCTAAACGAAGTCCCCGTTTTCCGTCATTTTCGATTTGGGCCGATAAAACAGTTGGTTCAATTTTCATAAACGTTATTTATTATTCTAACCACGCTAATGCCACATGAAATGTCAAAACGATCAGTTTATTAATAATTATCAAATATTTAATTTATGCAGAGCAAAAATTCGAATAAATGTCACTAAAAACTAATTAAATTCTTGAAAATATCACCAAAAATTTAAGTAAATTTGTAAAAATTCCACCAAAACTACTAAAATTTTTAATAATTCCACCAAAAACAAAATTTGTAAAAATTCCACCAAAGCTATCAAAATTTTTAACAATTCCACCAAACATTTGCTGAATTTTTAAAAAATATACTAAAATTAAGATTAATTTCGTCAAGAATTGATTAGATTCTAAAAAATTTCACAAAAATAAAAAAGTAATAATAAAAATTCCACAAAAGTTAGTTAAGTTGAATATAATTTCACCAAAAATTATTAAATTTGGAGACAACTCTACTAGAAACTTAATGAATTTTTTAAAAATTCCACCCAAAATCAATAAAATTGGTAAAAATTAAAAAAACTTACTATATTCGTAAATATTCCACCAAAGTTACCAACATTTTTAACAATTCCACCAAGAACGTACTAAATTTTTTCAATTTTCCACCAAAGCTACAAAAATGTTGAATAATTCCACCAAAAACTTACTGATTTTTAAAAATACCACCAAAAACTTACCAAATTCATACAAATTCTACTAAAATTACCAATATTTTTAACAATTCTTCCAAAAATGATTAAAGTTAATAAAAATTCCACCAAAGTTATCAATTTTCTTAACAATTCCATCAAAAACATACTGAATTTTATAGAAATTCCACCAAAAATTAATAAAATTGGAAAAATTTTACTAAAAACTTACTAAATTCGTAAAAATTCCATAAAAAAACACTGAATTTTTTAAAAATTCCATCAAAAAAGAATAAAATTCGCAAAAATTTCACCAATGTTATCAAAATTTTTGATAATTCCACCAAAAATATGCTGAATTTTTTAAAAATTCTACCAAAAATTAATACAATTTGCAAAAATTCCACCAAAAACTTACTAAATTCATAAGAATTTTGCCAAAAACACTCATTTTTTTTATTCCACCAGAAATGAATAAAATTCACAAAAATTCCACCAATGTTATCAAAATTTTTTATAATTCCACCAAAAACATACTGAATTTTTTAAAAAATTCATCAAAAACTTACTAAATTCATAAGAATTTTACCAAAAACACCGAATGTTTTTAAAATTCCACCAGAAATGAATAAAATTTGCAAAAATTCCACCAAAGCTATTAAAATATTTAACAACTACACCCAAAACTTACTGAATTTTTTTTTTATACCACCAAAAACTTACAAAAATCCTTAAAAATTACACCGAAATTGTCAACATTTTTAACAATTCTACCAAAAACTTACCAAATTTTTTAAAAATTCCACCAAAATGTCCAAATTCTTTTAAAATTCCACCAAAAATCAATCAAATTGGAAACAATTTCATTAAAAATTAACTAAAACCTTGAAAATTCCATCAAAAACTTAGTAGATTCATAAAAATTCCACCAAAGTTACTAAAATTTTTAATAATTCTACCAAAAATAATGATTTTTTTTTAAATTCCACCAAAAAACTTACAAAATTTGTAAAAATTCCATCAAAAATTTACCAATTTTTTCTTTAATTCCACAAAAAACTTACAAAATTCGTAAAACTTCCACCAAAGTTACCAAAATGTTGATCAATTCAACCAAAAACAATAATTTTTTTTTAGAAAAATACTAAAAATAAAACTAAACTAGTTAATATATAAAACGTCGAATTTTTTATATTCAAATTCCATTTTGACGTTTTCGACTTTGAGTTTTTATCGATTCTAACCTCTAAAAATTATAAAATGACGTTTAAGTAGCACACTTGTAAAATCTTAAAAAAATGACATACAAATGTTTCAAATTTTAACTTTAAAATTTCATTTTGACGTTTTCAACATTGACTTTTTATCGATTCTAACCTTTAAAAATTATAAAATGACGTTTAAGTAGCACACTTGCAAAATCTTAAAAAAATGACATACAAATGTTTCAAATTTTAACCTTAAAATTTTATTTTGACGTTTTCAACATTGAGTTTTTATCGATTCTAACCTCTAAAAATTATAAAATGACGTTTAAGTAGCACACTTGTAAAATCTTGAAAAAATGACATACAAATGTTTCAAATTTTAAGTTTAAAATTTCATTTTGACGTTTTCAACATTGAGTTTTTATCGATTCTAACCTCTAAAAATTATAAAATGACGTTTAAGTAGCATACTTGTAAAATCTTAAAAAAATGACATACAAATGTTTCAAATTTTAACTTTAAAATTTCATTTTGACGTTTTCAACATTGACTTTTTATCGATTCTAACCTTTAAAAATTATAAAATGACGTTTAAGTAGCACACTTGCAAAATCTTAAAAAAATGACATACAAATGTTTCAAATTTTAACCTTAAAATTTTATTTTGACGTTTTCAACATTGAGTTTTTATCGATTCTAACCTCTAAAAATTATAAAATGAGGTTTAAGTAGCACACTTGTAAAATCTTGAAAAAATGACATACAAATGTTTCAAATTTTAAGTTTAAAATTTCATTTTGACGTTTTCAACATTGAGTTTTTATCGATTCTAACCTCTAAAAATTATAAAATGACGTTTAAGTAGCATACTTGTAAAATCTTAAAAAAATGACATACAAATGTTTCAAATTTTAACTTTAAAATTTCATTTTGACGTTTTCAACATTGAGTTTTTATCGATTCTAACCTCTAAAAAATTACAAAATGACGTTTAAGTAGCATACTTGTAAAATGTTAAAAAAATGACATACAAATGTTTCAAATTTTAACTTTAAAATTTCATTTTGACGTTTTCGACATTGACTTTTTATCGATTCTAACCTCTAAAATTTATAAAATGACGTTTAAGTATTTACAAATTTGTCAAATTTCAATGTTACCAACCTATTAATTTTTTTTTTCAATACATTTAATAATTAATTGATTGTTTTTTAGTTTTAAATCCCAATTTTGAATTTATATTTTCTTAAATTCGATAAAATTGTAAAAATTAAAATAATAAATATCTTTTAAAATGTTTGAAAATCCCTCCCTGTTCTCTTTAAAATACCGTACGTACGCAACAAACACGCGATCTCAAACTAGATAGACCCGATATGAGATATGTCCGAGTGTCTCGCGTCGGACTGCAAATTACTATTTATTAACGAATTTAAGAAGACCGCCACGACGCAACGCTGTGCGACGCGACGCCGCGCGAATATCGCTTTACACTTTATTGCGGCTTTTATAATCGGCATTAATATTATGATCGCGGCCGTCCTCGCGCTCCCGGTCTTCTCGCTCGAATAAATCCGATTTAATTGCGCGTCCGGGACCAAACCGAGCGCTCGCAATTCCAATTAGGGATCTCGACCGGTGGTTACGAATCGTTAACCAAACACGTATGACACGGATTTATTACCGAAAGGGATTAAGTAAGTAAGGAAAAAGAAAACGTTCGGACGTTAAAGATGAATGTAATCCGACTTTTATTAATTAATATTTGTTTTATGTAATTTATTTATGATTGTAATTTATTTATTAGGAATGTGATTTATCTTAATTATTTCTTTTATTATTTTTATTTATTATTTTATTTATTACTCTGTTTTCTTTTTTATATTGAAGAAAAATTATTTATTCTCTTTAAAATTTAATTTACGACGATCGCGTTCGAAACACCTAAATTTTAATTGATCGAACACTCCGGATTTCGCTGTCGTCGTAAACACCTCGAGACTCTTATTTATTAAGCGCGTAAGAGAGCGCGCCCGGTTGGTCGGTAATTAATTTTTTCGGCTCTCATAACCGTTTATTACCGATCTGATAGGAATGGAAGGAAGGGAATATACCTACCACTACATAGGTTGGGTTGCAAGCGAACGACGTCGGGAGACCGCGGCGCGCTTATTTGTAATGCTAATTGATTGCTCCGGTAAATTTACGGGGCCCCGCAACGGCCGGACCAATAAAAAATTTGTTACGGCGCGTTAGAGACGCCGCCCGGTGAGGCCCTCGCGTCGCGTTATTAATAAGGATTAAACCTAATGAATAAATCATTGCCTAATGTTCCGACCGAGACTACTAAAATACTACTAATGCGGTTGTTTATCGACGTACGTAAATCGCAAAATATTACAACCATAACTATTTAACATTCATTTAAATACCAATAATTTATTCTTATTTATTTTGATGAAATGATTTAAATAATTTAAATAACTTAAATTTTAATTAGATTTTGGAAGAAACGGCGTTACGCCACTGACATTATGATGCTTTCACAGGCTATAAACACCGGCGCACATAAAATAATCAACGCTTCGAAAGCGACCGTTTACATTGCGGCCTCTCTCGCTGTTGTTGTTTTCTCGTTGGTAACATGTGTGGCGTGTCGTTAACCGTTTCTAATCACAAAAGGGAGGAGAGAATCTTCCTTAAGGCTCCTGGACCACGGTCCTAAAGTTTCTGAGGGGATTCGCTGTGTGGGGGGAAGAAGCTCAAAGGCGGGTCGGTGGGTATGGTCTAAAACTATCACGTGATCGTTTCTGTTTATAGGATATGAGAGGTTCAAATATTGGCAAAGATAAATACCGGTTCTTTACATTTTAAATAAAGAAAAGCAATGCTCAAAATATCAAAGCACCTACGTATAAAATGTTCGATAGAACGAAATGATGTATTTTGATATACAGTGAAATTTCCCCTCGCGAGCACCCCCCTTGAGCGGACACCCCCTTGGACGGACAGTTCCTCATGGAACGGACCGGCTCCCATTTAATTTGCATTGCGTTAACTCTCTCTTGAACGGACATTCTCTTCAAGGGACGCGGACACTGCCAAGTGTTCTCTTAAACGGACAATCGCGCCGCGCGCAGACTTAGTTGTCTCTCTTTAATAAAAGATTTTCTCTTTAACCGGTGTTTTACCGACTTCAATATTTGCAAGGTACAAGCGCAGCCTATGTCGTACCTTTCTGCTTAGCTTGAATGAGGGACTTCCCCCGATTAACCGAAATTTAAACGTTCTCATTTTTTCGGTACATACGGGGTTCAATACTAGTTTCACGTCTATGCAGAAAAAGATATGCGGATGTATTGTACTTTGCAATAAACGCTTAGGCCCAAGTAACCATGGAAACGGTTAAAAATTCAGGCAAAAAGCAAAATGTTTTTTCATGATATGGAGTCCAGTAGGATCACCCCATATTGAAATAATTGAAAAGGACGATAGTTTTTGGAGTGCTAAAATGAAACCGAAATTGAACGAATTTTTCCAAACTCATTTATTACCAGAAATTTTAAAACAACCTATTTGATATTGCTTCATTTACAAACTAGTCAATTTTTAAAATTTCATAAGTAAGAAACTAATTACTGTTGTAACTTGAAATTTTATTAGTATTTAGGATATTTATTAGGATTAGGATACTTAATCTTTATATTTATCGAAAATAAATTTTCTACGACTTTTAGTTCTTACTGCGAAAACGAAATTCTAATCTAACTTAATGAACATGTTTAGTAAAACTTGTCAATTATTAAAAAATCATATCTAAGAAACTAATTGTTGTTTAGACTTGATATTTCATGAGGATTTAGCTTGAGATTGAATCTTTATTTGTACCAAAAATGTATTTTCTACGACCTTCAGTTCTTTCTACAAAAAATAAATTCTAACCTAACTTAATTAACATCTCAAAAACTTGTCAATTTTTAAAAATTCATATCTAAAAGAAAAATTGTTGTTGAAACTTCAAATTTTATTAGAATGTTGCTTGAAAATTAATCTTTATTTTTGTCAAACAGGAATTTTCTACGACTTTTAGTTTTTTATCAGAAAAAAACGTGACTTAACGTCTTTAATTGATATTTTTAAACATTAAAAGTTAGACTATGTCCTCAAACTGAAATTTTCTTTACATTACATTAAAATTTAACGTTTGGTAGTTACAACTTTATTATATATAATTCTGCTGTAATTAAATTGAGCACATTTTATATCACCTGCCTATTACAGTCATATTTATTTGTTCTATCCTACCTCTTTCTCTTTCCTATTCAAATCACAACATCACCGCTGTTAATATACTGCTATCTGGTTTCGCCTGTCATAAAAACGAAACGTAAACAATGAATGCTCGATGAGCTCGTAGACCACGCCATGTGTTCTTTGGGGGCGGGGTCAAATTCAGATTAACGAAGAAATTCAATTTACAACTACCGTGAGAATTTCCAATTTTTCTTGATTATTTAAAAAAATATCAAAAACATTTATTTACAAAAAGCGACCGTAAATTAATTATCTAGGGCATTCCGTTGTCGGTTTAAAAACAGTTCTTAATAATCTCCGTTATTATCAACTTTTAACCAAATATCTCATCGGAATGCCCTAGACTTTGCCTTTCTAATCACTTCTTGTTTGAAAAGTTTTTTGATAAAATAAATAACAATCGCGAAAAAATGGAACAACATTTTTGAGCCCGGTTCAGGAGCCTTAAGATTTAAACCGAGGAGGAAAATACGGTCATTGACTACCGAAAGATAACATACAAAGAAACACATCCGAAAAACATTCTAATTTTAATTAAAAAAGGACGTTTTATTTCAAGTGTTGTCAAAAAAACTAAAAAAATTTTCAAAGTTGAGAAAAAATTTTTTAGGTTAGAAAATTAACATTTTTTAAAAAAATTCATAAAAATCGAATTTTAAATATTTTGAACTGATTTTTTTTCTAAATGAAACTTAAAACATTCTAATTTTAATTAAAAAATACCGTTTTATTCCAAGTGTTGTCAAAAAAACTAAAAAAAATTTCAAAGTCGGGAAAAAAATTTTTTAGGTTAGAAAATTAATAATTTTTTAAAAAATTCATAAAAAATCGAATTTTAAATATTTTGAGCTAATTTTTGTTCTAAATGAAACTTAAAACATTCTAATTTTAATTAGAAAAGAACGTTTTATACCAAGTGTTGTCAAAAAAATTAAAAAAATTTTCAAAGTTGGTAAAAATTTTTTGAAATTTCTAACCTAAGTTTAGAAAATCGATCAATTTTAAAAATTCATCAAAAATTTAGTTTTAAAGATTTTGAGCTAATTTTTTTTTCTGAATGAAACTTAAAACATTCTAATTTTAATTAAAAAATACCGTTTTATACCAAGGTTTGTCAAAAAACTTAAAAAAAATTTCAAAGTTGGGAAAAAAATTTTTAGGTTAGAAAATTAACAATTTTTTTAAAAAATTCATAAAAAATCGAATTTTAAATATTTTGAGCTAATTTTTTTTCTAAATGAAACTTAAAACATTCTAATTTTAATTAAAAAATACCGTTTTATACCAAGGTTTGTCAAAAAACCTAAAAAAAATTTTTAGGTTAGAAAATTAACAATTTTTTAAAAAATTCATAAAAAATTGAATTTTAAATATTTTGAGTTAATTTTTTTTCTAAATGAAACTTAAAACATTCTAATTTTAATTAAAAAATACCGTTTTATTCCAAGTTTTGTCAAAAAATCTAAAAAAATTTTCAAAGTTGGGAAAAAATTTTTTAGGTTAGAAAATTAACAATTTTTTAAAAAATCTATAAAAATTCGAATTTTAAATATTTTGAGCTAATTTTTTTTCTAAATGAAACTTAAAACATTCTAATTTTAATTAAAAAAGACCGTTTTATTCCAAGTGTTGTCAAAAAAATTAAAAAAATTTTCAAAGTTGGGAAAAATTTTTTAGGTTAGAAAATTAACAATTTTTTAAAAAATTCATAAAAATTCGAATTTTAAATATTTTGAGCTGATTTTTTTTCTAAATGAAACTTAAAACATTCTAATTTTAATAAAAAAATACCGTTTTATTCCAAGTTTTGTCAAAAAACCTAAAAAAAATTTCAAAGTTGGGAAAAAATTTTTTAGGTTAGAAAATTAACAATTTTTTAAAAAATTCATAAAAAATCGAATTTTAAATATTTTGAGCTGATTTTTTTTCTAAATGAAACTTAAAACATTCTAATTTTAATTAAAAAAATACCATTTTATTCCAAATTTTGTCAAAAAACCTAAAAAAAATTTCAAAGTTGGGAAAAAATTTTTTAGGTTAAAAAATTAACAATTTTTTAAAAAATTCATAAAAAATCGAATTTTAAATATTTTGAGCTGTTTTTTTTTCCAAATGAAACTTAAAACATTCTCATTTTAATTAAAAAATACCGTTTTATTCCAAGTTTTGTCAAAAAACCTAAAAAAAATTTCAAAATTGGGAAAAATTTTTTTAGGTTAGAAAATTAACAATTTTTTAAAAAATTCATAAAAAATCGAATTTTAAATATTTTGAGCTGATTTTTTTTCTAAATGAAACTTAAAACATTCGAATTTTAATTAAAAAATACCGTTTTATTCCAAGTTTTGTCAAAAAAACTAAAAAAATTTTCAAAGTTGGGAAAAATTTTTTAGGTTAGAAAATTAACAATTTTTTAAAAAATTCATAAAAAATCGAATTTTAAATATTTTGAGCTAATTTTTTTTCTAAATGAAACTTAAAACATTCTAATTTTAATTAAAAAATACCGTTTTATACCAAGTTTCGTCAAAAAGCCTAAAAAAAATTTCAAAGTTGGGAAAAATTTTTTTAGGTTAGAAAATTAACAATTTTTTAAAAAATTCATAAAAAATTGAATTTTAAAGATTTTGAGCTAATTTTTTTTCTAAATGAAACTTAAAACATTCTAATTTTAATTAAAAAAGACCGTTTTATTGCAAGTGCTTTCAAAAAAATTAAAAAAAATTTCAAAGTTGGTAAACATAAATAAAACGTATAAAATATTGTGAAATACGATTGAATTTGTATTTATGACTTTAAAACGTAATAAAAATAAAATAAAGTAAATGATTTAATTTATTTATAATTTCATTAAAGTTTATCGCGGCAATCTGTTGTCTGCGCGTAATAAAACCGGTTGATTATGCGGTAATAAAAAAATGTAATAATTTTCCGATGATAACGTTAAGCGTTAAACGTTAACGGTTTTTTGTTGATTTTTGGTTCGATTTGACAACTTCTTTTAGGTAGGTAGGTAGATAAAATTAACCGTGATGTATAGGGGTGTATAACTGTAAATTATATAACTTCTTATCGGTGTTATCGATCGCAACAGTTATATTCATTTATGATCTTTTAATGCTGGTCGTAAAAAATATGTTTGTTAATCTAACTACGTCTGGTGACAATTATTACTGTTGTATTTCATAATAAAAAATCATTTTTATTAAATTTCTTATAATTATTCCAAAAAAAAAATTTTTTTTTAGGGGAAAAAATTGAAAAATTTTAATCGAATCTAACCTAACTTTTTTTAAAAATTTCGATCAACTTTAAAAAATCACCTAGAGTTTATTTATGAAGATTAAGGAATGATTTTCGGTTTAAATGAAAGACAAAAGATTCTATTTTAAATTTAAAAAGTCAGATTTGTTCTAATTATTGCTAAAAAAATTAAAAAAATTCTTAAAATTGGTAAAAAATTTTTGACAATTTAACCTAACTTTTTTTAAAAAATTTCAACCAACTTTAAAAAATCCCACAGACATTATTTTTTAAGATTAAGGAATAATTTTTGGTTTAAATAAAAGATAAAAGATTCTATTTCCGAATAAAAAAGTCAGATTTGGTCTAATTTTTACCCAAAAAATTAAAAAAATTCTTAAAGTTGATAAAAATTTTTAACGGTTTAACCCAACTTTTTTAAAAATTCGATCAACTTTAAAAAATTGTCCAGACTTTGTTTATGAAGATTAAAGAATGATTTTTGGTTTAAATTAAAGATAAAAGATTCTATTTTGGATTAAAAAAGCTAAATTTGTTCCAATTTTTACTAAAAAAATTTAAAAAATTTTTAAAGTTTGTAAAAAAATTTTTGACAGTTTAACCTAACTTTTTCAAAAAAATTTCAACCGACTTTAAAAAATCCCACAGACTTTATTTTTTAAGATTAAGGAATGATTTTTGTTTTAAATGAAAGATAAAAGATTCGATTTTCAATTAAAAAGGTCAAATTAATTCTAATTGTTACCAAAAAAATCAAAAAAAATTCTTAAAATTGGTAAAAAATTTTTTACAATTTAACCTAACTTTTTTTTAAAAATTTCAACCAACTTTAAAAAATCCCACAGACTTTATTTTTTAAGATTAAGGAATGATTTTTGATTTAAATGAAAGATAAAAGATTTTATTTTCGAATAAAAAAGTCAGATTTGGTCTAATTTTTACCCAAAAAATTAAAAAAATTCTTAAAGTTGATAAAAATTTTTGACGGTTTAACCCAACTTTTTTAAAAATTCAATCAACTTTAAAAAATTGTCCAGACTTTGTTTATGAAGATTAAAGAATGATTTTTGGTTTAAATTAAAGATAAAAGATTCTATTTTGGATTAAAAAAGTTAAATTTGTTCCAATTTTTACCAAAAAAATTAAAAGAATTTTTAAAGTTTGTAAAAAAATTTTTGACAGTTTAACCTAACTTTTTTAAAAAATTTCGACCAACTTTAAAAAATCCCAGACTTTATTTTTTAAGATTAAGGAATGATTTTTGTTTTAAATGAAAGATAAAAGATTCTATTTTGGATTAAAAAAGTCAAATTAATTCTAATTATTGCCAAAAAAATTTAAAAAAAAATCTTAAAATTGGTAAAAAAATTTTGACGGTTTAACCTACCTTTTCTTAAAAATTTCAACCAACTTTAAAAAATTCCACAGACTTTATTTTTTAAGATTAAGGAATGATTTTTGTTTTAAATGAAAGATAAAAGATTCGATTTTCAATTAAAAAGGTCAAATTAATTCTAATTATTACCAAAAAAATCAAAAAAATTCTTAAAATTTGTAAAAAATTTTTGACAATTTAACCTAACTTTTTTTAAAAAATTTCAACCAACTTTAAAAAATCCCACGGACTTTATTTTTTAAGATTAAGGAATGATTTTTGTTTTAAATGAAAGATAAAAGATTCTATTTTGGATTAAAAAAGTCAAATTAATTCTAATTATTGCCAAAAAAATTTAAAAAAAAATCTTAAAATTGGTAAAAAAATTTTGACGGTTTAACCTACCTTTTCTTAAAAATTTCAACCAACTTTAAAAAATCCCACAGACTTTATTTTTTAAGATTAAGGAATGATTTTTGGTTTAAATAAAAGATAAAAAATTCTATTTTAAATTTAAAAAGTCAGATTTGTTCTAATTTTTACCAAAAAAATTAAAAAATTCCTAAAGTTGGTAAAAAATTTTTGACAAGTTAACCCAACTTTTCTTAAAAATTTCGATCAAATTTAAAAAATTCCACAGATTTTATTTTTTAAGATTAAGGAATAATTTTTGATTTAAATAAAAGATAAAGGATTCTATTTTAAATTTAAAAAGTCAGATTTGGTCTAATTTTTATCAAAAAAATTAAAAAAATTCTTAAAGTTGGTACAAAATTTTTGACAGGTTAACCCAACTTTTCTTAAAAATTTCGATCAAGTTTAAAAAATCCCACAGACTTTACTTTTTAAGATTAAGGAATAATTTTTGATTTAAATAAAAGATAAAGGATTCTATTTTAAATTTAAAAAGTCATATTTGTTCTAATTTTTACCAAAAAAATTAAAAAAATTTTTAAAGTTTGTAAAAAAATTTTTGACAGTTTAACCTAACTTTTTTAAAAAATTTCGACCAACTTTAAAAAATCCCACAGATTTTATTTTTTAAGATTAAGGAATGATTTTTGTTTTAAATGAAAGATAAAAGATTCGATTTTCAATTAAAAAGGTCAAATTAATTCTAATTATTACCAAAAAAATCAAAAAAATTCTTAAAATTGATGAAAATTTTTGACAATTTAACCTAACTTTTTTTAAAAAAATTTCGACCAACTTTAAAAAATCCCACAGACTTTATTTTTTAAGATTAGGGAATGATTTTTGTTTTAAATGAGAGATAAAAAATTCTATTTTTGACTAAAAAAGTCAAATTAATCGAAATTATTACCAAAAAAATTTAAAAAAATCTCAAACTTGGTTAAAAAATTTTATTGAAAAGTACCTAAGTCCGGCCGAGGTTTCCTTCCGAGGTTTCCTCGGTTTACAAACCCTAAGAAACGAGACAACCTCTAAAGATCATAACTAACAGCCGATAGGGATCCGAACTAACTCCGCAATAAATATAATTGTGCGCGGGCATAAACATATGGACAACCATGGCTAAAAAGAGCTATGGGCGTCCTGTTAGCGAACCTCGGGGGGCTTATTTACCACGTTTTCCACTCCAACGTGTCAATATTAATTACCTTCAAATCCTATAAGTACTCTAAACGCAAATTTAACCGCGAACTTTAAGTGGGCGACCAAATCCATTTCACCGCATATAACTTAACCCTCCCACGCTTATTTACGACTTATAACACGTGCACATTATATGCTAATGACGAACGTTTGTTTGGACGTTTTGAATTAACGTCCCTCGAAAATAGCGAAATGAAATTGTATCGAGTCGTAATTTTCAAATTGAAACGCTGCGATATAACTTAACTGTCGTTTAAGTTATATCGTTTTGAATTTAGTACTTGTACAATTTGTTTGAATAACCTACAAAGATATTTGAGGGAATATACAATGAGATTTATTAGAAAATTGATGATTTATTTTATTGAAAATTGATGATTGATCTATTTTAATAGGATTTTATAATTCTACTTTAATATTATTTTGATTTCTTCTATAATCTTCTTTAAAATTAACGTGATGTTTTGTATAACCTTCGGATAATAAAATTAAAGCTTCGTAAAGCTTCTCTGGATTAACTTCAGGCCAAATTTCTCGTTTATTTCTATGATTTGGTCGTCGTCTTTTTGAATTTCTATACCGATTAGGTCTTCTTGTTTTTATCCTTAAAGGTCTGTTTAATAACGATTCCATAACAATAACTTGGTTTGTATCTTGTCCATGTCCTCTTATTGATTGGGTTATTAAACATACCAAATATCCACCGAAAGCTAAAAAGGCTAAAGCTGTTACAGACGTTTGAAAAATCGATTGGATGCTGTAACTTTTTTCATCTTCGTAATCACCACGTTTTATATCATTAGATTTTTTTAAAGCCAAAGCACTTGGTAAAACATTTTGTTGGAAATTTAAGTCTTGATTTGTTAGATGATTTTCTTCATTGTGATTTAAAGACTTTTTTACTTTTATTAACCGATCTATTGGAAGTTCACTTAAGATTTTTACGTCAACTGTTGGTGTTAAATCTTGACAATTAAAACAATAAAAGCAGGTGAAAAGAGTGACTAACTTGAAAGACATATTTGAGACGTTTGAGATTGTACTGAAACGTTATTTTCATTTTATAGTCAACTATTAAAACGGTAAATGTATTTTCTTTTATATTTTGTGTCGTTGCACATGAAATATTTTAGCGTGAAATTGTAATTTTGATTATCTAAACAATCTAAAGCAACAACTGTGTCAATCTTAAAAAATATCAAGTCTTATAATTAACGCCATCTCGTTTTAAAAGGAAGAACTTTTTTACTTTGAATTTAAGTTTAAAATTAGTAAAAGAAATACTGTAATTAGAATAAACTAATTAATTTTTTTAATGAAAATTCATATTTTAAAAAATAATACAGAATTTATTTGTTAATTTAAATAAATATTACAAATTTATATTTGAAAATAATAAATTTTAGGGATAAATTATGTAACAAAAAAGTATTGTCAAAATTCTTGATTTATTTCCTAAAAAAAGACATAAATAAAATAAAAATAATTAAAAAAATTTTTCTTTTACCTTAAATTATAATACGTTTTCTACAAACTCCTCTTATTTTAACGTAACCATCCTTACAAGGTACACTTACAATATTACCTTTTTTTGGAGGTAAAGTATATCCGTTTAAATACTCCTCAATTGAAATAATTTCTCTTTTTCTTCGAATATTTTGTACATTTCGACCTTCAATTAGTCCGGTAAATAAAACGAAAATGAATCCAATAACCAAAGGAATTATTAGTCGCATTGTATTAATTTTAATTTATCGATGATGTAAAATTTAAGTTTTGTAAACACTTAAATTAAATTAAATTATTGTAAAACACTAAAAATTAACTTTTAACGGTGAGAATTTTAAGCAGTATAAATTAATTTTTAACACTCAAAATTAATTTTTAACACTGAAAATTAATTTTTAACACTGAAAATTGTTTTTTAACACTGAAAACGGTGAAAAAAAGGGATTTTTTCCCGTCTTATCAGCGCGTGGTAAAACCACAACTATACATTGCTGATTTAAGATAAGAAAATAACGAACGGATTTGATAACGAAAATTACAAATGTGTAATACAGTAAATTACAACACTTTAGAATTTATATTAGAAATTATAACTTCCCCGAATCAATTTTAAAGTGTAAAGTTTACTACTGAAAAGATTTTTAAGTAAAAACTGGTGTAGAAAGTAAACTGTGATGTGTTATGAGTAATTGTAACAGGGTCATTCGTGTTTGTGCGTTTTATGAAAGTAATATAGAAAAATGTGGGTTGTAAAATGTGTTGCATAAGTTTAATTTTAAATTGTCTGAATTTAAAATTTTCATTTCTTTTTGTAATAATTGTTAACATTTAGGGGAAGGTGGGTATGTTTGGGACAATTGATCTAAACCAAAAACCGAAATTTACTAGTGCTACCTACAGAAAATACCCTAAATAATTTTAATAGTTTCAAACCACACGTGGTTTGAAACTCGACTATTTAAAATTTTCATATCCGCATTTCAAGCCACTACGCTGACTATTTTCTGCTTTTATCATATAGATTAAATACATAAAAAAAACCTTTATTTAATTTAATTTATTTATATTTTATTTTAAGCTTTCTTCTAACAAAGATAATTAAAAATACAGTATAAATGTCATAAAAATGGCATCCTAAAATCACAGTTCGCGTCTTTGTTTAATAAGTTGCCTAAATTGTAATTTATTTTATAGTTTTTACAAAAATCGGAATATTAATTAAATTTTAAACTTATTACACGCAGCGATAATTAAAAAAATAATAATAATAATAATAAAGAAAAAAAACTGTATCACAGGATACCTTTTAATACTAAATTAATACTAAAAATTAAACTAAATACTTTTAACTTTTCTTGATTAATACTGATTAACTTATATTTTAATAACATTTAAAATTATAATTATAATAATGAAAAAAAAATTGGTCAATATAATTATTTACAATGTTAAAGCACCCTGCAATTTATATAAAATTAATGTTTTAAAATTAAATTTCTCTTATACTCGCGTAAGAACCGGAAACTAAGGCGAAAATCGAAAATAAAATTAAAATTATATTCTTATACAATTTCCAATTCATCCAACCGAATCCCATTTCTAAACGTAAAACGATATCGAGTATGGACGGAATTAAAATACCCAAAGTTGAGAAGCAAATCGACCCTACGAGACCTATTATAGGTTCTAAATCAGGTACGGCAGCCGCAACCCCTGCTGTTATTGTTACAGCTACGGTTCTAATTAAAATTTGTCCTATGTTATGAAAGCGAGGTTGAAGTCTGTTTGCTACAAGTTTTCTCCATGTTATATCCATTGGGACGTAGAATTGAAGAGCGTATGTGAAGAATACGGCTGCTGCTATTAATACTTTTGCTACTTGAGCTAAACTGTAATAAAAAAAAATAAATTGAATTAATTTTTTTTTTAATTAAAAACATTTTTTGTATTAAAAAATTTTTTGTGTTGAAAAATTTTTAACTTACATTTCACTTGTTGGAATATTAAGTGTAACACTACCCAAAGTATCCGGTCCGTATTTCATATAACCAAAGAATCCAATAACCGAGTACAAAACAACAACACAAGTCATAGCTGTGTATAAAACTCCGGGACATCCTAAGAAGTGTTGAGGTTTTTTCATGCTATTTTCGACTGGCATGACAACTCCGATTCCTTCCATGGCAAAAATAACCGTACTAAAGAATAAAGGAATTGTGTTTATCGTTCCGACGTAACCAACATCTTTTCCGATATCATCCACGTCTTGAAAAATATAATACAGAGTGATTGCGAAGGATGTTACTAAGAAAACGTTCGCTAAGAACGAGAACGGAACCAAGTATTTTAATTCCCGGATTTGGCATGAAATTATTATTGGGACTAAAATTAGGAACATGTACGGTTGTATTGACCAACCTAAATCGGGATGGTAATAATCTACAAGCTGAAAAAAGAAAAAATAAAAATTAGTATTTATTAATAAAATAAATTATTTATTAATAAAACCAATTTTATTAAAAATTTCAAATTTGTTACCTGTTTGATTGAATTGCTTATAAATACGATGTAAACCGCTCCGCCCATAAAATATGTTACGACTAATGCTATATCTACCACATATCTGAAAACAAAAACATACAAAACTATCAACATAAGTAGTAATTTTTAATCTATGTTTTATTTTCTTTCTTTTTTTTAATTTTTGGGTAATAAAACAAATTAAATTGTTTTAATGAAAACTATAGACTTTATTTTATTTATGTATTGTTGCAGCTTGGTCAACATTTATTTCCTTTGGTTCGCACGAAATGAGCTCAAGTGGAACTCTTAAATCGTCGAGAATTCGAGCACCAATTACGGGATTACAGAATATTTGTAATTACTGATAACTGGCAGTTCCCCAAGCCATTGACACTGATGACACAAGTTCAGGGTTGCTACTGGACTATATTCAGGCGCTAAATGCGTTTGGAGTGGATATAGGATTAGCAATGGTATCAATAGTATGATTTCTTATGAGAACCAACTCATGTAAGCATAATAAGAAAGAACAGAAAGAAGCATACTGGTGTATAAATATGAGATTTTCATTCCTATCAAACAAGAACAGTTGGAGAATCTAAAGTACACCCCAAAAACGAAAGTTATTTGATCCCAAAGTGGATCTGGACTTAAAAACACAAACCTTTTATAAGCAAAATTCCGGAGGATAATAAACCTAACAGTGTGGAGACCAATTAAGATAATTTCCTACTCTACAATAATAATAACATAAAATAACACAAAAAAATAAAGTCATCTTAATTATAATAACATCTTTTTAAAATATCAAACATGTCCCTCTTAATTAAAACGAACAATGCTAGATTAAATCGATTAGAATGAGTGGAAGCCGACACTCGAGAGTCGTTACACAATAACATAAACGTACGTACGCGTAGAAATCTAGCTCGGATAGCTGGAATTCGCGCGCGAACGAGTTCCACCGCGCACAGGAAACGGAGTAAAAGTTGGAAAGGAGCTCCGAAGACACGCTGTCTGGCCTACGTCCAGCGGTTCCGTCTCTTTAAAAACTCTCTATTGCGCAACCAACAAACAACCAATCATCCAAACCAATCATTCAAACCAATCACAACAATAACATTCTATTCGATAACTTATTTAAGTAGATTTTTTAAAATAATCAATCAAATTGATCTGAATTTAATTGTAAATTTGAAATGAATGAATATATTAAAAATTTCAATAAGAAATTAATTGGTGTTTTAATAAAAAATTTTTGTATAAGAATAAAACTAAAATGTTTTAATAGTGAAAGATACGTTAGGATGTAGGAAAACTTTTGAAAGTCACTCGCCTGTCACTCACCACACTTTCTGGGTAAATAGAGAAAGAACTCAGACGTTTATAAGATGGTTTAATATTATAGTTGAAAAAAGAAATGCAATATAAATTCCGGAAGAGTGACACTTTCGTTTCGCTTGAATAAACTAAAAATTACTTTAGTTTAAAAATTACTTATATTACTTCAATAAACTTGCTGAGAAAATATTAAAAAATAATTTTTAAAAAATCCCTTAAAAATAGGATACAATGTTTTTAAAAAAATATAAACCAGAACAAAGTCAACTTAAAATAAAAATTTTTAATAAAAAGAGTAAAAAAAATCCAATATCACCCATCAAATTGTATTTTTTTTTCTTATTATTGTTGTTAAAGCTTATTGTTAAACCAAACAAATACTTTGAATAGTTTCATGCAAAACTTTCACTTTGCATTTATTTTGTAAATGGCATACTCTCCGCATTCATTACTTATACATTGACTTCGTTCGAATGTCGAATCATTAAAATCTTTCAAAATCATTAAAATTTTCCTTTACAAACATCACAATTAAATTTTAATTAAACACATCAAAACAAACATGACACGATTTTCGTAAAAGGTCGTTGGTTTTACGGTTTATTTTATATATACAAACACGTTTGGAATCTGGAATCGTAAGAAGACGACCTTGGAACATATATGTAAATTTAAAACCATCATCAGCTGTTTCCAACGTTCGATTTGTTCATAAATAAGGAGTATTGAAAGATAGTGGAGAATTAATGGTATGCATCCTTATTGGGAATTATGTAACGTTTAGCCTGGAATTTTATTACCTCATTTCGACTCATTCGACTCTCGACGGTTATTACAACATTTAAATGTTCGATTAACCGGTGACGATTGCTCTATGCGCGCGTGGATTGTTATTAACGTGATTCGAATGCAAATCTTTTAATCAAATAGTATTAAATCTTTATTTATGTTTTAAAAATAAAAATTTGAAAAAAATTTGTTTTTAAAGATGTAATTTTGTTAAAAAAAAAGTTAATATTAATATGGATTAACTCAAATGGATCTATTTTATAAAATAATCCTTTAAAAAAATTAAAAAAACTTCAAATATTATTAAAAATTTTTAAAAACCATTAAAAATCCTTTAATTTGAGTACAAACACGACTATATTTGGATAAAAATCAAAAAAGTTTCCGATGATTTAAAAATTTCAAGATGGCCGATCATCAATTCTTTTTTTTAGGTTAAAAATTCTTAAAGATTATTAAAAATCCTTTAATTTGAGTATAAACATGACTATATTCGGATAAAAAATAAAAAAGTTAGGTTAGTTTAAAAAAATTCAAGATGGCCGATCATCAATTCTTTTTTTAGGTTAAAAATTCTTAAAGATTATTAAAAATCCTTTAATTTGATACCAAACACGACTATATTCGGACAAAAAATGAAAAAAGTTAGGTTAGGTTAAAAAAATTCAAGATGGCGGATCATCAATTTTTCTTATGTTGGTAACTTCTAAACTATTTAAGTTAGATGTGTCATGTTTGTACTTAAATCAAAGGAAATTTAATTTTGTATCGATTTTAAATAAAAAATGTATTTTAAAATCATTTTTTGTCATTTTTAAAAAAATCATTTTTTAAATTTTTTCAATTTTTTGTCATTTCTTTTTAATTCTTACAGATTATTAAAAATCTTTTGAGTACAAACACAACTATAGTCAGATTAAAAATAAAAAGTTATGTCAATTTAAAAAAATTCAAGATGGCGGATCATCATTTTTTTAAATGTTGGTAACTTCTAAACTATTTAAGTTAGATAGGTCGTGTTTGTACTTAAATTAAAGGAAATTTAATTTTGTATCGATTTTAAATAAAAAAATTATTCTAAAATTATTTTTTAATTGTCATTTTTTAAAAAATCATTTTTCAATTTTTTGTCAATTTTTTTTAAAATTCTTAAAGATTATTAAAAATCCTTTAATTTGAGTATAAACACAACTATAATCGGATTAAAAATAAAAAAGTTACATGGGTTTAAAAAAATCCAAGATGGCGGATCATCAATTTTTTAAATGTTGGTAACTTTTAAACTATTCAAGTTAGATGGGTCGTGTTTGTACTTAAATTAAAGGAAATTTAATTTTGAATCGATTTTTAATAAAAAATTTATTCAAAAATTATTTTTTAATTGTCATTTTAAAAAAAATCATTTTTTTAATTTTTTAATTTTTTTATTTTTTTTCATTCTTAAATGATTAAAAATCCTTTAATTTGATACCAAACACGACTATATTCGGATAAGAAATGAAAAAGTTATGTTAAGTTAAAAAAGTTCAAGATGGCGGATCATTATTTTTTTAAATGTTGGTAACCTCTAAACTATTTAAGTTAGATAGGTCGTGTTTGTACTTAAATTAAAGAAAATTTAATTTTGTATCGATATTTAATAAAATTTTTATTTAAAAATTATTTTTTAATTGTCATTAAAAAAAAAATCATTTTTTAATTTTTTCAATTTTTTTTTAATTCTTAAAGATTATTAAAAGTCCTTTAATTTGATACCAAACACGACTATATTCGGACAAAAAATGAAAAAGTTAGGTTAAGTTAAAAAAATCCAAGATGGCGGATCATCAATTTTTAAATGTTGGTAACTTCTAAACTATTAAAGCTAGATATGTCGTGTTTGTACTTAAATTAAAGGAAATTTAATTTCCTATCAATTTTTAATAAAAAATTAAACCTAAAAATAAGTTGATAATAAATATTTAGATTTCCTCAACAATAATAATTACATAATCACTAATTATCCAGATTTACAACTACCGCATCAATAAAATCTAGTAATACATCAATTTTATGTATTCTTCGATATAACTTACATCGTAAATTAACGAGTTAAGTAATCGCTAATTATACGTAACAGATATTCATCATTTTTAAATACAACAATGATACTAATACTTCCTCGTAGTTGTTTGAAAAAATCGTTCTTTTATATATTCCTTTTTAGGACGTAGCAAAACAACCAAGGATATTATTCAAGTGCAAGTAACTCATTTCGAGTAATTTGTATGAACGCGGAAGCGTTTGAATTGAATGACCTTTAGCCTAATTTAGGTTAGGTTAGTGTACGTGCGAAGATTGCTAACTGCAAAAACGCGTGACCCCCCTCGGTAATTTATGCTAAATTTGCGTTCACGTATCCACTAACTAAATCGTGTGTCGTCTGGTCAGATGCGGATTACAAAGTCGACCAGTTTTAAATTTTGCAAGAACGAAGACCATCAACCTTGACATACATGTTGGTACATAGATGTTGTGTTGGGAGATTACGTGGGATTTAAAAGTATCAAGGTTTTTGTATCAATAAATCATTAATTAAAAAAAAAATGATTTAAATTGAGGATTTTTAATTTAGTATCAATGGAATGACGATGAACGTATCATTCTTTTGTGATAAATTCCGGAACTACGGCAAATTTCATCAGTTTCATCCGAATACACACGTGGTTCATGTTTTCGATCTCGATAATTAGCAAATTAACGTGTTTTAAAGGTGAATCATCATCACAAACGGTCGAAAAAATACGTGTTGGGTCATCGTTTTGTACGTAATTTCGTCCGGTTACCTTGAAATTGAACTTTTTAACTTTGAGCCTTGGTTATATTATAAATAGACAAAATACTTTTCAAGGTGTATTTTTTATGTTAAATTATAAAGATTTTTTTTGAGCATTTTTTTAAATTTTCTTGAAGAACGGAATAACTCTTGTTTGAAACATTTTTTTCTAACACGCTTAATTTTGGAGTTAGATGGAGCTAAACGGAAGAACTCCAGAGGTTCCGTTTACGTTTCATACCGCGACCGTCCTGGAAAGCGAGGATCGAAGCGAACGTCGAGCGGTGTTCGGCGATCCGTTGGAAGGCTACATGCCAAAATTTGCCGGCCTGGCGGTCCAGAAATGTTTGAAAACCGCTCGGGGGGAATTTTCGATTTCGCCCACTGAAGGGTTTTATGTACGTTCGGCGACCGCGAGCGACGACGAAGAAAGTTCAAATTCGGCATCGAGCGATATTCTTGGATTCCTTCTTAAGCGAGAAATCGAAAATTCACCGACTAAAAGTAGCCGGTCCGTCCGCAGGCCGGCGGTAATCGAAACATCTACAGATCGCCCACTGAAGGGTTTTGGGTATCTTCGGAGACCGCGAGCTACAACGAAGATGGTTGAAATCCGGCATCGAGCGATGTTCTTGGATTCTTTCTTAACCGAGAAATCGAAAATTCACCGACTAAAAGTAGCCGGCCCGTCCGCAGGTCGGCGGTAATTGAAAAACCGCGGACCTACAGGTCGCCCACTGAAGGGTTTTATGTACGTTCGGCGACCGCGAGCGACGACGAAGAAAGTTTAAATCCGGCATCGAGCAATATTCTTGGATTCCTTCTTAACCGAGATTTTTTAAAATGTTTACAGTTTGCTCTTTTGATTACATTTTTGTTTTTATAATACCTGATAAACAAAACTACAAAGTGGTAGGTTTAGTGATCTTACTGGTCAGTTTACAGGTGCATGGTTTCTTCTTCATATCCCCCCATTTTACAGTAGAATCTGCATAATACGAACTAAAAGAGCTTTAAAAAATGACATTCACAAATAGCTTGCGAAAATTTGAAAATTTTAAGCAATAAACTACATATTTTTAGAAAGATTTCAAAAGAAATAATCTTTATAGGAAGCATTTTTTTATATTATTTGCTGTTTTCGTTCAAAATCGCTTTGAAAATCGCGATTTTTTTTTTAGTACAGCAATACCTCGCTTTGCGTCGTTTCGTTTTGCGTTTTTTTTGCGTCGCTGCTTAATTAGTATTAATTTTCACTATGCGTCGTTAGATTTTTGATGTTGCGTTACTTTGAGTTCGAGTCTTTAATTTTTGAAGATTGACATAAATGAATTGCTAACCTCGCACAATCAAGAATTGTGCGGACAATTCTCTAATGAAGAACTATTGCAAGTTTGTAGCGCACAATTCAAGTTACAACGAAATAAAAATTAAGTTCGTTTCAAAAGCCGAAACAACCATTGATAGGACCGGGCTCCGATTCACTCTGCGGAGAAGGGGGGGGGTTATTCAAAATTGCGACGCAGTAAGTCTTCAATCCAAAATTTCAACGAAATTACCAAAAATAGGTCCAAAAATAAAAAGGAAATCCAAAGATAAAAAGCCTAGGGAAAACACGAATTACAAAATGATCCCAACGAAAAGATTTTAGTTCTCTCAAAGCGTAAAAAAACATACCTTACGATCTTAATCGGCTTGAAGTGTTGGCTGGCGTAAAAAAAAAACCCTTTTATCCGGACAATCCGATAACTCACAAATACAGCATCAAATTTGTGGTGTGTGAAGTTAATCCGCCAAACTGCGCTTTTAGAAGCTCTCCCAAACACCAACGGAGACGCTACCAAAATCTTCGACACCCATGTAGTTTTGTCGCAGCCAAAAACGTATATCCTCTTCCGAGACACAACAACGAAGAGGACGAAATTACCTCAATTGCGACACTCGAAAGAACTAAATCCCCACCACTATTTCCGATCGCACTAATCTGAGAAACCAACCAGTATTCTGTATTGCACAACAAAACCAAGAGATCTAAAAATGACCGATTCCAACAGATGGCCCAAATCAAATAATTTCAAATTTAATTAGACGAAAAACAAAACCGTTACAAGTTGAATTGCAATTTGCTAAAGAAGAAGATGACTAACCGCTCAATAGAAATCTCCGAAGAACAAAATTTAATCTCCAAACAAATTTCCAAAGCGATGTGTTTGATTGACGAAGCTATGGAAATTTTTTAAAAAAACGATCCTGATAGTAGATGGAGTTTTAAAGTGTTCCAGGCAGTATTCACGAATATCAATTGCTACAAGGAAATTTATTTTACATTGAAAAAAAAGCTGTTCAGCAAAATAGTTTATTTTGTTTTAATTGAATACGTTTTTTTGTGTGTACAGTGAAATCTCGCTTGTGCGAACTCCAACGGGACCCACCAAAAGTGTCCATTCAAGAGGATTGTCCGCTTAAGAAAAATTCGAAGTAATTATATGAGAGTCGAATGGTTTCATGAGAAACTGTCCGTCCAAGGGGAGTGTCCGTTCAAGAAGGGTGTCCGCGAAGGGGAATTTCACTGTATATAACATAATTTTATATTATTTTTGTTTTTTAAATGTGTACTTTGTTGAAATTTCTTTTTAAAAAGCAGTACAAAAGTAGTACAGTTTGTATTTTCGTAACCCTACAACCTATCTTCGCTCTTTACATGGTTTGCTATAGAAAATCTTAATTCACTTTGCGTCGTTTCAAATTGCGTCGTGTTTTTTGGAACGTAACCCCGACGCGAAGTGAGGTACTGATGTATTATCTGATGGCATCACTAGGTATCGCTATCGACCATTTGCAAAAGTTGACATTTAGAAATTTGAATAAATCAGTTTTGAAACTAGAATC
Organism: Digitonthophagus gazella; assembly: GCA_036711955.1. NCBI lineage: Eukaryota > Metazoa > Arthropoda > Insecta > Coleoptera > Scarabaeidae > Digitonthophagus > Digitonthophagus gazella. The sequence continues at coordinate 1,417,225 of JASCIT010000002.1, read as the reverse complement.
CAGCTGATTTCAAACTAGAATTGTCAAAAAGAGAGAAGGTGAAAGGTAAACTAAGCCACTAACTGACTATTATTGAGCCATAAAATATGTGTCAAGAAACGTATGGCCGACATATGACGTTACAAGACCGGAATGTAAACAAAACGTGTTCCTCCATTCGTCTCGCAGACGTCCGTCCGTCCGTCCGTCAGACGGAAGAAAGTGCGCGATTTATGAGCAGCCGGCGATTAAAGGAGCCTTTAATGTTGTCACGTGTCGCACGAGAAGTGATTTTCAATGGGTTTTCGTTAAACTAAGGCCGGAGACACACACAACGGTTTTTCGCCGTCCGGCAAAATGCCGTCCGATAGTGGAGCGAAGAAGTAAATGACACCTTTCACACATGTCAGTGTGAAAGGTCTCAATCATTTCTTCGCTCCACTATCGGACGGCATTTTACCGTACGGCGAAAAACCGTTGCGTGTGTCTCCGGCCTAACTCGTAAACGGAAAGAAACCGACGATTTACACCATATAAAAATGTTATTTCTATCATTCAATATACAGCATGTCTCAGAACTCAATTGTCAAACGCTAACCACATATTTTAGAGTTGATTTTAAGCCCATTCAACGAATAACTTCTTATCCGAAATTGCTTCCTATATAGAGTCTCTTGAAGATAACATGTCTGAACAGGTTTTTTTGAAATATCTAACTAACGCCTTTAGCTATTAAACTAATGAAAACTATTTAGCTATTAAGCTAATAAAACTTGGTTTGTAAGCGTTTGTAATCTTGGAAATGCTTCATTGTTTGCTGGCAAAACAATTTTTTTGAACAACGTTAAAAAGTTGGCACTTAAAATATCCTACTCTGGTGGCATTTAATGCCTTCACGGTGGCAATAAAAAAACTGTTTTGTAACCAAACGATGAAGCATTTCCAAGTTCACAAACGCTCCAAGTTTCATTGTGACAACTAAAGGTGTTATTACGGTATTTCAAAAAAAAAAGTTCAGGTACGTCATCTTCAACAGGCTCTAAATAAGAAACAATTTCAAATAAGTATTTTTTCATTGAATCGGTACGAAATCAACTCTAAACTGTGTGGTTAGCGTTTGGCAACTGAGTTCTGGGTCACTCTATATACTTCTTTATCTCTAATTAAAGTAAAAAAAATCTTTAAATCTAACATTAAAATTAACAAACACTTCAAACTTTTTAAATAAATAAAATTAAGTGAATAAATAAGGGGAATAATCTTTGAACGAACTAAAACTTTTTTAATATTTATAGAACGTTAAAGTGTTTGTATTTAGTGGGTAAATACAAAACCACATACTTGAAAATGTATTTATTTATTTTTAAAATAACCTTTGTGTAAATTCCAGAAAAGTTAAAAAAAAATACAAAAAAAATTATCATTGTTAATTTGCGATTTGTATTCAAAACATTAATATGTGAAAATTGAAGGTTAAAAAATTTTACTTAAAAAATTTTACTTAAAAAAATTTTTACCTAAAAAAACTTTTTACTTCAAAAAAATTTTTACTTAAAAAAATTTTTTTTACTTAAAAAAAATTACTTAAAAAAACAACTATAAGTAATGAAAATTTATATAATTTCTATAATTATACCCGTTTTTACGACTTTTAATATCCCCGGCGGATAAATCCAATATCCGCTTTTAAAACGATCAAACCCAATTCTTAAAAGTTTATGGTCAAGATTCAATATAAATCTTGGTTTTATTACTTCTTCGAAAGAAACTCATCAACGACGATCACAAATAATTAAATTAATTTTACTTACACTGCTGTCGTAGACCAAACTCTAAGCTTTTTCGGGCCGTGTTCGAATACTGCTCCCGCGGTTTCCGAAAATCCGAGAACCGGCTGTTTCGATCTTCTACAAATTTCATGTGAGGCAGCAACCTAAAATAAAAAAAAAATATTTAGTAATTATAAGTGAAGACAAAAATCAAACTGAATTAAAAAAGTGTTGTAGTCATTAAATTTTAATTTAAAATAAATATACAATTCTTTGACCAAATTTAAAAAATTTAATTTTTGGTCAAATTAAAAATGAAAATTAGGAAAAATGTTTTTAAAGCCGAATATATGACCGCACAGTAAAAAAATGCACATCATTCGATTAACACATTTAAAGCACCATCGATGACTGGTACGAAGAATTCTTGGCGGCTACTCTATCAAATCATGAAAACTCACCAACCGACATTGACGATAAGGAATACAACGAGTAAATCGGGAAAAGCAAAAGTTCAGCTCCAGGTAGAGGCTTGGTCACAAAATATTTACTCAGACGACTAAACCTTAATACTCATGAATTCATACGTCAACTTCTGAATTTCTGCTTAAAAACTAATCAATTGACATATGGAAAACAGATACAATAACCCCAATACCAAAATAGGATTGCGATCGTTCCCTCTTAAAAAGTTGTCGTCCAATGGTGCTACTACAATTGGCAAGATCTACGAAGACATACTAAACCAAAGAATTGAGAATAAGGCAAAAGACGCTGTATCTACATACCAATTTGGATTCAAAGACAAGCCCTTTAATTAATTATTTTATTTAACAATATCCAAGCATCTCATCTTCTTCATAGACGCACGACCACCTTATTATTAGAAATAAATAAAGATTTCAATTCCGTATGGCACAGAGTGCATAGACATTAGGAATTAAGACCTATTTACTGAGGATAGTGGATTAATTTCTGACAAACTGGATACCGCAAGTAAGAGTAAATATTTACTCGAACCCTTTCATTCCATTCCAAGGCTCTCCCCTATCACCCTCGCTTTACAAATACAAACCGCCACGATATTTAATCTGTCAATGTACACCATTTAGACGTAGACCTATACATTCTCAAATTCGTTGATGATACAACATTAATTTCCCATAACAAAAACCTGAATGCAACAATAGACAAACTCCAAACTTTTTATAACAACACATTGGACCGGTTCCACAAATAAAATATCTGGGTATCCAATTCGATAGCCAAAACTAACGAAACATTATAAACTAATAATTAGAAAAATTGCAAAAAGATCAAAATACTTCAGAGCTCTAACTTATAAAAATAAGGGAATATCATTTTTTACAATCATTTACAAAAGTATCTGCAGACCATTACTGGACTACGGACACATACTGACAGCAAACACAACTCAACAGATCGTAGATATTATAAACAAAGCCGAAAGAAAAAGCCTACGAATCCCATTAAAACATTTTTAAGGAATTTATACCAATTATTGTATTGATTTATGCATCGATTGTGTCCGTGAATTGAAAATCGATAAACGACACAATAAACTCCCATAAAAAAAGCAATTCACGTTAACTTACATATTTCGAAGATTGTAAAACTTTATTGCGGTTAATCGAATTACAAAACACGGCTATTAAGCTAAATGAAAAATTACAAGTGCATTCTTTGTGTATGTATGTATGTATGTATGATTATTTTTTTTTTAATAAGTTACAATTTACGCTCTCGAGAGCGGTAATTAGTGAATTATTTGATTACAACTTGCAACATAGTTTACTTACGTCCCGGGGCGAAGTTTTGCAACGTAATTTTACCTCATAACGGCTACTGGAAATGCAACACGAATGCATTATTATCTCAACGAACATTCGACCAACCGTTATTAGAAAGCTGAATGAGAGGATTTCTTTTTTTTTCTTGGTGTTGTTATTTTGAAATTAAAATTTAAAGAAAATCACTCTTTATAATCCTCAATAATTTTTTTTAAGTGGTGGTTGTACACGATATTTCCGGACACCTGTATATCTATGAAAATATAAGGTATTAACAATTAAAAATTTATTGAATAAGATGTAAATGTTTCGAACGTTTTTAGTTTTTATCGAAAATGATTTTTAAAAAAATCTTTTAGTTCGTTTAAAAAGTTAAGAAAAATCAACCGGGAAAAACCGAGTTTATTTTAAAACAGACATTTAAAATAACTGTCATAACGAAATGACGTGTTTGATTCGAAAATATGTGAAAATATATTCTACGAAGCAAACTACGAGTAAATACTTTAACTATTATTAGAAAACGATGAATATAAAAGTTGATAAATAAATAGTTATTTTACAATTGACATCAAAAGTAAATTAGTGCTTATAAAAGACTAGATTCGGTTGAATTATTAAAAATTAACGATCCTGATTATTATTTTTTATTATTATGAGATAATAAGTATATTAAAAAAAATAGTCGTATTGATATTTAGATTAGAGATTGTTTATCACTCAATCCAATAGATGAAACTAATGTAAAAATGTCAAAATAAGTATTTAGTTAAATAAAAATGTTTTAAGAAATAGAAATCAAAAAATAAGAAATTTTCAGGTGGGAATATTTAGTTATTTTTATATTTATAAAAAGTATTTCGCTAAAAGGAAAATTCCGGAGTTAATTTGCACGTAATTTAAGAGCGATTAGTTTCGTTGACATTCATTGTGTAATCCATTGCAATTTTATCCTTTAATAACGGATCCTTTCACCGTGTAAGGTGACGTTACGTTATGTCACATGCAAAAACCGTTTTGCGAAAAGAAAATATAGATTCCTTTTCAAATTAACAACAAAAACTTATATAAAATTGTAAAAATGGTTACCTATTGATTTTGATATAAAAATATAAATAAAAATTCATTTTTTATTAAGATTATAAATGAAGGTTTTTAATTAAAATGCCATTTGGATAAATTACAGACAAAGAATTGTTTACTAATTGATAAATCGATTAATCAATCAATCAAACTTGAGGATGTATGTATGTATGTAGTAAACAAATTAAATAGTAAATAGTATTCGCAACTGATGTTTAAAGGTCGAATAAATGGAAAAAAATTTACATACAATAGATACAGGATGGTTTATTTAAAAAGTTAAAGGACGTTTTATACGTTTAGATATTTATAGTAACCCTCACCTAGATTTTTAGTCTTCCTTGATTTTATTTAAAAAAAAAATTTATTGAATTTAACATATAACTTGTTATTTTTGGACGCAGTTTATTTCTAGAAATTGGCGAAAAGAAATTTAATGAAAGATAATAATTTTTTAGTACATTTTTTATTAAAAATCGATAGAAAATTAAATTTCCTTTAATTTAAGTACAAACATGACCTATTTAACTTTAATACTTTAGAAGTTACCAACCCTTAAAAAAATTGATAATCCGCCATCTTGAATTTTTTTAACTTAACCTAACTTTTTCATTTTTTATCCGAATATAGTCATGTTTGTACTCAAATTAAAGGATTTTTAATAATCTTTAAGAATTAAAAAAAAAAAATGACAAAAATGAAAAAAAATTGAAAAATGATTTTTTTTAAATGACAACTAAAAAATAATTTTTGAATAAAAATTTTATTAAAAATCGATAAAAAATTAAATTTCCTTTAATTTAAGTACAAACACGACCTATCTATCTTAAATAGTTTAGAAGTTACCAACCCCCAAAAAATTGATGATCCGCCATCTTAAATTTTTTTTTTAACTTAACCTAACTTTTTCAATTTTTGTCCGAATATAGTCGTGTTTGGTATCAAATTAAAGGATTTCTAATAATTTTTAAGAATATTAAAAAAATGTTATATTTTTTAGTTTTTTTAACCTAACTTTTTGGTTTTTAATCCGATTATGGTTGTTTTCAGTCAAATTAAAAATTCTCTTTGGTAATTTTAATAATTTTTGGACTATTTTTTAAAAATATTTACAATTTTTTTAATTTATTTTTTTTTAAATTTTGGAGTAAGAAAAAAAAATGTTTTTAAAAATAATTTTAAAATAAAATTTTTATTAAAACTCAATGGAAAATCAAATTTCCTTTAATTTAAGTACAAATACGACCTATCTAACTTAAATAGTTTAGAAGTTACCAACATTAAAAAAAAATGACGATCCGCCATCTTGGATTTTTTCAAGTCGATGTAACTCTTTTGTTTTTAATCCGAATATAGTCATGTTTGGTATCAAATTAAAGGTTTTTAAATAATCTTTAAGAATATTTAAGAATTTTTTCCTTTTTTTCTTTTTTGACCTAATTTTACACAATTTTTGAAAATTTTTATTCAATTATAGTTATATTCTTACTCAATTTGAGTAATTAGCCAAAATTATTAAAATTTTTTGTAATATTTAATAATTTTTAGAAAATTTAAATTTTTTAATTTTCGATTTTTTTTTAATTTCATCTTTAAATATTGTTTTACAATAAACATTTTATGAAAAATCAATAGACAATTAAATTTCCTTTAATTTAAGTACAAACACGACCCATCTAACTTAAATAGTTTAGAAGTTACCAACATTTAAAAAATTGATGATTCGCCATCTTGGATTTTTTCAAATCAATGTAACTTTTTTATTTTTAATCCGAATATAGTCATGTTTGGTATCAAATTAAAGGTTTTTAAATAATCTTTAAGAATATTTAAGAATTTTTTCCTTTTTTTCTTTTTTGATCTAATTTTACACAATTTTTGAAATTTTTTATTCAATTATAGTTATATTCTTACTCAATTAGAGTAATTAGTCAAAATTATTAAAATTTTTAGTAATATTTAATAATTTTTAGAAAATTTAAATTTTTTAATTTTCGATTTTTTTTTAATTTCATCTTTAAATATTGTTTTACAATAAATATTCTATGAAAAATCAATAGAAAATTAAATTTCCTTTAATTTGAGTACAAACACGACCTATCTAACTTAAATAGTTTAGAAGTTACCAACATTTAAAAAATTGATGATCCGCCATCTTGGATTTTTTTAACTTAACCTAACTTTTTCATTTTTTATTCGAATATAGTCATGTTTGGTATCAAATTAAAGGTTTTTTAATAATCTTTAAGAATTTTTAACCTAAAAAAAGAATTGAAGATCGGCAATCTTGAAATTTTTAAAAACTAACCTAACTTTTCTATTATTAATCCGATTATAGTGATGTTTGTACTCAAATTAAAGGATTTATAATAATCTTTAAGAATTTTTTAAAAAATTTGAGATTTTTATTAATTTTTTTTTATATATTTTTATAAAATCACTTATTTAAGTTAATTTCAAATTTAACTTAATCCATATTTAATATTAACACATTTTTTGTAATATTTTAAAAAATATTACATATTAATTTCATAATTTTATAAATTCAACACTTAACCAGTAGAAGTAATTACGATTCTAGTTAAAACTAGTCTTGAAAATTATATAAACAAAGAGTTTATCCAACCGAAGAGATTGATTATCTTCGGTTTAGCAATAATTCACCTGTCTCATTCGAGCCAAGGTTGTTCGTAATCGTCGTCATCGCCCAGTTTTACAATTACAAAAACCGCAAAGTGAGAAACTGGTTGAGAGTGTAAAATCTCCAATTAGGTATTGATTTAAATCATAATCTGAATGTTTTAATGTTTATGCACTGACCTTCTATAACACTCAGTTTATTTATTCATTTATTTATTTACAAACTTTCAATCATCTTGGAATAATTATCATATATAATATTTTTAAATGTTGAGACCTTCGAAAACTTAATTTCTCGATTTGAATAAAGGTAAATGAAGGTAAACGAAGGTTTCCGGAGGTAATTAACCGTAGCTAGTTACATAACCTTTTTTTCCATAAGAGTTTCGAGAGTTCCAAGACGTAAGTTCCGTTCTAGCAAAATACAGGTCAACGGAGAGATATCAATAAACATTTATCCGCTTTCTAAGAAGTCCGAGGCAATCGTAACAAAAACCTGAAGGACGACAGTTTAGTAGAGTGGAGGAAAGCATAAAGGCTCAAGTTTTCTTAGGTTGTTGAACTTCGCAAAGAGAAGAAATCTAACATCTAACAATTTTATTCTTTACGAGTTTAACAATCGTCTTTTAATTAAACCATGTTATGTAATCGATCGTTTTAATCTATTTTGATTATTATTCCTTTACTTTGTTATGTTATATAATGTGTTTTATATCTTATTATTACTTATTTTATTTAAAAAAAAAAAGATTATTTTATTAAAAAAAATTTTTTTAATCATTTAATCAATTTTTAAATATATCAAGATCATTTTTTTGACTAATAAATTAGTCTATTATCACTTAAGATATCTATGACTTGACTGAAAAATTATTTATAATTTTTGATCTTTTAATTAAATTTTTTCTTTTAATTTTTTTAAATTCATTTGATTATTTTAATCCTATTTTACAAAAAAAAAAACTTTAAAAAACCATTTAATCAATTTTTAATTATATCGAGATCAATTTTTTGACTAATAAACTAGTCCATTATCGCTTAAGACATCTATGACTTGACGTTAGTTAACCTAAATTAAAAGTGTATTTACATATTTTTTTTCTATATTTTCGCTTAATTTCGTTTAATTTCGTTTAATTAACGCAACATATTAACTTCATTTTACCTTTTTTATACCATTTTACATCCAAAATAGATAAAAAACCTAAGTAATTATACCAAACACCTTTCCGCGCTGCACTAAAGTGAGTTTTGACATTTAACTAACCTAAAAATTTTATTATTTTTACCTACTTTTTAATAATATATTTAATTTTTACAACTTATTCACAATAAAGATAAACTTATCAAATCACAAATCAAAAAAGGATTAAAAAAAGATAAATTTAGATTTAAAAAATAAATAATAATAATTCCCAAATTAATACCTTATACCTTGTATTTGATCCGAATGACGTGTTTTTTCGATAAATTGACCAGTTAATACGATAAAATATACAATAAAATATTCATAATAATAAACGATTAATCGGAGTTAATCCTGTTTTTAATACAACTCGTAAATTACCGATCGAATCGAGACAATATGTCGTAAAATTAATTCCCGCATAGTTAATCTACGGGATTTGTAAATAAGCTTCTGTGTGGATGTTTGTAAATCGTCGCTTTGATCACAAAAGATCTGATATCGATCACACGACGGAATTAATCCCGGCGTGTTATCTGATTTAATCTAACGTGATAGTGCAAGATCGTGATTGCGTGATTTTCTTATATTACGCAGAAAAGTTTTATACGTTTTTGTAATTGTAATTGATTTTATAATCTCTATAAATAAATAAAATCGATTTTTTTTAATTTTCATAAATAAACTTTATGAAAGTTGGGGATTTTTCAAAGTTGGTGAAAAAAATTTTAGGTTAGAAAATCATCAATGTCTTTGTGAATTTTTTTAATTTTTTTGGTAAAAATTGGAACAAATTTGACTTTTTTAAACCAAAATAGAATCTTTTATCTTTCATTTAAACCAAAAATTGTTCCTTAATCTTCATAAATAAAGTCAGGGCGATTTTTTAAAGTTGATCGAATTTTTAAAAAAGTTGGGTTAGTTAACTGTCAAAAAATTTTACCGACTTTAAGAATTTTTTTAATTTTTTTGGTAATATTTAAAATAAATCTGATGAATTTAATTAAAAATAGATATTTTAATTTATCATTTTTTTAATTTTCTTTCCTTAATTTTCATAAATAAACTCAGAGGGATTTTTCAAAGTTGGTGAAAAAAATTGAGGTTAGAAAATCATAAATGTCTTTGTGAATTTTTTTAATTTTTTTGGTAAAAATTGGAACAAATTTGACTTTTTTAAACGAAAATAAAATCTTTTATCTTTCATTTAAGCCAAAAATTATTCCTTAATCTTCATAAATAAAGTCAGGGCGATTTTTTAAAGTTGATCGAATTTTAAAAAAAGTTGGGTTAGTTAACTGCCAAAAAATTTTACCGACTTTAAGAATTTTTTTAATTTTTTTGGTAATATTTAGAATAAATCTGATGAATTTAATTAAAAATAGGTATTTTAATTTATCATTTTTTTAATTTTCTTTCCTTAATTTTTATAAATAAACTCAGAGGGATTTTTCAAAATTGGTGAAAAAATTTGAGGTTAAAAAATCATAAATGTCTTTGTGAATTTTTTTAATTTTTTTGGTAAAAATTGGAACAAATTTGACTTTTTTAAACCAAAATAAAATCTTTTATCTTTCATTTAAGCCAAAAATTATTCCTTAATCTTCATAAATAAAGTCAGGGCGATTTTTTAAAGTTGATCGAATTTTAAAAAAAGTTGGGTTAGTTAACTGTCAAAAAATTTTACCGACTTTAAAATTTTTTTGGTAATATTTAGAATAAATCTGCTGAATTTAATAAAAAATAGATATTTTAATTTATCATTTTTTTAATTTTTTTTCCTTAATTTTTATAAATAAACTCAGAGGGATTTTTCAAAGTTGGTGTTAAAAAAAATTTGAGGTTAAAAAATCATCGATGTTTGTGAATTTTTTTAAATTCTTTGGTAATATTTAGAATAAATCTAATCGTTTTAATAAAAACTAGATATTTTAATTCATCTATCTTGAAATTATTTCTCCTTAATTCCCATAAATAAATTCTATATGATTTTTTAAAGTTGATAAAAATTTTTTTAAGGTTAAGTTCGATAAAAATCGTTTTTAACATGAAAAAAAATCGTTTTTAACATGAAAAAAAATCGTTTTTAACATGAAAAAAATCGTTTTTAACATAAAAAAAATCGTTTTTTAACATAAAAAAATCGTTTTTAACATAAAAAAAATCATTAAATCTCATATAACAAATCAATACATTCTATAAACAATAAAACTTAATCATCATTAAAGTAGCTTCTTAATCTAGCTTCAATAATAAAATTCCAATCGATAAACTTTATCTGATTACCGAAAAAAAAATACCCAAAATAAAAATCATTCCACTCTATAAATATAAAAATAGAGTCGATAACCGTTTAAGTATTTCGCTAAAACGCGTGCATCGCAAAAAATAATTATCTATAAGGATTTAATCTGATCTTAAAATCGTCAAACGAATTAATATATCGAACTTACAATTAATTAAATCACAAAATCGATCGTTGATAATAAAAAGGTATATCAAGTGGTGTTTTATAAGAAAAATAGTAATAAAAAGGAATCGAAATCAATCAAATAAAATCAATCAAACTGGTGTTATTCGGATTTCTTTATCGAATATTTGTATTACGAAATCATCTTAAGAAATAAGATGATTATGATTAATATGATCTTGATTAAATTCTTATGGAAATTTTTTAAAAAAGATATTTGATTTTATCATTTATAAGTGTTCTTAAGATGAAATTACTTTATTAATTAAAAGTGAATGGTGAATTAATTAGTTTAAAGAGTTAGAATGAGAATTAGAAGGTAAAGAGGATAGTTTGAAGATAAAAAGGATAGTTTGAAGATAAAAAGGATAGTTTGAAGATCACTTTCCAAGGTTATTTCTTCGTACAAGGAAGTTTAAATGACGTCACAAAGTTACCATTAATACGACAATCGTCGATTATCGTCTTGATTGAAACTTATTGCTTCCGGCCCATTTTCAAGGCTCGCAACGTTCTAAATGGTTCATTGTCGACTCGAATTGGCAATACTTGCCTTATTTAATTATTTTCTTTTAGATCTTTATGCAGTTTTAAGTTTGTAAACTTACCAATAGTTGGACGCAGTGCGTACATAAAATTCCTACGATGATCGTTCCTACGAATCCGAAGATTAATCCGCCGTTTCTAAAAGCCATCGGCATCGCTAAAATTCCGGTACCTAAGGAACTTTTTAGTAGATGGATTAAAGCTCCTGATGTACTAAAAAAGAGAAAAAAAGAAATAAATAAAATTTAAATGAAAAGTTATCAGATTTTTACCCAAAAAAAATTGTTAATACTAAATATATGCTCAGTCAAATTTAAATTTTGTTGATTTTATAAAAAAAATATATAAAAAAGTTAAAAATTCTGAAATATTGTTTGAAATTCTTAAAGATTTTTAAAAATCCTTTAATTTAAGTATAAACATGACTATAATCGGATTAAAAATAAAAAAATTACACTGACTTTTAAAAAATTCATGATGGCCGACCCTCAATTGTTTTTTTTAGGTTAAAAATTCTTAAAGATTATTAAAAATCCTTTAGTTTGATACCAAACACGACTATATTCGGATAAAAAATAAAAAAGTTAGGTTAGTTTAAAAAAATTCAAGATGGCCGATCATCAATTCTTTTTTTAGGTTAAAAATTCTTAAAGATTATTAAAAATCCTTTAATTTGATACCAAACACGACTATAATCGGATTAAAAATAAAAAAGTTACATCGATTTAAAAAAAATCCAAGATGGCGGATCATCAATTTTTTAAATGTTGGTAACTTCTAAACTATTTAAATTAGATGTGTCATGTTTGTACTTAAATCAAAGGAAATTTAATTTTGTATCGATTTTAAATAAAAAATTTATTCTAAAATCATTTTTTGTCATTTTTAAAAAACTCATTTTTTAAATTTTTTCAATTTTTTATCATTTCTTTTTAATTCTTACAGATTATTAAAAATCTTTTGAGTACAAACACAACTATAGTCAGATTAAAAATAAAAAAGTTATGTCAATTTAAAAAAATTCAAGATGGCGGATCATCATTTTTTTAAATGTTGGTAACTTCTAAACTATTTAAGTTAGATAGGTCGTGTTTGTACTTAAATTAAAGGAAATTTAATTTTGTATCGATTTTTAATAAAAAATTTATTAAAAAATTATTTTTTAATTGTCATTTTAAAAAAATCATTTTTCAATTTTTTCAATTTTTTGTCAATTTTTTTAAAAATTCTTAAAGATTATTAAAAATCCTTTAATTTGAGTATAAACACAACTATAATCGGATTAAAAATAAAAAAGTTACATGGGTTTAAAAAAATCCAAGATGGCGTATCATCAATTTTTTAAATGTTGGTAACTTTTAAACTATTCAAGTTAGATGGGTCGTGTTTGTACTTAAATTAAAGGAAATTTAATTTTGAATCGATTTTTAATAAAAAATTTATTCAAAAATTATTTTTTAATTGTCATTTTAAAAAAAAATCATTTTTTTAATTTTTTTATTTTTTTTTTCATTCTTAAAAATGATTAAAAATCCTTTAATTTGATACCAAACACGACTATATTCGGATAAGAAATGAAAAAGTTATGTTAAGTTAAAAAAGTTCAAGATGGCGGATCATTATTTTTTTAAATGTTGGTAACCTCTAAACTATTTAAGTTAGATAGGTCGTGTTTGTACTTAAATTAAAGAAAATTTAATTTTGTATCGATATTTAATAAAATTTTTATTTAAAAATTATTTTTTAATTGTCATTTTAAAAAAAATCATTTTTTAATTTTTTCAATTTCTTTTTAATTCTTAAAGATTATTAAAAGTCCTTTAATTTGATACCAAACACGACTATATTCGGATAAAAAATGAAAAAGTTAGGTTAAGTTAAAAAATTCAAGATGGCGGATCATCAACTTTTTAAATGTTGGTAACTTCTAAACTATTTAAGTTAGATAGGTCGTGTTTGTACTCAAATTAAAGGAAATTTAATTTTCTATCGATCTCCGATGAAATTTTAATTCCAAAATTATTTTTTAATTTTTATTAAAAAAAAAAAATACTTAATTTTTTTTTAATTTTATATTAAATGTGACTGTATTTCGATTAAAAATAAAAAAGTTACGTCGATTTTCAAAAATTTCAAGATGGCCGACCAGCAATTTTTTTTTTAGGTTAGAAATTATTATATCTCGAAAAGTATTTAAGTTAGATGGGTCGTGTTTGTACTTAAATTAAAGGAAATTTAATTTTATATCAATTTCCAATGAAAATTTTATTATAAAATTATTTTTAAATTTGTCATTTTAGAAAAATCATTAGAAACTCTTGAGTTTAAGGTAAGTGACTTACGCTGTTGGATGTTCTACTTGTCGATGGTCGAAAGGATTGTATTCTTTTTCATTGATGGTGTCATGACTTCCCATAGGAAGTTTGACTTCATTTGAAGCTAATTTTGTTCTGTAAAAATAAAAAAATAAATTAATAAAATCAATTTGAACATTTTAAAAGTTAAATAAAAAAAGGTAATTAATTGATTAGTTAATTAAAGCTAACGAAAATTAACGGAAATTATATTTTTAGAACATAGCCTAATCTTTTACTATTTAAAAGGTCACATATGACCTTAACAGGCTTATTTTGTAATTGTCATTATTAAACATCGTTCAATGATTTTAATTCCAAACGACTTTTTGTGAAAACTATTTTATAAATCAGTTGTTAGGAATTTTAGCTATAACGACACAACTTGTTTTCATATAAAATGTCACTATTGATGAAATGTTAGATATTTTGAACTAACAACATAAGCTCAAAGGGGAACTTATGTATTTTGATTCCAACGAAGAGTAGGATTTGTTGTATTTTCAGTCAACCCTAATAATTTTGCAGCTAATAGTTCCCTAAATATTCTAATATTTACATTCTTTTTTGTCGTAATTTTGTAAACCGTCAAAGCGTTTGCAACAGAAATTCCTAGAAGTAGTTGAATGCTAAGCTTTCGGCACCAATTGATTCCTTTTCTAATTGTGCTGGCATAAGAAACCATTTGGTCAGAATAATCTATACCACACTTTCCTGCATTATATTCAACAACAGCTAGTGGTTTCAGTGTTGCAAATATCTGTTGGCTTAGAGAAACAGCACGAATGCTACGAGTTTCCTTTGCACTGGGTACCATGATAGGAGCGTGTTTTGTTGATAAAATTCTAACATCCCACGTGCCTCTTCACTTGAGTACCACAATACCGTTATTATATTATATTATATAATATATTAAAGTAGTAAGCAAGCAGCGCCTCTTTAAAAGAGGGCGCCGCAGGCGCCTAGCTCCTTTCTTAATAGTTTTTTTGAAAATCGCTTTCCGGACGATTCAATGGTTTTATTTTGGGGGGTCCCTGACCTATTTCGAAAAAACGGCCCTGAAAATCGAACGACGTTGCGGTAGCCCAAATTGAAATTAAAATTCTCGATCTTCCGTCTATCATTTTCGTTAATTTTCGAACGCACTTTTTGTCCAAAATGCCACCGGCTCCGCGACTCTGCTTCTGGCTAACCTTCTGAACGGCTTTATAACGCAACGTTATATGCGAATCGGGGCTCCTTTGAACCCGAAACGACCGATTTAAGCCCTAAACGAAGTCCCCGTTTTCCGTCATTTTCGATTTGGGCCGATAAAACACTTGCTTCAATTTTCATAAACGTTATTTATTATTCTAACCACGCTAATGCCACATGAAATGTCAAAACGATCGGTTTATTAATAATCATCAAATATTTAATTAAGCAGAGCAAAAATTCGAATAAATTTCACTAAAAACTAATTAAATTCTTGAAAATTAAAAAATTTAAGTAAATTTGTAAAAATTCCACCAAAGCTACTAAAATTTTTAATAATTCCACCAAAAACTTATAAAATTTGTAAAAATTCCACCAAAGCTATCAACATTTTTAATAATTCTACCAAAAACTTGCTGAATTTTTAAAAAATATACTAAAATTAAGATTAATTTCGTCAAGAATTGATTAGATTCTTAAAAATTTCACAAAAATAAAAAAGTAACAATAAAAATTTCACAAAAGTTAGTTAAATTGAATATAATTTCACCAAAAATTATTAAATTTGGAGACAATTCTACTAAAAACTTAGTGAATTTTTTAAAAATTCCACCCAAAATCAATAAAATTAGTAAAAATTCAAAACTTACTATATTCGTAAAAATTCCACCAAAGTTACCAACATTTTTAACAATTCCACCAAAAACGTACTAAATTTTTTCAATTTTCTACCAAAGCTACAAAAATGTTGAATAATTCCACCAAAAACTTACTGATCTTTAAAAAATACCACCAAAAACTTACCAAATTCATAAAAATTCTACTAAAATTACCAATATTTTTAACAATTCCACCAAAAATGATTAAAGTTAATAAAAATTCCACCAAAGTTATCAACTTTTTTAACAATTCCATCAAAAACATACTGAATCTTATAAAAATTCCACCAAAAATTAATAAAATTGAAAAAATTTCACTAAAAGCTTACTAAATTCGTAAAAATTCCATAAAAAAACACTGAATTTTTTAAAAATTCCATAAAAAATGAATAAAATTCGCAAAAATTTAGTGTTATCAAAATTTTTGCTAATTCCACCAAAAATATACTGAATTTTTTAAAAATTCCACCAAAAATTAATACAATTTGCAAAAATTCCACCAGAAACTTACTAAATTCATAAGAATTTTACCAAAAACACTGATTTTTTTTATTCCACCAGAAATGAATAAAATTCGCAAAAATTCCACCAATGTTATCAAAATTTTTGATTATTCCACCAAAAACATACTGAATTTTTTAAAAATTCCACCGAAAATTTACTAAATTCATAAGAATTTTACCAAAAACACTGAATTTTTTTAAAATTCCACCAGAAATAAATAAAATTCGCAAAAATTCCACCAAAGCTATTAAAATATTTAACAGCTACATCCAAAACTTACTGATTTTTTTTTATTCCACCAAAAACTTACAAAAATCCTAAAAATTACACCGAAATTGTCAACATTTTTAACAATTCTACCAAAAACTTACCAAATTTTTTAAAAATTCCACCAAAAACTTACCAAATTTTTTAAAAATTCCACCAAAATGTCCAAATTCTTTTAAAATTCCACCAAAAATCAATCAAATTAGAAACAATTTCATTAAAAATTAACTAAAACCTTGAAAATTCCATCAAAAACTTACTAAATTCATAAAAATTCCACCAAAGTAACTAAAATTTTTAATAATTCTACCAAAAATAATGAATTTTTTAAAAATTCCACCAAAAATAATGAATTTTTTAAAAATTCCACCAAAAAACTTATAAAATTTGTAAAAATTCCACCAAGAATTTACCAATTTTTCTTTTAATTCCACCAAAAACTTACTAAATTCGTAAAGCTTCCAGCAAAGTTACCAAAATGTTGATCAATTCAACCAAAAACAATAAATTTTTTTTAGAAAAATACTAAAAATAAAACTAAACTAGTTTTCATAATAATAGTAATAGTACGCGGTAATTGAAAATTGTACAGTGGCCTTTTCAACCTACAATTGGCAATAGGGTTTGCTTTTACAAATTCCATATATAAAATCAGTACCAAGATTTTTTTTATTTCTTCGGGATTAGTGGATGTCCACTTATGCATCCGTGAACACGGTGTTAAGTCAAATTTATCTAACTTTTGTTACTCGTATCAATTTATTTTTGATACAAGTATGTCTATTATTTCGTCATCAACGGACAGCTCAAACACATCATATGGATTAACTTCACCTGGTAATTGCTTAATGAAGCCACCCATCTTAGAAAAAAAAAGACTTTTGCCGACCACTAAATTCATTCCATTTGCCAAATTGAATTGTATTTTCCTCGGTATCGTCAGTTTTTCTTTCTTCATCAATGACCAATTCTTACAAAATCTCTTCAATGGAATCTTCATTACATTCAGTAGCACCACGATTGCACTGATCAATATTCGAATCGGAATCAGACGATATAATTCTATTTACATTTCTATTTCTAAAGGTTTTTTGTTCACTGTTATTTGACTCTCTAAGAAATAGGTTTTCTATTTTTCTTTTCGGCATTTTAACGAATTGGGGTAGACTTTAAGTTATACCGCTGGTTACTCGGCAAAGAATCAAACTGGTTCTGTACAATGACTAAATGAGAACTAAACGTAAAATAACAATAAGAAAAACAAATATTATATCATGGAAATAAACGGAGAGAGAGGTTATAGCAGAATACGCTTCGTAGTCGACTTGTAAAGGTGTAGTGTCAATCACGCGACTGCAGCGGCTATGGTCGCGCGGCTACAGACGCGCGACTCTGGCGACTTTGCGTCAGCACCATTCGTTTGCATTGAATTATATGGATACGTTGTCAATAAGGTGACTGCAGCCTTGGTGACAGAAGCGGTCGAGGCGATACGCCTGCCATAATAGCAGTCTTAAGGTGCATTGTCAATCACGCGACTGCAGCGGCGATCGTCGCGCGGCTCTGCCGACTTTGCGTCAGCCACTCGTTTGCATTGAATTACATGGATACGTGGATGGATATATGGATAATCCGAAAGAGAAAAAACCGAAGGCGACTATTGTCGCACAATTGACACTTAATAAGGCGGCTGTAGAAGCGTTAGAAAAGTCACGAGTCTGCAGCCGCGCGACGATCGCCGTTGCAGTCGCGTGATTGACAATGCACCTTAGCCGCCAGAGCCGCTACAACTTATGAAAAGCACGTTTTTTTCTCAAACTTTGATAAGAAAATGCACGAATCATAATTAAATAAACTCGTAGGACTCCACCCTTGCCTGCCTAATCTAAAAGTAAGAATTATAAGGACCAAAATAAAAAAGATGGTGCATGGGAAAAATAGTGAACATTTTAAAATATCAAGTAATGAGTAAAACATACATGAATTTATACTAAGTCTACCTCCATGATGGTATAACAAAAACTAATTTTGAGTGTAAAATCTGAAAGAGAAGAAAAACAAAAATCGCGCGTCTGCAGCCGTGCGGCTATAAGGTGCTTTGTCAATCACGCGACTGCAGCGGCGATCGTCGCGCGGCTCTGGCGATTTTTCGTCATCCACTCTTTTAAATTGAATTATATGGATACGTGGATGGATATATGGATAATCCGAAAGAGAAAAAACCGAAGGCAACTATTGTCACACAATTGACACTTAATAAGGCGGCTGTAGAAGCGTTAGAAAAGTCACGAGTCTGCAGCCGCGCGACGATTGCGCGCTGCAATCGCGTGATTGACACTGCACCTTTAAACATTTTGGCATGAATTGTACTAATTTCTTTGTCTCATCCGAACTGATTTTGGCCCATTCGTTAATTATAAATTGTTTTAATAAGTCCCATAAGTGGTCAATGAGATTTAAGTCAAGCGATTGTGGGGGGTGTTTTCATTGTGTTGGAATGTTATATAGCAAAGTTTGGTATTGTGAGTAGAATGTTTCGGATCATCTTGTTGAAAAATGTATTCGGATCCCAAACCCAAGTTGTCGATGCTTACAATTAGCGCTCAAATTTTCCTTTAAAATGTCTATGTACATTTTATGGTCCATTGTGGATGTTATAAAAATCAACTTCCCTACTCCTTTGGTGCACACCCAAGCAGCAAATTGTGTCCGATATCGGGCACAATTTTTTGAGTCCGAATTGAGTCGACACTTATCGGACTTTTTGTGTCCTGTATCCAATTTATAAGAATGTAGCCGCTATGTGTCGACAAATTATGGACACAGTGTGTCAGAAAAAATGCGTGTCTAAACAGACACATTTTGGATTCATGTGTCTAATATGTTTCCATTATGTGTTACTTTCGACTTCAAAACACAAATTAGTCACAGACGAGTCGACACTTAATTGACACAATGTGCTTGAATTTGTTCTTAAGTTTGCGTTTCTAATTTGTTTCCAAAATGTGTTAAGTAGACGCAATTTAATCCCAGATGAGTCGACACCTAATTGACACGATGTGCCCAAATTTGTTCTGTGTGCATAGACACTTTTAGGCAACATATCGGTCAAGTTTTGGTAACACGAGTTCAAATTATAGCCGTTATGTTTCTTGTGTTAGTTTGAACCATTTTCGGAAAATAATTGGTTAAATATCGGACACGTGTTTCTATTTGGACGCAATCATTAAATCCGCCATATTTTCGTTGAAAAGTTGTGTCAACGAGATGAAAAAAAAAATGGCGGATATCTATATTTTGCTCTGAATTACAATATTTGGCGTTAATAAACATAAATATTCGAGCAAATAATTTTTTTGTGTCACCCCAAATATCTCCACAATAATTTCTGACAACATTTCTTGAAATTTGCAATAACTAATAATGTTTGACTTTTTTAGTTTGTTAAAAATAATCAATATTTTTGAGGCGCTTTCGTTATTTAAAGGTATCATACACACTATTATCAGAAAATTTGAATCCGTAATATTTTTTAACGCTTAGACATAGCAAAACTTCAATTATAACATACCAGTATAAAATACCTTAGCAGTTTTAGCAGTAGGAACATAATGGACACATGCAAATCTATTTGGTAATAAAAGAGAAACATTTTGAACACGTTAAACGTTCACTTTGGAAACATATACGACACAAATGCGACACATTCTGGAGACATTTTAGTACAATTAAAGGCGCATTTTAAACACTAACTTGGGTACATTTTGGGCACTATATGGTACACATTTCTGTCACCATTTTGGACACATTTCCCAAACATAGCGGACACAGTGTCGACACTGTGCCCATAAAATGTATCGTGTCCAGGCTTATGTGTCGACACAGTGTCGACCATGTGTCTAAAATTGCTGCTTGGGCATACATCCCCAAACCATCACTACACCACCTAAATGTTTTACAGTAGCTTTTAAGTTTTGTGGATTTAAGTACTGGGTTTTCTCCACATAAATTATTTACCTTTGGAAATGCAAAATATGCTCTCATCTGTAAAAAGAACCTTTTCCCAGAATTCTGTGGACTTATTTAGGTGTTATTTAACAAAGGAAATCTGTTTCTGTCGTTTGAAGTCTGATACGAATCGCCTTTTTCGTGCAACGTGAGTGTGACAGTGGGCTTTTGATAATACTCTCGCCGCATCTTTGCTGATAGTTTTATAAAACTATTGCACATTATGTAGGGGAGACCGGGGTTGGTTGGCACATGGGGCTAATTGACACAGCGTCAAATAAGAGCCATCTATTTTACCTACGATTTTAGTTATATCGATGATGCAATTCTGTGAGTGTAGAGTCGTTGACATCCGATCGAAAAAGTGCCAGTGAAGTACAAAGTACGATTAAGTAAGTGAAATAGATGGCCCATAGTTGACGCTGTGTCAATTAGCCCCATGTGCCAACCAACCCCGGTCTCCCCTACTACTTTTATTGCTATTTTAGATTCTTTTCGCATGTGCTGTACGATGCTTCGCTCATCTCGGTATGTTAGAAGAGATGATTGATCAGATCACAGACGTGAGATGTAATCTCCAGTGTCTGTAGTTGTTGATGACTCTCTAAGTGGAGAAATGTGATCTGCTTATTGTTCCTATTTTTCGAAGAGTTTTTCCCTCTTAAGTTTTACAATAATTTTTCTTCCTCCTGCTTCAATTTCCTTTCCCATTGTCTCCATTCTAACTTTAAACTTCCAATTCTGTACTAATGCAATCAACCACGCAGACTTCTGTTTCTGGGTGTATTTAATTTGTCAAAATTGATATATTTCGATTGAAATTAATGAAATGTTTGAGGATTACACTCGAATTTAATTAATTTAAATTAGTTTATTTTTAACAACATAAGCATTATCAAAAAAAAAACATAGCAATATGATTCATGCAATAACCTTGTTTAATAGTAATAAACCTTAATAATAAGTAATGTAATTACCCGATAATTAGTTAAAAACATTTAAAAAAAAATTCAATGTAATAACACTAAATAATATTTTAACATTATTAATTTATTTTTATATCTCTACTATCACACAACATTTTAAATCCTTGATTAATATGATTTACAAACGTTATTAGAATTTATTATTTATCTTATCAGATTTTTTTTTTGTAAACCTAATTGCGATAATTTAAACATCTGTACAACAATCAATCACAAAATTGAAAGTCAATTAACCGTAGCTCTCATTTTCAATATTATTTAATTGAAATATTTCATTACAACAAAATTAATTACTTAATCAAGTGTTTAATTCTCTTTAAAATCTCTAAAAAAAATTTAAAAACTTATTTATTATTTTTAGAAGTATAGTTTTAAGAAATATTACTTAATAAATTTAGATTATTATCTAAAAAATCTTTTCAAAAACTATCGAATATGAGATAAAATCTTAAATTAAATGGACATTTATTGTTTGTAAATTTGAAGTGTAAAGTTTAAGATTATTATAGTGGACACTACACTTAAAACGTATTGTTTTAAAACTACTAAGAAACGAATTAAAAACTACTTATCTTTAATAAAATAGATTTGATACATTTTTTTTTTTTTTTTTTTTTTGATAGAAATGGGAATTTTCTGAAAACTTGTTATAGATAAGAACTCAAAAGCTCTTGAAAATATAATAGCTCTTCGAACGAATGACACATTTTAGATAAATTACTTACTTATAACTAGTAACAAATTTTTTATAACTAAAATTTCCTATAAAATCATCTAAAATTATTACATTTCGATTAACTCCTTAAAAAAAACACTTAATTTAACTTAAAATTATGAAATTTCTTTTTAAATTTTTTAAAGTGGTCGAATTCGATTGAAAATTTTATCAAATTTCACCTAAAATTGTCTAAAATTATCAAATTTCATCTAATTTCACAAAAAAATTTCGAATTTCATTTAAAAATTACTTAATTTAGCTAAAAAATTGTAAAATTTCGTCTAAAATTTTCTACAATTGTCCAATTTCGTCTAAAATTTTCGAATTTCATTTAAAAAAATAACTTAATTTAGCTTAAAATTGTGAAATTTCGTATAAAATTTTACAAAATCGTCCATTTCTTTTAAAATTTCACCAAATTTCATATAAAATTGTCTAAAATCATCAAATTTTGTCTAATTTCGTCAAAAATATTCGAATTTCATTTAAAAAATAACTTAACTTAGCTTAAAATTTTAAAATTTCGTCTAAAATTTTCTACAATCGTCCAATTTCGTCTAAAATTTCAACCAATATCATACGAAATTGTCTAAAATGATAGAATTTTATCCAATTTCGTCTAAAATTTTCGAATTTCATTTAAAAATAACTTAACTTAGCTTAAAATTTTAAAATTTCGTCTAAAATATTCTACAATCGTCCAATTTGGTCTAAAATTTCAACCAATTTCATACGAAATTGTCTAAAATGATAGAATTTTATCCAATTTCGTCTAAAATTTTCGAATTTCATTTAAAAATAACTTAACTTAGCTTAAAATTTTAAAATTTCGTCTAAAATTTTCTACAATCATCCAATTTCGTCTAAAATTTCAACCAATTTCATATAAAAGTGTCTAAAATGATAGAATTTTGTCTAATTTCGTCTAAAATTTTACCAAATTTCACATAAAATTGTCTAAAATTATCAAATTTCATCTAATTTCACAAAAAAAATTCAAATTTCATTTAAAAATTACATAATTTAGCTAAAAAATTGTAAAATTCCGACTAAATTTTTTTACAATTATCTAATTTCGTCTAAAATTTCAACCAATTTCATATAAAAGTGTCTAAAATGATAGAATTTTGTCCAATTTCATCTAAAATTTTACCAAATTTCATATAAAATTGTCTAAAATGATAGAATTCTGTCTAATTTCGTCTAAAATTTCACCAAATTTCACATAAAATTGTCTAAAATTATCAAATTTCATCTAATTTCACAAAAAAATTTCGAATTTCATTTAAAAATTACTTAATTTAGCTAAAAAATTGTAAAATTTCGTCTAAGATTTTCTACAATCGTCCAATTTCGTCTAAAATTTCAACCAATTTCATATAAAATTGTCTAAAATGATCAAATTTTGTCTAATTTCGTCAAAAATATTCGAATTTCATTTAAAAAATAACTTAATTTAGCCTAAAATTGTAAAATTTTGTCTAAAATCGTCCAATTTCGTCTAAAATTTCAACCAATTTCATATGAAATTGTCTAAAATGATAGAATTTTGTCTAATTTCGTCTAAAATTTCACCAAATTTCACATAAAATTGTCTAAAATTATCAAATTTCATCTAATTTCACAAAAAAATTTCGAATTTCATTTAAAAATTACTTAATTTAGCTAAAAAATTGTAAAATTTCGTCTAAAATTTTCTACAATCGTCCAATTTCGTCTAAAATTTCAACCAATTTCATATAAAATTGTCTAAAATGATAGAATTTTGTCTAATTTCGTCTAAAATTTTCGAATTTCATTTAAAAAATAACTTAATTTAGTTTAAAATTGTGAAATTTCGCCTAAAATTTTACAAAATCGTCCAATTTCGTCTAAAATTTCACCAAATTTCATATAAAATTGCCTAAAATTATCAAATTTCATCTAATTTCACAAAAAATTTTCGAATTTCATTTAAAAAATAACTTAACTTAGCTTAAAATTGTAAAATTTCGTCTAAAATTTTCTACAATCGTCCAATTTCGTCTAAAATTTCAACCAATTTCATATGAAATTGTCTAAAATCATCAAATTTTGTCTAGTTTCGTCAAAAATATTCGAATTTCATTTAAAAAATAACTTAACTTAGCTTAAAATTGTAAAATTTCGTCTAAAATTTTCTAAAACCGTCCAATTTCATCTAAAATTTCAGCTAATTTCATATAAAATTATCTAAATTTATTGAATTTCGTTTAATTTCACCTAAAATTTTCGCATTTCATCTATTAATTTAGTGCAAAAAAAAGTTTTACAACATTATTACATACCTGCAATTTTTAGATTGTAGAATCTTAAACTTACTACTTAAGTAATCATTTTAATCTTTTTAATCCACATTTTAGTCGATTTAATTTCTTAATTTTATTACTTTATGAAGTAATAGTCGATAAATTAAGCACTACATTGACAGATTAATCCCCTTTGAAATAAATTACGAAAGTTTAAAGCTTTTAAAAATGAAAAAATGTTACCTTCGAAGTGTTTACATTCTAATTTTGGCAGTAGTGTTAATTACCAATGTCATAAATAATTTTTTTTAATTTTTTGGGTAATAATTAGAACAAAATTGACTTTTTTATTTAAAAATAGAATATTTTAACTTTCAATTAATGCAAATTTCATTTCTTAATTTAAAAAAATAAAGTCTCCACGATTTTTTAAATTTGGTCGAAATTTTTAAGGTTAGGAAAAATTTTAGTCAACTTTATGAATTTTTTTAATTTTTTGGGTAATAATTAGAACAAAATTGACTTCTTTGTTATAAAATAGAATATTTTAGCTTTCAATTAAAACAACTTTCATTTCTTAATTAACAAAAATAAAGTCTCCATGATTTTTTAAAAATGATTCAAAATTTTAAAAAAGTTAGGTTAACTACTAACACGATTTTTTAACCAATTTTTTTTACTTTCTTATTCCGTGTAATTATTAAATATCAACTTGGATTTACTACCGTTTAATAAATACCCGTAAGAATCGTAAAATGGCAAACAATTACGTTTATAACCAGCAAAGGTAGAATTAAATAGGTTTAGATTAGCGGTTTATTCAACCGTAATTCGTTTTGCCGCGTACCTCAAGGTAACCTTTCTCTTTCAAAAGGAAGTCTATTTACTCATTCAAGGTGTTCAACCGTTCCCTTTTTGATCTTTATTCCTTACGCTTTATTTATATTATTAATTAAAAAAAGAAAAAAATAAATAAAGACATAAAAATACGGATATGTTGCAAGTTGCAATTAAAACATTTTAATTTTTTAAGGTTGATGATAAAATTTAAGGTTAGATTCGTTTAAATATCTTTGGTGATTTTGAAATTCTTTTTATGTTGTAATTAACAAATTAAATTGAGATTAAATTTACTTACGTTGAACTAAAATTATCTATTGTAAACGTTGAAGGGTATTTTTGAGTATCCTTTTGTGAAAGCTGCAACAAAAAAAAATCAAATAAGTAAACCTAAGTATAAATAAAGAGAAATAAGTATTTGATTTGAATAAAAATGATAATTAGTGATTGTATTTTTAGATGGTGTTTACGGTTTTCTATGGAAATATAACGGAGTATAAAGGAAAATTGATATGTTTTTCACTCGAAATTATTTAACCTTGATTTCTTTATGTAAATGTATTTAAAGGCGTAAGTGTTATAAGCTGGTAAATGCGTATCATTCATAAGTAATTTGTTTGTTAGGTTTTAAAAGAATTAAATTTTAATTTTTATAAATAAACTCAGAGGGATTTTTTAAAGTTGGTGTTAAAAAAAAAATTTGAGGTTAAAAAATCATCAATGTGCTTGTGAATTTTTTTAATTTTTTTGGTAAAAATTGGAACAAATTTGACTTTTTTAAACCGAAATAGAATCTTTTATCTTTCATTTAAGCCAAAAATTATTCCTTAATCTTCATAAATAAAGTCAGGTCGATTTTTTAAAATTGATCGAATTTTTAAAAAAGTTGGGTTAGTTAACTGTCAAAAAATTTTACCGACTTTAAGACTTTTTTTAATTTTTTTGGTAATATTTAGAATAAATCTGATGAATTTAATAAAAAATAGATATTTTAATTTATCATTTTTCAAATTTTCTTTCCTTAATTTTCATAAATAAACTCAAAGGGATTTTTCAAAGTTGCTAAAAAAAATTGAGGTTAGAAAATCATAAATGTCTTTGTGAATTTTTTTAATTTTTTTGGTAAAAATTGGAACAAATTTGACTTTTTTAAACCAAAATAAAATCTTTTGTCTTTTATTTAAGCCAAAAATTATTCCTTAATCTTCATAAATAAAGTCAGGGCGATTTTTTAAAGTTGATCAAATTTTTAAAAAAGTTGGGTTAGTTATCTGTCAAAAATTTTTATCGACTTTAAGATTTTTTTAAATTTTTTTTGGTAATATTTAGAATAAATCTAATCGTGTTAATAAAAAATAGATATTTTAATTTATCATTTTTTAAATTTTCTTTCCTTAATTTTTATAAATAAACTCAGAGGGATTTTTCAAAGTTGGTGAAAAAATTTGAGGTTAGAAAATCATCGATGTCTTTGTGAATTTTTTTAATTTTTTGGTAAAAATTGGAACAAATTTGACTTTTTTAAACCAAAATAAAATCTTTTGTCTTTCATTTAAGCCAAAAATTATTCCTTAATCTTCATAAATAAAGTCAGGGCGAATTTTTAAAGTTGATCGAATTTTAAAGAAAGTTGGGTTAGTTAACTGTCAAAAATTTTTACCAACTTTAAGATTTTTTTTAATTTTTTTGGTAATATTTAGAATAAATCTGATGAATTTAATAAAAAATAGATATTTTAATTTATCATCTTTCAAATTTTCTTTCCTTAATTTTCATAAATAAACTCAAAGGGATTTTTCAAAGTTGCTAAAAAAAATTGAGGTTAGAAAATCATAAATGTCTTTGTGATTTTTTTTAATTTTTTTGGTAAAAATTGGAACAAATTTGACTTTTTTAAACCAAAATAGAATCTTTTATCTTTCATTTAAGCCAAAAATTATTCCTTAATCTTCATAAATAAAGTCAGGGCGATTTTTTAAAGTTGATCGAATTTTAAAAAAAGTTGGGTTAGTTAACTGTCAAAAATTTTTACCGACTTTAAAAATTTTTTTAATTTTTTTGGTAATATTTAGAATAAATCTAATCGTTTTAATAAATAATAGATATTTTAATTCATCATTTTTTAAATTTTCTTTCCTTAATTTTTATAAATAAACTCAGAGGGATTTTTTAAAGTTGGTGTTAAAAAAAATTTGAGGTTAAAAAATCATAAATGTCTTTGTGAATTTTTTTAATTTTTTTGGTAAAAATTGGAACAAATTTGACTTTTTTAAATCAAAATAGAATCTTTTATCTTTCATTTAAGCCAAAAATTATTCCTTAATCTTCATAAATAAAGTCAGGGCGATTTTTTAAAGTTGATCGAATTTTTAAAAAAGTTGGGTTAGTTAACTGTCAAAAAATTTTACCAACTTTAAGATTTTTTTTAATTTTTTTGGTAATATTTAGAATAAATCTGATGAATTCAATAAAAAATAAATATTTTAATTTATCATTTTTAAAATTTTTTTTCCTTAATTTTCATAAATAAACTCAGAGGGATTTTTCAAAGTTGGTGTTAAAAAAAATTTGAGGTTAAAAAATCATAAATGTCTTTGTGATTTTTTTTAATTTTTTTGGTAAAAATTGGAACAAATTTGACTTTTTTAAACCAAAATAAAATCTTTTGTCTTTCATTTAAGCCAAAAATTATTCCTTAATCTTTATAAATAAAGTCTGGGTGATTTTTTAAAGTTGATCGAATTTTAAAAAAAAGTTGGGTTAGTTAACTGTCAAAAAAATTTACCGACTTTAAGATTTTTTTTATTTTTTTTGGTAATATTTAGAATAAATCTAATGAATTTAATTAAAAATAGATATTTTAATTTATCATTTTTTAAATTTTCTTTCCTTAATTTTCATAAATAAACTCAGAGGGATTTTTCAAAGTTGGTGTTAAAAAAAATTTAAGGTTAGAAAATCGTCAATGTCTTTGTGAATTTTTTTAATTTTTTAGGTAAAAATTAGAACAAATTTGACTTTTTTAAATCAAAATAGAATCTTTTATCTTTTATTTAAATCAAAAGTTATTCCTTAATCTTCATAAATAAAGTCAGGGCGATTTTTTAAAGTTGATCGAATTTTTAAAAAAGTTGGGTTAGTTAACTGTCAAAAAATTTTACCGACTTTAAGATTTTTTTTTAATTTTTTTGGTAATATTTAGAATAAATCTAATGAATTTAATAAAAAAATAGATGTTTTAATTTATCATTTTTTTAATTTTCTTTCCTTAATTTTTATAAATAAACTCAGAGGGATTTTTCAAAATTGGTCAAAAAATTTTAGGTTAGGTAAAAAATCGACTAAAAAATGATCATTTTAAACAACTAATAACTGAAATATATCTTTGAAAATAATCCAATCCTGTTTTATTTAAGCTAATTTATCTTATTTATGACACAAAAATGATAATTTTTGTAGACGATAGACTCACGATGACTCCTACAATTGTAACAATGTAATCTGATTTTTAATAAATCTTACAATTAGACAAAAAAAGATTTTTTACGTCTGTGTTATGATAATGAATACAATGTATTAATAATCTTATTATTTAAAATTAGAGAAAAACTTAAATGAAAAAATCTAAAAAACAATAAATTTTTTTTTTTTTTATCAAAAGAAACAAATAAAAAAAATCCAAAAACTATAAAAACCATCTAATTAAAAATAAATAAAAATTTAAAAATTTAAAAATTAAATAAATAAAAATTTAAAAATTTAAAAATTAAATAAATAAAAATTTAAAAATCAAATAAATAAAAATTTAAAAATCAAATAAATAAAAATTTAAAAAAAATAAAATAAATAAAAATTAAACTCACAGACATCCTGGCATCAAAACTTTTCCAAAAAAGAACTTATATAAAAATCAAAAATCAAAACTTAAAAATTAAAGACTATTTTTTTTCTTTTTTCAGGTACGAAAAATGTTTGAAGCGCGCTCTCGAAACCCAATAAACACTTTTCGAAATTAAAGTAAAACTGAAGAGCGGACTCGATCCCGACAACTATTAAATAGGTGGAGGTAGCACGTTTCGCGGCGATTGCAAAGCCCGATACGGAATGGACGGAGAGACCGAACTCTCACCGACGACAAGCACACAAAACCGAGCCTTCGTCACTCGCTCGTTATTTGATTATATACCACTATTCGATTCGAAACGACAAGACAAGACGAACCGAACTCAACTTACTAAATTTACCATTGCACCTGCAATAGTTTATATATGAACGAAACCAACCGAGTGGACCCCACAGTGGGGAGAAAAGATTCTCGTGTCGGTGGCGAAATCTACTCGCTACCGATTGATTTGTTCACAATTATAGTCACGAATTAAAATTTTTATCTAATTTGATCTAGTTGGGGAATTTTATCAAATTAAATCAAGTTAAGTGGATTTTTGGAAGCTCGTGTGGATTTTTTTTCTAGTTTACTATCGATTTTTAAGCGATTAATCTTTTTTACCGATTAATCTTTTTATAAGGTTAATAAATTAAAAAAAATTTTAGATAGATTTCACCATATTAAAAATAAATTATTTATTAGAAAAAAATTATAAAAAAAAAAATTAAACCAATCTTTAAAAAAATCTTTAAAAAATATCTATCTATTATATTTCTACACTATGATTGATTAATCGATTTCACAATAATCAACGTTTTAATTCGGTGATTCGTGATACTTATTAATAGAATTTTATACCATATTTTCGACCGTATTAATCAACTGTCTGGGTTAAAATGTTGTAATTCAAGAAAAAAAAACTCTAAAAAAAAGTTTCTATATGAAATACTTCATGTTATATACAGGGTGGTTCATAATTACTTTAAAATCAGAATAAAATTATACTTTTACATCACTAACTTTTATGTGGGATTTTAAATAGTCTTTATTAAGGAATTTAAATATAATTTATTAAAAAACTCACTAATAATGTTTATTTTTTTGACATTTTTTTTTTCTTAAATGTCAAATGAAACGTCAATTTTTTTATTTGTATCAGTGAAGACTTCCTAAATTTACCTTTTTAAACATAAATTCATTAAAATCTTCTAAATTTCCGCTAAAAATTACTAGTTTTTTACAAAAAATCTTTTTCTTTTTTGACATTTCTCTTAAATGTCAAATGAAACGTCATTTTCTGTGTTTATGTCAATGGAAAGTCAAAAAAAATATCAAGTCAAAAAAAATATCAAGTCAAAAAAAATAAATCCATAAATTTAAACATAAATTAATTAAAACCTTACTAAATTTTCATTAAAACTAGAATGTTGATCTTTGAACGTCAAAATTGACGTTTTAAGTAGAAAGTCTAACATTTAAACGTCAAAATTGACATTTTTAAAATGGACTTAAACATTTAAATGTCAAAACTGACATTTTCAAAGACGATTTTTAACTCTAAACGTCAAAAGTGACACTTTAAAGATGAAAAGTGACATTTAAACGTCAAAATTGACATTTTGAAAATTCATTTAGACATTTAAACGTCAAAATTGACACTTTAAAGATGAAAAGTGACGTTTAAATGTCAAAATTGACATTTTAAAAATGGATTAGGCATCTAAACGTCAAAATCGATATTTTGAAAAAGAGATTTGATTTGTAAACATCAAAAGTGACACTTTAAAGATAAAAAATGACGCTTAAACGTCAAAATTGACATTTTGAAAGAGAGTTTTGATCTTTAAACATCAAAAGTGACATTCAAAAGATGAAAAATGACATTTAAACGTCAAAATGGACATTTTGAAAGAGAGTTTTGATCTTTAAACGTCAAAAGTGACACTTTAAAGATGAAAAGTGACGTTTAAATGTCAAAATTAACATTTTGAAAATGGATTTAGACGTCTAAACGTCAAAATCGATATTTTGAAAGAGGTTTGATCTATAAATGTCAAAAGTGACACTTTAAAGATGAAAAATGACGCTTAAACGTGAAAATTGACATTTTGAAAGAGAATTTTGATCTATAAACGTCAAAAGTGACACTCCAAAGATGAAAAGTGACGTTTAAACGTCAAAATTGACATTTTGAAAATGGATTTAAACATTTAAACTTGAAAACTGACATTAAAAAAAAATTTGATCTATAAACGTCAAAAATGACACTCCAAAGATGAAAAATGACATTTAAACGTCAAAATGGATATTTTGAAAATGAATTTAAGCATCTAAACGTCAAAACTGACATTTTGAAAGAGAGTTTTGATCTTTAAACGTCAAAAATGACACTCTAAAGATGAAAAGTGACGTTTGAACATCAACATTGACATTTTGAAAGAGCGTTTTGATCTGTAAACGTCAAAAGTAACACTTTAAAGATTAAAAGTGACGTTTAAATTTCAAAATTGACATTTCTAAAATGGATTTAAACATTTAAACGTCAAAACTGGCACTCTAGAAGAAAATTTTGATCCATAAACGTCAAAAGTGACACTCTAAAAATGAAAAATGACATTTAAACGTCAAAATTGATATTTTAAAAATGAATTTAGCCATTTAAACGTCAAAACTGACATTTTGAAACAGAGTTTTGATCTGTAAACATCAAAAGCAACACTTTAAAGATTGAAAGTGACATTTAAACGTCATAATTGACATTTTCAAAGACAGTTTTGATCTGTAAACGTCAAAAGTGACATTTTAAAGATGAAAAGAGACGTTTAAACGTTAAAATTTACATTTGAAAAGGGAATTTTGATCTGTAAACGTCAAAATTGACATTTTAAACATAGATTTAGTAAAATTTCATATAAAATTGACAATTTTGATATCTTAAACGTTAAATTTTATCTAAAACTGACAATTTTGATATCTTAAACGTCAAATTTTATCTAAAATTGTCAATTTTGACATTTTAAACGTCACTTTTTTATAAAATTGTCAATTTCGACATCTTAAACGTCAAGTACTACCTAAAACTTTCAAAACTAACATCATAAATGACAAATTTTATCTAGAATTGTCATTTTTCACATCTCAAAAAGCAAATTTTATTTAGACTTCTCAATTTTAATATCTTAAACGTCAAATTTTATATAAAACTGCCAATGTTGACATCTTAAACGTCAAGTTGTATATAAAATTATCAAATATCACATCTTAAATGTCAAATTTTATATAGAATTGTCAGCTTTTACATCTTAAAGATTAAGTTTTATACAAAATTGCAAATTTTGACATTTTAAACGTCAAGTTTTATCTAAAACTGTCAAATATCACGTCTTAAATGTCAAATTTGATATAAAATTGTCAAATATTACATCATAAATATCAAGTTTTATAAAGAATTGTCAATATTGACATTTTAAAGGTTAAATTTTATATGAAATTGTCAATTTTGACATTTTAAACGTCAAGTTTTATCTAAAACTGTCAAATATCACGTCTTAAATGTCAAATTTGATATAAAATTGTCAAATATCACATCATAAATGTCAAGATTTATACAGAATTGTCAATATTGACATTTTAAAGGTTAAATTTTATATGAAATTGTCAATTTTGACATTTTCAACGTCAAGTTTTATCTAAAACTGTCAAATATCACGTCTTAAATGTCAAATTTGATATAAAATTGTCAAATATCACATCATAAATGTCAAGATTTATACAGAATTGTCAATATTGACATTTTAAAGGTTACATTTTATATGAAACTGTCAATTTTGACATTTTAAACGTCAAGTTTTATCTAAAACTGTCAGATATCTTCAGATTTGACGTCTTAAATGTCAAATTTGATATAAAATTGTCAAATATCACATCATAAATGTCAAGATTTATACAGAATTGTCAATATTGACATTTGAAAGGTTACATTTTATATGAAACTGTCAATTTTGACATTTTAAACGTCAAGTTTTATCTAAAACTGTCAGATATCTTCAGATTTGACGTCTTAAATGTCAAATTTGATATAAAATTGTCAAATATCACATCATAAATGTCAAGTTTTATACAGAATTGTCAATATTGACATTTTAAAGGTTACATTTTATATGAAATTGTCAATTTTGACATTTTAAACGTCAAGTTTTATCTAAAACCGTCAGATATCTTCAGATTTGACGTCTTAAATGTCAAATTTGATATAAAATTGTCAAATATCACATCATAAATGTCAAGATTTATACAGAATTGTCAATATTGACATTTTAAAGGTTAAATTTTATATGAAATTGTCAATTTTGACATTTTAAACGTCAAGTTTTATCTAAAACTGTCAGATATCTTCAGATTTGACGTCTTAAATGTCAAATTTGATATAAAATTGTCAAATATCACATCATAAATGTCAAGATTTATACAGAATTGTCAATATTGACATTTTAAAGGTTAAATTTTATATGAAATTGTCAATTTTGACATTTTAAACGTCAAGTTTTATCTAAAACTGTCAAATATTACATCTTAAACATCAAATTTTACATAAAACTGTTAAATATCACGCCTTAATCGTCAAGTTTCATATAGAACTATCAATTTTGACATCTTAAACGTCAAATTGTACATAACATTGTTAGCTTTGACGTTTTAAACATCAAATTTTATCTAAAACTGTCAATTCTATCATCGTAAATGACAAGTTTTATTTAGAATTGTTAGTATTAATATCTTAAAAAGCAAATTTTATTTAAAATTGTCAATTTTAACATCTTAAACGTCAAGTTTTATAAAAAATTATTAATTTTGACATCTTAAACGTCAAATTTTACATAAAAATTATCCGATTTCCAAAAAATTTCTTAATTTTGTATCAAATTTGTTAAAAATATTATCAAATTACGCCAAAACCTAACAAAAAAACTTTGAAATTTCATAATATGGTAAGTTTCTTTACTGTACGTTGGCTACACTTTCTAAATTGGCAACTAAAACGTCAGATGAAACATTTACGTCACAATTTTTAGTTATGTCAATAAAAAAAAATCGTTAAATTTAAAAATGTTACTAAATTAATTGAAATCTTACTAAATTATCAATAAAAATCACAATTTTTTTACAAAACTTAATTAATTTTTCAAAATTTTTTTTAATATTTTTAAAAATTAAATAAAAAAGTTAATAAATTTACATAAAATATTACCAAATTATTCAACAATTTAAAAAAAAAAATAAATAAATGTCATATTTTTTTTTATTTTTTACTTCAAATCAATTTAAGTTGGCTACACTACCAACAAATTGACATTTAAAACGTCAAATAAAGACATCTGTCAGATGAACTTTCAATTTATTTTTCTTTCATTGTCAATGAACGAAATAAAAAATAAACGAAATAAAAAATGAACGAAATAAAAAATATATTCATATTTTATGTATGTATTTTTATCATTGAACCGATTGCAAAACTTTTCCTTGCAAAATTCCTGAAGGTTTTTCTCTACCAACGCTTCGCGTGTAAAGTAAGAAACATACTTGAAATAACGCAAAGCCGCCTCATAGCAACCTTGATTTTAAAAACCGTTAATCTTGAACTTTTAAATCATTATAGATCATTCCGTCCTAGATACCCAAAAAAGATACCGACAATATCAATCAAACAAATAATTTAATCCCTTTTAAACTCCAAACGAGATGAATTTTTTAATCCCCATTTGATTCCACCCTTTAATCTTGACGCGAAGATTAAACCGGATGAAATTCAAAATAATATATTGGGTGTTTGTCCAATCTTAAAAAACACAATAGATTTAAAATAAATCGATTTTCGATAAGATATATTTTTATAAAAGAATGTAAAAAAATAAAAAATAATTTTTTAAATATAAAACGCCATCTATACATTTATTCAATAATTATAAAAAAAAATAGATTCCTTTAAATAAATAAATACATGTTATAAAAATAGATGGCGATACTATTTGACAAGTAAAGTCAAAAGATGACAGGTTATGTGATATTCTCAAGTGTATTATAAGAAAACCATGTTAAATCACTTTACCACTTTTACATTTAAATAAAATCAGTGATGGATGATAAAAATCTCAACGAACTATTAATTTTGTCGTAAATTTACCAAAATCATTCATCTGGTTATGTTTATTAACGACATAACCTCACTTTATAACTTGTCGGATTTTCTCTAAAATAAAAATGTTAAGTCGTTCGTGCGTACGGATAAAATATATTTATCAAAAAGCGCCTTCGGTATACGAACGTTTTCGTAAGTTTAAAGAAAAATTTTAATTTTATTTTAATTAAAACATATTTGTAGATGTTACAAGAAGGAAGTTGTGTACTTTCGAACGTAATCAATTGCGATGGCCTAATAAAAATATTAGGACGTTTGTCTGGTCGAAAACTTTATCATTTACTGATAAAAAAGATGAGAAAAAGGATAAAAAAGAGAATAAAAAAGAACGGGATGAAAATTTAAAAGACGAGGATAAAAAAACTCCTATTTTGCAAGTTATATCCGTTAATGTTAAGGATAAAGAAGGTGTGCCGGTTGATAAACCGAGGGAGGTTACTTTAGAAGGTGTCGAGGAGAAAAATTTAAATACCGGAGTGACGGTTGCTCCAAAAACTTTAAAAGAAAAGATCGTACAGAAATTAGCTGGCGATACGAGTGAAAATAAAGCCGAACAAGTTAAAGAAAAAGGTTTTTAGTTTTTTTTTATCGTAATTAGTAATATATTATCTATAAATTATTAAAAATTAAAATAAATAAAATTATTAAGAAATAAAATTAAATTAAAGTAAAACTATTAAAAAATAAAATTAAATTAAAGTAAAATTATTAAAAAATAAAATTAAGATAAATAAAATTAAAAAATAAAATAAAAAAATTATTTTTTAGCTGCTTTAAAAGCTGAGAAGAAACGTAAAAGAGTCGATTTTACCGTTTCTTCCCTCGAAAGGAACTTTATAACCCCGTTTAGAGCCATGTCAGATTTTCTTTTAAAACCTTCCGACTTGGAAACGTTACCGAAAACAAAACGAAGGTCTCCGTATGAAAGAGAACCTCCGATTACGGTTTATTGGAGGAAGGATGTCGAAGCGAAAGCTTTGGAAGTTTGGGGATCTAAAGATAATTTATTAAAGGAGCAGTTAAAGAGAGATATTGAAAAGAAAAAATACCAACAAAGTAATTAATTTAGAAATTTGTTAATAAATTTGGATTTAATATGAACTAATAATAAAACTAAAACTAACATCAGTACTAACTCTAATATTAAAGATAGATTTAACTTTTAGATTTAGCTGTCGGTGTTTTGAAAAGGCGTTTGACGTTTTGGACGCCATATTGCACTTTCTTCGGAAACAAGATTGAAGTCGTTTCTAAAGAAGGTTGCAATATGGCATCTAAAACATCAATAATATTGCAACTTTCTTTAAAAACAAGTTCAAAATACTTCTTCAAAGGTTGTAACATACCATTGGAAACATCAAACACCTTTTCTAAAGCACGGCTAAACCCAAAAGTTCCCCGTTTAAGGTCTAATATTAGAATTAGTGCTACGGTTAGTTTTACTCTTAGTTCAATTAACACCAACAATCAAAGTCTTCCTATTTATATTGGTTTTAAATAATTTTTGTGTTGTTAACGTAGATATATTTACTGTAAAAAGAAGATTAAGAGATTATAGAAGGGAAATGGGACGATCGGTTGAAGCTGCCGAATTAGAATCTGGACTTATGGGAAGATCGGGAAGAGTTGTTTTACTTGCAGTGGCTATGTAAGTCTTTTTACAGGTATAAAAATTAATAATTTTGTATTTACTAAAGAATAATAATACTAATATTAAAAAAAGTTTATATTAAAAGGTTATATTTCAATAAATAAAGTCGGAATGATTTTTTAAACTTGATTTTTCAGTTTGAATTTATTTCAATCATATTTAATATAAGTAAAATAAATTAATAAAGTATTTTTTTAACCCTTTAAATTTTATATATGTTTTATTAAAACGTAATTTTTTAATTTCAGTAACACAACAAATTTTCTTTTTAAATTGGGAGCTTGGATTCTAACCGGATCTCATAGTATGTTCTCGGAATGTATTCACTCCTTAGCCGATACAATAAATCAACTTATATTAGCTTACGGCATCCATAAATCAGTCCAGGTAAAATTATATTTGAAAAAATACAGTGAAATCTCCCTTGTGCGGACACCAACAACCTACTAAAAGTGTCCATTTATGAGGGGTGTCCGCTTAAGAGAAATTCAAAGTAATTATATGAGAGTCGGATGGTTTCATGAAAAACTGTCCGTTCAAAGGGGATGTCCATTCAAGAGGGGTGTCCACAAAGGGGAATTTCACTGCATATTCATTTAAAAATTTATTAAAATT
This sequence comes from Digitonthophagus gazella, assembly GCA_036711955.1. Taxonomy (NCBI): domain Eukaryota; kingdom Metazoa; phylum Arthropoda; class Insecta; order Coleoptera; family Scarabaeidae; genus Digitonthophagus; species Digitonthophagus gazella. The sequence goes on along the minus strand of JASCIT010000002.1, from coordinate 1,379,596 downwards.
ATAAATTTTTATTTATTTTTCAAGCATGCCGATATGACCCATCCGTACGGTTACTCAAATATGAGATACGTAGCTTCTTTAATATCCGGAGTTGGTATTTTTTGTGTTGGTACGGGTTTATCTATTTATCATGGAATATCCGGACTTATTGATCCACATCCGATCGATGATTTATTTTGGGTTAGTATTTAATTTTTTCTTTAAAAATAGAAAAACAAAAAATGATAATAATAAAAATGAGAAATGAAGAATAAAATTGATTCTTATTAATTTTAGGGATATTGTGTATTGGGTGGTTCACTTTTATCCGAAGGCGCAACACTTTTAGTAGCTTTATTATCTATTAAAAAAGGTGCACGTGAAAGTAACATGTCTTTAAGTGATTATGGTAACTATTTTTAAACATTAAAAAAAATCCTTTTTATTTTTAAATAATTATAATTGTAATTTTTTTTTTAATTTTATTTTTTTTTAGTTTTACGAGGTCAAGATCCTAGTGTAAACGTAGTCTTATTAGAAGATGCAGCTGCTGTCATTGGTGTTTTAGTAGCTGCATCTTGTATGGGGGTTTCTTCAATAATAAACAGTCCGGCTCCTGATGCTGTAGGCTCATTACTGATCGGTTGTATTTTGGGAACTGTCGCATCGTTTATTATTTATACAAATGTCGCAGCTCTAGTCGGAAGGTATTTTACAAAATATTATTATGGTGGGTTTAGGATGTCAAACTTAAACGTAACCTTAGCTGTAATAACTATCAAATTTACTGTAATTTCTAGACGTTGTCTAAACGCTTTTATTAAAACAAAATAGTTGATTTTTTTTTAAATACCTGTGTTTCTGCTATGGTTGCGATTACAGTCTTTAAAGGTGGGTTTAGGATGTCAAACTTAACCGTAACTTTAGCTGTAATAACCATCAAATTTGCCGTAATTCCTAGACGTTGTCTAAACGCTTCTATTGAAACAAAATAGTTGAACTTTTTTTAAATACCAGAGTTACTGCTACGGTTACGATTACAGCCTTTAACTTTGACACCCTAATTCCACCATAAGTTTGACATCCTAAACCCACCGTCCTATCGTTAAATTTCAGTTACTATGTACTTGACATTAAAACAAATCGTGTAATTTACCTTTTATCTGTCAAAATTACTTACATTTTTTGGGTCAGCTAACTAAAACACTTAACACTTTGCTGACCAGTGACAAATTAACTTGTCTTTTCATACTCAAACGTTGGTGTTCGGTAACGAGTCAACTCATCATTGTACTTGTCATAGCCGGTGACATGACATAGTTTCTATATAAACTTCCTGCTCAACAAAGTGTTAACACTTTGTTGACCGGCAATTTTACGTAGAAACTATCTCATGTCACCGCAATGTGACATAACAAGTGCTATGACGACGAGTTAACTCGTCACCGGTCAACAAGGTGTTAAGTTGAAAAAATTACTAACGTTGCAAGAGAAACAAAAATTAAATAAAAGGACAAGATAATTAAAATTAATTAGAACATTTTAAAGCCTATTTTACACGTATTTGTTGAATGTTACAATGTGGTAAAAAATTTTATGATTATTACTGTATATTTACTCGATTATTTTCTGTGTTTTGGAATTTAGGTCTATACCTCAACATCAATTAGATAAAATTAATTCGGAATTGGAAGCTGATGTGATGATAAGGGCAATACATGACGTTAAGGGTATCGATATGGGTAATTATTTAGTTAGGTACAAGGCAGAATTGGATTTTGACGGGAGGGAATTGACCAGAGCTTATTTGGATAAACAGGATCTTAATGCTTTATTAGAGGTAATAAGAAAAAAATATATTATTAGATATTCTATAAAGCCGGCTCCACACACTTGGTGAGAACGTTCGCCGAGAGGTCTCGGCGCGACTGTTAGTTGTCAACGAGAATGTGGAGGGGTTGTTTTTCGCCCAGCCGAATCTTGGTGAGAGCCCTTTGACTCGGATCAAAATACCGACATAGAGTGGTGACATAGCGAGACCAGGCGAGATGATGACGAGATGGTGAACTAGGGTTGTCCACATTCTGGGCCTCGGTAACTCTCGCCAAGTGTGTAAATCTGGCTTAAGACACTGCATTGAAGTTATGAATGAGTTTAAAGCACCTTGACTCCTTTAGAGTCCTATTAATATTTTAAAACATAGCCTAATACCATCAATTACGCTTAGGCTATATTACTTAATTGAATAATTTCAAAACGTCGATTGTAAAATTAAGTCCTGATACAGCCGGGTAATTTTAAACGCATGTTTAATCATACCCTTCCTATTGGCAAGTGTAAACATGAGTGTTAGATGTCATAAAACGCACACTTTAACAAAAATTTCGAATCGCGCATTTCTCAAACTTAATTCGTATAAACCAAAACGCGCGTTAAAAATTTGAACGAAATTCAATACAGTTTTGAAGTAGTCTTGTTGAAAAAAAAAATCAATTATTGCGCCAGTTAATATTTAAGAAGGTATTCAACTAATTTACAGAAGCTAAAATGTCAGTTTTAAATATTACTTTCACATTTAAAACATCAAAAAAATTCTTTTATCATAAAATCTTATAAATAATTCGAAGTTGAAACGTAAAATGAACTTAAATTGATGGTTTATTTTTTTTAGGAAGTGAAAAATTTCCAAAATATAGATCAATTAGAAGAATTTATGTTAAAACACGGCGAGACAATAGTAGATATGATGGGCGGTGAAATAGATAGAATAGAAATGAAATTAAGGGTAAGTTTTTTTTTAAACAAAACTACATTTAATTTTGAATTGATTAAAATTGATTAATTTTTTAGAAAAACCATCCTGAAATACGACACTGTGATTTGGAAATTCTATAAAAATAAAGAAAAAAAAAACTAAAATCAAATAAATAAAAATAAACAAAAACTAGAATAAATAGGATTTAATTTGTAAGCTTTATCAATTTCTTTTTTTAGTCTGTAAATAATTAATTAGTTAATTAATTGTATGTACATAAGTATTTTTTTTTTTCTTTTATTTTCTTTTTGGCAGTTTAAAAATATCTTTTTTAAGATTGGTAAAACATTTTTATTAATTAATTTATGAATCTATTTTACCTTAAAATAAAAATTTTAATCAAAAATCAAATTATTTAATTTATATTTTATTCTATTCACCCTACTTATTGTTTAATTCAAAATTTTTTCTTCTAAATTCTTCACTTGATTAAGATAAAGCTAGAACCCGAGATAACAGACACTTGAGAAAGGTGCAGTTTAACAGTCTCGCTCAATTTTTGACAAATTTTGTTTTATGTGTTTATTATGGTATAAAATTTGATTAAGGGCCGGTTTTATAAAAGGCAGAATAAGTTATTCTCGGAATAATTGCCAGAATAACTTCTATTTCAGCCACTCACATTACTTAAAAAATACGTAACTATAGCAATTATTCGAGGATTCATTTATTCTGTGTTTTGTAAGACCGGGCCTAAAACAAGGAATTTAAGCGCGGAAAACAAATTTCGGCGACGTAGGCCCAAAATTCCCTGAGATATGAGATGGTGATACATTGGACGTTTTCAGAACGAGTTCAATCTTTCTCAATGACTCCGATTTTCACGAAATTTTCAAGATATGTAAAAAAATAGAACAAAAATTCCATATAAAGTGTTTTTAAGTGTTACAACTTAATTCTTTCGTACTGAGTGGGACAGGTGCTTTCTCAGGTTGGAAATTTTTGATATTACAGCTGCACAGTGGTCGAAATTGCGAAAAATCTGGACAAAAGTCGAAATTTCAAAGTCGTAGTTTTCGCGTTAATACAATAAAATGTCGTACGGAAGGAGCTAGTGCATCGTTCTATGAAAGAATAAAGCACTCGCCCACATGGACCACGGTAGTGATCGGAAATTTACTGAATCTCATTAACGTCTGACACCAATTACCTCTTAAAAACTAGTGGATTGAAAATATGGTCAAATTTTGTATTAGAGATTGAATCGTTATTTGCAATATGGAAGGCGTTCCTGGAGATAAGTGTAATATATTTACGTATCCATAACCTAATATTTCAAAAGTTGCATGTTTTTAACATATAAACAAAAACCCTTTGCGATTTTCATCGAATTCAGATTACTGGAATAGTGAATCATCGAAATAGTTGTGATCCCAAGAGATTCTTGGAAATCACACACAGGAGTGTCAAGATTATATATCAGAAGAGAAAACTATTCTCGCCGGTTTCGAGCTTTGAGTCATTAAATTGTTATTAATTTTTGATATCGTTTTTGATTGGTTTGAATTAGATTCACTTGAAATTAACCCAACTTCATTTTTCGTCGTATCATCTTCAATACTTTGTATTTCGGCGATCGTATCGTCATCTTTAATTATCCGAATTATCCGGAAAACCAAATTCGGATAAATCAACCGAACCCGAATGTATAGAAGAGTGAACTATTAAGCTATAGTTTATACTTGGAACGTCTTCTTCGTATTTTTTAATTTCGCTTGGCTTTAAATCAACTTTTTTAACAAACTTTTCGGTTTGTTCGGATAATTTTCAGTTAGGTTTAAATCGCTTTTTGGTGGAATAAAATCGCTAGTGGTTTTAATTGATGATTTATTTCTTGATTTTATATCAATTGAACGACTTCAAACTTTTTCGGGAATTTTAAAAAAGATTTCGGAAATTTTTGAAAAATTATCTGAAATTTTTTGAATATTTTCGGATTTTTTTGGGATATTTTTGGAAAATTTTGAAGCATTTTTTGGGATTTTTGTAACATTTTTGGATGTTTTTTTATAATTTTCGGGAATTTTTGTAAAATTTTCGGATTTTTTTGAACAATTTTCAAAAAATTCAAAATTTTCTGTAAAATTTTCAGGAACTTTTGTTACATCTTCGAGATTTTTAGGAAAAATTTCGGATTTTTTAGAAAAAATTTCGGATTTTTTAGAAAAAATTTCGGATTTTTTAGTAAAACTTTCTGATTTTTTAGTAAAATTTTCGGATAATTTTGTTACATTTTCAGGATCTTCTGTAAGATTCAACAAAATTTTCGGTTTGTTCGGATAATTTTCAGTTAGGTTTAAATCGCTTTTTGGTGGAATAAAATCGCTAGTGGTTTTAATTGATGATTTACTTCTTGATTTTATATCAATTGAACGACTTCAAACTTTTTCGGGAATTTAAAAAAAAATTTCGGAAATTTTTGAAAAATTATCTGAAATTTTTTGAATATTTTCTGGAATTTTTTGAATATTTTCGGATTTTTTTGGGATATTTTTGGAAAATTTTGAAGCATTTTCTGGGATTTTTGTAACATTTTTGGATGTTTTTTTATAATTTTCGGGAATTTTTGTAAAATTTTCGGATTTTTTTGAACAATTTTCAAAAAATTCAAAATTTTCTGTAAAATTTTCAGGAACTTTTGTTACATCTTCGAGATTTTTAGGAAAAATTTCGGATTTTTTAGAAAAAATTTCGGATTTTTTAGAAAAAATTTCGGATTTTTTAGTAAAACTTTCTGATTTTTTAGTAAAATTTTCGGATAATTTTGTTACATTTTCAGGATCTTCTGTAAGATTCAACAAAATTTTCGGTTTGTTCGGATAATTTTCAGTTAGGTTTAAATCGCTTTTTGGTGGAATAAAATCGCTAGTGGTTTTAATTGATGATTTATTTCTTGATTTTATATCAATTGAACGACTTCAAACTTTTTCGGGAATTTTTAAAAAAATTTCGGAAATTTTTGAAAAGTTATCTGAAATTTTTTGAATATTTTCTGGAATTTTTTGAATATTTTCGGATTTTTTTGGGATATTTTTGGAAAATTTTGAAGCATTTTCTGGGATTTTTGCAACATTTTTGGATGTTTTTGTAACATTTTTGGATGTTTTTTATGATTTTCGGGAATTTTTGTAAAATTTTCGGATTTTTTTGAACAATTTTCGAAAAATTCAAAATTTTCTGTAAAATTTTCAGGAACTTTTGTTACATCTTCGAGATTTTTAGGAAAAATTTCGGATTTTTTAGAAAAAAATTCGGATTTTTTAGTAAAATTTTCGGATAATTTTGTTACATTTTCAGGATCTTCTGTAAGATTATCGAAAATTTTTATATTTTCAGAAATTTTTGTAATATTTCCAGAATTTTTAAATTTTCGGATATTTTTGAAAAATTTTCGGAAATTTCGAAAAATTTTCGGATAATTTTATTACATTTTCAGGATCTTCTGTAAGATTATCGCAAATTTTTATATTTTCAGAAATTTTTGTAATATTTCCAGAATTTTTTGGAACATTTTCGGATATTTTTGAAAAATTTTCGGATATTTTTGAAAAATTTTCGGATATTTTCGAAAAATTTTCGGATAATTTTATTACATTTTCAGGATCTTCTGTAAGATTATCGCAAATTTTTATATTTTCAGAAATTTTTGTAATATTTCCAGAATTTTTTGGAAAATTTTCGGATATTTTTCAAAGAATTTTCGGATATTTTTGAAAAATTTTCGGATATTTTCGAAAAATTTTGTTACATTTTTAGGATCTTCTGTAAGATTATCGCACATTTTTATATTTTCAGAAATTTTTGTAATATTTCCAGAATTTTTTGGAACATTTTCGGATATTTTTGAAAAATTTTCGGATATTTTTGAAAAATTTTCGGATATTTTCGAAAAATTTTCGGATAATTTTATTACATTTTCAGGATCTTCTGTAAGATTATCGCAAATTTTTATATTTTCAGAAATTTTTGTAATATTTCCAGAATTTTTTGGAAAATTTTCGGATATTTTTGAAAAATTTTCGGATATTTTTGAAAAATTTTCGGATATTTTTGAAAAATTTTCGGATATTTTCGAAAAATTTTGTTACATTTTCAGGATCTTCTGTAAGATTATCGCAAATTTTTATATTTTCAGAAATTTTTGTAATATTTCCAGAATTTTTTGGACAATTTTCGGATATTTTCAAAGAATTTTCGGATATTTTTGAAAAATTTCCGGATATTTTCGAAAAATTTTCGGATAATTTTGTTACATTCCCAGAATTTTTTTAATTTTCACTCTTCCTTTTAACCGGAAGTCCTACCTGAAAAATCTTAAATTCCGACCTTACATATGTTTTACGCGGCCTCGATACCAGATATACTCAATATTGCAAACAGATTCAAACAATTAACGCTATATATCGACCATTTTGTGTCAGCCATTTTTTATTTGAAACATCCGATTGCAAATTTGGTTTTAGCGACTTGAAAAACATAAAAATCTAATTTTTTATGATCATGCAAACCTTTTTGGACTTTTGTCCGGCTTTTTCGGAATTCCGACCACTGTGAGCTAGGATAAGATATGTTCCAGTTACCGAAGAACATCTAAGACAGAAAATAACGCAAAGTTGGGCCTCCAATCCTATTCTAACAATAAGTCCATCTCAATCGTTCTAAGTTCATAAGTTTCTCATTTTAATCGTTTCCGATCTAACCAAGCAAGCGATAACTGTCAAAGTTGCTTAGTTAATGATTCTTATTTTTGACATTTTTAGATACCAAACGAATCGCTCCCTTTTCCGCTTTTTCGACCCTACAACCTTGGTTACCTTACATGTCAATACAAAAATCGTTAGAATTAAATTTATTTTTTAAGTTTCAAGTCTTTTGTCTGCATAAATCGATCAAATAATATACTTTCGGGTGCTTTTAAAGACTCCCTTATCATAATTTTGACGGCAGTACAATTTATATTAAACCGTTTTGGTTCAAAATGAGCTATTGATTCTATGATTCCGGCTGATTGTAAGATATACCCTGTCCTGGGATTTAAATGCTTTGGGTTTATGGCAAGACATATACCATCCCATCAATAAAGCTTAAATCGTTGATGATGCACTTTCATAAGAACATTTATACATCTCCAAGACTTTCAACCTTTTAAGCATAAAAGTTATTTTGTCTAATAATCACTTGGATGAAAAATATCGGTTATTTCTCCTCCCCGGGGAATGGGGCACTCTCCGACTAATTTTTTTTCCGCCATATAGAAAGGGTTAAAACTCGTTAAGAAGTCATTGACCAACTCAACCAATTTCTCTCTCTAGTAGTAAATAATATTGATTGTTACGCGCCACCTAACGTCGCGAAACGGAAACCGCAACGGTTGGAAGCGTCGCGACGCCCGTCTGCGCTTACAACTTACTACCGCGGAGGCGCCCCCGCAGTCTCTCCGTCGTCGTAGTACGACCCAACCGGCGCCGCGACCATTCTACGATGCGCGTTCCCGGAATGTGGTGCAAACTCCAACGACCACTTTACATCATCGGTTACAATCACCAATCGCGATGTAATTAAAACGGGAGCTTTTCTCAAACCCAGGTAAGACATTCGTTTCCATTAAAAATGAAAAACAAGACTAGGATTGTTGATTAAATGGAATGATTTAACGGAATGATTGAACGTTACCTTGGCATAGTTTCGATTCGGTTGCATATTACGTGTTGATGCCGTTCGCGGTACATATTTTCTATTCTATTCTATTCTATCCCCTAGTTTATCGATTTAGCGTAGTAACGTTGTAACGTGTGGTGTGGAAGCGGTAAGTGGGTGCGAAGGCGCGGAAAAACGAGAGCTTGCAGGAGGCGGAAAGCGCCAATCGAGCTTTTCGTTGTCGTCGTCGTCGACGCGCAGGTATTTAACGGAAATATCGGCGTGCATTTTATTGACATGCATTTTAGTCTTGTGCCTGGTACGCAAAAAACACCCACGAATTCACTAAAAAAACATATATTATCTCTTCTAATTAATTCACTTAAATAAATCAACAAAATTTTAAAAAAATCAAAAATTAAAAAAGAAAAAATATTTTTTTAAATACCCTTTTTCTATTTTTATTCTATTATTCATTCTATTTTTTTAAAACGGAATTTCACTAATCTCCGATTAACACGTTATAAGGTTTCAATACGTTTTATATTTGTATCTACATTACGTAGAACAATAGTGGATCTTTTTAAAAAACAACAATTGTTCTTATATTTTTATAAAATAACTCGGGTTTTGTTTTACACGGTAACATCATACTTATTAAAGGATCTCTTATTTCTACACTTAACCCAGTTTCTTACTTGCATTATTCATAGAAATAATTGGACTGCTTGTTCGTAAAATCGATTTTTTAGCCAAAAATTATTTAAGGGAGTTTAAAAAATCGTCAGAAATTTATTTATGGAAATAAAGGGGAGGAAATTTTTTAAAAATGTAGATTAAAATGTTTAATTTTTATTAAAATTATTGTATTTCCTCCAAGTTTTATGAAAAACGAAAAAAAATTTTTTTCAAAGACTAGGTTTTCTTTACCAAACCTCAAATTTTTTGATCAACTTTAAAAAATCGTTAAGATAAATTGATATGTCTATTTTGTATTAAAATAGTTAAATTTTTTCTAAGTATCACCAAAAAATTTAAAAAAATTTTCAAAGACATCGAAGATTTTTACCCAATTTAACCTCAAAATTTTTTGTCAACTTTAAAAAATCTCACAGACTTTATTTATGAAAGTTAAGGAATGATTTTTGATTTAAATGAAAGATAAAAGATTATATTTTGAACTAAAAGAGTCAAATTTATTCTAATTATTACCAAAAATATTAAAAAAAAATTTTTAAGTTGGGTACATTTTTTGACAGGTAACTAACCCAACTTTTTTAAAAATTCGACCAACTTTAAAAAATCGCCCAGACTTTATTTTTTAAGATTAAGGAATGATTTTTGGTTTAAATGAAAGATAAAATATTCTATTTTGAATTATAAAAGGTAAATTTGTTCTATATTTCACCAAAAAATTAAAAAATTTTTTTTAAGTTGGGTAAAATTTTTGACAGTTAACTAACCCAACTTTTTTAAAAATTCGATCAACTTTAAAAAATCGCCCAGACTTTATTTTTTAAGATTAAGGAATAATTTTCGGTTTAAATGAAAGATAAAATATTCTATTTTGAATTATAAAAGGTAAATTTGTTCTATATTTCACCAAAAAATTAAAAAAAAAAAAAATTTTAAATTGGGTAAAATTTTTGACAGTTAACTAACCCAACTTTTTTAAAAATTCGATCAACTTTAAAAAATCGCCCAGACTTTATTTTTTAAGATTAAGGAATGATTTTTGGTTTAAATGAAAGATAAAATATTCTATTTTGAATTATAAAAGGTAAATTTGTTCTATATTTCACCAGAAAATTAAAAAAAAATTTTTAAGTTGGGTAAAATTTTTGACAGTTAACTAACCCAACTTTTTTAAAAATTCGAGCAACTTTAAAAAATCGCCCAGACTTTATTTTTTAAGATTAAGGAATGATTTTTGGTTTAAATGAAAAATAAAAGATTCTATTTTGAATTATAAAAGATAAATTTATTCTAAATATTACCAAAAAATAAAAAAAAAATTTTAAAGACCGAAGATTTTTTTTACCGAACCTAACCTGAAATTTTTTTACTAACTTTAAAAAATCGTCCAGACTTTATTTATAAAAATTATGAAAAGAAAACTTAAAGAAAGATAAATTAACATGTCTAGTTTTTATTAAAATCGTCAGATTTATTCTAAATATTACCAAAAAAATTTAAAAAAGTAATTGCTAATTTCTCATTAAAAAAAACACCCCAAACCGTTTTTCCACCACACAATCTTATTATAATCATCCAAATATAAGTAGAAATAGTAATTGTAATTTATAATAATCACTTCAATTTAGTATATTTTAACCTATTTTTATGTTATTATTAATATTTTAATTTTAATCATTTAAAATAATCCTCTTGTAATTATTACAACCTTTATTCTCTATCCCTTCAACGTACAGAGATGACATCTCCGGGAAATCATGGCGTTCCATCAAGGCGACAAAAACGCATGGGCCCCGCTCCTTTTGCCTCCTTCGAGGACCTCTCAGACGAGGTGAGAGCACAAGTACGTATCCCCCTTAAAAAACCCCTTTTAATAAAAGTAGTGATTTTCATTCATCTTTTCTTTCTTTTACTTACCACTCTTTTTAACTTTTTTAATCTTTTTTTAACCCCCATTTTAAATTATCAAATAAGTTTATATTATTCAATAATAATAAAATAAAACTTCTAAAGTAAGAAAATTTCTGTCATAACTGTCAAATGTGTCAGTTAACTGTCAATTAACAGTGTTTTTTCATTACTTGAAGTTGGTAACACTTCATGTTTACATTTCAATTGTAAACATAACAAATCTAACCTCAAAAAATACATACAAACTCTCAAAATATCACTTCAAAGCGATGTTTTTTTTTAAATTTAAATATAAAAAAATGGAGTTTTTTTATTTAGTAGTTTTACCTGTCTTTTTAGGTTGATAGCCCCGAAGAAAAAATCGACGCGGGATCCGTCGTAAGGCTTCCCGGAATCCGTGAGGATGTAACTCCGAGCACACCAGCTTCGCAAACCGATCGAGCGTCCTCCCCGCAATTCGTATACACCGGAATCAGTCTGATCGGATCGAGCGGCGCGATGTTAACCCCCCAACCAACGAAAACCAGCCTCCAAACGCCCAACACGCCCCGAATAGACATATCTAGGGCGAGCAGTAGCTCCCAGCACGAAGACAGCAGAGATAGCACTCCGGAAAGGGAATTGTTCGAGGGTCACGACCCGGCTAGAGTAAAATTAGGTTTAGGTTTCCGAGAAGAAGGAGCTTTAGATTTAAGATCATCAACGGAAGAATTAGATTTTCAAGACGGTAAACAAAAAATAAAACCTATCGAAGAAACGATTCCGAATCATCAAAGAAAAGATTCACAAAGTTCCGAAATATGTATGTTATCAATTTCCGGAAGAACTTCCAGACTATCAAGCATCGGAAGTCAAGGGTCGACTCATAGTAGAGTTTCAAATGCGAGTCATTTATCGGTAGTTTCAGGTCAATCGGGTTTATCGAGATCACCCTCACCGCATAAAATGTTACTAGAGACATCATTTTGTGGAGTTAAACCAAACGAAGAGGATAAAAATGAAAAAACAGGGACCAAAATGGAAGTCGACTTGGAAAAAGTTATTTTATCCAGAAAACACGACCCGACAAAAGCTATTTTAGCCGAGGGGATAAGTGTTTCACCTAAAATAAAACCGATTAGTAAAGATAAGAAAGAAAAACCCTCGATAACCATTACGATTGATAAATCCGAGTTGAAAAATAATTTAGAAAATAAAGCTAAGTTACCGAAAACGATTGTAGCACCGAGTGGAATTGAATATACTTATATTCCTTTAAAAGGACCACTTCCTGAAGATCCACCAGACGTTGAAAATAAAAATAAATCAATTTCAAATGTAAGAAAGAAAGTTGTAAATGATAAACAAGGTAAAAAAATACAAGAAAGACCTTCGACAAGTCATCAATCAAGGTATCAATCGAGTTCATTAAACGAACCGAAATTTATAAGAATTAAATTAAAACCGGATCATTTATACGATGAAGATTTATCAATGGAAAAACCGGATTTAAATTTTAGTTTAGATTTAAATGAAAAAAATACACCAATTTGTAAAAAATTAGATAAGTTTGACGTAAAATTAGATGAAAAATTTAATGAAAAATTAAACGAAAAGTTATTAAACCCAACAGAAAAAATAATCAAACCGGAATCAAGAAGTATTTCTAGTACACCGAGTGCTTCCCCTAAATTAACCCGTCACATTTTAAAAGAACCTTTCGGAAGTAGTAAAAGTCCTTCTCCGTCACTTTCAAGAAAGAGTTCGTTTGCTTCTTTATTTAAAAGTAAAGAAACAATAAGTCCGGAATCACCAACAATTCCAACGAGGAGAAAAAGTACTTTATCCGGAATCATTAAAGATGCAAGTGAAAATTTAAGAGAGCGACGTAGAAGCCGATCGAAAAGTCGCGAAAGAGATAAAAATAATTTATCTTTAGCTCCGTCAAACGAAAGTATTGATAGTAAAAGTAAAAAAAATGTTTTTTCCATTTTTAAAGGAGGTAAAAAAACCGAAAAGGTTAAAGAAACCGACTACGATAAAGAACTTTTCGGTTCGTTTTCAAACGTTGAGTTTAAATTTCGTCCGGAAAGATGTGAAATGCCAGGAAAGTATCACGAAACACCTTTGGAAGGTGACAGTATAAGAATACCTCTACATTCGCCGACTTATTATGAACAAAAAGGGTTTTTACAAGATTTAAGAAGTTCAAGTCAAGGTTCACAAGAAACCGTCATTGAAAATGTTATTTATAAAGATGAGAATTTAGATAAAAGTGAGGGTGTTAATAAAGATGAAAATTTAGAAGAAAAAAATAAAATTTTAGATGAAACAAATAAAATTTTCGATGAAAAAAATAAAAATTTAGATGAAAAAAATAAAAATTTAGATGAAAAAAATAAAATTTTCGATGGAAAAAATAAATATGAACAAAAAAATAAAAATTTCGATGAAAGAAATGCAAATTATGACCAAAAAGGTGAATATAACCTAAAAACAAGCCTTGAGAAAGATAAAAATACTCAACAGGATGAAAATAATTATCAAAAAGATACTCAATCAACGAAAAAAATCGAAGAATTACGTCAAAATAGTACTAGTAGTGAAAACTTGGTGTTTTCCACTCGTCTCGGAAGTACAAACGAGCTTTTTACAACAAAATTACCTAAGCAAAAAATCGAGGAGGTTTCTATAGAAACTTACACGTTTGAAAATCGGGAAAATCGAATTTTAGAACAAAGCGTTAACGTTGCTAACGTTTCAGCTAACGTTGAAAGTCAAAAGAAAACGTTCAAAAGTCACGATATAGAAATTAGCGAAAAATTTAAACGAGAAATCAACCAAAAAATGGATGATTTTCATTTAAAAGATTTAAAACAAGAAGATGAATTTTCTTTTAAAGAAGAATTTTCATTTAAAGATTCTTCATTTAAAGATTCATTTAAAGATTTTTCATTTAAAGAAGAATCTTTAACATTAAAAGATGAAAATAAAAAATTTGATTTAAACCAACAAAAAGAAAAAGAAAATTTATTAAAACAACAAGACACTTTATTTAAAAAATCAGATTTAATGAAATTAGAAAATTTAAAATTAAAAGATTTACCTTCCGATGAATCTAAAAAATTAAAAAAACCCTCAAAAGCATTAAACGATGATGAACATAACTCATCGGAATCCGAAAGAGACTCAGAAATTGATTTTATAAAAGAAAAACCTTCCGAGGAAAAATCAGAACCGGTTGAAATTGAAAGAAAAGGTTTGGTTATGTTACAAGATTCTTTCGAGGATGAATTACCTTATATACCGACAACTTTACCCCAAGAAAGATCAGTAGCCGTTCCTATAGTTCCGATAAAGCAACGAAGTACTTTCGAGATGAAAGTTTGTCCGATTGAACGTCCTCGATCGACAACCCCGATTAATCCGAGTTGTTTGGAAGATTATTGCGAAGAAATTGAAAGTGTAAAATCTAAAAATTTAGAGGAAAAATTAAAAATTTCCTTACCTCGAGAAGATTCCATTAAATCACCTCGAAGACCGAGTAATACAAATTGGGCTGATTTTGCGGAGAAGAAAATCCAACGGAGGTTATCTCAAGAACCTGAAAGTATACCACCTCCGCTTCCTCCCAAAGGTATTCATAAAGAGTGGATTAATTTCGAGGAAATCCCCGAAAAGAGAAAACCTCCAAAAAGGATCCAAACAATTCCATCTCGAGGGAATATAGAAGTTCCCGAGTCTGTTCTTCATGATAACGTTGTTTATAGTTATGTGAATCCCGAAGATTGTAAATGTGAGTGTCACGAGATTAACGCTCGGGCGAGGAGTAAAGAGGGTCAAAAGCGGGAGCAACTTCCCGAGCCGGTCGTTCAAGAAGATGAGTTACCGCTTTTACAAGACGAACAAGCGGAAGAGGAGAAGATTATTCGTGGGAATGTTGAACGGATTAAATTGGATGTTACTATTTTGGATAGGAGAAGTGTTATAAGGTAGGAAAATCTTAGCCGTTGATTAAATTGTTTGCGTTTGGTTTTGTGTTGGTTGGAGTTTAATCGTTTATTCTTGAATTTCTTGATAACCTAAAAAATAATTTGATTTAATTAAATTGAAATTAATAAAATTAGTTAAAAACAAAAATTTTATTAAAATAAAAAAATAAAATTAAAAATTAATTAAAATTGAAAAATAAAACCAAAAATTAATTAAAATAAATTCTTCAATGACATTACCGGATAATTTTTTTAGGTTATGTTATCTATCAAAATCTTTTTTTCTTTTTTGAAGCTTTTATAATTAAAATTTATGAAAAAAAATTAACCATCGTGTTTATTACTTACTTTAACTTATTAAAAAAAATCTTTTCAAAGTGATTTTTAAGTAAATTATTTGTATTTTTATCTAATTTATTACTGTTTACATGTCAAACGGTAAACGTCACTCAAAATGAAATGAATATAGCGACAAAATGAATGTATTTTTGAATTCTTAAAAGTTTGATATTTTTTATTATTGTAACTTTTAAAATGACTTGGTTTAAATAATTACCTTCGAAAAATGTATTATAATACATATTATAGTAACATATTACATAAATAAGCTATATTAATAATTAATTTAGTTTAGTTGAGTTAGTTACTAAATAAGTTCAACGGTTTTGTAAGAGATGGCGCCAAACAAATTTAAAGTTCGAATTTATACTTATCTTATAAATTTGATATTTTTTTTTAAAATCATACAGAACTTATTTCTAAAAATAAAGAAAAGATTTTTGGTAAAATGATAGATTAAGATCTATATTTTTGAATAAAATAATCACTTTGGTTTGAACTTTTATCAAAAAAATTAAAAAAATTCTCAAAGTTAACTAAAATTTTTCACATAACCTAAATCTCAAATGTGATATTTTTTTTTTAAATCGTACAGATCTTATTTCTAAAAATAAAGAAAAGATTTTTGGTAAAATGATAGATTAAGATCTATATTTTTCAATAAAATAATGACTTTGGTTTGAACTTTCATCAAAAAAATTTAAAAAATTCTCAAAGTTAACTAAAATTTTTCACCTAACCTAAGTGTCAAATTTGATATTTTTTTAAAAAATCGTACAGATCTTATTTCTAAAAATAAAGAAAAGATTTTTGGTAAAATGATAGATTAAGATCTATATTTTTCGATAAAATAATCACTTTGGTTCGAACTTTCACCAAAAAAATTAAAAAAATTCTCAAAGTTAACTAAAATTTTTCACATAACCTAAATCTCAAATTTGACATTTTTTAAAAAAATCGTACAAATCTTGTTTTTGAAAATAAAGACAAGATTTTTAACAAAATGATAGTTTAATATTTAAAATTTTCAATAAAATAATCACTTTGTTTCCAACTTTCATCAAAAAAATTAAAAAAATTCTCAAAGATGACTAAAATTTCTAACCTAACCTAACTGTCAAATTTGATATTTTTTAAAAAAATCGTACAGATCTTGTTTTTGAAAATAAAGACAAGATTTTTGGTAAAATGATAGATTAAGATCTATATTTTTCAATAAAATAATCATTTTGGTTTGAACTTTCATCAAAAAAATTTAAAAAATTCTCAAAGTTAACTAAAATTTTTCACCTAACCTAAGTGTCAAATTTGATATTTTTTTAAAAAATCGTACAGATCTTATTTTTGAAAATAAAGACAAGATTTTTGGTAAAATGATAGATTAAGATCTATAATTTTCGATAAAATAATCACTTTGATTCAAATTTTCATACAAAAAATTAAAAAAAATCTCAATGTTAACTAAAATGCTAACCTATCAAATTTGATACTTTTTTAAAAAATCGTACAGATCTTATTTTTGAAAATAAAGAAAAGATTTTTTACAAAATGATAGTTTAATATTTAAAATTTTCGATAAAATAATCACTTTGTTTCGAATTTTCATCAAAAAAATTAAAAAAATTCTCAAAGTTAACCAAAATTCTCAACATAACCTAACTGTCAAATATGATATTTTTTAAAAAATCGTACAGATCTTATTTTTTAAAATAAAGACAAGATTTTTGGTAAAATGATAGATTAAGATCTATAATTTTCGATAAAATAATCACTTTGGTTCGAACTTTAATCAAAAAAATTAAAAAAATTCTCAAAGATAACCAAAATTTCTCACATAACCTAAGTGTCAAATTTGATATTTTTTAAAAAAATCGTACAGATCTTATTTATGTAAATAAAGAAAAGATTTTTGGCAAAATGATAGTTTAATATTTAAAATTTTCGATAAGATAATCACTTTGGTTCGAACTTTCATCAAAAAAATTAAAAAAATTCTCAAAGTTAACCAAAATTCTCAACATAACCTATCTGTCAAATTTGTATACTAATTCTAAATCATAATTAGATTTTATTAGTAAGTTTATACCAATAGATGATTTCTAATTAAGTTAGTGAATGAAAACAGAGTAAAATTTGAAGTATCTACAATGAAAATCTATAAAGATAAAACGACACCACATAAATAAAAAGCCACAAAAAGAATAACTCGATTTATTGGTCTTGGGAGCATGTTTATGACTCAAACTGGGTTAGGTCGGTCAAAAACGAGGTCAAACTTCGCTAAACAGACGTGAGTTATTAAGGGTTACGTCATTGGCACACAAGCAAAGATGAGAAATTCCAAACACAATAGTTTAGTTCTACAAAAATAGAAATTATAAAAAGGAATCGGAAGGTTAAAGGATGTTTAGGAAAAAAAAATTATTTATGTTCTCAGATATAATCGTAATCGATAAACCAAACCTCATTTGCTACTCTTCCGTTTCGCGCATAAAGGAAAATTCGTATCCCCGGGCGTCTATTATACCCCAATTTACCCGGATATTGTGTTATTTCAACCTCCCGGTTTGTATTGGGGGAGAATCTACGTCATAACCGGGAATAGAAGGGATGAGGGTGGGAATAATAAGGGGTTACTACTGACGTCATTTCGCTCGCTTAGCGATATTACATAAAATCGAGAAATTTGAAGTTGATTTTATCGAAATTAATTTCCTAATGGAAAATTGTTGATGATTATTATAATAAATTTGACGTTTATTTTAATAAATAGGATCTTTAAGATTTAATTTAAAGAAAAAATCATTTCTTAATCTTTAAAAATAAAATCTGTGCGATTTTTTAAAGTTAAATTTTTAAAAAATTAAACTGTCAAAAATATTTTCAAACTTAAAATTTTTTTTTAATTTTTTTGGTAATATTTAGAAAAAATGTGCCTTTTTAGATTCAAAATAGAATCTTTTATTTTTCATTTAAACCAAAAATCATTCCTTAATCTTAAAAAATAAAGTCTGTATGATTTTTTAAAGTTGATCGAATTTTTAAAAAATTAGGTTAGTTAATTGTCAAAAAATTTTCCCAACTTTAAAATTTTTTTAAATTTTTTTGTTAATATTTAGAAAAAATTTACTTTTTATAGTTTAAAATATAATCTTTTGTCTTTCATTTAAACCAGAAACCATTTCTTAATCTTAAAAAATAAACTCTGGGCGATTTTTTAAAGTTGGTCGAATTTTTAAAAAAGTTGGGTTAGTTAACTGTCAAAAATTTTTACCAACTTTAAGAATTTTTTAAATTTTTTTGGTAATATTTAGAAGAAATTTACCTTTTATAAGTGAAAATAGAATCTTTTATCTTTCATTTAAACCAAAAATCATTCCTTAATCTTAAAAAATAAAGTCTGGGTGATTTTTTAAAATTGATCGAATTTTTAAAAAAGTTGGGTTAGTTAACTGTCAAAAATTTTTACCAACTTTAAGAATTTTTTTAATTTTTTTGGTAATATTTAGAACAAATTTACCTTTTATAATTCAAGATAGAATCTTTTATCTTTCATTTAAACCAAAAATCATTCCTTAATCTTAAAAAATAAAGTCTGTGAGATTTTTTAAAGTTGATCGAATTTGTAAAAAAGTTGGGTTAGTTAAATGTCAAAAAATTTTCCCAACTTTAAAAATTCTTTTAATTTTTTTGGTAATAATTAGAATAAATTTGCCTTTTATAATTCAAAATAGAATGTTTTATCTTTTATTTAAACCAAAAATCATTCCTTAATCTTAAAAAATAAATTCTGGGCGATTTTTTAAAGTTGGTCGAATTTTTAAAAAAGTTGGGTTAGTTAAATGTCAAAAAATTTTCCCAACTTTAAAAATTCTTTTAATTTTTTTGGTAATATTTAGAGTAAATTTGCCTTTTATAATTCAAAATAGAATCTTTTATCTTTTATTTAAACCAAGAATCATTCCTTAATCTTAAAAAATAAATTCTGGGCGATTTTTTAAAGTTGGTCTAATTTTTAAAAAAGTTAGGTTAATTAACTGTCAAAAATTTTTCTCAAGTTTAAGATTTTTTTTAATTTTTTTGGTAATATTTAGAACAAATTCACCTTTTATAATTGAAAATAGAATCTTTTATCTTTCATTTAAACCAAAAATCGTTCCTTAATCTTAAAAAATAAAGTCTGGGTGATTTTTTTAAAGTTGATCGAATTTTTTTAAAAAAGTTGGGTTAGTTTACTGTCAAAAATTTTTACCAACTTTAAGAATTTTTTTAATTTTTTTGGTAATATTTAGAGTAAATTTACTTTTTATAAGTGAAAATAGAATCTTTTATCTTTCATTTAAATCAAAAATTATTCCTTAATCTTAAAAAAATAAACTCTGTGAGATTTTTTAAAGTTGATCGAATTTTTAAAAAAGTTAGGTTAATTAACTGTCAAAAATTTTTCTCAAGTTTAAGATTTTTTTTAATTTTTTTGGTAATATTTAGAACAAATTCACCTTTTATAATTGAAAATAGAATCTTTTATCTTTCATTTAAACCAAAAATCATTCTTTAATCTTAAAAAATAAAGTCAGTGAGATTTTTTAAAGTTGACCGATTTTTTAAAAAAGTTGGATTAGTTACCTGTCAAAAAATTTTCTCAACTTTGAAAATTTTTGTAAATGTTTTGGTAATAATTAGAGAAAATCCATTTTTTAAAAATTAAAATAGAATGTTTTAGATTTAATTTGATGTAAAAAGCATTTTTCTATTACTATAAATAAAGTCAGTACGATTTTTCAAAGTTCACCAAGATTTCGAAAAATTAGGTTATGTTAAAAAACATACTCATCTTTAAGAATTTCTTTAATTTTTTTGGTAATAATTAGAGAAAATCCATCTTTTTTAGATTAAAATAGAATGTTTTAGATTTAATTTGATGTAAAAATCACGAGATTTTAGCTTTATTTGATTGATTTATGCCAAACAAAAATTTGAATCTTAAAAATATTCTTGATTGTAATGATTTTTATATCAATATGTAGAACAACAAAGATTACAAAGTTGAAAAATGGTAGATAAAAAGGGGTTCGTTTGACGTTTAAAACGTCAAAAATCTTCTGAAAAAATCTTCTTGTAAAATCGTCCGAAACAGCTTTATTTGAACGATTTATACCAATAAAAGAGTTAAAACTTAACAAATAGACTTGATTCTAACGTTTTTTATATCAACATGTAGAGCAACAGAGATTACAAAGTCGAAAAAAGGTAGATAAAAAGGGGTTCGTTTGACGTTTAAAACGTCAAAAAAAAACCGAAAAAATCTTCCTTTAAAATCGTCCGAAACAGCTTTATTTGATCGATTTATACCAATAAAAGACTTAAAACTTAACAAATAGACTTGATTCTAACGTTTTTTATATCAACATGTAGAGCAACAAAGATTACAAAGTCGAAAAATGGTAGATAAAAAGGGGTTCGTTTGACGTTTAAAACGTCAAAAATCTTCCGAAAAAATCTTCTTGTAAAATCATCCGAAACAGCTTTATTTGATCGATGTTTCTAGGAATATAAATAAAGCCTGCAAGATTTTTTAAAGTTTACCAAGATTTCGAAAAATTAGGTTATGTCAAAAAAACATTCCCATCTTTACGAATTTTTTAAATTTTTTTGGTAATATTTAGAAGAAATTTACCTTTTTGAATTCAAAATAGAATCTTTTTTCTTTTATTTAAACCAAGAATCATTCCTTAATCTTAAAAAATAAACCCTGGGCGATTTTTTAAAATTGATCGAATTTTTAAAAAAGTTGGGTTAGTTACCTGTCAAAAAATTTTACCAACTTTAAGAATTTTTTTTTAATTTTTTTGGTAATAATTAGAATAAATTTGCCTTTTATAATTCAAAATAGAATCTTTTAAGTTTCATTTAAACCAAAAATCATTCCTTAATCTTAAAAAATAAAGTCTGGGTGATTTTTTAAAGTTGGTCGAATTTTTAAAAAAGTTGGGTTAGTTACCTGTCAAAAAATTTTCCCAATTTTAAGAATTTTTTTTTTTAATTTTTTTGGTAATATTTAGAGCAAATTTACTTTTTTTAATTCAAAATATAATCTTTTAAGTTTCATTTAAACCAAAAATCATTCCTTAATCTTAAAAAATAAAGACTGGGCGATTTTTTAAAATTGATCGAATTTTTAAAAAAGTTGGGTTAGTTACCTGTCAAAAAATTTTCCCAACTTTAAGAATTTTTTTTTAAATTTTTTTGGTAATAATTAGAATAAATTTGCCTTTTATAATTCAAAATAGAATCTTTTAAGTTTCATTTAAACCAAGAATCATTCCTTAATCTTAAAAAATAAACTCTGGGCGATTTTTTAAAATTGATCGAATTTTTAAAAAAGTTGGGTTAGTTACCTGTCAAAAATTTTTACCAACTTTAAATTTTTTTTTTAATTTTTTTGGTAATATTTAGAACAAATTTACTTTTTTTAATTCAAAATATAATCTTTTAAGTTTCATTTAAACCAAGAATCATTCCTTATTCTTAAAAAATAAACTCTGGGCGATTTTTTAAAATTGATCGAATTTTAAAAAAAGTTGGGTTAATTAACTGTCAAAAAATTTTCCCAACTGTAAGAATTTTTTTAATTTTTTGGGTAATATTTAGAACAAACTTACCTTTTTTAATTTAAAATAGAATCTTTCGTCTTTCATATAAACCAAAAATCATTTCTTAATCTTAAAAAATAAAGTCTGTAGGATTTTTTAAAGTTGATCATAAAATTATAAGGTTATGATCAAAATTTTTCGTTTTTCCTTCTATTTTTTTCGAAATTATAATAATATAATCATATTATTTTATTTTCCAGTGATTCTTCCATTGATTTAAGTACGAGTGTTGATCATCACGTTGAAACCAACGGCGTGGATTGTTTAAGAATGCCGTTTACAAGTGATTTAGGCGTTTCTAGTAATAGATCGAGTATAGTTTCCCAGGTAAATCTTTTATTATTAATTTTTTAAAAAATTATCTTATTAAATACGTTTAAAAAAATCTTAAAAAATGATTTTTATCTTTATATTATTTTTAGGATGAAAATCAAACTCCAGAAGGGTCTCCAAACGCCTTTTCAAAAACCTCCTAACGACGTAAACGTCGGAAAAGGAAATCACGTTAAATAAACTCGAAATGTCGTTTTAGAACAATCACTTGAAATTGAATTAAAAAAAATCGATTGTTGTCTCGATTTTTTTCCCGTAATTTGTCTCCGAATAATAGTAGAAACCGTTTTCTGAATTAAATGGATAAATATTAAACTAAACCAACCGATAAGCCTGATCCCCGTGCCCATTTTAACATAAAAAATGATAAAAAAACCAAAGCAATTTTAATCCAAGTAAACATTAAATTTAAAAATGTGTAATTATAAAAAAACAGCCTTTTTATGTACATCTATGTATATCATTAATTGAAATTAAAAACCTAATAGGCCTATTTCATATCCATCTTTCAAAAAAACCATCTAAATCAAAAAAAAAAAATTAAAAAAATAAAAAAAAAAATACTAATAAGTAAAAAAACGAAATTGTTATGTATTTAAATTGTACGAAATTTAGAAAACTTGTTATCCAAAAAGAAAAACTCGCTACAGCTTTCTACTATAAACAGAAAATAAAAAACCAAGTTAACTTCTTTAATTGTTAAACTAATCGCGTTTTTATCCAATGATTTTGTAAGTAAATGCAAATATTTTTTGTACATTTTTGACGACGAAGACGAGTTAATAACTATGTATATTTATTATAACGATTCGGTGTAATGTTTTTTCTACGTACGTAAGTTAAAAAGAAAATAAATAAATACCTGATTGTGTATATTGTTACGGTTGGTTGGTTGATCGATTGGTTCGTTTTTTAAAAAATCGACGAAGACAAACCTGCATGTTTATTTAAATAAATAAAAGAAAAAACGATAAATGAGATGTTAATAGTTGAGATCACGAAATTCTATTGTACAGTGACATTAACAATAAAAATATTAAAAATAAATTGTGTTTTAATTTTAAGGTTAATAAGTTTTGACATTACATTAAAACTAGTGTCGCCATCTAAAAACATTTCGTTGAAGTTTATTCTTATAGAATTAACTTTAAAAATGATCGAATTAATATACAATTCTTTTTCAATAAGTTAGTTTAATAATCAAAAATAACAACATATTAAGTAAAAAGAAATTTTAAAATAGATTTTAACAAAAATTTAATAAAATTTTCACTTACTGTTTTGACATTAAAAGCGAACTAGTGACGCCATCTGAAAGAAATTTGCTGAAGTTTATTATTATAAAATTAAATATACAGGGTGTTTAAAAAATACGTTCGAATATTTGGCCCACTTATAGATCTCATCAGTACAAACAAAAAAGTCAAAATAAACATAAGTCCAAAAATCAGCCGTTTCCTAATTACAGCCTGTTTTTCAAATTAAAATAATTTACACTCAAATATCAGTATAAATCCATTTTAATTATTACAAATTAATGATTCTTAAAGAAGATGTTCAAAATGTCCTCCTTCCATTTGTATACACATTTCACATCTCCGTAAAAGTGAACGCCGCACTCTCTCAAAGAGTCCCGGATTTATCATACGAACAGTCTGGCAGGCATGTTCAATTCGTTCTCGCAACTCATCTAAATTATTCACAGGACTTGAATAAACTAATGTCTTTAAATACCCCCAAATGCAAAAATCGAGTGGAGTGAGGTCGGGAGATCTAGGGGGCCATGCATTTGGACCTCCTCGCCCTATCCACCTGCCATTGTAATTTTCGTTTAGATAATTTCTGACCAAGACTCCGTAATGCGCAGGAGCTCCATCGTGCATCAACCACATATTAATTCTGTGGTTGAGGGGCACATTTTCTAACAGCAGTGGTAATGTATTCCGCAAAAAGTCAAGGTACAATTGACTAGTCAAACGGTTAGGCAGGAAACAAGGTCCTATCAGATGGTCTCCTAACACACCAAGCCAAACGTTGATTGCAAATCGGTGTTGATGATTCGATTCAACAACGGCATGCGGATTTTCGTCGGCCCAAACATGGCTATTATGAAAATTAAAAATGCCATTTCTCGTGAAACCAGCTTCATCTGTAAATACAATTTTCGTAACAAAATTTGGGTTCTCCGCGACTTTTGTCAACATGCTTCGACAAAACACCAGTCGTGCGGCATAATCAGGCACAGCTAGAGCCTGTACCCTTTGAATATGGTATGGGTGCAATTGCTGCTCCCGTAAAATTCTCCAAATTAGGGAAAAATTAATATTTGTTTCAGTAGAGAGTCTTCTAGTACTAGTACCAGGATTTTCTTCAATTCGTCTTAAAATGTTAAGTTCTGCGTCGGGAGTACAAACTGATCTAGGCCGACCACCATCACCGTTCCTTGATTTAAACGCTCCAACTTCGGATAAACATTGATGTAAATTTGTAAAAAGTTTGTCACACGGAAGTACCCGGTTTGGGAATTCTTCGGCATAAAGGCGACGTGCCTCACAAGCATTTCTATCGGCTTTGCCATACATAAAATGCATGTCTGCCATTTCTGCGTTGGTATAAGGCATATTCGAAAATTTCAACAATGGGTTACAGCAACAACTACTTCAATAAACACTGACAATAACGGACACACAATAATTACAACAAATGTGGCAACTACACTAACAGAAACGAACAAAATTTGTTTTGTTATTTCCATGGATGACTTCATAAATACGCGAATCACTCCTACTGAGTGTAAATTATTTTAATTTGAAAAACAGGCTGTAATTAGGAAACGGCTGATTTTTGGACTTATGTTTATTTTGACTTTTTTGTTTGTATTGATGAGATCTATAAGTGGGCCAAATATTCGAACGTATTTTTTAAACACCCTGTATAAACCTAATTCATCTTAAAATCCATTTTTAAATTTATTTTTTACTGATTTATTTTTTTTTCTTGGCTATTAAATTAAAATATTTAGAAAAAATTGTATTTTAATTCGTTAAATCTTCGATGAATATTCTTATAGAAAATTTGGCAAATTAAACGAATTAAAACACGGTTTTCTTATCTAAATAAGTAAATTGAATAGTCAAAAATGGGAATACAATAATTAAAAACAAATTCTAAGATGGATTTTAAGATAAATTAAGTAAAATTTCACAAGATTTTTACACACTTACCGTTTTGACATTTGGAATGACAGGAAAACTGGTGGCGCCATCTAAAAACTTTTGATTAAACTTAATTCTCATAAAATTAAATCTAAAAACCTAATTTATCCTAAAATTCATTTTTTAATTTATTTTTTAACCACATATTCGTTTTCATAAACATTAAATTAACTTATTTAGAAAGAATTGTACTTTTAATTCGTTACATTTTTGATGAATGTTTTTAGAAAATTTGGTAAATAAAACGACTTAAAATGCGGTTTTCTTATTTAAATAAGTAAATTGAATAGTCAAAAATAAGAATACATTATTTAAAAACTAATTCTAAGATGGATTTTAAGACAAATTAAGTAAAATTTTATAAGATTTTTACACACTTGCCGTTTTGACATTCGGATGACATGTAAACTAGTGGCGCCATCTAAAAGATTATCGTTGAATTCTATTCAAATAAAATTAATTTTATAAACCTAATTTATCTTAAAATTCATTTTTAAATTTATTTTTTAACCACATATTCTTTTTCATAAACATAAAACTAACTTATTTAGAAAGAATTGTATTTTAATTCGTTAAATTTTCGATGGATATTCTTATAGAAAATTTTACAAATAAGGCGAATTAAAATACGTTTTTCTTAACGTAAAACGTATAAAGTAAGTAAATTTGATACCCAAAAAAAGGATACATTAATTAAAAACAAATTCTAAGATGGATTTTAAGATAAATTAAGTAAAATTTCACAAGATTTTTACACTTACCGTTTTGACGTCCAAATGTCAAATGACAGGTAAACTACTGGCGCCATCTAAAAACTTTTGATTGAACTTAATTCCTATAAAATTAAACTTACAAATCTAATTTATTCTAAAATTCATTTTTAAATTTATTTTTTATTCACATATTCCTTTTCATAACCATTAAATTAACTTATTTAAAAAGAATTGTATTTTAATTCGTTTAATTTTCGACCAAACTTTTTCTAAAAGATTTAACAAATAAGACGAATTAAAATACGGTTTTTTTTTCTAGATAATAAAATTTAATACTCAAAAATTAAAACAGATTAATTTTAAACAAATCTAAAAATAAATTTTAACATAAATCAAATAAAATTCTATAAAATTAAAAAAAAAACTAGTGGCGCCATCTAAAAATTTTTGATTGAACTTAATTCTTATAAAATTAAATTTACAAACCTAATTTATTTTAAAATTCATTTTTAAATTTATGTTTTATTCACGTATTCTTTTTCCTAATGATTAAATTAACTTATTTAGAAAGAATTGTGTTTTAATTCGCCTAATTTTCGATCAAGCTTTTTCTAAAAAATTATTTTTATTCTCAAACAAATAAGACGAATTAAAATACGATTTTTTTTGTAAACAATTAAATTTAATACCCAAAAATAAGAATATATTACTTTCAAATAAATCTAAAAATAAAATTTAACACAAATCAAATAAAATTTTGATTAAAAAAAAAACTATTGACGCCATCTAATACATTTTTATTGAAGTTTATTCTAATAAAATTAAATCTAATTTATTCCCAAATTCATTTGAAAATTTATTTTTTATTGATATATTCATCTTCTTCACTATTAAATTGACTTATTTAGGAAAAAATTGTATTTTAATTCGTTAAATTTTCGATTAACTTTAATTCACATTTCAAACGGAACTCGTAATGACGCCATCTAATAGTTTTTTATTGAACTTTACGCTTATAAAATTAAACCTAATTTATTCTCAAATTCATTTTTAAATTTCTTTTTTATTGATATTTTTATATTCTTGATCATTAAATTAACTTATTAACAAAGAACTGTATTTTAATTCACTAAATTTTCGATAGAATTTATACTTTTAATTTGACAAGAAATTATTTAACATTTTATTAAAAAAAAATAATATAATAGAAGAACAATTAATTTCAATTAATACCAAACAAATTACTTTCATTTTTCAACTTTAACAAACATTAAAATTAAATAATTTTTATATTTTATTTTCAACTTAAATATTAAATTCACAAAGTTGTCAATAGATGGCGATAGATTAAAATGTCAACATTAATAGAAATAAAACCACATTTTAGACTTTATTTACAAATATAAAGAAAACCAATTACAATTATTATTTAAAAAAAACATTTATTTCAACTTTTCAACTTTAACAAACATCGAATTTTTCGGTTTCATCACCACGGAACCTTTACTCAAAGCCAAACTCTTCGACTGTCCATCGAGAACAAACCGAAACCGACAAATCACACTTATAATAACAACTTTAAGAACCATCTTTGAGAACTTAATCGCCGGACACAATCTAGGTCCTTCACCGAAAGGTAAAAAGGCATATCGATGTCTTTTTAACCTATTCTCTTCGTTAAATCTTTCCGGATCGAATTTATCCGGATTCTCATATATTTCCGGATCTTTGTGAATTCCCAAAATGGATATAAGAACACCGGTACCTTTATCTAACACTTCTTTACTTTCCGGAAGTTGATAATCTTTAGTTGAAGTTCTTAATATGGTTGGAACGATCGGATATAATCTTAAAGTTTCTAAAAATCAATTACGATAAATAAAATTAAACTAAAATAAAGAAAATATGTTAAAACAAACCATTTAAAACTTGATTTAAATAAACCATTTGATCTAAAACATCATAATTTAAACCATTTTCATTAAAATTTCTATCGTGTTGATTGATTTCTTCTCGTAATTTATCTTGAACGTCAAGATTTCGAGATAATTCGAATATTAAAAAGTTTAAAACGTTTGAAATCGTTTCGTTGGTAAATAAAATTAATAATAAACATTGTGAGACGATTTCATCGATTTTTAAGTCTTTATTTTGGTCTAAAATCGTTTGTAAAATATCGTTTTTATTAATTTGGTTTATTTCTCGAAATTCGATGGTTTTCTCAAAAACGTTTTTAAAATATTTAACCGTTTCTTTTGGAAACGTATCGAATTTAAATAAATTCGGGAATAAAATCGATAAAATAAGTAATTTTGAATTATATAAAGAATTTTTAAAAGTTTTTTGAATGTTTTTTTCAAAAACTGGATTTTTTTCGATAAAATGATTTAAATCCGTTCCAAAAAATAAATTAGAAATCAAATCTAAAGTAAAATTTTTGGTTATTTTTTGTATTTCGATGGATTTTTTATCATTTTCGTTTAAAAACTCAACTAAATTATTTGAAACCTTTTCAACGTTTACAACAAATCTTTTAACGTTCTCCCGTAAGAAAATTCGAGTCGTTTCAACTCTTAAAACCTTCCATTTATCCCCATTTAAATTAAATAAGTTTTCGTTTGATTTCCCCGATTTTATTTTAAATCCTCTTTCGGAAAACTTATCGAAATCTTTTCCCAACACATTCTCCACGTAATCCAAATCAACAGGTACATAAAACGGCTTAAAAAACATAAAAATCCCACCGTGTTTATGCCCACGAAGCTTTAACTTTAAATAAATCTCTTTGAAATATTCGTAACGTGGTTTTTTCGGTTTTAAAATCTTTTTTAAGTCTCCAAATGGAATGGTCGGGTTTAAAATTGGAATATTTTTTATGGTGAAGTAATAAAAACGGTAGTTGTAAAAAATATAGATGAGTAAAAAGTAAAAAAAGTAGATGAAATATTTATCCGATGTTTCTTCATCCATGCTAAAAGAAAATAAAAACGTTTTACTAAAATAAACTTTATGTTATAAAAATAGAATGTTTAAAGTTTAATTTAAAGTAAAAATCATTTTTTAATTCGTATTAATAAAGTCTCAGTGAATTTTTAAAGATGTTTTTATAAAAAAGTTAGGTTAATTTAACTGTCATTAATTTTAAGGTGATTTTAAGTAGTGTTGCCAATCTTTTTTTTTTTTTTTTGGTAAAATGAAAAATTTTTTTATCTAATATCTTTTTAATCTAATATTTTTTAAAACAATTTTTTAATTTTATATTTTTAAAAACTATTTTTTTTTTAACAAATTTTTTAAATTTAATTTTTTATTACCTGACGTGGTTTTTGGACGATAACTAACTTAACACTAAAACTTTTATCGGTTTTAAATCGTTTATCGATTTTAGATAATTTGATAAGATTATTATTTATTAACATAAAAATAATAATTATTTTTTTTATTTAAAGATTAATTTTATCTCGATTTTTTTAATAAATATTTTTAATTAAAATAAATTAAATTAAAAAAATAAAGTTTTAAATTTAAAAAATATTTTAGAATAAATAGATTTTAGGTGAATTAAAATAATGTCGGTAATAAAGATCACTAAAAAAATTACCATGATTAAATGTCAATTAAAAAATTTTCTAACCTAAAATTAAAAATTACCTTTATTTTTACTCATTTTTGATAAAAAAACCTACTAAAAATCCATTAAAAATACAATATTTACTACAAAAAAACTAAGCGTTATAAACTATGTACATTTTTTAAATACATAACCTTATTTTTTTTTCAGTACTTTAACAAAATACTTTTAACAAATAAGTAATATTTAATTAATTCATAAAATTATCTCATTTTAATAAAAAATACTAATAAATGTTTATAAAAAATACATTTTTAATAGAAAAACGCAACTTAATTAACACATAAAATGTAATTAAAGTAACATAACTTTTTTATTTACGTCTTAAATCACCAAAAAAACATCTAAAATCTCATTTTCTTACCTTTGTTCCTCTTGATTAAAGTAAGTTACACGTCCCATTTATAATTCTTTGTATAAATAAACTTAACCAACTCAACACGAAACGAATAAACTTTAAAATAACTTAAAACTTTAATATAAAAACTCATAGAAAGGTTTTAATCACTCAATCGATCACTTTATAACAACATTACAATCTATTTATAGAATAACCTTTGTAGTTGCAATACTTTTACGCGTTTTACGTTGCATATTATTCGAGAATCTTTATTTAAAACAGAAAAATCTCTTTTTTAATGAATTTTTTTAATCAACTAAACCGCTCGAAACGGTTATAACTCGTTTAATGTAAAGTAGGATTGCGAATAAACTTGGTGGGAGGTTTATTTTGTAAAAATATAAACTTTCACTCGATTTATTATCTAAAATAACTTCATTCGTTTTAATTTTTTAATAAACTTTCTTTATTTAATTGAAAATTTAATAAAAAATTTCTTTAGAAGTCTCTTTTTAGAATATAAATTGTTTAATTAATGAATAAAATGATTTTTTTTTAATGTATTTTGATTTATGAAAGTTAAATATTGATTTTTATTATTTGGAGACTTTATTTTTTTCAATTAAGAAATGAAATTTGTATTAATTGAAAGCTAAAATATTCTATTTTATAATAAAAAAGTCAATTTTGTTCTAATTATTACCCGAAAAATTAAAAAAATTCTTAAAGTTGACTAAAATTTTTTATAACCTAACTTTTAAAAAATTTTGACCAAATTTAAAAAATTGTGGAGACTTTATTTTTTTAAATTAAGAAATAAAATTTGTATTAATTGAAAGCTAAAATATTCTATTTTATAATAAAAAAATCAATTTTGTTCTAATTATTACCCAAAAAATTAAAAAAATTCTTAAAGGTGACTAAAATTTTTTTAACCTAACTTTTTTTAAAAATTTCGACCAAATTTAAAAAATCGTGGTGGCTTTATTTTTTAAATTAAAAAATGGAATTTGTATTAATTGCAAGTTAAAATATTCTATTTTATAATAAAAAAGTCAATTTTGTTCTAATTATTACCCAAAAATTAAAAAAAAATCATAAAGGTGACTAAAATTCTTTTTAAATCTTCTTAAATCTTAAATGTGGTTTGTGTTTGAAAAATACCTGTAATACCGACATTGTTTACAAACGTCAAAAGTTGAAACATCACTTTTTAAGGTTAGAAATTTTCTAAATGAAACTAAAAATCACTAAAAATGCTTAAAATTCCTTCGATTTGGTTTTAATTACGTACTAATTTATTAAAATGGATGATTTAAAACTCAAATAAAGTGATAAAATAATCGGAAAGATGTTAAATTTGTTTATTTATAGAAAAAAAAGGAGAAAATTTACTCGATTTAAGATCTCTCTCTTTCACAAACAGGAAACTCGTTAAACTGTAGTTAAATACAGTTAAGATGACCTAAGTGGGGATATTCTGTATACAATTGAGATTAACAAGCAGTTTTAGTTTGACCTTCATTCGTATTTGTTGGATTATTAATTACGTTAATAGTAACTTAAGTTATTCTTAACGTAAGTTATTCTTAACGGAAGTTATTAATTCATTTTTTATTATTTTTCTAACAATTTTTTTTTAATTAAACCTTCTTTTAGAATGTTTGATCTCGCATCAATCCTCTCAATATGGAATTTCATCCTCGGTTTTATCTTTCTCATCTATTTATTCTACAAATACAAATTTACAAAATGGTCATCGAAAGAAATCCCAACTTTAAAACCATCGATTCCCTTCGGAAACATGCAAAACCCCTTTACACGAAAAACCACAACATACGAACATTTAAAAATCTTCTACGATCAAGTTAAATCACGTGGGGATAAACACCTCGGGATTTATAGTTATTTTAATCCGGTTTACGTCCCGATTGATTTAGATATCATCAAACAAATAATGACGAGTGATTTTCAACATTTTGTCGATCGAGGGGTTTATTTTAACGAACGAGATGATCCATTAAGTGCTCATTTGGTGAATATCGAAGGTGAAAAATGGAAGAAATTACGTGCTAAAGTAACGCCGACTTTTACAAGCGGAAAAATGAAGAATATGTTTGTTATTTTGGTTAAATGTGCCGAACAAATGTTAGAAGCTTTGGAAAAAATGAATCAAAAAGATGTCGATATAAAAGAAGTTTTAGGTTGTTTTACTACGGACGTTATCGGAAACTGTGCTTTCGGATTAGAATTAAATTCGTTTCAACCGGGAAAAAATGATTTTAGAGATTACGGAAAAAAAGCTATGAATCCGAATTTAAGAAATATTTTAAAATTAATTTTTTGTATGACGTTTCAAAAATTCTCTTTGTTTCTTCGTCTTCGTATCTTAGATAAAGACGTTACTGACTTTTTTATAAACGCAGTTGAAAATACGATTAAATATCGAGAAGAAAATAACATAAAAAGAAACGACTTTTTACAATTATTAATCGAATTAAAGAATAATAACGATGATAACAATCGTTTAACTCTTCAAGAAATTTCCGCTCAATGTTTCGTTTTTTTCTTAGCTGGTTTTGAAACGAGTTCAACTGCGATGACTTTTTGTCTTTACGAACTATCAAAAAATCAAGAAATACAAACCAAACTTAGAAGTGAAATTACAAAAACTTTAGAAAAATATGATGGAAAGTTAACTTATGAAGCTTTAACCGAAATGAATTATTTACAACAAGTTATAAATGAAACTTTACTGATGTATCCTTCCGTTCCGTTTGTTGCTAGAAAATGTACGATGGATTATACTCTTCCGATATCAGGTAAAATCATGGAAAAAGGAACCAGAGTTTTTATCCCAATTTATGCGATTCACCACGATGAAGAAATTTACAAAAATCCTCATATTTTTGATCCGGAAAGATTCTCGGAAGAAAATAAAAGTCAACGACATCCATTTTCTTTTATACCTTTCGGAGAAGGACCGAGAAATTGCATCGGTAAGCTTTTTTTTTTACTCATTTAATCTTAATTATTTAATTTAATCATAATTATTTCATTTAATCTTAATTATTTCATTTAATAAATTATTTTACATAACCTATAATAATTATTTAATTTACATAACCTAAAATTTTAGGTTAGAAAAATATTTTTATCACAACATTCTTTTTCTTATCATTTTAGGTTCACGATTTGGTTTGATGCAAACCAAAGTTGGATTAGCTCTCCTTTTAAAACACTATCGATTCAAACCGAACCCAAAAACAGATAAAATTACTTTTAATCCAAACGGAATTTTATTAAACACGAAAGAAACTGTTTGGTTGACAGTTGAAAAATTATAATATAATTTGTACTAATCATACTTACTTTTTGGTTAATTTTAAATCTAATTTATTATAATTTTTGTTGTTTGCAATAACTTATCATTTTAAAATTAAGAAATAAAATTACTTTAACTGTAAGTTTTATTTTAATAACCTATCAAATATGACATTTAATTTCTATTAGCTCCATCTATTAATTTTTCGTTGAATTTTTTTCATATTGATATAAAATTTATCTTAATTCGTCTTTAAATTAATTTTTAATTTTATATCTAATTAAAATATTCTTTTTTTAATTTAATTAACTTATTTAGAAAAAAAATGTATTTTAATTCGTTAAATTTTCGATGAATTTTAATTGAAATTTCAAGAAAATTAGTGGCGCCATCTAATAGATTTTTGTTAAACTTTATTCTTATAAAATGAAACTTATTTTTTTCGTAAATTCTCTTTTAAATTTGTATTTAATAAATAAATTCTTTTTCCTGGCTATTGAATTAACTTATTTAGAAAAAAATTGTATTTTAATTCGTTAAAATTTCGTTTAACTTTAATTTTAATTCAAATTTCAAAAGAAACTCATAGTGGCGCCATCTAATAAATTTTTGTTGAACTTTATATTTATAAAATTAATCCAAATTTCTTCTTAAATTCATTTTTAAATTTAATTTTTATTGACATATTCTTTTTCTTAACTATGAAATAAACTTACTTAGAAAAAAATGTATTTTAAATCATGAAATAATTTCGATATATTTTAAAATGACGCATAACCAAAAAGCGCGTCAAATTCACGGCGGTTAACCTAACTAAACTTAAATACAATATTAATTTAGTTTATAAACCTTTTTTCAACTAATACGATTAAAACTCTTTTAGAAAAGAATAATTAATCTAAAATTGATCAAAAATTTAGTAAAGAATTGATCAAAAGATCTCCATCAAAATTCTCTTTGTGATGTTAGTTTATTGTTAAGAATTTAAGAAAATAATAAAACTTACCCTTTTTTTTCTTAGTGGTGTCTTGAAGATTAAGAAACGTATAAATAACGATCACTAGAGAATAAAGAAACTTTGAAAAAAAGGATTAAAAATGTTTTAAAAGAAGAAAAAATACAAAAACACGCACTACTGTCAAATTAAACTTGACTGTCAAATGAATTGTCAGATTTGGGTTAAGAGATCCTTTTTATCGACATAATCAGAGATGCCAACCCACTAAATGTCATATCACACAAAGAAATAATTTATTTAATCAATTTTTAATATTAATTTAAATTAAAAAAATAATCTAAATTTTAATATTTATTTCCATCAATATGTAAGTTAGAGAAAAATTTTAAATTAAAAAAAAGGTTTGTTTATAATTTAATCAATAATTAAATTTAGTAACTGTCTAAAAGCGAAATTAATCAAATTTAGCGCCAAATTTAAATTTTAAATTTAAATGAATTCAAATAAATTTTTTTAAAATTTCCAATTTTTAAATTACAATTTTAATAATTTCTTTTAAACACTTTATTATTAATTAAAAATAACACAAAATTCCTCTTAAGAACTTAAAAAAAAAACCTTAGTTTTTATCAAAATTTATGTCCAATAAAAAAAATCTTTCTATTTACAACTTTAACATTCACTAAAAACTAACATTTAAAAAATAAATACGTTTTAATTTCGTAAATGTGGTGGAACAGGTACTTCATTAGAAACTATAACATCGAGTAAATCGTCACATCGGATCAAATTTAAACCCTCCTCGTTTGCTAAATGTAGAAGAGCGAAGAAAGCAATCGGCATACTCATCTCTTCGGCTATATTTTTAGGAAGATCTTCATTTAACTCTTTGTATAATTCGGTGAACTTTGTACTTCGAATATTTTCCGACTCTTTTGGAACCTTCTATAATGTTAATAAGTCATTTATTCAAATTCAACAATAAATACATAAATAAAAATCAAAATTTTCCTTTGAAATGTCACATTTGACATTTAAACGTCACTTCTCATCTTTAAAGTGTCACTTTTGACGTTTAAACGTCACTTTTTAACTTTAAAATGTCACTTTTGACATTTAAACGTCATTTTTCATCTTTAATATGTCATTTTTGTCATTTACAGATCAAAATTCTCTTTGGAAATGTCACTTTTGACGTTTAAAGATCAAAATTCTATCTAAGAAATAAAAAAATCAATGTATCCGATGAATAGTAAAACTTACCTCCGATAAAACACCATGATGCTTTAAAATACCAATCATCGTCGCTTTAATCCTCTTCATATTAATCTTTTTAGCTTTTAATGCGTACGGAGGTAAAGTAGGTTGCTATTTTTAAATTAAAATTAGATTAGAAAAGAATTTTTAAAGAAGAAATTAAATTTAATTAGCATAAAATTACCGGAATAGCATCTAAAGACAGATCGGCTCGATCTATCGCATTTAAATTCCTTATTTCTTCTTCAATAGTTTCACCAAAGACGTCATTCTCCGGATTTAATACGTTTTGATCCGTATTCGTTTGACTAATTGCACTGTGAGCGGAAACATTTTGGATGTCAGCCGGTGGTTCGTTTTCTTTATCACCCTATTTTAAAAAATCAATACATTAATTCGATATATCAAATAACATATTTAATTAATTCAAATAACATATAAAATAACTCTAATAATTCAAGTAAAGTCTTTTAAAAGCATTAATCCACCAAAAAATTTCAAAATTATAACTTAACCTAAAACTGTCAAAGTCAAATCTCTTTCATACAGCGATCATAGATGTTTTAAGCGAAAATGGACAAGTTTATTAGTCAAAAAAAAATGATCTCAATATGTTTAAAAAGAACAATTTAAACGATTTTAAAAAATATTTCGTTTTAATTTTTAACTTACAGCTAAACAATATTGAGAATCGTTAAAATTATCATAGTTATAATCCTGACATTCGTGATTAAATTCCTCCTCTTGGTGATTTTCTTTCCCAGCCGAGTAACTTTTCTCCGGAATGTATTCCATTAACATCAACATTTGATCGTTTCGGAGACGTTTTAAATAATTCCTCGGCATTAAATGTCTTAAATATGAAAAACTGAGTTAATACAAAATAAAATATCATAAAATTTAAAAAAAAATAATTAAAATTTTTTGTCCGGAAAGAGTTTTTCATATTAACAATGAAAATTAATTAATTTTAGGTGTTTTTTTAAATAATTTTTAATAAATACTTAAAATAAATAAAATTAACCAATTTTTTTAGGTGTTTTTAAGGAAATTTTTTATTAATACTTCAAATAAATCTTATTTTTAAAAAGTGAGGTTAGTAAACTGTCAAATTATTTAAAAAATATTTATATTTAAACTATCACCATCTATTTATCAAACTGTCAACTAATATAGGTTAAATTAATTTAAAAAAATACAAAATAATCTTATTTTTAGATGTTTTTAAGATATTTTTTGATAATATTTAAATAAATTTGATATTTTAAAATATTTTTTTTATTTTAAATTTTAAAATAAAAGAGTTTTTTAAATAAAATTTAATAAATTAAATAACACCATCTATTTATCAAACTGTAAACTAATAAAATTTGAACTGTCAAAAAAAATACTAAAATAATCACTTTATTAATCAATTTTCACTCTTAATTTCGTTTTATTAAACACAAAAAAGAAAAATAATAATAAAAAAAGGATAATAATCTTTTAAACCTACTTCCATTCATCCGTAACAACCCTATTCACCGATTTCACTTTAACCGAGAGATCAAATTCAACCTCTTTAGTAAAATCAATCGGTTCTTCGTCTTTTCTCGCTTTTAATTTCCGTTTAACCGGTTTTTGTTCGTTTACAGCTCCACTATATCTTAAAGCTTATTAAAAAAAATCAAAAAAATAAATAAATAAATACAGAATAATAAATAAATTTAAATAAATCAAATTTTTTTGGTTACCCGATCTTTGTAACCTCTTATTCTTCCAATGATTGGGTCCGATTAACATCATGTGAGCCCATTTGGACGCCCCTTCGTTTAAAGTCGTACAAGCATTACTAATTTGCTCCCCGTTTACCGTTTCTTCTCCCGGACAGAAAGAAACCACCTGAACTTCCTGATAAGCTTTATGAGCAGCATTCGGAACACCTTCAATTTCCTCCTCGTGTATTCCATCGTCTTGATTTGCAAAAATATCATGCATCGAGCCATCTAATTCTACGATGGGGTGTCCGTGTTCATCGAAAACAGATTGAGCAGGTCCGGCTATGCTCGGACAAATCGATGCGTTGGTTTCTCTGTATAAAAAGAATTATATTAAAAAAAAAATTAAAAAGAAGTGAATAAATATCAATTAAGGACAGTATGTTACATTTTCTCTTCTGAGAGAAAAACTAAAAATCGTAGAAAATTCGTTTTTGGGAAAAATAAAGATTAAGTTTTAATCTAAATCCTGATAAAATTTCAACAATCACAAACTATTATTTTTTTAGATGTGAATTTTTAAAAATTATTGATTTTCTAACCTAAAAAATTTTTTAACCTAAAAAAATTTTTTATCAACTTTGAAAATTTTTTTTAATTTTTTGGTAAAATTTAGAATAAAACGGTCTTTTTAAATCAAAACTAGAATGTTTTAAGTTTCACTTTGAAAAAAAATCTAATCAAAATCTTAAAAAATGGATTTTTAATGAATTTTTAAAGTTGACCGATTTTCTTAAATTAGGTTAGAAGTGTCAAAAAATTTTTTACCAACTTTGAAAATTTTTTTAAATTTTTTGGTAAAATTTAGAATAAAATGGTCTTTTTTAATTAAAACTAGAATGTTTTGAGTTTCATTTAGAAAAAAAATCCAATCAAAATCTTTAAAAATGGATTTTTAATGAATTTTTAAAAAATTATTGACTTTCTAACTTAAAAAATTTTTTAACCTGAAAAATTTTTTTACCAACTTTGAAAATTTTTTTAAATTTTTTGGTAAAATTTAGAATAAAACGGTCTTTTTAAATCAAAACTAGAATGTTTTAAGTTTCATTTAGAAAAAAAATCTAATCAAAATCTTTAAAAATGGATTTTTGATGAATTTTTTAAAAATTATTGATTTTCTAACCAAAAAAATTTTTTAACCTAAAAAAATTTTTTATCAACTTTGAAAATTTTTTTAAATTTTTTGGTAAAATTTAGAATAAAACGGTCTTTTTAAATCAAAACTAGAATGTTTTAAGTTTCATTTAGAAAAAAAATCTAACCAAAATCTTTAAAAATGGATTTTTTATGAATTTTTTAAAAATTATTGATTTTCTAACCAAAAAAATTTTTAACCTAAAAAAATTTTTTATCAACTTTGAAAATTCCTTTAAATTTTTTGGTAAAATTTAGAATAAAACGGTCTTTTTAAATCAAAACTAGAATGTTTTAAGTTTCATTTAGAAAAAAAATCTAATCAAAATCTTTAAAAATGGATTTTTTATGAATTTTTTAAAAATTATTGATTTTTTAACTTAAAAAATTTTTTAACCTAAAAAAATTTTTTTACCAACTTTGGAAATTTTTTTAAATTTTTTGGTAAAATTTAGAAGAAAACAGTCTTTTTGAATCAAAACTAGAATGTTTTAAGTTTCATTTAGAAAAAAAATCTAATCAAAATCTTTAAAAATGGATTTTTTATGAATTTTTAAAAAATTATTGATTTTCTAACCTAAAAAATTTTTTAACCTAAAAAAATTCTTTATCAACTTTGAAAATTTTTTTAAATTTTTTGGTAAAATTTAGAAGAAAACGGTATTTTTTAATCAAAACTAGAATGTTTTAAGTTTCATTTAGAAAAAAATCCAATCAAAATATTAAAAACCCAATTTTTTATGAATTTTTAAAAAATTTTTGATTTTTTAATCTAAAAAATTTTTTAACCTAAAAAAATTTTTTTATCAACTTTGAAAATTTTTTTAAATTTTTTGGTAAAATTTAGAAGAAAACGGTATTTTTTATTCAAAACTAAAATGTTTTAAGATTCATTTAGAAAAAAAATCTAATCAAAATCTTTAAAAATGAATTTTTGATGAATTTTTTAAAAATTATTGATTTTTTAACTTAAAAATTTTTTAACCTAAAAAATTTTTTTATCAACTTTGAAAATTTTTTTAAATTTTTTGGTAAAATTTAGAATAAAACGGTCTTTTTAAATCAAAACTAGAATGTTTTAAGTTTCATTTAGAAAAAAAATCTAATCAAAATCTTTAAAAATGGATTTTTATGAATTTTTTAAAAATTATTGATTTTCTAACTTAAATTAGAAATTTTTTATTAAAAAAAATTAGTTAATTTTTTAACCTAAAAAAATTTTTTTACCAACTTTGAAAATTTTTTAAAATTTTTTGGTAAAATTTAGAATAAAACGGTCTTTTTTAATTAAAACTAGAATGTTTTAAGTTTCATTTAGAAAAAAAATCTAATCAAAATCTTTAAAAATGGATTTTTTATGAATTTTTTAAAAATTATTAATTTTTTTACCTAAAAAATTTTTTTACCAACTTTGAAAATTTTTTTAAATTTTTTGGTAAAATTTAGAATAACACGGTCTTTTTAAATCAAAACTAGAATGTTTTAAGTTTCATTTAGAAAAAAAATCTAATCAAAATCCTTAAAAATGGATTTTTGATGAATTTTTAAAATTAATCCTTCTTTTTAAGTTTGGTTAAAACTATCAAAGATTTTTACCAACTTTGAGAATTTTTTTAATTTTTTTGATAACATTTAGAAGAAAACAGTCTTTTTTAATTAAAACTAGAATATTTTAAGTTTCATTTAGAACAAAAATCCAATCAAAATCCTTTAAAATCGATTTTTAATTAATTTTTTTAAAAATGATTGATTTTTTTATCAATCAAAAATGATAGAAAATACTAGTAACGCCATCTATGAACATTCATTAGTACCATTAACATAACCTCAAAAATTATTAAAAAAATTAAGAAAACATCAAAAAATAATCAAATTAATTAATTAAACGTTAAAATATTAACTTACAAAGTATTATTTAGGTTTAAATCAACAATATTGACTTCAAAGTTTTCAAACTCAGCACAAATTTTAATTGTTTTAATTTTAGGAATGAATTTTGCGATCGATTCTTCGTTAACATCGTCTTCTTGGTTATAAGAAAGGAAACAAACGTTTTCTTTGTCTCTTAAATGATCTTTATAATTTTGATCGAATGGAATTGTGTTTGTAAACATATTTGTTGTCTTTTCGGGATCTCCGTCGGTTTCAATATTGAACGGAACGTCGGATAATTTTGGAATTGGTCCGAGTAAACTTTCAACTTCTTTAGCGACGTA
This sequence comes from Digitonthophagus gazella, assembly GCA_036711955.1. Taxonomy (NCBI): domain Eukaryota; kingdom Metazoa; phylum Arthropoda; class Insecta; order Coleoptera; family Scarabaeidae; genus Digitonthophagus; species Digitonthophagus gazella. The sequence continues at coordinate 1,338,713 of JASCIT010000002.1, read as the reverse complement.
TTGAGCGCTGTTTAAAGACAATGTGGGTTTTTTCTTCTTTCTTTTCTTTTTCCCTTCACCTTCCGCTTCATTATTATCGTCAACTTGAATGTCCCCGCTGACTTCCTCTTGAGCGACCAAAGCGTTTGCTAATTTAACACCGGCAGCGTGTAAATCATCAACTCTACAAGCGTACACTTTAGTGCAAACTTCCAATGTAGCTGCGGCTTGTTGTAAATGTTCCTTTTCGTGAGTGTGCGTGTTTACGACGTTGGTTAAAAAGTCAATTATACGTAAATTCCAAGCATTTTTAGTTGTAATTTTCTAAAAGAATTATTTTATTTAACTTTTATTTAACTTATAAAAGATAATTAAAGGTAAAATTTTACATTTTCGAGAAACATTTGTTTACACATTTCGATATGAGTTTTCGCTTCTTCCGGATCGATACTTTTTCGACTCGGAGCGAGACTTCTACGACGTTCACGTCGTTCTTCTTCATCATCTTGTATACTTTGATTTAACTAATTAAAAAAAAAAGAAAATAATTTTTATTACAAAAAGAAATTTGAACATAACCTAAAAATTAAATAAAAATTTACAAATTAAGACTTAAACTAACCGTTGAATTTAAAGATGAATTGTCGATAGGTCTAATTAAACGTTTTCTTATTGGGGTATCACTCATTTTCCAAATAAATAATAAAAGTTTACGTCTGGAAGAAAATTTTAAAGTTTGTTTATAAACAAAAGTGAGGTTATGTTTACTAAAACCCTCTATTAAGTAATCAATTTTCTATTAAGTTTTTCGTTATCTAACTATTTAAGTTAATAATTCGTTATTATATATAAAAATTAACATAAATTCATAATTAAGGCACAAAAACTCCACCGAAAATACTTTCAAACAACTCAAAACAACCGTTATTAATTCAAAAATTGACAGTTACGTTGACTTTATGACAATTAGTGTAGCCAACCTATAAATATAATAAATTTTAAAATAAAAATTCTTATTTATTTTATAAAATTATTAAAAATAAATGAAAAGCAGTATTATTTACAAAATAATATTTATTAATTAATAAATTAATATGATTTATAAAGATTGTTAAATGTAAAAATTAAAATTTTTAAATTAAATGAGAAGTGTAATTAAAAGTTTAATCAATAGATGGTGCTAAATTGACATTAAAATATGATTTTTTTTTTTAAATTATAAATTATTTAAATATAAATTACAATTATAATAACATTTTATATAATAATAACATTAAAAAAATAATAATATTTTATTTATTTTTCTTTAATTTTCTTTTAAATACGAGTATTTTATTTATGAGTATACAAGGCTTTTAAAAATCACCCAAAAATGCTTTATTTCACCGATTTAGCCAGAAAAAATACTTAAATCTTAAAAAATACATTGTATTTTAACGATTTTAACATCAACATGAAGTGTAGCAAAGATTTTAAGTTCCCAAAAAGTGATGAAAAAATGGGTTCGTTTGACGTTTAGAAATTTGTCAAGGTCAAGAAACAGGGTCTCTTAAAATCATACTTAAACGCTTTATTCGACCGATTTAGTCCGAAAAAAAGCTTAAATCTTAAAGAATAAACTTTATTTTAACGATTTTTATATCAACATGAACTGTAACAAAGTTTTTGAGGTCAAAAAAAGAGAGAAAAAAATTCGTTCGTTTGACATTTAGAAACTATCAAGGTCACAAAACAACACCCCTTAAAATCACCCAAAAAAAGCTTTATTTGATCGATTAAACTTAATTTTATGAATGAAACGACACATAAAGGACCCCACCATCTATTGGCAGACTCTGAACTAATGCAGACTGTACTACTATCTCTATAATAATATAAATAAAATGCATCTGTTTACATCAAAGTCATAACACAAAATTCCAATTAAGTCAATTTCCTTTTAAAATAACGTTCAAAATTCAAAATTACCAGTAAATTTAAATCAAATTTAACTCATTTAAACTAAAATTACTAACCAAAGTCGAACAAAACAACCAAAAACTTAACAAAATGGTTGAAGAATCTCTCCGTTTAGCCACCGATAATGTTCTTCAAAGAGCTGAAGATTACAAGTCAACAATGGACCAAGTATTAAAAGCTTACCATGAAAAATTACGAGAAACCGAACAAGAATTAAAAGAGATTATAATCCAATTAGATAAACAACAAGCTTTAAATACAGAAGCCGTCGGAATGATAACCAAAGTAAACGAAGAAATCAAACGATTGGAAAGTGAAAATATAAATTTAGAGGAGTCTTTAGGTGTATTAAAAGAACAACTTTGGATGACAAAAGTAAAATTAGAAGACGTCGAAGAGAGTAAAGATAAATTAGAGAAAGAATTAGAAATCGAAAAGGAATCGAACAAAACTTTGGAGGAAACCTTCCGACAAGCTTTTATAAAAATGAATGAAATCGAAAAAGTAACAAATAAAATCAACTCGTTGGAGAAACAAGACTGTAAAAAGTATTCCTGCAAAGAATTTGAAATATACAAAGGAAAAGTCGATGAGTATAAAAATAAATTAATTACGAGAGACTTAAATATAATTAATCAAAGCTTTTCAGAGCGATGCGAACAATACGAAGATTTGTTTATGAAATACAACGTTTTAGAAAGACAAAATGAAGATAATCAAGGTATTTATTCAATAAAAATGGATGAAATGTTAGAGTACGATGAAATCGTTAAAAATGAAACTAAAAAAATCTTAAAAAACGTTACATTTTTAACAATGAGTGATGACGAAGAGATTTAATTTTTGTAAAATTGTGGTTTAAATGATTTTTTAATAAATTTATTTTTAATAAATGAGTTTTAATAAATGAATTTTAATAAATGAATTTTAATAAATAATAAATAAACAACTTAACCTCACTTTTTTAAATATCATTTGAAACTTGTCATTTTTCTGGTATTCAAAGCAACGAATTGGTTGCTTTGAGGGAAGAAAAAGTTAATAAAAATGTTTGAGCTGTTAAAACGAAAAAATAAAAATTCTTTAGATAAAAATGCATAAAATGTTAGGTTAGGTAACTGTCAAAGAAGAGTATATTAAAATTCTTAAAAACTAATATTTATATTGAAGTGCTTACTAATAAAATAGATTTTTATGACTTTCTTTTTATTAATTCTATACTTACTAGGACATTTTTCATTAAATACATAATAAACAGTATTAAGTAATAAAATCAAGATAAATTGCTACTGGCGCCATCTAATAGATTTTCGTCGAAATTTATTCTTATAGAATTAAATTTAATTTCTCTAACTTTAAACCCATTTTTAAATTTCTCTTTAATTAATAAATTCCTTTTCTTGATTATTTAAATAGTCTTTTTAGAAAGAATTGTATTTTAATTCGTATTATTTAAGAAAATTAGGTTTTAAAATCAAAATGAACTTATAGTGGCGCCATCTAATATATTTTGGCTTAATTTCATTCTGATAAAATGAAATTTAATTTTTAATAATTCCTCTTTAAATCCATTTTTTAATTTACTTTTAATAGTTATATTCATCTTCTTGATTATTAAGTTAACTTATTTAAATAAAAATTGCATTTTAATTAATCAAAATTTTAGATACATTTTATTCGTATAAAATTATACTTAATTCGATTTTAAATTTATTTTTAATTTTACTTTTAATTAACATGTTTCCTTTCTTGACTATTTAATTAGCTTATTTAAAAAGAATTGTATTTTAATTCGTTTTATTTATAAAAATAAGTTTTAAAATCAAAATGAACATACAGTGGCGCCATCTAGTATATTTTCGCTAACTTCATTCTTATAAAATGAAATTTAATTTTTAATAATTCCTCTTTAAACCCATTTTTAAATTTACCTTTAATTATTATATTCATCTTCTCGATCATTAAATTAACTTATTTAAACAAGAATTTTATTTTAATTCATTAAATTTTAGATAAATTTTATTTCTATGAAATTAAACTTAATTCGATTTTAAATTCATTTTTAATTTTACTTTTAATTAATATATTTCCTTTCTTGACTATTTAATTAACTTATTTAGGAAGGATTGTATTTTAATTCGTTTTATTTATAAAAATAAGTTTTAAAATTAAAATAAAAGACTTATTGTGGCGCCATCTAATAGATTTTCGTATAACTTCATTCCTATAAAATTAAATTTAATTTATTCTGAAATTGATTTTTAAATTTACTTTTAATTGTCATATTCATCTTCTTGATTATTAAATTAACTTATTTATATAAAAATTTTATTTTAATTCATCAAATTTTAAATGAATTTTATTCGTATAAAATTAAACTTAATTCGATTTTAAATTTATTTTTAATTTTACGTTTACTTAATATATTTCTTTTCTTGACTATTTAATTAGCTTATTTAAAAAGAATTGTATTTTAATTCGTTTTATTTATAAAAATAAAATTTTAAAATCAAAATAAACTTATAGTGGCGCCATCTAATATATTCTCGTATAACTTCATTCTTATAAAATTAAATTTAATTTATTCTGAAATTGATTTTTAAATTTACTTTTAATAGTTATATTCATCTTCTTGATTATTAAATTAACTTATTTAAATAAAAATTGCATTTTAATTTATCAAATTTTTAGACAAATTTTATTCGGGTAAAATTAAACTAAATTCGATTTTAAATTTATATTTAATTTTACCTTTACTTAATATATTTCCTTTCTTGACTATTTAATTAACTTATTTAGGAAGGATTGTATTTTAATTCATTTTATTTATAAAAATAAGTTTTAAAATTAAAATAAAAGACTTATGGTGGCGCCATCTAATAGATTTTCGTATAACTTCATTTATATAAAATTAAATTTAATTTATTCTGAAATTGATTTTTAAATTTACTTTTAATTGTCATATTCATCTTCTTGATTATTAAATTAACTTATTTAAACAAAAATTTTATTTTAATTCATTAAATTTTAGACAAATTTTATTCATATAAAATTAAACTTAATTCGATTTTAAATTTATTTTTAATTTTACTTTTAATTAATATATTTTTTCTTGATTATTTAATTAGTTTATTTAAAAAGAATTGTATTTTAATTTGTTTTATTTATAAAAATAAAGTTTTATTTTAAAATCAAAATAAACTTATTGTGGCGCCATCTAAAATTTCGCTCTCAAACTTAATTCTAATAAAATTAAATTTAATTCCTTTTTAAGTCCATTTTTAAATTTCATTTTAATTGTTATATTCATCTTCTCGATCATTAAATTAACTTATTGAAATAAATATTTTATTTTAATTAATCAAATTTTAAATAAATTTTATTCATATAAAATTAAACCTGATTCGATTTTAAATTTATTTTTAATTTTACTTTTAATTAATATATTTCTTTTATTGGACTATTTAATTAGCTTATTTAAAAAGAATTGTATTTTAATTCGTTTTATTTATAAAAATAAAATCTTAAAATCAAAATAAACTTAGGTAGTGGCGCCATCTAATAAATTCTCGAATAACTTCATTCCTATAAAATAAAATTTAATTTATTCTGAAATTGATTTTTAAATTTACTCTTAATTGTTATATTTATCTTCTTGATTATTAAATTAACTTATTTAAATAAAAATTTTATTTTAATTCGTCAAAATTTTAGACAAATTTTATTCATATAAAATTAAACTTAATTCGATTTTAAATTCATTTTTAATTTTACCTTTAATTAAAATATTTCTTTTCTTGACTATTTAATTAGCTTATTTAAAAAGAATTGTATTTTAATTCGTTTTATTTATAAAAATAAAATTTTAAAATCAAAATAAACTTAGGTAGCGGCGCCATCTAAAATCTCGTTCTCAAACTTTATTCCTATAAAGTTTAATTTAATTCCTTTTTAAATCCATTTTTAAATTTCATTTTAATTGTTATATTCATCTTCTTGATTATTAAATTAACTCATTTAAATAAAAATTTTATTTTAATTCATTAAATTTTAGATGAATTTTATTCGTATAAAATTAAACTTAATTCGATTTTAATTTATTTTTAATTTTACTTTTTTTTACTGATATATTTCTTTTCTTGGCTTGGATTTTAATTCGTTTCATTTATAAGAATAACTTAATTAAGTAAAAATGAAAATAAACTTGATTAAAATTAGATATTTTTTTTAATAAACGCCATCTATTAACATGAGTTTAAACTAATTTGTAGTTTTGAGAAAAATCTACTAGATGGTGGTAATGATAGGTTATTAAATATTTACAAAAAGGATTTTAAATGGTCCCATAAAATAAATAATCAGGAAAAATACCACAAGATTACGTAATCGCTAAATAAACATTTGGTGGTTTAAGAAAACCTTGGTTCTTTTCTAAACATAAAACTTTTATAACTCATTCAAAGAAGAACGTTTGAAAGAACCTATTTAACGTTCATTTTTAACGTGAATTTTATCTATAATTTATCTATTTTAACCTGTTGCTTTGAAATATTAGAATCGAACGATTTGATTCGTCTCTAATCTCATCTTATCTCACTCCATGTTTGATATTTAGGTAGATATTTCATTATAAAAGGTGTTACGTGACGAGGTAAGTGACATTAAAAAACTTCTTTTATAATTTTTTCTTTTTATTTTAATACAAAATATTTAAAAACTTGGTTTACTTTATGTATCATAGATATCGGATCTTTAATCAAAAATCAAAAAGGTGTGTGTCAAAATGGCAGATAATAACGAGGTAATTAATTTAAGTTAACTTTTATCCTTAAAATAATAAATAACTGTCCTTTTAAATGATTTATTTCTTCTCAAAGGAAAATGGAAATGGTTATCCGGGAACCGTACCAATCGATCCGAGATTCCCCAACAGCAACTGTACGAGATACTGTTTTGTCATGTTTGCCGATTATCACAGATGTATTCGTTTATATAACGAAGGACATGAGGATTGTAATTACTTTAAAAAAGCCTACCAGGTGATTTGCCCCAACTTTTGGATCGAAAAGTTCGAACAACAAGTCGAAGATGGAACGTTCCCTTATCCACTTCCGAAACAAAAATCATCCTAAACGATTTATTTAGTCAAATAAATAAATAAATCGTCTCAACAAAAAGTACTTTTTGAGAATTTTTAGTTTAATTAGTAACTTGTGTGAAAATTTCTTTTAAATAAATAATAAACACAACAAATTTTAGTTTAGTTCAAATTAAAAAAATCCTGGAGACTTTATTTTTTTTAATTAAGAAACAAAATTTGTATAAATTAAAAGCTAAAATATTCTATTTTGTAATAAAAAAGTCAATTTTGTTCTAATTATTATCCAAAAAATTAAAAAAATTCTTAAAGATGACTAAAATTTTTGACAGTTCATAACCCCACTTTTTTAAAAAATCGATCCAACTTTAAAAAATCGTGGAGACTTTATTTTTCTTAATTAAGAAATAAAATTTGTATAAATTGAAAGCTAAAATATTCTATTTTGTAATAAAAAAGTCAATTTTGTTCTAATTATTACCCAAAAAATTAAAAAAATTCTTAAAGATTACTAAAATTTTTGACAGTTCATAACCCCACTTTTTTAAAAAATTGATCCAACTTTAAAAAATCGTGGAGACTTTATTCTTTTTAATTAAGAAATAAAATTTGTATAAATTGAAAGTTAAAATATTGTATTTTATAATGAAAAGATCAAAATTTCTCTAAATATTACCCAAAAATTTAAAAAAATTCCCAAAGATGATCAAAATTTTTGACAGTTCATAACCTAGCTTCTTTTAAAATTTTGTTCAACTTTAAAAAATTGTGGTGACTTTATTTTTTACAAGTAAGAAATAAAATTTGTATAAATTGAAAGTTAAAATGTTGTATTTTATAATAAAAAGATCAAAATTTCTCTAAATGTTACCCAAAAATTTAAAAAAATTCCCAAAGATGATCCAAATTTTTGACAGTTCATAACCTAGCTTCTTTTAAAAATTTTGTTCAACTTTAAAAAATCGTGGAGACTTTATTTTTTAAAATTAAGAAATGGAATTTACACTAATTGAAAGTGAAAATATTCTATTTTATACTAAAAAAATCAAATTTTCTCTAAATATTACCAAAAAAATTAAAAAAATTCATAAAGTTGACTAAAATTTTTCCTAACCTTAAAAATTTTATATGAAGAATTAAATGGGAAATTTTAATACGCTCAAATAATAATTAAAGGAAATAATTAATTAAGAAAATCTTTACCTCTTAAGCGTTAAGGAGAAAAAATGTCTCATTACCGCACTGGGACTCGAACCCAGGTCTTCCGCTTTCAGCGACTATGTAACTTGCGACAGTTACATAGCCAGAAATTGTGAGAAATCTTGTCGAGCTGCATAGTTTAGAACATCTGCCCGGAAAGCGGAAGACCTGGGTTCGAGTCCCAGTGCGGTAATGAGACATTTTTTCTCCTTAACGCTTAAGAGGTAAAGATTTTCTTAATTAATTATTTCCTTTAATTAAAAATTTTAACCAACTTTAAAAAATCGTGGAGACTTTATTTTTTTAAATTAAGAAATGAAATTTGTGTTAATTGAAAGCTAAAATATTCTATTTTGTAATAAAATGCCAATTTTGTTCTAATTATTACCCAAAAAATTAAAAAAATTCATAAAGTTGACTAAAATTTTTTATAACCTAAAAAAAGATTAAAAAAGATGAAAAAAATAGAAAATTATTTAAAAATTAAAGTTAACGAAACTTAATTTATATTAAAATTGTTAAAAAATGACTTAATTTAGTCTAAAATTGTAATATTTCACTTATAATTTTTTAAAATCATCGATTTCTTTCCAAAATTTCACGAAATTTAGTGCAAAATTGTTGAATTTCGTTTAATTTCATCAAAATTTTTTCGAATTCCATTAGAAAATAACTTAATTTAGCTTAAAATTGTAAAATTTCGACCAAAATTTTCAAAATTTGCCCAATTTCGTTTGAAAATTCACGAAATTTCGTCTAAAATTGTCGAATTTCATTGAAAAATAACTTTATTTAGACAACAATTATGAAATTTTATCTCAAATTACTTAGAATTGTCGAATATCGTTTGAAATTTCACGAAATTTCGTCTAAAATTGTCGAATTTCATAGAAAAATAACTTAATTTAGCTAAAAATTGTGAAATTTTATCTCAAATTTCTTAAAATTGTCGAATTTCGTTTGAAATTTCACGAAATTTCGTCTAAAATTGTCGAATTTCATTGAAAAATAACTTAATTTAGACAAAAATTGTGTAATCTTATCTCAAATTACTTAAAATTGTCGAATTTCGTTTGAAATTTCACGAAATTTCTTCTAAAATTGTCGAATTTCATTGAAAAATAACTTAATTTAGCTAAAAATTGTGAAATTTTATCTCAAATTACTTAAAATTGTCGAAATTTATTTGAAATTTCACGAAATTTCATCTAAAATTGTCGAATTTCATAGAAAAATAACTTAATTTAGCTAAAAATTGTGAAATTTTATCTCAAATTACTTAAAATTGTCGAATTTCGTTTGAAATTTCACGAGATTTCTTCTAAAATTGTCGAATTTCATAGAAAAATAACTTAATTTAGCTAAAAATTGTGAAATTTTATCTCAAATTACTTAAAATTGTCGAAGTTCGTTTGAAATTTCACGAAATTTCGTCTAAAATTGTCGAATTTCATTGAAAAAAAACTTAATTTAACTAAAAATTGTGAAATTTTATATCAAATTTCTTGAAATTGTCGAATTTCGTTTGAAATTTCCCGAAATTTCGTCTAAAATTGTCGAATTTCATTGAAAAATAACTTAATTTAGCTGAAAATTGTGAAATTTTATCTCAAATTACTTAAAATTGTCGAAGTTCGTTTGAAATTTCACGAGATTTCGTCTAAAATTGTCGAATTTCATTGAAAAAAAACTTAATTTAACTAAAAATTGTGAAATTTTATCTCAAATTTCTTAAAATTGTCGAATTTCGTTTGAAATTTCCCGAAATTTCGTCTAAAATTGTCGAATTTCATAGAAAAATAACTTAATTTAGCTAAAAATTGTGAAATTTTATCTCAAATTACTTAAAATTGTCGAAGTTCGTTTGAAATTTCACGAAATTTCGTCTAAAATTGTCGAATTTCATTGAAAAAAAACTTAATTTAACTAAAAATTGTGAAATTTTATATCAAATTTCTTGAAATTGTCGAATTTCGTTTGAAATTTCCCGAAATTTCGTCTAAAATTGTCGAATTTCATTGAAAAATAACTTAATTTAGCTGAAAATTGTGAAATTTTATCTCAAATTACTTAAAATTGTCGAATTTCGTTTGAAATTTCATGAAATTTTGTTTAAAATTGTCGAATTTCATTGAAAAATAACTTAATTTAGGTAAAAATTGTGAAATTTTATCTCAAATTTCTTAAAATTGTCGAATTTCGTTTGAAATTTCACGAAATTTCGTTTAAAATTGTCGAATTTCATTGAAAAATAACTTAATTTATCTTAAATTTGTGCAATTTCATCAAAAATTTTCTAAAATCCGATTTTTTTTCCAAAATTTCACGAAATTTGGTGTAAAATTATCTAAAATTGTTGAATTTCGTTTAATTTCACCTAAACTTTTTCGAATTTCATTAACAGATAACTTAATTTAGCTTGAAATTGTGAAATTTCGACAAAATTTTTCAAATTCGTCCAATTTTGTTTGAAATATCACTAAATTTCGTTCTAGAATTGTTGAATTTCATTGAAAAATAACTTTATTTAGATTAAAATTGTGAAATTTCATTTAAAATTTATTAAAATTATCAAATTTCTTTTAAAATTTCGCTAAATTTTGTATAAAATTGCCTAAAATGATTGAATTTCGTCTAATTTCTTCTAAAATTTCCTTAAGTCATCGAATTTCGTCTGAAATTTCACCAGATTTCGACAAAAGTTGTCAAATTTCATTGAAAAATAACTTTATTTTGATTAAAATTGTAAAATTTTATCTAAAATTTGTTAAAATCGTCAAATTTGGTGATGAAAATTTCGACCAAATTTAAAAAATCGTGGAGACTATTTTTAGATATTAAGAAATAAAATTTGTATTAATTGAAAGCTAAAACATTCTATTTTATAATAAAAAAGTCAATTTTCCTCTAAATATTACCCAAAAAATTAAAAAAATTCTTAAAGGTGACTAAAATTTTTTTAACCTTACTTTTTCAAAAAATTTCGATCAACTTTAAAATATCGTGGAGACTTTATTTTTTTTAATTAAGAAATGAAATTTGTATTAATTAAAAGCTAAAATATTCTATTTTGTAATAAAAAAGCTAATTTTGTTCTAATTATTACCCAAAAAATTAAAAAAATTCATAAAGTGACTAAAATTTTTTACTAAAACGTTCAAAGTCACAACTATTATGTATAATTAAAAATAGTATTTTAGATTCGTCGATTTAGAATTAAATAAGATCAAAGATATCATCCCATCTCTTTTTAACACATGTAATTTATATATGTCTATCTTTTTTTTCTTAAAAACCTTTATATTATTAAATATTACATTTATACTTATTATTGACAGTTCGAAATCAAAATAATTAAAATCTTCTTTTAAAGATTTAATTTACAAAATTTATAAAAATATAGATAAAATGATAAATAAATACATAAAATTAAGTTTATTTTAATAAATAAAACTTAAATTACCTTTAAAACGATTTTAAAATAACCCTTCAACAAAAACATATCTTATCTTTTTCTAACTTAAATAAATTTAATATCTCCATCTTTATTTTACTCCCATCATTATGGGAGTATAAACTTGACAGATCGAAATAAAAATAACCAAAAAGAAACGTCATATTTTGACGTTTGACGTTTAACCATGCTCAAAGTTAAAATTGCACAAAAAAGCTGTTAAATAATAAAAAACAGAAAGTTTTAGACGATGAAATAATGTTAATTAATAGCTTTTGGAAAGGGAAAGTCGGCAGGTGTGATTTCTTTACGGAAGAAATGTAAATAACGATGTGAATTTCCGTTTATTAATAAGTAAAATAAGTATTTATTAATAAGTAAACGAAATAAAAAGAAATAAAAAGATATAAAATCAGAGATGAACAAATTCGCGGATTATTTCGTTATCTGCGGACTTGATTATAATTCCGGATTGGAATCGGACAGATTTACTGGTATTATAGGTGATCGGAAAGTGTTAACGGATGATTTATTTAATTCGTTTTAGATGATAATTTACATACTTCACCGTTGGAGAGACCGTATAAGTCGAAGATTTTGGCTCATTATCCAGAAAATGTTAAACATAATCCTTTCGATCCAGCTGCAGTTGCTATGGTAATTAACCACTTCGGTACAAGCGTCGACAGCCACAAATGACCCCACACAGCCGAGAGTTTATAGTCGACGACCATGATAAATGCCGGCTGTGGGCAATGTTTCATGGCCGATAGACGCCGTACCGAAGTCGTTAATAATAAATTTAGTTTTACGATTGATTGACGGCTTTATTTTTTGTTGGTTTTTAGCTTTGTTTACCAAATGGACTACGATTTAGAACACAAAAACACTCGGTAACTCAAGTACCTAATTTCCATTCGTTTATTATAACGAGAGAAGACGGGAAAAGATGTTACGGTTTTAGTCTGATTTTTTACGAAGAGGTTAAAAATAAAGATATTTGTAGTGCTATGCAAACATTACAGGTGGGTTTTTTTTATTAATTATTAATTTTTTTTTAAATTTTTGTATTTTTCAAATAAATAAAAATAAATTTTTATAAATTGTTTGATTTTTATTCGATTTTTATTCGATTTTTATTCTAATTTTGTTCTATTTTTATTCTAATTTTATTCTATTTTTATTCTAATTTTGTTCTAATTTTATTCTAATTTTATTCTATTTTATCTAGGCTATGTACGTAACGGAACTATCAAGCGGTTTAAAACCGAAACTAATCCAGAGTCAAACGCCTCAATCGAGATCACTGCCGAGACACTTTAAATTAAGCACACCGAGTCCCGGAGGAGTCGCACTAACTTACTACGATATCTCAAATGACAAACTGTTCGTTTCGAAAAGTATAGCGATTATCTGTCAAATACCTTACGTTCAAGCTTCGAAAACTTTTTTAGAGAATCTCTACAAGTAAGTTTTAATCATTCGGAATAAAGAATAGAATATACAGTGAAATCTTCTTTGTGCGGACACCAATCGGACCAACCAAAAGCGTCTGTTCGAGAAAAATTAACGTTTAAATGTCAAAATTGACATTTTACAAGAAAATTTTAATCTATAAACGTCAAAAGTGACATTTTCAAGTTGACAAGTGACATTTAAACGTTAAAAGTGACATTTTCAAGTTGACAAGTGACATTTAAACGTCAAAGTTGACATTTTCAAGTTGACAAGTGACATTTAAACGTCAAAATTGACATATTGAAAATGAATTTCGACATTCAAACATCAAAATTGACATTTTAAAAATCAATTTAGACATTTAAAAGTAAAAATGTATATTTTGAAGGAAAATTTTTATCTATAAACGTCAAAAGTGACATTTTTAAGATGACTAGTGACATTTAAACGTCAAAGTTGACATTTTGAAAATAAATTTAGACATTCAAACGTCAAAATTGACATTTTAAAAGAAAATATTGATCTGTAAACGTCAAAATTGACATTTTAAAAATGAATTTGGACATTTAAAAGCAAAAATTTATATTTTGAAGGAAAATTTTTATCTATAAACGTCAAAAGTGACATTTTTAAGATGACAAGTGACATTTAAACGTCAAAAGTGACATTTTCAAGTTGACAAGTGACATTTAAACGTCAAAATTGACATTTTCAAGTTGACAAGTGACATTTAAACGTCAAAATTGACATTTTCAAGTTGACAAGTGACATTTAAACGTCAAAATTGACATATTGAAAATGAATTTCGACATTCAAACATCAAAATTGACATTTAAAAAATGAATTTAGACATTTAAAAGCAAAAATTTATATTTTGAAGGAAAATTTTTATCTATAAACGTCAAAAGTGACATTTTTAAGATGACAAGTGACATTTAAACGTCAAAGTTGACATTTTGAAAATAAATTTAGACATTCAAACGTCAAAATTGACATTTTAAAAGAAAATATTGATCTGTAAACGTCAAAATTGACATTTTAAAAATGAATTTGGACATTTAAAAGCAAAAATTTATATTTTGAAGGAAAATTTTTATCTATAAACGTCAAAAGTGACATTTTTAAGATGACAAGTGACATTTAAACGTCAAAGTTGACATTTTGAAAATAAATTTAGACATTCAAACGTCAAAATTGACATTTTAAAAGAAAATATTGATCTGTAAACGTCAAAATTGACATTTTAAAAATGAATTTGGACATTTAAAAGCAAAAATTTATATTTTGAAGGAAAATTTTTATCTATAAACGTCAAAAGTGACATTTTTAAGATGACTAGTGACATTTAAACGTCAAAATTGACATTTTAAAGATGAATTTAGACATTTAAACGTCAAAATTGACATTTTCAAGTTGACAAGTGATATTTAAACGTCAAAAGTGACATTTTCAAGTTTACAAATGACATTTAAACGTCAAAAATGACATTTTTAAGATGACTAGTGACATTTAAACGTCAAAAGTGACATTTTAAAGATGAATTTAGACATTTAAACGTCAAAATTGACATTTTAAAAGAAAATATTGATCTGTAAACGTCAAAATTGACTCTTTAAAAATGAATTTGGACATTTAAAAGCAAAAATTTATATTTTGAAGGAAAATTTTTATCTATAAACGTCAAAAGTGACATTTTTAAGATGACTAGTCACATTTAAACGTCAAAGTTGACATTTTAAAGATGAGAAGTGACGTTTAAACGTCAAAATTGACATTTTAAAGATGAATTTAGACATTTAAACGTCAAAATTGACATTTTAAAGATGAATTTAGACATTTAAACGTCAAAATTGACATTTTCAAATTGACAAGTGATATTTAAACGTCAAAAGTGACATTTTCAAGTTGACAAGTGACATTTAAACGTCAAAAGTGACATTTTAAAGATGAATTTAGACATTTAAACGTCAAAATTGACATTTTCAAGTTGACAAGTGACATTTAAACGTCAAAAGTGACATTTTCAAGTTGACAAGTGACATTTAAACGTCAAAATTGACATTTTAAAGATGAGAAGTGACGTTTAAACCAAATTTCACTGTATATAGAATTAAAAATGAATAAAATTTATCCGATTGAGTTAACGATTTGATTTATTTGTTTTAGATGTGTACCGAAAAGATCATCTTCACCGATAGGACTAAGTTTAGAAAGTTATATATTTAATTTATTGTACGAGGTAATTTTTCTTGTTACACATTCTTTTTTGATTCTTTTTTGATGTTTTTTGATTCTTTTTTGATGTTTTTTGATTCTTTTTTGATGTTTTTTGATTCTTTTTTGATGTTTTTTGATTCTTTTTTGATGTTTTTTGATTCTAATTTATTTTTTTAATTGTTTTTAAGGTGGAAGTTCCATCTCCGGGTCGAAGTATACTAATTCATTTACCTCCGTGTGATCCGAAACTACCTTTAGTAGACGTAATACTCCAAAATCCTAGTCCGATCGTTGAGTTACCTCATTTTGATTATTCGTTAAGATTAATGTTCCTTTGGTTGGGTGTAGACATCATCGTGCAACTTTTCACCTGTCTCCTACTTGAAAATCAAGTCTTATTGAGAAGTTCCGACTGTCAGAAGCTTATGGTGGTTGCCGAAGGTGTAACGGCTTTATTATTTCCCTTCTCGTGGCCTCATGTTTACGTTCCGATACTTCCTGCATCTCTACATCATTTTTTAGATGCTCCGGTACCGTTTGTTATGGGTTAGTAAGGATTTTAAATGTTTCCAACAGTTCTTTTAAATTTTTTTTAATTGAACTAATTTTATATTTTTGATTGAAGGTTTGTACGCTTCATCTGAAAATATAAAAGTAGCCTCGGAAGCAAGTTTGTGTTATGTTGATATCGATAAGTGTAAAGTGCAATTGCCGGAGGAAATGCCTGCTTTTCCAAATATAGACGCTTTTGTGGATGAAATTAATTGTACGTTGGATAAATATGGGGTACATACACCTAATACGGAGAATACGAGGAATAGTCAGGTAATTTTTGTGGGATCGTTAAGATTTTTTGACCGAACTTAACCTAATTTTTTTAAAAATTTTATCCAACTTTAAAAATTCCCACAGACTTTATTTATAAAAATGAAGAAAAGATTTTTTAAATAAGGATAGATTAAAATATCTACTTTTCATGAAATTAATTAGTTTTTTCCTAAATATTATCAAAAAAATTAAAAAAATTTTTAAAGACACTTAAAATTTTTTTACCGAACTTAACCTCATTTTTTTAAAAATTTCATCCAACTTTAAAAATTTCCACAGACTTTATTTATAAAAATAAAAAAAAGATTTTTTAAATAAGGATAGATTAAAATATCTACTTTTTATTAAATTAATTAGTTTTTTCCTAAATATTATCAAAAAAATTAAAAAAATTTTTAAAGACACTTAAAATTTTTTTACCGAACTTAACCTCATTTTTTAAAAAATTTCGTCGAACTTTAAAAATTCCTACAGACTTTATTTATAAAAATTAAAAAAAGATTTTTTAAATAAATATAAATTAAAATATCTATTTTTCATTAAATTAATTAGTTTTTTCCTAAATATTATCAAAAAAATTAAAAAAATTATCAAAGACACTTAAAATTTTTAACCGAATTTAACCCAACTGTCAAAAATTTCGTCCAACTTTAAAAATTTCCACAGACTTTATTTATAAAAATGAAGAAAAGATTTTTTAAATAAGGATAGATTAAAATATCTACTTTTCATGAAATTAATTAGTTTTTTCCTAAATATTATCAAAAAAATTAAAAAAATTTTTAAAGACACTTAAAATTTTTTTACCGAACTTAACCTCATTTTTTTAAAAATTTCATCCAACTTTAAAAATTTCCACAGACTTTATTTATAAAAATAAAGAAAAGATTTTTTAAATAAGGATAGATTAAAATATCTACTTTTCATTAAATTAATTAGTTTTTTCCTAAATATTATCAAAAAAATTAAAAAAATTTTTAAAGACACTTAAAATTTTTTTAGTGAACTAAACCTCATTTTTTAAAAAATTTCGTCGAACTTTAAAAATTCCTACAGACTTTATTTATAAAAATAAAGAAAAGATTTTTTAAATAAGGATAGATTAAAATATCTACTTTTTATTAAATTAATTAGTTTTTTCCTAAATATTATCAAAAAAATTTAAAAAATTTTTAAAGACACTTAAAATTTTTTTAGCGAACTTAACCTAATTTTTTAAAAAATTTCGTCGAACTTTAAAAATTTCTACAGACTTTATTTATAAAAATAAAGAAAAGATTTTTTAAATAAATATAGATTAAAATGTCTATTTCTTATTAAATTAATTAGTTTTTTTTCTAATTATTACCAAAAAATTTAAAAAAATTATCAAAGAGATTTAAGATTTTTTTACCAAACCCAACCTAATTTTTTGAAAATAATTTTTTTATCTTTTTTTATTCTTTAGGATATAATGTCTCGAAGTTGTACACTTCCCGGTAGACCACAAAACCGTCGTAAACTCTCAATCCACGACACATTAGACACCGACAGACCTCCATCACCTCCCGGATCAGCTCGATCGGAAGCCCTTCAAAGAATAGCAGACATCGTCCGTAGAACCGGAGTAGCTTTAGATCAAAACGAAACCCCACAACCAACCGATAGCTATGTAGAAGACCTACGCTTTAATAATTCAATCCGAGAGATTTTCTTAAATCGTTTCGTTCATATTTTCCAATCGTATGAAAATTTTGTAATCTTCCCGAATCAAAGTCGTGAAGATTGGTTAAATAACCGCGATTCAATGCAAAATTTCGATAAAGCTTCTTTTCTAAGCGACCAACCTCAACAACATAGATTATTTTTATGGCGATTTTTAGAGTCGCAAATGTTTACAACGTTCGTCGATAATAAAATTTTATCTATTTGGGGAGAAGTCGATAATAATTTACAAATTTTCGATACGAGAATAAAGATTTTAAAGCAAAGATACGGAGGGGAGAATTTAATACGTTCGAGTTATGAACCTTGTACGACAGCTCACGATACACAAAAACATTTAGACCGGAGAATGACTTACCCGGACTTTGAATCACCCCATCCGAAAGAAATAATGAACACACCGACTTTAATCTCGAGAACTTTTCCCATTTTAGATAAAGAAATTTTAAATAAAACCCCGATTATTAATAAAGGTAGTATTCCCCGAGCGAATGCTTTTAAAAAAGGTTTATCGTTTAATTCCCGGTCGATTAATTTAAATATTGAGAAGATCGGAGATAAACATAATAATCAAGAGATGTCACCGGCTTTATTAGCACAAACTAATTGGAGTTTTGTCGAGAAGTTATTAAAAGATTGTAAGGTAAAAACAAAAAGGATGTTATTGGCTAAATTAGGAGCCGAAGGGGTTACTTTATCGAGTGGTAGTTGTCCGGATAGTTCGGGATCCGTCGAGGAGAGTATTTTGGTGGCTTCGTTGTGTGACTTTTTAGAACGGGTTTGGTCGCATGGGATGCATAAAAAAAGGGGTAAATCGGCTTTATGGTCACATTTGGTGATTTATCAAGAGTATCATCAACCGGTTAAAAAGTTAGATAATCAACATTTATCACCAGGTTGGTAATTTTTTAAATCGTAGTTTAAACTTACTTTAATTTTAAACTTTAAACTTATTTTAATTTTAAACTTTAAACTTATTTTCAAAATTAAAAAGCAAAATGTTATAAAATATATTTTGTATTTTTTTATTAGCGGACATCTCAAGACTCGCTTTAGGAATGGAAAATTGGTCGAGTAGTGGAAATACGGAAAATAAAAACATGAAATGTGAACTACCACCGCTTCCGGAATCGTTATTATTCGATATTACGTAAGTATTTTATATTAAAACCCAAAAAATTTGTCATATAAAATGATTTTTAATAACAACTTTTTCTCCTAAGATAATTTTTGAGGTTATATCATAGAAAAAGAAAGATATAGAAGGTGAACTCCCACTAGATTTTTGAAATGCGTCAAATTTAGTACGTAAACCGAGAACTCACAGCGCTGATGTGCAACTATTCAAAAAAACCGCGAAATTTGAAATAAAATATTTTTTTATTTAATTTTATTTCTTTATTCGTACTACAATAAGTGAGCCATAAGTGACTCACTTATTGTGTACGAAAAATAAGTAGCAATGATAAAAGAAAAAACATTTTTTAAAATAGATTAATCTTTTTTATTTTCATTTATGAAGCTAATACAAGAATGCGTAATTTATTAAACAAAACAAATATACCTAATATCCACTTAGCCCAAATCCACTTATTAAATCTCTCCGGATCCTTATTGCAATTCGGGAATCCATAGCGGGAAGACTCCTTATCATTACAAATAGAAACCGTACACGCTATATATATTTGAAAAGGAAACGTAATGTAACGAAAGATTGTAAAAATGTTAAAGTTAATCAACACTTACCGGTAATAGAAGTAAAAAAAATACTACGGAACACAATTGTAGTCACTGTAAACGTTATGTTTCACGTTTAAGCTCGAAATGATCAAAAATCAATTACAATAACTCCGAATGCTCTTACATGAAGTTAAAATGTTTTGAACGTGTTGTCATGGAAACGTTGTTGTATTTTCGTATTTGTTTAAAATGAATATCCCTAGATTTATAAATCTAGGGACTTCACTAAAAAATTATACATCAGCGCTAAAGGTGTTTCGGTTTACGTACTAAAAATCAATTTCAAATATTTTACATAGAGTGCGCCCACCCTGGGTTATATCAAAAAATCACTGTTGCCAAAAAAAAATTACTATAACGTTTAAATATTCCTATTAAAAAAAAATTTTACTAAATTTAATATTTTTAATTTTTAACTTTTTTAATGTTTTTAAGATATAAATTTAATTAAATTAGCTATTTTATAATGACTATTTTTTTATAAATTTTAAGTTATTGTTATATCAAAAGTAACGAATTGAAATAACAGATGGCGTCGGTTACCTATAAATAATAGAGAAGTTAGTTACAAATTAAAACTTTATTAAATATCAATTTTATTTCATTTTTTAAAGATTTTAAAAATGATAAATTAAAGAATTTTTATATTTTTAGGAACGTACAAATGATGTTAGATGTAAAAACCGGGATCGGAATGGCGAGAGCTTGGGTTCGACTTGCTTTAGAAAAGAAACAACTTTCGAAACACCTCCGGATGCTTCTTTCGGATCAAAACATCTTAAAAACTCTCTATAAACGAGCTGCTTTCTTACGATGCGAGGAAGAGAAAGAACAATTTTTATACCATCTTTTAAGTTTAAATGCGGTTGATTATTTCTGTTTTACTAGCACCTACCATACAACTGGTAGGTTTATATTATTAAGGCTGGTTTTAATACTCAACCGACGATCAGTGCTGATATCAATTGTACATAGCTATATCATTGTATGTGCATGAATCTATTGACTGCTACACTGATAAACGGTTATAAAGTTGGTCAATCAATGCATTCACGTGACAGATTGATACTCACAATCAGTGTTTGGTAGATTCATCAATGCGTATACACTCTTTTTAAACAATAAAATGAACACTGATATGTCTCAGCTAATAACCAAGGTTCGGGTATTTAGAATTATGAGACTTGTTTTATAATTTGTACAAAGATCATGATGTACGATCAAAAGCTTGGCTTGCGGTGTGTTAAGCCTTGTTTCCTAATTTTGTTAATATGTCGGAGAGCGTCAAATTTTTCTTGAAAATGTACAACTTTGCTTCCGTCTCTCAGTCAGCCAAGCACTGAAGAACACTCAAATTCTCTAAGAACACCCTAATTGATGGTGAGCTTGTTTCGTCAGTACTGATATCAGTACAGATTGTTGGTTGAGCACTAAATCCAGCCTAAATTTTTGTATTTTTTAGATATTTAGAGTTTATTTAGAGATTTTTTAGAATTTTAAAGATATTTTTTAAGTTTAAAGAATTTTTAAAGACCTTTTCTTTTGAATTTTTTTAGTGATAACTTATCGTATAGTAATCGTGCCAACAAAAAGAGGAACTGTGACATCGGCAAACGTTTGGTTCGTCGCTTCGGGGACTTTATTAGAAACCGGAAAGCTTTCCGTGCCTAGAAACACCTTAAATTTTGAGATTAAGCATCGAAACTTGGGTGTTTTAACCACTTTAAGGATCGGACATGATAATTCTGGTTTATCGGCAAAATGGATGGTGGATTATGTTCTGGTTCGAAATGAAATTACAGGACACACTTATCAGTAAGAAAAGAATAAGAATTTTTTTGTTCATTTTTAGTATTTTAATACTTTGTTGATCGGGAATTTTACATAGAAGCTATGTCACCAGCTATGACAAGTGAAATGACGATGAGTAAACTCGTGACTGGTCAGCAAAGTGTTAATTGAATGAAGCTTAAATTCGAAAAATGCTTTCTAAGAATTATATTAAAAAAAAAAAAAAAAAATTTTAGGAGATTTAACAATTAAAGTTACAAAAATGTTGTTTTAGGTTAAAATTTGATACTTAAAATTAGAAAGTTGACGCCAATAAATTGTCATTTTATATAAAAATTAAACAGTTAATATTAAATTATTAATAGAAAATAACATTTTAACCCTTTCAGCGCTGAATTGCCTAACGTTAACACTTTCACAACCGTTGACACCAATGTGGTGCCATAGGCAGGCCATTCGTTGTATGCCAGTGACACTTGTATGTATGTAGGAAATGGGAGGGCACGCCAGATGGCATGCCGCACTTAGGCCCCATTGCGTACTTTGTACAACCTCACTGTCACTCACTTTGTCTACATCAACCAGCCTAGGGATCTACCAAAGGTTAGGATGTAGTTCAGAGGTGTGTCCCTGATTCTATAGTTGGCCAGTCGGCACCTAAATCCCTTAATCTAAGATCCTTGAGATTCGGGCAATCACATAGAATGTGCTTAACAGTCTTATAGTCTTGCTCGCAAACCCGACATAGAGGAGAAGCGGCAAACCCTAAATTATAAAGGTGCTTATTAATCTTACAGTGTCCCGTCAGGAGCCTTGTGATTAGGTGTAGATCCTTCCTGTTGAGACCTGTAAAGAACCGGGTTGCCTCACACGAAGGGTATCTTAGTAATGATTTAGATACTTGGCAGCCCTTAACCGTGTTCCAGTAGTCTAAAAATTAAGAATGAGTAATGTACTTAATGCAATCTAAGTAATATACTTAATGCAGCCTGTTGGCCCGTCTATTACCCGAGCAGTTCCCGTGTCCCTTTACCCACTGGAGAGTTACCTTATTGTGCATGGTAGCTCCTTCCAGTGTATTGTGACAATCCAATATAAACCGAGAGGTAATCCTCTTCCGGTTTAGAGCTAAAATAAACCGTGTACTATTTGTGAGAATAGTAAAACACTTACCACATACGTTACTGCTGGAAATGCAGTTGGCAGCAAGCTTGATGGCAGTAAGTTCTGCCTGAATGAGAGAGGTACCCGCCCCAAGAGGTTCTGAAAGCCGGTGACACTTATGTGGTGTCATTGGTAGACCAGTTGTTATTCATTATTATCCAAAAAATTACCGACCACTGACGAAGTTTCCATGCGGTTGTGAAAGTGTTAAGCGTTCGTTCCGTATGAAAATCATTTGATGCCATAGATTTGATTTAACAGTTCATGAATTTTTCACAAAATTTCGAAAAATCCGAAGCGAAATGAGGCTCGAGTCCCCCGAAACATTTTAAAACCCATTTCGGAACGGTCACATGCGTCCCCCGGGATAAGTAGATCGCGATCGCTTCAAAAGTTATGATAAACGTCATCAACCGGGGTGCTCCCGAAAATTGAACGAAAAGGAACCAAAAAGCACTTTGTCAGTCGCAGCGGAGCTTAAAACATGTCACGGATCCTTTTTTTCATCAATTACTTATTTATATACAGATCTGGAAATTTCGTTTGAGGACATAGGATGATAATGCGTGCAACAGCGACGCATATAGGAAGTAGATTAGATAAACAAAGAGCGATATAACTGTTTAACCACGCCTTTTCCGATCCGACCCTAGTCGCCCAACCAACCACCTTCTTCCCACAAACTGTCGAACTGTCAGACTGTCAAACTGTCAGTTCGTTGCGTGGTTAAACAGTTACATCGCTCTTTTTGTTTATCTAATCTACTTTCTATATGCGTCGCTGTTGCACGCATTATTTTTCTAAGTCCTCAAACGAAATTTCCAGATCTGTATAGTATTCGTACTCTCAAGTGATACTCTACCTTAGTTACCTTTTTTATTTATATTTATAAAGGCTCACAAGTACCTTATTTCTTATTTTATATCACTGCAAAGTCACATGTATCTGTTTATAGATTCCTCTATCCCAGATTGAATGGTTTTGTGAACGTTCACAATTCAAACCGAATGTTTGTGTGATGACGCATATATGGGTTCATTATGCTCAAAGGGTTAAATCAAATTTTAAAAATTAAAATTAAAATATTGACATTTTAATTCAAAATTTCACAGTTCAAATCAGAAAGTTGACAGAAAAATTTGAATGGTCAAATTTTACTATGTTAGTTACAAAAATTAGTCAAAACCATGGCAACTACTTAATAATTTAACCCTCTATTGGACCGTGTAACTTTTAGATCACATTTTAGCACGATCTTTCACCTAATTTCCATTATTTTCGGACTAACAGTCCGGCGCGTGTACTCGCGATGTACTAAAAGGCGCCTGTACTGGAAGGTTAATGTTAGATAATTAACCAAAAACAACATTTTAGTTCAAAATTAGATAAAATTTTTGTCTAATCTCAAGACACTGTATATTAATTAATTTTTTTATTATTATTTTAGTTTTCCTTGTGGACGTTGGTTAGGTAGAGGTGTAGATGACGGTTCAACAGAACGTTTATTAGTCGGAACGTTGCTAAAAAGACAAACGGAAGTTGAAGAAATCCGCTGTCCCTCAAATCCGGGAAGTTTAAAAAAACGTACGATAAGAAGTCAATCACCCGGACCACCTAGAAACGAATACAAACCCTCTCAAATCCAACACATGCTCGGCGACTGCGTTAATAACATCGTAAAATGGC
Source organism: Digitonthophagus gazella (assembly GCA_036711955.1). Classification (NCBI taxonomy): domain Eukaryota; kingdom Metazoa; phylum Arthropoda; class Insecta; order Coleoptera; family Scarabaeidae; genus Digitonthophagus; species Digitonthophagus gazella. Next base: position 1,314,435 of record JASCIT010000002.1, on the reverse strand, counting down.
ACTACAGAAGAAGTTCCGAAAGAAATACCACCTTAACCGCCTTATTATGCGGTGATTCCGGTTTGGTTAAATGTTTAGAGTTGGTATTTTTACTTGGATTTCGTTCGGCTAGTTGGTTCGTTTTTAATAATTACCTTTGGGATTACTTTGGTAAGTTATTTTGTACAAGTTTTAACTAAATTAAGTTATTTTTCAATGAAATTTGACAAATTTAGGCAAAATTTCGTGAATTTTCATACGAAATTGGATGAATTTTGAAAATTATACAAAATCTTCAATAAAGTCTTTCCAATTTCTATTAAATTGTACAAAATCGTCAAAAAAAATCGTCTAAATTTGTATAAAATTATACAAAAGCCACTTGTATTGAAAAATTACTAAATCATTAAAAAATACATATTGAATCGTTAAAAAACTTTGATAAAAATATTAAGAAATCGTCGTATTTTTTAGAAATTTGTATAAAATCGTTTAAATTTTATAAAATTGAACAAAAAATTGACCGAATTTCTAAAAAATCTACAAAAATCCTCAAAGAATCTTCTAAATTTCTAAAAAAATTATACAAAAATAAAATCTTCAATAAAATCTTTCTAATTTCTATTAAATTGTACAAAATCGTTAAAAAAATCGTCTAAATTTGTATAAAATTGTACAAAAGCCTCAAAAAATCGTCTGAATTTCTGTAACTTTATACAAAATTGTTAACAAAATCATTTGTATTGAAAAATTACTAAATCATTAAAAAATAGATATTGAATCGTTAAAAAACTTTGATAAAAATATTAAAAAATCGTCGTATTTTTTAGAAATTTGTATAAAATCGTTTAAATTTTATAAAATTGAACAAAATATTGACCGAATTTCTAAAAAATCTACAAAAATCCTCAAAGAATGTTCTAAATTTCTACAAAAATTATACAAAAATAAAATCTTCAATAAAATCTTTCTAATTTCTATTAAATTGTACAAAATCGTTAAAAAAATCGTCTAAATTTGTATAAAATTATGCAAAAGCCTCAAAAAATCGTCTGAATTTCTGTAACGTTATACAAAATTGTTAACAAAATCATTTGTATTGAAAAATAACTAAATCATTAAAAAATACATATTGAATCGTTAAAAAACTTTGATGAAAATATTAAAAAATCGTCGTATTTTTTAGAAATTTGTATAAAATCGTTTAAATTTTATAAAATTGAACAAAATATTGACCGAATTTCTAACAAATCTACAAAAACCCTCAAAGAATCTTCTAAATTTCTAAAAAAATTATACAAAAATAAAATCTTCAATAAAATCTTTCTAATTTCTATTAAATTGTACAAAATCGTTAAAAAAATCGTCTAAATTTGTATAAAATTGTACAAAAGCCTCAAAAAATCGTTTGAATTTCTGTAACGTTATACAAAATTGTTAACAAAATCATTTGTATTGAAAAATTACTAAATCATTAAAAAATACATATTGAATCGTTAAAAAACTTTGATAAAAATATTAAAAAATCGTCGTATTTTTAGAAATTTGAATAAAATCGTTTAAATTTTATAAAATTGAACAAAAAATTGGCCGAATTTCTAAAAAATCTACAAAAATCCTCAAAGAATGTTCTAAATTTCTAAAAAAATTATACAAAAATAAAATCTTCAATAAAATCTTTCTAATTTCTATTAAATTGTACAAAATCGTTAAAAAAATCGTCTAAATTTGTATAAAATTGTACAAAAGCCTCAAAAAATCGTCTGTTTTTCTGCAACGTTATACAAAATTGTTAACAAAATCATTTGTATTGAAAAATTACTAAATCATTAAAAAATACATATTGAATCGTTAAAAAACTTTGATAAAAATATTAAAAAATCGTCGTATTTTTTAGAAATTTGCATAAAATCGTTTAAATTTTATAAAATTGAACAAAAAATTGACCGAATTTCTAACAAATCTACAAAAATCCTCAAAGAATGTTCTAAATTTCTAAAAAAATTATACAAAAATAAAATCTTCAATAAAATCTTTTTAATTTCTATTAAATTGTACAAAATCGTTAAAAAAATCGTCTAAATTTGTATAAAATTGTACAAAAGCCTCAAAAAATCGTCTGAATTTCTGTAACTTTATACAAAATTGTTAACAAAATCATTTGTATTGAAAAATTACTAAATCATTAAAAAATACATATTGAATCGTTAAAAAACTTTGATAAAAATATTAAAAAATCGTCGTATTTTTTAGAAATTTGCATAAAATCGTTTAAATTTTATAAAATTGAACAAAATATTGACCGAATTTCTAACAAATCTACAAAAAGCCTCAAAGAATGTTCTAAATTTCTAAAAAAATTATACAAAAATAAAATCTTCAATAAAATCTTTCTAATTTCTATTAAATTGTACAAAATTGTTAAAAAAATCGTCTAAATTTGTATAAAATTGTACAAAAGCCTCAAAAAATCGTCTGAATTTCTGTAACATTATACAAAATTGTTAACAAAATCATTTGTATTGAAAAATTACTAAATCATTAAAAAATACATATTGAATCGTTCAAAAACTTTGATAAAAATATTAAAAAATCGTCGTATTTTTTAGAAATTTGCATAAAATCGTTTAAATTTTTAAAGTTTTTAAATGTCTTCTAAAGAAAATTTTTCTTTTTTAAGTAAAAGTGAAAGAACAATTTGAATACGATTTAATGGAAGAATCATCCGGAAACCGAACCGTAAGCGTTGAAAGAAACCACCAGGAAACCGTAGCCGTTTGGAGATGTTATTGTCACTTGGTGGATGAAATCCAATTGGGAAGTAAAGCTTTAGGAAAGGATGGAAAATTCCAATTATTTATTTGCTTAAGTGTTAGGTAAAAAAAAATCTATTTTAAATCTAATTTATTTTATTTTTTTTATTTATATTTTTTTAATTTATTTTTTTTTATTTTTTAGGGAACATTTACTACACAGAATGTTACTTCCAATGGCAGCTTGTAAAGTAACAACGGAAATGTACGAAGAAAACTCATTTTTACGCAACAAAGGCCTCTCAACCTTCTTAAGACAGATTTTATTGCCGTTAGACGAGTTGGACGTCGTCTTGGAGAATTCCGTAACTCATGGAATACCTTCACCTTCGACGCATTAGCTTATAAGTCGTTTAATCGATTAGAATCGTAAACAAAATTCGAGACGAATGAATTTAGTACAAATAAGTAAAAAAAAAAGATTTTTCTTTTTTCAAAAATTGTGTTGAAAACTTAGAGATGATTATATTGATGATAATTATGTAGAAATGTATATTTAATGCAATTAGGGAGGAGTTGAAATGAGTTAGAACGAGTTAATATGATTTAGAATGAGGATTAGAATACGTTTAGACGATTTTAAAAGTTTAAATGAGTTGAGGCGAATTCTAGAAAGTTAGGATAAGATTTTAAATGAGTTTAAATGACTTAATTTGGGTTTAAATTCATAAAAATAAAGACGAATATGAGTTAAATACGTTAAAATACGTTAAAATACGTTAAAATACTTTAAAACACTTTAAAATAAACTAAAAATAAATTTAATAATCCTATTTTGAATACTCATTATTTTTTTAAGTTTAAAGATTGTTTTTTTTTACTTTATTTTTTTATGATTTTTATTATTTTTATTTTATATAAACAATTTTTGCCGATTTCTTGCCAAATAAATCGACTTTAAAGACTATTAAAAATCCAACCTGACCAAATAATTAATTTTTAATAACTTCTATATTATCTCATATTAACACACTCTTATAATTTATACAAATTTATACAAATGACATTTAGAACAAATTAAAAAGATGCTTTAAAGCCGATAATGACTAAATATGAAAGTTATGTTCCTTAATTTTTATTTTTGTGCTTTTCCTTTTAATCTTTTTAATGTTTAGTAGATGAATCGGGGAAATAATAAGTTACCAGGGTCGGATCCCAAAAAAAAACTGATATTATAATTTAATTACTTTTATTTTTAATCTTTTTTTTTAAATAATGGAGTGTTAGATAATTGTTATAATTATGAGTGGTTAATTTTTAAAAAAAAGGCAATTATTTTTGATCAATTTTCATATTTAAATGTTAATTTAATCGGTAATTGATATTTAAATGTCAAAATGACAGTTAAACGTCAACTTAATAATTAAACGTCAATTTGACACTTAAACATTAAAATGACATTTAAACGTCAACTTAATAATTAAACGTCAACTTGACTTTTAAACTTCAAATTAAAATTTAAAACATTTAAACGTCAATTTGACACTTAAAGATTAAAATGACATTTAAACGTCAACTTAATAATTAAACGTCAACTTGACTTTTAAACTTCAAATTAAAATTTAAGACATTAAACGTCAATTTGACTTTTAAACGTCAAATTAAAATTTAAATGACATTTAAACGTAAATGTATTGATTTTGAGATAATTTTATAAATTGATTTTTTTTGTATCTAAAATTACTTATGGTTCGAACACTCATTGACGTATGAATCTGATTAATCATCATTGCTATTATTAATTTATACAATTAATTATTGTTTTTTTTTCAAAGATAAATTTTTTTGTGAATATATTTTTCTTGTCTTTCTATATTAATTATACCGTATGATTATATAGTAATAGATTATTAAATAAAAAGAATGTAATGAAATAGTTTTTTGCAAGTAGATGCTGTAATAATAATAATATGTAATTAATAATATTTATGTCATGTGATCTGTGTTGTATGTGATAAGAAATAAACTTGATATTTACTTAAATTATTTTTTTTTGTTACTACCCTACTTATATTCTAAGCTTTTAAGGAAATATAATTACGTAAAGGTGGGTACACACTATTTTTTATAGAGCAACTTTGTACGTTGCGATTTTACATTGCGCGATGTGATAAAATATTTTATTTATTTTATTTTTTTATTGTATGAGTTGTATTATAATGATATATGTGTTAAGTTTTGATTGGTGGATAAAATGATGTAGTGTCGCGTTGTAAAATGTCGTTTTAGTGTGTACCCACCTTAAAAATGAATGATTAAGGTTATTCTATTTGACGATAGATGACACTTTTAAATTCTCTCTACAAGTTTAGATGAATTCAGGGTATAAAAGGGCCGTGTAGCGGTGGAGAAAGCATACTTACCTGGCGTAGGGGCTACCGTGATCATGAAGGCGGTTCCCCCAGGACGAGGCCCTTCCATTGCACTACGGTCGGGCTGACCCCTGCGATTACCCCTAATGCGGGTAACTCGGGCGCGTAATTTTTGGTAGTCGGGTCTGCGTACGCGCTAACCCGGAATAATTTTAATACAAATAAAATTTCACCTGATCTCGTTTGCTCGTTGTAGACCACTTGGTAACATTCTATACACTTTTCGCGGAAAGATGTCTCATGCGTCATTACTTGTCACCGTTTTCTCGACATATGTCAAATAATTTTTTCTTTATTCAATCATATATGCCAGAAAGAGACGAAAACCGAAAATAGTAGTCTAGGATAACATAATTAATTAATGACGCATGAGACATCTTTCCGCGAAAAGAGTATACGTTAGCTTTATTCGTTAGGGCTACACTGCTTGCACTTAGCAGTTCAGTGCATTATTAAATTTTGGTTACATATGCGTTCATTAGACAACAATTCATACCTGAACTAAAGAGCACCAAATTATCCCGAATTACAGTCATTCCCATTTAAATGCCGCACGAAATTGCATCTTTTCACCATAGTGTAAGTTAGTGCAGTGCAAATTTTAACTCAACGAACAAAACTCTTAGGCTACGTTCACACTAAGCGGTTTTTGTCGACTCAACCGTCGAATCGACAAATGCTTCTTTAAAATCGTCCAAACTGTTCAGACTACGTCGCGACGGTCTAATAGTGTCGACTCGATCTATGATTTTACCGACGGCGCGCATTCAATAAACCAAGTCTTTCGACATATCATTCTCACGTTTTTAATGGAAGTGTTCACACGGTGTTTAGATTGATGAGGCGTTGGTCCAGTGTTTCCCAACGTGGGGCCCACGCCCCACAGGGCGACAATTCGAAAATCAACTCTACGTCAGTTTAGCCCTTTCCAAATTTACAAAATTTAGCCCAAATTTAACGAAAAAGGTAAATTCTTAAATAATTGCGGTAAATAATTTCCAAAATTTAGCCCAAATTTAACGAAAAAAGTAAATTCTTAAATAATTGCGGTAAATAATTATTAGGTATAATTTGGCTTGACGATACCAAAATATCAACTGAGTGTTTTGTAACTAAAAACATCTGGCCTCTCCTAAACGAGGTACATTCAGTAATAAAGTGTGTTAAGGCAGCTAATAGCTTTACAGCTAATGCTAAATATGAGCGTATCTTCAAGCTATTTTGTGAAGAACAAACTGAAGACCATGTGAGACTTTTACTTCATACTGAAGTAAGATGGCTATTTTAATGGAAGTGCTTGAAAAGATCTATGGAACTGTTTGATACTCAGTGATTTTTTAAGCGACAAATCTGAAATAAAGTATTTGCTAACAATGGATGGTAAAGCATTTGTTCAAGGAACAAATAAAACTCTCGTCGATGCAAAAGCGAAGATATTTAGTTTCATTACCCATATTGAGTTATGTCAGAAACGTAAGAACAAAAACTTTGAACGGTTTCATTGGCTCCAAAAATGTGAAGTAACTAATACCATTTTACTTGTTATTGTCAATCATCTAAATGTTCTATCGGCTGATTTAAAACAAATTGATTTTCCAACAAGGATGATGCAGTCAATGTTAGTAGATTTATCTGATATATCGAATATGGAGTATCAAAAAGAACTCGCAGAATTGCATTATGATTATTCAGTTAAAACCTTATTTAATATAAAAAGAACGATGGCATGGCTTTGTGAGGAAACAAAAATCCAATACCCAAATTCAACCAAATGTGCAAGAAAACCATTGCTACCGTTTCCATCTTCATATTTAGTTGAACGTGGATTTAGCACTGCAAATGATTTTTGGTAAAAAAAAGAAATCGGCTAGATATAACACAATTTGGAAACTTGAAACTGAAGCTAACCAAATTAGAACCTAATATAAAACCTTTATGCAGTAAGCATCAAGCGCAAGGATCTCACCAAATTAAAATAACAAATTAATATAGAAAAATCTTTATTAAAATCATTTGGCATTTGAATTTCAGTTATTTGTATATGTTTTGAAAATTTACTTACTGTCTTTCATTAACAATTCCCTAGTGGTTTCCTAAAACTTTGTAAAACCTATCATTTAACTTTCTCAAGTAAACAATTTAATTTTTTAATATTAAAAATTATGTATGTTACATAGAGGGGCCATAAGAATTTTAGAAAGGCAAAGGTGGAACATGGCACAAAAAGGTTGGGAAACACTGCGTTGGTCTGTTTAGAGGACGTCATCCTGTCGTACGACTTCACTTCTAGTGTGAACGTTTCGCGCGATTGTCGAGTCAACAAAAACCGCTTGGTGTGTACGTACCCTAAATCATTTAAGCGATTTCTAATATCGGCTGCTGTTGTAAGATTTTTTAAAGCATTACCGCTTTTGGACAACAAGTCAAATCATCCATTTGTATGGTGCAAAGTGGCTAAAATTCCATTAGCAAAGATGCAGTTTCAAACTCGACCATCAGAACTGATTGTGAGAAAACTTCTTAGAAACCCTATTTAGGACTAGAAAAGCTCTCGATTTTTTGAATGAAATTCAGGAGGGTTTACAAACCTCATCGAGAGACATTTCAGAGGTAGACACATAAATATATCATTGTACATTTGTTCCAACAGCTTGGTAAATGTGTTTTATTATTTTAACTTTACAAATTAAGTAAATAATAAGCGAGTTATGGATGAAAAAAGTCTGTTTTTGACATATTTTAGTCTTTTAAACACAGCTTTCAAATTCTTAATGCTAGACCGTTGGTAACAATTCAAAATGAAAATTTACTTAAAACATTTATTTTTAATCGTAAATACATTAAAAATCTTAAATATAATACATTTTTATATTATAATAAAAAGTTAAATTACATCTAAAACATTTTTCTTTTCTCTTTTTAATTTATTTACTTATTACCAGCACCTTCGGGAGCACGTCTCGTCTCAATACAACTTTTAACACTAATTCCACTGGAACAACTATCATCTTTCGATTCCTCTTTATTTTCTTGTGAAACGGAACAACCGGAAATATGTCGACTGTTAAAAACTTGATCGTTGTTAGTTAGCAAAGCTAGTTTTTCAAATAACGTATCTAATTTTAGCCGGCTTTCGACTAAATGACGATCAAGAGGATCGATAGCTTCTCTAAAACGATTTCCCAGTTCTAAATCATCGATATTCGATTTAGAATCACTTTTGAGACTTCCTTCTAAAGATTTCAAATGAAAACTTTCCGTCAGTTTATTAAAATCATCCATTTCAACATCTTCCTTACAAACTGTATTAATATCTCTTTCAAATTCATCAGCTAATTCATCATTTGAAGCGTCTGATTCGTCGTTTGTAACGTGAGATAATCTTAAACGTAATCTTTGGGTGATTTCATCAAGTTCGGTGAATTTTCTTTTTAAAGCTCTGCTTAAAAGTTCTCCGGGTTCTTCAATTTCTTCTTTATTTATATTTATCGGTGAATTATTAAAAGGAATTTCGGGTTTTTGTGATTTTTTGTAATTGTATTTTCCTTTTAAGTTTTCTTTTGGAGTTACTGTTATCTGTTAATAAATTTTAAGTTATTTTTAATGTTATGATTTTTTAAATAAATTAAATTAATTAAATACCTTAATTTGACCGTTACATTTACTTGAAAAATCTAAAATATTAAACCAACCGGAAATATTAGGCATTCCGAGTGTTAAAATGGTTAAATCTAAACCGGCAAAACCGATTACCATATCAGAATCCATGTCCGGATGTGTCATTCCGTTGGATCTTTTCCATACTTTAAAAATTAGACGTTTTTCATTCTAGAAAATTAAAAATAAATAAATAATAAATTTAAAATAAAATAAAAATAAATTTAAAACCCAATTTTTCAAAAATAAATATTTAAAAAATAATTTTAGAATAAATTTTTTATTAAAAATCGATGGGAAATTAAATTTCCTCTAATTTGAGTACAAACACTACCTGTCTAACTTTAATAGATCGAAAATTATCGAAATTTTTAATTTTTTAAACAACCGGAAGTCGGCCATTTTTTAAATTTTATCATAAATCGTTAGAAAATTAAATTTCCTTTAATTTGAGTATAAACACGGTATATCTACGATTAAAAATAAAAAAGTTACCGAAATTTTTAATTTTAATGACAACCGGAAGTCGGCCATTTTGAATTTTTTTAAACTAACCTAACTTTTTTATTTTTTATCCGAATATAGTCATGTTTGGTATCAAATTAAAGGATTTTTTGTAAGCTTTAAGAATTTTTAATAAAAATTTCAATTAAAAAAAAAAATTTCAAAATTTTTAAAAATAAAATCAAAATTTCCAAAAATAATGCCAAATTTTCCAAAATAATACCAACATTTTCAAAAAGAAACGTCAATATTTTCAAGGAAATATCAAGAACTTCAAGAAATTCCCAAAAAAAAAAGAAAAATGTTAAAATCTTTTTAAAAAATTTCAAAAAAAAAAATCAAAAATGATTTTAGATCGAAAATTTTAGTAAAAATCGATAAGAAATCAAATTTCCTTTAATTTGAGTACAAACACGACATAACTACGATCAAAAATAAAAAAATGATCGAAATTTTCAATTTTAATGACAACCGGAAGTCGGCCATCTTGAATTTTTTTAAACTAACCTAACCTTTTTATTTTTTATCCGAATATAGTCGTGTTTGGTATCAAATTAAAGGATTTTTAATGAGCTTTGCGAATATTAAAGAAAATTTTTAATTTTTTTAAACCGCCATCTTGAAAATTAACAAATTAACCTAACTTTTTTATTTTTATTCGTAAATAAGCCGTGTTTGTACTCAAATTAAAAAATTTTTGATGAATTTTAAGAATTTTTGATGAATTTTAAGAATTTTTGATTAATTTTAAAAATTTTTAATAAAAATTCCAAAATTTTCAAAAAAATGTCAAATTATTCAAAATTAATGTTAAAATTTTCAAAAATAATATCAAAATTTTTGGAAAAATATCAAATTTTCCAAAGAAATATTAAAAATTTTAAAAAATTTGTAAAAAAAAACAAAAATCTTAAAAATTTCAAAAAAATGTCAAAATTTAAAAAAGTCAAAAATAATTTTAGAATGAAATTTTTATTAAAAATCGATGGGAAATTAAATTTCCTTCAATTTAAGTACAAACATGACATATCTATGGTTAAAAATAAAAAAGTTGTAGAAATTTTTAATTTTAATGACAACCGGAAGTCGGCCATCTTGAATTTTTTTAAACTAACCTAACTTTTTTATTTTTTATCCGAATATAGTCGTGTTTGGTATCAAATTAAAGGATTTTTAATAAGCTTTAAGAATTTTTTTATAAAAACTTTAATTTTCTTAAACGGCCATCTTGAAAATTAAAAAATTAACCTAACTTTTTTATTTTAAATCGTAGATAGGTCGTGTTTGTACTCAAATTAAAGCATTTTTAATGAATTTTAAGAATATTTAAGAATTTTAAAGAAATGTTTTCATTAGACTTTCATTAATAAGATATAGTATTGATTTCAGGGCTGTATACTGTATTTCTTTATTAATAAATTTCAAAAAAAATCATTCCAAGCTTATTTATGAAAATTAAGTTTAAATTTTTCACTAAATACTTACATTAATTAATAATTCTACAGGTAATTCAACGTCACAATTATAATTCCAAACCGGATTCTTACTCTTTTGAACGACGTTTGTTAACCGGACGTTATTTCCAGTAGTTTCGAAAGAAACATAAGTACTCGGTAAAATTTCCTCATATTTTCCAGTTTTTCCCCTGGATTTTTTCGTTTTACTCTTTTTTCTAAACGGAAGATGTAAAGCGTTTTCTATAAAAATGTGTGCTTTAAATGTTGTAAGTTTTTGCTTTGATAATGTTGAAGTTTCTTCTCGTAATGTTAAATTTTCTTCTCGTAATGTTAAATTATCTTGTCGTAGTGATAAATTTTCTTGTCGTAATGGTAAATTATCTTGTAATGATAAATTTTCTTGTCGTAATGATAAATTTTCTTGTCGGGAAGATAAATATTCTTGTTGTGAAGATAAATTTTCTTGTCGTGATGTTAAATTTTCTTGTCGTAAAGCTAAATATTCTTGTGAAGCTAAATTTTCTTGTTGTGACATTAAATTTTCTTGTGGTAATGCTAAAGACTCTTGTAAAGTATCCAAAAGATCAGAAGTTTTACCTATCGTTGGATACGAAGATGTTCTCGGTGTTTGATCTGTATTCGTACAAGTTTCCATAAAAGTTTTATTACCACTTTTCATTAAATTTTGTAAAAATGAAGCAATCGCTGTAAAATTTTCACTTTGTTTAGGTTCATCGTTAGATTCTTTATCAATTTTTGTCCCTTCGTTCATTTTAAAATCAGATTGTGTACCAATTTCTTTAGTTTTTGTATATTTTTTATTAATATTTATTAATTTAGGTTTATTTTTATTACTTTTTAATGGAATTTTTTTCTCGTCTAATTTTTTTACAACTTCTTTTTCCTTCACCACAACATTTTGTTTATTTAATTCATTATTAATATTTTGTCCACTTTTAACTTTAACAATTTCATTTACAAACCCTCTTTCAGTTTTTAAATTGTGTATTTGAACCTCGGTACCAAGTGCGAGTAATATTTGAGCTTCACCGTGGATTTCTCCGGTTAAAGGATCATAAATTGGTTCCCACCAATCGCAACCTATAACAGGAAGCTTAATTTTTTTTTTTAATAACATTAGACTTTATTAAAAAACCCAAAAGAGAATTTAAAATAACCTACTTTATTTCTTTCTAAATATTTTGATATAGTTGTATTCCGATAAGAAATATAAAATTGATGTAGATTTATTTTACAAATTCCTATTGCTTCATCCGGTTGAGATTTCCTCCAAAATTCAAAAACCATAAAGTTATCTCGAAGGGAGTTTAAAAATGATTCATCGTAGACAAACGGTAAACACTAAAAATTAAAAAAAATAATCTTAGTTTATAAGAATTAAAAATAAAATTCAATTTTGTGATTTTTTTAAAAAATATTGTTTTTTTAATAACAAAAAATTTTTTAACCAAAAAATTTTTTTTACCAACTTTGAAAATTTTTTTAATTTTTTTGATAAAATTTAGAATAAAACGGTCTTTTTTATATAAAACTAGAATGTTTTAAGTTTCATTTAGAAAAAGAATCAAATCAAAATGTTTAAAAATGAATTTTTGATGAATTTTTAAAGTTGATCGGTTTTTTTCTCAAGTTAGAAAAGTGTCAAAAATTTTTTACCAACTTTGAAAATTTTTTTAATTTTTTTGATAAAATTTAGAATAAAACGGTCTTTTTTATATAAAACTAGAATGTTTTAGGTTTCATTTAGAAAAAAAATCAAATCAAAATGTTTAAAAATGAATTTTTGATGAATTTTTAAAGTTGGGTTTTCTTAAGTTAAAAGTGTCAAAAATTTTTTACCAACTTTGAAAATTTTTTTAATTTTTTTGATAAAATTTAGAATAAAACGGTCTTTTTTATATAAAACTAGAATGTTTTAGGTTTCATTCAGAAAAAAAATCCAATCAAAATCTTTAAAAATGAATTTTTCATGATTTTTTAAAGTTGGGTTTTCTTAAGTTAAAAGTGTCAAAAATTTTTTACCAACTTTGAAAATTTTTTTAATTTTTTTGATAAAATTTAGAATAAAACGGACGTTTTTATATAAAACTAGAATGTTTTAAGTTTCATTTAGAAAAAGAATCAAATCAAAATGTTTAAAAATGAATTTTTGATGAATTTTTAAAGTTGATTGATTTTTTTAAGTTAGGTTAGAAGTGTCAAAAATTTTTTACCAACTTTGAAAATTTTTTTAATTTTTTTGATAAAATTTAGAATAAAACGGTCTTTTTTATATAAAACTAGAATGTTTTAGGTTTCATTCAGAAAAAAAATCCAATCAAAATCTTTAAAAATGAATTTTTCATGATTTTTTAAAGTTAATTTTCTTAAGTTAAAAAAGTGTCAAAAATTTTTTACCAACTTTGAAAATTTTTTTAATTTTTTTGATAAAATTTAGAATAAAATGGTCTTTTTTATATAAAACTAGAATGTTTTATGTTTCATTTAGAAAAAAAATCAAATCAAAATCTTTAAAAATGAATTTTTGATGAATTTTTAAAGTTGGGTTTTCTTAAGTTAAAAGTGTCAAAAATTTTTTACCAACTTTGAAAATTTTTTTAATTTTTTTGATAAAATTTAGAATAAAACAGTCTTTTTTATATAAAACTAGAATGTTTTAGGTTTCATTCAGAAAAAAAATCCAATCAAAATCTTTAAAAATGAATTTTTCATGATTTTTTAAAGTTAATTTTCTTAAGTTAAAAAAGTGTCAAAAATTTTTTACCAACTTTGAAAATTTTTTTAATTTTTTTGATAAAATTTAGAATAAAACGGTCTTTTTTATATAAAACTAGAATGTTTTAGGTTTCATTCAGAAAAAAATCCAATCAAAATCTTTAAAAATGAATTTTTCATGATTTTTTAAAGTTAATTTTCTTAAGTTAAAAAAGTGTCAAAAATTTTTTACCAACTTTGAAAATTTTTTTAATTTTTTTGATAAAATTTAGAATAAAACGGTCTTTTTTATATAAAACTAGAACGTTTTAAGTTTCATTTAGAAAAAGAATCAAATCAAAATCTTTAAAAATGAATTTTTGATGAATTTTTAAAGTTGGGTTTTCTTAAGTTAAAAGTGTCAAAAATTTTTTACCAACTTTGAAAATTTTTTTAATTTTTTTGATAAAATTTAGAATAAAACGGACGTTTTTATATAAAACTAGAATGTTTTAAGTTTCATTTAGAAAAAGAATCAAATCAAAATGTTTAAAAATGAATTTTTGATGAATTTTTAAAGTTGGGTTTTCTTAAGTTAAAAGTGTCAAAAATTTTTTACCAACTTTGAAAATTTTTTTAATTTTTTTGATAAAATTTAGAATAAAATGGTCTTTTTTATATAAAACTAGAATGTTTTAAGTTTCATTTAGAAAAAGAATCAAATCAAAATGTTTAAAAATGAATTTTTGATGAATTTTTAAAGTTGGGTTTTCTTAAGTTGTGTCAAAAATTTTTTACCAACTTTGAAAATTTTTTTAATTTTTTTGATAAAATTTAGAATAAAACAGTCTTTTTTATATAAAACTAGAATGTTTTAGGTTTCATTTAGAAAAAAAATCAAATCAAAATCTTTAAAAATGAATTTTTCATGATTTTTTAAAGTTAATTTTCTTAAGTTAAAAAAGTGTCAAAAATTTTTTACCAACTTTGAAAATTTTTTTAATTTTTTTGATAAAATTTAGAATAAAACGGACGTTTTTATAAAAAACTAGAATGTTTTAAGTTTCATTTAGGAAAAAAATTATTTCAAAATACTTATAATTCAATTTTTTATGAATTTTTTAAAAATTATTGATTTTTTAACAATAAAAAAATTTTTAACCTAAAAAATTTTTTGTATATTATTTTTAATCAGATTTTTGTTAATTACCTGTTGAAAATTGTATAAAGGTGTTTGATTTTGTAAAACTAAATGACTATATAAAGTATCATTTCTACAAAATGGGTTACAACTAACAAATGTATCAACAACTTCTTGAAAATGAGCTTCGGCAACACAAAAAAATCCAAATAAAATTTGTTCCTGAAAGAAAAAAAAAAAAATTAATAATAATTTAATAGAAAAAATGTTAAAAATCAATTTTTTATCAAATTGAGGGAATTAGATTAGATGTAAATTAAATTAGTGTGATGTTAGCTTAAAAATTAAAAATAAAAGTGTTCGGTATCAACAATCGGTTTGATTTTTCATTGAATTTTTGCAAACTTTAACGTTTTCATTCGATTCATTCATTTTTATTCATTCATCTTCATTCATTCGATTTGATTTTAACTAATTCCTGTTTCTTTTCACTTTTTTTATTGACAATAAGAAAAAAAAATGTTCAACTGATTGCAGGATCAACGGCTTTACAATCCCTTTGAAGATTGGTGGAGCGATTTGGTGTAAGAACAATCAAAGCTTGAACCTGAGACACCAACAGTGTTAAGTTGAAAGTTAGCCGCTAAACTATTGACTCACAACACTTTGTAATTACTTAAAAAAATCAATTTAATCTTCAAATATTTGCAAACTTCAGAGTTTTTGATATGATTTAAGTATAAAAAATAATCACAAATACAAATCAGTTGAAATTAAACCGACTGAACGTCGTGAAAACTCTAAAATTAGTAATATTTTCATCGGAAATGTTAAACACTTTGATTTTTAATTTTTAAATCTATCTAACTTCACATACATATAAAAAATAAAAATATACAAATGAATAAAATGTAAAAAATATATAAAATATACATTATGAATAAAAGGAGGAATATTTTCATGTTCTTTCATCGTTACAACTTTAACTTCATTAATTTCTTTAATTTCCTTTTCTTTTCCTATATTTTTATAATCAATTTTTTCAATTTTCGTCATTGGTTTTTTAACAATCTTCATTTCTTCCTCAAAAACATCCTTATTTATTTCAATTCCCGGTTTTATCATCTTCGGAGAAACTCCCTCCGTCTTCTTTTCCCCTTCTTTTACAATTTCTTCATCCTCACTAAAAATTTCCGTATTTACATGTTTACTTTCCCCCAAATTTTCCTCCTCTTTAGAAGAACGAATAACTCTTAAAAAGTTATCACCAAAATACGACTGTCCGCAACCAAATTCCAAACCGATTTTCACTTTTCCAACTACAATCGGAGCCCCGACACTTTGAACGATTAATAAATCTTCCGTTGAGGTTAAATCATCCCCTTCGAGTAAAGATTTCATGTTGAATTTGGCCAAACCGAGTATATTTGTTGTTTTTTGTCGGTAAGTTCTTGAACTAACTTGAAATTTAATATCTATAGTTTGTAAATTTACATTTTCAATGTTTTGAATGTCGTGTAAAGAGATTTGTTTGAAAATTATTGCTAAAAAAATAATTTTTAATTAATTTAATAAAATATAACCTAAAATTTTTTTTAGGTTAATTTTTTAGGTTATGTTTAAAAATTAAAATTTTTTAGGTTATGTTTAATGTTTTTTTTTGACGTTTTAATACTTTTTATTAAAATTTTTATATATTTTTTTTAATTTTTATATATTTTTTAACCTTCTCGTCTAATTTTTAACTTCCTTACCTTCTCCGTGTACTTTTTTCGAACACATTCGAACAAAATTCCCCGAATCTAACCCAGAATCAACTTTCGATTTACTTTTATTACAATTTTTCGATATAATAAACGGTATTTTGTATTCTAAAAAATAACTATGACTCCGACTTAAAGGAAAATTACCATATTTCCCTTCCGAATTATTTCCGTAAACTTTTTTAATCCCTTCTTGATTTAAATGAAGTTCATAAACGATAACTTTCAACGAATCGATATACTTTAAACATTTCCACTTAAAAACATCCAATAAATCATTTTCCTTCTTTAGATTTTTTTCATTTAGATTTAAATTTGGTATTTTTAAAATTTTATTTCTACGTAAACCGTTAAAATTTAAATCACAACTTGAATTATGTTTATAATATTCTCTACAAGTATCACAATTGCAACTATAATCCGAATAAAGTGATCGATCGGTTATATCGATAATATCAACATTCGACATGGCTTTAAATGTTTCTAAAACTTTTTTTTCTTCATTCCGAGTCATATGTTCACCTCGTAAATAAGCTAGGAATTTATGTTTCTCCTCTAAGGTGACTTCACTTCCTTTTATTGAACTTTCCAAGTCATCGGTTTGATTAGAATCTTGTAAAAAAGGATCGTGATCTAAAATCGCTTTCACCATTGAATTTCTTAACCTTTGTCCTTGTTCTAAGATTTGTTCTACTAAATTTACATCTTTTTGTGAACGTTCCGAACTTGGTTTCATAATTAAATCGGATTCCGTTGAGTACATTACGTTTTATATGGATTAAATTAATAAATTAAAGTTGTAAATCGATTGAAAGCTAAACATAACCTTAAAATTTAAATTTGAAGTTTTACCAACGTAAGAATAAAAAAAATTACTATGAAAAAAATCTTTTTTATTTATTTATTTTCTTTTTTATTTATTCAATGAATATATCTTAATTTATTAAAGGATAAAAATAAATTACAAATTAAAGTTTTTAAAGATTAAGATTAAAAATTAAGATTAAAAATTAAGTTTAAAGATTAACCTTAAAGATTACTTACGATTTTGGTTATTTACACCTAATCTAAACCTTTATTTCACTAGATTTTTATAAGAATTTATAAGTAAAAGTTTACAAATTCACTCCACACTAATAAAACGATCTAAAATTATAAGATTTAACCATAATTCTTCGTTAAAATAGGATAATAAATCACCTTGTTGATGATATTTAGGGAATTTAATTTTTAGTAAAACTCCCTAGATTACCTTTAATAAAATAAAATTAAATTAAATTAAAAGTTATTTTTGTATTGTTAATTATTTTTAAACTTATAATGCTTAAAAGTATATTATAAATGTGTTAAAATAAATAAATTAAAGTAAATTAAAAAAAGTTACAATTAAAAACTCCCTAGATTAGATTAAATGACTTAAAATTTACATTGACCTTAACACGATGTTTCATCTTTGTCTTACTTATGAAAAAAGTATCTCCATCTTTTTTCCTCTTAAAATAGGAATGTTTATTTATTAATAATTTCAAATTTAAACTTTATAAATACGTTTGGAATTTATTTATAAATTTATAAAGCTTAAAATTATATTATAAACTTGTTAAAATAAATAAATTAAAGAAAACTAAAAAAGTAACACTACATCTGGTGTGGAGCTTTTTATTTTGTTGTGTTGGTGGTGGGGAAATATCCCATACAGAAGCTTTTGTTGTATGATGTCCGTTAATTCTTAGTGTTTATTGATTCTTTTTGTACCGAAAAAACGCCACAAACACATTTAAACCATACAAAGTGAGTATAAAAAAACTTTTATTACGCCGTAACACTAAAAAGACCCGCCTTTAAAAACCGTATTTAACGTTTGTTTTCCTTTTTTTTCGATTTCACTTCTTAAGAGCTTTTTTTAATTTTAGCTCATTTAGAAATGAGTTCCGTTAATAAAGACGGCGAGAAATCCGACGATAAGTTAGAAATAGCCAGGGAAGAGAAGGAGAAGATATTAAACGAGGAGAATAAAGCTCAGGATAGTAAAATAATGGATTCGGAATCGACGGAAGGGACCAAGATTAATTTAAAAAGTGAGTTTAAGGAAGGGATGGAGGTTAAACCGAAGAAAATACCTATCGGGGGTATTCAAATGCCTGGGTTTTTTATGAGGAGTCGATCTAAAGAAAAATGCAAGGTAAATAAATTTGATTGAATTAAAAAAGAATCAAAAAAGAATCGAAAAAAAATCAAAAAAGAATCGAAAAAGAATCAAAAAAGAATCTAAAAGGAATCAAAAAAGAATCGAAAGTGAATTAAAAATTAAAAATTGTTTTTTTAAAGGATGGTGATTCAGAAACGCAAGAAAACGATGTCGAAGGTACTGAATTATTAACACAAAACGATAAGGAAAAAGATATTCCCGATGATTCTTTAATGAATCAATCGAAAGTTAAGTTACCGATTCGAAAGAAGACTGACGATGGTTCGTATAACATTTTTAATCAACTAATTACTTAAAATTGACTTTAAATATGATTATAGTTGAAAAAGCGAGTGAACAAGGTGATAAACAAAAACTATTCGATAGACTTTGTAAACCTTTGGTGTCTATCTTTCCGAAAAACAAGAAGGATTTAGATAGAAACTTGGAAAATCAAGCTGCCGGATTAGCATCGGTTGAAACTTTGGATGATAATGATAAATCAGCCGATAGGAAAGACGATACAAATGATGCGACCGATGTAAATAAAAAAATTAATGAATTTGAAATAAAAATTTGGGTTAAAAATAATTTTTGAATTAAAATTTTGTTATAAATCGATAGGAAATTAAATTTCCTTTAATTTGAGTACAAACACGACATATCTAACTTTAATACTTTTTAAGTTATAAGCAATTTTGTAAAAAAAAAACAACAATTGATGATCCGCCATCTTGAATTTTTTTAAACCCATTTAACTCTTTTGTTTTTTGTCCGAATATAGTCGTGTTTGGTATCAAATTAAAGGATTTTTAATAAGCTTTAAGAATTTTTAATAAAAATTTTAATTTTTTCTAAAAAAAAAGTAAAAATTTTCAAAAATAATATCAAAATTTTCAAAAGTAATGTCAAAATTTTTCAAAATAATGTTAAAAAGTTCAAAGAAGTATCAAAAATTTTTAGAAATTAAAAAAAAAAGACAAAAATGTTAAATTTTAAAAAATTATTAAAAATTACAAAAAAAAGAAATGTCAAAAATAATTTTAGAATTAAATTTTTATTATAAATCGTTGGGAAATTAAATTTTCTTTAATTTGAGTACAAACACCACATATCTATCTCTAATAGTTTTAAAGTTTCCAATGTTTTTCAAAATTGATGATCCGCCATCTTGAATATTTTTAAACCCATGTAACTCTTTTGTTTTTTATCCGAATATAGTCGTGTTTGGTATCAAATTAAAGGATTTTTAATAAACTCTAAGAATTTTTAATAAAAGTTTTAAATTTTTCTAAAAAAAAGTAAAAATTTTCAAAAATAGTATCAAAATTTTCAAAAATAATGTCAAAATTTTTCAAAATAATGTTAAAAAGTTCAAAGAAGTATCAAAAACTTTTAGAAATCAAAAAAAAAGGACAAAAATGATAAATTTCAAAAAATTATTAAAAATTAAAAAAAGAGAAATGTCAAAAATAATTTTAGAATTAAATTTTTATCATAAATCGATAGGAAATTAAATTTCCTTTAATTTGAGTACAAACACGATGTATTTATGATTAAAAATAGGAAAGTTATCGAAATTTTTAATTTTAATGATAACCGGAAGTCGGCCATCTTGAATTTTTTAAAACTAACCTAACTTTTTTATTTTTTATCCGAATATAGTCGAGTTTGGTATCAAATTAAAAGATTTTTAATGAATTTTAAGAATATTTAAGAATTTTTAAAAAAATTTTAATTTTTTGGTTATAATTTTGTGATTTTTTTGTATTTATAGGGAATAAAACAGAACGAATCTTGTATATCATCGTGCGTTGGGAAATTAAAAGCTTACCATTTAGTTATTAGTAAGTATTTCTTTATTTTATGAATTTTTTGGGGTTTTTATGGTATTTTTTGGGTTTTTATGGCATTTTTTGGGTTTTTTATGGCATTTTTTGTTTTTTTATGGAATTTTTTGGGTTATTTAATGTAATTTAAATGAAATATTTTAGGTGCCTTAGTGATATTCCTCATCATAGTGAGCACAATTGTCTTTTTCACCCTCACCGGCGATAATATAATCCTCTCAGCTGTTATAATCGAAGGAAACGCCGTCCAAGCTGTTACAAGTTGTGGAAAAGTTGAAGGGTAATAAATTATTTTTCCCCCTATTTTTAATAAATTTTTAAATTATTATTTTCTTTTTAAAAAACAGTATTCATCACGATGACGCTGTAGCTTTTCGTGGAATCCCATTTGCGCGTCCACCTTTGGATAATTTACGTTTTAAACCGGCTCAACCTTTAAATAATATCGCTTATTGTTGGAATGACACTTTAAAAGCTCATAATTCAACTCCACCTTGCTTACAAATCCTCTCAAATGGAACGGTCATCGGTGAAGAAGATTGTTTAACGTTGGATGTGGTCACACCGTACGTTAGATATCATAATCCATTGCCTGTCATTGTTTTAATTGGAGCTGAGACCTTAACGGGAGCTTCTCCGGCTAAAATGAGACCTTCAACGAGATATGCTCGATCGAAAGATGTTGTTTTTGTCCGGCCAAACTTCCGGATGGGTGTTTTGGGCTTTTTAACGGCTAAAAGTTTGAGGGATTATCCCGGAATCGGGGGGAATTATGCTTTGTCGGATATTGTGGTTGCTTTGAAATGGGTACAGTTGAATATTCAACACTTCGGAGGGAATCCCGATGCTGTTACTATTTTAGGACATCGAGCAGGTAAATTTTTTTTAACTGTCAAAAATTTTAGTCACTTTTAAGAATTTTTTTAATTTTTTGGGTAATAATTCGAACAAAATTGACTTTTTTATTACAAAATAGAATATTTTAATTTTCAACTAATACAAATTCCATTTCTTAATTTAAAAAAATAAAGTCTCCACGATTTTTTAAAGTTGGTCAAAATTTTTTAGGTGAGGAAAAATTTTAGTCAACTTTATGAATTTTTTTAATTTTTTGGGTAATAATTAGAACAAAATTGACTTTTTTATTACAAAATAGAATATTTTAATTTTCAACTAATACAAATTTCATTTCTTAATTTTAAAAAATAAAGTCTCCAGGATTTTTTAAATTTGGTCAAAATTTTTTTTAGGTTATAAAAATTTTTAGTCAACTTTATGATTTTTTTTTAATTTTTTGGGTAATAATTAGAACAAAATTGACTTTTTTATTACAAGATAGAATATTTTAACTTTCAATTAATAAAAATTTCATTTCTTAATTTAAAAAAATAAAGTCTCCACGATTTTTTAAAGTTGGTCAAAATTTGTTAGGTTAGGAAAAATTTTAGTCAACTTTATGAATTTTTTTAATTTTTTGGGTAATAATTAGAACAAAATTGACTTTTTTATTACAAAATAGAATATTTTAATTTTCAACTAATACAAATTTCATTTCTTAATTTTAAAAAATAAAGTCTCCAGGATTTTTTAAATTTGGTCAAAATTTTTTTTAGGTTATAAAAATTTTTAGTCAACTTTATGATTTTTTTTTAATTTTTTGGGTAATAATTAGAACAAAATTGACTTTTTTATTACAAGATAGAATATTTTAACTTTCAATTAATAAAAATTTCATTTCTTAATTTAAAAAAATAAAGTCTCCACGATTTTTTAAAGTTGGTCAAAATTTTTTAGGTTAGGAAAAATTTTAGTCAACTTTATGAATTTTTTTAATTTTTTGGGTAATAATTAGAACAAAATTGACTTTTTTATTACAAAATAGAATATTTTAACTTTCAACTAATACAAATTCCATTTCTTAATTTTAAAAAATAAAGTCTCCACGATTTTTTAAAGTTGATCAAAATTTTTTAGGTTAGGAAAAATTTTAGTCAACTTTATGAATTTTTTTAATTTTTTGGGTAATAATTAGAACAAAATTGACTTTTTTATTACAAAATAGAATATTTTAACTTTCAATTAATACAAATTTCATTTCTTAATTAAAAAAAATAAAGTCTCTACGATTTTTTAAATTTGGTCAAAATTTTCAAAAAAAAGTTGGGTTAAGAATAAATTTTTTTTTAAGGTGCAACTTTAGTAACGGCTTTAACAACAACTCGACACGCTTCAAAATTATTTGCTCGAGCTTGGGCAGCATCTCCGAGTGCAATTTACCCAACAAAATCTTTGGCTGAATACGAAAAAGATTACGAGAGCTTTTTAAAGTCCATTCAATGTGATTCCGGTGATCAAGCGAAATGTTTAAGAGAACACGATGAATTTTTCTTGACTTCCGTTGAATTGGAAACATTGAATTGGAGACAACTTCAACCCGATCTTCCTTTAAAATCAGAAGAACCGGAAAAACGTCATCAATGGATGGTTTTAGATGGGAAAATTTTAAACGAAAATCCTTACGAAATATGGAAAAAAGAAAACGGTTTATCCGTACCTTTAGTTTTAGGGGTAACAGCTCATTCTTTATTAACAGAAAAATTACTATTAAAATATCCCGAATGGAATGAAAATTTGGTTATAAAACATATAAAAGAATCGATTTTAGACGATTTAAAGTTATCCGATGAAGTTTTAAAACTCTATCCGAAAACTTATAAAGGTTTAATTGAAATTATTTCCGATATACGTTCAGTTTGTCCTTTGTATGAATTATATAAAAATATGCGTAACGTTTCTTTTTATGTGGTGACTCAAACTCGAGGTTTACAAAATTTATCCGATGTTGATTCCGATATTGATGCTATTTTAGGAAGGTATGAACCTAGAACTCCCGAACAACGTCGATATTTTTCCGCTATTCAACAATTATTTTATCATTACGTTTGGCAAGGTGAAATTGATGAACGCGCTTTAACAAATATCTTAATTGTTGATCAAGACGTACGAGGAGAAAGTACGTATTCTAATTGTGACTTTTGGATAAAAAATAATATGACGAAATTTGCACAATTAGATTAAATTAACAACAAAAAAAAGATTAACACTCAAAATTGTATTTAATTTAATTTATTTGGTTTTAAAATATGATAATTGAAATTAAAAAATACTCATTTGACGTTAATTTTTGAGGTTATAAAATACTCATTTGACATTTATTTTTAAGGTTATAAAATTATTTTTTTTTAAAACTTATATTAAAAAAAAATAATAATAATTGTATATCTTATAATATTAGGGTGATAATTAAGCATTTATATAACCTAGTATTTTTTATATAATATATCTAACCCCGATTGATAAAAAAAATCCAATTCGAAGACTGCACGGAATCTTGCCAAAATTTTAAAAAAAAAACCTTTTCTACTTTTTAACAAATAAATAATCTTAAAAATTAAAAAAATTATTACCCGTATATGTAAATAATAATTATAAATCTAGTTTATTCCCTTAATTTAATTAAAAAGAACTGAAAAATTACTATGATCTCTTTCGATAGACTTCTCGAACCTTTTTTTTTTATCTACTTACCTACTTGTGTACTTATTTTATTTCTTTTTATACTTAATTCGGTTTTTGTACGTTTTAATTAGGTGTATTAGAGTGTAAGAATCATTTTTTGTGATATCTCTAAGTAGCTTTTACATGTGCAGATATTAAAGACGTAATCGAAAACTGTATTCACAAGTTGTACCGTATGCGTATCGTATGAGTTTTTAATTTAATGTATAATGCAAAAAAACCCCAGTAATTAAAAAGGTAATCGTATTAATAGTAAAGTGCACTATTAGTAACAACGATATTATTTTTTGGTTTTTAATTTTAAATAAAGATCGCTTTTATCGTAAAAAGATTTTTTATTTTAGCATTTTACTTTTAAATTTCCATTAGTATTAGAAAAAAAAAATCACTAATCTTCTTCACGTCTTTTTAAAATATGAAATAAAACACAAATTTTATTAAATAACTCGATTTATTATTTATTCCTGACTTGCGTCAACATTTTCCGTCTGCAAACTCTTAAAAGTAGCGACTGGTACGTAAGTTACCAATGTGAAAAGTTTATTCGCAGAGTCTTCATCGTCATTCCTTCTTCTAGACAATCTAACTCTAATACGGAAGGGAACATTCCTAAAATTTTTAAATTAAACCACCAAAGTAAACAAGTAATTTTTTAAACCAACCTAATTCCCTTCGACCACAATTGTTTGTTTAAACGGGTATCAATCCTAACATCGGGAGTTCCCATTTGCTTAACGGCAAACTTACGGACTTCTTTAATAGCCCTCGGAGCCCTCTTTTTAAATCCAATACCGTGGAGCCTTTTGTGAAGATTTATGGTGTATTCACGAGTTACAACTTCATTTATGGCTGATTTGCCTTTCTTATCACCTTTAGCTTTTGCCATTTTCACCTAAAACAAGACCGAAATAATTATATTTTTGTAAATGTATAAACACATACAACATAACCTCAAAATTTTTCAATCGGTTTATTTTGGGACAAATTCGAAAGAAAATATAGATATTTTTGGGTAAATATATACTTTAGATGATGTATTTTTGGGATAAAACGTGTTTTTTGATTATGGATTTAAGGATGATTGAGGATTTAAGTTTAAAAAAATGACATTACCTGCTTATGGAAGTCTTGTTGAAAAAGAGAAATGTCAGTTTTGTGTTGTTGACAGAACGGTTGGTAATTCTGATTTATTTAGTATGGTTAATAATCAATAGAGGGTAGCACATTCAATTTTTAGACTTTGATTTTAATTAAACAATTTAATTAAAAATAAATCCCAATATTTAAAATTTATTCCTATGTGTTAATATTAAGTTGTAATAATAACTTTATTTGTATATATTAATTAAATATTAATTAAAAATAATTTTAAATTTATTTTGGAAGATTGAATTTTAATTTACTTAATTATCAAAAGATGGGGTTGTAGTTGATATTTAATATTTCACATTTAATATTTCACATTTTTGATATTTAATATTCATCAATTTTTAAAATGAAAATAATAAAAATTAGATTAAAAATTATAAGGAATTTAATTAAAATCAAGTTAAAGAAAATTTTATAATTTAAAAAATAAGTTTTAATTTATTTTAGGAGGATTGAATTTTAGTTGTTTTATCAAAAGATGGAGTTGTATTTCATATTTAATATTTCGTATTTAATATTTCACATTTTTGATATTTAATATTTGTCAATTTAAAAAATGAAAATAATAAGAATTAGATTAAAAATTATAAAGAATTTAATTAAAATTAAGTTAAAGAAAATTTGTTAATTTAAAAAATAATTTTAATTTCATTTTAGGAGGATTGAATTTTAGTTGTTTTATCAAAAGATGGAGTTGTATTTCATATTTAAATTTCACATTTTTGATATTTAATATTTGTCAATTTAAAAAATGAAAATAATAAGAATTAGATTAAAAATTATAAAGAATTTAATTAAAATTAAGTTAAAGAAAATTTTATAATTAAAAAAATAATTTTTAATTTATTTTAGAAGGATTGAATTTTAGTTGTTTTATCAAAAGATGGAGTTGTATTTCATATATAATTTCACATTTTTGATTTTTGATATTTAATATTAGTCAATTTAAAAAATGAAAATAATAAGAATTAGATTAAAAATTATAAGGAATTTAATTAAAATTAGGTTAAAGAAAATTTGTTAAAATTAAAAAAATAATTTTTAATTTATTTTAGGAGGATTGAATTTTAGTTGTTTTATCAATAGATGGCGTTGTATTTTATATTTAATATTTCACATTTAATATTTCACATTTTTTATATTTAACACCTTGTTGACCGGTAATTTTACATAGAAACCATGTCATGTCACCGGCGTCAGGGTAAGTCAACTCAGCGCAAAAAAGTACATACCTCGACGCAATGATGGCTCTGATGTACAAATTTTGAAAAATTACAGAAATGTTTTCATGGCAGTTTATTTGTTCAAATATATTTACGAAAAACTTGAATACTTACGTCAAAAATTTGAAAACAAATTTAATATTTTTGATGCTCTGTAAGATTCAAAAATATCTAACATAATTATCTGTTCCTTGCATTATTCCTATAATCGGTAAATGTTCATTAATTTTAAAATGTTGAATCTCAGCATTGCAACGTTTCGTTATTTTACCTTTTACAAATTTGTAAATGGCAAAACCTGTTATAGAAGTAATTGAGAAGGGAACAACCAAGAGGCTATTACTTACCTGATTTGGCAAGGAACACATCGAAAATATCAGTGTACACCCCATCTTATTAAAGGATTAAAGAATAACTTATTTGCCAAAAAATATTATTAACCAATGTATTATCCAAACCCACATCGGTAAATTATTATTATTTAGTTTAATGTTCTACGCATGTATTAGTTACGTAAATAAAAATTAAAAAATGATTTTAAATCCGTTTCTTAGCACTTTATTACCCGGTGATTTTACACAGAAACTATGTGTATTCACCAGTTATTATTTTGTAATTGAATATGGAAGTAAAACTAAATAAATTCAAATAAATTTTATTTATACTAAATGAAAATAGTGGTAAAAATCTAAAGACCAAGAAAAGTAATTTTTTTGTTATAAAGCGGACACAACTAAATACGATACGTCGAGTTTTTTGAATACTCTATATCGTCCTGTGTGTCATAAATTGAAATAGATAATGCAAGTGCAATAATGAGTTAACTCGTCACCGGTCAGCAAAGTGCTAACTCTTTACTTTAGTTCTTAGTATTTCGATAAGAGGCATTTTTTTAAAAAATCATATTGGCGCCATCATTGTGTCGGGATATAAACAAAACCGTTTCCACGGCAAGTGCAATGACGAGTTAACTCGTCACCGGTCAACAACGTTTGGGCATGAAAAGACGAGTTAACTCGTCACCGGTCAACAAAGTGTTAATATTCGTCAATTTTTAAAATGAAAATAATAAGAATTAGATTAAAAATTATAAGGAATTTAATTAAAATTAGGTTAAAGAAAATTTGTTAATTTAAAATATAATTTTAATTTCATTTTAGAAGGATTGAATTTTAGTTGTTTTATCAAAAGATGGAGTTGTATTTCACATTTAATATTTCATATTTTTGATATTTAAAATTCGTCAATTTTTTAAATGAAAATAATAAGAATTAGGTTAAAAATTATAAGGAATTTAATTAAAATCAAGTTAAAGAAAATTTGTTAATTTAAAAAATAATTTTTAATTTATTTTAGAAGGATTGAATTTTAGTTGTTTTATCAAAAGATGGAGTTGTATTTCATATATAATTTCACATTTTTTATTTTTGATATTTAATATTTGTCAATTTAAAAAATGAAAATAATAAGAATTAGATTAAAAATTATAAAGAATTTAATTAAAATTAGGTTAAAGAAAATTTTATAATTTAAAAAATAATTTTTTATTAATTTTAAGAGGATTGAATTTTAGTTGTTTTATCAAAAGATGGAGTTGTATTTCATATATAATTTCACATTTTTTATTTTTGATATTTAATGTTTGTCAATTTAAAAAATGAAAATAATAAGAATTAGATTAAAAATTATAAAGAATTTAATTAAAATTAAGTTAAAGAAAATTTGTTAAAATTAAAAAATAATTTTTAATTTATTTTAGGAGGATTGAATTTTAGTTGTTTTATCAAAAGATGGAGTTGTATTTCATATATAATTTCACATTTTTGATATTTAATATTTGTCAATTTAAAAAATGAAAATAATAAGAATTAGATTAAAAATTATAAAGAATTTAATTAAAATTAGGTTAAAGAGAATTTAATAATTTAAAAAATAAGTTTTAATTTATTTTAGGAGGATTACATTTTAGTTGTTTTATCAAAAGATGGAGTTGTATTTCACATTTAATATCTCACATTTTTAATATTTAATATTCGTCAATTTAAAAAATGAAAATAATAAGAATTAGATTAAAAATTGTAACAATTTGATTATAATCGAGTTGAAGAAAATGTTTTAATTAAAAAAATAATTTTTAATTTATTTTAGGAGGATTGAATTTTAGTTGATTTGTTTATCAAAGGATGGCGTTTTTAATTTGACATTTTTAATTTGACGTTTAACGGTTGACAGTTTTATTTAAAATGAAAACAATAAGAATTTGTTTAAAAATTACAATAAATGGGGTTAAAATTGAGTGTAAAATGAGAAGTATCGTTTATTTATTAGATGAGGGATTGTAAATGTGAGTATTTAATGTGAATTTTTTGGAAATATTTGGTTGATGTTGGATTTATTAATGTGAATGAATGTTAGGTTATGAATGTTATTAAAAATCATTAATATTGATTTAATTTTTAATGTTTTTTAGGTGATATTTGATGGTTGAACTTTAGTTTTAAGTTTTTTAAGTTTTTCGATGTTGGAGGAAATGAGGATTAATAGAGGAGGTGTAAAATTAGTCCAAAATCTAACTCGATTTATAGGGTTAAGATTTGAAGATTTTTTTGGTACTCTTTGTAATTATTTTGGAGGCCGTTGCACTGCCGAATGAATGCACGCATGCACGCACAACCCAACTCGGTTCGACCGTCGTAAAAATTCTCGCGAGAGAACCTCGAAAAGAGTAGAGTGGAAGCATCGCATCGCAGAGAGGAAGAAGGACAAGTCAAGCCAAACCAAGCCAAGGGTCGGGTCCGAAAATTCAATGACCTAACTTTTAGAGGTCTTTTAGAGGACACACGCCGAAACTCGCGCGCGCCCCGCGAACGACGCGGCGAACTCGCCTTTCTTCCTCCTTCTCCTCCGTAACTTTTTAGCCTGTGCGTGCCGCATCGTCGGCGTCGCATTTCGTCGCCGTTGCCTTCCGAAAACCCGCGGGACGAACCCGCCAGACGACTTCTTTACACGCACACACGCGTTATCATCGGCGCGACTCCTTCGCTCCTTCTTCGTCCCACTTTTGGCAGCGGATTCGGAGTTTTTTCCTCCGGTGGGGGGAAAGATAGCGCCTTTAGCCCGGCTCTTGCAGCTCTTGCAACTCGGCGACGGGAATATTAAACGCGCGGATGACTCTTACAAGCGGGAAAATTAGACGGGGGAGACGAAAAGGGGGAAAAGGGGATCGTCGGGAGGAAGAAACGAAGAGAGAATTCATCGGTTGTGACCTTGGCCTTCGATCGCGTTTATAGGCGGGGTTACCTGATTTTATTTAAGAAAATTTTTCGAATTTTAAAGTCTTTAAGAGACAAATTTTAATATTAACTTAAAAATTATTCTATGTTTTAAATGTAATTCTTACTTTTATTGAATTTCTATTCTTTTATTGAATTGGAAATCTTAAGTTTTTTAATCTTATGGTCTTTATTACTCTTTATAATTGATTTATAAATTTAGAGTTTGTAGAGATGAATTTTTTTGTATTTGAAATTAAATTTCAATTAAATTTGTCTCTTAAAGGCTCTAAAAAAAACAAGAAAATGAAAAAAACTAAAGAAAACTGAAGAAAACTTAAGAAGTTCCATAAGGATTTTTAAAAAAAAGTTTTATTAAGATTTTTATTTTTATTTTAAAAGAAATTTCTAAACAAAGAAGTAAATCTATTTAAAATAACATCCCTCGACACTAATGAGAATCAAATTACCCCTCCAAAAAAAATAAAAATGGGTAAAACGGGAAGTTATCAATCGATATGAAACTATTTGCATTTAATACTTTTTAATTCTTTGCTTTTAATACTTTTTAATTCTTTGCTTTTAATACTTTTTAATTCTTAAAAGTACTTTTTTTCATCGTCTAGTTATCTAATTTTTTTTTTCTAATTTGGTTTTGATGATTATAATCTAATCTAACTTAAAGATGATGTTAAACTGTTTTAAGAACCGTTAGGTTCGGACGTTTGAAAGTCAGTTTGCCAAATGTTGGGATTCGGAATCTCTCTCTTTGTCTGTTGTCAGGGGAGGAGATTTATCTGGGCTTTTAAGGATCCCACGTTTGCCCTTTTTTCGGACGTATTTAAGGGACATCAGGTGGTTTAGGTGGGTGTATCGCCCCGTCGATATTAATTGCTATCCCTTTCGGTTCTAACGGTATCCAAAGAGGAAGAGAACGGTCGCAAAAAAAATTTTTTTTTGTGTGTTTTTAATAACAGATGTTGCGTGAAGGGTTAGAATCGTGCGAAAATATGTGGGAACCGTTAATAGAGGAAGAGAATGAGTAAGATTGAGTATTTTTTGGGGTATTGAGGAGGGTTTGATTAAACTGATTGGTTTAAAAAATGAGGATTTGTAAGATTATAGACAAAATTGGGATCTTTCTTCATTTTGAATTTAATTTGAAGGTGATTTTACGTTTCATTTAGTTCTAATTGATTGTTTATATCTAGGATATAGGGTATTTTATTAGTATTTAAGTAATATAAGAAAATTGTACATAAAATATATAAAAGATACTTTTAAAATGATAATTTTGACGTTTAAGTGTCATTTTTCGTCTTTAAGTGTCACTTTTGACATTTACAGTTTAAAATTCTCTTTTAAAATGTCAGTTTTGACGTTTAAATGTCATTTCTGACGTTTAAATGTCATTTTTGATTTTTAAAATGTCACTTTTAAAGTTGACAAATCAAAATCTTCTTTCAATGTGTTAGTTTTGACGTTTAAATGTCTGAAACTATTTTGTAAATGTCAATTTTGACGTCTAAACGTCACTTTTTGTCTGCAAGATGTTACTTTTAACGTTTACAGTTGAAAATTCTCTTTTAAAATGTCACTTTTGACGTTTAAATGTCTAAATCCGTTTTTGAAAATGTCAATTTTGACGTTTAAACGTCACTTTTTGTCTTTAAAGTATAACTTTTGACGTTTCCAGTTGAAAATTCTCTTTTAAAATGTCACTTTTGACGTTTAAATGCCATTTTTCATCTTTAAAGTGTCACTTTTGGGGTTGACAAATCAAAATTTTCTTTCAATGTGCTAATTTTGACGTTTAAATGTCTGAAACTATTTTGTAGATGTCAATTTTGACGTCTAAACGTCACTTTTTGTCTGTAAAGTATCACTTTTGACGTTTTCAGTTGAAAATTCTTTTTTAAAATGTCATTTTTGACGTTTAAATGTCTAAATTTGTTTTTAAAATGTCAATTTTGACGTTTAAACGTTACTTTTTGTCTTTAAAGTGTTGTTTTTGATGTTTACAGATCAAAATTTTCTTTTAAATGTCAGTTTTGACGTTTAAATGTCATTTTTGATCTTTAAAGTGTCATTTTTGAGGTTGACAAATTAAAATTTTCTTTCAATGTGTTAATTTTGACGTTTAAATGTCTGAAACTATTTTGTAAATGTCAATTTTGACGTCTAAACGTCACTTTTTGTCTGGAAAATGTTACTTTTAACGTTTACAGTTGAAAATTTTCTTTTAAAATGTCAATTTTGACGTTTAAATGTCATTTTTGATCTTTAAAGTGTCACTTTTGAGGTTGACAAATCAAAATTTTCTTTCAATGTGTTAGTTTTGACGTTTAAATGTCTGAAACTATTTTGTAAATATCAATTTTGACGTCTAAACGTCACTTTTTGTCTGTAAAATGTTACTTTTGACGTTTCCAGTTGAAAATTCTCTTTTAAAATGTCAGTTTTGACGTTTAAATGTCATTTTTGATCTTTAAAGTGTCACTTTTGAGGTTGACAAGTCAAAATTTTCTTTCAATGTGTTAGTTTTGACGTTTAAATGTCTGAATCTATTTTGTAAATGTCAATTTTGAAGATTAAACGTTACTTTTTGTCAGTAAAGTATCACTTTTGACGTTTAAATGTCTAATTCCATTTTCAAACTGTCAATTTTGACGTTTAAACGTCATTTATTATCTTGGAAATGTCAATTTTGACGTCTAGAAATCAAAATTCTCTTCTAAAATGTCACATTTAATGTTTACAGATAAAAATTTTCTTTCAAAATGTCAATTTTGACGTTTAAATGTCTAAATCAATTTTCAAAATGTCAATATTGACGTTTAAACGTCATTTATTATCTTGGAAATGTCAATTTTGACGTTTACAGATCAAAATTCTCTTCCAAAATGTCACATTTAATGTTTACAGATTAAAATTTTCTTTCAAAATGTCAATTGTGACGTTTAAATGTCTAAATCAATTTTTAAAATGTCAATATTGACGTTTAAACGTCATTTATTATCTTGGAAATGTCAATTTTGACGTCTACAGATCAAAATTCTCTTCCAAAATGTCACATTTAATGTTTACAGATTAAAATTCATTTTCAAAATATCAATTTTGATGTTTAGTCCTCATTTTTCAACGTTAAAATGTTACTTTTGAGGTTGACAGTTCAAAATTCTCTTTTAAAATGTCAATTTTGACGTTTAAACGTCACTTTTCGTTTTTAAAGTGTCACTTTTGACGTTTGCAGATTAAAGTTCTCTTTCAAAATATCAGTTTTGATGTTTAAACATCTAAATCCGTTTTTAAAATGTCAATTTTGACATTTAAACGTCACTTTTTGTCTTTAAAGTGTCACTTTTGACGTTTAGACTTCACAGTTCTCTTTCAAAATGTCAGTTTTGACATTAAAATATCTAAATCCGTTTTTAAAATGTCAATTTTGACGTTTACAGATCAAAATTCTTTTTGAAAATGTCAGTTTTGACTTTTAAATGTCTAAATCCGTTTTTAAAATGTCAATTTTGATGTTTAAACATTACTTTTTGTCTTTGAAGAGTCATTTTTGACGTTTAGAGTTCAAAGTTCTCTTTCAAAATGTTAGTTTTGATATTTAAATGTCTAAATACATTTTCAAAATGTTAGTTATAACGTTGAAATGTCATTTTTAATCTTTAAAGTGTTACTTTTGGCTTTTACGGATTAAAATTCTCTTTCAAAACATTAGTTTTGACGTTTAAACGTCACTTTTCATTTGTAAAGTGTCAATTTTGACGTTTAAGCGTCATTTTTCACCTTTAAAGTGTCACTTTTGACGTTTGCAAATTAAAATTTTCTTTCAAACTGTCAGTTTTGCCGTTTAAAGTTAAAAATTCTCCTTCAAAATATCAGTTTTGACGTTTGAATGTGTATGTCCATTTTTAAAATATCAATTTTGTCTTTTAAACGTCACTTTTTGTCTTTAAAGTGTCATTTTTGACGCTTGCAGCTCAAAATTTTCTTTCAAAGTGTTAATGTTGACGTTTAAATGTATAAATCCATTTTTTAAATGTCAATTTTGACGTTTCAACGTCACTTTTCATCTTTAAAGTGTTATTTTTAACGTTTACAGATGAAAATTTTCTTTGCAAAGGTCAATTTTGACGTTTAAGTGTAATTTTTCATTTTTAAAGTGTTACTTTTGACGTTTACAGATTAAAATTCTTTTTCAAACTGTCAGTTTTGACGTTTAAACATCTAAATCTGTTTTCAAAATGTCAATTTTGACGTTTAAACGTAATTTTTCATTTTTAAACTGTCATATTTGACGTTTAAAGATCAAAATTATAGTGCCCTTAAATAAATTCGTTAAATGCTTTCACTAAACGCTTTTATTAATGTTAGTAACTACTTCCGGTAAAACCGGAAGTCATCGATGATTGGAAATATTTTCTAAATATGGTTTATCATATCGTCGGTGATACAAGAAAAGCTCGTAACTCCACGTTTTGCTTAAATTAAGATTTTAATACCATCTTAAGCTAATGGTAGAGAACATATGTATGAAATAAATTTTTCTATAGTTATTTCGCTTTATGTATTCCTTGTAAGATAAAAAATAACTGTACTTTTTAACTTTTCATTGCCTCTCCTATAAAATTTCGCAAAATTGAGTTACGAGCTTTTCTTGTGTCACCGACGATATACTAAATCTGTATATAATGTTTCAAATTCATCAGACTTCTAGTTTTCAAGAAATTTTCAGTTTAGTAGAACTCCTGCATTTATGCTTCCTTGCTATCATATTATATTATATTAAAAATTCATCAACATATTGGAGATTCATTTTATAGATTTCAACATGAAATACTTTAATCACAGTGAAGGCTGACTAAATTTAGACTCTAAGTGTAACAAAATTATCAACAATTACAAGCAAAGCAGTGGATACCAATTCATAAAAACACCTTAAAAAATCTTCAACAATCTTCAAAGAAAAAGGAGACAAATTTTTAGTCAGATTATATTCTCTAATTTTTGAAATCCACCTGCATTTGAAAAACTCTTAAAACCTGTCATAATCCCTTCTCGTTGGCACAGTTGGAGAGAGAGTCATTGAGGGATGATTAATAACACCTCCCTATTTTACCTTTTATAACCGCAAGAGAGAGATGTGTTTTTTTGGAAAACGCCCGGGGGTCATGGGTTCCGCAACAATATTTTTTTTAGCCCCAAAAACCGACGACCCTGACCGAGCGACTGACAAAAGGGAGATTATGTCTACGGGTACCGTTAGATCGCGCAGGGGGAGGTTGACTTTTGCACGTTAAGGGTTTCCCACCCTCTACGTCGTTCGTCCTTCGCCCGTCTGCGGTCCGCAGCTTCCAAACAGTCTGGGAAAGAAATGAAAAAGGAGATGTTGCGTATTCATATTTGCCAAGAACTCTGCCTTGGTCCGCTTCAATCTACCTAGATTTCTTTAAAATCTTTAAAGGACATTCTTTATTTTATTCAGATTATTGATAATTTAAGAAATAATTTATTAGATGTTTTGAGACTTTTATATTTTGAGATGTTTATGTTTTGAGATTTTTATGTTTTGAGATTTTTATGTTTTGAGATTTTTATGTTTTAAGACTTTTATGTTTTAAGACTTTTATGTTTTGAAACTCTTATATTTTGAGACTTTCAACTTATTATATAAACTGAGGAATGTCTTAAAGATAACGTTAACTACCGTTGTCATTATTACGGTTTTTAGAAGATATACAGCTTTTAGATATTTTCCGCTATTTTGGCCGACAGAGTTCGGCGTATTTTTTTTTTTTTAAGTAGGAGAGAGCTATCGGTTATTGCCCTTTGAGGCAACACACGAAAACGACTCAACAACTCGCATAAATCCGCCTCTCGACGTCTCGAACCGCAATACACGCGCTGTTATTCGGCGTCGTTGCCATATCGTCGAAGGCACGTGCCCGAAAACGGGACAGAAGCGATCGCAAATAATGTACAGGGCGTTTCGCAACCTACCGTAAACGACCGGGGTCATCCACGTGGACTATAGAAACGATTTTGGCCGATTTCAAGTTTTCATTTTTACCCTGACCGAGTTTAATCAAAATTTTCTTTTTGATTTTTTGATTGATTTCGATTTATTTGAACTTATTTTAGATTTATTTCGATTTCTTTGAACTTATTTTATATTTATTTCGATTTCTTTGAACTTATTTTAGATTTATTTTGACTAATTTCAACTTATTTTAGATTTATTCCGATTAGAAGAGTTTTACGATGGAAAAAGATAAAGACTAAAGGATAAAAATAAAACTCATAATGTAGCTATGTGTGGTAGATGATGGTGGTAGATCAATTTGCAATTTGCCCCCAACCTGACTGAAGTTGGTGAATAATGGATGGAGCGCGGACCGAAAATCATTATAAACTGGGAATAACCGCGATGGACACAATACGGGAATTGTACCATTTACATACCTAATGGCGTCATTTGGGATATTGAACGGTAATGGCATTTCCGATATCATACACTCACACACATGACTTCGGCATTAGGTGGCGCACCGTTGGAAGGAGAAAGCCACCGCCGACGACGACGGCGACGAATCGCTTCGTTCGGAATGGAAAAAGAAAGGAAAGGTCGTTTGTGATGACCACAGAACGTCGCATATTTTTTTTTACCTTGTTTTCTTTTAATCGGGGAAATTTATGTCTAAAAATATTTTTAGATTACATTTGTGTTTCATGTTTACTTATTAATTGACTAGAATTTTGATCTTTAAACGTTAAAAGTGACAGTTTGGAAGAGAATGTTGATCTGTAAACGTCAAAACTGACATTTTCAAGATAAAAAATGACGTTTAAACGTCAATGTTGACATTTTGAAAATTGATTTGACATTTAAACGTCAAAAGTGACATTTTGATAGAGAATTTCGATCTGTAAACGTCAAAATTGACATTTCCAAGATAATAAATGACGTTTAAACGTCAAAATTGACATTTTGAAAATTGATTTAGACATTTAAACGTTAAAATTGACATTTTGAGAGAAAATTCTAATCTATAAACATCAAAAGTGAGATTTTGGAAGAGAATTTTGATCTGTAGACGTCAAAATTCACATTTCCAAGATAATAAATGACGTTTAAACGTCAAAATTGACATTTTGAAAATTGATTTAGACATTTAAACGTCAAAATTGACATTTTGAGAGAAAATTCTAACCTATAAACATCAAAAGTGAGATTTTGGAAAAGAATTTTGATCCGTAGACGTCAAAATTAACATTTCCAAGATAATAAATGACGTTTAAACGTCAATATTGACATTTTGAAAATTGATTTAGACATTTAAATGTCAAAATTGACATTTTGAGAGAAAATTCTAACCTATAAACATCAAAAGTGAGATTTTGGAAAAGAATTTTGATCCGTAGACGTCAAAATTGACATTTCCAAGGTAAAAAATGACGTTTAAACGTCAAAATTGACAGTTTGAAAATGGAATTAGACATTTAAACGTTAAAATTGACATTTTGAGAGAAAATTCTAATCTATAAACATCAAAAGTGAGATTTTGGAAGAGAATTTTGATCCGTAGACGTCAAAATTGACATTTCCAAGATAATAAATGACGTTTAAACGTCAATATTGACATTTTGAAAATTGATTTAGACATTTAAACGTTAAAATTGACATTTTGAGAGAAAATTCTAACCTATAAACATCAAAAGTGAGATTTTGGAAGAGAATTTTGATCCGTAGACGTCAAAATTGACATTTCCAAGATAATAAATGACGTTTAAACGTCAATATTGACATTTTGAAAATTGATTTAGACATTTAAACGTTAAAATTGACATTTTGAAAGAAAATTCTAACCTATAAACATCAAAAGTGAGATTTTGGAAAAGAATTTTGATCCGTAGACGTCAAAATTGACATTTCCAAGGTAAAAAATGACGTTTAAACGTCAAAATTGACAGTTTGAAAATGGAATTAGACATTTAAACGTTAAAATTGACATTTTGAGAGAAAATTCTAATCTATAAACATCAAAAGTGAGATTTTGGAAGAGAATTTTGATCCGTAGACGTCAAAATTGACATTTCCAAGATAATAAATGACGTTTAAACGTCAATATTGACATTTTGAAAATTGATTTAGACATTTAAACGTTAAAATTGACATTTTGAGAGAAAATTCTAACCTATAAACATCAAAAGTGAGATTTTGGAAGAGAATTTTGATCCGTAGACGTCAAAATTGACATTTCCAAGAT
Source organism: Digitonthophagus gazella (assembly GCA_036711955.1). NCBI lineage: Eukaryota > Metazoa > Arthropoda > Insecta > Coleoptera > Scarabaeidae > Digitonthophagus > Digitonthophagus gazella. Next base: position 1,276,494 of record JASCIT010000002.1, on the reverse strand, counting down.
AATAAATGACGTTTAAACGTCAATATTGACATTTTGAAAATTGATTTAGACATTTAAACGTTAAAATTGACATTTTGAAAGAAAATTCTAACCTATAAACATCAAAAGTGAGATTTTGGAAAAGAATTTTGATCCGTAGACGTCAAAATTGACATTTCCAAGATAATAAATGACGTTTAAACGTCAATATTGACATTTTGAAAATTGATTTAGACATTTAAATGTCAAAATTGACATTTTGAGAGAAAATTCTAACCTATAAACATCAAAAGTGAGATTTTGGAAGAGAATTTTGATCAGTAGACGTCAAAATTGACATTTCCAAGATAATAAATGACGTTTAAACGTCAAAATTGACAGTTTGAAAATTGATTTAGACATTTAAACGTTAAAATTGACATTTTGAGAGAAAATTCTAACCTATAAACATCAAAAGTGAGATTTTGGAAGAGAATTTTGATCTGTAGATGTCAAAATTGACATTTCCAAGATAAAAAATTACGTTTAAACGTCAATATTGACATTTTGAAAATTGATTTAGACATTTAAACGTTAAAATTGACATTTTGAGAGAAAATTCTAACCTATAAACATCAAAAGTGAGATTTTGGAAGAGAATTTTGATCCGTAGACGTCAAAATTGACATTTCCAAGATAAAAAATTACGTTTAAACGTCAATATTGACATTTTGAAAATTGATTTAGACATTTAAACGTTAAAATTGACATTTTGAGAGAAAATTCTAACCTATAAACATCAAAAGTGAGATTTTGGAAGAGAATTTTGATCTGTAGACGTCAAAATTGACATTTCCAAGATAATAAATGACGTTTAAACGTCAAAATTGACAGTTTGAAAATTGATTTAGACATTTAAACGTTAAAATTGACATTTTGAGAGAAAATTCTAACCTATAAACATCAAAAGTGAGATTTTGGAAGAGAATGTTGATCCGTAGATGTCAAAATTGACATTTCCAAGATAAAAAATTACGTTTAAACGTCAATATTGACATTTTGAAAATTGATTTAGACATTTAAACGTTAAAATTTACATTTTTAGAGAAAATTCTAACCTATAAACATCAAAAGTGAGATTTTGGAAGAGAATTTTGATCTGTAGACGTCAAAATTGACATTTCCAAGATAATAAATGACGTTTAAACGTCAATATTGACATTTTGAAAATTGATTTAGACATTTAAACGTTAAAATTGACATTTTGAGAGAAAATTCTAACCTATAAACATCAAAAGTGAGATTTTGGAAGAGAATTTTGATCAGTAGACGTCAAAATTGACATTTCCAAGATAAAAAATTACGTTTAAACGTCAAAATTGACATTTTGAAAATGGAATTAGACATTTAAAAGTCAAAATTGACATTTTGAGAGAAAATTCTAACCTATGAACATCAAAAGTGAGATTTTGGAAGAGAATTTTGATCAGTAGACGTCAAAATTGACATTTCCAAGATAATAAATGACGTTTAAACGTCAATATTGAGAGTTTGAAAATTGATTTAGACATTTAAACGTTAAAATTGACATTTTTAGAGAAAATTCTAACCTATAAACATCAAAAGTGAGATTTTGGAACAGAATTTTGATCTGTAGACGTCAAAATTGACATTTCCAAGATAATAAATAACGTTTAAACGTCAATATTGACATTTTGAAAGAAAATTCTAACCTATGAACATCAAAAGTGAGATTTTGGAAGAGAATTTTGATCAGTAGACGTCAAAATTGACATTTCCAAGATAATAAATGACGTTTAAACGTCAATATTGACATTTTGAAAATTGATTTAGACATTTAAACGTCAAAATTGACATTTTGAAAGAAAGTTCTAATCTATAAACATCAAAAGTGAGATTTTGGAAGAGAATTTTGATCTGTAGACGTCAAAATTGACATTTCCAAGATAATAAATGACGTTTAAACGTCAATATTGACATTTTGAAAATTGATTTAGACATTTAAACGTCAAAATTGACATTTTGAGAGAAAATTCTAACCTATAAACATCAAAAGTGAGATTTTGGAAGAGAATTTTGATCTGTAGACGTCAAAATTGACATTTCCAAGATAATAAATGACGTTTAAACGTCAAAATTGACAGTTTGAAAATTGATTTAGACATTTAAACATTAAAATTGACATTTTGAAAGAAAATTTTAATCTCTAAACATCAAAAGTGACATGTTGGAAGAGAACTTTGATCTGTAGACGTCAAAATTGACATTTTCAAGATAATAAATGACGTTTAAACGTCAATATTGACATTTTGAAAATTGATTTAGACATTTAAAAATCAAAATTGACATTTTGAGAGAAAATTCTAACCTATAAACATCAAAAGTGAGATTTTGGAAGAGAATTTTGATCCGTAGACGTCAAAATTGACATTTCCAAGATAAAAAATTACGTTTAAACGTCAAAATTGACACTTTGAAAATTGATTTAGACATTTAAACGTCAAAATTGACATTTTGAGAGAAAATTCTAACCTATAAACATCAAAAGTGAGATTTTGGAAGAGAATTTTTATCCGTAGACGTTAAAATTGACATTTCCAAGATAAAAAATTACGTTTAAACGTCAAAATTAACATTTTGAAAATTGATTTAGACATTTAAACGTTAAAATTGACATTTTGAGAGAAAATTCTAACCTATAAACATCAAAAGTGAGATTTTGGAAGAGAATTTTTATCCGTAGACGTTAAAATTGACATATCCAAGATAATAAATGACGTTTAAACGTCAATATTGACATTTTGAAAATTGATTTAGACATTTAAACGTCAAAATTGACATTTCAAAAGAAAATTTTGATCTGTAAACATCAAAAGTGAGATTTTGGAAGAGAATTTTGATCCGTAGACGTCAAAATTGACATTTCCAAGATAAAAAATTACGTTTAAACGTCAAAATTGACATTTTGAAAATTGATTTAGAATAAAAACAATTAACAAGTATTACATAATAACTATATCCAGCACGTACTTAGTTCGTCAATGACACGCAATGTAACGTAATAGAAATTTTACGGTGGCCTTTGATGATGGCATCGGTGCGACCGGAAGGACGGATTGTTGAGTAGGGTTATGAATAAAAAGCAACGCTCGTCGACGTTCCGAACGCAAACGTTTAACTCAAGAGTGAAAGAGAAAACGAAACGAAACGAAACGACTCTTGTTGTTGTTGTTGTTTAAAAAGAACCGCGCCGCTTAAAGCCACTATAGTTATGTATAGTAGATTTCGGGTGCGATATTCTTCATTGAAAGGCGCACGTGGCGAGAATATAAAATTTCATACCCTTAATAAGTTCGTTCAGTTCTCAATGAAATTCCCTGTGTTGAATTTTTGTTCAAGTGTTAATGTGAATTTTTTGATTTAGAAGGGGGATTTTTATATGGGTACCATTATAAATGTATATTTGCGTAATCGATGAGGTGGTAAAAAAAATTGTGTGTCGAATTTAATTATTTGAATAGAACCCGCATTGGATTAAATTATTAGAGGGATTAATATCAAAGAAAATCGTCCGAAATAAATTTAATTGATGGATTTATACCGAAAAAAGACTTGAAAGTTAGTAAAAAAAAATTTGACACTTCTAACCCTACTTAAGAAAATCGATCAATTTTAAAAATTCATCAAAAATTCATTTTTAACCATTTTGATTTGATTTTTTTTCTAAATGAAAGTCAAAACATTCTAGTTTTGATATTAAAAAACCGTTTTATTCTAAATGGTGTCAAAAAAATTAAAAAAATTTTCAAAGTTGATAAAAATTTTTGACACTTTTTTAACTTAAGAAAATTAACTTTAAAAATTCATGAAAAATTCATTTTTAAAGATTTTGATTTGATTTTTTTTCTAAATGAAACTTAAAACATTCTAGTTTTGAACTAAAAAGATCGTTTTATTCTAAATGGTGTCAAAAAAATTAAAAAAATTTTCAAAGTTGGTAAAAAATTTTTGACACTTTTAACTTAAGAAAACCCAATTTTAAAAATTCATCAAAAATTCATTTTTAAAGATTTTGATTTGATTTTTTTTCTAAAAGAAAGTTAAAACATTCTAGTTTTAATATTAGAAAACCGTTTTATTTTAAATGGTGTTAAAAAAATTAAAAAAATTTTCAAACTTGATAAAAAATTTTTGACACTTTTAACTTAAGAAAACTCAATTTTAAAAATTCATCAAAAATTCATTTTTAAAGATTTTGATTTGATTTTTTTTTCTAAATGAAACTTAAAACATTCTAGTTTTGATATTAAAAAACCGTTTTATTCTAAATGTTGTCAAAAAAATTAAAAAAATTTTCAAAGTTGATAAAAAATTTTTGTCACTTTTTTAACTTAAGACAAAACTTTAAAAATTCATCAAAAATTCATTTTTAAAGATTTTGATTTGATTTTTTTTCTAAATGAAAGTTAAAACATTCTAGTTTTGATATTAAAAAACCGTTTTATTCTAAATGTTGTCAAAAAAATTAAAAAAATTTTCAAAGTTGATAAAAAATTTTTGTCACTTTTTTAACTTAAGACAAAACTTTAAAAATTCATCAAAAATTCATTTTTAAAGATTTTGATTTGATTTTTTTTCTAAAAGAAAGTTAAAATATTCTAGTTTTGATATTAAAAAAACCGTTTTATTTTAAATGGTGTCAAAAAAATTAAAAAAATTTTTAAAGTTGGTAAAAAATTTTTGACACTTTTAACTTAAAAAAACCCAATTTTAAAAATTCATCAAAAATTCATTTTTAAAGATTTTGATTTGATTTTTTTTCTAAATGAAAGTTAAAACATTTTAGTTTTGATATTAAAAAACCGTTTTATTCTAAATGGTGTCAAAAAAATTAAAAAAATTTTCAAAGTTGATAAAAAATTTTTGTCACTTTTTTGACTTAAGACAAAACCTTAAAAATTCATCAAAAATTCATTTTTAAAGATTTTGATTTGATTTTTTTTTTCTAAATGAAAGTTAAAACATTCTAGTTTTGATATTAAAAAACCGTTTTATTTTAAATGGTGTCAAAAAAATTAAAAAAATTTTCAAAGTTGGCAAAAAATTTTTTAGGTTAGAAAGTCAATAATTTTTAAAAAAATCATCAAAAATTCATTTTTAAAGATTTTGATTGGATTTTTTTTTTCTAAATGAAACTTAAAACATTCTAATGTTCATTTAAAAAGACCGTTTTATTGTAAATGTTGTCAAAAAAATTAAAAAAACTTTCAAAGTTGGTAAAAATTTTTAACAATTTTAACTTAACAAAAAAATCGATCTTTTTTTAAAATTCATCAAAAATTCACTTTTAAAGATTTTAATTTGATTTTTTTTCTAAATGAAAGTTAAAACATTCTAGTTTTGATATTAAAAAACCGTTTTATTCTAAATGGTGTCAAAAAAATTAAAAAAATTTTCAAAGTTGATAAAAAATTTTTGTCACTTTTTTAACTTAAGACAAAACTTTAAAAATTCATCAAAAATTCATTTTTAAATATTTTGATTTGATTTTTTTTCTAAATGAAAGTTAAAACATTCTAGTTTTGATATTAAAAAACCGTTTTATTCTAAATGGTGTCAAAAAAATTAAAAAAATTTTCAAAGGTGGTAAAAAATTTTTGACACTTTTAACTTAAGACAAAACTTTAAAAATTCATCAAAAATTCATTTTTAAAGATTTTGATTTGATTTTTTTTTTAATGAAAGTTAAAACATTCTAGTTTTGATTTGAAAAGACCGTTTTATTCTAAATGGGATCAAAAAAAATTTTCAAAGTTGTTAAAAAATTTAAAAGTTACAACTGTGTTAGATATAATTTTACTAGACTTTTGGGAAAGGATTAAAGCAAAAAGCACCCTTCTCCGTTCTATATATTTTTTTACAAACCCCACCTTAAAAAAAAAGGAAAGGAAAAAAAACACCGGCACTGATTTTACCCTTTCAGGCACTTGTCTCGCAGTCAGGGTCAAATTTGGAATTTAAACTCTCCCTCCAACCATATATAAAACCCCCTTTTTCTTCTCTTAACAACTCCCCTTTTTTCACTCTTAGAAATTTAAATCTTAGAAATTTCAATCTTGTTTAGAAATTTCAATCTTATTTAAAACGTTCAATCGTACCGATTTAAATGATAATAGCACCCGAAATATCCAACAATGCAAATTGGGGATGTGCTATCAGGTGGATTTAGTACGAGAGGGAGGGACGTTTGAAAGCAAAAAAGGATACCTGCTCGAATCCGAACGCGTAGGAAACTATTTTAAATGGAAAAAGCGGGTACAATGGCAACGAGAGGTGGGGGAAAGGGGTTGATGTCTGGCGGTTTTTCGAGCCACACAAGGAAGAATTCGGCAGCCTTTCGGCATTCCCCAGACGGGTGAAGGGGGCGGGGAGTAAAGGGGGTGTTTGATGCTGTTTATGTATTCGCCCACCCCTTATTTTTTTTAACTACCAACACGCAACAACAAGGTGGATGGTGAATAGTTTGGATAGCTAAAAAAAAAATTTTTTTTATGAAAAACCTAGCAAATCGAATTGACAATGAATATAAAATATCTTATTGTTAAAAGAAAATGATAATTTTGGATCATTGAAAATTTTAATTTTAGTAAATTTATAAATTGAGGATTTTTAAGACAATTTTTTTATTGACTGTGATTATTTTTGGGGTTGAGATTCCGGAAATAAGATATCTTACGTTTCTAGAACAGGTGTTAGAGGGGTTAATGTGGTTGTTCTTCCTGACTTACTGACACACAAAGGAAATAATCTTTAAACTTACTGAATTCTTATTTTCTAAAAAAAAAAAAAAAAATACAATTTTTTTGAAAAAAATTTAATTTTCAACTTTATGAAAAATTTATCAATGAATTGTGCTTTAGGTTGTACAAGCTTCGGTTGTAAAAACGATTTCTAAGCGATTTTAGATTGATTTGGGGTTTTTCAACCATTCAAATTCTTTCGTTTTGATCACATGCAAAGAATCTTAAATCTTAGTTTGATTGAAAAAGTCAGAAACTGTTGGAAATCGCTTCTACGAACAAATGTAATGAAAAATTTTTTAGGTTGACATTCTGAAAGTTGAAAATTACATTTTTTCACGAATTTGTCATTGAACAAATTTTAAAAATTAGATTTAACCGGTAAACGTCAAATTTTTGACGTTTATTTGACGTTTCTTATGTCAATTTAAAGTATGGTTAACTTGAAATAAAGAAAAATAGTTCATGACAGTTTAAATCATTTTGCAAATTTTAGAGGTTAGAATTAACGAGTAAACGTCTAATTGTTTCCGTTTGTTTGACGTTTTATACGTCGATACAAAATATAGCTAACCTAAAACGTCAAATTTTTGACGTTTGTCTGACGTTTCTTATGTCAATTTAAACTATGCTTAACTTGAAGTAAAAAAAATAGTTTTTGACATTTTAAATCATTTTGCAAATTTTAGAGGTTAACATTAAGGAGTAAACGTTAAATTTTTAACGTTTACCTAAGATTTTGTATGTCAATTGGAAGTATGATCAACCTAAAATAGAAAAAAAAAGCGTATTTTATAGTTTCTGTGATTTCATAAGTTTTAAAGGTTAGAGTTAAGAAGTAAACGTCAAATTTTTGACGTTTAGTTTATTCGATTTTTCTATTTCTTGAGTTTTCCATTTTTCAACTTTTCAAATTTCGACTTTTCGATTTATTCAGTTTGTTTGATTTTTCGTTTTATTCAATTTTTCGATTTATTCAGTTTAATTCAATTTATTCGATTTGTTAGATTTGTTCGATAGAATAAAAGCGATAAAAAGGGTAAAAGAAAAGACCCTCTTAAACCGTGTCATTTCCCGTTTTAAAAATTAAAGAAATTCGCGACGGAGCCGCTTCCGCGGAACCAATTAAGCGAATTTCGCCGGAAACGCCACATACTACACGTCGGTTCGGTTCGGTTCGAACCTAAATTGAATGATAAATCAGTCCCATTACGCGAGTAGGAAAGTGGTCTAAATTGGTACGTACACGCGCCCGTTTCCCGGAAATTACCGGCCCGCAATTGCAACTTTGCCCGCAATTGCTGTTTGGAGGAGCCATTCGCGAGAATTTCCCCCCTTTCTGCCGCTTTTTGATCCTTCCTTCCGTCCGTCCTTCCGCTCGCTATTCCGCCGGAAGGTGAATAATTAAATGGGAGGGGCGATATTTAGACCCTTCCGCTAAACCGTTTCCACTCCACGAATCATTCTGTCTGTTATCGCTAATGGAATTTTAGATTCACAAGGGTTTTTTTTTGGAATCGTTAAGTTAGGACGACTTCCCACGATTTAGTTTACATTTTTCATTAAGATCAAGTTTGAAAAAAAAAATTAGTTTGATTTGGTTCTAGATAATGTGTTGTTGTTGGAATTTTTTATTTTTTATAAAATTATTAAGAACGATTTTTATAATATACAGTGAAATTCCCCTTCGTGGACACCCCTCTTAAACGGGCACCTCTGTTAGACGGACAGTTTTTCATGAAACCGTCCGACTCTCATATAATTTGCATTGTGTTAACTCCCTTTTGGACGGAGATTCTCTTGAACGGACGTGGACACTAGAAAATGTTCTTTTAAACGGACAATCGCTCCGCGTGCAAACTTGGCTGTCTCCCTTTAATAAAAGATTTTTCCTTTAACCGGTGTTTTGCCGACTTCAATATTTGCAAGGTACAAGCGTAGTCTATGTCGTGCCTTTCTGCTTAGCTTGAATGAGGGACTTCCCCGACTAATCGAAATTTAAACGTTCTCATTTTTGTGATACATGTGGGGTTCAGTACTACTTTGACGTCTGTACAGAAAAAGATATGCGGATATATTGTCCTTTGCAAAAACCTCTTGGACCCAAGTAAACAAAGAAATAGTTAAAAATTGCTCCCTAAAGCAGGATTTAAGCACGACAATATTCAAGGTGAAGACCAGCTAAATGAGGTTTTTACATCTGGTCGAAAAGATGACTTACCACTTAATATAGTTACACATATTCTCAAATATAAAAATTTGTTGAAATTGACTGATAATAAAAACCTTAATGATTTTTTTAAAACTGGATGAAAATTTGTGTGTTGAAGACTCACATTCAAAATAAGAATTTGAAAATCCAGAAGTGCAAGAACTGTCTGAAGATTCTGACATTGATGAGGTTCCATATGTTCTATTATATGTATACAGGTGTCCCAGAACTCAGTTGCCAAACGCTAACAACGCATTCTAGAGCTAATTTAATGCCGATTCAACGAAAAAGTCCTTATCTGAAATTGCTTCCTAAAAGAACTTACCCTGGTAGCGCTTAACACCGTCTTCCATCAATTTATTAATTTGCTTCGGTGTCCGCACAAGGGAGATTTTTAATTGAAAAGTCGAAAAGTTGAAAAATAAAAAAATCAAAAAATGGAAAGATGGAAAAGTCGAAAAACCGAAAAATTGAAAAATCGAATAAACTGAACAAATCGAAAAACTGAAAAAATCAACTAAATCGAATAAACTTGATAAATAGAAAAATCAAAAAGTCGAAAATTCGAATAAATCGAGCAAACTGAACAAGTCGAACAAATCAAATAAATTGAACAAATTGAATAAATTGAACAAATTGAAGAAATTGAACAAATTGAAGAAATTGAACAAATTGAAGAAATTGAACAAATTGAAGAAATTGAAGAAATTGAAAAAATCAAACAAATCGAATAAACCGAACAAAACCCAACCGATTTTTTTCTCTTTTCTTATGAATAACGTTACGAAAACGTTCGGTTGGGTTATCTTTGGTGTGTGCGGGTCAACGTACACATTAGATCGCTTGCAATCGGAAGATTTGGAAGAAGCGGATTGTTAAATTTAGATCTTGGCTTTGGGAGACTTAATGTCACCTTAAAAATAGCAAAGAAATTTCATTCGTTTTCAAGAGGGATTAATAAAAGAATATAAGATTTTACAAATATTTTTTGAATCAATTTTATATTTTTTTCTATTATCTCAAAAAAAAAATCTTCAACATAACTTAAGGTTGATTCATATTTTTTTTTTCATCTCAATTTAAGTCCAACTTAAATTAAGCTTGATTCATATTGAAAGCTAACATTTTACTTATTTTACTTTAATTTTTTTTTCAAAATACTCATTCACTTAAATAACTTTTTCAATTCTTATAACTTTTTTTTTTCTTTATGTTGGATTTCTTCTAGAATTTCCTTCAATAATGATTTTATGATTTTAAGACTGGTTGTAAATTTTATTTGGGGTAACAAATAATTCCCTTCTTTAAAGAAAAAGATTTGACTTAAAGATTTTTTTTAGTTTTAACGATGGGATTGGATGAGATGAAATGGGATGAGATGGAATGGGATGAGTTGGAACGTTCGAATGAAGGTTCTATCGTTCGGTTCTGAACGAGGCTTTTATCCGAAAATCTCGCCAAGCCTGGCAGAGTCGCGGAGAGGCGCGAAGCGGCACAATGTGTTTCTACTTGCGCCGGGGAGGTCACTGCACCTTCGAGGCCACCAAATTTAAATTACTATTCTTCTAGAAAACGTTTGCCGGCTGCACGGCTCGCCCATGCTAAAAAAAAAGGAGCGACACGATAACCCGGAGCCTAGGCAGGCGAAAGACCTCGCCCCCGACGTCTCCGCCGTCTCTCCGAACGTCCCCAACTCACTACTTCCAACTTCTGCCTGTTTGGCCTTTCTATTAAGACCGCCGTATAACTTCCAACGAGGAAATTCTCTTCGCGTCTAACAATAAGATTAACACGAAAAAATTATACTCAAAGAACTTTAGAAAAATTAGTTTTATAACTAACTACTTTTAGTTATTTTTTAATAAGAGATTTTGAATGATTTTTGAGGAAGTTTTAGATGTTTTAGGACAATTAAAAAAAATTAAGATTATTAGACTAAAAAATTTCTAGACTAGAAAATTTTTAGACTAAAAAATTCTAAACGAGTTACATGTTAGATAAATTTCAAGACGATTTTTGATAATTTAGGTCAATTTTTGATCATTTCCAAAAAGATTCAGATGAGTTAGAATGATTTTCAGAAAAATTGAAAGGAATTTCTTATGATTAAAGGCGATTTTAGATCAGTGAAAACGATTTTGGATGATTTTCAGGAAGTTTTAGACTTTTTAGGACAATTTTAGAAAAATTAAGACGATTTTAGTACAATTTCAGTTGATTTTTTACTATTTTCAGAAAGATTCAATTGAAAAAATTTTAAGGTTATATTCGGTTAAAAAAAAACTTCGTTGGTTTTGGAAATTTTTTTAAATTTTTTGGTAATAATTACGAAAAATCTATTTATTTCAATTAATAATAGATACTTTAACTTAGTTTACCTTAAAATATATTTTCTCTATTTTTGTAAATAAAATCTGTATGATTTTTTAAACTTGGTAAGAAATTTAGCTTAGGTGAAAAAACTTTAATGATTTTAAAAATTTTTTTAAATTTTTGGGTAATAATTACAACAAATTTAATTATTTTAATCGAAACTAGATATTTCACCTTATTTTATTTTAAAATATTTTTTCTTAATTTTCATAAATAAACTCAGTGGGATTTTTTAAAATTGACCGAAAAATTTTAAGGTTATATTTGGTTAAAAAAAAACTTTGTTGGTTTTGAAAATTTTTTTAAATTTTTTGGTAATAATTACGAAAAATCTATTTATTTCAATTAATAATAGATATTTTAACTTAGTTTACCTTAAAATATATTTTCTCTATTTTTTTAAATAAAGTCTGTATGATTTTTTAAACTTGGTAAAAAATTTAGCTTAGGTGAAAAAACTTTAATGATTTTAAAAATTTTTTTTAATTTTTGGGTAATAATTACAACAAATTTAATTATTTTAATCGAAACTAGACATTTCACCTTATTTTATTTTAAAATATTTTTTCTTAATTTTCATAAATAAAGTCTGTGGGATTTTTTAAAATTGACCGAAAAATTTTAAGGTTATATTTGGTTAAAAAAAACTTTGTTGGTTTTGAAAATTTTTTTAAATTTTTTGGTAATAATTACGAAAAATCTATTTATTTCAATTAATAATAAATATTTTAACTTAGTTTACCTTAAAATATATTTTCTCTATTTTTTTAAATAAAGTCTGTATGATTTTTTAAACTTGGTAAAAAATTTAGCTTAGGTGAAAAAACTTTAATGATTTTAAAAATTTTTTTTAATTTTTGGGTAATAATTACAACAAATTTAATTATTTTAATCGAAACTAGATATTTCACCTTATTTTATTTTAAAATATTTTTTCTTAATTTTCATAAATAAACTCAGTGGGATTTTTTAAAATTGACCGAAAAATTTTAAGGTTATATTCGGTTAAAAAAAAACTTCGTTGGTTTTGAAAATTTTTTTAAATTTTTTGGTAATGATTATAACAAATCTATTTATTTTATCTAATAATAGATATTTTAATTTAGTTTACCTTAAAATATTTTTTCTTAATCTCTATAAATAAAGTCGGTAGGATTTTTTAAACTTGGTAAAAAATTTAGGTTTGGTGAAAAAATTTTTGGTGACTTTGAAAATTTCAGGAAGTTTTAGACTTTTTAGGACAATTTTAGAAAAATTAAGACGATTTTAGTACAGTTTCAGTTGATTTTTTACTATTTTCAGAAAGATTCAAACGCGTTAGAATGATTTTAAAGAAATTAAAGAGAATTTCTGACGATTAAAGACGATTTTTAGACTATTAAAAACGATTTTGGGTGATTTTCAGAAAGTTTTAGACGTTTTAGGGTAATTTTAGAAAATTTAAGACCATTTTAGACGAGCTATAGTTAAGCGTTAGCCAATTCAAGACGGATTTAAACAATTTCAGTCGATTTTTAATGATTTTCAAAAAAATTCAGATGAGTTAGAATGATTTTAGAGAAATTAAAAGGAATTTTTGACGATTAAAAATGTCTAAATTTTTCGACCAACTTTAAAAAATCGTCCAGACTTTATTTTTAAACATAAAGATGTGATTTTTTATTTAAATGAAAAATAAAAGATTCTATTTTGAACTAAAAAGGCCGAATTTTTCATAATTATTATCAAAAAAATTAAAAAAAATTTTAAAATTGACAAAAACTTTGACAGTTAACTAACCTAACTTTTAAATAAATTTGATCAAGTTTAAAAAATCACCCAGAATTTATTTATTAAGATTAAAGAATGATTTTTGTTTTAAGTGAAAAATAAAACATTCTAGTTTTTATTAAAAAAGACCGATTTGTTCTAAATATTATCAAAAAAATTTAAAAGAATTTTAAAATTTGATGAAATTTTTGACATTTGATTTTAAAAAAAAATCGACCAAGTTTAAAAAATCATCCAGATTTTATTTATTAGGATTAAGGAATGATTTTTGTTTTAAATGAAAGATAATACATTCTAGTTTTTATTAAAAAAGACCGATTTGTTCTAATTATTATCTAAAAAATTAAAAAAATTCTTAAAGTTGGACGAAATTTTTGACACTTAACCTAACTTTTTTTAAAAATCGACCAAATTTAAAAAAATCGTCCAAACTTTATTTATTAAGATTAAGGAATGGTTTTTGTTTTAAACGAAAGATAGAATATTCTAGTTTTTATTAAAAAAGACCGATTTGTTCTAAATATTATCAAAAAAATTAAAAAAATTCTTAAAGTTGGACGAAATTTTAGACACTTAACCTAACTTTTTAAAAAAATCGACAAAGTTTAAAAAATCGTCCAGACTTTATTTATTAAGATTAAGGAATGATTTTTGTTTTAAATGAAATCTAAAAGATTCTATTTTACACTCAAAAAGTTAAATTTATTCTAAGTTTTATCAAAAAAATTAAAAAAATTCTTGAAGTTAACAAAAATTTTGACAGTCAATTAACCTAACTTTTTAAAAAAATTGATCAAGTTTAAAAAATCACCCAGAATTTATTTATTAAGATTAAGGAATGATTTTTGTTTTATATGAAAGATAAAACATTCTAGTTTTTATTAAAAAAGACCGATTTATTCTAAATGTTATCAAAAAAATTAAAAAAATTTTTAAAGTTGAACTAAATTTTTAACACTTAATTTTTTTAAAAAATCGACCAAGTTTAAAAAAATCACCCAAACTTTATTTATTAAGATTAAGGGATGGTTTTTATTTTAAATGAAAAATAAAACATTCTAGTTTTTATTAAAAAAGAACGATTTGTTCTAAATATTATCAAAAAAATTAAAAAAATTCTTAAAATTGGATGAAATTTTTGACACTTAACCTAACTTTTTTAAAAAAATCGACAAAGTTTAAAAAATCGTCCAGACTTTATTTATTAAGATTAAGGAATGATTTCTGTTTTAAATGAAATCTAAAAGATTCTATTTTACACTCAAAAAGTTAAATTTATTCTAAGTTCTATCAAAAAAATTAAAAAAATTCTTAAAGTTAACAAAAATTTTGACAGTTAACTAACCTAAGTTTTTAAAAAATTTGATCAAGTTTAAAAAATCACCCAGAATTTATTTATTAAGATTAAGGAATGATTCTTGTTTTAAATGAAAGATAAAACATTCTAGTTTTTATTAAAAAAGACCGATGTATTCTAATTATTATCAAAAAATTAAAAAAAAATTTTAAAGTTGGACGAAATTTTTGACACTTAACCTAACTTTTTTAAAAAATCCGTCAAATTTAAAAAATTGTCCAAGTTTAAAAAATTGCCCAGACTTTATTTATTAAGATTAAGGAATGATTTTTATTTTAAATAAAAGATAAAACATTCTAGTTTTTATTAAAAAAGACCGATTTGTTCTAATTGTTGCCAAAAAAATTAAAAAAATTCTTAAAGTTGCTAAAAATTTTTGACAGTTAACTAACCTAACTTTTTTTAAAAATTGACCAAGTTAAAAAAATCGCCCAGACTTTATTTTTAAACATAAAGACGTGATTTTTAGTTTAAATGAAAGATAAAAGATTCTATTTTTAAATAAAAAGGCCAAATTTTTCATAATTATTACCAAAAAATTAAAAAAAAATTTAATTGGAACTAATTTTTATGAATATTTTTGGCAAGTTTCCAACAAATTTTTTAACAAAGCCAACCCCCTAAAAACAGATGGAAGAAAAGGATAGATATACACGCATAGTATTATGCATGGGATAGAATTAGGGCTAGCAGACGAAATTAATTCCATTTACCGTAGGAAGTGCAGTCGATTTTTATAGTTTCGACTTCCGGCCGTTGTGTTCAAAGCCATTTGTCGTACAACTGTAACCGTGCGAACACGTTGGCGTAAAATAAATTAACTACTAGTAATAGTGGATTTTGCAATGGTTCGCTGAGTTTTTAAAAAAGGGTCCACCCTTCTAACTCTACTATAGTCTAAATAAAGAAAAATTTACTTTGTTAGATGGTTAGTTTTATAACCCAAGTAGTCACAAAAATAATCCAATAAACGCTTAAACGTTTTTTTTCTCCTCTATTACGGTTGTTATAAAAATGAAATAGTGTGGAGTAATTTCGTGGTGGAGGTTTGTTCGGTAATGAGCACGTTGTGACATCGCATCGAGTGTAATTGCATACTTAGGGGAAGGCGGGTAAAACGCGTGGTTATTTTACGCTACCCCACAATCGATTAGTTAATTATTGAATTGCACGACAATATGCAATTTGCCGATGGGGTATCGATCGATTTATATATACTTATTCCGGGTAAAATAAAATGTGTGTGTGTGTTGAGGGGGTTAGAAAATGGTAGTCATTTAGGAAATTAATTTGCAAAATAAAAAATCGTACAAACTTTATTTATGGAAATTAAGAAAAAATATTTTAAGATAAACTAAATAAAAATATCTATTATTAACTAATATAAATAGATTTGTTGTAATTGTTATCAAAAAATTTAAAAAAATTTCCAAAGTCATTGAAGTTTTTTAACCAAACCTAAAATTTTTCGATCAATTTTAAAAAATCCCACTGAGTTTATTTATAAAAATTAAGAAAAAATATTTTAAAATAAAATAAAGTAACATGTCTAGTTTTGATTAAAATAATTAAATTTGTTGTAATTATTACCCAAAAATTAAAAAAAAAAATTTAAAATCATTAAAGTTTTTTCACCTAAGCTAAATTTTCTACCAAGTTTAAAAAATCATACAGACTTTATTTAAAAAAATAGAGAAAATATATTTTAAGGTAAACTAAGTTAAAATATCTATTATTAATTGAAATAAATAGATTTTTCGTAATTATTACCAAAAAATTTAAAAAAATTTTCAAAACCAACGAAGTTTTTTTTAACCGAATATAACCTTAAAATTTTTCGGTCAATTTTAAAAAATCCCACTGAGTTTATTTATGAAAATTAAGAAAAAATATTTTAAAATAAAATAAGGTGAAACATCTAGTTTCGATTAAAATAATTAAATTTGTTGTAATTATTACCCAAAAATTTTAAAAAATTTTTAAAATCATTAAAGTTTTTTCACCTAAGCTAAATTTTCTACCAAGTTTAAAAAATCATACAGACTTTATTTAAAAAAATAGAGAAAATATATTTTAAGGTAAACTAAGTTAAAATATCTATTATTAATTGATATAAATAGATTTTTCGTAATTATTACCAAAAAATTTAAAAAAATTTTCAAAAGCAACGAAGTTTTTTTTTAACCGAATATAACCTTAAAATTTTTCGGTCAATTTTAAAAAAATCCCACTGAGTTTATTTATGAAAATTAAGAAAAAATATTTTAAAATAAAATAAGGTGAAACATCTAGTTTCGATTAAAATAATTAAATTTGTTGTAATTATTACCCAAAAATTTTAAAAAATTTTTAAAATCATTAAAGTTTTTTCACCTAAGCTAAATTTTTTACCAAGTTTAAAAAATCCTACCGACTTTATTTATAGAGATTAAGAAAAAATATTTTAAGGTAAACTAAGTTAAAATATCTATTATTAATTGATATAAATAGATTTTTCGTAATTATTACCAAAAAATTTAAAAAAATTTTCAAAACCAACGAAGTTTTTTTTAACCGAATATAACCTTAAAATTTTTCGGTCAATTTTAAAAAATCCCACTGAGTTTATTTATGGAAATTAAGAAAAAATATTTTAAAATAAAATAAGATAAAATGTCTAGTTTCGATTGAAATAGTTAAATTTGTTGTAATTATTACCCAAAAATTTTAAAAAATTTTTAAAATCATTAAAGTTTCTTCACCTAAGCTAAATTTTTTACCAAGTTTAAAAAATCATACAGACTTTATTTTAAAAAATAGAGAAAATATATTTTAAGGTAAACTAAGTTAAAATATCTATTATTAATTGAAATAAATAGATTTTTCGTAATTATTACCAAAAAATTTAAAAAAATTTTCAAAACCAACAAAGTTTTTTTTAATCGAATATAACCTTAAAATTTTTCGGTCAACTTTAAAAAATCCCACAGACTTTATTTATGGAAATTAAGAAAAAATATTTTAAAATAAAATAAGATAACATGTCTAGTTTCGATTGAAATAGTTAAATTTGTTGTAATTATTACTAAAAAATTTAAAAAAATTTTCAAAACCATCAATGTTTTTTTCACCTAACCTAAATTTTTTACCAAGTTTAAAAAATCCTACCGACTTTATTTATAGAGATTAAGAAAAAATATTTTAAGGTAAACTAAGTTAAAATATCTATTATTAATTGAAATAAATAGATTTTTCGTAATTATTACCAAAAAATTAAAAAAAATTTTCAAAACCAACGAAGTTTTTTTTAACCGAATATAACCTTAAAATTTTTCGGTCAACTTTAAAAAATCCCACTGAGTTTATTTATGGAAATTAAGAAAAAATATTTTAAAATAAAATAAGGTGAAATATCTAGTTTCGATTAAAATAATTAAATTTGTTGTAATTATTACCCAAAAATTTTAAAAAATTTTTAAAATCATTAAAGTTTTTTCACCTAAGCTAAATTTTTTACCAAGTTTAAAAAATCATACAGACTTTATTTAAAGAAATAGAGAAAATATATTTTAAGGTAAACTAAGTTAAAATATCTATTATTAATTGATATAAATAGATTTTTCGTAATTATTACCAAAAAATTTAAAAAAATTTTCAAAACCAACAAAGTTTTTTTTAACAAAATATAACCTTAAAATTTTTCGGTCAATTTTAAAAAATCCCACTGAGTTTATTTATAAAAATTAAGAAAAAATATTTTAAAATAAAATAAAGTAACATGTCTAGTTTTGATTAAAATAGTTAAATTTGTTGTAATTATTACTAAAAAATTTAAAAAAATTTTCAAAATCATCAATGTTTTTTTCACCTAACCTAAATTTTTTTACCAAGTTTAAAAAATCTTATTTATAAAAATTAGAAAATAATTTTTACACTAAATTAAAGTTAAAACATTCTATTTTCAATTAAAACAATTAAATTTCCCCAAACTTTATTAAAAAAAATTAAAAAAATTCTTTATTAGACTTTAACTATGAACAATTTAAATACCAAGAATTGAATACAAAAATCAATTAAAATGACTTTGACTATGGTGAATTTTGAACGAGAACTAATGAAAGTTCTCGGAATTAAACGTGACCAAGCTTAGTAACGACTTTACTTGTAAAAATTTAAATGTAAAAGTAAAGGTGAGGTGGAAGGGTAAGAAAAAGGAGGTCGTTTGCATGCAGAAAGATTGCCAAATGGGTTCTTATCGACCATAAAAAGTCACAGGGAATACCGGTAAGACTGGTTTTTAAATCTTTTGTGCAATCCGGTCCCGTAATCAACTAGAAAAAGGTCCCGTACCGGAATGTCTATGTAGATTCGCACGTATTCATTTCAATAACGTCCTAACGTATTTTCTCATTTTATATGCAACTTATTTTAGATACAATTTATTTTTGAAATTTAATAATTAAAAGTAGAATGTTTTAAGTTTCATTTAGAAAAAAAATTACATCAAAATCTTTAAAATTCAATTTTTTAGGAATTTTTAAAAAATCATTGATTTTCTAACCTAAAAAATTTTTTACCAACTTTGAAATTTTTTTTAATTTTTTTGACAACATTTAGAATAAAACGATCTTCTTTAGTTAAAACTACAATGTTTTAGGTTTAATTTAGAAAAAAAATCAGATCAAAATCTTTAAAAATGAATTTTTGATGAATTTTTTAAAAAGATCGATTTTTTTGTTAGGTTAAAATTGTTAAAATTTTTTACCAACTTTGAAATTTTCTGTAATTTTTTTGACAACATTTAGAATAAAATGGTTTTTTTAAATCAAAACTAGAATGTTTTAAGTTTCATTTAGAAAAAAAATCAAATCAAAATCTTTAAAAATGAATTTTTGATGAATTTTTAAAAAAGATCGATTTTTTTGTTAGGTTAAAATTGTTAAAATTTTTTACCAACTTTGGAAATTTTTTTAAATTTTTTGATAACATTTAGAATAAAACGGTCTTTTTTAATTAAAATTAGAATGTTTTAAGTTTCATTTAGAAAAAAAATCACATCAAAATCTTTAAAATTCAATTTTTTAGGAATTTTTAAAAAATAATTAATTTTCTAACCTAAAAAATTTTTTACTAACTTAAAAATTTTTTTTAATTTTTTTGACAACATTTAGAATAAAACGGTCTTTTTAAATCAAAACTAGAATGTTTTAGGTTTCATTTAGAAAAAAATCAAATCAAAATCTTTAAAAATGAATTTTTGATGAATTTTTAAAAAAGATCATTTTTTTTTTGTTAAGTTAAAATTGTTAAAAAGTTTTACCAACTTTGAAAATTTTTTTAATTTTTTCGTTAAAGTTCAGAATAAAATGGTCTTTTTAAATCAAAACTAGAATGTTTTAAGTTTCATTTAGATAAAAAATTAGATCAAAATCTTTAAAATTCAATTTTTTAGGAATTTTTAAAAAATGATTAATTTTCTAACCTAAAAAATTTTTTACTAACTTTGAAAATTTTTTTAATTTTTTTGACAACATTTAGAATAAAATGGTCTTTTTAAATCAAAACTAGAATGTTTTAAGTTTCATTTAGAAAAAAAATCACATCAAAATCTTTAAAAATGAATTTTTGATGAATTTTTAAAAAAGATCGATTTTTTTGTTAGGTTAAAATTGTTAAAATTTTTTACCAACTTTGAAAATTTTTTTAATTTTTTTGTTAAAGTTCAGAATAAAATGGTCTTTTTAAATCAAAACTAGAATGTTTTAGGTTTCATTTAGAAAAAAAATCAAATCAAAATCTTTAAAAATGAATTTTTGATGATTTTTTAGAAAATTATTGATTTTGTAACCTAAAAAATTTTTTACCAACTTTGAAATTTTTTTTAATTTTTTTGACAATATTTAGAATAAAACGGTCTTTTTTAGTTAAAACTAGAATGTTTTAGGTTTAATTTAGAAAAAAAATCAGATCAAAATCTTTAAAAATGAATTTTTGATGAATTTTTAAAGAAGATCATTTTTTTTTGTTAGGTTAAAATTGTTAAAAATTTTACCAACTTTGAAAATTTTTTTAATTTTTTTGTTAAAGTTCAGAATAAAATGGTCTTTTTAAATCAAAACTAGAATGTTTTAAGTTTCATTTAGAAAAAAAATCAAATCAAAATCTTTAAAAATGAATTTTTGAAGAATTTTTAAAAAAGATCGATTTTTTTGTTAGGTTAAAATTGTTAAAAATTTTTATCAACTTTGAAAATTTTTTTAATTTTTTTGACAACATTTAGAATAGAATGGTCTTTTTAAATCAAAACTAGAATGTTTTAGGTTTCATTTAGAAAAAAAATCAAATCAAAATCTTTAAAAATGAATTTTTGATGAATTTTTAAAAAAGATCATTTTTTTTTGTTAGGTTAAAATTGTTAAAATTTTTTACCAACTTTGAAAATTTTTTTAATTTTTTTGACAACATTTAGAATAAAATGGTCTTTTTAAATCAAAACTAGAATGTTTTAGGTTTCATTTCGAAAAATAATCAAATCAAAATCTTGAAAAATGAATTTTTGATGAATGTTTAAGAAAGATCGATTTATTTGTTAGGTTAAAATTGTTAAAATTTTTTACCAACTTTGAAAATTTTTTAAATTTTTTTGATAACAATTAGAATAAAACGGTCTTTTTAAATCAAAACTAGAATGTTTTAGGTTTCATTTCGAAAAATAATCAAATCAAAATCTTGAAAAATGAATTTTTGATGAATTTTTAAAAAAGATCGATTTTTTTGTTAGGTTAAAATTGTTAAAATTTTTTACCAACTTTGAAAATTTTTTTAATTTTTTTGACAACATTTAGAATAAAATGGTCTTTTAAAATCAAAACTAGAATGTTGTAGGTTTCATTTAGAAAAAAAATCAAATCAAAATCTTTAAAAATGAATTTTTGATGAATTTTTAAAAGAGATCGATTTTTTTGTTAGGTTAAAATTGTTAAAAAATTTTACCAACTTTGAAAATTTTTTTAATTTTTTTAATAACATTTAGAATAAAACGGTCTTTTTAAATCAAAACTAGAATATTTTAAATTTTATTTAGAAAAAAATCAAATCAAAATCTTGAAAAATGAATTTTTGATGAATTTTTAAAAAAGATCATTTTTTTTTGTTAGGTTAAAATTGTTAAAAAATTTTACCAACTTTGAAAATTTTTTTAAATTTTTTGATAACATTTAGAACAAAACGGTCTTTTTTAGTAAAAACTAGAATGTTTTGTCTTTCATTTAAAACAAAAATCTTTCCTTAATCTTAATAAATAAAGTCTGGACGATTTTTTAAACTTGGACGATTTTTTTAATTTGATCAATTTTTTAAAAGAAGTTAAGTGTTAAAAATTTTATCCAACTTTAAGATTTTTTTTATCATTTTTAGTAAATAGAATATATTCCACGCTTCATTAATTAAAATTTCTAAACGCAAAAAGAAAGAAAAGGAATTTTTGAGAGTATATATCTAATGATTGTTTGCAGGTGCACCTTTGCACCCTTCGTAGTTTGAAAAAAACCTGTCTCGAAACGAAGCGAGAGAACTTCTCGCTCACCTGTATAAAAATAGACGAATAAAAACGCGCCTCATCGCCACCGGTTTCTCAAAAAAGAAGAACGAAACGGTCGCCATAAAATACGAACGGAATTCACATGATTCCCGAGCTCAAGACACCTTTAATTACCTCAAATTATTACCCCCTCGTTGGATTTTCGAATCGAACAGCGGTTCATTTACATTTCAATTCGTATTTTAACCTACACATATAGTGAAACTCACAAGCACATTAAATTTGCATCGCGTAACGTAAACACCTTGAACCTGCGCGTTTCAACACGCTCGTCGTTGTTAAAAAGCTCTCGAGTTCTTTTAAAAGTTAATGGGTCAATGAAACGTGCCCGGTGGCATAATAATCGCCAAGAGTTTCGAAACGCGAGTTTGTCGTCGTCTACGAGCGATAATTGCAATGTAAAACATTTGGCTGATTAAATAACGGTGTCGAATTCGAGACTTTCTCTTTTTCGAGGGAACAAGTTGCCAAAAGGAAAGTTTTTATTTCGCTTAGTAATGGCAGAAATTTATTATTAAAGATTAGAGATTTTTTAAAAGAAATTTTAAGTTTTTGTTTAAAAAATCGTAGCTAATTTATTTAAAAGAATTAAGAAATAATTTTTGTTTTAAATTAAACTTAAAAGATTCTATTTTTAATTTTAAAAGTCAAATTTGTTCTAATTATTATCAAAAAAATAAAAAAAAATTTCAAAGTTTGTTAAAATTTTTGAGATATAACCCAACTTTTTAAAAAATTCGATTAACTTTAAAAAATCGCCCAGAGTTTATTTTTTAAGATTAAGAAACGATTTTTGTTTTAAATTAAACTTAAAAGATTCTATTTTTGATTTAAAAAAGTCGGATTTGTTGTAAATGTTACCCAAAAAATTAAAAAAAATTTTAAAGTTGATAAAATTTTTTGACAGTTAACTAACCTAACTTTTTAAAAAATCTATCAACTTTAAAAAATCGCCCAGAGTTTATTTTTAAAGATTAAGAAATGATTTTTATTTTATATTAAAATTAAAAGATTCTATTTTTAATTAAAAAAGTCAAATTTGTTCTAGTTTTTACCAAAAAAATTAAAAAAATTCTTAAACTTGATTAAAATTTTTGACACATAACCCAACTTTTTAAAAAAATCGGTCAACTTTAAAAAATCACCCAGGGTTTATTTTTAAAGATTAAGAAATGATTTTTGTTTTAAATTAAACTTAAAATATCCTATTTTGGTTTAAAAAAGTCGGATTTGTTGTAAATGTTACCCAAAAAATTAAAAAAAAATTTAAAGTTGATAAAAATTTTTGACAGTTAACTAACCTAACATTTTAAAAAATTCGATCAACTTTAAAAAATCGCCCAGAGTTTATTTTTAAAGATTAAGAAATGATTTTTGTTTTATATTAAAATTAAAAGATTCTATTTTTAATTAAAAAAGTCAAATTTGTTCTAGTTTTTACCAAAAAAATTAAAAAAATTCTTAAACTTGGTTAAAATTTTTGACACATAATCCAACTTTTTAAAAAAATCGGTCAACTTTAAAAAATCGCCCAGAGTTTATTTTTAAAGATTAAGAAATGATTTTTGTTTTAAATTAAACTTAAAATATCCTATTTTGGTTTAAAAAAGTCGGATTTGTTGTAAATATTACCCAAAAAATTTAAAAAATTCTTAAAGTTGATAAAAATTTTTGACAGTTAACTAACCTAACATTTTAAAAAATCCATCAACTTTAAAAAATCGCCCAGACTTTATTTTTAAAGATTAAGAAATGATTTTTGTTTTAAATTAAACTAAAAAGATTCTATTTTGGATTAAAAAAGTCAGATTTGTTCTAATTCTAACCCAAAAAATTAAAAAAAATTTTAAAGTTGATAAAAATTTTTGACAGGTAACTAACCTCACTTTTTAAAAAATCCATCAACTTTAAAAAATCGCTCAGAGTTTATTCTTGAAGATTAAGAAAGGATTTTTATTTTAAATTAAACTTAAAATATCCTATTTTGGTTTAAAAAAGTCGGATTTGTTTTAAATGTTACCCAAAAATTAAAAAAAAATTTTAAAGTTGATAAAAATTTTTGACAGGTAACTGACTTCACTTTTTAAAAAAAATCCATCAACTTTAAAAAATCACCCAGAGTTTATTTTTAAAGATTAAGATATAATTTTTGTCTTAAATTAAACTAAAAAGATTCTATTTTGGATTAAAAAAATCAGCTTTGTTCTAATTCTAACCCAAAAAATTAAAAAAAATTTTAAAGTTAGTAAAAATTTTTGACAGGTTACTAACCTCACTTTTAAAAAAATCCATTAATTTTAAAAAATCACCCAGAGTTTATTTTTAAAGATTAAGAAATGATTTTTGTTTTAAATAAAGCTTAAAAGATTCTATTTTGGATTAAAAAAGTCAGATTTATTCTAATTATAACCCAAAAAATTTTAAAGTTAGTAAAAATTTTTGACAGTTAACTAACCTAACTTTTTTTAAAAATCCATCAACTTTAAAAAATCACCCAGAGTTTATTTTTAAAGATTAAGAAATGATTTTTGTTTTAAATTAAACTTAAAAGATTCTATTTTTAATTAAAATAATCAGATTTATTCTAATTTTTACCAAAAAAATTAAAAAAATTCTTAAAGTTGGTTAAAATTTTTGACACATAACCCAACTTTTTAAAAAATTCGATGAACTTTAAAAAATCACCCAGAATTTATTTTTAAAGATTAAGAAATAATTTTTGTTTTAAGTTAAAGCTTAAAATTTTTATTTTCTATTCGCTATTTTTAATAAAAGCCAAACTTATTCCATTTACCACCCAAACTGCAAAAAATCTATGACTTTTTTTTCGTTCGATTTTACCCAACACATCTCATAAGTTATTCAGTACGTGTCGGTTTGTCAGTACAACCAAACGGCAAGGTGAGAGCATAAAATATTCACAAATACCCGGCTCCCGTTAATTTCGGCGTGTGCGTGGCCGAAATAAGGTCGCTAATAAATTGATAAAAACCGAAAGGCGAAAATGCCACGTGTCCCTTTTTCTTACAATCACCTTTCTAAAATTTTCCAAATTACTATTTGAAATTTTATTTTTCGTCTATTTTAAAATTTAAAAACGCCTCGTTTAAGATAAATTGCAAAGATTTAAAACCTACATCTTTATAAATCCGGAGAAAACGAGTTTGGCAAATTTAGGTCAACGGCGTTTTTTAAAAAAATTTCTCGAACGTTCGTGAATACTCGTGATTCTCCTAAATATATGTGTTTTTTATGTTTATATACGTGCTTTTTATGTGTGTGTTTTTTCATGTATGTGTGTGAGTAGATTTGTTACCAAGCGAGCAATCTACTGAAAAATAATTGGACAATTTCGATAAAGGAACGTTGACACCGACGAACGTGCCGTTATTGCAACGCGATTACCAGATTGTTAAGTGTTATTATGTACAAATTGAGTAATCTTTAAGATGTGGTGTTCTAAAAAAAATTATGTGTATTTAAAAATAAAAATAACCGCTAAAAGTCAATGGACCTTTTATGACGATAATACATCTACTTATTTACTTTACTTTAGTTAATAATGCTAATTAAATCATTAAGTCGCTAATTAATATTTTTCTTAAACGTGAAGTAATAATAATAATAATAATAATAATGAAATAGTAGTTTTTTTTTAAATAAAATTTTTTAAAAGTGGCAAAAAAATTTTTAGGTTAGAAAATCAATCATTCTTAAAAAATTCATAAAAAATCGAATTTTAAATATTTTGAAATGATTGTTTTTCTAAATGAATCTTAAAACATTTTAGTTTTATATAAAAAAGACCGTTTTATTCTAAATGTTGTCAAAAAAATTAAAAAAATTTTCAAAGTTGGTAAAATTTTTTAACAATTTTAACCTAACCAAAAAAAAAATGATCTTTTTAAAAATTCATGAAAAATTCATTTTTAAACATTTTGATTTGATTTTTTTCTAAATGAAACTTAAAACATTCTAGTTTTAATTAAAAAAGACCGTTTTATTCCAAATGTTGTCAAAAAAATTTAAAAAATTTTCAAAGTTGGTAAAATTTTTTAACAATTTTAACCTAACAAAAAAAAATGATCTTTTTTAAAAATTCATGAAAAATTCATTTTTAAACATTTTGATTTGATTTTTTTTTCTAAATGAAACCTAAAACATTCTAGTTTTAATTTAAAAAGACCGTTTTATTCTAAATGTTGTCAAAAAAATTAAAAAAATTTTCAAAGTTGGTAAAAATTTTTAACAATTTTAACCTATCAAAAAAAAAATGATCTTTTTTAAAAATTCATGAAAAATTCATTTTTAAACATTTTGATTTGATTTTTTTTCTAAATGAAACCTAAAACATTTTAGTTTTGAGTTAAAAGGACCGTTTTATTGTAAATGTTGTCAAAAAAATTAAAAAAATTTTCAAAGTT